>OX235262.1:15867211-17134479 GCA_944472135.2 Trichobilharzia regenti
TTGAAACTTATATTGGGTAGACTATAAATGCAATTAGTATGTCATCGATTTGCCTATTCACACACTTTATCTTATGTTCTGAATGACTGCAAACTTTTTATATGCCTTCATTTAACAATATTAACTAATGAACTATCATTCCTTACTGTAGATGTACCCCCCCCATACAATTTCTTAGATAATTTTCATTTGCGTTCACTTCTATATTAGTTTGTTTATTGGATATATATCACACACTGAAGCAATATTATTTACTGAATGACGCTTTGAACAAAGTTTATTGTTCCTAATCATATCAGTTATAATCACACGACTTTGAAACTTGAGTTTTACAGTCTTCTCTGTTCTCTTGTATTTGTCGTCACTGGCGTAGTAGAATTTTCCAGTTGTCTGCGTGGACAGGTGTTGAATCATTCCTATTACATGTGCTTGCAGTTGATTCGATAAACAAAGCTTCCATTGTTATCAATCTCTCTCTCCCTCCACCCTGTGACATTAGATCTCAAAAAACTGTCATCTAATCCTATCCATCCTATCGTGTGGTTGTGTGTAATTGCATGTGATGCCAACTACAGCTGAACTATTCTCTAGATTTCTTATCTTATTTTGGTCAACTAATCTATATTTTGCTGCTAGGTTTTTATGCTCGGTTGGTTTGACCTATGTATTTGACCTGACAATGATTGCAGGCGGGGTGTTAGATAAACTAAACTGTTTTGTTTTATTGGCTTCACGCGAGGGCTTCTCCAACCAACAAAGCATGTTTCTAATTAAGTTTATCGGTGGCGTGAATGCCAGCCACTTTTATTCCTGCCAGCATTGTTAAGAATTCTGCGTAAGGTGGTTTCCGAGGTTCCTTCGTTGTATGGAAGTACTAATGATGATTGAGATTCCTTATTGCTGGTGTTGTCATTATCCTGCACATATTTGACATGCATGTCGTCATTAATATCATTATTATTATTATCACTATCACTACTATCAATACTTATTTTATTTTTACATTTTCCTACATAGTTTCTGATTAATCTATCAGGTTGATTATTAAGTTTCAAAGCTTGTCTTATGTGCCTCATTTCCTGTCTTAGATTTTTCTCGGTACTACATAGTGTTTGGTCTCTATTACCTAAACATTTTCACTGACATAGGACGTTATGATCAGGAAGTTTACCACCTCAAAGACGACAAAAAGGAGAGAGCAAAGAAAACTATAAAACTCAAGTTTCGAAGTCGTGTGATTTTAACTGATGTGATTATGAAGAATAATAAAGTGTGTTCGTAATATTGTCATCCAGTAAATAATAATACTGTTTCACTGTGTGATACATCTAATAAACAAATTAATAAGGAATACAAGTGTTGGTTTGGAATTACTTACTATCACAGTACCTAAGTTTTACACATATATTAACACGCCTTTATTGGCTAGGTATTTTATAGTATTCATAGATTTTATAGTCTGTTTTGTGGTTTAGCGATTATGTTATGTACTCGTTGACAAATTATTGTTATGGACTGGTCGAGAAACTAATAGTCCTGACGCAAGAAGGCGGAAATCAGAAGACCGCTGGGTTTGCGATGATACTTCTATTGTCCAAACACAAGGAGACGAAAATAAATGGTCTCACACCAAAGTGGTAAGTAAGTAAAGTAGTTGTAAAGTAGTTCACACAAATTGTGAGAACGAAATATATATATATATATATATAGCAAAATATAGAAGACATGTCAACAACCACCATATATGGATATATGTCACCAAGCAACGGACTGTCAACAAACACTCATATTATATATAATATAAGGGGAATATACATTGTTAAAGGAGACAGGTTCATACAAGTGAAATGGTCACAGACTAAGCGAGCAAACAGAAAGAGAGACCAACAAACACATATATATATATATATATAAATGGATACATATCACCTCCCCTTTTGAGAAGATTGATGATTAGTAGGATGTTTACCTGGGGGTTTATCTGGAACCTTTGAGCTTGTTGTTGACGTCTGTCGTTTCGTCTGCCTGTTGGGTTTGCGGCTTCGGCTTCGTCCGGAATTGTCTGACATTTTATGCTTCTTGACTGCATTGCGTAGAGAATTTAGTGGGACATCAGCCAGATGCAAACGATCGAACCAATCAAGTCCCAAAAGATTTAAATCACTCTTGGTGACGTAGCAAATTCCTGTGAATTTGGTATTGCGGAAGGAAACAGAACATTTGAGTTCACCAATAAGTTTGAGCCGCCCACCACAGGCGCTGACAAGAGACTGGGAAGTATTGGTGATAGGTGGTCTGCCAATATTATTCCAAAGTTTCTCTGATATAACAGTAATATCAGAGGCGGTATCTAGCTGCAGACGTGTATCATGACCATTCATCTGAAGGTCAATATATTTCCGCATAGCTGGTGTTGTGACTTGACAGGTTGCACGTAGACTCAATGATCTTTTTGGAGATTTAGGACCAACCGTTTGTCGAGCTTTTGCTGGATTTTGACATCTGGGTTTGCGTGGCTGACAAAAACCATTTTTATGACCGATGATTTTGCACTTGCTGCAACGATGATTTTTGTACGGACAAGACTTTACAAAGTGCCACGCGCCACAATGCCAGCATGGTGATGGTGGGGTCTTCTTTGCAGTATTTTGTGAAGTTGGACGAGTATGTGTAGATTTCCGCGGGACATTAAGAGAAGGTGGGTCAGGACTGGATGATGAGAGATTTTTGCTCTTTCGTAATGCACGAATATCAGAGCTTCTCGAAGGTGTTGATTCGACCAGGTGTGTGTCTTTCTGCAGATTAATCAGCCGTTGATATTCATCAGCTATGTCATGTAATGTTAACTTGGGATTTTGTTCTAGCTGATTGAGCAGTCGAGTTCGGATATCTGTGAAACGAGGAGATTGAAGACTGCATATGAGAATCAAGGCTTTGAATTGATCATCTGTTAAGGACCTGAGTCGAAATCTCTCACATTCTCGGTTGACTGTGCCAACGTGAGTAAGAAAATCATCATTTTCATTCATTGCCAGCTTGAGGCAACGATAACGTATGCTGAATAATGAGGAGTGGTCTCCAAAATGTTCACGCAGCAGCTTTATTGTATCATCGAAACACTTGTCACGTGGTTTCTGGGGTAAAATTAGGTTGCAGTACCGTTCATATTCTGCCGGACCCAATTTACGTAACAACACTCGCACCTTCCAGGCATCGTCTTGTGAGGCGAGATCAACAGTGAATAAATCCTCATAACGTTGATACCATGTGTCAAAAGTGACATTAGCCTCTGGATCATAATTGAACTGTGAAATACTGTTCACAATTCCGTCGACAGATGGTAGCATGGTATGATTGGGATTGCTTGAAGGTGAAGCTGGACCAGTCTGTTGGTTGACGAACATTTCCATTAATTTCATTTGTCTTTCAAACAATAATTCCAATTTAGAAGGATCCATAGTAAATTGTTATGTTGCTGTTGCTGAGTGGTTAATAGTAGTTTTCCCCGTCGCCAAATTGTTATGTACTCGTCGCAAATTGTTATGTACTAGTTTCCCCGTCGCCAAATTGTTATGTACTCGTCGACAAATTATTGTTATGGACTGGTCGAGAAACTAATAGTCCTGACGCAAGAAGGCGGAAATCAGAAGACCGCTAGGTTTGCGATGATACTTCTATTGTCCAAACACAAGGAGACGAAAATAAATGGTCTCACACCAAAGTGGTAAGTAAGTAAAGTAGTTGTAAAGTAGTTCACACAAATTGTGAGAACGAAAATATATATATATATATAGCAAAATATAGCAGACATGTCAACAACCACCATATATGGATATATGTCACCAAGCAACGGACTGTCAACAAACACTCATATTATATATAATATAAGGGGAATATACATTGTTAAAGGAGACAGGTTCATACAAGTGAAATGATCACAGACTAAGCGAGCAAACAGAAAGAGAGACCAACAAATATATATATATATATATATATATATATATATATAAATGGATACATATCAGATTATTCCTAATTGCGATCACAAATACTTTGTCTAAATTCATATAATTATCATCTTCAATGTCATTATTCACAGGTGTTGTTAAAAACTTCTCACGCGATATAACATCTTTAAAAACGATTTAGGGGATTATTACCAAGTAGGCAAGACTTCTAAAGTGTATTTGTGACTTGAATCAGTCATTAGTGCCTCATGCAAGTGATCTAAGTGGTCAGTGGTTCAAAAATCCCGTTGTAAGTTATATTCGTAATCCAACTTAAAGTAGCATGTTTATTGTGTCAATTCAATATTGTAGGTGTAACCTGTGCTGCCTCCTACTATCTGTGGCATATTTTGAAACGAAAAGTGATCATGTTTCAACAGTATACCTCTTTATGTCTCACCACAATAAACATTACATTCTATGAGATTTAGATAGTTGAAGGCAATCGGCCACAGAAAGCCTTGCTTCACCTAGGTTTAATGCCAGTTGGCATTCAACAGTCAATCGGTAAGGTGTACCCGAAACCTTGAAGGAACTCATGTTCCACATTCTGAGATTCGAACCCGCTTTGCCACACAGTGCTGCAGTCCGAAACGTTACCACTGAGCTATTCGGACTCGCCATTGACCTCCTGTAGGACTGCAGTGGATACTTTGGATTGGAAACTAGTAACTAGTGTGATGTGTCTAGTCCTTTCTCTGGTGTAGACTGAACTCTATCAGTCAGTCAGGTTTGCAATGTAGCCATCATTCCACTAGGTAGCTCGCCATCATGGTGCACATTCATTTGATGATATTAGATGGTTGGAGGCAATCGGCCGCATGAAGCCTTACTTGACCTAGGTTTTGTGCTATTTGGTACTGGTCATATATGCATTCAACAAATACTTGAAATATTGAAAAGGTACATTATAATTGTATTCACTCAATCGCTACACACTTTATCTTAATGGTTACTGGTGAAAAACTTCACAATACGGAAACGCTAATGTATAATTCTGTGATACAATTTACCTTTTTACGCCTACAAATTCGTATCATTTTAGATATATATATATGTGTAAAAAAAAGCTGTATAAAGTTAACAGAGTGTAGGTTTTAGGTTTCGACTTACCTACTGTGTGGCAATTTGATACATACCAGGTTCCACTTTGTTTTTAACGAAGAGAAAGAGATTACTTACCTACCTACTTACTTACTTACTTATGGCTTCCACACTAATGCCGTAATCTCACCTAATCAAATCTCACCACATACCCTACTTCAATTCACTAAATTGTTTCAACAGTTAGCACAGATTATCATTGAAAAACACTATGTATATATATCTGTATAATTTCAGTATAGAAATACTGTGTATGACTAATATTTTGGCAATATCCTTCGTCAACTGTAAACAGATACTTGGTCGTGTAGTGAAAATTACAAATGTTGATATGTATATAAAAAAAAATTCAGAGTGACTATATATTTTTTTAAATGCACAGGTGTTTTTTTCTGGCGACAATCAGAGAAAATCATACATAGATAGCTTTTGGTTCAGTAGGTGATTGCGTCATCCTATACGAGAAGGGGTATAAAAATGTAACACAGTGTGAAGTGAATTCACCTTATTCTATTTGCCGTCATTCGGTCAAAGAGGGTAAGTCCTATGAATATTTACTTAGTGAGATGCGTATGGTTAATTAATTAGAATTGCTTACGTTTCCATTTTATTTTTTAAAATGAGTTATCTAAAACTGTGGTTGTTAACATAGATTGTATAATGTATTCACACTTACGTACCCACTGACTAGTATCTACCAAATTAACTGCTCCTGTGGAATGAGCCAGTTACATAGGCGACACAATTAGGCGTGTTTCTCATAGATTTTTTCAACATCACCCTGCGTGGTTAAATCAAATAAACGACAAACGAAATCCATTCACGTAGCGCTATTCTATCTCATCTTATGGATACAGAACATAAGACTGATGTTAACGAGGGCGCTTAGAAAGTCACTTATCGCCTATCAAATAGTCTTAACTTCACCTTAAGAGTTCGACTACTAAATATTGCTGAGGCTGTTGGTATCCACATTAAGAAGCCTAATGTATGTGTTCGAAAGAAGCTAGTGCAGACATTGTCCTTACTCCGCTGGTCATCTACGGCTAAATGATCCTAAATTGTTTATAGAAATTCGTTGGTTTTAATTGATAGTCTATTTGCTTTATATCTTTATTATTATTATTATACTTTAAGCATCTTTAATGAATTGTAATTCCGTTGAGATCTTACTTAACAAATCGATATTATCTAAGAAACACTAATATTGGTAATGACTATTATTCTAGAATATTCTCTGTATATAAACATGCATATATAGGTGTAGAGCGAGGAGAGTAGGACATTCTTTGCTCAGTTATTTTGTATTTTATAAACGTCTCAGGACGATAACTGAAGATTGTCCTTCATTACCACATATATCACTTGGAGTAGGGATTTTTTTATAGTCACAAAACTATTTCTGAATAAGATTTTCACGATATGCAGATATTTCTGCAGGGCGAAGAGTTTTGTGTAAACAGTGACCTATCGCTTAAGATCAGACCTAGAGATTATTTAAACTTGTGAAATGCAATAAACAACTAGTTATGGTATCTTTCATAATATTCGCCGACCTGAATAACTCACACTAGATGAATAAATCTGTCAGATGTTGTAGTTCATAGTAGATGACAATAATAAAGAAATTCTAGCACCAATAGACTTTGTAAATGATGTGCTATTTGATCGTGTACGTTTCACAACTAGGTTTAATGTCCTTGTCAGTACCAACTTCATGACAAATTGATAAGTAATTGAAGGTTGAATAAATAAAGACAAGCAGAAATCTTGCTTTCCGTTGGGGCTTGTACTTAGTCTGTCACTAAGCCTGGTGAAGAAAAGTCTACGACTAAACATCAAAGCTAACACAACGCTAGCCAGCTGAGATCCTCATCTTGAATTACGAATCTCTTCTATTACTTCAGTGATAAACTTCATTACACATTCCTGATACTACATTTTTGAATTCCAAGATGTATAGTTCGCGTACACCATCACACATGCCACTTACATGGGTATCATGTTACTCAGATCTCTAAATTGTAGCTGAAGGGATAACCTAATCAAAATATCCAACGCGTTGATTGGCCTTATTAAGAAAGGCAATCCCCATTCAAAAGTATTCTAACATAGTTCTTTTCTGTCTTATTAAGTGACTGATTATCTACAGAGATACATAAGGATATTCCTATTGACACCGTTTTGGTACTAATACAGAGTCTACTGAATGTTGGATAGGATGGTGGATAAACCGACTTGGAATGTAACGTATCATATCTCTGTCTTTTTTCATAACAGCTTGATTCCACACCGTATTTTCGGCACATGTATGAAATTTTCAGCACGTGATATCGGCAGTCCAAATTTTGCAGGTGCACTATTGAAATCGGGTGTGCATCGGCAGGGGATTGAACTCTAGACCATGTGGATGGTCGGCAAGTAACCTAACCAAAATAAATAGCTTTCTCTCGGGAGTCAGTAAACGGTCTGAGTCTAACGGCCCTAAATTGGATCCTTCTAAATGTCGAACTGTTAATTTCATCTGTAGATGTTAAAAGACAGTTAAAAGAAGCCATCGATTCTCATGACAGTTGTGAGATTGACGACAATGATATAGGAATTAAATCAGAATTTAAGTATCTTGGACTTATTCTCTCTTCTGATCTCTCCTGGTCTCCCCATGTCATAGCCATATCCAGTAAAATATTCCGCCTAACATTTTACATTAGGAAGTTAAGGCACTCGGGTATAACTCAACCCCTCCTCTTACAATCCATAAACGCTTGCATCCCACCTATTCTTCTTTATTGTTCACCCCTGCTTATTCTTTTCTGGTTAGCTTAAAAAGGACTATGTCACAAGTTGTAGAATGCTGAAGACAGTCAGTAGGGTGAGTGGTGTCCCAGTGGACCACATAGTCAACGTCGTTGTCGACAGGCGCTTGACTTCATCCAGTTAATTTGCTAAGGGGATTTTGTCTGACTTGGAACATCCACTTTACGCTCAGCTTTCACCTTGCATCTCCTCAGGTAGAACAAGAAGTAACTTCAGAAAACTGTATGTTCACACGTGTAGGTATAGAGATTCTATGATACCATACTTGGCACGTATTTTATGTGATGAAAATAGTGTCAGGCAAGAATTAATTAACCTTTTTTCATCTAGTAAATAAACAATTTCCTCTATCCATCCATGCTTATATACCTGCAAGTTTTACTTTTATTATTTCTGCTATATTTATGGTCCTGTTGCTTCTTTGTTTATTTTGCTTTCATATTTGCAAACACCAGCTTATCTCTATGACTCCTGTAATCTTTGTTTTTCCCCTCACCATATCATGTAAAGAGAACATTATATTCAATATTTTTAAACATTGTAAGATTTCTATACCGAATCGATAATACTGTGTGAAACAAGCCCACGGCGATTTTCACTTGTATTATTATTATTATTACCCTAGCTGTTATCATTATTATTTCCATTTTATATGCTGCATGTTTTTGACACTACCTCTATTGTAAATGTGGAAATTTTTCTGTGTGATTAATTTTTATTTATAATTTAAGGAAATTAGATGCAGTAATATTGTGATTAATGCTGAAAATTCCATTCTGTATCACAAGTACTGTTTTTGGAATAAAGTAAATCATAAATATTATTATTAACCTCTGTGCCATCAATGAAATATGGAATTTAATTTCATAAAATGGGTAGTGTCGTGAGTTTAACTTTGCTGAAATAGCACTGGTGACTTAGATGACAAACGAGTAAAATGCATACATGAAATATGATGTTGTGTCTTGGGTAAACTATTGAAAATCGGTGCAGGTTGGGTTTAACAATTGATTCTACAAAGTTAGACCTATACCCTCATGCAATCAAATTACTTCCTTAATATTTCGGTAGTACACTCAAATATGAATGCTCAAGATGTGTGTTAGGCAACTATATTGAGATAGAACACTCACTTCTACATTCTTCACCACATAGATTCACATTTTCTACCAATCCGAGTATTAGTTGATGAATTGCTTCACCCTGAATAAATAAATATGGAAATACCAGCTGGGGAATATTCGACTTTATCAATAAAACTTTCTTCCACTTCGTTTTGATTATTGAGCCTTAATTAGTTGCTGAGGATTTTCAGAACACTGACATTATTGTGGTCGATTGGTGAAGTCAATATCAAGTGTGATTGCTGTGTTCTGAATTGCACTGAAAAGACTAGATCAACAGTAAAGTTGAATAACACGACGGAAACTCAGAGATGCTTCTAAACAATGACAATGGCCGACGCACTCCTTTTTGTGTGCGTCGGTGGCACAGTGGTTAGGACTCTCGCCGACCATGCACATGGTCCGGGGTTCGAGCCCACGCCGACGCACACCTGATATCTATGGTCGGCCTGCGAATTTTGGGCTACCGATATCCACGCTGAAAATTCCATACTTGTACCAAAAATACAGTGTGGAATCAAGCTGTAATCAGAAATAAAAATAATAATAAAACATTTAGACGATGAGAAATTTCGCCAATTTATGATTTGGCTTTTAAATCTATGCTGATAGGATCAGTTGCATTGACAGTGCTGTCATTAAAATTGTGCGAGAGTATAAATTCAGTAATTTTATTATCGACTAGAAACTTCTTGGCTTTCATTTTTCACTTTTAGGGTGTTCAGAAAATGAAAAATCTGAAAAATTTATTCTTCTTCCTACTGGTGATAACAAGTCTCCTGTGTTGGTCATTTGGTAATCCAATCCTCTCAGAAGCCGCATCAACCGAATCAAGTGAAAAGTAAGTTCTGAACATCGGTAAAAGAATAAATCTTGTGCACTGTGGTAGAGTATAACTCCATTATGGGTAAAATTTATTTTAATAAAATCTCACAGTTTTATTGTTGCTCATGACGGATGAGATGAATTAAAGACGTCTAAATATCTATTAGCCGAATGCGTTGGCTTTCTATAACCGCTAGTGTGTGTACAGTTTAGCCTCATCCGCTCGTTTTAGGTTACAGTCTACTGTCATAGCTAATTCTCCTTGTTCATTTTCTGATTCAAATGTGGATATCTATTCCCTTCACGTCGAAAAACTAGAGACAGATATGTTGTGTTTTAAACACACTGTAAAAGTGTCATCCACATATCTCCCGCATATTTTTGGAGTAGGAACTCGAACTGGTGCACTTCGGTGCCAAGTTCTATGTTGAATCCAAACAGACAGTAGGATTAAATGTATGAAGAGCATTATTTTCCCAGCTGTCCATATATATATGTCTGCTGCAATAGGGTATATTGGTGATCCCATTGCTACACCTTCCGTTTGTCGATGTATTTTACCTTGGAACTTAAAGATAGTAGATGTGAGGCATAGGTGAATTCCTAAAATAATTTCTTCAGTGGGATGCTCTGTCTTATGATTGAGTTCAGGATCTGAAGTTAGTTCTTTTCTACCTGCTTCCAAAGCCATATTGATTGGTATGTTAGTATGTATAAAGACTAGTTATATCAAAACTAACCATTCTTTCATCTTTCTCTAGTTGAATGTCGTTTAGTTTATTTTTCATCTCATATTAATTGCTTAGTCTAGAGTTTGATAAGTGGGGGTATTTCTGAAGTCTACTATTGGTCGTATGGGGTAACCTGGCTTATGTATTTGAATAGTATTCTACTAGAATTACTAGTTTTATACATTAAATTAAACCATTTAGACTCGCCCAGTGATTGCTTTATTCTGAGTATGGAAAATACTACTACCAATCAAATCAAGCGATGGAAAATAATAGGATTATACAAATGAAGTTAGAAAGTTGTGTGAGTAGTGCCTTGATATGATTATGAGCAGTAACGAACTGTGCTCGAAAGGTGGTCATCAGTAAATATTACTTACTGTATAACACTGTGACGCTTTATGAAAATAAATTTCACCCATAATGGAAGTTATGCAGATCTTTTCTATTATATTGAAATTGTGCAGGACAGTGGACTTCTTTGATCAATTGATTGATCGATTGTCCTTGTATTGATTCTTGTGAAGCCCTCACGTCAGGAACGTCATCGGAATAGCAAGCGAGCTAGGTCTTCAAGTTTCTGAGCTGCATACTTTATACCGATTTTACTTATTAAGTTACAATTATTAATCTTGTCAAACACTAACCAGCACATGCCTCAGATTTACACAAGTAGCACTGTTGCTGAATGCTGGTTAATTAGCCGAAAACAAGAACTATAAAAGTCAGGTGTATTAGATCTCTTGGTTATGGAAAGTTCACATTTTACACCTGTTGGAGAGAAAAACGTCTAATGTCTAAGCCTCCTACACTTGACTAAGCTTAGTTAAATGAATCTGAGAAGAGTAATAATCGTTTATAATCACTGACTTATGCCATTCTTTTTTTCAACAAGGAGTTATCACTGGCTAACAAGAGATAATGTCAAACATATACAGAGGGGTGGGGGAAAGTACTAACTTTTCAGTTCCTCCTTATTGATTTAATGAAGAAGATACTGGGTGTTTAAACACAATGGTCCAAGTCATTCTTGATTTGAATACAGGGGCGAAAATATGTTCTGTTATGCTACTAATGACATCTGTGGCCTCATGCAAACTCTACATTTACTCAAGTCAACAGGTTTAAAAGCTTCGTAGGGATGGATGTCTTTGAATGTAGCAATACATCACATATATTTGAACCCCTAACAGCACATCAGTCCCTTTGAGCTCGTAGTACGCCTTGTCGAACAGTACGAATAAACACGTAACGTAGGACTAGAGATTCCCATAGATTTCCTCCAACAATCACTCATCTGTCAAATATATGTGTCTTATGTCAAAACCTAATCAGTTTGTCATCAATCGTTAATAGAACCGTTGAAAATGATTGATTAACTAATGAGTGTACACCTCAATATTTTAATTTCCACGAATATAAATATCACCGGGTGATATAAATTGAATACCTAAAGAATTTAAGTAATCAGCTAGAATACTTTGACCTTAAACAACAATCCGAAGGTCTGTTTGATAATTAGATACGTAGTGCAACCTAGTGCATATCGGTTTGTAAATCAAAATGCCAGTGGTGCAAAGGGTAGTAGTTTTAGTTGAAACACTAAAGTTAGTGAAGATAAGAGATGATATTTCAATTCAAATATAGAATAATTATGTTTTCAAGGCGATATACAACAGTTCTTGATATAAACCTAGGGCACTGTGAATCACACAGTGTGTTATACAAAAGGTAATATTTACTGATGAATACGTTTAGAGCACAACTAATTGTCGCTCATAATCATCATATCAAGGCACTACTGACACAACGTTTTTGCTTCATTTATATATACGAGTAAAAGTTGATGATTTGACATTCAAATTAATCAATATAAGATGGCGATAAACTAATAATGATAACATAAATAAGAAAGAATATAAGGCATCTACAGTAGTTTTTACCATTTAAGGAGGGGACATCTGAGACCCTACTTAGGATTCTTAATAAAGCAGGAGTTAGGTTGGCATTCTAACCTAAAAACTCACTCAAGTCAGACAAGCTCTGTAGACTAAATAACCATGTAGGTCGACGCAATTAAACAAAATAATATACTTTACAAAATGCCTTGCAATGACTGTGAGTTGGGTCAACTATATAGGTCAGTCAGACCAGTAGACCAGGAGTAGTGAGATTATCAGAACATAAGAATTTCGCTAAGATTAGAATGATTGATCCCAACCACCAAGATAACCAGTTTAGAGAAAAATTCAGATCGCGTTTTTAAGTACTGTTTGGAAAATGTGTCAATAGCTCGTTAGAGTTAGTGTAAGCGCAATATCGCTTGAAATTCAGTCACGCGTAGATAAAGGCTATCCCGGTCCAGAACAAACAAGAAGCCGGTCACTGTTTCTACGGTACAATTAATAAACAAATCAATAATTATATATATACAACCAACCTTAACGGTTTCAAGAGTACAAAGCACAACGCTTAACAGAAAGCAAGGTACTGCTATCAGAGCGGAATAACGTTAAAGCCAAAATTGCAAACTAGCCGAAATCAGACACGACCGTTCAGGTAAGCAGTCAGTAGAAGAATGAACCCAAGTAAGGCATGGCATAAAACAGAGAGCGTTTAAAGAGATAGACAAAGCATAGGCACAAAGATAGAATTTAATTGGCTACTTAACCATGTAGGCTGATACAGATGAAGATCAATAAATAAGATAAACTCGACAGAATAGTACAAAGTAAGACATGGGTCAGTAAAAATAACAGTTCACAAAATACTCTGATTGGGCCATGAGTTCAACTGTCTGACTAAACGGATCGAGGTAAAAACACATACACACAGTTTATTAAACAAGGGGGGATAGACACATTAGGCATGGATAATTGGGTTGCAACAACGCTAGGCTGATCCGGGACAGGTTGACTTGATTCAAGGATGGGAATTGAATTGATCTTACACTTAGTATTAGGGTTGATATAAGTATTGGGGTTAGGGTTAGGATCAGGGTCATTAATTAAGATTAGGGTTAAGTTTACGGTTAGGATAAGGGTCTTAATTAGAGTAACTGTTACGATTGGGGGCAAAGTTAAACTTTAGATACCACTAACAACCAATCATCGAACGACCTTGAACGGACCAGTCACATTAAAGAGGCATATATGATGAATGGAAATGTATATTTGTAGAAAAAAGCATAAAATAGAGAATAAAAAAGTTACATGGGATATCTTTCTTGAACATGTGAGAGAAACATCTCCCAGTTTAGCATGGGACTGCCAATAAAAGAAGTTACACCATATCCTGCACATATATTCATCCGAATGACCATAAATGAGATCCTTTTGAAATCCATTTATAGCCCTTATCCTATTTTTCAACCTGCCCCAAAATCCTTCAATAGAATTTGTATGTGTCCTCGTAACGGAATCCACAAAATCACTTGAATGGTTGACTCTATGATGAATATATCCCAGAGATGACAGCGAATTGTAGCCTTTCCACTCGTCGGTGTGTATAATTGACCCCCGCTTAACTTGTCTGGTAATAATAGGTATAAGAGTAGTTGCTTTTCTATCTGCTATCCTTAGGGAGAGAAGCGACCTAGCGAAAAAGTTCCTACGAAATATTAAAATTATCAGCTTACTCTCTCTAGCGTTAGTAGGCTTCAAACATATAGCACAACGATGAACAAACCCATCAGTTGATTTGGTATAGCTTTTTAAAGTCGTGATACCACCACACAAACAAATTCGCTATTTCCGGCGCAACTCAAATCCAGGAAATACTGGAAAACGCTAACCTCCGCGAATTGCAACAATAGGTTTGTAAGGTCACGCATTAGAAATGAATCAAGCGCCATAAAACATAGCACTGCGTTCGTGAACCTCATTGGATAATTCGATAACGTTCGTGAATCTCATTGGATAATTCGCTGATTGGTAGTGGTGTCGAAAGTTTAACTTCGCCCGATTGGGGATAGATTAAGAGTTGGTGTAATTTATTTTTATTTGTTTTATTATCTATATTTTCCTGGTAAGTGGTTGTCGATCCTCTTACTTCAAAACCATAGTAATTCAACCGATGGCTTTTGAGAAGGACTGCATATGAGGATAAAAGAGATAAACCATTCACAAAAGCAGCTCATCTTCAGTCAACTTGGTGAATACATTTAGAGGAACTAGTCTAACTTAGCAACTGATACTCCCCCTTATAACTAGGATATATTTTTATTAAGTTTTGTCAGAGAAAGATAACCTATGTAATGCGTTTTCATGCATTTTCTCGTAAATATACGTCATCTTTATTTTGCGAAAATTCGCCATTTTTATGATTGGTCACCCTCAAGTCCACTCGTACGTTTGCATCCATGGGACGCTATTGTCGAACTTTACCGAAATCAGATTCATCATCACACCACGATCTGTGATCTATACTTAGCTGAAGTAGTTATATTTACAAATGACTCTGAAAGCCTCGCTAACATCGTTCTTGTGTTCTGTATTCACAAGATGAGATAAAATAACGCTGCAAATAGATCTTGTTTGTCTCTTACTTAACCACTCAGGTTCCTGTTCAGAAATCCGGCGAGAAACCCGCCAAATTTTACGGCCTGTGTAACTGGCTCACTCCACAGGAGCAGTAAAGCTGGTGGATACACATGGAAGAGGCGAAATTAGGCAGTTCATCTTTTACTCCCGAATACTAGACAGGGTTGGTTTTCAAGACACAGCGTAATTCAACAGCACGGAATGCTTTATTTACTGCATTTTCAAGACGCTGTGTTAGTATCTCGCTCGTGTTGTCACCAAGGAGCTGAATTTGTAAGAATAAGGTCTTTTTAGGAATTGTTGGTACCTCAGACTGCTTTCAATTTAGATTCATATTCTTACCAGTAAACTCTTCTGGATAATCATTTTCAAGCAGCAACCTTTTAGTATTATTGAGTTCCACATCAAGACACTCATTCAAGGAGATCGCTCTTGCTATGTGAACCAAGCACTTTATCAGATTACGTTTGTGTTTTAAGGGTACGAAGCTGTAAAAATGAGTATACTGACCTGTTGATATAGGTTTTCTTATATACACGTCTTCTTATTGTGCCATCCTCTTTTCTGTTCATAAGGACGTCTAGAAATGAAATACCAGAATCTTATTCTTTCTCAATAGTAAAGTTGATTGCAGGATGAACCTCTTTGAATTTGTCCAGCATGTTCTTCGCTTCATCCTCATTTTTCCCCTTCGTTTGTTTCGCCTCCTCACTGTTTATTTAGTGAACAAGTTCACTCCATCAACGAAGAGCTGAATTCCACTGTAACAGAGGAAATCAATCAACAGTCAAGCAACACAAATGAGTACGTCAACTAATTTGATTAGTATTTCTTATTTCTGTTATAATTTTAAAATATGTAGCCATTAAGTTTAAAATTAGCTGAATATGCAGTATATTCACAGTAGAATGATTTATTTAATGCGCCAAGATAATCAATCGTTCATACTTACTGACACATATTAAAAGGGTTGACTATCATTTTCTTTATACCATGTCGTTTGGGATACAAGAAATAATTCTCAACCACTTTATATTCTTACATCACTCTCAGATAGGTTGAATGCGTCAATTATGTTTCCTTCTGCTTTGAAAGCAGTTAGAAGTGAGTACTTATCACAGTATTGATATCAGTTTTGTTAATTCAGTCATCTGAACTGCTAATTGACATTCAGGAAAGTATCCAATAAAGTTATTCAACTAAAAATAATAAGTGTTAGACATTTAGGCATTTAAGAAGATTTCATATATGCAGAAATTAGAAAAACAGCCAAAAGACCGTAAGTTCAATAGACACAGATACTTGCAAAGGGTCTACCTTGCTGATGCTTATTCAAAATGGCTTTCTTTGAAACGATGTGGTACATTTTATGGAGATGGGTGAAGCATACTATTATTACTCGATTATTATTCCCTTGGGTTCCGAGTCGAACACAGGGCTTCAACAGTACATCGCCTCTTCAGCTGGCTAACCACACGATTGCTCATAATCCCCCAACTCCTCCCCTCCCAAACGACCTCCCCAATGTCACCCTCACACCGACGAAACACTCGACGTTTCCCACTGGGATTCCACTCGGGTGGTCACCTGCGATGCGCGCGATGTCATTCGACACCCTCCCCTGAGTGTGTCTAATCCGTCTCCTTTTCCTCCTACATTTATGTTGAGCGATCGGCTCTCGGTTGGTTTGTTCCACTGTAGTGTTTCTTGTTGCTAATTCTTTCCTTTCAGCCGGCTGGCCATTAGATCTTCAGTATGGAGCCAGATAACAAATTGGGTACTGTCGATAAAAGTCTGTAGCGGTTTGTTGGAAATCCTTTTCGTGACACGCTGGCCACGTTTCTGACTGACTGACTGACTGACTTGAAATTGGTATTGAAAATCCTATTCTTGCTTTCTTATGGTGAGGCGGAGCACAGAAGATATTCGAACTGATTTGAGGTTGATGAAGGCACACTTTGCCTTTCCGATTTTGGTTGTCTTTGACACCTCCATCCGTTCCACCGCCTTTGATTGAAATCATGCTTCCTAGACAAGCTCAGGAAGTAACCACTGTCAAATCTCTGCCGTTGACGGTGATTTGTGCTGGTTGTTTTTGATGTTGGTTGGTTGGTTTATTGTCTTCAGCAACCTCCCCCCACATCTTCTCTGTGTTCACAACGAGTCCTGTCTTCGCGGTTGATCTGTTCAGCCAGTCTGTTGTTTTTCGCCTACAAGTCTTCGAATTCGTGTGATATTGAACATAAATCATCCACGCACGAAATCCAGATCTTCTGGAGTCTTCTAATCGGTACAACCAATTCCCGTCTCCTCACTCCCCTTGAGTCTGGTGTATAATCCAGTCTGTGAGAATTCAAAATACAGAGCAAAGATCAGCTTTACACAACTACAGGTCTCATCATAGGATTATGACTACGTATATACCTGTATTTTGAAACATCTCATGGACGGATTTACTACGAATCGAAATCAAGCGGAAAACTGCTCATAGTCAACGAATAATAAACAGTTGCACCATACGAATTTCCCATTCTTGCGTTGTTCACTTATAATGTCACATTCAGCATCGAATTCAGCAAGCAAAAGTTTAAGTATTCCTAATTTAAATTCTAACAAAGTGAACTCAAGTGTCATAGATTTATAAGAGATCGTAGATTGTCGACTTGTCAGCTACCGCAGGGAATGTCAGTGGTGATAGAGAAATGCATTTCCAATGTATATTTAAATGCAGGAAATCAATGTAAAATAAAGTCAATCCAATAGACTACATGACAGTAATGATTAATACACATAACAGAAGATAAATCACTTCCATTCATGGTTAAAAGTGATTGGATGGAAGTCAACTGACTACTGGTGCATTTTGTTTGTTGGTGAACACGTGAATCTTTTGAGATTATCTACGTCACATAAATTGATGTGGTTTACAACGCTGATCAATACTTCAGTGTTAAATGTATCAGGGTTATTGCTTCGGTAGAAAATTGGGCAAAGTTCTACAATATCGTTCCAAAGGAGTACAAACGCACGAGTGACCTTGAGCCGACCAATCAGAAAAAAATGAAGGGTTTTTTCACAAAAAATTACGTATATTTACATAAAAGGACATGAAAAAACATTAAACAGGGTATTTTTCTCTAATCTGAGGTAAAAAATATGTCCCAATTATAGTGGGGAGTGTCAGTTTTTAAATTATACCAATTTCTATACATGTATTCATCCAGGTGACTTGAAAAATAACTTGGTTTTGAGAGCCATTTATTGTTCTTATTCTACTTTTTAATCTTCCGCAGAAACCTTTTATAGAATTAGTATAAGTACTGGTTCTGGGATCAACGAAATCATCAGAATGATTAACTCGGTTGTGTATATATCCTAAATCCGATAATCATTTATATCGTGCCCCTTCATCTATGTGTATAGTAGTGCCAGATAAAAGGAGTCTTTGAATAATGGGCAGAAGAGTGTTGGCAATCCTGTCTGAAATAAGTTCAGTGAATCGTTTCTGAATTTTTCTTTCACTTTCCCCAGCTGAACATAGAGATTCAAGCTAGTGGCTTGAAGTTTCTGTAGCAGTATTTATTTTATAGGATAGGGTTACTATCCTCATGCCAAACCCCTAATTTTAACAGCATTATTTCTGGCTTAGCGAGGTAAAGGAGTGTGTGGGGCGGGGATCGAACCCCGGACCATGTGCATGGACGGTGAGCGTCCTAACCGCTATACCACCGATGCACCTTTCTGAATTTAGGTGTCATAAATTCCCAATACTCAAACGTTATTAACTCTAGCACATCTGCGATTGTATTTCTCCGTTTCGTCGATATGAACGACAACACCGACGCCTCCCAAAACTCGTGTAATATTGTTCATTTTCCATGATGTTTAATCTCGACAAATTGAAACTTCTGCACAATATACGTCAACGTATTATCTGTCTGACCCTCAATTGACCTCACACCAAACTTAAAAATCCAGTAATGGCAAAGAAACAGTATATTTGTCAAAGAAAGCTTCAATTTAGCAAAGAGAGTTCCTAGAAGACAATTAACTGAGAGTGTCATTCACCAGTACGAACATATGTTCGTTTCCTACACTCTGTACATTTGAATATATATCCACCAATGACCTGTGAATACGGTTGCAGCTTCATTGAAGCACCACAGCTACATATACGAGTACGTCCTATCAATCCATTATCCAGACAGTATTGAAATACATGATCTGGATGAAATTTGCACATCAGCAGATGAACAGCATTCATTTTTGCGCATGAATAATCGTAGGTTTCTTCAACTAACGACTAGCATGCTTTCAAGGTCATTTAAGAATTCGCACTTCTGGGAAACTATTGTTGAAATTCACCGGAATTTCAACTTGAAATCATAGGGTGGAATTCCACTAGACTTGGAACATTTTCAATTCCCTCAAAGGTTGACTAACTGACCAATCTACTTAATTCTAGTGTACGTCGGTGGCACAGTGGTAGAATGTTCACCAACCACGCCTCATGTGGTCTGGGGTTCGATCTTCGGTCAGTTCATTCCGTTACCTCACTAAGCCAGTAATACAACTGGTAAAGAGGGAAGGTTGGACATGGGGCTGGCTAGCAAACCCATCCCGTAAAAGCAATAAACACCACTGCTACCAAGAATTCAAGCCTCTAGCCTAACCCCCTTGTTATGTACTGGTCGAGAATTTAATAGTCCTGACGCAAGAAAGACGGAAATCAGAAGACCACTAGGTTTGCGATGATACTTCTATTTTCCAAAACACCAGGAGAATCAATAACACACAAGTGTGTGAGAGCAAAATATAAGAATGTCCGAACAAGTGTGAGAACACAAGTGCGTGAGCGAATATTCAAAATGAACAAATCAATAGACAGTCTTAACATGATTGGCTAATTATAATGGAATATCGATCCATATATACATAGCAAATATACAGACTGTCAGACAAACACACATATTATATGGATATATATCATCCCTCCTCTCCTATGTTTTACTGGGAATGTAAATGAATAAGAAGCAAATTGACTTCTAAGTGAATAATATAATCGGCAAGTGAATAACTAACTGTATTAGCACTCAAGAATAAGCAAAACCTGATCACTTGCCGTCAGACAGTTCAAAGATCTCCATTTAAACATACGCAGAACAAACTCAAAACCTAAAACGAGGTGTAATACTTACTCCCCAATGTTCACTTCCCTTTGAATGTAAGCTAAACTGTTGTTAGGATATCGTTGAAATCCTCTTATTTGTATTGTCAAGATAATGAATAATACTTGTTTCATTACATGCCTTGTAGAGAAGAAGAGGGAAAACAAGAGTCCACACCTTCGGAGTTGACGACTGCAACACCATCAGAGGTCAGCGAACATACACAGCAGACTATCGAGTAAGTGATGTTGATTTGGTTGAGCTTTTAATAAGCACAATTTTCGGTGCAAACGTTTCTCTCCTTTTATTTTTGTAGTAAAACCAATATTCTCAGATTTATTCAATTTGATTAAAAGTTTACCTAACAGTGTAAGAGAAATGAGCAATTTCAAAAATGATAATTATTGATTTGATCTTCTCTAAATTTTCATTTTCTGATGTAAGGATAACTGAAGTATCTCCTGAAGCATCAAATGCCGACGTTTCTGAAGATTCCAATTCATCAACGCTTGGGTGAGATATTTTTTTTACCGAAATTTTAGGTTTTGTTAAAATCGGGTTATTGGAGGGGGGGGGACATTTGAAAGTGAAAGTGACTCACTTTAAGAATCAAACCATCCCCATCTGTGTTGTGTTCTAATGACTGAATTTCTGGCCTGTAATGCCAAATTACGTTTCCCATAGTCTCATCAATGTTATACGAGTGCGTTTACATTTATTCCAGACACTATGACTGGATTCTGATTAGAAATTTGATAATAACTGTTCGTCACTTAAAATTAAATGTTTCTCAAGTAATACATCACTATCAATCTGCCAACCTAAGACTCTTTCAGATAATATCGAGCCCCGGTGGGTACATACCACTGAAGATTCCGAAACTGGAGCGAAACAGCTGTCCAGGACTCCAGTGCCGATTTTCCAATCGCTCATGATGAAATCCGCCAACCAGTCAAACTAAATCCCCACAAAAACCAATACTTGAAATTTATTCTGATACTCACTGCCAACAGGCAGTTAGTTACCTGAGGTTCAAGTGGGAAGCCGTGACCAGAAAGTTGAAGATGGGGACAGTTATTCATCGAAGAAGACATTGCGAAGTGGTAGCGCTATGTTGTGAATTGGCAGAAGTTAGAATTCATGGACTGGCTGGCCACTGGGTCGAGTTGGGTCCGAGTGGCTGCTGAATGGTCTACGAGCTCGCTAGCCTTGTAAGCAGAAGGTCACGGGTTCGAACCTCCTGTCGTGGGTGCGTACTGCCAAAGAGTCCCTAACAAACTGGGATGAAACAGCCGTCCAGTACTCCACTGCCGGTTTTCCAAAGGTTCTCTACCTTATGTCAGCTCTCGATGAAATCCTCCAACTAATCCCAATAAATTTATTTCTGTCTCTTACTGTAACGACCGCAGACAAGGGAGAGGCAACAGATCGCTTGTTAAGAAAATCAAGTGATAGATTTAGTTATAGATTTTTAAGTGCATTATTGTTAACGGGAAGCAATCTCCTCTGATCAGTTGTTTTCCTACCGAAAGTTATTCTGTCATCTCTTTATGGCCGTTTATAAGACACTTCAGCCATATATCTGCTAATCGTATTTGCACACATTAAAACTGCTGTGAATAGTTGGTGAGTTCATGAGGGTTAGGCTTTGTTATTGTTTTCTTTTGCTTATGGCCCCGATTCGTGACGTAAACAGCGACGTAAATTGTTGTCTTGCAGACAGCTCTTACTAAATTACTAACGCAAGTCAGTCTCGCTTATTGGTTTAGGCATACAGACATAAACCATCGATAAACATACTTAGGATTACTGACCACGTTTAATAATACAGTGATTCACTCTCGAGGGCACTTCCATCCTCACTTATTGATCCAAAATTACAGGTAGTGAAACATAAGTTAGGGGATGAACACTCTATTCATAGGCATGTTCATTTTCTGAGGCTATAACTTAATAGAGAACCGCTATCAGAAATGCTATCACAACGATGACCGTTCACATTAGGATGAGGCATTCTGAAATCAAACACTAGATTAAACTTACACCGACATTAGTTTCACGGCCACTATACTAACGCGTAAACTCCAACAGTCTGGCCATCATAATGTCAAGATGTAAGATCATATCACACGTCAGCCACTTGTAGAACCTTGGTGATAGTAGTGGTATTATTAACGGAATCAACTTAGTCTTAATTACATCTATAGAGCAAGGGAAAGCTTGATGAAGAGTGCATATACGCAACATCACTAGAATAAAGGCGTCTTACTAATATATATAACCGAGTGCATGAATTAAGTGTGCAGAATGTTTGTCAAATCACTAGACCCATAGAGACGTTGAAGTGAAAGAAAAATTCACACTCTATGCTTGAAAATGCTTTATTCTATCTTGTCACGGCTCTATCCTCCTTCTCTTTACAAGACTTCCCATTCTAGATTGTAATTTCAACTTTTCAATGTACAAAGCCACTCAGTAACGTAGTCTCATTTCAGTCCTAACTAGTCTGCATTTTATCATTCATTTCAACTATTAGCTAGAATTATCCTTCTCTTTGGTTCGATGTGGGAGGAAGAATCGACGATGTTCCCATCGTCATATTTAGTAAAAGTTAACAAATAATGAGTATTTATGCGTACTTGTCTTTGCTGTTTCATGATCTTGCTGGTGAACAGTCTTACTTAAATGTTGAATGTCAATAAAACCCGCGCTAGGAATATCATAGTTTGATTTCGTGAATATCAGTTTCGTTCTGCTTAATTTGACCCTTGACCGACACCTTCTTTTGCCTCGCTTAGCTGATAGTTAGCCCTATAAAGAGGGAAAGTTAGGGATGAGGCTAACAATCCCATCCAGTGGACAAAGCAGCACTACCAGTGAAACTTCAAGCCTCCACCTTCAAGTAATATGTTCCACTAAGGAACACAAAGGAATAAAGAAAAATTGAAGATAAACTTGATTTTTTTTAAGATATCGTAAAAGATTTCTCATTTTTTGTCAAGTCTAAGCCTAACTTACTGTATATTTCATCTTTAGTGGGGAAGAAACAAATGAAGAGAAGAAAGAAGAAGATTCCACACTTCCGGGATTGGCGACTACAACACCACCAGAGGTCAAGGAATTTCCACAGCAGCCTATCGGGTAGGTGATGTTGATTTGGTGACGTAATTATAATAGTAACAATAATTTGTTTCATTCCGAAACAGCATTCATGATTCAATGTGGAATTTTCAGCATCTGATACAGTATTGCATCTAATTTACTCGATAACAGCAAAAACAAACCAGAGGATTGATACTGACAGATTTTTTTTGGAACTTGCGGTGACAGTAAAGTCATAAATGTACAAAATGTGCAAAATAATGATAGTGTTAGTGGCTAAAGTTATAAGTTAATTGAGATAGTGTCAGCATAGATTACAAGTTTGTTTATCTATTTTATTCTTTTACGTTCCCAGTGAAGCATCGGGGGGGGGGCTTCAAGTTAGAGGCATGAAGTTTCGATAGCAGTGGTGTTTATTTTTACAGGATAGGGTTGCTAGCCAGCCTTCATACCCAACCTTCCCTCTTTACCAGTCTTATTACTGACTTAGTGAGGTAAATGAGTGTGTCCAGTGGTCGGGGGATCGAACCTAGAACCACATGAGGCGTGGCTGGCGAGCATCCTACCGTCGTACCACCAATGCATTTTGGATTACAAATAGAAGAGAATAAATAACCGATTATCCTGCTAATAGCATAGTGAGTCGCAGGTTTCGTGTTTAACGGTATCTCTATCGTGTAGGACGTAGGCTAAATAGGGTATCGCCGAGTTTTTCTACTTCATTGTGTGAGCCTATAATCTCTTTTGATGATTTCTGATCCTCCACAATACTATCCAAGAGGCGAGAGGCTGAGATTAAAGGGGGTGTTAAGAACCAGATAACGTAGATTTTGACCATTTCTCACTTGAGTTCAGGTGTCCGTCAGATACTGCAGTAAGAAGCTGGTACACCACATGCCCTACTGACAACCTTTAATACCCTGTGTGCAATCAACTGGTGAAATTTGTGTTTATTTAGCTCAGGTTTTGATGCACAAGTTTCTCTTTTCATATTCAAACTACATGTGTTTTTAAGTTATAAATTTTGTTACATGTAACGAAAGAAGACAAGGGCAAGGAAACAGATCGCTTATTCAGAAAATCAACAGATATTTATAGATTTTTATGTACATTATTATTGGTTATTATTAGCAGAGGACCAGAGTCTTCTGACTGGTGGTTTTTTGGTTGAAAGTTATTCTGTCATCTCTTTGTGGCCAGTTGTTTGAAGGTCAGACTATATGTATGCTAATCTTATTCGCCCACGCAAAATCTGCTGTGATTGGTTGTTGAGCTAGTCTTTTTTATTATTTTTTTTCTCATGACCAATATATGGGACGTAAACATTGACGTAAATTGCTGCCTACCAATTTTGGCTAGCAGACAGCTCTCACTACAAACACGGTGAGGTTTGTAAGGAACTGAGTAACACCTGAGTGATGGGAAGGAGCAGAACCACCCAACAGTAATATATATCCTGCAAATCCTCCTTTCATATTTTCACTATTTCCCAAATAGAAATTTTCGATAGCCTAATGTTGTCTGTTACAAATCCATCAACGACCCCTTATTGATTGGTTACTTCACTGAAAAGGAGATTTAGTAAGGATAAACACTTAATAGAAGTATCAATACTTCTAAAGCTTATGCCACAAATGAAGTTAAGTCTCTGGAAAAACCATATTCGAGGCTGAGACGGCTAAAATAGGCGAAACCCGACTGTTAAACTTCTCTACAATTTTTGACTACAGATGACTTCAGTAATAGAAACTGGTTCACTTCATTCAGGTTTAGCCTTGCATTATGCGTTATTATTCAATTTAATTGGCTGGACGCTCTAAGTCCTCCGCAGTGTCAGTCACAGCGCTCCAGTACTACTAGTATATTAATCCGAGAAGTATAGTTATCCTTCAGACTGGACCGCAACAATACAGAAGTCAAACGAACAGAAAGACCTGACATCTGATATTCCAATCACTCCAGTTTAATGATTGAATGTCATTATGGATAAGATTTTATTTTGATAAATCCCAGTGTTATACAGTAATATTCACTGATAACCACGTTTCGAGCACAAATTATTGCCACTCATAATCATATCATGTCACTCACACAACATTCTCCCTTCATTTATATACATGACTGGAATTCATGATTGGACATTTGAATAAAAATCAATATAGGATAATGTACATTCAGAAATAATAAAAATATGAGTGTTATTGATCAAATACAATAATCAGATGGGAAATAAGACGAGTGTTTTTTTGGAGTCAAAATTTGTAACTTGTTAGAATGTTGTAATGTATGTGAATTGAAATAGAATTTTAAGATTTGATAGAGAAGATTTGTAGCTCAGGTGGATAATTTTGATGTGGTTTTGTTCTCTGAGCTGGATGGTTAGTTTCGACTGGGACAACGTTCAAATATTAGACAAAGGAAATAACAAGAATGCTAGAGAATTTTTGGAAGCTTGGCATTCCAGTGAATCATCAATCAATAGACACATCGAGATAGACAAAATTTGTCAACCAATAAGAAAGAAACTTCACACACAAAGGGTCAAAGTTCAAGTCACAGAAACAATCAGTTCCAACACAAGTAACCTAGAAGTGTGAAAACACACATAAACAACCAATCACGTCCAAGGTCACCAGGAGAATGATTAATAAACTCGTGGAGAAACCTAAAAGCTCACTTCAAATTGAAGTATGCGCTGAAGATGTCACCCAGTAGGGCGATGAAAGCTTCGCAAACTAACCATCCAGCTCAGAGAACAAAACCACATCAAAATTTTAAGATCAATTATTATCCTCTTCTGATTTGGCTGGCAGAAATAATATCTTCTATATTTCTGGTATTTGCATTGAGTCACTTCTATTGCATGTGTTGGGTGTAGACTCGATGAACCAGGAAGAATTCAGTAATCAGTCTATCTCTAACTCTCTCCACCTACTTATATTACTTCGTAGAATCAGAGGAGGATACTAAATAATCTTAAAATTCTATTTCAATTCAAGCACGTCACAACATTCTAGGAAGTTACTTATTATGACCATAAAAACACTCGTCTTATTTCCCATCTGATTGTTTTTGATCAATAGCACTCATATTATTATTATTTCTAAATATACATTATCCTATATTCATTTCTATTCAAATGTCTAATCATTTCCACTCATTTATATAAATGAAGCAAGGAAGTTGTGTGAGCAGTACCTTGATATGATTATGAGCATCAATAAATTGTGCCCGAAACGTGGTCATCAGTTAGTACTACTGTACAACAAACACTGTGTGATTTATTAAAATAAAATCTTATCTATAATGGAGTTCAACTCTACAACACATTGCTGAAGTTTTGTGCTTATGTCAGAATGGTTTCTAACTACACAACTACATAAAGCAGAAGCGCCAATTACATAGTTTTGCAAACATTTAGTTTACAGTAATTTTACCCAAAAATTATATTTCTTTGATTTTTTTGCAAATACATATTTTTCTTCTGTTTATGACCGATTTTGTTTTGGTATAGACACGAAGCTATTTCTAAAGTTCACCTCACTGGTGATGACGATAATGCTCTCATGAATGATGCTCCTGTACCACCACACCAACCAATAAGAAGTCTGAATCTTAATGAACATGTGAGTTACTACTGAATAGTGAATCTTATATCTTATATGTTGATACTTCAACCGATGTTATTATTAGCATCAAATTTCTGTTGGTATATACTACTCTTTTTGGTAAAAAAGTAATATATATACATATAAATGTAAAATAACTAGTATACCATGCTAAGTTGAAATTGCGAGTTCAAAACTTTTCTATCGTTGGTTGGAGTGGCTTTCAAAATGCAGTCTTAGAGGTGAAGGCATTTCTCAATTTCACCAGTTACTCTCTCGGTCAGTAGTTTATTCAACTTGCCCACTAAATCAGTATTCAGTGACAGTTAACAGGCCACTGAATTGTTTAGTTGTGTGTTCTCTGACGAGCTGGTTGATTCAACCGGTGGAAGCTTTTGTTGTTACTCTTCTTCTGGACAAAATCCTCTGCACAGGTTTTATTATGAAATGAAAGCATTTGAATTCTCCATGAATGTTATAGCTCTTTACCATGACGACCACTGTCGTGATAGGTGGTTAAGTCATGTCTGTGCTGATCACGTGATTTATTTTTTATTAGTTGGTAGATTTTGTCTATATAGTAAGTAACATGTTCGTTAATCGCTGGTTGACTCACTTAAGTACCAGGCTTGGCTTCTAGAAATTCCCTGACACTTCTGGTGTTTCCTACATTCAAAATTTCTACGTTATTCCAGTTAAATTGGTATTAGGATTTTCATCATGAGCTGACATTAGTTAGAGAACCACTGGAAAACCTGGGAGTACTGGACAACTGTTTCGTCCTAGTTTGGGACTCTTCATCAGTAGGCACCCACCGGTTTCGAACCCAGGGCCGGAGTACTGCTAAAGAGTCCCAAACTAGGACGAAACAGCTGTCCAGTACTCCCAGGTTTTCCAATGGTTCTCTAAATAATGTCAGCTCATGATGAAAATCCTGTAACCAATAAAATCCCTACAAACCAACACTTGAATAAATTGGTATCCATGATTGTCTCCATGCATCTGAATGAAAGAATATATATGTCATGTCTTCTCACAACTAATTTGTGCTCCTGGATTCTGATTCGAAGGTGACGCCCACTATGGCTGATATAATGTCTGTGACAGTTCATACATGCAATTTATTTTGTAAATGGTATTAATTTTGTCTTGTTTCTTTTTCTGTTGGATCTTTCAATTTGCACAATATCGAATGAAGTGTGAATGTGCTGGCTGGCTGGCTGACTGACTGGCTGGCTGGCTTATGTGTTATATCTATTTCAAACGGTTTTAATATTCTAGCTGTTATTTCAAAGGCTTCTTTTATATATGATAGAATGAATTTTCTTTTCATCTTTGATGATGCCTTCTTGTTGGTGTTGTGAATCGATTTTAAACACTTTTTGATGAAGTTGATAGCAGGATATCCATTCTTCTCTCTGAAGACGGTAAGTAGGTATTCTTCGTGCATTCTCTTCAACAGTGGAGTGCTACAGTGTGTTTGAACTTTTTAAACAATGTCTCCATAGAGTTTCTATTGTGAGTAATTGAGTTATTACTATTATAGTTGAGAATATTGATCGGATCTGCCTATTAAATGCATGATAATTTCTTAAATCCTATCGAGATGTACAAAATATTTTCAAATCATTACCACACCAAATGTCTCAAGAACTTATAATAATTTAATAATTCCCATTGTAGCATTAAGAACACAATATTTAGCGAAGAGACTCTTTTCAAGGAACTTATTATCAAGCTGTACAATCGTATACGTATGGTTCTATAAGGAAATTATATCTGGTGAGGGAATTAGGTCAAAGGTGTGAATACATGAAATAATAATAGTATGAAATGAAATTAAAATATTTGTGATTATAATCATAGTTTAATGTCAAATGGCATAGTGTGAAATTCGACACGATAGAATTCAATATTGTAAAAATAAAAGGTATAAAAATTAATAATTTTGGGTTTAAAAATAAAAAGTGGGTCAAGTGGAAAAGATCCAGAATGAGGATAGTAATAATAATAATAATGATAATAATAACAATCGAAGTAATAAGGGAAAAGTACATAGAATAACTAAATAAACAAAATAAATAAATGCCTATCCCTCTACGGCCAAGGCAAAAGTAGGGGTTGAACACGCTTCTTTTTGTACTCAAAGGTCTGGCTTAAAGTCGTGGATGGCCAAGGCCTAAGCTGTCTTTAGAAGTCTATAACAAAGAAATCTCGGGAAGTTAGCAAGGATTCGGTAGGTGATCTTAAAATTATGGTCAGGGTTGACAGAGTGACAGAAGTCGATCAGGTGTTCGAAAATACAGCTTCCCATACACACTTCCTTTCTCCCTTGTAAAACTAAGCTGGAATATGTTCTCGTATCTTTGTGGAAAGCGTCCTCTGGCTACGGCCGATATACCTTGCTTCACAAAAGCATGTGAACTGATAGATGCACATGGAGGCGGCCAGATGTATCACATTGATCCGTAAAGTATTATATAACACCTATCGCTTATCCATCTGACAGAATTCGCTTAGTAATTAGGAGTTGAGATAACCATTATTCGCTATTCAAAAAGCCTACATACAAATAACTCAAGTCGGCTTTTCATTAAAGTATACGTCTGACATATTTAAACAACACAATGAGTAATTACTGCAAAAAGAAACCTGGACTGATCATCAGTCACAATATTGATTTAATTAAGTTGACCAACTATTTAGCTTAGCTTACCAGTCGTTTGCCCACTCGCATTCATTGATAGAGGTAAAGAAACCAAAGTAGTTTATTACTAATGATAACTTACTTTATTCCAAAACAGTACTTGTGATACAGAATGGAATTCTCAGCATTTTTACTGCAGTATTGCATCCAGTTAGTACATTAACGATAAATAAAATTCTACATACATTATGGGTAATCTCAGTTAGTTTTTGACAACAATATATTAGCATGTCAGTAGCAAAGCCAAAAGTGAACAGAATGTTTGAAGGTGTTAGAAAAGTAGATGCTACCATATTTACTGGCGTAAGCGGTAACAAAAAATGGTCGAGATATACAGAGTGTGAAAGAAGAAAGAAGAATGTTTTAATAGAGTTTGTAAGGAAGAGAGAAACAAAACAGCACATAACAGAAAAAAAGAGAGAAAAGCAAAGCAAAGAAAGGAAACGTCGTACCTATAAATGATATGAGTTGGAAGGACGAGATCCAGTTGTTCTACTGACTATTTAATGAGTTATAGGTATCACGCCTAATGCCTTCTTTATCTCACAGAAAACGAGCTAAGTAGGGTATGGTTGAGTTTTTCTGCTTGCTAATGCGAGCATATAGTTTTCTATATGGGCTTCTGGTCCTGCCTGATGAGATACAACAAGGGGAGAGTTGTGAATGAAGAGGGTGATGTGAGTTAGATAGATAGAATGGATTTAGCCCACTTTTCACATGAGTCCATGTGCCTGTCAACCACAATATTAAGAAGCTGCTTAAGTGGCACGGTGCTTACCCTGCTGACAGCTTTTAACATCCTACGTAATAAGATATAGTCTTTCTTCAGTAGCCCTGGAAAAATTCAGGGGGAACAACAGAGAATAATAGGCAGAATGCAAGAGTTAACGAATCGTAAGTGTAAGGGTTGGCATATTCCAGAGTGTCTTAACTTCTTGATGTAGAAGGTAAGACGGACTATTTTCGTAGAAATCATCACGTTTGGTGATGGCTTGTTCATAGTGAGGGTTTTGATGTTCTAGTCAAGAGGGATAGAAAAACGTAGCGTTTCTTTATTCTTAGCGAATTCGAAGATAAACTATTCAGTAACTCAGTTAGTAGGTGCATTCCCATACAGTTCCCCTTCAAGTTGTTGTCGACGCCCTTGTATGACTAAACCTTAAAAACACACACTCATCATCTACCAACTTAACAGATCATGAGTGTAGACCACTCTACGTCAAGTGATGTATTTTTTGAAAGTCACAGAATGATCACAAATGAATCGTTGTATTTTATCACATGTAGATGAGTTTCAACAAAATGTTCATATCGAAGCTAGGCTGACTCAGACCAAGTTAAACTTTAAGCACTACTAACTACCAATGGAGTGCGACCGCATCATTGACCTTGAAACGCTCACTGAGCAAGTTAGTGAAGTCCGGCAGATAATGTTGTTATCACCAATAAAATATGCTTATTGAAGTGTTATGATATTAAATGAGACAGCTGGCAAGCTCCAGCTTAAGTCTGGGAGAGATTAAGTTACTCTTTAAGCCAAAGACAAGATAGGGCTAAACTAACCTAATTATGGAGACCAGAGGCCCACCTCCGCTATCACGACTTTTGTCGGTGGCACAGTGGTTAGAACTCTCACCGACCATGCACATGGTCCGGGGTTCGAGCCCACACCGACGAAGCACACCTGATATCTATGGTCGGCCTGCAAATTTCGGGCTACCGATATCCACGCTGAAAATCCCATACTTATACCAAAAATACGGTGTGGAATCAAGCTGTAATCAAAAATAAGAATAAAATAAATCAATAGAATTGGTTCGAGTTAAAGCTAGTTTTGGAATATTTTCATGTTAGGGTTAGGTTCAGGAAAGACTAGGTCTATTGTTAGAGTAGGGTTAGAAGAACTAAATAATTCCATGCTTAGAATGTGGTCAAATTTCTATGTTGATATAAGAATAGAACTTGTGCACTGTGGTTGGGTATAATTCTATTCTGAGTAAAATTTATTTTGATTAAGTCTCACAGTATTATACAGTAACATTTACTGGTGACGTCTCGAGCACAATTTTATTGCCCAGTAAATATTACTGTATTACACTATGAGACTTTATCAAAATAAATTTTATCCACAATGGAATTATACCCTGTTGATACTCCAACCAAGGACAGAGAGCTATTTTTATCACATGAGAGAGGAGGGTACAGTTTTTATACATTTTCTCATAAATAAATGTATCCCAAACACAAAAATGCCTCCTTCACGTGATTGATGCGTTCGAGATCAATCACAGTTTGGCATTTAGTGTTTCTTAAAGTTTAACTTTGCCCAGGGCTTCAACAACACAACTACACTTTCTTCTATGTTCTGCTGTCCTCTTCAGTTGGGTTCATGGCTGCCCATAGTCTCTCATCTCTTCAACCCCCCCCCCCTCAATTAACCTCCTCCATGTCACTCTCACACCGACGAGACACTCGTCGTTCCCTATTCGGATTTTACTCAAGCGATGGCTTGCATTGCGCGCGATGTTATTCGATGGCCTCCTAAATGACTGCCCTATCCATCTCCATTTTATCCTAAATTTACGTTTGACGATCGGTTCTCGGTTGGTTTGTTCCACTGCAGTTTTTCTTGTTGCTAATTCTTTCTCGTCGGCCGACTGTCCATTTGATCTTTAGTATGGAATCAGTCAGCAGATGGGACAGCTGTTGATAAAAGTCTGTACCTTGTTGGAAATCCTTTTTGCGACCCGCTGACCAGGTTTCTTACCCATATAGAAGAGCTGACTGACTATTGTACAACTTGCATCGTTTAATTAGGGGATGGTGACTAGGATTGGAATCCAGGACAAGGCGTATTTCATCCTATTTGGGACCCTTCATCTGGATGTACCTGCATTCCCTAGTCAATCGACGGGAAAATCAAAAATTCAATTAAATAATTAATATGACCGATTGTACAAGAGGTGGCCAGCTGTCGTGTTCTAAATGGTCTAGTGGATAACGCTTTGGCTGGAGTTTGAAACTATGGCCACTGTGTTCCAGCCTCTGTGGGAAAATCAGTACTCACTGGGGAATGCAGGCACATCCAGCTGACTAGTCCCAATTAGGATGAAATGCGCATCCTGGTGGATTCCACTGCTAGTCACTAATAACATGCTCAGACATCGCTGAGGCATGTGAACAAGAAGCCAACAAATATGTCAACCTGAGACATAGCACTTCGGTCAAATCAATCGATGGGAAAATTTGAAATTCAATTAAATAAACTTGTATCATTTGTTGAGTAGATCTCATTTCCAAAAATGCTTTTAATCTTATGTTTATCTTCTCAGAAATACTTCAATTTAAAACGTGATGATGAACAGATTGACGACATGGCTCTACGCGAGATGTTTATCCTTCTACAAGATAAATTAAAAATGGAGATACCCTTTTGGAATACATACAGCACCATCAATGCGCTTGTGAGTACTGATGGAAGTATTTACATCCCTGGAAGTTACTCAAACACAGTTAAACAACATGTTGCCACTTTGATGGGGTAAGAGTATAATATTTCAATTCTGTGTTTATTTGTGATAAATTATTCTGAGGTTTTCACGGGTTACTTTTTAAGTATTGGTATTTTGTAGTGACTTTTTAGTTTGATTGATTCGTTGGAGGATTTCATCAGCTGAGATCAGTTAGAGAACTATTGGAAAGCCAACCACAAGAAGTACTGGACAGGTGTTTTGTCCTAATGCCTAGGACTCTACGTCAGCACGCACCTACCACAAAAGGGTTGGAACCTAGGACCTTCTAGGTCACAAGGCTAGCGAGCTCGTAGACCATTCAGTAGCCACTGGGACCTGATCCAATGGCCAACCAGCAAGTCCCTGCCAGTTGACGAGATAGTGTGACCACTTCGCAATGTTTTCTTCGGTGACTAATTGTCCTCACCTTCAACATTCTGTACCCTACTGGTCACGGCTTCCAACTAGAATATACCGTGGAATAGTCCGTATTCATTCTGTGTGAGACTCCATAACAAATAATAGTAACAGTTGCTGCTTTTTCTAGCATCATCCAAAATTCTTTCCTCCAACATACACCGCTTTAAATCCCATATACCAAATAGTGAAATCTACGTCTTGTGTGACATGTTCTAGTTGCTAGACGAATTTTTTGAATTCTCCATTTGAAAAACTACAAACAGAAGACGTTTGGTTCACGTGTTCTTAATATTGTTCTTCAGTTTCCGCATAAATGAATGCATATTACATTTGACGTCATAAGACTGTGTTTTGTGGTCGACACTACGGATTGTCATTGAACAAAGCTTGGAATGGCAGTCACCCCTCTATCTCAACTTCATCGACTTTGAAAAGGCCTTCGTTCAAGAGGTGATTTGGCAACCACTTCGCTACTACAGAGTGCCAAAGACAATTATACACCTCATCCAACAATTGTACAACAATGCTGCATGCCAAGTAGTCCACAAAAGGAAACTTACGGAATCCTTTGAAGTGAAGACGGTAGTAAGGCAAGGCTGTCTACAATCGCCAATGATTTTCCTGATTGCAGTAGATTGGATAATGTGACAGACAACGGGCAGCGAGGAAACAGGCATAAAATGGACTCACACAAAAAGTGTGGAGGATCTGAACTTTGCCGATGATATATGTCTGATTTCCCACAAACTGTAAGATATGCAGATGAAAAGCAACAAGCTGGCAGAAGAAGCATCAAAGATAGGACTTCAGCTGAACAGAGGTGATGAAGATTTCTAGACAACACCAACAGCAACAACAAAAATAGACAACAATCAGACAGAATAAATGGGAGGAACCTGAAAGAAACAACCTCCTTTACCTACCTGGGAAGCATCGTTTCAACTACAGGCGGACGGAACTGATGAGGGAAGAATCAAATCGAGGATCGTCCGGAAAGCAAAACAAGCTTTGATTTCTCTCAAGTCTGTGTGGAGGTCAACAGCACTCAGAATGAAAAATAAGATCCGGATTTTCAACTCCAATGTGAAGTCAGTGCTACTGTACCGATTAGAGACTTGGTGCGTCATGAAGGGCAACCCAAACAAAGTACAGACATTCATGAACAGCTGTCTTCACTCAGTACTCAAGATCAGATGACCGGCCATAAATGTAAAATCTTTTGAAAGTTGTTCCAAATCATTATCTTTATATCTTCTTACTTTTTGACAGGGCTGCTTTTTAATTAAATCCACAGTTTCCACTAACTGTGGGGTTAGATGTTTAGTAACCTGAATCTTAACTGCTTCATAAGGCATCTTTGTAGTGAAAAGTCTACAAGTGTGCTTATAACTATCAGTTGACAACATGTCGGTTAAAATTGTTTTTTATAACGCAAACTCAAAGACACTAAGTCGTTAAGAGGTGAAATTTAGAAATTTGAATGGACAGGAATAGTATCTTAATTATCGCGGTTTCTGCCGGGTTCTGTACGAAAGAGCCTTACTGAATGAGGTGCCTCTTCAGTAGACACACTTGATGAAGAAGAAAGAAAGTTGACACAAACTCTGGTTGATAAAAATTATCCAGACAACTTCATCAGGAGATATAAAGTAGTCAGAACACCAAGACCCACTCCACAACTCGCCCCTAAGAAGGACGTGTACATCAAGCTACCCTATACGGATGACCATAGTAACTTTCTAACCTGACGAAGATTAAACTCTATGGTTAAAAAGATTTTCTTTGCAGCTACGTCGGTGGCACAGTGGTTAGGACTCTCGCCGACCATGCACATGGTCCGAGGTTCGAGCCCACACCCACGCACATCTGATATCTATGGTCGGCCTGCGAATCTTGGGCTACCGACATCCAAGCTGAAAATTCCATACTTGTACCAAAAAATACGGTGTGGAATCAAGCTGTAATCAAAAAAAAAATAAATAATCGAAAATGCGAAGTCAATATATCCATCGATGCCATATGAACATGTGAAAAATGATATCACATCCCACTTTATTTACCAATTTGGATGTACCTGTGGACACACATATATAGGGAGGACTCATCGATATCTGCAAGTAAGGGCTTCAGAGCATATTCTAAAATGGCTCCAAAAACAAATGGAATCTACAGAACCTATTAACAGTGATAACAGGAGACCTAGCTCATCTATAGTGAAACATATTATAGAGACAGGACATAAAATTGATGTTAACAGATCTTTTAAACCTATCTATAAAACGTGTTTGGGAAGCATCCTAAATGTTGGGGAAGCCCTAGTAAGCAATTAGAAAGTTCAAACCACGTTTACGCCATCAAAGTATCAATTCGTCATCACACTAAACCTTCTTTGGTGAACTTTGTTTTGATACCATAGCAGATGTACTATTACTTCTGTTATTTGGTTTAGTGATCTTCATATTATTATTTTGACCTTCAATGTAGTCCTTTTACCTTCACCTAAATTTATTTTCTCACTTCTTGACTACATGCTAATTTCAAATATAATCCTATGAGAAGTTGGTCTGTGTGATCAGATTTCTGCGCGAATACATTACACGATTCAGATAAATTACGTCTGCATAGTGCTTTGTCCAGATATTTGAATTTTTTAAATTCACTTTCTCTTCTTCAAATGCGAGACTATATTTCACATTCTATCTTTTGAAGCAAGGATTTCTATATTAATCATGAATTGAGAAAGGACAGATGTGAAAAACACGTTTGCTTGACAAAGAATTATTTTAGAGAATTAGAATAACGTCTTGTTTTACTTACAAAGATTCGAATTACTGGCCTACAACACCATCTTGCTATAATTAACCCCCCCCCCTTTTTTATTTAATTTTCAGACTCGCCAGTCACATGATCATGACCAATGGTATGTTGATAATTTTTGTATTCAACAATGATCTTATTGTAATATATATGTGCAAAACTTGGGCACTATAGTACTAAGTAATTCCATATTAATTTGTTGGTTAGATGTATCACACAGTGAAACAATATTGTTATTAACTGGAAGACAATATTGCTAACACAATCTATTATTTAAAACAATTAGTCCCTTTGATAAATTTGAATAAGGCATTAAGAAGACAAATTTCGCGAGATGATATCATCATTTCGTAGTTTCTTTACAACCGCTTTACAACTAACATGGTTAACAATGATAAAATGAAGTTCATGAAAATTACTCAGTTAAATAAAAACAAAAGTACATACTAATGACCAATCATATTTAGATTACAGAGGTCCTTACGCCTGTAAGATACTCATTATCAAATCATTCTATAAAAAGTTCATTTGATCTTACAGAAATGCTAGACACCTTGAACATTAAGGAAAAGGTTATGTGTTCAATTGACATAGAATCTTTATTCACCAATGTTCCCCTTCAAGAAACTGTTGATTTCATTTGCGACTACATCACAAGCAACGGGATAAACTTACCTATTCCTGTAACGTACATCAAAGACATCATCTTAATGTGTACAGAAAATATTCGATTCACATTCCAAGGAAAAGCATACAAACAAATCGACGGTGTTGCAATGGGTAGCCCTCTGGGGCCCCTGTTAGCAGATATATTTATGTCGAAATTAGAGAAACAAATGCAAGGTATGCTTGGAGAATTTATGCTGTATAAACGTTATGTAGATGATACTCTTATTATTAGTAATAATAGCAAATCTATTGAAAACTTTATCACCCTATTTAATCATATCCATCCAAATATTCGAGTGACCTCCGAACTAGAATCCAATAACAAACTCGGTTTCCTGGATATTACTATGACTAGGAGAAATGATGGAACGATTCAGCGCTCTATTTTTCGTAAACAGACGTGGAGTGGACAATATCTTCATTTTACCAGTTTTGTTCCTATCCAGTATAAACGTTCCCTAGTGAAATGTTTGTTCTCAAGGGCTCGAAAAATATGTACGAGTGACACATTGATGGATGAGCTTCGACATATACATTCAGTTTTACTAGCCAATGGTTATCCAGAAAACTTCATCAATTGTCACGGTAAGGATAGACCACATCTTGAAAAGACAGCTTCTGTACCAAAGAAAGCTATCTTTATTAATCTACCATTCAAGGGCGACCAGATTATGCAGTTGACAGCTCAAAGACTTCGATCAGCCATCAAACGCACATTCTACGCCGCATCTCTTTTTCTCACTTGCCGAACATTTTCGATCCCTGTACCTACGATTAAAGGACGAAATTCTGTGGACTCTACTTCAAACTGTATCTACAAGTTCACCTGCAGCTGCGGTGACACCTATATAGGTAGAACTAACAGAATGTTCCAATGTCGTCGAAAAGAACATGTTCCAAAATGGCTAGTAAATCATATCGAAAATCCTAACGCGATTAATCTTAATAGAAATCCAGCATCATCCATTGCAAAACACTTATTAATGTCTGGTCACAAAATCAATATTAATGACTGTTTCACAATTATTTCACATAACTCTAATTCAAGGTTATTGAAGGTGATGGAAGCACTTTGGATTAATCACATACAGCCTAAACTGTGTGTACAAAAATCAATAGACTTCAATCTTCGCCTACCCTGGACTGCATGACCTATCTTAATATGATTGGTCATTAGTATGTACTTTTGTTTTTATTTAACTGAGTAATTTTCATGAACTTTATTTTATCATTGTTAACCATGTTAGTTGTAAAGCGGTTGTAAAGAAACTACGAAATGACGATATCATCTCGCGAAATTTGTCTTCTTTATGCCTTACTCAAACAATCTATTATTGTTCATAATCGTATGAATTATAATCACACGACTTCGAAACTTGAGTTTTATAGTTTTCTGTGCTCTCTCCTGTTTGTCGTCGTTGGGGTAGTAGAATATTCCAGTTGTCTGCCTAGACAGGTGTTGAATCATTCCTAATACACGTGTTTGTAGTTGATTCGATAAATAAAGCCTCAGTCAGTTATCAATCTGTCCCGCCACCCTGTGATATTAGATTTAAAAACTGTCATCTTATCCCATCCTATTGTATTGTTGTATGTATTTGCATGTGGTGTCATCTGCAGCTGAACTATTCTCTAGATTTCTTATCTTATTCGGGTCAACTAATCAAGATTTTGCTGCTAGATTTTTATGCTCGGCTAGTCTGGCTGCACCTGTTCTACTACTTCGACCTATGTAATTAACCTGACAATCATTGCAGGTAGGGTATTAGATAAACTAAATCATTTTGTTTTTTTGGCACCATAGGAGAGGATTCTTTAACTGACAAAGCACATCGGTGGCTTGAATGTCAGTCACTTTTTTTGCTGTCCTGTCAAGAATTATGAGTAAGGTTTCCGAGATTCTTTATTGTTGACGTTGTCTTGTGCATATTTGACATGCATGTTGTCACTTCTATTAATAATGATATCATTATTATTAATATTATCACTATCACTGATATCATTATTTATCTTATTTTTATTTTCACATTTCCCTCATGCAATCAGGGGTTAAATATGTATAAATGATAAAATGACAAAATAAACAGGAAGTTCGGATATGAAAATATGGTAGTGTAAATAGGGATTAAGAAAACTTAAAAATAACATGAATAAACAGGAAGTTTGGATAAGAAAGTCAATGGGTTAGTCACTATTAGAAGAAGAATTACCTATTTATGGTAGTCATTGCAGGGTCAAGGGTTGGACGTATTTCTTTTAGATACACAGCGTGGATTTGAGCTTTTGGAAAGCTAGTGACTCGGCTTTGCCCAGATATCTTTATTTCACTCCCTTTGATAGGTTTGATCGAAACTTGTATATTATTTTGAAGGATTTTTCGAATCTCACTGAATGTCCTGAATTAACCAGATATTCTATCGCTCAACTACAGTTCAGTATACCCGTTTTCATTCTTCTTGTATTAGCCAGGCTGGATAGTGTCCACGAGAACCATTTCCGAGCGGGCACATGGTACGAATGATGTACGTAGCTCCGCAAGAGCAAGTTAACTGGTATATGCACGTTGAAGTGGCTCAATGTGACAGCTTGTCTTTCGCGTTCTAGCCGAACGTCAGTCGTCGGCTCACGGTGAAGTATGTTTACCTAAGAGATTTGGAGAGGCGTTCACGAAGGATTTTTGCTTCAATGTCACCTTTAAATTGTAGATAAAGCAGAAGTATTTTCTTCGGGACGGATTGGACTTTTTCGTAAGACTTCTCTGCTTTTAGATTCTTGTCTATGAACCTGGGGGAAAAGCCGTTTTCCATTAGGATTCTTCAAAGACTACACAGTTCTTCGTCAATCACTTCCTAGCTGCATAACTTCCGAATCCTTGAGGAAAGAGCGTATATCAGTTTCCTCTTTCTGCTTTGAAAGTTGATGAATTTTCCTAAATCCTGATTTCAATTTTATTGATTTGATCATTTTTTTTCCTTCACGTTCCCAGTGGAACATAGGGCTCCAAGCTATAGGCTTGAAGATTCCGTAGCAGTGTTGATTTTTTACAGGAAGAGGTTGCTAGCCTCATGCCCAACCTTTCCTCCTTACCAGTTTCTCTACTGGCTTAGAGAGGTAAAGGTGTGCGCCGGCCGGGGCTCAAACCCCGGACCATGTGCATGGTCGGCAAGCGTCTTAACCGCTGTGCCACCGACGCACCGATTTGACCATTAACCAGAAATAATTCCGGAACTTTCCCACCCATCTATCAAAAATACACGAATGTATAGTCTATTTAATGGCTTCATCGAAAAGAAAATTTTTTCTTTGCTGCAACCGCCTTTTTAATATATATTTTTTTTATACATATAGCAAATTTGTATCTGTACTTAATTCCTATGTTCTCTTGTACACATTTTAGGCGATTTTTCTAATCTATGGTCAGATCGAACGCCAAGAAATTTTTATTACAACGTAAAATATATTCAATATATTTATGATTTGGGTGAAGGCACTTATATCCCTGAATTTATGGGTCCTTATAAAGAAAGTTATATCTTTAAACTAAACCCGAAGAGTATTGGTGAATACGACAACTTGTTGTCTATAGGTAACTGGACACAGGAAGAAGAAAATGATATGTTTCAGTTTGCCTATCTATGCTATGGAGTTAAATATGATGAAATACCATTCTTTAAAAATACGCATCATCATTTCTGGAAACAGGCTGTAACATTCTGTCCAGTGGTTAAATCTATTCTACAGCTAACTTTCAATGAGACTGAACGACAAATTCATCCACATAGACTACGACCACTGTATGCAAAGTCTAGGCCAAAATATCCTAATGTGATAAACATGCTCACTTTGAGACCTGGAGACGATATCTTTGAATACAAAGGACAATCAGATTTTTCGATACCTCAGTTTACAACCCATGTACCTCCATCTATCGATAGTAAAGCTCAGACAATTAGCCATAAAATGTTAAGTAGTCCTGAGGATAGCAGTCAAATAATAGCAGAAGAAACTCCACTTCCCAGTGACAGTGATGCCGAATTAACCGAAACCAATGGAGAAAGTGCAGTTCAAAGGACAGAACTTACAGACGGTGATTTTTCACAGTTAAATGAGCCTGAAAAACAGGATGTGTCTCAAACAGAAGAATTCTCTGACGAAACAACAGAAAACGCTTCTTTTTCTATTCAAGAAGATCATAGTCCATCTGTTGTTAATGAAGCAGCTGAATTGATCACTGATTCTGTCGAGTTGCCGACCATGCATGAAGAAGAAACGACATTTAGTACGAGCAGTGCCAATGAAGAAGAACGTGATACGGAGAATACTGCCGAAGGGAAGGCCTCTGAAGCAGCAAGTGTACCTGAAGATAACGAAGGGATCACCTCTCAACACCATTCAGCTGAATAAGATATTGAGGTAAATATTTTTAAAGTAGAATATGATTATGTCACTGTAATAAACTGACTGTATTCTAACGTTTATTGACCTTTGAACAATACTATTTACATAAAAAAGGTATTATACTCACTCGGTAACTGGTAAGGCTTCAGTATGATGGAGAAACATAATTGCACACCAATAAGGTTCACTTCATGATGTATACAGATGTGCAGTTTTCTTAACAAGACAACATAGCTGACACAGCTTGTGATGTCATTGACTATAACTGGTTATCCAGTGATGTCTGTGAATAAACCTACCTTATTTCCCTACGGCAACCATGTTAGGTAGCTCGCTATCGTGATGCTCTGTAAACTGTTGATATTAGATGGTTTGAGGCAGTTGATCACAGGAAGCCTTGCTCGATCTAGGTTTCGTGATATTTGATACTTACTAATCAGCAAGGGGTCTTTGCACCCTTGAAGGACCTCATGTCCCTACTACCGTTCAAACTCACATCACCCAGTGCTGCAGTCAGAGACATTAACACTGAGCTAGCTATTTGGGCTCGCTACTGACCTCCTGTAGGACTGTATTGAATATTTTTGATTGGATACTAGTCGGTAACGTGTCTGACTGCAACATTGGGTGACAATGCGGGTTCAAATCTCACAAGATGGGGCATGAGTCCCTTCAAGGTTGCAGATACGCCTTGCTGACGAGTGTCAACTAGCACGAAACCTAGGTCCAAGGCTTTTTGCCGATTGCCTCCAACCATCTGATATCATCAAATCAACGTGCACCTTGATAGCGAGCTGCCTAGAATGGTGGCCACATTACAACCTGACTGACTGACAGAATTCAGTCTGCACCAGAGAAAGGACTAGACACATCACACTAATTACTAGTGTCAAATCAAAATATTCACTACAGCCCTAAAGGTTTTTTTTTTGATTTACAGCTTGATTCCACACCGTATTTTTGGTACAAGTATGGAATTTTCAGCATGGATATCGGTAGCCCAAATTTTGCAGGCCGACCATAGATATCAGGTGTGCGCCGGCGTGGGCTCGAACCCCGGACCATGTGCATGGTCGGCGAGCCCGAATAGCTCAGTGGTAACGTCTTTGACTTCAGCACTGGGTGACAACGCGGGTTCGGATCTCAGAAGGGACATGCGTTCCTTCAAGGTCGCAGATACGCCTTGCTGACTGGTAAGTGCCAACTAACACGAATCATAGGTCAAGCAAGGCTTCCTGTGGCTGATTGCCTTCAACCATCTAATAGCATACACACTGTATCGTAGATTAGGTGTAGCAAGTATTATGCAGTTGCTGAAGATGTCGATTACAACAGTGGCGATTCGATTTGTGACTGATTGGTCGGAGATCTATTGTCTAGAGTAATGCATAATAACTACATGAAGAGTGGATATCCATTTTAAAAAAAGTATTCATCGAAATAATTGTTAAAAGTAACTATAGTGATGATAAGTGGATTACATATGGGCCTGCTCCAACTGTTTCACGGTGAGTTAGAAACCACTGACATTAAGATAACTACACTGCCTTTTAATTCCCTGAATTAATGAAAAATGTTTGGGACATAAGGCTTCAAGCTATAGGCTTGAGGCTTCAGTAGCAGTGGCGTCTATTTTTATGGGATGTGGTTGCTAGCCTTCCTCATGCTCAACCTTCCCTCTTTACCAGTCTTAATACTGGCATAGCCAAGTAAAGGAGTGCGTCTGTGGCCAGGGACCGAACCACGGATCACCTGCATGGTTGGCGACCATTCTACTGCTGTGCCACCAGCTCACGAATTAGTGATAAATACATAAGATAACCAACTATGAAGACTTTTATCTTAATCTTTAGAAGCTGAAATAACTTAAATGGAGACAACCACTTTGGTAATATATCCACCTCGAACATTTTAATCCAGCCATCTAAGAATCTCCCAAAACAAACCACTGCTCATTCTAATGTTTCGACAAGAACTATTGTTGAGGTTGTGGGGGGCAATGACCAGGTCAAGATTTCATTTATTAATCGCCCCATAGTATGCAATATCCTCCACAAATGAACATCCAAGCGAGGATAGGACACTTTAATTAGTGATTCGAAATAGTCTGAGGAATGAAAATGATTTAAACAAATTGGAAAGCAGATTTTTGAAATGTTTATTAGTAAAAGGTTGCTTACACTACTCTAAAACTGTCACAAGCTTATTTTATAGGCATACGTTGTGACAAAATGAGACTAACTCCCAGTATTGTTACATCGAAGCTAATCTCACAGTATACACGGTTGATGGAAACACTGTCAATGGGTATGTGATTTCCAGAGCTTCTTAAGTTAAATTCAACTAATAACAACAGCAGAACGACTTCATAATATGCCATAATATGCCCTAACCTTACTTCCTATTGCTTTTACTGCGATTTTCCGTAGATGAAGTACAGAAGTTAAATTGTTCAGACTACCCGTGTTTGATATTGATTCGATGAAGGGAGATTCAGAGATTAGTCTCTCTCTTCACACAACTTTCTTACGTTATTTAACTTAGCAGGTTCTGTCATCCTAGATGTAGCTAAATTTGTTTGTTTCCGTACTATAATTGAACCTAATCCACGTGCACTACAACACATAAACTGACACAGAGTGATTTGATTAGGGTAAATGCTGTCTTGATTCCTGCCTTAGCAAGATTCCGATATGGGGCCTCTAATGCTCCTCTTTTGCGTGGCAGTATTACCAACACCTACTTGTAAATAAGAGCAATAATGCATTCAGGGAAAATAATAATATAAATGATAGGGAATTCAATGTGATGTGATTGTGAGCAATAAACTGTGTTCAAGACATCGTTCAGTTATTAATAACACACTGCATCACTGTATGCGTTACCAAATACCAATACTTGACGGTCAGTGAGATGCTCACTAGTCCTATTCAGGTAGGTGATTACCTGAGCTTCTAGTGGGAAGTCGTGACCAGTAGGATGCAGTAGGTTGGGTGTGAGGGGAAAACAAACTCGCCGAAGACATTGGCTAGCGGTCGCTCTAAGTCGTGAATTGGCAGAAGTTGGAATTCATGGACTGGTTGGCCATTGGATCAGGTGCCAGTGACTGCCTAGTAGTGTACGAGCTTGCTTTGTAATCAGAATGTCCTGAGTACTGATGAAGAGTCTCAAACAAGGGCAGCGAAAACGTCTGTACAGTACTCCCTGTGGTTGGTTTTCCAATAGTTCTCTAACCGATGTCATCTCTTGATGTAATCCTGTAACCAGTCAATCAAATCCCTACAAAACCAAGACTTGAAAATCTATTTAATATAGATTTTTTATCCAACATAATGTCCAAATTCTACTTTTAAAATAAACATGTTTTATTTTGAATCGCTTTTAAACAGTCTCTTTATTCTAACTATTCTGTTTTTTTTTTAACTTTTAGATCTTCGTCAATATTTTCCACTAATTACTGACTTACATATACTTGATTTATGGTACTCACATAAATATTATGTAGTTTCATTTATATTATCATATGACATTGTGGATATATGTATCCTTATCTATTCTAATACAATGCAATATTCAGAAACTGGTGTTTTTGTGATAAATATTTACCTTACTAAACGTGTAACAGGTTGCCTCTTGACAATAATTTAATAACGGTAATAATAATAATAATAGCTTCATTCCAAACAGTATTTTTAGTAAGAATATGAAATTTTCAGCATGTAGTAGCACGGTTCAGTATTATTATATTGTGTTATAATTCCCTTGCGCTCACAGTGGAACATAGGGCTGGCTTCAACTACACATCTCCACTTTATTCCACTCTCTCCCGTCCTCTTCACCTGGGTTCATATCACCCTCGCACTCATGACCCACTCGTCTCTTCCCATTGGGATTCCCCTCGAGCGATGGTCTGCACTGTGTGTGATATCATTTGGAGGCCTCCTCAATGTATGTTTGATCCATCCATTTCCACTTTCTCCTACATATTTCTTGAGTGATTGGTTCTTGGTTGGTTGGGTTTGTTCCCATAGTTTCTTGTTGCTAACTCTTTCTCATTGGCTAGCCATTCGGTCTTCAGTATGGAGGAAGCTAAATGTACACTGGTTGATAAAAGTTTGTAGCTTGTTGTGAGTCACTTTTGTGACACGCATTTCAAGCTTCTGACCCATATAGAACAACTGACTGACTGACTGACTTCACACTGATGTTCAAAATCTGAATCTTGTTCCTATTGCTGACTGAGTGCAGTGCAGAAGATTTCCAAACTTGTTTTTGGGTTGTATCTAACCTTTCTGATTCTCACTGACATCTTCATCCGTTCCACATGTAGTTGAAACGATGATTCCTAGCCGGATAAGTGAAAGAAGCAGCCTCTGTTAAATCTCTACCGTTGATGGTGATTCGTGTTGGTTGTTGCTGTTATTGATTGGCTATCTTCATCACCTCCGTCTTCTCTGTATTCACCTGCAGTTCTGTTTTCGCTGCCTGCCTCTTCATTCAATTTGTTGGTTATCGCTTGCATGTCTTCGAGTATGTTCTGACATTGGACATAAATCATCTACGCGCGAAATTCAGAACTTATCAAGTCTTCTTATCAGTTGTCCAGCGTAGTTCTGACTCCTCGCCCCAACAGTCTGACGCATAATCCAGTCCAACACAATTAGGAATATCATTGTAAGTGATAATAGGCAGCCAGCTTGTCTTACTCCTGTATTCACTTCGAACGCCTCCCGTTGAGTTTTCCGTTTTGGATCACTTGATACGTGGCACTGTCACAGAGCCAGCTGTTAAATGACGTTGACAAAGACTTGAGGTATGCTGTAGTGCTGAAGTAGTTTCCAAATTACTTCTCAGTCAGCGTTGTCTGTCGAAGACCTTTTCAAAGCCGATGAAGTTGTTAAAGTAGAGATTTGACTGCCATTCTATGCCTCGTTCGATGACGACGCAACTCTACGCATAGTCATCAAAAACAAAACACAGTACAGTACAGTATTACATCTAATATCCTCATTACATGGGTAATCATTGAAACGCAGCATTTGCATTGATAATATTGATCAGTAAGGAAATGAATATAAAATTAGATTCAGTGAAAACGTTAACAACAATATAACAATGAAAAGAGTAAGGCTGTTTACTTAGTATTTCACGGTAAGTTGGTGGTATTCTGCCTTAAACTTTTCTCATCACATAAAATGTTTGCCCGCCAAATAAGTTATTGTCGTCCAAGCATATAGTCTTCTATAGTTGCTTAAAGCTTCTCCTATCCGATGAGATGTAAGGAAAGAGTTAGTTGTATATGGAGAGGATGTTTAAAGCTACTAATATAGTGTAGGCGACTAATACTATGATGGTGACTGCTGTTAGCCTAATCTTTATCCATAGGACTTTTCTGGTGTGGTTGGTTCTGTGGCATAATTTGTTGGTCAATGTACGCCGTTGTGTCATTGCGATGTGCAGTCCTTATCACCAAGTCAGGCACCGTGATATGGTCATGTGGTCTGATGTTATCTACTCAAACATTCAAGTTATTTGGATGGTGAGCAATGATTGCGATGGTATAGAGGAGAGGAAAGTGTAATGCTAGACCGTAGTAACATATAATCCTGACGTATATAATGTGAAACGACCATAACGATCAAAGATCAATAGACCTGCCTAGTAGCTGATTTACTGCAAATCTTTCCTGAGAATACTTCACACTGGCAGTTTTGTTCGTACAGCGAATGTTTAACGGTTCTGGGAACAAATCGATGTCAATTTATTCGCTAATAGATGACAAGTTTAATTAGGTTAAATGTCATTTCATGTCGAATGTAAATGGGCGGCAAACTGTTTCCTCAAGCAGAATTAACACTGTATTATGAACCAAGCTCTCACTTAAGGTTACTAAAGCAACGTTCATCAGACGTCCTAAAAGTTGTTAACTTATCTGTTTAGTAGGAAGCCAAAAGCTACCAAGTAGTCAGTAAATATTTATGTACTCAATCAATTAGCCCTGAAGATTTATATTGCTCTGGTATTGGACGTAAACTACATCAACACGGAAAACTGGTCCTCTTGAGTATGAAGACAAGCTGTGTTATGGCAATGAGAGGAGGGAACAGCTTTATTTTTTGGGAAAACACAGACATTACTTAACAGAATTACAAGTACAGACACTGATGATTATGTTCGTTTGTCGACTTTCTTTAGTATCAGTGATGAACCTCTTTTGTTACAACGCACACATCTGTAGCAAAACAAATTCAGAATTGTGTCCACCAAGACTGACTCATGTATTGTTCCCAGTTTAATAAGTACTCATTACAGTGATGCAATCGAACCCGGATTTCTAGGAGTTCTTCACATTTGCTATAAGTCTATCCACAAGGTACTGCCTTACTGGAATCATCTTATCCACCAGTGGAAACGACAACTTTTATGATAGACAATCTCCATATTCGCCGTTAGTCTGCAAGTTGAGTAGACTGGCGGTCGATAATGAAAGTCGGCTAATCAAATATTGACAGATAGGAAGAAAGATTGATTTTGTGAGATGACACCTAATACATATTTACCTTTAATATCAATGATCAACAAGCGGGAATATCAGTTTTTCGTGTAGCACGTTCAGAGATGAACCTGGGTTTGCAATTCTTTGCGTTAACCAACTGTAGTTCTTTTGGTTGCTGTGAAACAGGCTTCTCAGTAGTCAGATGAATTCTACTGCTTACTGAAGGCAAATCACTAAGATTAACGCAGAGAGGTTTTAACATAAGGTATTGTCTGTCTAGTATTATGAATTTTAACTAACCATGTGGGTATACTTTTCGTTTCTGTAACATTGAAAAAGAGTTATTTTTCTATTGTAACTATACTGATACATATTACATATCAGTCAACTCGATTTTCAACACTGGTTCGGTGGATTTTCAACTTGCAATTTGTTATTTGATCCTTAAATGAATACTGCCTACAAACATTTATGTTTGTAGGCAGTATTTGGATAAACTTTTGGATATTCGGTAGGCTATGAAATGTCATTTTAATAATAATAATTTGCTGTATTTCAAAGCAGTACTTGTGATACAGAGTGGAATTCTCAGCATTTCACTACATACAGTATTGCATCCAGTTAGTATTATTATTATATCTTTTAATTCCTAGAGGAACATAGGGCTTCAGCTGCGCATCTCCATTGCCTTCTGTTTTCTGCCAACTTTTTCACCCCGCTTCAAGTCTGCCCACATGCTTTCATCTCCTCTTCACATGACCTCCTCCAAGTCACTCTCGCACTGACGACAAACTCGCCGCTTCCCTTTCGGGTTCCACTCGAGTGATGGCTTGTCTAGTGATGTCACTTGATGGTCTATTTTCTCAGAGCATGGTCTGCCAATCCACCTCCATTTCTTCCTGCTTATTTGTTTCACAGTCGGTTCCTGTGGATGGTTCGCTCCCAGAGATCCCCATTGCTGATCATTTCTGGCCCGCCACCTGATCTTGAGTATTGAGCGAAGACAACTGTTAATGAAGGTCTGAAGTTTGTTTGAGATGCTCTTTACGACGCGTCAAGTCTCTGATCCATATGGTAAGCTGCACTAACTTCACATTGGAGTTGAAAATCCGGATCTTATTTTTCATTCTGAGTGCTGTTGACCTCCACACAGACTTAAGGGTAATTAAAGCCTGTCTTGCTTTTCCGATTCTGGCTTTGATATCCTCGTCGCTTCCGCCTGTATTTGAAACGATGCTTCTCAGGTAGGTGAAGGAGGTTGTTTCTTTCAGGTTCCTGCCATTTATGCTGACTGTCGTCTGTTGTTGTTGTTGTTGCTGTTGGTGATGGCCAAAATTCTTCATCACCTCTGTTTTACCTATGTTCACTTGAAGTCCTATCCAGTTAGTAGATTAACAATAAATAAAATTATACATAGATTATGGGTAATCTCAGTCAGCTTTTACAACAACATATTAGCGTGTCGGCAGCAAAGCCAAAAGTGAACAGAATGTTTGAAGGTGTTAGAAAAGTAGATACTACTAGCATATTTACTGGCGTAAGCGGTAACAAAAAGGTCGAAATAAACAGAGTGTGAAAGAACGAAGGAGAATGTTTGAAGTTGAGTTTGTAAGGAAGAAAGAAACAGAGCAGCACATAACAGAAGAGGAAAAAAGAGAGAGAAAAGGATAAGAAAGAAAGAAAAACGCTGTGCCTATAAGTGATATGAGTTGGAAAGACGAGATCCAGTTGTTCTGATGACTATTTAACAAGTTATAGGTTTCACACCTAGTGCGTTCTTTATCGCATAGAACACGTGCTAAGTAGGGTATGGTTGAGTTTTGTACTTTCTAGTGCGAGCATATAGTTTTCTATATAGTCTTCTGGTCCTGTCTGATGAGATACAACAAGGTGAGAGTTGTGAATGAAGAGCTTGGTGTGAGTTAAATAGAATGGATTTAGCCCACTTTTCACATGAATCCATGTGCCTGTCAACCAGAATATTAACAAGCTGGTTAAATGGCACGTAACTTACCCTGCTGACAACCTTTAACATCCCACGTAATAAGATATAGTCTTTATTCAGTACCCCTGGAAAAACTAAGGGGGGACAATATGGAATAATAGGTAGGATACAAGAGTTAACGAATTTTAGGAGTAAGGGTTGGGTGTAAATATGAGAATACGTATTTTTCACATTTGTTCATTTCAATCTTGTGTAGTATCAAAGACTGAGTAACAAAAACAGAACCTAACAGTACTTTCAGAGTCTGTGAGAGAAGTTATACTTCATTATGGGTAAAATTTTTCTTTCGATAAAGTCTCACAGTGTTATACAGTAAGCAATATTTACTGATGACGTTTCGAGCACAATTTATTCCTGCTCATAATCATATCAAGCTACTCACACAACTGTCTAACCTCATTAATATAATCCCATTATTTTCCATCGTTTGATTTGATTGGTAGTAGTATTTTCCATATTTCGGGTATGAGTGATTAGTAATTCGTATTACACGTGTTGGGTATAGACTCGAAGAACCAGGCAGGATTCAGTAATCAATCTCTCTCTCTCTCCACCTAACCGTAGTACTTATTAGAACTTTGACTTTATCCCACACAACCTATAGTGTGGTTGCGTGTTAATGCATGCAGTGGAATTGCAATTGCAATTTTTCTAAATTACTTATCTTCGCGGTAGGAGTCAATCATTCTCACCTTAGCCAAATTTCTATGTTCCGGCAATCTGACTATTTATATGATACACGTCTATTGTCACACAAAGTCGAGGACTTGCAAGCGAAAACCAACCAACTGTCTGAACAGACTGCCAGAGAAAACAGGACTGCAAGTGGACATATAGAAGACAGATGGAGGTGATAAAGATAACCAACCAACGTCAACTGCAACAACAACAACCAGCACCAATCACCATCAACGGAGAGATTTAACAGAGATTATCTCTTTCAATTATCCGGCTAGGAAGCATCGTTTCAAGTACAGGATGAACGGACGAAGTTGTTGAAGCCAGTCAGATTCGAAAAGACAAGGCGAGATACGTCTTCATCAACGTGAAACCAGTTTGGAAATCTTCTGCACTGCACTCAGTCAGCAATAGGAACAAGATTCAGATTTTCAACACCAATATGAAGTCGGTCAGTGCCTCTATACAGGTCCGAAACTTGGCCAGCCTGTCTTGAAAAGGATTTCCAAGAGCCTGTTGGAGAATATCATCAACAGCCGCCCCCTTCGCTGGCTGGCTTCATACTGAAGATCAAATGGGTGACCAATCAGAAAGAACTAACAACAATAAACTCTGTAGTGGAACAAATCAACCAGGAGCGGAATAGCTCGACAAATGTGTAGGAGAAAGTGGAGATGAGTTAATCGGGCATACATTGAGGAGTCCGCCAAATGACATCGCAAACCAGACCCTCGAGTGGAATTCCATTGTGAAGCGACGAGTGGGTCGTCTGTGGTAGGGTGACATGAAGGAGATCGTGTGAGGTCAGTCGTTGACTCAGGTAAAGAGGACGGCAGAGAGTGGAATAAAATGAAGACGTTATTTTGATTAGACACTAGTACTTAGTGTGACGTATCTAGTTCTTTCTTTGGTGCAGACTGAATTCTATCAGTTAGCTTTGCAATGAGGCCATCATTCTAGTTAGCTCGCCATCACGGCGCACAATGATTTGATGATATATATTAGATAGTTGAAGGCAATCGGCCACAAGAAGCCTTGGACCTAGGTTTCGTGCTAGTTGGCACTCATCACCAAGGCGTATCTGCAACCTTGAAGAAACCCACGTCCCTTCCGAGATTCGGACCCGCGTCACGTCTGTGACTGCAGCAGTGCAAGACGTGGGTTTGAATCTCAGAAGGGACATGGGTTCCTTCAAGGTTGCAGATACACCTTGGTGATGAGTGCCAACTAGCACGAAACCCAGGTCCAAGGCTTCTTGTGGCCGATTGCCTTCAACTATCTAATATATATCATCAAAAAGTAAAGATGTGTTACTGAAGCCCTATATTCCAATCGGAATGCAAGGAGATAATAATAAAATAATAACCGCTGACCAAAGAATTGATGTCACATCAATGCAGCATCATCACAGACAGGCGAACAACTACGGGCATGTTTCAGCCTCACTTCTGGTGTGAAAGTTAACAACAACATATAGGCGATGGCTTTGATCGTTTAATAAGGACCGAAAACTTTACATTGCTAGCTGACGCTTAGTAGCTTGATCAAATCCTCTACAGGCCTACATAACGTGTATTTCACAACAGAATCGCTGGCTTCCCATGTGACATAAGATTAGAATTTTGCAATCTGTATAAAGGTGAAAAGTTTGTTCAACCTGTTTTTCTAGACTACTACTATCGATTTTGATTCTATGCTTAGAGCGCATCTGTTGAATAAGTTGACTTCTGTATTCATTGAGTCCTGAGCAGGAAACGAAACGCTGATTTTAACGTCAAGTACTCCACTTCTTTAATATAAGAATAAAACTTTTGCACTGTGGTAGAGTGTAATCCATTATGGGTAAATTTTGTTTCGATAAAGTCTCACAGTGTTATACAGTAATGTTTACTGTAAACATTACCTGAAACTCCACTTCTTTACTTACAAAAGCCGGTGTACCTCATAGTGTTTTACTTCCTCCATTTACAGCTTGATCCCACACCGTATTTTTGGTACAAGTATGGAATTTTCAGCGTGGATATCGGTAGCCCAAAATTCGCAGTCCGACCATAGATATCAAATGTGCGTCGGCAAGGGCTCGAACCCCGGACTATGTACATGGTCGGCGAGAATCCTAACCACTGTGCCACCGACGCACCAACTCAACACCTTTATATGTCGAACTTTGAGTCTTAGTTTCAAAAGTGAACAAGACTTGCTTGAATCGATTCAGTCACATGATTCTTGTAATATCAACAATACTGTTGTTCGTCTCATATTTGATTGATTTCTTAAAAAATATCCTACCTTTAACCTTCTACATAAAAAAGTTAGGACTTTGTGGTGTAACTTGATCGCTTTTCTTGCAATTCATCCACTTATGTATTCTGTTCATTCTTTTCTGTCATTCCCCCTTATTCTTCCCGGTCTTCCTAGAAAAGATTTCTAACCCCTAATTGCACAATGTCAATCTTCTTAGCTATCATGATGATATCCGCTTTGGCGTTTGAAACTATGGGTACTGGGTTCGAGCCTCAGTGGGAACATCATCACTCACTGAGAAATGCAGGTACATCCAGCTGACGAGTCCCGAATAGGACGAAATGCGCGTTATCCTGGATTCCACTGCTAGCCACCATCCACCAATTGTATACTATCATGATGATACTTTATTTGTTTTATCCATCCCTCTGTTTATTATGGCATTCTAATTCCTAATTTTAATTTTTACTAATTTGACCCTTGACCAGATATTATTCTGGAACTTTCCTATCCATTTGATATAAATACACGAATGTACAGCCAAGATGATGACTTCGTCGAAAAGAAAATTTTCTTCGCTGCAATCGTCTTCTTAAGAAAAGATTGGGTTATTTTACTTGAGAGATTTTGAAGGTTGTGTGCTTTTCACCCAACTAGCTAACACAGTATCGTTGTGTTTTCATTCCTGCATGCAGGTGACTAAAGTCGCTTTTATTTCGGAGACTTGTGACTTTCTCTTCAGGTGGTAGCATGAAAAAAATACAAAAATTTAATCTAACCACGTTGTCTAGGGTTTGTTTTCAGAGAACTGATTGACTACAGGTTCGATCATGATCTGAGCTCAGAATCAAGCCTGTAGCCAATCAAATACATGCAAAAGAAACACTTGAGGATTCATCTGATACTCACTAGTGACTTGGTTCATACAGGAGGCCAACTTCAGTTCTGCTGAGGAGCTGAAACCAGTAGCATCCACCGAGTTGGATAAGAGAAAGATACTCACCTTTATTAATTTTCTATTAACTTCGGTTTATTCGTTGTTTTATGATTTTTCACTACTTTTTGTGTATTAGTTCATTTTCTACAGTTGGTTTGTAAGGATTGGCTTTGTTTTTATGAGTTGAACAGAGATTGATATCAGTTAGAGAAGCATTGAAAACCAGGAAGTACTGGACAGCTGGTTCATCCTAGTTTGAAAATCACCGGCAGTACCCACCCAACACCAAGGTTCGAACTCAGGATCTTCCGGTTACAAGGCAAGCTAACTCGTATACCGCTCAGCCACTGGCAACTGACCCTCTTCATTGGCTAGCCTATGAATTCTAACTTCTACCAATTTGTGATGCATTTATCGCGACCCCAACTATTGTCTTCGATGAGAAATCCATCCTCACATTTGACTGGATGAACCTCACTGGTCACGACTTCTCACTAGAACTCCAGGAAACTCCGCCCTGTAGCAAGTCACTAGCGAGCATCAGATATCAATCTGTGATCAATTCGTAAAAACTGATTTATTTGTAAAAGGAGGCAAATTGTTACAATATTCGCAATGCAGAAAATTCAATTATTGTGTGATTATTACTGTTTAAAATAAAGTCATTATAACATGATAAAATCAATCAATCAATACACAGTATTTTTATGAGTTCCATAAAGCAAGTGCTTAAATCAATAATTAATGAGAATTTTTCACGAATATCTGAAAATTGAAAATAGTTGGAAAAAGAAATATGTTTTAAATACTGTTCAAATTCAAATTTATTCAAGTAGATGAAAATACATATAGGAATGAATATCAAACCGATTTGGATTACAAATCCAAAAATTATACGGACGCCTTAAAATACACAAACCAGGAGCACCGTTAAGATCTATACTCTTAATGATAAATTCACCATACCACAAATTAGTACAGTGGCTATGTGAATTGTTGCAGCCCTTGAAAACACATTTTGGAACGTATACGGTTTCTGATTTGTTTCAGTCTTTTTTCAAACAAATTAAAGATTTCAATGTATCTGATAAGCATCTGGTCTCTTTTAATGTTACCTCCCTTTTTACAAATGTGCCGTCATTAAGACTATTCAATTTATAAGTAGAGAAGCTGAAGATATACCCATCCCGACAGTGGAATTGAGGAAATTGTTACTTTTGTGTACTAAAATGTCCAGTTCCACTTCAATGGGTGTCTATTCCGTGAATTTGCTGGTGTCGCGATGGGAAACCCCTTGGGACCACCTCTTGCAGACATATCATTGTCAGGCCTAGAAGCTGCTACTTTGCAGCGACATATACGAGAAACGGATGTATACCTAAAATATATTGATGACATTTTTTATTGTCTGTGGAAGCAGATCAAAAGCTGAAGAAGACATGTTGATAAAATTCAACTCATACCACCTGAATCTCATCTTCACAATAGAACACGAAGAAAATGATACTAGTAAATTCCTAGACGTTTTTCTAGCCAAAATCAATGATGGCACAATCGAAAGATCTATATTTAGAAAGTCTTCATGGACAGGACAGTACATGCATTTCAAGAGCTATTTTTCAATTCCCTATAAAAAGAACTTAGAACACTGTCCACTAGAGTACGGAAAATTTGTTCGGACAGTATTATTGAGCATGAAATAAAATCACTGAAGGATATTTTAAGTAAGAATAGATCTCCAGCAGAAGTCCATTGGTAAATACTCTAGAGAAATGTGTCCCTGCTAAACTATCCAAACAGTTCCGAAGAAATCTGTCTATATCAATTTGTCATTCAAAGGAGTTGATATACAAGAAGTAGTCAAACAAAGACTGGATAAAGCCACCAAGAAAATTTATTATACCTCAAAACTCGTCCTCCTTATCAGCAACAAGCGACTACTTCAACAATCTGAGAAGACCAGTCGCCAACTCTCAACAATTCAAACTGTGTATATCAGTTTGAGTATGTTTGTGGAATCAAACACATACGTCGTCCAGAAAGTTGATTGTATACTCTCATGATAGAGCATTTGCCAAAGCATTTGAAAACAGCTGAATTCAAAATGCGAAGAAGTTCAATAACAAAACATAATGTGGACTACAGACATGATACCGACGCGGTCAAGTCATTCACTATTGTCAGCAGACAAAGAAACAAGAAGATACTTGCAATTGCAGAGGTGTGTTCCATTAGAGTTTCTAAACCAGGTCTCTGTATACAAAAGGAAATGGTCGTGTCTCTGAATCTACTATGGTAATACGCCTTACTTATTATTCTACCTCTTATTATTATTGTTATTATTATTCCTGATTCATTTAAAACCATCCTTTATCAGTAGAATTATCTTAACTCAATTCAACACTAATATTAAGTTTGTTATTATAACTATTACTATTGGTATTGCTCTGTTAGCAATTCTCGATATATTCTCTAATGACTAATTGTCTGTCTAAGTGATGTAATTGAAGCGTAATTCATTTTATCTTAGTTTTAATCTCTTACATACTCCCTCTCCCCTTATCTGTTTGAAAATGACCTGGAAAACATTCACACCTGTCTTTCTGGATGATTAATTCAATGTAGTTTGTTTACTTGTCAGTCTTATATCTCCCAATGTAATTTCACTGGTGCTATATATATATCCGTGTATGTAGAGTATTCAGCTAAAGAGGAGTTCTACCGAAATTCGATGAATTCATTAAATCATCCTGCTTTATTAACCACCTTTGTTGCTTGTTTTAAATTCGTATCGGGAATAAATGTTTTCAAAGTAATTCAATGTAACGGCAAAATACGAGTACTGTAGTATAATATAACTCCATGTTAGATAAGCTGATTTGATATAACATACAGAGATTCATTGGATTAACAATAACTGAATGACCTCTCGAGCATAACTAATTATTCATAATCTGCTATAGCCCTACTCCTTGCTGCTTTTCATCACAGTTCAATCTATCGCGTCACCTAGAATTAACGTGCTTGGAGTTGATTCCAGTGTTTGAATTCTTTGTTAATTTTACTGCTACTTTTATTTAAAAATAGTACGATGTGTACTACTGTCCAAACTTATCAGTAGTACATACACTCAGAATGATAGGAATTAGCCAAAATTGAAAGCAGCATTTCAAGTCAATGTCTAAGGAAATAGACTAAGCTTACGTTGTGGTCAAGTATCATTTCATTGGATAACTGTTCGTCTCAAGATTTGACCATTAAAAAAATTAGCAACCAATCAGAATAGTCGATTTTCCGATGACCTTAAATATGACTAAAAATCCAAATATGGTGTGTTTTTCCTTCATTAAAAATTCCTTCACCAAGTCTCTTGTCGTCTCCTGTTACAATTATCCTTCGTAATATATATGTCCAAACTAAGTCCACTTTTAACGGTTTGAAAAAATTTGGGCATTGGGTGTATGATATTCATTATAATACTTTAATACATAGAGGCAAAAGTAGAAGATTTGCATAGGACTCTTAGTAAGTTTGGGATTGGGGTGGCATTTAAATCCACCAACTCTCTCAGAGATAAAGTTTGTCCAATCCTAGCTGAATTTTTCCTCGCTAAATTAGAGAATGGACCACTGAAAGGAGTAATTAATGACATGGATTTCTACTGTCGATATATGGATGATACATTTGTGGTTATGAAAGATGAGAATGATGCAGTGAACATCCTTGACAAGTTTAATGATGCACATTCAGCAATAAACTTTACCATAGAGAAAGAAAGTAATGACAGTATCTCATTCCTAGACGTCTTCATGGTAAGGAGAGAAGATGGCACACTAAGAAGAAGTGTGTACAGGAAACCTACAACAACAGGTCAGTACACTCATTTTTTGAGTTTTGTACCTTTGAAATATAAACGTAACCTCGTGAAGTGTCTGGCTCATAGAGCTAGGTTAATCTGTTCAGACGACTGCTTCAATGAGGAGCTTAAGATTATTAGAGAATTACTTAGAAAAAATGGCTATCCAGATAAATTCATTGAGAAAAATATAAATTCAGCTCCAAGGAGAGTCAGTATGGCCACAGTCCCAAAAAAACCAATGTTCATAAAATTGCAGTTCCTCGGTGACAACATCAGCGAATTAATAACACAGCGCCTGAAGAATGCAGTTAAAAGAACTTATTATGCAGCAGAGGTACGTTGTCTCTTTACAACCACACCTATTTTATGTTCGAGTAATAAGGATAAACTACCTAAATTCGCCTCCTCTATGTGTATCTACCAGTTTGACTGCAGCTGCGGAGCCAGCTACATTGGGCGTACAATTAGGCAAGTTCATCGTCGTATTTCCGAACATCATCCAACATGGTTAAGTAAGGGACAAAAAAATCTATTCGTAGCTCTATTTTAGCCCACCTCGCTGATACTGAGCATAAGATTGATGTTAATACAGCATTTAAAATTATTTATCGCATTCCAACTTATCTTAATTTTGCTTTGCGAGTTCGTCTTCTACAGATGGCTGAGGCGATTGGCATTCATCTGAAGAAGCCAAGCCTATGTGTACAGAAAAAATTTGTACAGCCACTTTCCCTACCGTGGCCATCGTCACAAGAATGGATAAACAGGACTGCGTCACCCCCTTCCCCTAAGCCTATAAAATTATATTTGTCTAAATTATTTATTTTATTTTATTTATTTTGACCACTTCATCTTTAATTACGTGTTATTCTTGTAAAATTAATTTATTCTATCCATTTCTACCTTTTAAATCTGTAATGATTTCCTTCATTAACTGTTAACCCATTGACACTGTTTAATTATTGTTAACAAACTTATCGCCACTTGATTGGCAAACTGTTGTGTATTGTAATCAAAATGCTATATATATTAGAGTAGAGCCAAAGATGAGGATCTAATTGAAAAGTAAATATTTCTTCGCTCAATCTTTCTGTTTTCTAAATTAAGAAACCAATAAATCTAATGAGTAAAATTATATTATTTGAAAAATACCCTATAAAGAGTGTGAGGTCAGTTACATAGGTAAATCCAGTAGATTGGAATCAGTTAGATTACTGGAACATAGTAATTTAGGACTCTGCAAGAACTGGCGGGGAATCATGCTCCTATCGACGCCAAGTAAATCCTGAGTCGCATCATCCTGGAGAGATTAAAAGACGCACTGGATACAGTACTCCGACCAGAACAAGCTGGATTCAGGAAAGTGAGGCAAATCATATACTGACCAAATTGCAACTCTACGCATCATCATCACAGAGCAAAGCATGGAATGGCAATCAAACCTCTACATCAACTTTATAGACTTTGAAAAGGCCTTCGACAGAGTTGACCGTGAAGTAATTTGGAAATTACTCGAGTACTATGGCGTACCCCAAATATTCATCAACCTCATTCAACAGCTGTATGACAACGGTACATGTCCAGTGATCAACAACGGAAAACTCAGCGAGACGTTCGGAATAAACACAGGAGTCAGACAAGGGTGCTTATTATCACCAATGATATTCCTAATTATGGTGGACTGACTGGATTATGCGTCAGACAGTGAGTGGGAAACGAGAAGACAGGGATATCCTGGACCGACGTGAAGAACCTAGAAGACCTGGATTTCGCGCGTGGATGATTTATGTTTGATGTCACACAAAATCGAAGACTCACAAGTGAAAACCGACAGACTGGTCGAAGATGCAGCCGGCGAAGACAGGACTCCATGTGAACATCGACAAGATGGAGGTTATGAAAATAACCAACCAACCAACAACAACAACAGCAACAACATCCAGCGCCAATCACCATCAACGGGAGGAATTTGAAAGAGGTTACTTCATTCACTTAGCTAGGGAGCATTGTCTCAACTACAGCCAGTCGGAACGGACGAGGATGTCAAATCGAGCGAGAATCGGGAAGGCGAGAAACACATTCACTCACAACTAAATCATGAATCTTCTCACCAGCACACAAAAAATTCGTGTTTTCAAACAAAGTAAAGTCTTCTTCTAACAAAAACTGGCGGCCAAAAAATTTCAAAGGTGCACTTTAAAACACTTCTTCCTCAATAGAAGATAGGGCGGAAAAACACCAAAAGAATTAGGAACAAAAAAGAAAACCACCCAACAAATAGAGGAGAAAGGGAGATGGACGACCTCGGAGGAGCCGTGGGTACAGCGCGCACCCTGAGGAACCGAAAGGGAGCGGCGGGGGCCAAGAGTGAAGGAGGAGTGTGGAAGAGGAGTGAAAAATATGATTAAATGGAGCAGGGAAAAGTAAGAGAAGAAGAAAAAGGGGTACCTTTCAGAACCAGGAAAAAAAAATATTTCCGGAATGACTGATCTTCGTGAGTTAAACATACTGGAAAATCCTGCAGTTGCAATGCATTCACTTGCATCTAATCACACAGAGAATTGGTACAGGGTGAAAGCATTACAACTTAATATATATTTAGGTGGAGAGTGGAGTTAATCACTGAGTCTCTGCTCATCAAATCGACATTACAAATGTGCACTCGAAATGACGCAGCACACCCATACCAGATATGAATAATTGCAATAAAAAACAATGGGGAGAAAGATAGCATAAAACAAGTCACGAATTCTTCCCTTCAGTTTGTACTTTCCGGTTGATTGATTGGGCCGATTTGCTGCTTGACCTCTGTTGACATGACGGCTCCTTTGAGCGCATGCTTCGACGATGTTTGATGACTTGAAATGAAGTAATTTCGTGGCTGGTGACTAGCAGTGGAAACCAGGATGTACATTCCTACCTACTCGGGACTCGTCATCTCAGTGTACCTGCATTCCCCACTAAGTAATGGTGTTTTTTACTGGGACGCAAACTCAGTACCAATAGTTTCAAACGCCAAAGTTTATCTACTAAGCCACTTCTGATACTGGGTTCGAGCCTCAGTAGAAACACCATTACTTACTGGAGAATGCAGGTAAATCCAATCAACGAGTACCGAGTGGAACGGAATGAACACCCTGGATTCCAGAACTAGTTATCATCTACCAAATTAAGTCATGAACTCGTTTAAATGGTTTCCAAATGACTATGAGTAATTAATTGTCCTCGAGATGTCATCCAGTTATCAATACTTTATCCCTGTGTTATATTCAATAAGCTTTACGAATATAAACTTATTTAAATCTTTGTAGTTCACAGGTTTCGTTTTCCGTTTCAAAGTACCCTTGTACTTGTTATTGTGGCTATGAGCTCATGTATTATGACGGATAATGAAAAGTATATAGAAATTTGTATTTCTCACGTGCTGAACTCATCATTTCTGCTGATTTTGTGTTTTTTGTCACAAGTGAAATTTAGTTAAAAAAGCACAGGAAAGTACAGATCAGCCTAACGTTTTTACATCAGCCGTGTTGACTGTGACGATACTGGACGCTGATTTTAATGCGGTGGAAGTTTCATAACAATAAGATTTTATTTTGATAAAATCACACAGTGTAGTGTTATACAGTAATATTAACTGATGACCACAGTTCGAGCACAAACTATTGCCACTCATAATCATCATATCAAGTCATTCACTCACACAACGTTTTACCTCATTTATATACATGGGGCGAATCGACTAGTTACTGGAATAACAAGAAAACATCTAAATGATGAGATGAAACAGACAGAAGAATAGCTGGTTGGTGTTAGATAACTATCCTATAAAATTCATCAGTAATTTGCATCCTAATTAGGAGAACCAACACAGCAGATTTAGAAATACAAGTATATAGAAAATCAACGCACACAGATCAAATACTCAGCTATACTAGCAAGTATCCAATTATTCACTCACAAAAGAAACTGTGTGCAGACATTGTTTAGAAGAGTTCAAACACATTGTAGCACTCCAGAGTTGAAAAGAATGGAAGAAAAATACTTACAAACGGTCTTCAAGAAGAATGGTTATCCACAAAATTTCATCAAAAAGTATTTAAAGTCCAATCAAAACACCAACAAAGAACAATCATCAAAGACCAAAAAGAAATTCATCCTAGCATACATCAGAAATATCTCTAAAATAACGGCTAGAATAATGAAACAGATGTAGCACACAAACCAGTCAAATCGCTTAATTCGATCTTATGCAAACCAAAAGATCCAACAGAAAAAGGAGATAAAATTAACACCATTTACAAAATAAATTGTATGAACTGTAACAAGCATTACATCGGCCAAAGTGAGCGGCCCCTTCGAATAAGAATCGAAGAAAACAAATCAGCCGTGAAAAGATATGATATAAATTCTTTAGTATCAATGCATATAGACAATTACGGACATCAGTTTGATTGGGATAATGTCAAAATCTTAGACAGAGGAAACACCAAAAGTGCAGTCAGGGTATTCCTAGAAGCCTGGTACTCAAACGAAAATGCAATGCACAAACACGTTGACATATAGACCAAATATACCAACTAATAAAAAGTAAATCACATGTGACCAGAAAGTTTAAAATCCAAGTCAATAGAAAATGGTCAATACATATGTAGAGATGGTTACCGGGAGACGCGATTCTATCACACATGAAATATAAATCATTTCACTTTATGCTAAATATTGTGCTGGAGGGGGAATGTTGTCCAGAAGGAGGACGAAAGCTTCGCAACTAAACCAACCAGCTTAGAGAACACTATTAATTGCAAATCATCCACCTGAGTTACAAATCTTCTCTATTATTCATCAGCAATATCGAAAAAGGTCAAAAGAAAAATAAAAATAATAGTGAAACTAATAATGATAACATAAATAAGAGAGAATATGAGGCATCTACAGTAGTGTTACCATATAAAGAGGGGATATCTGAAACCCTCTCTACGTAGGACTGTCAATGAAACAGGAATAAGGGTGGCATTCAAACCCACAAACTCACTCAGGTAGAACAAGCTCTGTAGATTAAAGGACTCTGTCTGTTGACCCAATTAGACAAAATAATATAATTTACAAAATACCATGCAATGACTATGGGGTCAACTACATAGGTCAAACTAGTAGGTCACGGGTAGTCAGATTATCAGAACGTAAGAATTTAACTAAGGGAAGAATGGTTGACCCCGAGAAGATAAGTAATCTAGAAGAAAGCTCAGAGATTGCACTACATGCATTAGTACACAACCATAAAATAGGATGGGAGAGGGTTCAAATTCTAGGAAGTAATCTATGTAGGTGAAGACAGAGACAGGTTGATTACTGAATCCTGTCTGGTTCATCCATTATACACACCCAACACATGCAACAGAAATGATTAAATGCAAATACCAGAGATATGGAAGATATTATTACTACCAGTCAGCCAAATCAAAGGAGGATAATAAATAACCTTAGAATTCTATTTGAATTCACGTACATCATAACATTCTAACAAGTTACTTTTAATGGCTAAAGAAAACAATCGTCTTATTTCCCATCGGATTGTAATTGATTAATATCACTAATATTATTTCTGAACGTACATTATCCAATACTGATTTTTATTCAAATGTCTAATCGATTCCGCACACGTATATAGATGAAGGGAAAAGATGTGTGAGTAACTTGATATGATTATGAGTGGCAATAGTTTGTGTTCGAACTGTGGTCATCAGTTAATATTACTGTATTCCTTTAATATAAGGTTTTAATGATTTATCGATAGTGTGAGTAACGTTTGACAAATAAGCATTTTAAAAATCTAGCTTCGCTTTCCTTCTGTTCTCAATCCCTAAGCTGTTTCAATTCGCACAATGAAGCATTGTATCTTCACTCCAACACTTAACTTAACTGTGGATCATGTAGTTGACTGTAAAATGATTAGCAGATGAAATCTTGACCTGGCCACTGTCACACACAGTATTCCATGTCAAAACATACCTTGAGTAGTAATTCGTTTGAAAAAGACTTGGTGACGACTAGATTAAAATACTTGAGATCAAAATAATAACAAATGGATTGCATTCATTCACTACTTCATTTGCTGTGTGACTGATCACTGCTTAAGTGACGAAACACGATGGTTCATTCGTGAGTACTCTGTGAATGACATTGAACAGTACATCAGCTGAAGTACAGCAGTTTGCATTGACTACCTGCTGATTTGGTAGATGATCTATGTGTCTGATGCAGTCATACAAAGTTATTATTATTATTCTCTTGGGTTCCTAGTGGAACATAGGGCTTCAACTGCACGTCTCCACTTGCTTCTGTCTTCTGCTGTACTTTTCACCTGCATCCATCTTAGTCCATACTGTTTCAACTCCTCTTCACACTATCTCCTCCATGCAACTCGCCCCTTCGCATTCAGCGTGGTTCTACTCGAGCAATGGCCTGAAGCACGTGCGATGTCACCCAGTGGCCTCGTCAGCGGGTGTCCATCTCCACTTTCTCTTGCATATTTGTTGAGCGATTGGTTCTCGTTTTGTTTTGTTTTGTTTGTTCCCATAGTTTCTTGTTGGTGATTCTTTCCTGCCTGGCCATCTGATCTTCAGTATAGAGCGAAGATAGTTAGTTATTGATAAAGGTCTGCAATAGCCAGTCTGTTGAAAATATTCTTTGTGACCCGTCTGCCAAGTTTCTGATCCGATCTGTACAGAAGAACTGACTGACTTGACGTTTGTATTGAAAATCCGACCGAATTTTGTTGTTGATTCTGGCTGAGTGATGAAGATTTATTCCAGATTGGTTTCAGGCTGATGAATGTGTTTCTTGCATTCCCCCCGATTCTCGATTTGACATCCTCGTCCGTTCCTCCTGTAGTTGAGACGATGCTCCCTACATAAGTGAAGGAATAAAGTATCCTCCTTCAAATCCCTCACGTTGATGGTGATTGGCGCTGGATGTTGCTGTTGTTGTTGTTGGTTGGTTATTTTCATAACTTCCGTCATGTCTATGTTCACCTGTCTTCGCCGGCTGCTTCTTCGACCAGTTTGTCGGTTTTCGCTTGTAATCCTTCGATTTTGTGTGACATCAAACATAAATCATCCACTCTCGAAATCCAGGTCTTCTAGGTTCTTCGCGTCGGTCCAGGATATTCCTGTCTTCTCGTTTCTCACTGTCTGACGCATGATCCAGTCAGTCCACCACAATTAGGAATGTCATTGTTGATAATAAGCACCCTTGTCTGACTCCTGTGTTAACTCCAAACGCCTCGCTGAGTTTTCCGTTGTGTATCACTTGACATGTTCCGTTGTCGTACAGCTGATGAATAAGGTTGATGAATATTTGGGGTACGCCGTAGTACTTGAGTAGTTTCCAAATTACTTCGCCGTCAACGCTATCTGTCGAAAGCCTTCTCAAAGTCTATAAAGTTGATGTAGATGTTTAATTGCCATTCCAAGCTTTGTTCTGTGATGATGATGCGTAGAGCTGCAATTCTGTCAGAAGATGATTCGCCTATCCTGAATTAACCATACAAAGTAGTTAACGACAACTGAAGGATGATGTGTAGAAAAATGCCTGTAACTATATTAGTGTTAAGTTAATCTCTGAATTCATTAGGAATAAAGAAACGTTATAGTGATATCTGTGAATGAAGAGGATTGACAAATTTGTCAGTCACTTCTATCGCTTCAAATTAGATATAAATTGGTCTTTATAGACCAATAAAAACCCGTTACGTTCTATATATATTTTTTTTATTTTTTTATTACACTTTTTTGAATGATTTTGATGCCAAATTGCCAAATGGTGGGGGGGGTACCGCTGGGGGAGCACCTGCCCCAAAAGCCCAATAATCGTAAATGAGTAGCACCCATCATTCAAGGAAAAAAGCCTATGATGGGTTCATCAAGCCAAGTGATTTGTCAACTTAGTCAAGAATTGCACAAGACGACTGGTGATTTCTAAAATCTAAACTGTAAAACTGCTGACTCTTGAACAGCAAATAAACACTGTTGTTTGAATACGTCAAATGTGTATTTCACTGATAAGCAACGAAAGTGCAACCACTTGAGGTCTTGTGTCCTAAATATTCTGTTTTTATACGGCGGTCAGTCTGAAAAACAAAACTATTGACAGATCAGTGCACAATATTTTATTCACTGTCAGAGATATCTTGTAAGGTCTGAAGAAGACAAAAACTTTCGTTCTGGCCTATAAAAGCAACCATTTATGCAATCATTTTATAGATTGTGGAAAATATTCATCGGGACATTAGAAGGAAAAGAACAAGAAGTTCAGCAGCAAAGATAACTATCATTTTGGCGATTTCATTCTCAAAATCAATCGTACAATCGCATTTATATACATTGGTTTACATGAATACAATTATTATTTATTTAATTCCACTTAGTAATGAAGGATATAATAATTTTCAACCGTGTTTCATGGTGAAGAACATGAAAGCAAAGCCAAAAAGAGAAGAATAGACTTCAGTGCCAAAGAAAACACTTTATTTGAATCTAGAATTCAGGGGAAACCTAGCAGCAGATATCCTTAAAAGGAGAATCTCCAAAATCCCTTTTCCGGCAGCAACTCTAAGAGTGATATTCTCTAGCCACCCACTACTTCAGAGCAACGGGAAGGATAGACTTCCGCATATAACCACTTCAATGTGCGTATATCAGTTCATCTGCTCGTGTGGAGCTAGTTACATAGGTCGTTCTATGCGGGTCTTATCAAAACGTGTTAGAGAACATCATCCAACATGGCTGCAAAGAGGAGCCACTGGTTCAATCAGAAGCGCAATAACTGAGCATCTCGTGAATACCTGTCACAGCATCTCAACTGACTCATCATTCAGAGTCATTTACAAAGTAAACAAAATATCTACCAAAGGCAGTGTGTTTCCGACTGCTTTGTACTGCACAAGCTCTCACCATATGCATCGTAAAGCCAGAAAGAGCCCCATATTCAAAAGAAACTAACCCAGCCTTTACAACTACCATGGACCTAGTTCGGTATGTTCCCTTATCCTTCAGTTTTTAATTTTTTTTTGGTTTTGTTCTCTGTGTGTGTATATTTTTGTCTCTTTGTCTTCATTCGATTCATCCCATTTTTTCACTTATAAAATCAGTTATTTTAGGTTTGTCTCCATGTTCCTCCTGATCACGATTGTAATCGGTTTAGAATAACCATTTTACAATTATATTCTAATCCTGTGTAATCTTTTTGTTTCTACGCCTCTTGTAATCCATATCCATACCTTCTAACTTACATTTCAAGTTGAAAATTTTGATTTCAATTTGTTTCCATGCTCATTTTGTTCACACCTGTGATTCTTTCTATCCCTGCGTAAGTTTTGCTTGTAAGTCTCTTGTGATTTATATCAAGCTGAAAATATTTATCACCTTTTATTCGCCTTTAAAATTATTATTTCTCCACTTATCAAATATTAATTTTGCATACATTTCAACTGTTTTCTAGTCGCATACAATCTTGTCTCTAAAACCCTTGTAATCTATATTCATACCTTCAAACTTGCATATCAAGTTGAAAATTATAATTTCCTTCGTTACTACTATGTGGAATTAAGCAAATAATAATTGTAACCATGTAAACTAATGTATATAAAAGCGAATGTACAATCGCTTTTGAGAATGAAATCTCCAAAGAGATAGTTATCTTTGCTTCTGAACTTCTTGTTCATTTCATAGATGTTAAGCAATCAGGATAAGTTACTGGTTAACAGAGTAGGTGAGAACTCAACCAATCAGAATTCTAATAGTGACATGAATCCGGATATCCGCATGTAAGAAATAAGATTCACTACTAATAACTAACTTACAGGATTATGATTGACCCTTTGATTGTCATTGAGAGGAAACATTGGTCCAGTATCATCGGTTTTGTCAGAGAAATCATAATAAATAAGCGGAGTGACAGAAAAAGCATTTTGCCTGAAGAAAAAAACATTCATAATGTATAAAATTGAAGAAAAACGTTTTCTAAATAATATTATTTCTTTCACACTTAGAGTTTTGTAAGCTCGATATGGTCAATTCTACTGACTGATATGGGTAGTCAAAAACTGTTCTGAATTGAGTGAAATCACTTATGTGCCGTTTTTTTCGAAATGAACTCGTTGTCGGTTTACTTAAGGGAGAAAAACTCTAGTAATAATAGGATTTCATTGGCTACAGGATTTCATCATTAGTTAACATGGGTTACACAACTACTGGAAACCTTGTAGGGAGTAATGGAGAAGTAGGTGTTTCGTCCGGGTGTGGTACCCTTCGAAGTACACATCCAACACGGGGAGGGGGTTTAACGCAGGACTTTCCGGTTATAGGGCCAGCTCGTAGACCACAAAGCCACAGGGACTTGATCCAATGTCCACGAATTTCAACTTCTGACACTCCATGATATAGCGTGACTGGCACTAGTTGTTGCCATTCGTGGCAAGTATCTGTCCTCATACCCGGCCCTCTGTACCCCATTGATCACAAATTCTCACTAGAACCCAGGTAACTATCTACCTTAACAGGAAGAACCACGAATGAGCATCACACTGATATTCAGGTTTTGGTTTTCAGGGAAATCTGACACTTGAACTATAGGATTATTGTACAAGTGTGGTGAGAGCTGTCTGTCTGCTAGCCAAAATTGGTAGACAGCAACTTACGTCAATGTTTACGTCCCAAATCTTGGTCACAAGAAAGTAACATGAACAAAAACTAACCAATCACAGCAAACTCTGTATGGGCGGATACGATTCGCAAACATATGGTGTGACCTTCAAAGAAATGGCCACAACAAGATAACAGATTCACTTTCAGTGAGAAAACGATCAGTCAGGAGATGCTGTTTCTCTGATGATAATAATAACGAATAATAATTAACTACATGATAATCTATAAATATCTGTTGATTTCTGAATAGACGAATTGTTTCCTGGTCCTTGTCTTCTGCCGTTACACAAGTAGAATTACGGCGTTGTGATTTCAGAGATTCAGCTTTATAGGTTATATAAACACCCACAACGAAGTCCTTTACATTCAGGAAGTGAAACTTCTCTTATCACTGTCACTATCATTCAGCGGAGAAGTGCTTATGTGTAGTGTAAGTGCTCATCATTTTACTAAACGTACGTATTATTTTATCCTCTACTGCTTTCATGCTGACAGTCTCAAAGTCGCTTTCCATGTCAATCTTTTCCACCCTTAAAGTGTGAGTAATTCAGACATTTTTATAATATCAGTGAAGATTTACATTAAAGTCACACAATATCGAGATAGTTTCACCTTGGAATACATTTATACCAAAATGTCACCTGAATTTGTGACTTAAATCAAATACTCTGATGAAATGGATACTTGACAATGAAGTACTGTGACCAGCCAGACAAAGGGACGTGCAGTATGGGTCAAAACAGAGCTGTTAAGGATTACTATTTGCTGGCTGATGAAAAACAGAGGATGTGAACCGAAATTATTTTGCTAAAATTTTGTTATTCAGTGGTGCTACTTATATCCATTTGTGAAAAAGTCTATATTGATATCAGCCAATTCCTAAGAAACTTCTCAGTAGTATTCTGTTATTCTACTTAAAAATGTTTTCGCTCACAACGGCCTATTATAGCGTTAAAAATGTTTCAATTTGTAAACTAAAGAGAATTTGGTCACAGGATTTCATCATGAGCTGAAATTGGTTAGAGAACCACTGGAAAAGCAATACCGGAGTACAGGACTGCTGTTTCGTTCTAGATTAAGACTCTTTACAGCACACACCCACCGAAGGGGGTTCGAACCATGACTTTATGGTTAAAAGGCGAGCTGGCAGGCCATTAAGCCACTGGGACTTGTTCCAGTGGGTAGCCTATTAATTCTAAATTCTGCCGATTCACGAAATAGCACGGCCGCTAGCCAATGTCTTCGGCGAGTTTTTTTTTGTCTTTACCCAGGTAACTACCTGCCTGAATAGGGCTAGTAGCTAATGAGCATCTCATTGATTTTCAAGTATTGTATCGTGTCCAAGTGGTATAATAGTCTACAAGCTCGCCTTGTAACTAGAAAGTCCTCGGTTCGGACCCTGGCGGTGGGTGAGGTTAAACTGACCGATTAACAGTCAAAAACTAAGATATAACAGTCGTCCAGTACTCCAGTGTTGGTTTTCCAATGGTTCTTTAATCAACCCCATCTCATAATGAAATCCTGTAAACAATCAATCATATTCCTCCAAACTAATATTTGAAAATTAAAGAGAATTTCTTGAAAAGAATACACTTCATACAGGCAGATTACAAAATACTAATTCCTAAATAAAGCACTCCATCAACAGGAAGACGGCAAGGTTATGTTACCAGCCAGAAGCCGATTCACATAAATACTCAGGAAATAACTTTTGTCTACTTCATTTTCTAACTCATACTGATAGATACGACCATGGCAGCATTGTTGAAACTCTCCACCACACACTGAATGAACGTGAAATAAGCTTCAGGCTAGAAATTGTGACTTGTGAAATGAGTAATCTAATAAAAACTAGTTAATACTAAAGTCATTTCAATCTTTAGAGTTCAGTGGTGCGGTGGATTGAGTAAATAGTAAAACGTTAAAAGTGTAAACTAGAACTAGAAATGATACAAGGGAAAGGAGCATCATATGGAAATCAGAGGAAAGTCAACATTTTTTTTAGCGAAATGACAACATTTTGAATTCTTGTCGATTTTTCTACGGTGTGGAATGAAAGAAGGAGTCAAAATGTATAAGCTCAGGTTGATGATGAATCGAGTTTTGCACTCACAGCCTTAGAGAACATACTGTTTCGAGTTAGTTTTGATTTTGTTCAATACACGTGCAAATAGTCAGCGGTAAACTGGCTATATCCTAATTGTGCTGGACCAGATTATGCTCCAGAATGTGGGAAGCTAGAAGACAGGGATATGCTGGACAGAGGAGAAAACTATAGAAGATCGGGATTTCGCATGTGGATGGTTTACGTCCAATTTCACACAAACTCGAAGACTTGCATGTGAAAATCAAGAAACTGGCTGAAGAGGCAAGCACCGAAGACAGGGCTCCAGGTGAACATAGACAAGACGGAGGTGATGAAGATAACTGACCACTGTCAATAACAGACAGCACCAGTCACTATCAGCAGGAGAGATTTCATAGAGGTTGCCCCATTCCCTTATCTAGGAAGCACGGTTTCAACCATAGGGAAGTCAAACAGATGAAAGCGTCAAAGACAACCATAATCAGAAAGGCGATATACATCTTCATGAATTTGTAGCCACATCAGAAATCTCCACTGCACTCAGTCAGCTTAAAGAACAGGACTTGAATTTTCAACATAATGTGGAGTTAGTCAGTCAATTCTTCTATATGGGTCAGATCCTTGGCGCCCGCCTCATTCATAACAATTCAATCAGCTTGCTGTAGACTTTTGTCAACAGCTGTGTCGGCCAGCTCCATATTGAAAACAAAATAGCTTGCCAGAAAGAATAAGCAACTATACACTTTGCAGTGGAATAAACCAACCAAGCTTAGCAAATATTGGGAGAAAATGGTGATGGATAGAGCGCAGACTGAGGAGACTGTCGAATGGTATCGCGCGCCAGGCCTTCAAGCGGAAATTGAATGAAAAACGACGAGTGGGGCGTCTGTGCTGAATAAGGAAGAGATCGTTTGGCGAGGCGGAGGAGGAGGAGGAAGAGATGAGAGATTATGGCCAATCGTGGTTCCAGCGAAAGACAACAGCAAAGAATATGAAAAAGTGGAGACATGATGTTGAAGCCCTATATTCAACTTGGAACTGGAAGAGACAATAATAATAAAAACTGGTTATGATTCAGTGATTTGATTGCGGTTACTAACCAGTCCAAAGGAACTTGATCTTTACTTTGATAAAAATGTCGTAAAGTTACTGAATTCGCCGCTGTATAAAATAAGTTCAAGTATTTTGATGTGGTTGTGTTCTCTGAGCTGGATAGTTAATTTGCGAATTTCATCGTCCTAATAGACGACGTCTTCAGCGCATTCCTCAATTTGAATTGAAGTGAGCTTTTAGATTTCTATACGAGTTTACTAATCATTTCTCCTGACAGGTGACCTTGGGCATGATCGGTTGTTTTTGTGTGTTGTCGCACCCTCTAGGCTACTTGTATTGGAATTGATTGTTTCTTTGGCTTGAACTTCGACTCCTTGTGTGTGATGTTTGTTTCTTATCGGTTGATAAATTTTGTCTGTTTCTATGTGTCTATTGATTGATGATTCACTGGAATGCCAAGCTTCTAAAAAATTTTCTAGCATTCTTGTTGTTTCCTCTGTCTAGTATTTGAACGTTGGTTGTCTCAGTCGAATTGATGTCCGTTGTTGTCTGTGTGTAGTGAAATGAGCGAGTGGATATCATGTCTTCTGACGGCTAGTTTATGTTCGTGGATACGAAGACAAAGGGGACGTCCACTTTTGCCAATGTAGTGTTTTTCGCAGTTGTTACGATTTCTTTTGTACATGATGATGTTGGTTTTATCTTCTTTCACTGTTGATTCCTTTGGTTGACACAGAATTGAGTGAAGTGACTTTGTTGGTTTGTGTATGACGTCAATTCCTAAAGGTTTGAAGAGTCTTGTAGTGATTTCTGAATTATTCTTTGATCTACCAAAGATCAAACCCAAGATTTGGATACATTACGTTGACGACACATTTGTAATGATCAAAATAAACGAGTTAGATAAAACTGACAACTTAACAAACAACGTCTTCAACGACACCACATTCAAAAGAGAAGAGGAATCCGGAAAAAAATCCCATTTTTGGATGTCTTAGTCAAGTGAACAACCACAGAGGAATTAGAAACTCAGGTTCATAGGAAATCAACTCACACGGACCAAATCCTGAATTTTAACAGCAACAATCCAATAACACACAAAAGGAATTGTATACAATACTATTCAAGAGAGCCAGCCAAGACTCATTGCAGCACTCTCACCTTACGGAAACTTGAAGAAAAATATCTCATAGACGTCTTTCAAAAGAATGGATATCCACAGACTTTCATCAAAAGACATATACCCCCAAGCCGACCTATCAACCAAAAGCTTCCAAGAAAAGCACAAAGAAAATCGCCTTACCATATATAAAGGATATCTCAGAAATCAAGTATTCTGAGGGAACTGAGGATGCTAAAATTCAGTGTATAATTCCTATCAATGATTTGATCAATGAGGCTAATATCTGTCAAAATAAGTAAAACACTTAACCAAGTCAACATCACTCACTTGATATACTGCTCTAGATATTTTTTGATCTCTGGTAACATGACAGGCATCACTTCTGGGAATTTACGATCTTCTTTTTCCTCTACCTCACTTAGGCTACAATAAACAGTGTAACAATCTTAGACTTGCCAACACAAGTGAGACGACGTCTTAAAAATATTTCCATTTTTATCGCAGATGAGGAAAACAAAATTAACATTCACGTATACTTTGATTGGACACCAGCTGGTAACTGGTAGAATGTGTCTAGTCCTTTCTTTTGTACAGAATGAATTCTATCAGTCACGTTTGCAATGTAGCCACCATAATGGGGTGGCTGGCCATCACCCTGCATTTTAAACTGTTGATTTCAATGGTTTCAGGCCGTTAGCAGGAAGCTTTACTCGACATAGGTTTCATGATAGTTGATGCTCATCAGCAAAGCGTATCCGCTACGCTGAAGGAGCTCATATGCCTTATGAGATTCGAATCCATAACAATCATATAATGCTGCAGTTAGTCGTATTTCTACTAAGCTATTCGAGCGCGAATAGCTCAAGCAAGGCATTCTGTTGATTGCCTACAACCATCGATCGACATCGTCGAAGACGTTTCCAAAGTCGATGAAGTTGAGGTAGAGAGCTGACTGACTGTCATTCCAAGCTGTGTTCAATGATGACACATAGTGTTGCGATTTGATAGACGCATGACTTGTTCCCCATGCATTCAGCCTGTTTCAGTTGAAGTTTTTCATTCAGAGTGGAGTGCTTGGTTCTCTCCAGGATGATGCGGCTTAGTATTTTGCTTGTGATAGACAGAAGCATAATCCCACGCCAGTTCTTGCATTGACCTAAGTCCCGTTTGTTTGGCAGTTTAAATAAGTAGCCTTTCTTCCAATCTTTGAGTAACTTGCCTTCTTTCCAAAACTTCTCCAGTAGTGGTGTCATCAAGTTCGCTGATGCCTCGCGGTCAATTTTTAATGCTTCTGCTGGGATTCCGTCTGATGCTGCTGCTTTTCCTAACTACTTTCAAAGCAGAAGGAAACATAATTGACGCATTCAACCTATCTGAGAGTGATGTAAGTATATAAAGTGGTTGAGAATTATTTCTTGTATCCCAAACGACATGGTATAAGGAAAATGATAGTCAATCCTTTTGATATGTGACAGTAAGTATGAACGATTGATTATCTTGGTGCATTAAGCAATCATTGTACTGTGAACATGCTGCATATTCAGCTAATTTTATACTTACTGGCTACATATTTTAAAAATACAACAGAAGGAAGAAATACTTAATCAAATTAGTTGACGTACTCATTTGTGTTGCTTGACTGTTGATTGATTTCCTCTGTTACAGTGGAATTTAACTCTTCGTTGATGGAGTGAACTTGTTCACTAAATTGAGAGTGAGGAGATAAAATGAATGATGTTTCTCAAAATTCATACATAGAATAACTGAGACATCTCTATGTGAAAAAATGGTTTCGTTTCAAAATTGTATGGAGTTTGAAAATTAGCCTATACTTGGGGTTACAAAGAGAATGTGTACATGGAGAGGAATTCAGGAATACTAGCTAGTAATCATATACCAGTATGAATAAATTTAAACTATAAAGACGCTTTAAATTCTATTCTATCCAGAATGTTGTGTGTTTTGGATTTTCTCCTCAGATTGACGAAAATCACCCTACACAATGGTTAAGTAAAAAACAAACTAAATTCATCCAGTAGCGTCATTCTATCTCATCTTGTGAATTCAGAACACAAGACTGATGTTAACGAGGCTTTCAAATTCGTTTACCGCATACTGACAAATCTTAATCTCGCCTGAAGAGTTCAATTACTAAGTATTGCTGAGGCTGTTGGGATCCACATTAACAAGCTTAATTCATGCATCTAAAAGAAGTTAGTTCAGACGGTCTTTCCCTACCTTGGCCATCTAGCTTTGAATGATCCTCAGTTTTTTGTAAAAATTTCCTTAATAGCATATTTAGCGTGTGCAAATACGATTCGCAGATATATGGCTGAACTGTCTTATAAAGAGATAACAGAATAACCTTCGGCAGGAAAACAACTAATCAGAGGAGGTTGCTTCCCGTTAACAATAACTTTTATAATAATGCACATGAAAACCTGTAAATATCACTCAATTTTCTCAACAAACGATCTGTCACCTGTCCCTTGTCTGCCGTCGTTACAGTAAGAGAGAAAGGCAAATTTATCGAGATTAGTTGGAGGATTTCATCGTGAGCTGACATCAGGTAGAGAAGCATTGGAAAGCCGGCAGTGGAGTACTAAATAGCTGTTTCGTCCTAGTCAGGGACTCTTCGTCAGTAAGCACCCACCACAAGAGGTTCGAACTTAAGACCTTCTGGTTACAAGGCTAGCGAGCTCGTAGACCATTCAGGAGCCACTCGGACCCAACCCGACCCAGTGGCCAGCCAGTCCATGAATTCTAACTTTGTCAATTCACGACATAGCGCTACCACTTCGCAATGTCTTCTTCGATGAATAACTGTCCCCATCTTCAACTTGCTGGTCACGGCTTCCCACTTGAACCCCACGTACCTAATTGGCAGAATGGGGCCAGTTGGCAGTGAGTATCAGATTAATTTTCAAGTATTGGGTTTCGTGGGAATTTAGTTTGACCGGTTAGAGGATTTCATCATGAGCTGATATCAGTTAGAGAACCATTGGAAAATCGGCACTGGAGTCCTGGACAGCTGTTTCGCCCTAGTTCCAGAATTTTGTAGTGTTATGTACCCACCGGGGCTCGAGATTATCTGAAAGAGTCTTAGGGTTAGCAGATTGTTAGTGATGTATAACTTGAGTAAGATTTAATTTTAAGAGACGAACAGTTTTTGTCAAATTTAGAGAAGATCAAATCAATAGTTATCATTTTTGAAATTGCTCATTTCTCTTACACTCCCAGGTAAATTTTTAATCAAATTGAATAAATTTGAGGATATTGATTTACTAACAAAACGAGAGAGAAACATTTGCACCAAAAACTGAATTTAGTAAAAGCTAATTTCAACATTGAATTACTCGACCAAGTCAACATAACTTACTCAGTAGGCGGCTGTGTATATTCGTTGACCTCTGATGGTGTTGCAGTCGTCAAATCCGAAAGTGTGGACCCTTGTTTTCCCTCTTCTCCTCTACAAGGCATATAATGAAACAAGTAATACTTATTGCCTTGGCAATAATAATAATAAGCTAATACTAATAATAGGCAGAATGCGAAAGTCAACGAATTGTAGGAATAAGGGTTCGGTTATACCAGAATGTCCAGCACTCCCTGGTTTTCAATGGTTCTCTAACTGATATCAATCCGTGATCAACTCGTAAAAACATAACAAACCCTTACAAACCAAACCAATTAAGCTTTATTCCAAAACAGTACTTGCGAATACAGATTGGGATTCTCAACATTTTACCACAGTATTGCATCCAGTTAGTACATCATCAATAAAAGAAAATTCTTCATAGATTAAGGAAATCTCAGTTCATTATGACAACATCTTATTAGCATGTCAAAGACAAAGCCTAAATTAAACAAAGTGTTTGAAGGTGCTAAAAAAATAGATGCTAGCATATTTACTGGCGTAAGCAGAAGAAAGAAAGAAAGCTGCACATAAAAACAGAAAAAAGAGAGAGAGGAGAGAAAAGGAAGAAAGAAATTGTATCTATAATTGATATGAGTTGGAAAGACGAGATCCAAAAGTTGTTCTGCTGACTACTTAATAAGTTAAAGGTTTCACGCCTAATGCTTTTTTATCGCACAGAACACGTGCTAAGTAGGGTATGGTTGAGTTTTTGTATTTGCTAGTCCGAGCATATAGTTTTCTATATAGGCTTCTGGTTTTGCCTGATGAGATACAAGGGGAGAGCTGTGAATGAAGAAAAAGGGTGATGTGAGTTAGATAGAATGGATTTAGCCCATTTTTCACATGAGTCCAAGTGCCTGTCAACCAGAATGTTAACAAGCTGGTTAAATGGCACGTAGCTTACCCTGCTGACAACCTTTAACATCCCACGTAATAAGATATAGTCTTTCTTCACTAGCCCTGGAAAAACTAAGGGGGAACAATAGAGAATAATAGGCAGAATGCGAAAGTTAACGAATTGTAGGAACAAGGGTTGGGTTATACCAGAATTTCTTGACTTCTTGATGTAGGAGGTAAGACGGTGTGCTTTCTCAGAAATCATCAAGATATGTGACAACCAGGAAAGATCAGCAGATAGAACGACGCCAAGATATTTAATTTCCGACTTGGTTTCTATTTCAGTGCCATCAATCTATGTTGCACACCTCGTGGGTGCTAACCAGTTTGTTCAGGTCAGATTTATGCCTAGAGGTGAAATTGACTGTTTGGCATTTGGAGGGATTTAAGGTCAGACCGTTTTCCTTGGACCACCGGCTGATTTCTGATAAAAAGCCATTTAGTTTGGAGCAGTCACTTTGATATTTGACAGGTAAACATACAGTCAGGTCGTCAGCATATTTAACAAAGTTAATGTCATTTGAAGATGGTAGGTCATGTAGAAAGAAAGAAAAGTGAAGTGGGGAGAGTACAGCACCTTGGGGGAGTCCAGCTTCAGTGAACACATCAGAGGAGGATTTACCTTTGTATACAGTGCTCTGCATTCTGTTAGAGAAGTAGGAGTACAACCAGTTTGTGACTCAGGATTCAGTTTATGTTATAGACAGCTTATTTAACAAGAGACATCTAGGTACAGAGTCGAAAGCAGAAGTGAATTTGAGAAACGTGCAGCGAACGTATTTCGCACCTTTATCTAATGATGAGACGATACTGTTGTGTAAGACGGCTGTAACGTCTAAAGTGCTCCTTCCCTGTTTATATGCAAATTGTTTGGGGTCTTCAAAACTTTTAAGGGAGGGTTCGAGTTTAAGTAGTACTAGTTTCTCCATAAGCTTTAGAAACGGGGAAGTAATGGCAATAGGTCTGAACTTTACGTTTTTGCTATTTCCAGGTTTAGGGATAGAGACTATTTTAATGTCTTTCCATGGAACAGGTACAATGTTTTCGGAGAAAGAAGCATTTAGGGTGTTAGTTAGAGGAGAACATAAAGCATCTGCGCATTGGTTTAGAACATATGCAGGTGTACCATCGGGGCCAAGGCTACATGAGTGCTTAAGCGTTTTAAGACATTTTAAAATATCGAGAGTGTTAAAGTCCTGGAAGTTATCAGCTACATGATTAGTAACGTTAGAAGTAGTTATAGTAGAATAGGAGCGTATAAAAGACTGATTAAGAGAATTAACATCATAAGTGGAAAAAACATTACATCGCTTACTATTGCCAGTAATTTCATTGAAAAGTTTCCACATGCTGATAGGAGATTTGCATGATAAAAGTGTTTGGTTATAGATAGCATTAAGATTTTTAATTTCAGATTTGATTTGATCGCTAATCTTTTTAAGTCCTGACTTATCTTTAAGTTTATATAATGTTTCTTTTTCCTGTTTAGCTTACATTCAAAATTAAGAGAACATTGAGGAGTAAGTGTTGCACCACATTTTAGGTTCAACATACGTTTAAATAGAGAACTTTGAACTGTTTGACGGCAAGTGATCCGGTTTTTGCTTATTCTTGAGTCCCAGTTCAGTTAGTTATTCACATGTCGATTACCTTTTTTACTCAGAAGTCAATTTTTTCTTATTCGTTTACATTCCCAGTGAAACATAGGAGGCGAAGGGGTCAAGCAAGAGGCTTGAAGTTTCGGTAGCAGCAGTGGTGTTTATTACTTTTACGGGATGGAGTTGCTAGCCAACCTCATACCCAACCTTCCCTCTTTACCAGTTGTATTACTGGCTTAGTGGGGTGAAGGAATGAATTGACCGGGGATCGAACCCCATACCACATGAGGTGTGGTTGATGAACCACCGACGTACACTAGAATTAAGTAGATTGGTCAGTTAGTTAACCTTTGAGGGAATTGAAAATGTTCCAAGTCTAAGTGGACTTCCACCCTATGATTTCAAGTTGAAATTCCGGGAATTTCAACAATAGTTTCCCAGAAGTGCGAATTCTTAAATGACCTTGAACGCATGCTAGTAGTTAGTTGAAGAAACTTACGATTATGAATGTTGTTCATCTGCTCAGGTGCAAATTTCACCAGATCACGTGTTTCAATACTGTCTGGATAATGGATTGACAGGACGTACTCGTATATGTAGCTGTGGTGCTTCAATGAAGCTGCAACCGTATTCACAGGTCATTGGTGGATATATATTCAAATGTACGGAGTGTAGGAAGCGAACAAGTGTTCGTACGGGTAAGTGACACTCTCAGTTAATTGTCTGCTAGGAACTTCTTTGCTAAATCCAAACTTTCTTTGACGAATATAGTGTTTCTTTGCCATTACTGGATTTTCAAGTTTGGTGTGAGGTCAATTGAGGGTCAGAACACAGATAATACGTTGACGTCTACTGTGTAGTGGTTTCAATTTGTCGAGATTAAGCATCATGGAAAATGAACAATATTTCACAAGTGTTGGGAGGACTCGGTGTTGTCGTTCATGTCGACGAAACGGTGCTTATAAAGAAGAAATACAAACGCGGACGTGCTACAGCAAGTAAGGTTTGGGTATTGGGAATTTACGACACCCAAATTCAAAAACGATTCATTGAACTTATTCCAACAGAAGTGCCAATACTTTTCTGCCTATGATTCATAGACTCCTTTTGCCTGGCACTACTATACACTCAGATGAATGAACAGGATAAAGCAATTATAGGATTTAGGATTTATACACCACCGAGTTAATCATTCTGATGATTTCGTCGATCCCAGAACCGCTACTCATGCTAATATAATAGACGGTTTCTGGGAAGATTAAAAAATAGAATAAGAACAATAAATGGCTATCAAAACCAAGTTATATTTTAAGTCACCTGGATGAATAAATTGATATAATTTCAAAGCTGACACTCCCCACTATAATTGGGACACATTTTTGTCTCAGATCAGAGGAAAATACCCTGTTTAATATTTTTTTTCATCGCCTTTTATGTAAATATACGTAATTTTTGGTGAAAAAACCCTTCATTTTTTTCTGATTGGTCGGCTCAAGGTCACTCGTGCGTTTGTACTCCTTTGGAACGCTATTGTAGAACTTTGCCCAATTTTCTACCGAAGGAATAACCCTGATATATTTAACACTGAAATATTAATCAGTGTTGTAAGCCACATCAATTTATATGACGTAGATAATCTCAAAAGATTCACGTGTTCACCAACAAACAAAATGCACCAGTATTCAGTTGACTTCCATCCAATCACTTTTAACCATGAATGGAAGTGATTTATCTTCTGTTATGTGTCATAATCATTACTATCATGTAGTCTGTTGGACTGACTTTATTTTACATTGATTTCCTGCATTTAAATATACATTGGAAATGCATTTTTCTATTACCACTTACATTCCCTGCGGTAGCTGACAAGTCGACAATCTACGATCTCTTATAAATCTTTGGCAGTTGAGTCCACTTTGTAAGGATTTAACTTAGGAATACTTAAAGTTTTGCTTGCTGAATTCGATGCTGAATGTGACATTATAAGTGAACAACCCAAGAATGGGAAATTAGTATGGTGCAACTGTTTATTATTCATTGACTTTGAGCAGTTTTCCGCTCGATTTCGATTCGTTCTAAATCCGTCCATGAGATGTTTCAAAATACAGGTATATACGTAGTCATAATCCTATGATCAGACCTGTAGTTGTGTAAAGCTGTTCTATGGTCTGTATTCTTAATTCTGGCAGACTGGATTATGCGCCAGACTCAAGGGGAGTGAGGAGACGGAAATTGGATTTGGCGATCAGAAGGCTCTACAAGATCTGGATTTCGTGCGTGGATGATTTATGTTCAATATCACACGAATTCGAAGACTTGTAGGCGTAAAACAACAGACTGGCTGAACAGGTCAACCACGAAGACAGGACTCATTGTGAACACAGAGAAGATGTGGGGGGAGGTTGATGAAGACAATAAACCAACCAACCAACATCAAAAACAACCAGCACAAATCACCGTCAACGGCAGAGATTTGACAGAGGTTACTTCGAACAAGGCATTAAGAAGACAAATTTCGCGAGATGATATCATTTCGTAGTTTCTTTACAACCGCTTTACAACTAACATGGTTAACAATGATAAAATAAAGTTCATGAAAATTACTCAGTTAAATAAAAACAAAAGTACATACTAATGACCAATCATATTAAGATAGGTCATGCAGTCCAGGGTAGGCGAAGATTGAAGTCTATTGATTTTTGTACACACAGTTTAGGCTGTATGTGATTAATCCAAAGTGCTTCCATCACCTTCAATAACCTTGAATTAGAGTTATGTGAAATAATTGTGAAACAGTCATTAATATTTATTTTGTGACCAGACATTAATAAGTGTTTTGCAATGGATGATGCTGGATTTCTATTAAGATTAATCGCGTTAGGATTTTCGATATGATTTACTAGCCATTTTGGAACATGTTCTTTTCGACCACGACATTGGAACATTCTGTTGGTTCTACCTATATAGGTGTAACCACAACAACTGCAGGTGAACTTGTAGATACAGTTTGAAGTAGAGTCCACAGAATTTCGTCCTTTAATCGTAGGAACAGGGATCGGAAATGTTCGGCAAGTGAGAAAAAGAGATGCGGCGTAGAATGTGCGTTTGATGGCTGATCGAAGTCTTTGAGTTGTCAACTGCATAATCTGGTCGCCCTTGAATGGTAGATTAATAAAGATGGCTTTCTTTGGTACAGAAGCTGTCTCTTCGAGATGTGGTTTTTCTTTGCTGTGACAAGTGATAAAGCTCTCCGGATAACCATTAGCTAATAAAACTGAATGTACATGTCGAAGCTCATCCATCAGTGTGTCACTCGTGCATATTTTTCGGGCCCTTGAGAACAAACATTTCACTAGGGAACGTTTATACTGGATAGGAACAAAACTGGTAAAATGAAGATATTGTCCAGTCCATGTTTGTTTACGAAAAATAGAGCGCTGAATCGTACCATCATTTCTCCTAATCATAGTTACTTCCTTAGCTTGTCTAGGAAGCATGATTTCAATCAAAGGCGGTGGAACGGATGGAGGTGTCAAAGGCAACAAAAATTGGAAAGGCAAAGTGTGCCTTCATCAACCTCAAATCAGTTCGAATATCTTCTGTGCTTCGCCTCACCATAAAAAAGCAAGAATAGGATTTTCAATACCAATTTCAAGTCAGTCAGTCAGTCAGAAACGTGGCCAGCGTGTCACGGAAAGGATTTCCAACAAACCGCTACAGACTTTTATCGACAGTACCCAATTTGTTAGCTGGCTCCATACTGAAGATCTAATGGCCAGCCGGCTGAAAGGAAAGAATTAGCAGCAAGAAACACTACAGTGGAACAAACCAACCGAGAGCCGATCGCTCAACATAAATGTAGGAGGAAAAGGAGACGGATTAGACACACTCAGGGGAGGGTGTCGAATGACATCGCGCGCATTGCAGGTCACCACCCGAGTGGAATCCCAGTGGGGAACGTCGAGTGTTTCGTCGGTGTGAGGGTGACAAAGGGGAAGTCGTTTTGGAAGGGGAGGAGTTGGGGGATTATGAGCAATCGTGTGGTTAGCCAGCTGAAGAGGATAGCAGAAAATAGACTGAAGAGGAGGTGTACTGTTGAAGCCCTGTGTTCGACTCGGAACCCAAAGGAATAATAATCGAGTAATAATAGTATGCTTCACCCATCTACATAAAATGTACCGCATCGTTTCAAAGAAAGCCATTTTGAATAAGCATCAGCAAAGTAGACCCTTTACAAGTATCTGTGTTTGTTGGACTTACGGTCTTTTGGCTGTTTTTCTAATTTCTGCATATATGAAATCTGGTAAAATGCTTCAATCTCTAACACTTATTATGTTTAGTTAAATAACTTTATTTGATACTCTCGTCAGTATCAATCAGCAGTTCAGATGACTGAATTAACAAAACTGATATCAATACTGTGATAAGTACTCACTTCTAACTGCTTTCAAAGCAGAAGGGAACATAATTGACGCATTCAACCTATCTGAGAGTGATGTAAGTATATAAAGTGGTTGGGAATTATTTCCTGTATCCCAAACGACATGGTATAAACAAAATGATAGTCAATCCTTTTGATATGTGTCAGTAAGTATGAACGATTGATTATCTTGGCGCATTAAATAAGCATTCCATTGTGAATATACTGCTAATTCAAGTAATTTTACACTTAGCTGCCGCACATTTAAAAATATAACAGAAATAAGAAATACTAATCAAATTAGTTGACGTACTCATTTGCGTGGCTTGAAGATCTTCTGTGCTCCGCCTCACCATATTTTTGATTGATTTCCTCTGTTACATGGGAATTCAGCTCTTCCTTGGGGGAGTGAGCTTTTTTACTAAATGAAGATTGAGGAGGTAAAACAAACGATGATGAAAAATGAGGTTGAAGCGATGAACATTCTGGACAAATTCAACGAGGTTCATCCTGCAATCAACTTTACTATTGAGAAAGAAAAAGGCTCTAGTATTTTAAAACAATTAGTCCCTTTTATAAATTTTGATAGCATTATGAGAAGACGCAGACTATCTGAAAAATGTGATGTATTAGCGCTATACATTTCGAACAGTCTGATCACACAGTAGAATTGTGAGACAAAGGTTGAATTCAATCATCCGTACAACCTACTATGCAGCCCAGCTTGTAATTGTGGAAAAAGCTAAAAATATGCTTCACTGGAAACCCCAAAAGTGCACAAGTGATTATAGGTCATTATAAGGTCATCTATAAAAACACCCTTGACCGTTTTTATAGATGACCTTAAAGGCTGAGTTAACATCAATCTTATGGTTCATCTCGATTAGATGTTTAGCTATAGACGAATTTGGTAGTCTGCCACCTGCATCTATTAGCTTGTCACAATTCATCTGTTTTTCTAACCATTTTGGGATATGCTCTCCCACCCTCACGTGCAAAGCGCGATTACTCCTCCCTATGTATGTATGTCTACACACACACGAAAATTGGTAAATTGTATGGGATGTGATGTAATCATTTGTGCACTTTTGGGGTTTCCAGTGAAGCATATTTTTAGCTTTTTCCACAATTACAAGCTGGGCTGCATAGTAGGTTGTACGGATGATTGAATTCAACCTTTGTCTCACAATTCTACTGTGTAATCAGATTGTTCGAAATGTATAGCGCTAATACATCACATTTTTCAGATAGTCTCCGTCTTCTTATAACGCTATCAAAATCTAGTATTTTATTTCTAGACGTCCTTATAACCAGAAAAGAGTATGGCACAATAAGAAGACGTGTATATAAGAAAACCTACATCAAGTGGTCAGTATACTCATGTTTTCAGCTTCATGACCATAAAATACAAACACAATCTGGTAAAGTGCTTGCTTACTTAGTTTGCAGAACAAGAGCAATCTCCTCGGATGAATGTCTTGATGAAGAATAAGTTCAACAATAGCGTCCCAAGGATGCGAATGTATGAGTGAATTACGTTGCTGTGCGATCGCAATCAAACGATTCAAATCAACCAAACTTATACATACAGAAAGAGAGTCTGACTAACCTCTCACTACCTAGGTAAATTAATTTACATTTTGATATGACATTAATAACTAGTCATCTAATTTAGGGATCTGAACTCACTGAAAAAATCTCTATCTTTTAAATTGTAACCGCTTTTTTTTGAGTTGCTATGTAAACGTACAAGCAAACACTGTTTTGCTAATTAATTTTTTCTCTTCTCTGTCTTACCCTCCCCCTCTTTTCTACTTTGATAGCGCATAAATTGATGATGGTAGTGGTGTGCAGCTGATGAGAACCTGTGAAACAGAATGACGATGTCCCTTTTCTACTGCACATTTCGTTTTCATTTCTTTATCGAAGTTTCAAAATGACTCTACAAAAATCATTTGATATTTCTTAAGAAAATTAAATTTATCTAGTTTAACTCTTCAAGACGGGAAAAATTAACTCTTTCTTTTGAAGGTTCTAGTGAGATTCATGATGAGGTTAAATCTTGAGTAATGCCTTCCAGGTAGATACTTCTTGCCAGCGAGAAAGTTAAGACTTCATTAGTCATGTTTTACAAGATGAGGTGTCAGGGATTTATATTGCAGAGATGAAATGATGAGGCAGTTTGATTACGGCAGAATAAATTAGCCAATTATGAGAATGCTTGCAATAAATGTTCGCATGAATTGATAGACAATTCAAAATTTTACAGGCAGTAACCTGAGTGAGATGTAGTTTGACAAGAGCTCAAGCCGTACTGAAGTATTGTGTCACTCTAATTTGTCTATTTACTGTCTTTAAATGATGAAACAGGCCACTGTTGGATAACTCCATTATGGATAAGATTTTATTTTGATCAGTCACACACTGTTGTACAGTAATATTTACTGATGACCACAGTTCGAGCACAATTCATTACTGCTCACAGTCATCAGATCAAGGTAGTGATATGTATCCACATGATGTGTGTTTTGTTTTTGACAGTCTGTTATATTTTGCTATGTGTATATGGATCGATATTTCATTATAACTGACAATATGCTTTTGTCTGTCCACTAACTAAATAAACAATGTATGACCTTGTTGTCACATGACATTACAACCAATCATGCTAAGACTGTCTATTTATTGGTTCATGTGTATTATTTATTTTAATATATACTTTTGTACTGTATAACTTGTTCAAACTTGTTCCCACGTTTCGTACACTACGTACCATTTCACTCACACTCCTGTGTGACATTCATTTTCCTTGTTTGGAAAATACAAGTATCATCGTAAACCTGGTGGTCTTCTGATTTCCCTCTTACCACATCAGGACTATTAACTACTCGACGAGTGCATAACAAGTACTCACACAACTTTCTTGCTTTATTTATGTACATGAGTAAAAATTGATGATTAGACATTGGAATAAAATCAGTAATATAAGATAACGTAAATTCAGAAATCATATTAATGTTATCAATCAAATACAATCAGATGTGGATTCAGATGTTTCTATGGTGAAATAAATAAATAACTTGTCAGAATGTTGTAATCTATGTGAAATGAAATAGAATTTTAAGATTATTTATTATCCTCCTCTGATTCGACTGGTAGTAATAATATCTTCCAAATCTCTGGTTTTTGCATTGAGTCACTTCTGTTGCATGTGTTGTGTTGTGTGTAGACTCGATGAAGCAGGTAGGATTCAGTAATCAATCCCTCTCTCTCTCTCCACCTACATAGATTACTTCTTAGAATCTTAACACTCTCCCATCATATTTTGTGGTTGTTTGTTAATGCATGCGGTGCAATTGCTTGGCTTTTTTCCAAATTACTTATCTTCGTGGCAGGAGTCAATTATTCTAACCTTAGCTAAATTCTTATTTTCTGATAATCCCACTACACCTGATCTACTAGTTTGAACTATGTAGTTGATCACCTTCACAGTTATTGCAGGGTATTTTGTAAATTATGTTATTTTGTCTAATTGAGTCAACCGAGAGGGTCCTTTATCCTGCAGAGCTTGTCCTACCTGAGTGAGTTTGTGGTTTGAATGCTACGCTAACTTTTGCTATGTTCAGAATCCTATGTAGGGAGGGTTTTAAATGTCCCATCGTTTATGCTAAAACTACTGTAGATGCCTTATATTTTTTATTATTTATGTTATCATTATTAGTTTCGCCATCTTAAATTGATTTATTTGAATGTCAAATCATCAAATTTAACTCACATATACAAATGAAGCAAAAAGGTTGTGTCAGTAGTACCTTGATATGATGATTATGAGCGACAGTTAATTGTGCTCTAAACGTATTCATCAGTAAATATTACCTACTGTACAGCACACTGCGTGATTCATCAAAATAAAATCTTATCCATAATGGAGTTATGCCCTACCACACTGCTCAAGGTTTATATCAAGAACTGTTGTATATCGCCTTGAAAACATAATTATTCTATATTTGGGTTGAAATGTCATGTCTTATTTTTTCAATTAACTTTAGTGTTTCACCTTAAGTTACTACTTGTTACATCACTAGCATTTTTATTTGCAAACTACTACGCACTAGGTGCATGCACTACGTACCTAATTATCACACAGACGTTCCGACTGTTTTCTAAGGTCAAAGTATTCTAACTGAATACTTAAATTCTTTAGACATTCAATTTATATCATCCGGTGATGTTTATATTCGTGGAAATTAAAATAGTGAGGTGTACACTCATCAATTAATCAATTATTTCCAACGGTTCTATTAATGAATGATGACAAGCTAATTAGGGTTTTGCATGAAACATACACATACTGATTTGATAGATGAGTGATCGTTGAAGGCAGTCAGTGGGAATCTCTAGTCTTACGTAACGTATTTATTATTACTTTTCGATAAAGGGTACAGCAGCCACATAGGAACTGGTGTTGCCTCAGGCGTTCAAATATGTGTGATGCATTGCTACATTCAAAGACATCCATCCCAACAAAGCTTTTAAAGCTGTTGACTGGATTAAATGTAGAGTTTTCATGAGCTCACAGATGCCATTAGTAGCATAACGGATGACATTTTCGCCCCTGTGCTCAAATCAAGAATGACTTGAACCATTGTGTTCAAGCATCCAGAATCTTTTTCAACAAATCAGAAAAGAGGAGATCAGAGGTGTGTTTTATATATATTCCTTTATCAACAAGTAGTAACTCCATTTTCAATCATTCATCTTTTTGCTAGAAAACTAACATTTAATGACAACAGTATCTGAACGGTTATGAGCCTTGTTTGTGTTATTATATTACTGATAATTATATGTCAGTAATACTGATTGTCATCGGATTCTTAAAATCAGAAACCAATCCAATCATGAATCGGTAGAAATAAGAATTCATGAGCCATTGAATTGGGTCCCGGTGGTTGAATGGTATACTAGCCAGCTTACCTTGTCACCGGAAGGTCCTGCGTTCCAACCCCCTGGGTGGTGGGTGCATACTGCCAATGCTTCCTAAAAACACTAGGATGAAACAGCAGCTGTTCGGTACTCCTTAAGGCTGGTTTTCAATGGTTCTCTAACTGTGATATCAATCCGTGATCAACTCGTAAAAAGCAATGACTTCCTAACTGTATTGTGTTAGATCCAGATGGAATTTCATAAAGAGGAATATCATGATAAAGAAAAATTCGGTAAGAAAATCAAATTTCCTAACAGTTGGAATGTGGAGTAGTTGTATTTTTGAAACTTACCGTTCTTCTTCGATTATTGATAATACTTTTTCAACCGGACCACCAAATGAAAAGGATAAAAGGCTTAATGTGAATAGTAGGAATAACATCCCCTGCTGACTTTTCATTTTCTTCGCACCTTAAAAGCAAGAAACAAAAAGAGAAAAATTTCTAATCGTTAGTAAAATGACAACGGGCAATAAGGAAACAGGCATAAAATGGACTCACACAAAAAACTTGGAGGATCTGGACTGCGCCGACGTCATATATATAAATATATATATATATATATATATATATATATGTCTGATTTCGCACAAACTGGAAGATATGCAAGTGAAAAGAAACAAGTTGGCCGAAGAAGCATCAAAGATAGGACTTCAATTCAGGTAAACATAGAGAAAACAGAGGTGATGAAGATTCCTGGCCAACAGAAACACCACCAACAACAGACAACAATCAGCCAGCATAAATGGGAGGAACCTGAAAGAAACAACCTCCTTTACCTATTTACCTACCTGGGAAGCATCGTTTCAACTACAGGCGGAACTGACGAGGATATCAAAGCTAGAATCGGAAAAGCAAGACAAGTTTTCATTACACTCAAGTTTGTGTGGAGATCAACAGTACTCAGCATCAAAAATAAGATCCGAATTTCCAACTCCAATGTGAAGTCAGTCAGTGCTACTATACGGATCAGAGACTCGGCGAGCCATAAAGAGCATCTCCAACAAACTTCAGACCTTCATTAACAGTTGTCTTCGCTCGATACTCAAGATCAGATGGCCGGCCAGAAAAGATCAGCAACAGGGTTCTCTGGGAGAGAACCAACCAGGAATCGATTGTGAAACAAATAGGCAGGGAGAAATGGAGATGGATTGACTAGCCATACTCTGAGGAAACCAGCAAGTGACATCACTAGACAAGCCATCACTCGAGTGGAACCAGGCCGAAAGGGAAGCGGCGAGTTTGTCGTCAGTGCGAGAGTGACTTGGAGGAGGTCATGTGAAGAGGAGATGAAAGCATTTGGGCAGACTTGTAGCAAGGTGAAAAAGTTGACAGAAAACCGAAGGCAATGGAGATGCGCAGCTGAAGCCCTATGTTCGTCTAGGAATTAAAGGATACAATAATAATAATAAAATGACTGAATTTATAATCTCACATAATTTTAAAGACAGCACTGTCAGAGCAGCTTATCTTATCAACATAAATTTAAAAGCCAAATCATAATTTGGAAAGAGTGGTATCCCATTGGGCCATATCGTTGACATTGTCACTGATAGGCACTTGATGCCATGTAACAAATTTGCTAAAGGAATTTCGCCAGACTCTGAGCACCCACTCTACCCACAGCTCCAACCTTGTGTCTCCTCTTCAGGTAAAACAAGAAGTCTTTTCAGAAGACTTTATGCACGTACGTCTAAGTATAAAAATTCCACTATACCATATTTGGCGGCACGTATTCTGTGTGATGAAAATAGTGTTAGGCATGAACTAACTAGCCAACCTTCTTTGCACTAGTAAATAAACCATTCCTTCCACCCTTACAACATCAAGCTTTATTGTTATTGTATTTCTTATATTTATAATCCTCTCAATTTTTTTGTTTTTGTTTATTTTTTTCATAAGTGTGAACATAATTTAAGGACATGTGTTAAGAGAAAGGAAAACGGACATTTCAGTATATCTATATTCAGGAAGAAAACCCACAAACTCAATTACGAACAAGCTTTGTCGGTTAGAGGATCCTGTGGAGCCTTTAAAACAAAACAATTTAGTTTTTCTAATACCCTACCTCTAATGATTGTCAGGTCTAATACATAGGTCAAATACAGTAGAATAGGGACAGTCAGTCAGACTAGCTGAACATAAAAACCTAGCAGCAAAATCTAAATTGCTTGACCCAAATAAGATAAGAAATCTAGAGAATAGTTCAGCTATAGCACTCGCTACATGCAGTTACACACAACCATGCAATAGGATGGATGGGATAGGATGACAGTTTTAAAATCTAATGTCACAGGGTGGAGTGAGGGAGAGATTGATAACTGACTGGGGCTTTGTTTATCAAATAAACTAAATAAAAATACATGTAATAGGGATGATTCATCACCTGTCCCTGATATCTGGAAAATTCTACTACCCGAACGACGACAAATAGGAGAGAACAAAGAAAACAACTATAAAACTCAAGTTTCAAAGTCGTGTGATTACAATTGATATGATTGTGAAGAATAATAGATTTTGTTCGGAACTGTGTCATCCAGTAAATAATACTGTTTCAGTGACTATGGGAAACATCTAATAAACAAACTAGTATGGAATTACTTACTACCACAGTCCCCAAGTTTTACACATATAATAATGTGCAGAATAAGGTGTATATAAGTGCCACAAATGAACTAAAGTGTTTAATCATGTGATTAACTTTAGGAATAAGTAGTTACTCGAATGACACTAACTAATTAAGTGAAAACGGGAAGGCCAATAAATTATTACATCACAAAATATTCACATAATCTACTTACCCTCAGTTAACAAGATGATACTAATGAATTCATTTACAAACTGTTTCACATTTATAGCTTCCAGTGGAATCACATAACCGTTTTATTGGATAAAATCCATTTGTATGTAACATTCATCTGTACTCACAGTGTTGCATGCCTTTAAAATATTCAGTTTACAGTGATATCCATAAATACGCAACAATGTTTCTCATTTTTCACAGTGCTATCAAGTTTCCCTTCATAGTTGCTATAGTAACAGTGATCATGAGCAATATTATTATTATTCTTTATTATTATCATTATTAACTGTTGAAAATTTCGCAGCAGATTATTTACGCTTTAGTGTATTGAAGAATTGTGTGTGTGTGTGTGTGTGAAGAGACTGAAAATGTGATGGTAGTAGTATTGTGATGAGAGCTGTCTGCAAGACAAAATTATAGATAACGACAATTAACGTCAGTGTTTACGTTCCGAATCGAGGTCATGAGAAAAGTTTCAGATATGCACTTCTAGGCACCATCAGTCTCTCAGCATTCATATAACACTACCAGACTCATCCTCATCTTGGATATGTGAAGCATTATTCTACTACCCTCAGGGACAAAATAAGGAAAAACTAAGATCTACGATACGACAAAACTAAAAAAATTCACCTACACTGATATCCACAAATGTTTTAAAACTGTGGTCGTAATGTCTTTTTGTCTCACTATATGATTTAAGCTATGAATTAATAATTAATTAATTTTCAAGTATTGGTTTTGTTGGGATTTTGTTTGATTGCATGGAGGATTTAATCATGAGCTGACATCAGTTAGAGAACCACTGGAAAACCTGGAAGTACTGGACAGCTGTTTCGTCCTAGTTCGGGACTCTTCAGGCAGTTAACCTGGGGTTCTAGTGGGAAGCCGTGACCAGTAGGGTACAGCAGGTTGAAGATGAGGCAGTAACTCATCGAAGAAGACATTGCGAAGTGGTCGCGCTATGTCGTGAACTGGCAGAAGTTAGAATTCAAGGACCATTGGATCGGGTCCAGTGGCTCAATGGTCTACGAGCTCGCCTTGTAACCGGAAGATCCTGGGTTCGAATCCCGGTGGGTGCGTACTGCTGAAGAGTTCCAAACTAGGCTGACGAAACAGCTGTCCAGTACTCCCAGGTTTTCCAGTGGTTCTCTAACTGATGTCAGCTCATGATTAAATCCTCCATGCAATTAATTAATTATTAATTAATAATTACAGACGAAATCTTGGAAACCAAATGCATTAGTAGAAGTTTCTTGACAAAGAAGCACAGAAGAGAACTAAAGAATGGAATAAATGATGAGAGACTGATAATCCCAAAGCCTGATAAAGGATCATGAGTAGTCCTCCTTGATAGAAGTGACTATATTAAAAAGATGAAGGATACACAGAAATTTCAAAAACTTGAGGAGAAGAACGATTTCAATAACAAAATAGAGAATGAATTAACCAGACGTTTGAAGAAACTAAGGGAGGAGCAGATAGTTTCTGAAAGTTTATATGAAGAAATCAGACCAACGGGCACGTATACGCCAAGATTGTACGGCCCACCTAAAGTGCATAAATGGGGGGCACCGTTAAGACAAATACTTGATATGCAGAATTCGTCCTACCATGCTCTAGCTAGATGGTTAGTAAATATTCTCAAACTTTTGCATGAGAAGATAGTGAAATATAGCGTCAAAGATGTATTTGAGTTCGTAGACAAAATCGAAGATATTAATATTAAGGTCAAAACTATAAAATCTCTGAACATAACATGCCTTATTCACAAATGTACCCCTAGCAGAAACAGTTAACTATACATGTGATTAAGTGCATAATCAATCGGTAAACATTGGCATCCGTACTGAAATCCTAAAAGAATTGTTATTAAGGTGTACTACTGAATGTAAACTTCAAATTTGACAGCACGCTTTACAGGCAAGTGGACCGGTGGCGATGGCTCCCCATTTCTTTCTAAGTAAATTAGAAAATGGACCTTTGAACAAACTTATAAGTAAGTTCTCATTTTATTGCCAGTATATGGATGACACCTTCATTCTTTGTGATAATGGTTCGGATAGGAGTACAATAAAAATCGAATTGAATGAATTAACTTCCGCTATGAAATTCACGTACGAAGAGGAATTCCAAAACAGAATAACCTTCCTGGATGTTCTACTTACAAGAAAACCATATGGTAGCATAAAAATAAATTTGCATAGAAAAAGTACTTGTAGAGGACAATATACACATTTTCACAGCTTCCTTCCCATCAAGTACAAAAGAAATTTAGTGAAGACCCTCAGCCACAGAGTTAGAGCTACATGCTCAGAAGAAGTAAGTGAAGATGAATTAAGCATTGTATGTGATATCTTGATTGAAAATAGTCATCCCGACAAATTTATCAAGAAACCCATGACAAAGAAAGCGGAAAAGGATTACTCACCATCCGTGAACAAGAAGCATTTATACATACGATTGCAATTCAAAGGCAATATACCAAGTGAAATAATTACGAAGAAATTAAGAAAATCAGTCCAAAGAACTTTTAATGCTGGCGAACTACACGTCTTGTTCTCTACACGACCGATGGTGAATCCTCTGCTAAAAGATGAAGTCACTAGTCTAGCCACTTCAAATTGTATCTACAATTCAACTGGTCTTGTAGTGGAGCGAGTTATATCGGCCGTTGTTTAGGAAATTGATTTTTCGTGGCAGCTCAAGAACACCTCCCAGTATGACTAAGTAAAGGCTTAGTAAAAACCGTTAACTGTTCGATATTAGAAAACCTGATCCGAACCGGCCACAAAGCCAGACAGCATTGAAGAATCCTTCTCTATCATCCACTGGGTAAAAAATAAATTTTCGCAAACATCGAAGTACCGCATCCTGCAAACAGCAGAAGCTATCGCGATTCGCGTGAAACCACCAGTACGTTGTGTGTAAAAGAAGCAAGTCCAGCCAGCCACTACTACCTCCCTAGCCTTCTTCAGTCGAGACTAAAAATTCATGAATTTGTATTATTATCTTTCCTAATTTTTCTAACCTCGCCAGATTAATACCTTGCTAGGCTACTAGCTTGCTAGTTTTCTAGCCGGTCCCAAGCCCGGATAAAGAGGGAGGGTTGGGGCGTGGTGCTAGCAACTCCACCGTAAAACAAATCGCTACAGAAACTTCAACGAATAAATATATTAAAAATTCTAAAAACATAAGCAATAGCCTTATTTTCGCTGGAATCGGGGAAGTGAAATGACGCAGGCTGGTGAAAGCCTTCGGGAAGCCAGTCAGCCGATGTGCCTTCTTTCGATGAAAGCAAAAGTAAGGATGGGTACCTGGAATGTTCGTACAATGTACGAAACTGGAAAGGCTGCCCAGATAGCCGCTGAAATGAGAAGGTACAGAATAGAAGTGTTGGGAATCTGCGAGAGCAGATGGAACGGAACTGGAAGGTGCCAACTACCTACTGGAGAGACAGTAATCTTTTCCGGCCACCCAGAGGACAACCATGAGCACACCGAGGGAGTGGCCATCATGATGTCACCAACAGCAACCAAAGCTCTCATGCAGTGGGAACCAATCTCCTCCAGGATAATGACAGCCAGGTTCAACTCAAAAGGAAGGAAAGTTACAGTCATTCAATGCTATGCGCCTACAAACGTCTCAGAACAAGAGAAGAAGGAGGCGTTCTACAGACAACTACAAGCAATAATGGACAACGTCCCAAATGGCGATATCAAAATCCTGATGGTGACATGAATGCGAAGCTTGGAGGAGACAACACAGGAAGAGAACTCACCATGGGTCGTGAGGCCCTCGGTGAAATGAACGACAATGGTGAACTCTTCTCAGACTTCTGCGCCTTCAATGATTTGGTGATTGGTGGTAGTGTGTTCAAACACAAGGATATACACAAGACGACATGGATTTCACCAGATGGAAACACCAAGAACCAAATAGACTTCATCTCAATTTCAAGAAAGTGGAGACGGAGCCTACTGGACACAAGGTCAAGGAGAGGAGCAGATGTGGGTTCAGACCACTATCTAGTACAAGGGACTTTCAAGGTGAAACTAAAAGCCTCGAGGATAGCTGGGGATAGGCCACAATGCAAGTTCAACACTCAATTACTGAAGGACACAACCACAAAAGACACCTTCACTGCAACTGTCAGAGCAAAGCAGGAAACACTACGCGACATCACTGAAGAATCATGCGTGGAAGAACATTGGAAGTCTCTGAAGGCGATTCTCAACGAAACGTGTTCAACGGTTCTAGGAAGAAAGAAGAGACAAGACAAGGAATGGCTCTCAACGGACACTTGGAAATTAATAGAAGAGAGGAGAATGGTGAAAGAGAAAATGATTCAATGCAAGGACGGACAGGAGAAGGAGACGATGAGCTCAACTTACAAAGCACTGGACAAAGAAGTGAAGAAAAGTGCTAGGAAGGACAAAAGACGATTCTACGACAATCTAGCCACTGAAGCTGAAAAGGCAGCAGGCAAAAGGGACCTGAGGACACTATATCAGATAACCAAATCTCTATCCGGGAAGAGACCAACACAAGCGAAACCTATAAAAGACAGCCAAGGGAACCCAATTACCAAGGAAGAAAAACAGATTAAACAATGGGCGGATCACTTCAAAGGACTCTTGAACCGACCATCACCTGCAACCCGTCCAGAAATACCAACAACAGCGCGCACACAACTGCAAGTTGACACCAATCCTCCAACGAGAGCTGAAGTCTTGAATGCAATCAAGCTTCTGAAAGCTGGAAAAGCAGCTGGACCAGATGGAATACCCCCTGAAGCACTGAAAGCGGACCCAGAGACTACAGCAGACATGCTGACTCCATTATTGCAAAAGGTCTGGAAGGAGGGAAAGGTGCCTACTGACTGGAGGAAAGGTTACCTCGTGAAACTACCAAAGAGGAGACAGAACTCCGACCAGAACAAGCTGGATTCAGGAAAGGCAAATCATGTACTGACCAAATTGCAACTCTACGCATCATCATCACAGAACAAAGCATGGAATGGCAATCAAACCTCTACCTCAACTTTATAGACTTTGAAAAGGCCTTCGACAGCGTTGACCGTGAAGTAATTTGGAAATTACTCGAGTACTACGGCGTACCCCAAATATTCATCAACCTTATTCAACAGCTGGCTGTGTGACAACGGCACATGTCAAATGATCCACAACGGAAAACTCGTCGAGGCGTTTGGAGTAAACACAGGAGTCAGAAAAGGGTGCTTACTATCACCAATGATATTCCTAATTGTGGTGGACTGACTGGATTACGCGTCAGACAGTGAGTGGGAAACGAGAAGACAGGGATATCCTGGCCCGACTGAAGTGAAGAACCTAGAAGACCTGGATTTCGCGCGTGGATGATTTATGTTTGATGTCACACAAAATCGAAGACTTACAAGCGAACGAAAACCGACAAACTGGTCGAAGAAGCAGCCGGTGAAGACAGGACTCCAGGTGAACATAGACAAGACGAGGTGATTAAAATAACCAACCAACCAACAACAACAACAGCAACATCCAGCACCAATCACCATCAACGAGAGGGATTCGAAAGAGTTTGCTTCATTCACTTATCTTATCTAGGGAGGATTGTCTCAACTACAGGCAGTCAGAACGGACGAGGGTATCAAATCGAGAATCGGGAAGGCGAGAAACACACTCATCAACCTGAAATCAATCTGGAAACCTTCATCACTCAGCATCAACAACGAAATTTGGATTTTCAATGCAAACGTAAAGTCAGTTCTTCTATACGGATCAGAAACTTGGAGGGTCACAAAGAATATTTCCAACAGCCTGTTGCAGACATTTATTAACAACTAACTGTCTTCGCTCTATACTGAAGGTCAGATGGACGGGCCGGAAAGAATCACCACCAAGGAACTATGGGAACAAACAAAGCAAGAACCAGTCACCCAACAAATATGCAGGAGAAAGTGGAGATGTATCGGACACTTGCTAAGGAGGAGACCGCTGGGTGACATCGCACGTCAAGCCCTCGAGTGGAACCCGAAAGGGAAGCGGCGAGTGGGTCGTCAGTGCAAGGGTGACATGGAGGAGATCGTGTGAAGACGAGTTGAAAGAGTATGGACTAACATGGATGCAGGTGAAAAGTACAGCAGAAGGAAGACAGAAGCAAGTGGAGACGTGCAGTTGAAGCCCTATGTTCCACTAGGAAACCATGGGAACAATAATAATAATAATCTCTCCTAATTTTTCTGACATTCAGTGTATATTGTTATGTTGATACTATTGAACTGTAGCCCATTGATGTTATTATTGGTTCAATGTTATTTAAACAACATTAATGTTGTAAACGTAACAGTAGAACCTGATGAAGAAGAGGTTAACGAAAAAATTATTCTTTGTTCAGTATCAATTCTTTTGCAAATCATACTACTTAAATTTAAAGTAAGTAGATAAAAAGAATTTATATAGAAAAGTAGAACTTAATTTCAGAAATAAAGATTAAAATTCAGCATTAATATTAGTGGTTTATTCAACACAGGTGTAATTTCCAGTTTCACACCGAATTATTTGACATCATCATTTGTACAAATACACGTCTTAGTTAAAGACTTAAAAGTGCGTCTAATTCCCTCAAAAACGTAGACCTTTTGAGAATATTCTTTATTTTGTCTTTGAGTAGTCAGTCACTTAGGTAATAGAAACAAATTTTAACTGCGGAATATTAACACGGAAATCAGATGTTCTTGTGGGTGTAGAACTTAGTTACTTAGTGGTGGAACAGAATATCCACTTAGTAGTGTATCTCTGAACTGGTTGGTTTAAGTGCGGAGCCGTTGTCGTCCTTCTGAACAACACCTTCAGAGCAAGTTTTAGTTTAAAGCAAACTGATTTAAATTATCCACGAATGGCAACCATTCTCATCACTGGTAGTCAATTTACATCTGTACTGGTCATTTTTTACTAACTTGGACAGCAGACTTTTTCATCACACATGATTTACTTTTTATAAGTTGGTAAACACCAACACCAAATTTTAAATTGTCTCATTGTTAACGACTTAAAATTTAAATCAGCAGAATGCATTAAGGGACTTAGACATTTTTGATCAGTGTGATTTAATCACAAGCTAGACATCATTTCCTGTAAAATATCGGAATTCGCGTCAAAATCAATCGCTTTTCTTAGTGACCTCAATGAAAACTTGATCAACTTCTCCATGAGTAAAATATTAAGAAAAGTATATTGTTTTTAAACTAATTTTCGCTCATTGCTGAGTCATCAGTAGATTAATGATTTCAAATTTGAATGACAGAGTTCAGAAGATATTAATTTAATGAATTATCCAAGAAGTAACTAGTACTATTGTGGTGAGAGCAGGCTGCTAGCCGATTGGTTGGCACTAATCTACGTTAAGGTCTAGGTCACTAATATGGGCCGTGAGAAAATATGAACAAGGCTGAGTCAACAACCAATCACAGCAAAGTTAACGTGGCAAAATATGATTCGCAGATAGAGAACTCTATTTGTCAAGGAATCCCGAAACAACCAATCAGAAGCCTGCGTTTGTCTACCTAAACAACCAATCAGATGACTGCGCTTGTCGATAATAATGTAGTTGAAAGATGTATAAATACGTGTTGATTTTCATAATAAAACGATCTGTTGCCTGGCCCTTGTCTTCTGTTGTTACACTATGAATTCCTAAACCCGGGTGGGAAATGACATCCTGTCAACTGGTTGTAAGAGTCTGCGTTTTGGTTAATGGATAGTTAATATTTAAATAGAAACTGCTCAAAAACTTGATTGTTTGCTGCCTTAATTAAAGAAGTAAACTTATCGATGACTAGTTGACAGTATTATTATCCCCACTATCATACAAGGACCAATTCCATAAAGAATTTTAGAATTCTTTATAAAATCCAATCTATATTACTTATTTAAATAAGTAGTTAGTTATCACACACTCGAAATAGTAGTGATAAAATACAACATTGATGTGACCTACATGCTGAAGAGTCGTTTCCTCCTTCAGGGTTCAGTTCATCAGAAGTGTAGATGGACTGATTCAGCTTACATTTAGTGGGGTAATATTTCATCTGAAAGAAGCACCCTCCTTCACCTTGCCACCTACCTGGGAAGCATCGTTTTGACTACAGGTGGGCGGAACTGATAAGGGTATCAAAGCAAGGATCATCGGGAAAGCAAGGCAAGCTTTTCAAGTCTGTGTAAAGGTCAACAGCATGGCTAAGCGTGAAAAATAAGATCCCGATTTTCAACTCTAATGTGAAGTCAGTGCTGCTCACTATATGGATGAGAGACTTGGCGCATCACGAATACGGCACTTCGAACAGACTACAGACCTTCATCAACAACTGTCTTCGCTCAGTACTTCACTGAAGATCAGATGGCCGGCCAGAAAAGATCAGTTATAGTGAGGGATCTCTGGTAGCAAGCCAACCCAGCAGACACCTACTGTGCAACAAATATGCCTGAGCAAATGGAAGTTGATTGCCCATCCTCTGAGAAAACCATCAACGGAGTGACATCACACGTCAGGCCATTGCTCGAGTTGACACCAAGTGGGAAGCGGCGGGTCGGTCATCGGTGCGAGGGTGACTTGGAGGAGGAGGTGATGTGAAGAGGGAATGAGAGCATGTGCACAGTCATGGGGTCAAATGAAAACGTTGGCAGAGAACCCAACGCAATGGAGATATGCTTCTAAAGCCCTATGTTCCTCTAGGAATTAAACGAAACAATTTTAAACTGAGTACTTTGAAGGTGATTAAATGCAATATGCAGATTAATAGTTCATTCATTTAGTTTGTCAAAATTTAGACGGTTTTTAGGGATTTAGATGACTTCAAATATGTCTGGCGGTTACTGATTTTCGGTGCACATGTTGACCGGCTATTTACACAGACCAGTAGAGTAATAGTAATAATGAAGCCCCTATTCCAAACAGCAATTTTCATACTAGGTGGGGTTTTCAGTACAGGGTACAATACTGTATCTGAATTTCTTTTTTTAAATTACATAGCAGGGGAAGAAACAAACAGAACCTTTTTGGACATTTGCATTATTCATAATGTTAGGGATTTACAAACAGTAAAAAATTAATTATTAACCAATAAGAAATAATGACAACAATAGTCTTTCAAAGTAAGTTGGTGGCTTCATTTCTAACACCTTTTTCCACCACTTAAAGTACGCGCTAACTAACTAAAGTCTCATTGAAATTTTAGTAATAATGCAACGGCAGAAGACAAGGGTCAGGAAACAGATCGTTTATTCAGAAAATCAGCAGATATTTATGGATTATTATTAGCTTTATTGTTAGCAGAGAAACAGTGTCTTCTGATTGGTTGTTTTTGTGCTGAAAGTTATTCTGTCATCTCTTTATGATCATTTCTTAGAAAGTTAAGCCATATATCTGCGAATCGTATCCACCCACATAAAGTCTGCTGTGATTGGTCGTTGAGTTCCTGAAGGTTAGGCTTTGTTATCGATTTTCTCTCATGATATTTCCCTTTTGTATAATGTCTTCAAGCAAAATATTAATCGACAATATATCCTATGACACATTGTTTTCTGAGATGAAGCACAAACAATTAATTCCTTTGTGATATATCTGCTTTATATCCTTCAAGACATCCACGATATCGATATAGTTGAAAGCCAGGTGTGAGATATTTAGAAATGCATTTTGAGACCCAAGGAAATAAGTGAAGAACAGTGACATTAGTAGACATGTGACACAAACTCAAAGACTTGTGGACGAAAACGAACAAACTGGCTGAAGAGGCAGCGAAAATAGGAGGACTCCAAGTGAACATAGAGAAGACGAAGGTGATAAAGAATAGCCAGCTAACGTAAACATCAACAAAAACCAGCACCAATCATCATCAATGGGAGAGATCTGACGCAGGCTGCCTCCTTCACTTATCTGGGAAGCATCATCTCAACTGCAGGATGAACGATGAAGATGTCAAAACCCCAGCCAGATAGAATCAGAAAGGCGAGATACACATGCCTTCATCAACCTGAAACCAGTTTGCAAATCTTCCGAACTCAACACATAAGCAACAAGATTCGCATTTTCAACACCAATGTGAAGTCGGTCAGTGCTTCTATACAGGTTAGAAACTTGGCCAGCGTATCACAAAAATGATTTCCAACAGGTTGGAGACTTTCATTAACAGCTGCCCCCCTTCGCTGGCTGGCTGGCTGGCTGGCTGCATACTGAAGATCAAATGGTCAGCCGGCCAGAAACAATAAGCAACGAGAAACTCTGCAGTGGAACAAACCAACAGGCGAGAGCTGATCGCTCAACAAATATGTAGGAGAAAGTGAAGATGGATCGGGCACACACCATTGAGGAGGCCACCGAATGACATTGCACGCCAGGCCGTCGCTCGAGTGGAATCCTGTTGGGTAGCGACAAGTGAGTTGTCGGTGAGGGAGTGGCATGCAGGAGATCGTGTGGGGAGGAGGAGGAGATGAGAGATTATGGTCTATCGTGAACCCAGCTGAAGAGGCCGGCAGCAGATAGAACACAGTGGAGATGTGTTGTTGACGCCGTATGTTGCACTAGAAACGCAAGGGAATAACAATAGTACTACAATAAAGTGGTTACCGACTGGATTCAAGACTTTCTAAAGGACAGAAGACAAAGAGTACGAGTAAACGGGGTTTTATCAACATGGGAATCGGTTAAGAGTGGCGTTCCTCAGGGTACAATTCTAGGCCCACTTCTTTTCCTGATTTATGTTAATGAGATTCCATCGGTAGTTAAGTCATCCTGCTTACTGTTTGCTGATGACATCAAGATATGGAGGGCTTTGCACGATGATAGTGATCAACTTGCTTTGCAGGAAGATTTAAACTTGTTAAGTGATTGGTGTAAGCACTGGGCCTTGGAGATTAACTTAAGCAAGAGTGTAGTTATGCATGTATCCCATAGTCACGTGCACAATTACTCAATGAATGGCATTACTCTCCCAGTGGTCACTGAGTACAAGGACTTGGGAGTGATTGTGCAGCATGACTTGAAAACAGCAACAAACTGTAGAACTGCAGCCACTAAAGGTTTTCGAATGTTATGGGCCATACGCAAGGCTTTTGCGAACTTTGAAGCTGATATATTTCGTATATTATATCCGATTTATATCAGACCTCATTTGGAATATGGGATCCAGGTAGCGAGCCCATGTTTCAAATACGAAATAGACTTATTAGAAAGGGTGCAAAGAGTAGGAACTAAGCTAATAAAGGGTTTCTCAACCCTGTCATATGAGGAGAGGTTAAGTCGACTGGGTTTATTTCCACTGTCATACAGACGACTTAGGGTGACCTAATACTAGCATACCGTATCCTAAGAAATGATTTTGGAGCTAATTTATCTAAATTATTTCTTCCTTCTAGTACCAACCAATTGCGAGGACATCACCTCAAGGTTCAAAAACCACGGTCGAATCATCTGCGTCTGGAAATCCGTTTTTCGCATCGAATTGTGAACCATTGGAACTCCCTACTGGAACATGTCGTATCAGCGCCATCCGTTGATTCATTCAAGGCGAGATTGGACCTCCTGTATGAAATAAATCGAAAGGATTAACACAGGCATATAGCCTACTATCCTAAATAAATTGTAAACTGTAAACTGTAAACAATGCGCTTTACTCACATAGTTTAATCTGAATTTATTTATCCAAATATTCAGTATTTTCTCATGTGTAAATTAAAATTTGTGTTACCATAGAAACACAGTGTAGGAAACAAAATTCACATATTTAAAAAAAAAATAACACAAATAATTTCAAATAATCATTTCTGTAAAGTGATCATTTCGCCGTTTTTTTTTCAAGTGTAGACTGATCATGTGAATTCTGTTGAAATTTTTAAAGAAACACGATACTGGTACCCTAATTTTTTCACATATATGAATTCTATTCTCTCATTGTATTAAACAAAATAGACTGAGTACTAAATTTAATATAAAATTTAATTTTGTTAAATTTGAAATTAAATATCTATCACAGTGAAAATTCAACTTCATTTCTACTTTGTTATCTATTAATCGCGAAGTTTAAAAACATTGAAAGTCAGATTAATCCCTTTGAGGCTTTCAAGCACACTTTGCTAACAAGTGTTTATCAGTTTAGATGTTTAAAACTCCTAAATAGACGGTTTCTAGCAGTCCAATATCGATTCGAAGTGTTCTATGAAGGTGAATTTTTAAGTTTGGTAACAGCTATAAAAAGGTGCTCACCAGGCACAAATCCTTTTCTATCATCTACTGTGTACCAAATAAACTGCTAAAAGCATCCAAGTACTGCATACTCAAAATAGTAGAGGCCATCGTGATTCGCATGAAATCACCAGCACTGTGTGCAGAAGAAGCAAGTAAAACCAATCACTATTAATGCTCTGGCTGGCCTTCAGTAGAGGCTATAAATTCATGAATTTGTAATATTATCTTTCCTAATTATTCTGACATTCAGTGTATATTGTTATGTTGATGCTGTTGAACTGTAATCTGTTGATATTATTATTATTATTATTGATTCGATGTTATTTTGAACAACGTTAATGTTGTTAATAACACTAATTCATTCAGGCATTCACTATGATGTATGTATATATATAACTGTAGAACCTGATGATAAGGAGGTTATGGAAAAGAATATTCCTTGTTCAGTAGCCATTCTTTTGAAAACTTTCGAAGACATGAAAACAGGTTAAAACATTTTTATAGGCAGAATTTCAACGAATTTAGTGATATCACCTAAATCTGGATTCTTGTGCAACGGTTATCAGTTGTTAGTTTTATTGAATTTAGATAAGATGTGGTCCAAATAGTCTAGCGGATAATACTTCTTCAAGTGAGGCAGATGCTACTAAGTTCTGGCCCCAATAGAAACACTATCACTCACTTGGGGAATGCAGGTACATCCATATGACGTGTCACGTCTACCTACAGACTTTTATATGATGTATGACAACTTCAGTATTCATTTTATTTTTAATTGTTGGGCAATATATATTTTAGTCAGACAATTGATCATACCATTATGATTATAGGGAAAAATTGCCTGAGTATACTGTCGTATATAGAGGTAAACGTACAGATTGTGTTACCTGTAGCAAAGGAAAGTTGAACTTATATATATATATATATATGTCTTCACTAATATATGTACAAAACTTGGGCACTGTGGTAGTGTATGTAATTCCATATTAGTTTGTTTATTCGATACGTCACACAGTGAGTGAAACGGTATTACTGTTTACTGGATGACAAGGTTTCCAACATTTCCAACAATTTATCACATTGTCCATAATCATGACATGAATTATAATCACACGACTTCGAAACTGGAGTTTTATAGTTTTCTTTGTTCTCTCCCGTTTGTCGTCGTTGGGGTAGTAGAATTTTCTAGAAATCTAGGAGAACAGGTGTTGAACCATTCCTGTTACACGCATTTCCGTTCAGTTGATTCGATAAACGAAGATTCTGTTATCAATCTCTCCCTCCACCCTGCCTAAACAGTAGATTTTAAAAGTGTCATTTATTTTATTTTTGTTTACAGCTTGATTGCACACTGTATTTTTGGTACAAGTGTGGAATTTTCAGCATGGATATCGATAGCCCAAACTTTGCAGGCCGACCATAGATATCAGGTGTGCGTCGGCAGGGGATCGAATCTCGGACCATGTGCATGGTCGGCGAGAGTTCTAACCACTGTGCCATCGACGCAAATCCATCCTATTGTATAGTTGTGTGTAATTGCATGTAATGAGTGCTATCTACGGCTGAACTATTCTCTGGATTTCTTATCTTATTCCGGTCAACTAATCTAGATTTCGCTGCTAGGATTTTATGCCCGGCTAGTCTAACTGCACCTGTTCTACTACTTTGACCTGACAATCATTCTTGCAGGGTACTAGACAGACTAATTTGTTTTATTGACTCCATAAGAAAGATTCTTTACCCTATAAAAGCTTGTTTCTAATTGAGTTTGTTGGTGGTTTGAATCCGAGTCACTTTTATTCCTGCCTTGTTGAGAACAGACTAGCCGAGCACAAAAACCCAGCAGAAAAATATAGATCAGTGGACCGGAATAAGATAAGAAATCCAGAGAATAGTTCAGCCGTAGATAGCACTCATTACATGCAATTACACACAACTATACAATAGGATGGATTTGCGTCGATGGCACAGTGGTTAGAACTCTCGCCGACCATGCACATGGTCCGAGATTCGATCCCCTGCCGACGCACACCTGATATCTATGGTCGGCCTGCAAAGTTTGGGCTATCGATATCCATGCTGAAAATTCCACACTTGTACCAAAAATACAGTGTGCAATCAAGCTGTAAACGAAAATAAAATAAATGACACTTTTAAAATCTACTGTTTAGGCAGGGTGGAGGGAGAGATTGATAACAGAATCTTCGTTTATCGAATCAACTGAACGGAAATGCGTGTAACAGGAATGGTTCAACACCTGTTCTCCTAGATTTCTAGAAAATTCTACTACCCCAACGACGACAAACGGGAGAGAACAAAGAAAACTATAAAACTCCAGTTTCGAAGTCGTGTGATTATAATTCATGTCATGATTATGGACAATGTGATAAATTGTTGGAAATGTTGGAAACCTTGTCATCCAGTAAACAGTAATACTGTTTCACAGACTGTGTGATACATCTAATAAACTAATATGAAACTTGTCTTTACTCTAGATGAATATTCTGACAGGATTTCACGTGGAATATCTCCATTAAGTTGCACAGTTGATAATCCCCATCAAATATTAACTCATATATAGAGTAATTCTGAGTGGTATTCGTATCTATAAACCTCTCATTGTATCCACTTTGCTTTCGTATTGCCTCTGAGATGAGTTAATTTTAAATAAATACTAAATTTTTCATTAGCTTTTTTATTTAACTTGGGCAAGAGTAAAGAATAGATACCATTCATCAGAATTAGTTAATCCTGTAACTGATAGTCATAAAAGTCTCTTAAATGGTATTGGGCAAATCCGAAATCCAGATTATGTTATTATTATTATTATGTCCTTTAATTCCTAGAGGAACATAGGGCTTCAGCTGAGCATCTCCATTGCCTTCGGTTTTCTGCCAACTTTTTCAGATTAGAGTAGAATATGTTTATTACCATCACCATGAGAAATTGTGACCTGTTTTTGCAGCATATCATTATTTATTATTATTCGCTTGAGTTTTGAGTGGAATGTAGAGATTCAACAATACATCTCCACTTTGTTCTCTTTTCTGCTGCCCTCTTCAACCGCGTCCACCAGTGTCCGTAATCTGTGGTCTCCTTCATCCATCCTAGGACGACCCCTTCGCTGCTTCCAATTCGGAATCCAATCCAGCAATGGCCTGGCACACGATAACATCCAACGGTGGTCTCCTCAAAGTATGCTCGATCCGTCTCCCGTTGATGGTAATTTGTGCTGATTGTTGTTGCTGTTGACGTGCAACGATAGAAGACAAGAGTCAGGCGACAGATCGTTTATTGAAAAAATCAACAGATATTTATCGATTTCTAAGTGTTAGCAGAGAGGCAAAGTCTTCTGATTAGTTGTTTTGCTGCTGAAGGTTATTTTGTCATCTCTTTGTTGGCGTTTCTTGGACAGTCCGTTGATATATACATATGCTAATCGTATCCACCCACGCAAAGTCTGATGTGATCGGTTGTTGAGTTAGTCTTTTTTCTTGTTCATATCTCATGACCAATTTCAGCTTGCAGACAGCTCTCACCACAGATATATTCTATGATTTATTGTCGTCTGGACTGTTTCATTCCATCCATGTGTGTTTCCATGACTTCCAACGTCTGGCTGATTTATCTCAACTGTTTGTACTGCGTTCATATTCCACCTTGATATGTTTACAATCATTTAAAACCTGTTAATTTTTCCTCCACTTACGCTTCTACCAACTACAGACTGCAATTGCGAGACAAACAACACGTACTTCAGCAGGATTCCTAAACAGTTTACATTAAATATGTAGAGCTTATGACTAGAGACTTGTGTATTCTTTGAAATTATTTCTTAAAGTCACCTTGAATTTATGACAGGTTTTCTAGAAGACTGAAACACTAATTCGATTTAAGCCATCAAAATATCTTAGTCATTGAATTATATACCATATGAAACTCAACTAATCGATAAATTTTTTTTAAATACTAAGTTATAAGTCTAAAAGACTGTATAAGAATTCACCTTAGTGCATCATTTTGCTCAAGCTGAAGTTGATGTAGATCCTTTCCGAGTCAAGACAGATTAGATGTTGTCTATAATATTAAGTTAATTAACCACATGGTTAGTCTTAAGGCTACTGGGCAAACATCAGGATAAAACTTGAGCATAACTCCATTATGGATACAATTTTATTTTGACAAAAATCACACAGTGTTATACAGTAAGTAATATTTACTGATGATGACCACTTTTTGAGCATAGTTTATTACTGCTCATAATCACCGCATCAAGGTACACACAAATACCTTTCTTGCTTTGGTTACATACATGAGTAAAAATTGATTAGACATTTGAACAAAGCCAGTATAAAACTTATGTGAAACAGAAAGGAAGACAAATTCCACTCGTCAATAGTATTGGTGTTATAAATAAAAACAGTAAGATGTGAAATAAGACGTTTCTATAGTAATATAAGTAACTTGTTAGGATGTCCTAATGTGAAGTGAATACATTTCAACATTATTTATTTGACTGGTAACAATATCTGCCTCACACTTGCATTGATTGACTTCTATTGCATGTGTTGGGTGTAGACTCGATGAACCAAACCCGGCAGGATTCAGTAATCAACCTCTCTTTATCTCCACCTACCTACATCACCTTTTAGAACTTTGACTCTATCCCCACCCTATTGTGTGATTATGTGTCAATACACATGCAGTGTACAATTGCTGGGCTTTTTTCTATAAACTACTTATCTTCGCGTCAGGGGTCAATCATTCTAACCTCAGCTAAATTCTTATCTTCTGATAATCTCACTACTCTAGATCTACTGGTCGCATTAACCTATGTAGTTGACCACACTTACAGTCATTGCAAGGTATTTTGTAAATTATATTATTTTGTCTAATTGGGTCAACCGAGAGGGTCCTTTAGCCTGCAGAGCTTGTCCTATGTGACTGATTTTGTAGTTTTGAATGCCACCCTAATTCCTGCTTTAGTAGGAATCCTACCACGTACGGCCTCAGATGTCCCCCCCCTCCACCCTTATATGGTATAACTACTCTAGATGATTTATATTCTCTCTTATTTATCTTATCATTATTAGTTTCACCATTTTCTTTTCTTTGCTTTTGACCATTTTTGATCTGTCTAATGAATTTTCTGGGTTAGTTATTTAGCACCAACCAACCATTCTTCTATCTGTTTCATTTCATCGTTTAGGTCTCTTGTTATTTTGCTTAGTGTTGTTATCGCTCGGTTTGTTGGACACTTAACTATGTCTGTCTTCACAGACAACGAACGTATGAGATGAATTAAAGACGTCTAAATATATCTATTAGCAAAATGTATTGGCTTTCTATAAACGCTAAAGTCTGTGCAGTTTAGCTTCTTCTGTTCGTTTTATCTTACAGTCTAACATCATAGCTAATTCTCCATGTTCGCTTTCCGATTCAAATGTGAATTTTACTCCCTTTAACTAGTGAGTTTAAATGTTTGAAGAAACTACTGGCATGTTCTGTTTTTAAATAAAATTGTATCTATAATAGAGCTATCGCATGAACACCAGTTAATTTCACTCACACACACACACACACACACACACTTTACACAGACTGATTATCATACGACCGAATAGTTAATTTGTACAAAAATCGTCATTCAGATTTTTATAACACAATTTTTACGGCCAAATGCAGTGCCAAGCACAGCAATTACGTAAAGTAAATTATAACGTTTAACGAGTTTACATGTATCACTTAGTGCTAAAAATCATATAAATGTTTTTAGAAAAAAAACAACAACAAAACAAAATACTACAAAACTCATAGTTTCACTACAATTCACTTGATCAGGTTGAAAAATTCTTAGTTTCCCCCACAGTTTGTTACAGTTTGTATCGAAATGCAACTGGTGGAAACATTCATGCAAGCCTGCATACAGGACAATGCTTTAATGGTTTTCACTGAACTTGAAAACTTTTACTAAGTTTGAATATACTACTAAATCTACAGTATAAGTAGTGGGTAAACGTTTATGCTAAGAAAGACTTTTAATTGGAGATTCAAAATACCTATCCCTATTCATTAAACACTTACAGTTCTATAATTTTCGCTAGCTTAGTGATACGGCATCGATAGTCAAAGGATTGGGTCGGGAAAGCGAGACAAGCGTTCACTACTCCTGTCTGAAATCAATCTGTGAATAAATCTATGGCACTCATTCACAAGAAACCAGACCTCAATTTTCAGCATTCATTTCCAGTTAGTCCTTCTACATGGTTCAGAGACCTGGTACACGTGTCACTTAACCTTTTTCTTACAACCTGGCTATATTCACTCTACTCTGGAGATCGGATGGCTTGCCAGAAAGTACAAAAAAGGAACGTTGACTGACTCCACACCGACTAACCATTTATTGCCCCAAAACTATACATAAGTAAATGGAGATGGATTGGAAATACTCTGAGGATGTCTCCAGGAGACATCACGTACCAGGCACATGTACCATTAGGATTAACTTCTGTGAATAGATCAAATTAATGCCATTAAAAAAAAGTTCCAACAGCTGGTACAATCACAGGTAGTAACTTTGTTAAAAATATTACCAAAATAAAAAAGCTTATCATTGTATGTAAACCACAGGTTGAACCTTGTAGGGAAGCAACGAATTGACCGTGTGGGTGATCATGTGAAGAGGAAATGAAGTTTGTGGGTAGATGTGGAGCTAACTGAAAAAGACGGCAGGGAGTAGATTAAAATGGATACATTTTTCCAGAGCCCAAATCCCACTCGGGATGCAAGGAACAAACACAATATCACTTAATTGTTTATAAATATTTCTGTTTCTTTTGGAATATGAACCAAACTAATAGATGACTAGATTTTCAGATTGCTATTCTATGCGTGATGGTGCCTTACACAACTCCAGATATGTGTTTCTGTTTATTTCGGACACAACAGAGATGGATTAATTTCGAATTTTAGTAAGTGAAAATGTTTCGGCTCAGATTGGAAATAGATGTCCACTGTTTGTACGGTATTATCTACTGCAAACACTCCCCTGTATCATGCAGTAAATACTCCTAGTGACCCAAACAACAGTGCATTCGGCGTCCCATATGCCTTGACTAACAAGCTAAGTGAAATGAAATATTTCAGGTTATAGTGTGGTCATAGAACAGAGAAAATAATCACTGCAATCCATACTTGCCGATTATAAGAAGCAGTAAAACTTAATAGGAAAATATTTATCTCATTATTAGGCGAAATTCAAGCAACCAAAAAGTGTTCCTACATTATAAAAAATGTCATAGTACTTATTAGTGAAAAATAATTTATCAGGATCCTTAATATTTGAGTATCAAAAATTATGTTGAAAATGGTAAACTACTGACAAATTTCAAGTAGGTTGGTAAGCTTTACGAAATTGTCTTGAGCTCACACTTCTTTTTTACTATTTCAATTCGGCCTTCTACAGAAAATTAAACACTACTGTTGCTATTATTAATATAGGCCTTAAAGGTCGCACTGTTTAATTACTAAGCGAAAACCTGATGGGCATATTCCACATTCCTACGGAACTGCAAAATCCCTCCCTAGGAAACTGCCCAGTCTGTGACGACATTCTGCCATCTGGTCTGAAACAGTGAGCAAAAGCTCTCTGAAGGTCCTCATTAGATCTGTTCAGACGCTCCAGTGACTCAGAAACTGTTGTAGAGACCCATTTTATTACTCATCATTATAGTATACTTTCATTATGTAATTGGACTTTGATTTTTTTTATCACTATGATGATTGCGTGTTATCAACTGATACTTTTGTACTCGCTCAATTTTTGAATTTTGATTACTACGATAATATGCTTTCGTACTCCTTCTCAAGTGCTTTTTGATTTACGCTGTAGATGTCGAGCAAACACAACGTTGGGACACAATAATGAACGAGAAGACGTACTAGGATATACGTGTATAGTATTTTGGTCAAATAGAGCACTACAACACCGTCAATGAAGTGGAAAATAATCATCTTTTCTTATATATTCGAGTTTTGGTTTGGGAAAAACTCTGTGAGTTATGGACCAATAGCATCAGTTCAAGTGGTATCAAAGTATTGGAGAGTTTGAATAATGTCTATGTTTTGCAATACCTTAGCAGTAACAACACACTCCACGTAGTGTTACATGGTCTCAGTAGAGGTAAATCTTGTGCGACACACCTCATATTACAGTAGAATGACTAGACATCACGCTGGGATACGGATGTTCTTGTTCATGAGGTCTTCGTTGATTTTACAAAGGCATTTGACACTATTTAGCATGATATTCTCCTTCACGGAAAGGCTATTTTTGACTCGCTTCTCTCATGGCACTATTTAGATCGAAGAGTATTCTGTACTAAAGTAAGTCATGTCCTACAATCCTGGCACAATTCGGTATCGGGAGTACCACAGAATCCTGTTCTAGACACCATCATATTTTTGACCTACATCAATGATCTGCAATACCGTCTTAGCTGACCGGATCTTCATTACGCTGATGCAGTAAAGATTTAGAGGACAATAAAGTGTTCGGTGTGCTCATACAAGTTGTAGGCCGCCAAAAACTCTGGAAGACAGCGTACAAATCTAGGGTTGTCTTTCGTTCAACGAAGTGCATTTGCAGGGCATCATGGAACCCGCATTCCTTCAGCTTAATTATTAATCTTTTGGGTGCAACTTTACAGAAGCTCTTCCAAGTGAAAGAGCAGAATACTTACTAGTAAACGGTGGTTACACTTCGCGGGGTCATCATCAAAGTACTCAGTTAAACGCTTGGAGCATGACCGACTTTTTATGAAGCCACATTCTGCCGTAGTAAACAATATGTGATGGTGGAGGTGCGCAGCGATTTCATTCCTTATGACTATTTCTGTCATCCTGGAAACTACCTACGTGATACTAATAGGTCTTTAGTTTTGATATAAGGGTAAGTGTAAAGTAAGTGGTTTATTGATTGATGTTAAAGACAGCAGATGGTTCGTATACGCCGAGGAGGCTAGTACCAAGAATTACATTCACACGAAGATAATGATTAGCTTTGGAATCAACGATTGAGAATGAATGTTTCTACTGATGCTGTGGTCGCACACGCTGGGGAGCGAGAGTGTAGACGACTGAGGCTTGTATACATCACCGTTACTAGAACTGAGGCGGAATGAGTGACAAGCGATCGCAGTGGTAATTGGTAGTGAATAGATAAGAGGATGTGCGAAGAGTATCGTGAGGTGCTGTTAGGGTCACGTCGCTTTCTGCAAGAGTCATTCTAGGAAGTGGCGATTGTGTTGCAAGAGGATGTGTCAAGAGGATGCCTTTAACTGGAAGGCGCAGGTCGTCATTGATGTGTGAGATTGTGCTGTGGGTGGTGGTGTGTTGGCTTTTCTGTTTGTTTTCCATTTCAGCTTTGTCCATGTGACCCAGGTTCTCGCAATAGCATCCAAGTCAACGTGTATTGGTCGTGATGGAAAAAAGAGATGTATCCTTTTTTGCCGGGGAGTGTCAATGGAGTTGAAGATTGAACGATCAATTCATGGTTGTTTGCTCAAAACCAACTTTCCCAATCTTCGCGGAGGCATCAATACGACAGTCATCGTCTCATCGGTCGCTGTTCAGAAAGAAGTCAGGCCAAAACTGTCAGAAGTAATCTTGTGATTTATTATTGTAATATTTTTTGTGGCTACTCGACGCCCACAACGTAAAAGCGAAAGGCACTTGCCAAGAGTAAAATCGTGTATCATAGCAGTAGTCGTATTTCGAAATCCATTCAAGGTAATGTTCAACAGTAAATTGACAAACGTTTATGAAGTACATATAAAATCGGTCTGTGTACACATATAATACAAGCATACATATTAGATTTAAAAGCATGTTTACAGTTGGTATAGGGGTACTAAAGACTTCCTAATAGAGGAGCCAGGCTCCTGGACTTCGAACTGTCGAAGTCTCGTAGTCGGTAACTTCAACGCCCCAACAGTTGACTGGACGAGCCTTACGACTCTATTTTCAGTCAACTACTTTGATCATACACAGCTGTAATTTAGTATATTGCTGGCCCTAGTCCGAAGTGTCATTAAGCTCACGCGCTATGGCTCACAGCACTCCTTCTCAAATCTGGACCTAGTGTTCTCCCATGGTGAGCATGTGAATCTCATACATCTTCCTCCTTCAGGAAGAAGTGATCATGCTGTGCTCACTTTAAAAATCCCAGCAACAGCATCAAATGCCAAAACCCCGACTCGACCAAACGTTTGGAAAGTTGACATAAATCCAATCGTTTCAGTAGCCAACTCAGTAAACTGGTACATCAACCCAGAGTCCCAAGCAGAAGCCGCATGGAACAAATTAAAACAGCTTTACGCCCAAATAACTGAACCTTTTATCCTTTGATCTGTCCTAAAGGGTCGGAAACATTGCGCCTCCTGGATAAACCGAGTGATTCGTAAGGCACTCAAACTTAAACACAGATGTTGGAACCTGTTTGTCACACCTCAGACCCCTGAAACCAGGAAACTATATAACACTGCTAGAAATAAAGCTATGCAGAAATCCGCCAATCAAGGATGAAGTTCAAAGCACACCTGGCTCAAAATGCAAAGGCACAACCTAAGTAAATTTCCTCGCATATGAACTTCAGGGATAAACATCCAATGGTGTCCCAAACCTGAACACTGACAATAACACAATCGAAGGAGATCAAGAAAAAGCAGAAGCAATGACAGACTACTTCTCCCAAGTCTTCACTCAGGAATCATCACTCCCTGTAGGATCAGCTCTGGCTGCGTCATAGGAACACGGGACAGATTCCATTGACATCGACCAAGGTATCGTTGGCAATTGCCTAATGAAACTAGATGCATGGAAATCAATGGGTCCTGATAATCTTCATCCAAGGCTTCTCAAGGAGCTATCAGCTCAGGGAGCCGGCCCTTTGATCACTATCTTCAAGCTATCTCTCCTAAATGGAGTGTTACCGCGTGACGGCAAAAACGCCATAGTGAACCCCATCTACAAAGGAAGATCGAGACAAAGCCCTGCAAATTACTGGCCGAACAGTCTCACCAGCACTTTAATCAAGACACTGGAAAGTACCGTCAAGAAAAGCATCGTAGCATATCCGGAAAACAACAAAATGTTGTCCAAAGCACAGCACGGCTTCCGAAGAAACATCTCACACCTGTCAAATCTCCTCACTGCAAGAGAAAGCTGGCTCAAACCAAGAGACAACAGAAGACCGGTTGGCGTCGTCTTCATAGACTTCAGGAAATCCCTCGATAACGTTCCTCACAAAAGACTGCTCACAAAGTTGGGAAGTCTTGGTATCAAAGGCAGATAACTAAAGTGGCTCAGGGAATTCCCGTAGATAGGAGGCAGAGAGTTGGGATCAACTCCAAATCCTCCTCTTGGACGGTAGTACGCAGCAAAGTGCCACAAGGCACGGTAATCAGGCCTCTCCTATTTATTTTGTATATCAACGAGTTATCCCTGCCTACCGATTCCCCCATGATCCTACACGCACATGACGTCAATATCTGGAGAGAGCTGAAGGGCGACAGTGATGCGTCCACGTTGCAAGAGGACCTCAACAAATTGTCAGGGTGGTCCATAAAGTGGATACTCCCGATCAGCGTAACGAAATGTGCAACCATGCACATTAGACAAGCAACCACCTGCTCCTATGAACTAAAGGGAATAACACTTCCACCAGTTCAGGCCCACTTGGACTTGGGTGTTATAGTTAGCCACGATTTAAAAACTACAGAACACTGTCGCGTGGTGGCTGCACGTAATTTCACGTCCTTATGGGCAATTCGCGGAGCCTTTACTGGAATCACCAGGGATATGTTCACCTCCTAGTGTACATCACTGGTGAGGTCAAGACTGAAAAACTGTATCCACGCAGCCAGTCCTTGTCTTAAAGGGACCCACACATTCTAGAAAGGGTTCAAAGGAAGGCAACACGTATGGTTCTCGGCACGACTAACTTACCATGCAAGGAAAGACTAGATAGTTTAAATCTCCTCTCACTGTCATGTCGTAGGCACAGAGGAGACTCAATTACAATGTTTAAAATTTTAAATAACGACTCTGGACCTGACCCATTCTTTCTTTCCCTTCCCACCAGGTTGGAACACCTTGGAGGACAAAGCGGGAGAGTTCAAAAACCAAGAGGAAATCATATTGCTGTTGAGTACGGGTTCTCACACAATGTGATAAACTCCTGGAACCGACTCCCAGAAGAAGCGTCTGCGACCTCAACTGATTCATTCAAGAAGGTTTTTAACAACCACAGAAATTTACTAGAAAAGGGTTAACATAGGCCCCAAGACTTCTATCCTCTGCCAATAAATCTGAATTAATACATCTGTGATGAAATGAAACAAAGATGAGGACAAAATAGGCTGAGGTGAGCCATGCGTTATATTGAGCTTGGAAATACTTATCACATAATGATTTAGTTTCAGCAGTATTAAGAGCTTATGCCAAAGTCATTGCTGTACCGGTCCACACAGTTTCTCCACAACTTCACTCATATATGACTGAGGTAGAAAAATTTCCATTCGTCTTTACAATGCTTAATATAAAGAATCCTTTGAAGCTGTAGTGCACATTGTGCCCTTGAACTTCTGTTTAAACTCACTTACCCGTCGTTTGGCACATCTTTATCTTTTGAGTTGTGACTCTTCCGTACGTTAATTGGTTCGCTCTCTCATTGTGCATTCATTCTGCACACTCTCCGAGCCTACCACCAGCAGATAAGTTGTACAACCCCTTTATTTATCAAATTTCATATTTCATTCGTGTAAAACATAACTGTCCCAGATACACTTGTCATATCAAGTCTTTTTACCTTGATTCGGTTCGTTAGTATTTGCACGTTAAGCAGAGTACGGCTAAGGTCATAAAAGGGTGAAGAAGCTTCGTAAGAGTGTTTAGAATTGAGGTCTTACCCTAAGTCGTAATAGCTCTTACAGAGTAATTCCTGCGCACTAATAACTTTCTTGTACAGCAGAGGGGGGCAGACTATTCATAAACTTCTACTTTATATTTAAGCATGACCTTCTCCTAAACAAAATAAGTCAGGCAGGTGAAGGTGATCAGCTTCTGTTGTGGTTTGAGGACGGCCTAACTGAAAGGAAATTCTGTACAGTCATCACTGGAGTTCGGTCATCCTGGCTCAGCTTGTCATCAGATGTATGGCAAGTGTCTATCCTAGAGCCACTGATGGTTTTGATTTTTATCAGTAGCCTATCATGCCATCTTAGCTGTCTGAATCTTTTGTAATCTGACGATGTAAAGATTTAGCGAACCATAAAGTGCTCAAAAGATTCAGACAGGCTTCAGAAAGACCTGAAACTGCCGGAGGACTGGGTGGTGGCCAAAGTTATGACTTCCAACCTGAAAAAGTGCAAAGTAGTGAAATTATACGCCTGCAGACCGCAGAAAGTAAGTTATATCCTACTCAATGGAGGCGTGTCCTGCACAACCTCGGAGCGTGACTTAGGTGTAGTTTCAACCGAAAAATGGACACAAGCGAGAATTACACGGGGCAATTAGTGAGGGCATGTGTGGTCATACACTTCATATGTAGACAGTAGGGTTTATCTACTCCTGAGCTCGTTCTAAGGTCGAAGTGCTTAACATGATTGCCAAACCCCTGCTGTTTAGAAGGGATGATTACCTATTGGAAATAGTCCAAAGACAGGCCACAAAAAGTGTGATGTGTCTCTAAAACAAACTATATGATGAACGGTTGAAGAAATTAGTTCTGTTCTTACTTATATACCGTCGGCTTATGGGGGAAATGATTGCTGCCAACAGGATTACAAATGATCACAATCACCCAAACAAAGGTGTTCTGCAATTTAGTACGTGTGGGCTTCCTCGTGGAAGTCGTGGAAGGATACACTGCCTGAGGGTCAATATTCGGGTGCGGCCCAACTTCTGTCCATTGCGAGTTTGTCGTTCATGTAACTTCTTACTGGCGGATGCAGCTACGAAGCCGTCTGTGTGCAGCTTTAAACGAAGGCTGGGCAGTCGTTCAGTGACAAGTAAAAAAAATAACTTTGTGCGGAATACAAGAAAACGGAAGAACGCTGAAATCGTGCCATGGCTCCTAACAACTACCATACCAGCGAAGACGATAACATTTCATTAGATGGGCCCAATGTACTGGTATGACATCATGAGAATGAAAAATTATACTTTTAATCCATCCCATAGGTCGAAATCAGTTTCAAGCGACATTTTATGATATACGTGTAGAGACTGTAACACACTCCAAGTACATTAAGCTACTTAAACTGTGTCACATAAATGTTTTAATTCACCATCTTGCATAAAATGCATAAAAACTGTCTTTGAATTAAATAGCGGCAGAACATGACGCTGAAATTAACGGGGATTTATTAAAAAGACACTAGTGTTTACCGACATCAACCAACCATTCATTCTTAAGGGAAGATTCAGAAATGCTGTCAACCATTGTTTTATGGTTGTGGAATGACAGACTTTGTTCGGAAAGATACTGATTGTGAAATCAGACATTGGCACTAGTGTTTACCCCAGAGTGGTAACCATTTGAATCCCTTTCGATTAAATAAAAACATAAATGCTATAGGATTAAGGTATCTTCATTTGTTTATGTCATGACCGCCTCAAATTCTTCAGTGAAATCGCTGAAACAAGTAATACTTCGCCGCGCATTGTTTAAATTTGAAGGTCATAGGGTGAGACAACTTTTTTGATGGCACTTTTGGAGACGCCAGTTGTTTGTACGAATTCAAATGTATGTCACTTTTTCTCTTTTTTATTTTCTTACCGAATGATCTTTCTTGGTTGTCAATCATTACACTTTACAATTAGTTTCATCCGAAACATAGGTATTATTCTCCCAGTCGAACAAAAATTGGTGACCGGTTAAATAGTGGTTACAATATACAAGACTCTGACCGGAGGTTAAGGTTGTTTATATGATAGGCAAATCGTAGCTAAATAATTCTCAAAGTGGGCGAAACGTTGCCATGTAATCAAAACGGGATTTTGATCGCCTCCTTTCTTTTGGCCATGTCAGTTATTCACCCTTTTTTCTTCCATTTTTGTCTGACTGAGCATATCATGATTTGATCGATAAGATTAGTCTCTTATCAGTAGTTCAACGTATTTAGCGAAACATTTGTCTCTCGAGCAAGACCGCGTCGATATGATTTAGTCAGTGCCTACACGATGTATTTGAGAACTGCCTGGCTTTCTTGTTACGAGTCAGGTTCAAGAAATGACTTAAGGAACTAGTCACTGTTTTCATGGATAAATTTCATTACCTAGTGAGATTGGAGGGATAAATATAAACAATACTTCTATTTTCATTTGTAATACAGGTTATACTAAACCGTCTTATTAGAGTCAGAAGTCCAAAAAGCAAGTTTTCAGATTGCCTTCTTAAGTTGGGGAAAATCCATGTGATAGCTTCATCACCCAATTAAAAATTGGTAGATCAGTCTGCATTTTGTGCAAGTGCGCACCCATCATCACATGACCACCATTAAATATTATCCACCGTTTTTCACAGTGGATTTTGAGCGCACTGAGATCCACCAGTCTGTCTGTCTGTCTGGATTCAACATAGAACTTGGCACCGAAGTGCAGCAGTTCGAGTTGCCACGTTCCAATTGGCACACAAGGTAGACAAGAAGATGAGTGAAGAGAATCAATAGAGTTTGACAAATATAAGAGTGAAACAGAATGGGTAATTTTAGAAAGGAATATGAATATGTCTCTTGAGGTTCTACCATGCCAGGCAGATTGTTTGGATAGCGGTTAAACAAAAAGCAGCTACCTCATCCAATATCATGATCCAAACAAATTCACAAAATTTCATGCCGGATCGGCCGTGGCCCGGATTATCAACGACCGCGCTTCCTGCTGCCATGTCACAGGGCGGGAGTGATAAGTACGCTACTGAGGCGCACCAAACAAAAGAGAACAAACAAAAACAGGCCGCATTTGACCGGCCTCAAGCAGTTGTCCCCTGGGCTCTGCGGTCACGCAACCAACTTCCACGGTGTGGGCAGCCGGGAAGTAACAAACGCCCTCACAATCCGAAGATCCACTAGTATCACGTGTTCATTACATAGGCTTCATCTTTGGAGGCAGTTTATCATGAAATCATTAAAAAAGCGGTACTGGCCTCGGTGAACCACTCTTAGAACTACATCGATTTGACTTGAGTTAAGCACAGCGTACTATCTCAAATTACCGCTACAAAAGACCTTATGACTCCAAGCGAATCAATAGTTTCTATTTCAAACATTTACTGTTGCAACATGACTTCTAATCCCACCAGTTTTGGTGGCAAAAGAAATGCAACAGTTGAACTTGTCAGACTCCATATAGGACACAGAAGTAAGGAAAATATTCAAAAAAACTATAGTAGATGGCAATGTGCGAAAGAAAATAAATATGTACAGCATAGTGAGAATTCCATGGACCTAGGAAATCGTAAACACTGAATGCATCTGTGTCATATCACCAATAGACTCAAGTCATCAGCCCTTAAATTCTCAAAGAGCACAACCAGACATTATATACCACCATACCGGATTCAAAACAGCAGTCAAAAATCTGACTCATCGATGGTATGGGACATTGTAAAAAATATACATTTATAAGCAAAAAAATGAGTGAAGAAATGTATTCCTTTCCAAATAGTTCCTCAACATCGGCTCTACACTAATATATAGTTTTTCTGCACCAAAATGATACAGATCATGTGGTTATTTTAGTCTATAAAAATTACCAGTCTTAGGTATAGGGGGCGAAAATATGAGGTTAAAAGTCATCAAAATAATTAACTAGTAGATGTTAGCAACAAGACATCTAAGTTTTCAGTAGGGGGTGAAAGTAGTTACAGAATTGAAGACCAGTTAATTCGTAAGGGTTAGCAACAAGGTATTACGTTGTCAAGAAGTTACTAAAATAATGATGACTCAGAAGAATTGAATGACTAAGTGGAATTACGTAAGAATACAAAGATGAGAACAAGTTAGCTGAATTAGCTAGAACTGTAATCATAATAATCATAACAAAGTCAAAAGATAGTTACTAAGGTTGGGTAAAGTCGTTTGTAAAACAACACATATTATCTAGTTGTCCACAGCAAATGAGTTGCAAAAATTTATTTCGAATACACAGATTCGGCTTGTTCAGATGAAAATACCAATCGCCTCTGCTGTATGTAAGAGTAGTACTCGTAGAGTATACGATAAATAACTTTAAAAGCTTTGTTAGAGTCAACGTGATGTTCAGTGTCGACGAGATAAGCTAGTATTGAGCTGCGGATGCCTGGCGCTCTCCACCGGGTTGACTGTCCATTGGATGACAGTCTAGGGGAGATGGCTAAACCCTGATTCCAAACCTGCAACGATTGGCTTTTGAAGCTCACTGGAGCTCACCGGCAGACGTATGGACAAGGGGCTTGTTGGATGTCCTGGATGTCTGGCCCCATTCAAAAAGGCGTATGAACCGAACTCCGGTCATCGGCTGCCAATGGATAGTGGACTCCTTACTCCACTCCTACTGCCTTGTAGGTCACACTTGGTTGTGTAAAGGCTAGAGCTGCACTCTCAAACAAAAGGCCGAGCGATTCTGGGGAAATCACTCGTACCAAATTCCCATGAAACTTCATGAACTCTCTTACAAATTGCCGCGCCTGGGCAGCGATGATTCGAGACGTTCATGAAGCCGGCTCATCCTCCCGTAGGAGATAGCCGAAGTAAAGTAAGAAAGTAAAGTAAGTATTGAGCTGCGTATAGCTTTATTCCGACTCTTGTCAAACCAAGATGGTAGGTGTTCAGAAACTCGACGATGAACTTGCCTGATTGTACGCTGTGATAAAATGTCACTATCAATAGCTCTCGTGAACAATAGATGTGGGAACATTGGTATTTTGGGGACTGTTGGCTGTTTTCTTGCTAATGCCATGTGTTGATTCAAAAATTTTTGTCAGAAGTCTGTTTCTACTTAGTAGGTCACGAATAGTACCGAGTTCTCCGGTCAGTGTTTCATGTGAACAAACAACTGTAGCCCGGTGAACCAGCACATCTAACCAGAATACGTTTGTATTGTAGATATATGAACCTCAGAAAGTAAGCATATTGCCGGGTTGATGTGGGTTTCCGATGCAATCGTCTACATATTATTCTGTCTACTCGTTTAGTCATTAGGACGTCGGAAATCGTGATAGTCCTTTTGTTCTTCTTCTTTGGTAAAACTTGTGGTTGAGTGCGCTTTATTGAATCCCCCCCCCATTTTATCCTTTGTCTTGCTTTCTTTCCTCAAAACTATAAATGTGTCATCAACACAAAGGCAATAGAAATCAGAATTATGTATTATATTTTTAAGAGGCACATTCTCCAGTTTTCCCAGGAAAATTTCGCTGAAACTGAACCTAATGGCAATACCATCTGATTGTCTGTACATCTCTTTATCGAACAGAAAACTTAAACTCGTCGTACACCGCAAAAAATCCCTCTAAAAAGGCGCGAAAATTCCACTCTATACCTCCGTTTATCAATTCACTACATATGTAATCCGCTGTTTCCATCAATGGCACGTTGGTGAATAAAGAAGACTCATCCAGAGATATCATGTATTTATCCATCACATTAAGTTCTCTGATTCTCTCCACAAACTCCAAACTGTCTTTTACGCTATTTCCATGGGTTTGTTGTGCGCAACGGCTCTAAAAGTTGAGTGATATAGTGAATTAGATATACAGAAGAGCGGTCTAAGCGGCAAGCCGCTTTTATGAACCTTAGGTAAGCCGTATAACCGTACCGAAAGACCTTAGTGTTTTATACAAAAATGGTGAAATGTGGCCTTTTTTAATGACTCCGTTAACTGTTATTCAGTCTTCTCCGTCGTATCTCTGGCAGTTGATAATTTCTGACATTTAAGACCATCTCTTTTCCTAAGTAATCAGACCTATCCATGATAACCACTCCTAAGTCCTTGTTGGGTCTAGAGGTCACTAAATTATCATTATCATTTGCACTCAGTTTCTTTACAGCCTCTTTGTGTCTTTTGGTCAAAATACCTCAGCATTAAATCTACTATTTATGCATTTACAACAGCAGTCGTCGACTAAAGTTAGCTTAAATCTGTTAATCTCTTCATCCGATGAAGGCCTTGAGTCTCCAGTATGAGCATAAAGGTTTTCAAGTTGAACATGTATGTCCATTTTATTGATCTTTTATGACTCGCGAAATTTCAGACCAAGAGACAAGACTTCTAAATCTGTCATATTAAAACCAGCCCTAGAAAAATTGTGGGCATGCCGTTCCGGATTAGGCAGAAGACGTGTTTCAGGCGTCTGATGGTCTGATAGCTTTGAATAAACTGGGTTCGCTTCTTTGTCTTTCTTCTCTCAATAACATATTGCAAGAATGGGTGCTTCAAATGGTCAGAAAGTTCTTCCACAGCATGGAGTCTCTGCAATATTTCTTGTTAACTCAATGGCACGTGATTTCAAGCAGTTAATCTGATTGAGGACATTTGAAGCAACCATTTTAAAAGCAAACTGAACAGCTTTCGGTATAATTTTTTCCTTTGCCACATTCGAACTGCACTTCGTTATATGCGCAGGCGGAGATCAGGATAAGGTCGACGGGTAACCACAATCTTTCTTCCTCAGGGATTCACTCAGTCGGACAGCACACATACGGCTATCTGTTGAGATCCTGGCAAGTAAGAATTTTTCCTCTCTAGCACTTTATGCTATTCCTACACCCGCAAATGCACACGAACTAGCTGAAGAATCTCCTGACACACATGTAAAGTGAATTTCTCAGATTCATCATATTGGCCAGGTTGGGGTTAAGTAATTTTAATTTGCTTGAGTCCTCCCAGCTGGGAATCTGAAATTTTTTGTAACGTGGCTTATTCGATCTATAGCAATATGTCTGTTAATTGGTGATCCGTTTGAGTACTAGGTTTCCAGGAATTCACTGGCAATTTTTATGTCTCCACTGTTTAAAATTTCGACATATCAATGAAACTAATGTCCATAGTTGTCTACATGCATCGATATGGAAGAATACATGTCTTTTCACTGCTACTTTATATTCTTTGATAACGACACTTTTTTTGATTACAGCTTGATTCCACACCGTACTTTTCTTGTTACAGGTGTAGAATTTCCAGCATGTGATATCGGTAGCCCGAATTTTGCAGGCCGACCATAGATATCAGGTGTGCGTCGGCAGGGGATCGAACACCGGACCATGTGCATGGTCGGCGATAGCCCTAACCACTGTGCCACCGACGCTTTTAGGTCATTTATGCGTTTCTCTGAAACATAGCATGCTCCCATAGCTCGATGTGTCAGAGTTCTAACTGGTGTAGCCTGTTGTCCGATTTGGTAGAGTCCTTACGTCGAATACTTTGGGAGACTATCAGTGGTGCTTTTCCTGCTCTGGTCTCAGAGTTAATAAAAGACAGAGAATCTACCCGTCATAAGAATGCTAGAAGATGATATCGTTGGTGTTGAAGGTGGGTGATGAGGAAGAAAGCTCTGTCAGCTTATGAAAGTATGTTGGCGGTTATTACTTCCCGGTCGACCACACCTTAAAGGTAGATTCCTCCTGAAATTGAAGGAACATTCCATTATCCAATATCGTTTCTACGAGCTAGTATAAACCAATTTGATTTTTTTGTGCTCACCTCTTGATCGTAAGGTATAGGTTCCTGATCTTCGGTAAACTTCTGCGCAGTTCTTCCCGCCACACGAATGTCGTAGCTTTGGTTAACTCCCAAAGGAGTAGTTCTGAGGTTAATTATATGTTGTTTGTAGTATGCGGTGTGCTAAGACTGTTACTACTTTGAATGGAGTTGATTCTTTCACCAGTTAGTCCTCCGGTATCATCGTCAAAAGAAAAGTGATAATAATAATAGGTATAATTAGTGTAGGTTATTCAGAATAAAAGACAGGAAAAGAAATAAAGAAAACGTAAAAACAGACAGCTAATTAAAATTGAAGTTGATATATATATGATATCAATAGTAATAATAATAAGTCTAGTAGTTAGAGCTGTCAGGAGAATTAGACGGGAGAGATTGTAAAGAAGTAGAACGACGAATTTAGTTGTCTAACCCTGAATGGTGTATAGGATTTTAAGGGGATAGGCCGTTTGGACGCATTCCTTGTGTTGCTGCATGGTTGTCCAGCCTTCACTTATAGGTGCCATAGCTACATCTGCAGGTAAAGGAGTTCCAGGGACGGCAAACCCGCAGTGAAAAGAAGTGGGAGCGCACTCGGGTCCTCGCCCTCTGGTGAGCTACCGTTCAGGGATTTCCACGAGGGAGCCTATACATAATCAATGGCAGAACACCTTTGTTTAGGTGATTCTGGTCATTTGTTATTTTTAGACAGTAATCAAATCCCTCCTAAGCCTGACCACAGAGTCCAGTAGACAACTACTTGAGACTGGCCATACACAGCTTGCTTGAAGTGGCTTTTCGAATTGTGTCCGTGTTAAGATCTTTTTTTGCTGTGGCCGATATCTAGTGGTTGTTGCTAGTTAGTCATCGAAATATAAGTCATATACAATAATAGTCTTAATCATCAGTGCAACTTATAAGTCACATAACTTACTTTTATAGTCATGAACACCATCTCCTCGTTCACTTTTGTTCTACTCATATTCTTGAACTGTCTCACTTTTTTTTCCTTCACGTTCCGCAGTGGAACATAGGGCTTCAAGCTAGTGGCTGGAAGTTTCTGTAGCAGTGTTTATTTTACAGGATGGAGTTGTTAGCCTGCCCCATGCCCAACCTTTCCTCTTTACCAGCATTTTTTCTGGCTCAGCGTGGCAAAGGAGTGCGTCTGTGGCCGGGGATCGAACCCCAGACCATGTGCTTGGTCGGCGAGCGTCCTAACCGCTATTCCACCAACGCACTACTGTCTCACTTGAGAAAAAAAATAAACTTGTGTCACTGACAATTAAATATTCATTTATCCTCAGCTAGCTGTTAGCCTAATGAAATTGGTATAGAATAACAATTACCTGGTACTTTCTACATTTTGCCAGCATCCTTCTAGGTGAAGACGTAGACAGAATAAAGCAGTCTTCTGAATACCTTGATGAGCATCAATCTTCGGATGTTTGGTATGCGATTCGCTCCTGCTGTCAAATTTAAGATGATGGTGCAACTGGACTGCACTACATGGATTCACTCCTAGCTTAAAGATAGGCTGGAGTGAAGTGGTGGCTCAGCCTGTTGACCACTTCACTTATTCTGTGGGAAGATGCATGAACCAGCCCAGCGGGTTATTCGCTGATGAAATCACAGCACGGATGTAGAAGGCTCGTTTGGCATATACCGACTTATGCTATCTCTAGCTGTCGACCAAAGGGTGTGTGTTTACTGCTTAGCAGTAATTCTCTCCATCCTCCATTGACTGTTAGTGAGACATGGCCACAGAAAATGGAAGATTTGAAAAGGCCTGGCAAGATGTCTTGGATCATAGGTGTCCGCATTCTATCTCCCGTGTCAGTTGGTCGGTGTAATAGGGTGGGCAATATTGGGGTTAGGCTTCAGTCGAGTGCTAGGCCAGGCGGAAGAATCATTTGACGAGGTTGTGAAGCATCTGCATCGATTGAGATGATCAGGACATGTGTTACGTATGCCTGACCACCGCCTTCCTCGACAGGCAATGTTAGCTGACAGGGGATGGATCAAGTGGTGGTCAAATCATTACATGGCTTCATCAGTCAATGAAATCCGTAACATTTCACGTAGGAAGATGTAGACTGCCTGACTGGTTGGGGTTCTCGGGTCGATAAACACCAATGGCTGGAGGCGATCGGTGATATGGCTCAAAATCGTTCTCAATGGCTGGCTCAGATGCATCCACTCCTTGTGATTTATAATATCCAATAAAATTCTATTGTTCTTCCATATTACTATTCTTTTTGCCTACTATTTGTGTTTATTATCTCTGTTTTGAATCCTTCTCTACTCCCTTCTCTTGCTATGTGTGCTCAACATGGAGGCGTAGTGTGACAAATCGAACTGCTTCACATATCTGTGCAAAGTTTAGTGTGGAAACCAGTAAGTTAGTCAGTCACCTCCTTAAGCCTGATATTTTCTTACAATACCATGCCTGCTACAACTGTTTATTGAGAGTAATTTCATACACTTTAAATGGAAGAGCATATGCTAAGGTAGGTTAGCTCTAGCCTTATTTATATACTGCAAATGTTTATCCTATCACCTCTAAATTTGATTTTGGCCTTTTTTTTCCTTCTTTCAGGGGTCTATATTCTTCACGGTGAATATGCAACCGTTTTTCAATTCTACTAAGTAACTGCATTTACTTTAATTCGGCGGTGTATGTTCGACTGACCCTTGGCTGGACATAAAATCATTTCACACATGCATTAAAAATGAATGTGAAAAGTAATTTTTGTCATTTTATTAAATCGTTTATACATGCTTATTTTTCTAGAATTAATCGAACAACGCGCTAAAACAAAAATTACCAAAGAAAGAGCTGAATTAACCTTAATGATAGCAGCAATTTATTCTGAGCAAGGTAGAAATATCTTATCATTAGATTCTATATAGCATTGTCGATAAGGTTGTCATGATTCTGCACTAGTGGAATACAAAAGGTATCTAGAGATATGGGAGACGAAAGAAGACAATCTCCAATGTGCAATAGCTAACAGATATCTAGCCGAATGTTATATTGAATTGTGCGATTTCACGCAAGCAATTATTCATACAAATCGATATCTTCAATTATCTCAAATTTGCGATAATAAAATGGAACAACAAAGAGCCTATGTCACACTGGGCCGATGTTTTTTGAATCGTGTAGACACTTTAAAAGATGGTCCTTTAGTTGTTAAAAGTTTAAAATCAGCTAGTCAAGCACTAGTGAATAGTATAAAACTTATTAAAGATTTATCGGGTAATTTGGACGCGAGGAGTTCTGCTGAAATGCGTGCTGTATCACTGCTCAACCTTGGTAAGAGTATATTTATCTCATTGTTGAAATTTCGCTATAGGTCATGTTGAACGTGCACAACACAATCATAATGCAGCTTTAGAAAGTTTTACCCAGTGCATTACACTAGCACGAAAGCATAGCTTACAGAAAATTCTATTTCGTGCTTCATATCAAGCTGGTGAAATGTTAATGAATCAAATCTCCGCGCATGCCTTTAAACCATACTCTCGGTCAGTATTCCTTCAATTGATTAAACAGAGTGGAACAGAAAAAGCCTTGGAGATTGTTCGGTAAGTTGGAATACTGATCATTTTTTTTATTGGAGACAATTTAGATCTGCACTCTCCTCACCTTTAGCAAAACCGTATGTGGATAATGAGGCTAAACTTTTGTGTGCAAATCTAAAAGAGTTATTAGCTCAGGTTTGTTCTCTTTTGTTTGTTAACCGCCTACAAATTCATTTATTTGAAATGCTTAGATATATCTTTGTGACGGGAATAGTCGTAAAGCGATCAAGATATTTCGTTTGCTAAAGATAGAATCCCCGACTGCCTCGAAACAGTATGCTAAAATGATGAAGAAAAGTAAGTGTGACTGAAATATATGTCTGTCTATCTGTCTGTCTATTTGTCTGTTTTCGACATAGAACTTTGCACCAACGTGCACCAGTTCAAGTCGCCACACTCCCTCCTTATAGCACACAAAACAAAAGAAGAAAGTAGATGGAATGCATAATAGACAGTAAACAGAGGTGTGAGACAAAGGAATAGTAATAACGAAGAACAATATACTTTCATTGGAAATGATAAGTCAGAAGGAGTGGATGCATGTGCGCCAGCCATTGAGAACGATTTTCAGCCATACCACCGATTATTTTCACCTCTGGGTTTTTTACCGTCCTGAGGATCCCAACCAGCCAGTCAGAAAGTCTACGCCTCCCAACGTGACTGGTTTAAACTAAATGTTGTGGATTTCACTGACTGGTGCCATGTCTTGGTTTGATCGCCGCTAGCTGTTTTCCAGCCTGACCCTATGTCAGCTTACATTGCCCATTGTCGAGGAAGGCGATGACTGGGCATACTTAACACATGTCCTAACCACCTCAGTCGATGTAATTTCATAGCCTTGTTGATTGATTTTCCCTCCCACCTACCTAGCACTCGATCGATGCCTAACCTCAATATTACTCACCTTATTATATCACTTCTAACGGGAGATAGAGTCCAAGCACCTATGATCAAAGACAGCTAATCTTTTCATGTCTCTCACTCTCAATGGCCAGGTCTCCCAACCAGCCATAAAGGAGGACGGAGCGGACTCCTGAGCAGCAAACACGTCCTTTGATCGATAGCCAGCCAGATATCATGTCTACTAAGCCAGAGACGGTGTAAACTGGCATGTGCGAAACTAGCCCTCTGTATCCGTGCTGAGATTTCGTCAGAGATCAACCCGTTGGGGCTGGCTGATGCAACTTCCAAAATAAGTGAAGTGGTCAGCACGCTCTGCCACTACACTCCCTATTTCTAAACTAGGAGTCAGCGTAGTCCAATCCTGTACCATCATCTTGCATTTGGCGGGAGCGAATCGTATGCCAACATTCGTAGACTGCAGCTCAGTGTGTTCAGAAGACTCTGCATTTTGTCAGCGTCCTCGCCTAGGAGGACTATATCGTCTGCACATTCTAAGTCAACAAAATTATTCCTTGGTAGCAAGTCAATCCCTGTGTCTCTGAAATGAGTTAGGGTTAAGTCCATCAGTAGATCTATGGTGAAGTTGAATAGGAATTGGAATAGTGGGCATCACTCGCTGACAAACGCCACTGGTCGTCACCAGTTCAGATGACAGCTCGCCGTAAGCCCTCACCTGGCTGTATGAGTACGAGCAGAGTCCCTTAATCAGTGCAATGTATTTCCTCGGAATTCCCTTTACAGCCAAGCATCTCCAGACAACTTCTCGATCGACAGAGTCGAATGCTGCCTTTAGGTCAAGAAATATAATGACTGTTGGACGCCGGTAGGAATGCCTATGTTCTAGAATCTGTCGGAGGGTGAAGATATGATCAATACACCCTCTTCCTGGTCTAAAGCCTGCCTGACTCTCTCGTGTTTGTCCCTCCTGAGCACCACTTAGTCTACGCATGATTATTGAGCCTAAGACTTTAGATACTACATTAGTCAAGCTAATCCCTCTGTGATTATTACAGGAAGACTTGTCTCCTTTCTTGTATATCGGGATAATCAGTGACTTACACCAACCCGACGGGACTTCCTCTGATTCCCAGACGCTGTGTAGAACCTCATTTAATGCAGACAGTAAACTGTTTTCACTGTACTTAAATACCTCTGGAGTCATTCCATCAGGTCTGGCTGCTTTGCTTTGTTTCAGATTGGTGACAGCTTTAGTAACCTCAGTTGGGGACGGAGGACCTGTGTCTATATCCCATTCAGGGAGGTGTTGGATGTTCGACAGGTTGAGCATGGCTGTAGGCCAATTAAACTGCTCCTCATAATGCTCTTTACAGCGCTTCAGTCGTCTATCCTGACAGGTAGTTATGGTACCATTTTTCTCCGAGATCGTTTCACTCATCATTTGCCTATTACCACCTGTTTCCCTGATAAGACTAAATAGTTGTCTGGTGTTACCAATCGCCAATGCCTTTTTCATCTCTTTTGCTTTTGTCACCTACCACTGTTCACGGTCGTTGCGAAGTCTATAATATTTTATTTTTTGAAGGTTTTCGACTTATGAATCTATTCAACGAAATGCCAAACGAGGTGTCTACTACGAATGACTTTATTGTATCTTCTCGTACTCATGAGAAATTAGGCGATCTTTATGCTGGAATCGATCTACAAGGCTGTGCACTAAGGCATTATCAATTCATGGTGAGCTAACTCGATATTTCTTTTGTTTTTTGTATGTGTTTTAGACAATTTATGCAGTTGTGTGTAACGACTCGAGGTTGCATTGTGTAACGTTGAAAGACAAGAGACTTGATAATGCGAATATGTTTATTTGGAACTGGTGGTTATTGCCTAATATTAGCGAAATTATGTGGTACACCTTATCGCCAAATCGTCATTGGCATAGATCTTTGCTGCTGTGCTACTTCTGCGCTCCCCCCCACCCCCACTTCGTATTGTGTTTCTTTGCCTTCTTTTCATGTCTGCCTTGTTTTGTCGCAACACTGGTTCATCATCTGCTATCTTTGGTGTCAAATCTCTCTCTTTCTCGGCTATTTGATGTTTTGTGCCGATTAATTTTGTCGGAAGCATATGACACAGCATCATCCATCTATTTTTTATTATTTTTTATTACAACTTGATTCCACACTGTATTTCTGGTACAAGTATGGAATTTTCAGCATGGATATCGGCAGCCCAAACATTGCAGGCCAACCATAGATATCAGGTGTGCGTCGGTGCGGACTTGAACCCCGGACCATGTGCATGGTTGGCGAGAGTCCTAACCACTGTGCCACCGACGCATCTAGATGTTCTCTTAGACTTCTTGGTAGTAGTCAGCGAACCTTCACGAATCCTGTGAAGGATAGAACACAGGACTGTCAAGTTAAGTGGTGGGCATGTTAACACTCAATCATTTTGGTTGGAATTCAGTACTTCATAATTTCTGTGGTAGTATACAGTGTCATCAGTGGGTTGTATCTTCACAGCCAACTTATTAGACCTCGTCGGTTATCATTTTTGATTTGAACTTAATGATGTTCAGTTTTTTGGGGATTGGATTCAATTGAGGTTAGATTTCAGCTTGAAAAGATGTCACTAAATGAATCATATAAAGTTCGATTGCTTATTACTCACAAAAAATATTGTAGCGTATTGATTGTTTACAAGAGTGTATTATTTGTTCGAGAGAAATTTTCAACCTGAATTCACGGTGGTCAAAAAGTCATAAAAATCCAAGGAAGAACCGAAATCTCATCGAAACTCTATTAACTGGGATACTTCGATGTTTTAAGTGGACTTCACCGAAGAATTGGAGACTGTTCTATCAGTAATTTTGTAGATAGTGTCTAACAGTGGAATACAGGCCAACGCGCATTTCGACCTATTTGAGATTCACCAACTAGTAGATGTACCTGTAGTTTCAGCGTGTGGTTAATGTCCTCACTGAGACTCGAATTCAGTTCCCATGCCCATTATACAAGGGGGTAGGTCGCATGAACGATGTGGTTTAGTGGGGAATAGCACTTTAGCGTTTGAAACAGTGGGTACTGGGGTCGAATCTCACTGGGAACGCAGTTATATCTAGATGACGAGTCTCAAATAGATCGAAACGCGCGCATCCTGAATTCCACTACTGCTAGTCACGATCCATCATACATTATCAAAGCCTCCGTACTAGAAGCTGACATTTCACAATAGAGGTTGGACGTTTCGGTTCGATCAACTAACGGGAGCATCAAAATTGAATTAGAAACACAACCTCCCCTCCTCCCTTTTTGGTATATTTACATTTATCCAGTGGAGTTACGCTCTCTTGATGGTTCGACTATTTTATCTTCAACACTGTAACAGGATTTTAGGATAAGATTTTACTCCTGAAACACCAGAATGCCGTTACTGATTAATTGTCACTCTTTTAATTTTCTTTACCGCCGTTGTTGCATACTTTCCCGAATAAGTAAGATTACTCACTATTTTTCACCCATCACTATCTCGTATACACTTTCACACTTTCATACATATTTTGTTACTAATTTACACTAACCTCTAACTCTTGTCAGCCCTGACGTGAAGCTAAGATAAGAGATCTCCTGGCTGACGTATGTTTTTAAATCACACCACGTGGGAATTTCTCATATTTAGAGGAAAGATATTCTGTCACTGTCGCAGCATATGATCTAAATTGCATTCTTTACTGCTCTAGTGGTGGTATGACTGACTTCTTTGTAAGAATTAGAGACTTGGTTATAACTTGATAAACAGTTACAGTGATGGCTAAACTGTTGAGAGTTACACTGCGTAACCTTAAAGTTCCCTCCTGTTGACCATTGTTGGGGTCATGGGAATGATTTGCTGAAAAGTTGCAAACTTGGCCGAAACAGCTGTGCAGTACTCCCTGGACAAAATCTACCAAAACTCTACAACCCAATAGTTGGACAACTAAAACCATTCTTCATGAGCTTGACATCGTTTAGGAAACCATCAGGGAATTCTGTGCAGATGTTTCGTCCTAGTGTGGGACCCTTCAGTTGCACACACCCACCATAGGGAGTTCAAACTTAGTACATTCTGATTACAAGGCTAGCGAACTCGTAGATCATTAAGCCACTGAGACCCGATCCAAAGGCCAGCCCATGACGTCCAACCACTACCTATTCATGATATAGCGCTACCAATAGCCAGTGTCATGGCTGCTGAGTCATGTCAGCCGATGATGAAATCATGTAACCAATCAAATCTGAATCCTGCAAACCAACACTTGAAACATTCTTCTTTTCTATAATCTGTTACTAGATCGAATAAAAGTTATAGTAGTTAATTGTTTCAATTTAAGCGTCCGTCTGCAATAATAATATAAATGTGAATGACTCAAAACGATACAATTCACCAGCAGTATGGAGGATCCATGTACTACTTGGCTGCTGAAACCTCTGGAAGAAAAGTAGGTTTCGGACCCTCGGGGCGGGGGGGGTGGAAGAGTTGTTTGAGGTGCTCTTCATGAAGCGCCCAGTCTCTGGTCCGTAAAGTAGCACTGACTTCACATTGGAGTTGAAAATCCGTGTCTTATTTTTCATGCTGAGTGCTGTTGACCTTGCCCTGTTTCCACACCTTCTCCAGTAGTTGTGTCATCAAGTTCGCTTTTGTCTCTGGGTCTATTTTCAATGCCTCTACGGGTATTCCTTCTGTCCTGCTGCTTTTCCAGGTTTTAGCATCTTGATTGACTTCAGGATTTCTGTTTTCATCGTACGGTTGATGTCTGCCGGTAGTTCTGCTTCCGCTGTGGGTATGATTGGGCGCGTTGTAGGTGGCGATCGATTTGGAAGTCTTTTGAAGTGTTCAGCCCAGTGTTTATTTTGCTCCACCTCCTTGGTGATTGACTTAATTTTTGTTGAATGTTTCCTCGATAGGTATCTAGTTGTTTGGTAGAGTGTTGCAGAGTTTCCTTTGCCTATACTGCAGCTTGTTCTGCTTCACTTGCCATAGTTTCATAATATTTTCTTTTTGTCTTCCCTGACACTCTTCTTCACTTTTTTGTTCAGTGTATCGTAGCTTGCATTCAACTCTTGTTTTTGTTGCTCTTCTATGCTCTGGATAATCTTTTGTTTCGTCATCCTTCCCTCTTCTATTAGTCTCCATGTGTGTGTGTGTGTGTAGTGAGCCACTGTTTTTCCTGTCTGTCTTCTTTCTGCCTAGAGCTTCCTTGCAAGTTTGACTCTCGACACCACTTTCAGACTGTTCCAGTGTTTTTCAACACTGGTCTCTTCGCTAGTGTTGATTTGTGTCTCCGCCTTTTTCATTATGTTTCCAATGAAGATGTCCTTTAATGGCCTGATACTTCAGTTTTTGAGTATTGAAATTGGCTTGTGGTCTGTCGACAGCTCCTGTTTCCTTGAAAGCTTTTAATTTTGATTTGGATTGTCCCTTGTACGAGATTACTGACTTGTATTTTCTTTAAGTGTTTACTAAGCAGTGGCTCATATATAAAATAACATATATACATATTAATTAAAATTAAAATTGGGAATTAGAATGCCATAATAAACAGGGGGATGGATAAAACAAACAAAGTAGCATTATAATAACTAAGAAGACTGACATTGTGCAATTAGGGGTTAGAAATGTAGAAATAACAAAATAGACAGGATGTTTGGATAAAAACTAATGTGATGAATAATTGTTTATGCAATCAGGGATTAAATATGTAGAAATAGTAAAATGACAAAATAAACACTAAGTTCGGGTATGAAAATATGGTAGTGTAAACAGGGATTAAGAAAAACTTGAAATAACATGAATAAACAGGAAGTTTAGATAAGAAAGGCGATGGGATGGTGATTACTAAAAATTACCTGTTTATGATGGCCATGGCAAGGACAGGGGTTGGACGTATTTCTTTTGTATACAAAGCGTGGGTTTGAGCTTTTGTATAGCTAGCGCCTCGGCTATGCCCAGATGTCTTGATTTTACTCCCTTTGATGGGTTTGATCGAATCTTGTAAATGATTTTGAAGGATTTTTCGAGTGGCGCTGAATGTCCTGAATTCACCAGGTGTTCTGTCACCGAACTATTTACCCGTTTTCGTTCTCCTTTTACTAGCCAGGCTGGATAGTGTTCACGAGCGCGTTTTTCAAGTCGGCGCATGGTACGGCCAACGTACTCAGCTCCACAAGAGCAAGTAAACTGGTATATGCACGTTGAGGTGGCCCAATGCGACAGCTTGTCTTTCGCGTTCTGGCTGAACAGTTTCTTGCAGGAAAACGTCAGTCGTAGGCTAGCGGCGAAGTATGTTTTCCTCAGCGATTTTGAGAGGCGTCTGCGAAGGATTTCTGCTTCAATATCACCTTTGAATTCTAGATTAAGCAGAAGCATTTTCTTTGGGACGGATTGGACTTGTTCAGAAGTCTTCTTAGGTTTGAGATTCTTTTCTATGAACCTGGGCGGGAAACCGTTTTCCATCAGGGTTTTTCGAAGATTACGCAGTTCTTCTTCAACCACTTCCTCGCTGCATATCTTCCGAATCCTCGAGGAAAGAGCGTATATCAGGTTCCTCTTTCTGCTCAGGGGCACGAAGCTTTGAAAGTTGATGAATTGTCCATTCCATGTAGGCTTTTTGTATATGGACCTTTTCAGGGAGTTGTCGGCGTTTCTTGTCAGATGGACGTCGAGGAAGTGGAACATTCCGTCGGATTCAGTCTCAAGTGTGAAGTCGATGTTTGGGTGGGCATTATTGAAAATTTGAAGTAGGTTTTTTAAATCACAGTTCTCATCACAAATAATGAAAGTATCATCGATGTATCTCTTGTAGAGATGGAGGTCGTTGATAGTTGTTGATAAGGCGTTGTTCTCTAAGCTAGCCATAAAGCAGTCGGCTAGAAGGGGTCCTAAGGGAGAACCCATTGCTACTCCATCTACTTGCCTGTATATTTCTTTGTTGAAACTAAAGTATACGTTGAAGGTGCATCGAAGTAACAGTTCTTTCAGGTAATGAATTGGTATATCGACATTGATGTTATTGGATTCAATGTAGTCACAAAGGAAACATACGGTTTCTGTCAGTGGAACGTTGGTGAAGAGAGACACGACATCCAGGGAGACCATTTTCTTTTCTGCCACATTGACATTCTTAATTGAATCAACAAAGTCGAATGTGTCGCGGAGGTTATGTCTTGACAGCTTCTCTTTCACCGGCCCGAGAATCTCCACCAGCCATTTCGCGATTGTATGATATGGGGAATCTATCATATCTAGTATTGGGCGGAGTGGGACGTCTTGTTTGTGCACCTTGGGTAAGCCGTACATACGTGGCGTTGTAGAACCAGATGGGCGCAGTTGTTCGTATAGCTTTGAACTGATAATGGATTCGTCCTTCATTTTCTTCAATATCTTTGTTAGCTGGAGCTCCGTCTGTTCAGTGGGATCTTTCTGTGGAGACTGTTTCTGAAACTTTTTATCATCGGATAGTATCATCGAGAGTTTGCTTAGGTAGTCTGATTTGTTCATCAGGACGATTCCGGAGCCTTTATCTGGTCGCGTGATGATCAAGTTTTCATTATCTTTCAGTTCTTTCAGCTCCTTTCGATGTTCTTTGGAAAGGACGTTACGGAGGCTGGGTTTTTTGTTGATATAATCGAGACAGCAATTTAAAACGGTTGATTTGAAAAGTTCTGCATTCTCATATGAGATTGGGACGAGATCTTTCGTCTGGTCGATTAAATTCTCAAATTGCACTTTCGTGTTGAGTTCATTCACTTTTGACGTTGCATCACAAAACTTAGGCCCAAGTGCTAAGATTTGCATTTGAATTGGAGATAGTTGAACATCAGAATAATTGTACACGTATTTTTCTGGACAAGTAGGAAAGACGGTTTCTTTTGTAACGGACTTTAGGCTTTGGTTTAGTTTCATTATAACATCATCTGTTCTTTTCTTTGTAACCGTATTGGAGTAGTTTTCGAATGCTGTTCTCTCGTCTTCAGATAACTCATGGAGAACGTGGGAGCTTTTTGAGATATTCTGCTCTAGCTCAGGTAGTCTTGATCGCACTGCATCGATGTGATTCAGAGTGTGTCGTTTCAGCGTACGTGAGTTAGGGGATATGTGATTTCGTCTGAGATGCTTCCAAAATACTTTGGGATATTCATGTTTCTCGAGACAATTCTTCAAGAAGAAAATCTTTGCGTTCGCCTCAGCAAGCTTGACGGACAAACGTAGAAACTTGTTCAGTTCCCTTACCGTCGAACGGTCCTTGCTCCTCTTTAAATCACGGAATATACACATTGGGTCATAGGAGTAAATAAGAAGACAGTTGCAGCGAAGAAAATTTTCTTTTCGACGAAGTCCAAAAAGAAATACGTCCAATCCCTGTCCTTGCCATGGCCATCATAAACAGGTAATTTTTAGTAATCACCATCCCATCGCCTTTCTTATCTAAACTTCCTGTTTATTCATGTTATTTCAAGTTTTTCTTGATCCCTGTTTACACTACCATATTTTCATACCCGAACTTAGTGTTTATTTTGTCATTTTACTATTTCTACATATTTAATCCCTGATTGCATAAACAATTATTCATCATATTAGTTTTTATCCAAACATCCTGTCTATTTTGTTATTTCTACATTTCTAACCCCTAATTGCACAATGTCAGTCTTCTTAGTTATTATAATGCTACTTTGTTTGTTTTATCCATCCCCCTGTTTATTATGGCATTCTAATTCCCAATTTTAATTTTTATTAATTTGACCCTTGACCGGATATTATTCTGGAACTTTGCCATCCATTTGATATATACATATGTTTCTTAATACTTTTTTTTTTCTAGCTTGGATTTTCAGAACTGGCTTATAAACAGCATTCTACACCAGGTGTTGTTGTTCCTGACGATATTGTTAAATTAGTCGATGCTGCTTTAATATCTATCGCTGAAACATATCGTGCACTTACTTACTATGACCAATGTGTAGAAATGTATAGGCGTGAAATTCTATGGGCTACATCAACTGGTCTATCTACAAGTGATATGGTTACAAGTTGGTTGAGTTTAGCACAGGCTCAACGTTTAATCCCAAACACCAATACTTCTACTATTCAGCCAACAGACACTTCTTCTTCTTCTTTGGAAACTAATCAGAAGATTACTTTGAATGGTTCAGAGACTGTATTGGATTCATTATTGTCTGCGCACAAAACTTCTAAACTTGTTGGTTCTACATCTTTAATTGTAAGTTGTCGATTTTTACTTATCTGTTCTTTATCCTCGATTTTTGAATGCAAAGAGGCTGGCTCTTTAGGCTATTTTCGATTTTTCGCCTAATGTTATTGATTTTCTTCTCTCATTAACTCAAGAAACTATTTTGAACGACTAATACAAATTTATACTTCAGATCTTCGCCATGTTTCGAATGATTCTACTGTTAGATGAATGATTCAAGTATATAACAGAAAGTACACGGCGGTGACAATACAAAAGTTTGCTTGCATTTGTTAGCCCATGTTAGCCAACAGGTTGATCCCTGATAGAATCTCTGCACGGATACAGAGGGCTAGTTTCACATATGCCAGTTTATGCTATCTCTGGCTTAGTAGACGTGATATCTGGCTGGCTATCGATCAAAGGACGTGTTTACTGCTCAGGAGTCCACTCTGTCCTCCTTTATGGCTGGCTGTGAGACCTGGTCATTGAGAGTGAAAGACATGAAAAGGCTAGCTAGCTGTCTTTGATCATAGGTGCCTGCATTCTATCTCCCGTACGAAGGGGTAGGTATAACAGGGTGAGCGATATTGAGGTTAGGCATCGGTGAAGTGCTAGGTAAGGGGAGGGAAAATCAATATACGAAACTGGGAAGCTACATCGGCTGAGATGGTTAGGACATATGTTACGCATGCATGTATAGCTATCGCCTTCCTCGACGGGCAATGTTAGCTGACATAGGATGAATCAGGCTGGTAAAGAGCTAGTGGTGTGGTCAAACCAAAAACATGACACCAGTAAATGAAATCCATAACAGTTAGTTTAAGCCAGACACGCAGGAAGGTTTCGACTGCCTGACTTCCTGGTTGGGGTCCTCGGGACGGTAAAAACCGAGAGCTGGCAACGATATGGCTCAAAATTGTTTTCAATGGCTTGCGCAGATACATCCACTCCTTGTGACTTGTCATTTCCAATGAAACTATATTGTTCTTCGTTATTACTATTATTTTTGTCTCATATCGCTGTCTATTGTCTCTGTTATGCATTTCTTCTACTTTCTTCTCTTGTTTTGTGTGCTCAATATGGAGGGAGTGTGTTTGACTTGAACTGGTGCACATCGGTGTAAAGTTCTATGTCGAATATAGACAGATAGACAGACAGACAGACAGGGATAAGTCGACTAGGTATTGAACTACGGATCACGTTCATGGTTGGCGAGAAGTCGTCTGTCGCCTAACCGCAGACGCACAATTTTGGTGTAATAAACTAGAATTCTTTTTTTTTAAATTTTATTGGTGCTACAGTTCATTTTCTTTTAGCTTTAGGGGAAAGTTGTTATCTTTTTCTTAGTCAATTTAATATCGCCTCAATTTGTCTGTGTTTGTATTGACGTGTTTAAATTCTTATTGAAATTGATTTTCTTAGGGTGATTGTTTAAGAGAATTGTTGGATTACTATGAACAGTACAACTATACAGAGAAAGCTTATAAAATACGTGAGGAATTGAAAAAAATTGACCAAGCAACCTGTTCACAAGCAGAAAATGAAAAAGATCAAGGGGATGCTGATGAAGAGGAGGAGGAAGAAGAAGAAGCTGCAGCAGAGAGTGATAAAAACACTTCAACTGATAATGATGATGATGACGATGCTGTAACTCAATTCTTGGCATCCCTTTCATCAGATTCAGGTTAGAATTGTTTTTATTGTATTCCCTTAATTTTAATTGTCATCTGTTTATTTTTCTGTAAAAAATATTCCACTAGTGTGTACAATTGAAGTTCGTTCAAGGATTGATATCAATTAGAGAACCTCTGTCTGTCTGGATTCAACATAGAACTTGGCACCGAAGTGCACCAGTTCCAGTTGCCACGTTCCAATTAGCACACAGAGGTAGACAAGAAGATGAGTGAAGAGAATCAATAGAGTTTGACAAGTATAAGAGTGAAACAGAATGGGTAATGGTAGAAAGGAATATGAAAGATTACAGAGACTGAATACGTCAGCGCTGGCCATTGACAACGATTTTGAGCCATGTCACCTATTGTCTCCAGCCATTGATTCCTAGAGTCCCGAGGGCCCCAACCCGGGAGTCTGCATCTCCCTACCTGACTCAGTTTAACTGTCAAGGATTTCATGGATTGATGAGGCCATGTTTTTGCTTGGCCACCACTTACTCTTTTCCAACCTGCACCTATATCAGCTAGTAATGCCCGTCGGGGGAGGCGGTGGTTAGGCATGCGCAGCACGTGACCTAGCCATCTCAATCTATGTAACTTTATAGCCTCGTCGATTGATTTTCCCTCTTTGCACAACACTCTACGCCTAACGTCAACATTACTTACCTTGTTAAACCACCTAACGTGAGACAGAGATCGCAGACATCTATGATCGAAAGCAGTCAACCTTTTCATGTCCTCAACTCGTATTGACCATGTTTCAGAGCCATAGACAAGGATGGAGCGAACTGCTGAGCAGTACACACGTCTGTTGGTTGATAACCGGATGTCACGCCTACGCCAGAGATGGTGTAAGTCAGCGAAAGCAGCTCGAGCTTTTCGGATCCGTGCTGAGATTTCATCGCCAATCAGTCCGTTGGTGCTAATACAACTTCCCAAATAGGTGAAGTGGTCAACATGTTCTATCACTTCACTCCCTATCACTAAGCTAGGAGTTGACGTGGTCCAGTCCTATAGCAGCATCTTACATTTTGTTGGGGCGAATCGCATGCCAAACATACGAAGATTGTTGCTCAAGGTGTTCAGAAGGCTGCATTTTGTCAGTATCCTCCCCTAACAGGACTATGTCATCTGCATATTCTAAGTCCATTAGGTTATTCCCTGGTAACAAGTCGATTCCTAAGTCATTACGTTCAGTTAAGGATACTTCCATCAGCATATCTATGTAGAGAACCGATGAAAACCAGCCACAGGGAGTACTGGACAACTAGCTGTTTCGTCAGTCTAGTTTGTGAGCTCATCAGTAGTATGCATCCGCCAATGGGGTTGGAAGCCAGGACCTTGAAGTTACAAGCCGAGCGCATAGACTATTTATGTGCAACTTTAGTGAAGCTTATATTTCCTCTGAGACTCAAGGTTGTATCACACTCACTATTCGGTGACATGAGCCAGTTGTAAAATATTTATCACGAAACAATACATTTTGAAATCTTAAAGCATTACCGAAATTTTCAAGTATTGGTTTTGTAGGGATTTTGTTTGATTGTATAGAGGATTTCATCATGAGCTGACATCAGTTAGAGAACACCACTGGAAAACCTGGGAGCACTTACTGGATAGCTGTTTCGTCAGCCTAGTTTGGGATTCTTCAGCAGTACGCACCCACCTGGGTTCGAATCCAGGACCTCCTGGTTACAAGGCAAGCTCGTAGACCATTGAGCCACTGGAACCCGATTCAATGGTTCTTGAATTCCAACTTCTGCCAATTCACGACATGGCACGACGATTTCGCAATACCTTCTTCGATGAGTTACTGTCCCATCTTCGACCTGCTGTACCCCACTGGTCATGGCTTCCCACTAGAACCCCAGGTTAACTGCCTGAACAGGGCCGGTCGCTAGTGAGCATCAAGCAATTAACCTGGGGTTCTAGTGGGAAGCCGTGACCAGTGGGATACAGCAAGTCGAAGATGAGGCAGTAACTACTCATCGAAGAAGACATTGCGAAATGGTCGCATTACCGAAATATTTTTCTAAGGATTAAAATAGTTATCATCATCATTAGGGAAGGTAGATTAAACAGAACTATCTACTAAATAACTCCCAAATATACATAAGCTATATTTGCTTGATATCCAGGGACGGTTATTCATACCACCCGATTTGGTGTTCGGTGTATAATCAAAGTGATAAGTTAATGCTAGACGGTTGAAGGTAACCCTGGACACCTAGGTGTCGCGTTTGCGCTGACACTGGTCAGCAAGGGATCGGCGTGCTCCCTCTGTTGTTGGAACCCGCATCACCCAATGCTGCAGTCACAGTCGTCATCACTACTGAAATATTTAAGCTCATGAATAATCTCCTCTATGGCTACAAGTAGGTACATGTTATGTACTCGTCGCTAAATTATTGTTGTGGACTGGTCGAGAAACTAATAGTCCTGACGCAAGAAGGCGGAAATCAGAAGACCACTAGGTTTGCGATGATACTTCTATTGTCCAAACACAAGGAGACGAAAATAAATGGTCTCACACCAAAGTGGTAAGTAAGTGAAGTAAAGTAGTTCACACAAATTGTGTGAGCGAAATATATATGACAAGGGTGTGAACAATCATTAGACAGTCTTAACATGAATGGCTAATTATAATGAAGTATCGATCCATACATACATAGCAAATATAGCAGACATGTCAACAACTACCATACATGGATATATGTCACTAAGCTACGGACTGTCAACAAACACACATATTATATATAATATAAGGAGAATATACGTTGCTAAAGGAGACAAGTTCATACAAGTGAAATGGTCACAGACTAAGCGAGCAAATAGAAAGAGAGACCAACATACACACACATACATAAATATATATATGTGGATACATATCAGTACATGGATTCATTACTAGGGAGCAGGCAATATCATACGTCAAGTCCTTTGACACTGACTGATTGGCTTCAACATAGAACTTTGCAATTGATGTGTGAAGCAGTTCGAGTTGTCACACTGCGCGTCTCCATGTTGAGCACACAAATAAACAGAAGGGAATAAAGAGAGTTTCATCAACACAGAGACAAATAGCTGAAGTGTGAGTGAGGGAAAGCGAATAGTAATCTACGGAAGAAGAACAATAGAGTTTTTTATTGGATATTATGATAAATCTAGTCCCTGGTGTTGAGATGCAGTAGTAGGTAAAACCTAATGGAGTTATTTTGTCTGATGTCAACTACACTAAAGCTATTTGTTGTTACTGTCTTTATACATTAGAAGAGCACTAATTATTGCCAATCGTCTATTTGTCATGATTAGCATATCTGAAGTCAGGTTTCTTTATCCAACTTTGTTAAAGCAGTTCAGTGTCTGTAAGTATGATATGTGCTGTGCGCTGTCCAAGTGCAAAGTACTGTTACAAGATTGGCAGGAGCCTGTTCCTGCAGTCACTCTTACGGGTGAACCGCTTGAAGTTGTTGATAAGTTTGTGTACCTGGGTAGTTGTGTGAGTGCTGGCGGAGGGGTGACGGATGAGATTTACGACCTTATCATGAAAGCTAGGGTGGCACACGTTAACATGAGCCACCTCTGGCGCCGTCGCAACGTTAGCCTTACTGTCAAAGGTCGGGTATACAATGCTTCGGTGCTCCCTGTTTTGCTCTACGCCTGTGAAACCTGGCCTCTCCGAACTGAGGATATGCGGCAACTCTGCGTGTTCGATCATTGCTGTCTCCGCAGGATTGCTTGCGTTCGATGGAATCATCGCGTGAGTAATTCTGAGGTTCGGCGGCGTGTATTTGTCGAACACAGTGGAGATCACCATTCATTGAGTGTTGTCATCTGGAAACACCGGCTCCTGTGCCTTGGACGTGTGCTGTAAATGTCATCCCAGAGGCTTCTGTACAGGTCTCTGTTCGCTAGCCAGCCCTGGGACGGGATGGAAAAGGCGAAGAGGTGGTCAGTCCATGACGTGGCGTCGTGGGATGAAGGATATTTGTGCTAGATTAGCATTGGTTGGTGCGTCACGACTCCCTGGTCGGAGTTCGCGAGATAGCTCGAATCGATGGCTCGAAACGTTATCGGATATGGCCAAGAATCGAAATCAATTGCGAACGTGCTGCAATTTCCTTCTTTCTTCCCTTCCCGATGATAGTTAACGAATAGTATTTGAACTTGTTAAGCATGACTGTTTTCCTTCCAGATGAAGTTCTTTATTCGTTCTCCACCCATATTTGTACTTTTAATCTATGTTGTTTTATTATTCTTGTGTGGTGCATCTTCTTGGTGTCATACTGTACCAAGATTTTTCTGCATTTAAATAAAGTAATAATGAATAATAAAGCAGTTGACCGCATCTCGACCAACCAATGTGAAGCACATCAGTTCAGCGTTTTTTTTTGTTTTTTGCTTGCCAATTCTTCTACAGTTCTTAATAGTCTTTTCCATGATATTGTATAAAATTTATTGTCACAACTAACAATTTTACTTCTTTGTTATTGAAAAATAAATATCCCTTTAGAACTTGAACAGTGTATTGGCAATACTGAGCTTATCGATGAATTTCAAGACGGCAGTCGAAGTAAAAAGTCAGGGAAGGCGATTTGTTTAAAAGTAAGATATTACCCATATTTATTTGGGGATTTTATATGGTATATCCTTTTTTTTAGATGAATTGGGACCATCTGCTTTATCCGATGGGTATTAGAGCGTTTTAATAAATAGGCCAAAGTATTTTCGATTGAGCACTAGTCACTAACTAGTGTGGAATGTGTCTAGACCTATCTACGGTGCTTGACTGAATTCTATCAGTGTCAAGCTTGCAATGTGGCCACCATCCATCCCACTAGGTGGCTCTCCATCATGGTGCACTGTGCATTGGTGGTATTATAGGGTTGGAGGCAATCGGCCACAGGAAGCCTTGCTTCACCTAGTTTTCGTGCTAGTTGGCACTCATCAGCCTCCAACCTTAGGCGTCCGTGGCACAGTGGTTAGGACTCTCGCCGACCATGCACATGGTCCCGGGTTCGAGCCCTCGCCGACGCACACCTCATATCTATGGTCGGCCTGCAAAATATGGGCTACCGATATCCACGCTGAAAATTCCATACTTGTACCAAAAATACAGTGTGGAATCAAGCTGTAATCAGAAATAAAAATAAAATAAATATAAGGTCAAAGTGTTCTCTAGCATGATTTCATGAAAAATCAATGATATATAAATGATGTATTACTCCGCGAACGTATGTTTGTCATTCTCTAGCCGACGAATGATTGGGATACAAACGAAGCATACATAGCTAGATAGTTTTGCCACACATTTATGTGCATTTATCAATTCAACTGCACTTGCGCAGTGAAAGTTATGTTAGGCCTACTACTACTACTACTGCTAGACAGCTTAGCCAACCAACGTGTTACTGAACATCTCCCATTGTGGTTTAGTAAAGGATAGATAAAAACAATCCATTATAAGTTTATAGACCGTAGGTGTTACGAACTTCCTGACTATATATTTTGATGATTAATTAAAATCCGAATAAATCTGCTGTGGCTTACACAGCGAAACGTTCAGAAAAATCTTGTTTTGATTTTCTTAAACACGCTAGGATTAAATTTTTGATTTTCCCGTCGACTGATTGGCCCCAAGTGGTCTAGTGGATAACGCTTTGGCGTTTGAAACTACGGGCACTGGGTTCGAGCCTCGGTGGGAACATCATCACTCACTGAGAAATGCAGGCACATCCAGCTGACGAGTCCCAATTAGGACGAAATGCGCATCCTGGATTCCACTGCTAGCCACCATCCACCAATTGTACACGCTAGGATTAATTTAAATAATTTATAATAAAAAATAATCCATAGCTCCACTTTGTCACATTCAATTGATAGGGATCATATAGTGGAGAATACGAAAGCTTTCAACGTAATTCACCGCATCCCACCGAATCTTTCCAACAGACTTCGTATTCGTCTACTTCATTCGAACAACTTTAAAGCTGAAACTATGTTTATTCAGCAGAAGTTCGTACAGACATTATCCCTCCATTGTTGGCCTATTAAGACCTAACCAAATGATGACGTCTCCATCATCATCCACCCTTTGCTTATATTTTCAACCCCTCTTTTATCATCCCTTAATCTTACCACATCTTCATTAAAACGTGTTTCATTGACTTCCCTTACAATCTGCCTGTCTGTCTGTTTTCGACATAGAACTTTGCACCGATGTGCGGCAGTTCAAGTCGTCACACTCCATGTAGCACGCAAAGCAAGAGAAGAAAGTAGAAGAAATGCATCCCTTACAAGCTAGCATTACGAAATTGGCTCATTTGTTTTTTTAGCCTTTATCGACCACTTCTACCTGAACATTTATTTGTTGAAATTTAAGTGGTGGATGGTGATGGACTAGCAGTGGAATCCAGGATGCGCATTTCTTCCTATTTGGGACTCGTGGTCAACTGGATGTACCTGCATTCCCCAGTGAGTGATCATATCCCCGCCGAGGCTTGAACCCAGTGCCCATCGTTTCAAACACCGAGGCATTATCCACTAGATCAGTGGGAATATCATCACTCACTGGGAAATGCAGGTACATCCAGCTGACCACGATTTCCAAATTGAATGAAACGCGCATCGTGAATTCCACTGGTAGTTCTCATCCACCAATTAAATTCCAATTACATGCCCAGACATTGTCGAAGCATCTGCACAAGAAGCCGACAGACATGTCAACCTGAGGTGGAGCACTTCGGTCCAATCAATCGACAGGAAAATCTAAAATTCAATTAAATTTAATTGTTCAGTCATGCTGTTTTTCGTTATTCTTTTTATCACAGGTCGCTTCACATTTCCATCCTTGTTACTGATTGAATTATTATTATTATTATGACTAATTGCGCAATTTATATGTACAGTCTTATTATCATATAATAATTTAATTTTTGAACTTACTACCTCCTTCAATCCGTTACCGTGAGCACAGATCTGTATCACGCAACATTTTCTGAAGAAAGTTCATCAAATTTAACTCATTTTACGAGTATTTTTTTCCTTCACGTTCCTCAGTGGAACATAGGGGAGGAGGGGGTTCAAGCTAGTGGCTTGAAGTTTCTGTAGTAGTGTTTATTTTACAGGATGGGGCTGCTAGCCTCATGCCTAACTTTCCCTCCTTACCAATCTTATTACTAGGTAAGTGAGGTAAAGGAGTGCGTCTGTGGCCGGGGATCGAACCCCGGACCATGTGCATGGTCAGCGAGCGTCCTAACCGCTATGCCACCGATGCACTTTTCTCGAGTATAACGTCAGAGAAAAAAACATTTCATTGCACAATTTCATTTAAAAAAAAACATTTTTAGAAATATAACTTGTCATTATTAAACCACCATAGCACAATGGACTAGGATGTTACAATTAGCGAGGATTTACAATACATTCATTGCTTTTATGATGATTTTTGTTTTGATACAGTTGGGCTGTTTTGTAACTGAATACTTTGACTGTAAAGCTTTCGCGTTGGATGCAACAGCTGTCCAGTACTATTCTCTGATTCTCCTTTGATTCAAAACTCATGCCAGCTAGTAAACAAACCTTGTAACCAATCAAATGCCTGTAAACGAAGGCTTGAAAAAAAGCTAATTTGTTTATGTTTAGTTGTCAACTGATTTGATGAAAATAACTTCTGTCATCAGTGAGAACACTTACAGATATACAGATATACTCCAAACACAGTTGTTTTTTTCTGTTCTGTTCTGTTCTCATTCTTGTCAGCCGTGCGTGTGTGTAGTACCGAACTTGGGATTTTCAAACTTCTTGGCCAGCAGTTTAGCAATTTGTCCACTAGATCTATGTTTCTAGGGATCTATGATTTCACACCTGCTTTTGCTGCTATTATTTTGTTTTCTCTATCGGAGCCACAGGGAGTACTGGACAGTCAGCTGTTTGGGATTCATCGGTAGTACGCACGCACCAACATGCTTGGAACCCAGGACCTTGTAGTTACAAGGCAGTCTTGTAGACCATTCAGATACCTACTGCAACCCGACTCAATGACCAGCCCATGAATTCTAACTTCTGGGAGGAACAGACAAGGGAAAATCAAGCAGGCTTTAGACCAGGTAGAGGGTGCATAGATCATATCTTCACTCTTCGACAGATTCTAGAACATAGACACACTTTTCGGCGTCCAACAATTGTCATATTTCTTGACTTGAAGGCGGCCTTCGACTCCGTGGACCGAAAGGTACTATGGCAATGTCTGACTGTGAAGGGAGTGCCAAGAAAGTACATTGCACTAATCAAGGCACTCTATTCAAACTCACGTAGTCGTGTAAGGGCTTATGGGGAATTGTCATCTGAATTAGTAACAACCAGTGGTGTCCGACAGGGATGTCCACTTTCCCCATTTCTGTTTAACTTCATCATAGATATGCTAATGGAAGTATCCTTAACTGAACGTAGTGACTTAGGAATCGACTTGTTACCAGGGAATAATCTTATGGACTTAGAATATGCAGATGACATAGTCCTGTTAGGGGAGGATGCTGACAAAATGCAGAGTCTTCTGAACACCTTGAGCAGCAATCTTCGTATGTTTGGCATGCGATTCGCCCCTGCAAAATGTAAGATGCTGCTACAGGACTGGACCACGTCAACCCCTAACTTAGTGATAGGGAGTGAAGTGATAGAACATGTTGACCACTTCACCTACTTGGGAAGTTGTATTAGCACCAACGGACTGATTGGCGATGAAATCTCAGCACGGATCCGAAAAGCTCGAGCTGCTTTCGCTGACTTACACCATCTCTGGCGTAGGCGTGACATCCGGTTATCAACCAAGGGACGTGTGTACTGCTCATCAGTTCGCTCCGTCCTTCTCTATGGCTCTGAAACATGGCCAATACGCGTTGAAGACATGAAAAGGTTGACTGCTTTCGATCATAGATGTCTGCGATCTCTGTCTCACGTTAGGTGGTTTCACAAGATAAGTAATGTTGACGTTAGGCGTAGAGTGTTGGGCAAAGAGGGAAAATCAATCGACGAGGTTATAAAGTTACATAGACTAAGATGGCTAGGTCACGTGGTGCGCATGCCTAACCACCGCCTCCCCCGACGGGCATTGTTAGCTGATATAGGTTCAGGTTGGAAAAGAGCCAGTGGTGGCCAAACAAAAACATGGCATCAATCCATGAAATCCTTGACAGTTAAACTGAGTCAGGTAGGGAGATGCAGACTCCCGGGTTGGGGCCCTCGGGACTCTAGGAATCAATGGCTGGAGACAATAGGTGACATGGCTCAAAATCGTTGTCAATGGCGCAGATGTATTCAATCTCTGTAATCTTTCATATTCCTTTCTACCATTACCCATTCTGTTTCACTCTTATATTTGTCAAACTCTATTAATTCTCTTCACTCATCTTCTTGTCTACCTCTGTGTGCTATTTGGAACGTGGCAACTCGAACTGCTGCACTTCGGTGCCAAGTTCTATGTTGAATCCAGACAGACAGACAGACTTCTGCCCCAAGTCTCTGATTCAATTTTCGATATCCCATCATTAATTTTCTTTTTCTTCTAGCCTCTAGCTTGAAGCCCTGTTTAACTGGGAACATAAAGTGGTCTTGCTATATCGTGAATTGGCAGAGGTTAGAGTTCATGGGCTGGTCATTGGATCGGGTCCCTGTGGCTTAATGGCCTACGAGCTCGCCTTGTGACCATAAGGTCCTGTGCTCGAACCCCGGTGGGTGCGTACTTCTGAAGGGTCCCAAACTAGGACGAAACAGCTGTCCAGTACTCCCAGGTCCTACAATGGTTCTCTAACCAATATCAGCTCAAGATGAAATCCTGTAACCAATCAAGTCCCTACAAACCAACACTTGAAACAATAAATTCTTTTACCAAACCTTGGTCGTCATTTTCCGCCTCATACCCACTCTTCTATAGTTTTTCGACATACTACCGACCAGTAAGATTCGCAACGTATTGTATCACTCATCTTGTGATCATCAAAGTGTTTGTACAATTGTCACCACCTTTTATTTGTCATGCTTCTTTCTACTATTTTTGTATTTTAATCGATCTATGTACAGGGTTGTTTAATTTCTTCCAAACTCTCCTATTTTTAGACTAATATGAAAGGTGAAACACCATTACACGTGGCTGCAATCAATGGGGATATGGAACATGTAGTGAAATTAATCGAAGTTTTGGTAAGTTTATTGAAATATAACTTGTCGTTTAGCAGGAGCTTTTCCGTTGTTGAAAATAACGTCAGTTGAAGTCGTTGTATTATCTTTTAATAATTATAAGAGCAGTTGATTCTGTGGGATTCAGGATTCGTTCTTCCATAAATAACGAGTTACGAACAAATGAGGGTAGACTCATGTCTTCCCCTCAACTAGTGGACATGGAGTGATCTCTCAAAAGCGTTGAAAAACCCTTATTTCAAACCTCTAGAGGTGTGCATGAGAGTCAACATCTAGTTGTCATCTGAAGTGGTGACAGCTAGTGGTGTTCGTCAGCGAGTGATGCCCACTATCCCCATTTCTATTCAACTTCATCATAGATGGATGTACTAATGGACTTAACCCTAACTCACTTCAGCGACTCAGGGATTGACTTGCTACCAGGGTATGAATAATCTCGTTGACTTAGAATATGCAGACGATATAGTCCTTCTAGGCGGGGACGCTGACAAAATCCAACAGAGTCTTCTGAACACATTGAGCTGCAATCTACGAATGTTTGGCATACGATTCGCTCCCGCCAAATGCAAGATTTTATTTTTGATTTACAGCTTGATTCCACACTGTATTTTCGGTACAAGTATGGAATTTTCAGCATGGATATCGGTAGCCCAAATTTTGCAGGCCGACCATAGATATCAGGTGTGCGTCGGTGCGGGCTCGAACCCCGGACCATGTGCATGGTCGGCGAGAGTCCTAACCACTGTGCCACCGACGCACCGACGATAATGTTACAGGACTGGACTACACTGACTGCTAGTTTAGAAATAGGGAGTGTAGTGGCAGAGCGTGCTGACCACTTCACTTATTTTGGAAGTTGCATCAGCCAGTGCCAACTGGTTGATCTCTGACGAAATCTCAGCACGGATACAGAGGGCTAGTTCCGTATATGCCCGTTTACGCCGTCTCTGGCTTAGTAGACGTAATATCCGGCTGTATATCGATCAAAGGGCGGGTGTACTGCTCATCAGTCCGCTCTGCCCTCCTTTATAGCTGTGAGACCTGGCCACTGAGAGTGGAAGACATGAAAAGATTAGCTGTCTTTGATCATAGGTGCCTGCGCTCTATCTCCTGTGTGAAGTGGTATAATAAGGTGAGCAATATTGAGGTTAGCCATCGGTCGAGTGCTAGGTAAGGAAGAGAATTCAGTCGATCAGGTGGTGAAGTTACACCTACTGAGATGATTAGGGAATGTGTCACGCATGTACGTCTAGTCATCGCCTTCCTCGATGGGCAATGTTAGCTGACATAGGATCAGGCTGGAAAAGAACTGGCGGTGGTCAAACCAAAACATGGCTTCACCAGTCAATGAAATCCACAACAGTTAGTTTAAGCCAGCCACGTAGGAAGGTGTAGACTTCCTGATTGGCTGGTTGAGGTCCTCGGGACGGTCAAACCCAGTGGCTGGAAACAATTGGTGATATGGCTCAAAATCCTCGTTTTGAATTGCTGGCGCGGATGCATTCACTCCTGGTGATTTATAATACCCAATGAAACACTATTGTTCTTCGTTATTACTATTCCTGTCTACTATCTGTATTTTGCATTTCTTCTACTTTCTTCTGTTGCTTTGTGGGCTACATGGAGGGGAGTGTGGTGACTTGAACTGCTCCACATCTGTGCAAAGTTTTATGTCGAAAACAGACAGACAGACAGACAACATCGAAAATGAACGATTGGCGTTATTGGTGTCGGTGGGTATGTAGCTCCTGACTTTGCCTGCCGTCTTTTCGATTGGACTTCACGTCAAAGACAGGTGAAGTTATACCTTGTCACGACCGCCTTCACATGATGTAACACCCGTAGTATACTACCATACATGTTTTAAAAAAGTGAATAGGCTATTTTTGAATTGGGTGTCCAAATTTTCACTAAAATCTGAATTTATTACCCATAATTTAGAATGCCCTGGCGTCAACCACAAAACTGCTGAATTGCTGTTGCCACATCTTGTTCAATGGCTATTTGTTTGGAATGTTTTGACCTCTTTTTCTTTGTTGAGTGACAAGATTTGCTTTCTCAATTTACCCTCGACATATGTGCCCGTTGTAAAGACGTTTCACACTTGTTATTACACAACAGGAGCTAATAACGAGCAAAACACAGTCACCAACCGGTTGGATATTATGTCCATTACTGCTCAAATAGCAATTCATTACATCAACTGATGAATAACAAATAACTAGCATCTGAGAAGCAGTAAAATTGTGCTTATCTACGTTAGCTACTCATAAGTAGTATAATGTGAAAAGTTAAAATATGCTTCAGGCACTTCATTTTGTTCATTGATCTTGCTTACAAAAGCAAATTTGATTATTTGAAATATTCGCTTCTCCAAGTTGAATGGATCTGGTCACACTGTTAATAATATCAATGATAGAGAAATAGAATAGTCGTCTCCTCTCGGAATCATCACTATCCTCTCTAGAAGTAACTGATAGCCGAGGTCAGTTACCCGCAATTTACGAATGTCACCCAGTATGAAACTATTATTAGTATTCCAAACATGTTACTGTTGTGGCTTGTGCTACTGGTGGGGTTTATTAGTAGTATACAAAGAGACTTTCATCGGCATAAAACATCAAACTTCAGGGAGATAGATTTGAAATCAAAGATAGGAAATGATACACGTTGAAGAGATACGTCGGAGACGTGTAAGGAACACAAATCAACTCAATATGAAGAGCTTAAGTAGCACCTATCTGAATGGATTTGTAAGTTTAAATGTCACCGTAATTCCTGCTTTATTGAGAATCCTACGTAGGCGGGGGGGGGTTCAGATTCGCCCTCCTTATATGGTAAAACTACTGTAGATGCCTTATATTCTTTCTTATTTATGTCATCATTATTAGTTTCACTATTATTTTTTCTTTGCTTTTGACCTTTTCTTATATTCCTAATGAATTTTATAGGATAGTTATTTAACACTAAGTAGCTATTCTTCTATCTGTTTCGTCGTCGTTTAGGTAATACTTAGTGTTGTTATTCCTCGGTTTGTTAGACACATGACTAGGCCTTCCTTTACAGACAACAGATGAGAGGAATTAAGGAAGTCTAAATATCTATTAGCAGAATGCGTGGGCGCCTTATAAACAGTTTTACTATATAAGGAGGGGACATCTGAAACTCTTAGTAAGATTCTTAATAAAGCAGGAATTAGGGTGGCATTTAAACCCACAAACTCATTCAGGTAGAACAAGCTTTGTGGGATAAAAGACCCAGTGGGCCTAATTAGACAAGATAATATAATTTACAAAATACCTTGCAATGACTGTGAGTCTGGCCAACTACATAAGTCAAACTAGTAGGTCGCGCGTAGTCAGATTGTCGGAACATAAGAATTTAGCTAAGGTATTAATGGTTAAACCCGAGAAGGCTTCTTAATTTGGACGAAATTGCGATTTGTTGGCATGTGGTAAATGATCCCGAAAGCATGGTTAACATCAATCTGGTGTTCTGTATTCACAAGATGAGATAGAATAGCGCTACGAATAAATTTTGTTTGTCCCTTAATTAACCACCACACAGGACGATGTTCGGAAATCCGAGAAGAGAAACACGCCTAATTGTACGGAGCAGTTTTCTAGATCCCCGTCTCATATTGTATTGTATTGTATTTTTCTCTCTTTCTCTCTCCCTCTCTCTTTGATTTGATAGGGTCATCCAGTTAATGTTCCAGATGGTGCTGGCTGGTTACCGATTCATGAGGCAGCATTTCACGATAGATCAGAGATTGCAACTTATCTACTTGATCGTGGAGCACGTCTAGATGATCCAGGCTATCCAGATGACTATTCAACACCATTATTTGAAGCTGTTCATAATGGTAGTTTGACAACTGCATTGATTTTTGTTAACAGAGGTGCTAATCTCTGGCATAAGTAAGTTGCATTACCTAGAAAGAAACTGTAAATTTGTATAGATTATCTTGGGTGTTCTTCATTTTCAAGCAGGTCATAACTACTCAAGTGTTTTCCGCTTGACAACTGAACTCTGGAATCCAGATATACAAAATGGTACATACCCCCTCCCCCCCTTCCATGGAGTTCACTGCTAGTCATCAAGATATTTTTTTTAGGTACAATGTGTAGCTATATCTCTAGATCTCTGTGCATAGTCAACCGATTGACTGACTAATAAATCACCATATTTTGATTACGGCTTGATTCCACACTGTATTTTTGGTACAAGTATGAAATTTTCAGCATGTGATATCGGTAGTCCAAATTTTGCAGGCCGACTATAGATATCAGGTGTGCGTCGGCGCGAGCTTGAACCCTGGACCGTGTGCATGGTCGGCGAGAGTCCTAACCGCTGTGCCACCGACGCACTAGTTTGTTTATTAGATGTATCACACGGTGAAACAGTATTACTGTTTACTAGATGACACAGTTTCGAACAAAATGTATTATTCATAATCGTATCATCAATTATAATCACACGACTTTGTAACTTAACTTTTATAGTTTTCTTTGTTCTCTCCCATTTGTCGTATGGGTAGTGGAATTTTCCAGATATCTAACTGGACAGGTGTTGAATCATTTCTGTTACATGTATTTGCAGTTGATTAGATAAACAAAGCTTCCGGTATCAATCTCTCCCTCCATCCTGTGACATTAGATTTTAGTGCTATAGATATATATGTAGCTGCACACAAACATACAATGAGATTTAAAAAAATTTTTTTTTATTATAGCTTGAAACCACGCCGTATTTTTGGTACATGTATGGAATTTTCAGCATGTGATATCGGTAGTCCAAATTTTGCATGTCGAGCATAAATATCGGGTGTGCGTCGGCAGGGAGTCGAACCCCGGACCAATTGCATGGTTGGCGAGAGTCCTAACCGCTGCGCCACCGACGCCAGATGGATGGGATAAGATGACAGTTTTTTTGAGATCTGATGTCACCGTATGGAGGGAGAGGTTGATAATGGAAACTTTGTTTATCAAGTCAACTGCAAATACATGTAATAGGAATGATTCAACATCTCTCCCAGATATCTGGAGAAAACAAAGAAAACTATAAAAGTCAAATTTCAAAGTTGTGTGATTATAATTGATGATATGATTATGAACAGTAATAAATTTTGTTCGAAATCTCGTCATCCAGTAAATAGTAATACTGTTTCACAGACTGTGTGATACACCTAATAAACAAACTATTATGAAATAACTTACTACCACAACGCCCAAGTTTTACACATATATTAAAAAAATAGTTTTATTTTAATTAGGATGAAACAGCAACTGTCCAATACTCCCTGGTTTTCAATGGTTCTCTAACTGATATCAATCCGTGATCAACTCGTAAAAACATAACAAACCCTTACAAACCAAACTATAGAAAAGTAATAGTTTGAGTTAATTTTGTTATCAGTCTGATTGGTTGTACCCATGCAGACTGTTAAAGGTAAGTGTTGACTGCGCAAATATTCAACAAATGCCATCCAGCCACAAAGTTCACTCTGGAAACTGAAATCCCTTTTCTTGATGTTGAGCTTACAAGGAGAGATAACGGAACTTTAAGAAGGTCAATCCATAGGAAACCCACTTGGAATGGACAATTGACAAGTTTCTACAGCTGGGTACCAATCAGTCGGAAAAGAACCTAATTAAATCCCTTGCCACTCGCGTCAGACGCATCTGCAGTTCCAACACCATGGAAGAAGAACTAAACTTCCTGAGGGGAATCTTCATACAAAATGGCTACCCACCAAGATTCGTAGACAAAAACATCAAACAGAAAAACCAAAAGCAAGAGACACCATCCGTGCCAAAAAGGATACTTTATGTTAACCTAGACTTCAAAGGAGACCTACTTAGTGACGTCCTCAGAAGGAGAATTTCCACCTCTTTAGGAAGAACTTTCCCTGCGGCGACATTAAGAATGGTGTTTTTCAGTCGCCCGCTGATCTGCAGAAACCCAAAGGACAAGATTCCGCACATGACCACTTCTATGTGTATATATCAGCTCACCTGTTGCTCTGGCGCCAGGTACATCGGTCGTTCAACGCGCATCCTGCCAAAAAGGGTCAAACAACAGTAATTTGTTTTCCTAATTTAGGATTTTCAAATACACAGTCAACAATCTTAAGCATCGTTGTTTCGTCTTTTACATTAAATGATAAGTGAAATAGGAAGTTGAATTTTATGTAATCGATTCAATATCTTCCGTGACTAAGCTGACTTAGACACCTGACCAATCACTACTACACATCTTGCAGTATTAAACGTATACTTAGAAGTTGAAAATTTAAAAAAAAAATTAGACCTTAATCAGCTTGATATAATAGAATCTCCTAGTGATCACATTGTTCTTCTGAAACGGTTGGCGGCGATAGGCTCAACGTTGTCACTCGTCAGCAAGCCCAGTGTATATGTATGTGGTGAGAGCTGTCTGCTAGCTAAATTGGTAGACACCAGTTTACGTCAATGTTTACGTCCCAAATCGGAGTCATGAGAAAAAAAACAAGAACAAAGACTAACTCAACAACCAGTGACAGCGGACTTTGCATGGGCGGATAAGATTCGCAGATATATGGTCTGACCTTCAAAGAAACGGCTACAAAGAGATGACAAAATAGCTTCCAGTGGGAAGACGACCAATCAGAAGACGCTGTTTGTCTGCTAAAAATAAAGAATAATAATTTATTGTATGGAGGATTTCATCATGAGCTGACATCAGTTAGAGAACCATTGGAAGACCTGGGAGTACTGGACAGCTGTTTCGTCAGCCTAGTTTGGGACTCCTCAGCAGTACGCACCCACCGGAGTTCGAACCCAGGACCTTGTGGTTACAAGGCGAGCTCGTAGACCATTGAGCCACTGGGATCTAACTGATGTCAGCTCATGATTAAATCCTCCATACAGTCAAACCGAATCCCTACAAAACCAACACTTGAAAATAATAATTTACTTAAAAATACATAAGGCGTCGGTGGCACAGCGGTTAGGACTCTCGACAACCATGCACATGGTCCAGGGTTTGATCCCCGGCCGACGCACTCTTTTGCCTCGCTAAGCCAGAAATAATACTGGTAAAGAGGAAAGGTCGGGAACGAGGCTAGCAACCTCATCCTATAAAAATAAAGACTGCTACAGAAACTTCAAGCCACTAGCTTGAAGCCCTATGTTCCACTGGGAATGTGAAGGAAAAATTATTATTATTAATAAAAATACATAAATATTTGTTGATTTCCTCAATAAAGGATCTGTTACCTGACCTTCGTCTTCTGTCGTTACATATATACTTGTAACCTCGAAGGATCTGATGTCTCCTCAACGAATTTGGGACACTTGCGTTGTTACCCACTTACTACCTGCAGAGATGTTACCACTAAGGTAGGTAGTCACTCAGCACTACTAAACAATAGACACGTTGATTTTGATTACAGCTTGATACCACACCGTATTTTCGGTACAAGTGTGGAATTTTCAGCATGTGATATCGGTAGCCCAAATTTTGCAGGCCGACCATAGATATCAGGTGTGTGTCAGCAGGGGACCATGTGCATGGTCGGCGAGAGTCCTAACCACTGTGCCACCGACGCACGGTGGAAGACAAGTGACTTAGTAAACGAATCGTCATTTGGTAATTGGTATCTCTATATAGCTAAATTATGTATACCCCTTATCTTCAACGCTCCATTTGCACAGATCTTCATGTTGTGTTCCTTTCACATCTTCAATATATCCACACAACGGTGTATCATTTACCTTCGCTGAAATTAAATCTATCTCCCTGCTGTTTGATAATTTTTTATGCCATTGAACGTCTCTCTTTATAGACTACTGATAAATCTTATCAGTAGTACTCGCCACAATGTGACCGACCAATCAATAGAAATAATCCGTATCGATTTACACTTTTCTTTTGCTCTACATTTTCTCATTTAGGAATAAACAAGGTGAATATTTGCCAAATTTATTAGATCAATGGGAACCAACACGTCATGCATCGGGGACATTTGCTGAACAACGCGTAAAATTTAATGAATTGTTAACAGCTATTAAAAATCGACTTGGAGGTAGATTTTTGGCGGTTTTACTTTAAGACATTTATGATTATCTAAAAAGTAACATTAACTTTTTTTTATTATAGATGTTTATAGTGTCGATGTATCTGACAATTTAGTTAAACATTTAATATTCAGATGTGTAAACTGTGGAAACTTGGAGCACTATGTAGAAGTGTAAAAAGAGAGTAAAGAAGAATGCCAGGGAAGTCAAAAGGAAATATTATGAAAGTGTGTTAGGTGAAGCAGAAAAAGCTGCAGTTCAGGCCATGGAGATCTCGCAACACCCTACCAAACAACTAGGTTCCTATCGGGGAAAAGGTCAACACAAGCCAGTGAAAGGTGACAATGGTAAGTCAATCACCAAGGTGGTGGAGCAAACGGAACACTGGGCTGAACACTCCAGAAGACTTCTAAAACAACTGCCACCTACAATGCGCTCAGTAATATCAACGGCGAAAGCAGAAATACCAGTGGGCACCAGCCCTTGACGAGAACAAAAATCCTGAAGGCAATAAAGATGCTAAAAATTGGAAAAGCAGCAGGATCAGACGGATCCCAGTAGAAGCATTGAAAATGGACCCCGAGACATCAGCCATCGGACTTGATTACACCACTACTAGAGAAGGTGTGGAAAGAGGGTAAGATGCCTGACGGATTGGAAGAAAAGCTGCTTATTTAAACTGCCAACGAAAGGAGACTTAAGTCGATGTAAGAACTGGCGCGGGATTATGCTCCTGTCCATCCTAAGGAAAATCCCAAGCCACATCATCCTGGAGAGAATCAAACACGCCAACCTGAATGAAAAACTTCTACCGAAACGGACTGGATTCAGGAGAAACAAGCCATGCATTGACTAAATCGCAACACTATGGATCATCATCGAACAGAGCTTGGTCTGTCTGTTTGGATTCAACATAGAACTTGGCACCGAAGTGCACCAGTTCGAGTTGCCACGTTCCAAATAGCACACACAGGTAGACAAGAAGATGAGTGAAGAGAATCAATAAAGTTTGACAAGTATAGGAGTGAAACAGAATGGGTAATGGTAGAAAGGAATATGAAAGATTACAGAGACTGAATACTTGTGCGCTGGCCATTGACAACGATTTTGAGCCATGTCACCTATTGTCTCCAGCCATTGATTCCTAGAGTCCCGAGGCCCCCAACCCAGGAGTCTGCATCTCCCTACCTGACTCAGTTTAACTGTCAAGGATTTCATGGATTGATGGGGCCATGCTTTTGTTTGGCCACCACTTACTCTTCTCCAACCTGCACCTATATCAGCTAGCAATGCCCGTCGGGAGAGGCGGTGGTTAGGCATGCGCAGCACGTGACCTAGCCATCTCAATCTATGTAACTTTATAGCCTCGTCGATTGATTTTCCCTCTTTGCCCAACACTCTACGCCTAACGTCAACATTACTTACCTTGTGAAACCACCTAACGTGAGACAGAGATCGCAGACATCTATGATCGAAAGCAGTCAACCTTTTCATGTCTTCAACGCGTATTGGCCATGTTTCAGAGCCATAGAGAAGGACGGAGCGAACTGATGAGCAGTACACACGTCCCTTGGTTGATAACCGGATGTCACGCCTACACCAGAGATGGTGTAAGTCAGCGAAAGCAGCTCGAGCTTTTCGGATCCGTGCTGAGATTTCATCGCCAATCAGTCCGTTGGTGCTAATACAACTTCCCAAATAGGTGAAGTGGTCAACATGTTCTATCACTTCACTCCCTATCACTAAGTTAGGGGTTGACGTGGTCCAGTCCTGTAGCAGCATCTTACATTTTGTTGGGGCGAATCGCATGCCAAACATACGAAGATTGCTGCTTGGAATGGCAGTCAGCTCTCAACCTCAACTTAATCGACTTTGAGAAGGCCTTCGACAACGCAGCGTCAATCGAGAGGTGATTTGAAAACTACTTCGCTACTTTCAAGGGGTGCCGCCAACAATTATACATCCCATCCAACAATTACACGACCATACTCCATGCCAAGTAATCCACAACGGGAAGCTCACGGAATCGTTCGAAGTGAAGACGGGAGGAGTAAGACAAGCTGACTGTCTATTTATCATCTCCAGTGATTTCCCTGATTGTGGTAGACTGGATAACGTCGTGAATTGGCAAAAGTTAAAAATTCAAGTACCATGGGATCGGGTTCCAGTGGCTCAATGGTCTACGAGCTCGCCTTGTCACCACAAGGTCCTGGGTTTGAACCCTGGCGGTGGGCGCATACTGATAAAGGGTCCCAAACTAGGCTGACGAAACAGCTGTCCAGTACTCCCAGGTTTTTCAATGGTTCTCTAACTGATGTCAGCTCATGATGAAATCCTCCACATATATATTATTCAGCATATTTACTCGTCCACTGTCTTCCACTGAATAATTGTTCCCCTCCTTTAAACCTGTAGATGATTATGATCGTTGGTGTAATCTTAAGCGAGAAATTTTCGAAGTTGATCATTCATCTCCTGAATCTGATTCACCTGAATTAGTCAAACAACATTCAACATGCCGTTCAAATCGTCGAAAATCATCAAAGCATTATTCATCTTCACTATGCGATATCGAAGAAAAAACTAAATCGATACAATCATCAAATGTGAATAAAGCGAAATCTTTACGTGGTCGGAATTGGAAAGATTTACTTGTTGATTTGGATGAAGATTGTCAGTCTGCGTCACCTGTGGTCAATTTGAAGAAATTAGATGTGGATGCTGTGGAGTCATATAAAGCAGCTATAAAAGCTGTTGGCAGTTCAAAGCCAGTGTAAGTTCACTTTTACTCTGGGTCGGTTAAACTATTTTTTCTTTTTTTTTCTTTTTGATTCATGGAAAATTCCTATTGTAACATATAGAAAATCAAAACAAGTGATGATTTAGCGAAGAGAATCTTTTCAACAACGAATTTATTATCAAGCTGTACAATCGTATAATATATATGGTATTAGATAGTTGGAGGCAATCGGCCACAGGAAGCCTTGCCCGGACCTAGGTTTCGTGCTAGTTGGCACTCACCAATCAGTCAACAAGGCGTATCTGCAACCTTGAAGGAACTCATATCCCTCCTTCTGAGATTCGAACCCACGTGACCCAGTGCCGCCTGCAGTCAGAGACGTTACCACTGAGCTAGCAAGTCGGGCTCCCGACTGACCTCCTGTAGGGACTGTATTGGATATTTTTGACTGCGCACCAGTCAGTAACTAGTGTAATGTGTCTAGTCGTATCTTCGCTGCAGACTGAATTCTATCACAGTGCACCGTGATGGCGAGCCACCTAGTAGCATGGTGGCCACATTGCAAGCTTGACTGATAGAATTCAGTCTGCAGTGAAGATAGGACTAGACACATTACACTAGTTACTGACTGGTGCGCAGTCAAATATACATATATATATATATGTAACAACAGAAGACGAGGGCTGGCAACAAATCGTTTTATTACGAAAATCAACACGTATTTTTATATAATTTATGTACATTAATAAGGCTTATGCAAGCAGAAAAAGGCAGTCTTCTGATTGGTTGTTTCTCGGAAGTTAAGCAGACAAACAGTCTTATGATTGGTTGTTTTCGATATTCCTCGGAAAGTAGAGCCATCTATCTGTGAATCATATTTGTCCACGTTTAAGTTTGCTGTGATTGGTTGTTTTCGATATTCCTCGGAAAGTAGAGCCATCTATCTGCGAATCATATTTGTCCACGTTTAAGTTTGCTGTGATTGGTTGTTGAAACAGCCTTGTTCATATTTTCTCACGGCCCATATCAGTGACCTAGACATTAACGTAGATTAGTGTCAACCAATCGGCTAGCAGCCTGCTCTCACCATATATATATGGCGAGAGCAAGTTATATCCGGTGAGAGAATTCAATCATAGGTGTGAATACATGAAATAATAATAGTAGCATGAAATCCAATTAAGATGTTTGTGATTATAATCTCAATATATATATATATATATATATATATATATATATATATATATGTGTGATATGTAGAATAATACATAGGATGGAAAGAACTTGGAAGGGGTGTGCAATTTTGGGATTAGTTGGCAAATAGAGTGGAAATAAAAACGTTACGTAATATTGTGTGAAATTTGATAGCCTAGAAATTTAACGTTGTAAAAAAGAATTGATTTAGAATGACAAGTGGAACTGGGGACAGTTCAAAGTGAGAATAATAATAATAACAATTGACGTACTAAAGGAAGAGAATACAAATTGAATAGACAAAATGAAAAATTGGTGGAGCTAAAATATGATTGGGGATTACCATACTTTAGCATAGAGGGATTAAGACCATGAAAGTTGGAGGGGTTGAATGAACTTTTTCTGTTATACAGAGATCTGGCTTTTCTGTTTCGATAGCTAAAGATGGCTTCAGCAATACAGATGAGTCGAGTGGATACGTAATGATTTCGGTAAATTACTTTTTGCCCTGTAGATGACTTTAAAGACGGAGCCTATAGAGATAGATAGGGTGATCATTATCGACCAGATGTTCAATGATCGCATTTCTTATCGCTCCACTTCCACCTTTTCGTAACTACCATACAGGATAATGTTCTTGCACCCTCCTGAACAAAACTCGAGTCGAACGACTGATATACCTAGCTCCACACGAACAAGTGAATTGATAAACAATCATGGAGTTGGTCAACAGCGGGATCTTGTGTCTCAGATTACTGGACAGTAATGGTTGACTGGTAAAGGCTATTCTCAACGATGCAGCAGGGAATGTTCTTTCCGGGACTGTGATATCCTTCTCTTAATGATATCGGAAGCTAAGTCCCCTATGAATTCCAAGCTCATGTGCAGTATTTTCTTGGGTGCGGATGACAAGTCACGTTTCATAGGATTTGAATCTATATTCTTGTCTATAAAACGTGGTGGAAATCCATTTTCTATCAGGATTTTCCTCAAAAGATTTAACTCATCCTCCACAGTGTCAGGGCCACATATGCACCGAAAATGCGAGTGGCAAGCGACCGGACCAAGTTTCGTTTTCGACCAATGGCTACCCAGCTGCAGAAATTTTTCAGTTGGCCATTCCATGACAGCTTTCGATAAATCGATCTCTCCAGAGTTCCATCAGTCCTCCTCGATAGGTTCACATCGAGGAAATGAATTCTAGACTCGTTCTCCATTTCGAGTGTGAATTTTATCCCTGGATGGCAACCATTAAATTTGTTAAATATATTATTCAAATTACAATCATTATTACAAATAATAAAGGTGTCACCTACATACCTTCTATACATTTGAAAGCTTTGAATTGTTGACTTCAACTGGTCATTTTTTAGAATAGCCATAAAACTCTGCAAGGAGAGGACCTAAGGCAGAACCTATTGCAATACCATCCTTCTGTCCGTAGATTGTTTCAGTGAAAGTAAACTGTACATTCAATGTACACCTTAAAAGTAGTTCTTTCAAATCTATTGTGGGTATCCCTATATTCAATTTGTTGTCTTCAATATACATTTGCATATAAAACACACGGTTTCTGTCAGTGGAACGTTCGTAAATAGGGATTTTTACATCCAAAGACAACATATGTTTACTCGAAACATTTGTATCCTGTATACATTCAACAAATTGGAAGGTGTTCCGAAGGGAATGATTAAATAGTTGTCCCCTGACGGGTTTGACGATTTCAGCTAACCATCCAGCTACTGGGTGATAAGGTGATCCGGACATACGTCGTTGAAAAGAGTCTCTTCGCTGAATCACTTGTTTTGATTTTCTGTTAAACTAATCATTACAATAGAAAGCGTGAGGATCGATAGTCTGCGTATTGTGGTCAGTTGCTTTTAAACTGGCATTGATATATTGGCTTGGGATACCTCCTTCGAATAGACTCGGAACAACTAAACACCAGGCTAAATGTATTGCCACGGTATTCTATTTAGTGTAGTAACCTCAAAGAATGGCTGTGTACAAATTACCAATATGACTTATCAGTTTTTCAACTAATGAAGAAAGTTTGTGACTCAGGTGGATGTGAACAAAGCAAGAACTACAGTTTTAGCAGAATAAAATGGTACCATCTTTTATTTCGTTGCCTTCTCGTCAGCTGCTTACATGGCAAAGACATTATTAAATATATCTACAACAACAATTTTAACATACTTGCACAGAGTTAAGTTTAAACAAAAATCAATCGATCAGTATACTCATACACTAAAATATATATACATATATAAATATGCAATATTAACCACTATTCCGAACAATAATAATCAAACACAATGGAAACTTTTAGCATTTCACATTCGGAGGAAAGAGAGGTGAAATTATCCAGTTACCAGGCAGGGCAAAGAAAGACTGATAACCGCTTCTTTCTGAACGCATAAATCAGGTTTCAGGCGCTTGATGGAAATGGCTTCAGCAAACTTAAGGAGAATTGAGCTATTTTGCTTATTGATAATTTTGAACCTGACTTTTCGACGTCCACCTCATGACCCGTGTCGAGGAGATGCCTGGCGATGGCACTTTTTAAAGCATTTGTTTCCTTTAGACATAAGCTTTTTGGTACATGTTCAGAAAATCGTAGATATGCCCTTCTTTCTGTCCTTCCAATGTTACTGCTACCGCAGATATATGTAAATTTGTATATACAGTTGGAGTTAACATGAGATTTTTCATTGCACCAAAGAGCGATTTGTTGGATAGACGGGAACGAGCTTAGTTTCAGGATAGGCTATGGTTAGTGATGTACTCAGTCTTCTGTTGATCATCGCTGCAATATTTTCACCTTTATAATCAAGCTGAACGTAGACTGGCTTTTTTCCCACTGTGATTTGTTTTACATTTGTGACTTCAGATCTTCCATACTTGTTGATGAACCTTTGAGGATACCCATTTCTCTTCAATATCTTTTCAAGTAACTCAAACTCCTCCTCTAGTTTCTCTATAGAGCATATTCTCCTCGCTCTATAGTACAGAGTCTTGACTAGACCACGTTTAAAGATATTTGGACAAAAGCTATTAAAATCTAAGTATTGTCCTTTCCATGTAGGCTTTCGATAAATTGACTTTTGAAGACTACCGTCTTCTAGGCGTTCCATGGCAATGTCTAGGAAGTGAAACTTTCCGTCACTTTCATGTTCCACAGTGAAGTCAATATTGGCGTGTGCACTGTTGAATAATCTTAGTAAGTGTGAAGCATGACTTTTATTTTTGCACACTATAAATGTGTCATCAACATAACGACAGTAGGAAGATGTTTCGTCGATTGCATGCTTCAACTTTGTTCTTTCAAGGTTAGACATGAATATATCTGCTAAAACAGGGCTAAGTGGACTGCCCATAGCTACGATGAGGTTTGAGAATTTCTCATCTTTCCTGGTGACCGTCGGCCTGCAAAATTTGGGCTACCGATATACATGCTGAAAATTCCATACTTGTACCAAAAATACAGTGTGGAATCAAGCTGTAATCAAAAATAAAAAAAAACAAAAAAATATGTGAATGGATGATCAAAGAGTTTGTTGGCTATCTTCTTACAGAATGGGTTCATGCGGTCATAGAGGTTTAAAAGTTCCTGTCAATCAATCATTATTCAACGAGTTGATCGTATGCTTTCTAACTGAAATACTCACTTAAACAAGTTTGGGCAACTAGCTGTTAACTGTATAATGTCACTGACTTTGTGTTATTCATTTTATTCTCTTTAAAAACAAACAAACAAATCAACCGATCGATCGATGAATCAATCAATTAATCGATCAATCAAATAGTTTTACTGGTAAACGTCATTCCCTTTGTGATCTAGACACATCAGAAACACGAAAACGTAAGAAAAAGACAAATGTTGTAGATGCAGATGACAATGATTGGTTAGTTATAGACGAAAAGCCAACTGGATCTAGATCTGTGTCAAATGCAAATGTCAAGGGTCATTTTGAAACGTTGAGTGTGAAACGTGGTAAATCGAAATGTAAGTTGTTATTATTATCATTATTATTATTATTACTATTTTTTGATGTAAAACTAGTAATACTCTATACCTCTATTTCTACCCTTCTCGGTAGTTCACTTTAGGAGAGTAATTTCGTTACTAAAACGGTATAAAGTTGTGTGTATTATCAGCAACGTGAAAGGTTCACTTTTCAGTCGTTTGGTTTACATGTCTGCATTTCTTCATGTTTCATCAGGCTATCAACCATTCCTATTGTGAGTGAGCTGATGATATACGAACCATCCACGCAGTCTGAAGTAGTTGGAGCGGGACTCGAATCAATTGTCTATAAGGCGAGTGCTTAAGTCAATGAACCACATCTCCACGTAGTATTATGATACGTCATTAAGTAAACAAGCACCTGTCTGTCTGTTTTCGACATAGAACTTTGCACATATGTGCGGAAGTTCAAGTCACCACACTCCATGCAGCACATAAAGCAAGAGAAGAAAATAGAAAAAATGCATATTAGAGACAGTAAACAGAGGTGTGAGACAAAGGAATAGTAATAACGAAGAACAATGTAGTTTCATTGGATATCATAAGTCACAAGGAGTGGATGCATCTGCATCAGCCATTCAGAACGATTTTCAGCCATACCACCGATTATTTCCACCTCTGGGTTTTTACCGTCCTGAGGACCCCAACCAGCCAGTCAGGAAGTCTACACCTTCCTACGTGGCTGGCTTAAACTAACTGTTGTGGATTTCATTGACTGGTGAAGCCATGTTCTGGTTTGACCACCGCCAGTTCTTTTCCAGCCTGATCCTATGTCAGCTAACATTGCCCATCGAGGAAGGCGATGACTAGACGTACATGCGTGACACATTCCCTAATCATCTCAGTAGGTGTAACTTCACCACCTGATCGACTGATTTCTCTTCCTTACCTAGCACTCGACCGATGGCTAACCTCAATATTGCTCACCTTCTTATACCACTTCACACGGGAGATAGAGCGCAGTCACCTATGATCGAAGACAGCGAATCTTTTCATGTCTTCCACTCTCAGTTGCCAGGTCTCACTGACAGCCATAAAGAAGAACGGAGCGAACTGCTGAGTAGTATACCCGCCCTTTGGTCGATAGCTAACTGGATATCACATCTACGCCACAGACGGCGTAAACTGGAATATGCGAAACTAGCCCTCTGTATCCGTGGTGAGATTTCGTCAGAGATCAACCCGTTGGCACTGGCTGATGCAACTTCCAAAATAAGTGAAGAGGTCAGCACACTCTGCCACTACACTCCCTATTTCTAAACTAGGAGTCAGTGTAGTCCAGTCCTGTAACATCATCTTGTATTAGGCGGGAGCGAATCGCATGCCAAGCATTCGTAGATTGCAGCTCAGTGTGTTCAGATGACTCTGCATTTTGTCAGCGTCCTCGTCTACATATTCTAAGTCAACGAGATTATTCATACCCTGGTAGCAAGTCAATCCCTGAGTCGCTGAAGTGAGTTAGGGTTAAGTCCATTAGTACATCCATCTATGATGAAGTTGAATAGAAATGGGGATAATGGGCATCCTTGACGGACACCACTGGTCGTCGCCATTTCAGATGAGAACTCTCCGTAAACCCTAACCTGGCTGCATAAGTTCGAGTAGAGTACCTTGATCAGTGCAGTGTATTTCCTCTGTATTCACTTTACAGCCAACCAACGTCAGAGTGTGTTATCACTTACAGTAGAATTATGTTAACTAACCAGTCGATGTAAGTTGAGCTTGTGTACGGAAGTGAAATTAACCAATTGACATTTAGAGTGATTATTCTGAAGACCATCCAGCACAACGTATTAATGTTTTTCTCTATTTCTCATTGTTACAACCATTCATAATTATGTTTCGTGAGTCGTCACCAAATGTTTTCAGGCACATTTCTTGGTTGACTAACAACTTTTACTGGTGCAAATAGCTTTGCGTCACCTAAAGTACTATAAGTTGTTGTCTCACTTGAAGATATTTCGGATGAAGCGAAAATATTATGCAATCAATTACCCTGAAAATTTTCTATATTGTTCAACATTTTTTGTGCAAATAATTGTTATTATCACTAAAGCTAGCGTAATGTTATTCCTTAAAACAATTCAATTAGTGGATCTGGAACACCAGTGGAAGAAAAGAAAAGAACTGTTTAGTCGAATTGTCGAGGTGTGTGTGTGAGTAACACTGTGTAAAGTTACTTTTCTTTTTCTTAGGTTTATGCAACTCATATTGTCTAATTTATTCGAAGGCGTAACCATAGAGTCTGTAAGATACTTACCTGAACATCAGTTGCACACACACACACGAGGGTTTCTTCTTGGTTGTTTTTATTGAGTGTTCTTTGCATCATCTTGTAATCAGAGAATAAAAGATCTAGTAATCAGTACACTGATCGCTGATAGCAATTTTATTTTTTAAAGGCTTTTCGTCTTTTGAACAACATGAAAGGTGTATTCTTTCCTTCACACAGCGCTTGCTTTTTATCCGTATGAAACACATTATTGTACTGTACTGTACTATACTGTGCAACTGATTGTCGATTGCACACTAGTCGGTAACTAGTGTAATGTGTCTAGTCCTATCTTCACTGCAGACTGAATTCTATCAGTCAAGGTTGCAATGTGGCCACCATGCTACTAGGTAGCTCGCCATTACGGTGCACAGTGATTTGATGATATTAGATAGTTGGAGGCAATCGACCACAGGAAGCCTTGCCCGGACCTAGGTTTCGTGCTAGTTGGCACTCATACCAGCCAATCAGCAAGGCGTATCTGCAACCTCGAAGGAACTCATATCCCTCCTTCTGAGATTCGAACCTGCGTCACCCAGTGCCGCCTGCAAGCAGAGACGTTACCACTGAACTATTCAGGCTCGCGATTGACCTCCTGTGTCCAATACAGTCCTACAGAAGCTCAACTGCTAGTCTGACGCAAGTTCGAATCTCAGAAGGGACATGAATTCCTTCAAGGTTTCAGATACGCCTTGCTGATGGGTGCCAACTAGCACGAAATCTAGGTCAAGCGAGGCTTCCTGTGGTTGATTGCCCCAACCATCGAATACCAACTGTACAACTTAGCTCATCAACTACAACAGAAGTCCAACTGCTTTCCGGTTGATTATTAGAGATAACTCTAATTCTACTGGTTGAGTATCTGTTCTTACTTTCACAGTTCTGTTGGTGAGTTTTTTCTGTCTCCTGATATATATGTCCATATCTTTGTTGTTTTGTTTTTTCAAATTTTAGCTACTGTTTCTGACAAAAATCAATCTCAGGAAGAAGTGATTGAGTTCTCACCTCATCTAGCCTTTACTTCTACACAAAATGAAAATGTATCAGCACAACCAACGGCCAATAATCGTGTACATTCACTGAAATCCACTTCTACACCAATTAAAGACAAAAAGATTTGAATCAATCTCATCATCGGGTAATAAAGGACTCTTCTACCTCTCATGACAAGGTTAATTCGAATAATAGTAATAATATTAATAATAATCCTGTGCTGATTGGATCTGGCGATCAGCTGATGCAAGCGGCGAAATTTCCAGTTAATGAATGTTCAGGTAAGACATTATTAGATGCATAGATTTATTTTGTATACATGTTGTAATATTCAAAATTAAATTGTATCTAAATATGTTCAGTAGATTACATCAACCAAAGTAGTATTACCTAAAGATTTCTGCAATAAAGGAAGACGTCACTTGTCTAATCGCAGATGACATATGTCTAAAGTCATACAAACTTGAAGACTTACAGGCAGGCGAAAACCATTTCGGATTGTGAGGGCGTTTGTTACTTCCCGGCTGCCCACACCGTGGAAGTTGGTTGCGTGACCGCAGAGCCCAGGGGACAACTGCTTGAGGCCGGTCACACGCGGCCTGTTTTTGTTTGTTCTCTTTTGTTTGGTGTGTCTCAGTAGCATACTTATCACTCCTGCCCTGTGACATGGCAGCAGGAAGCGCGGTCGTTGTTAATCCGGGCCACGGCCGATCCGGCATGAAATTTTGTGAATTTGTTTGAATCATGGTAATGGATTGGGTAGCTGCTTTTTGTTTAACCAGAACGTGGCAACTCGAACTGCTGCACTTCGGTGCCAAGTTCTATGTTGAATCCAGACAGACAGACTGTTATGTACTAGTTTTCCCCGTCGCCAAATTGTTATGTACTCGTCGCTAAATTATTGTTATGGACTGGTCGAGAAACTAATAGTCCTGACGCAAGAAGGCGGAAATAAGAAGACCACTAGGTTTGCGATGATACTTCTATTTTCCAAACACAAGGAGAATGCAATAAGTGGTATCACACCAAAGTGTAAGTAAGTAAGTCAGTCACACAAATTGTGAGAGCGAAATATATATGACAGGGGTGTGAACAATCACTAGACAGTCTTAACATGAATGGCTAATTATAATGAAGTATCGATCCATATATACATAGCAAATATAGCAGACATGTCAACAACTACCATACATGGATATGTGTCACCAAGCAACGGACTGTCAACAAACACTCATATTATATTAATATAAGGGGTATATACATTGTTAAAGGAGACAAGTTCATACCAGTGAAATGGTCACAGGCTAAGCGAGCAAACAGAAAGAGAGACCAACATACACACACACACATAAATATATATATGTGGATACATATCACAGACAGACAGGCGAAAACCAACAAATTGACTAAAGAGGTCAGCAGTGAAGACAGAACTCCAGGCGAACTTAGAGAGAGGACGGAGGTTTGGTGACGATCACCAGCCAACCAATAACAACAACAACAACCAGCATCAGTCCCCATCAACGAAAGAGACTTAACAGAGAATACCTCCTGGCTTCACTTATCTAGGAAGCATCGTCTAAACTACAGGCAGTCGGAATGGATGAAGATGTCAAAGCCAGTCGTCAGACAGAATCGGAAAAGCAAGATTACGCACACGCCTTCATTAAACCTGAAACCAGTTTGGGAATCTTCTGCATTCCACCTGGGATTTTCAACACAGATATCAAAATCAATCACTTCTTCTATAAAGGTCAAAGACTTAGCCCCAGAGTGTCATGAAAAGGGATTTCCAACAGACCACGTCAAACTTTTATCAACAGCTGCCTTCGCTGACTGCATACTAAAGATTATAAATGGCCAACCAGAAAGAATTACTAGTAAGAAACTGTGGGAACAAACAGCCGAGAACCTAACCCTCAACAAATATGTAGAAGAAAATAGAGAGATAAATGAAGCGCATACATTGAGGAGACCGTCGAACGACATCGTGCTCTGTGCACGTCATCGCTCGGGTGGAATCCGAATGGGAAGCGACAAGTGGGTCGTCGATACGATGGGTGATATGACGGCGGAGTTCGTGTGAGAAGGAGATGGGAGAGTTTGGTAAACGTGGACTCAGCTGGAAGAAAGGGCGGCAGAAAACAGAACAAAGTGGAGATGTGTTGTTGAAGCCTTGTTTTCCGCTCAGCACCCAAGGGTATAATAATATATATATATAATCTAATTCACATTCATTTGAATTACAGAAGTATATGAGACAACTGTTGACTGAGTCACTCCCTCACTGAGATCAAAAAAATTCCTGTTGACATAGGAGTAGAGTATGAACATGATATGTATTGATATGGTATGTATTTATGTGTGTGTGTGTATGTTGGTCTCCCTTTCTGTTTGCTCGCTTAGTCTGTGACCATTTCCCTTGTATGAACTTGTCTCCTTTACCAATGTATATTCTCCTTATATTATATTATATATAATATGAGTGTTTGTTGACAGTCCGTTGCTTGGTGACATATATCCATATTATGTGTGGTTGTTGACATGTCTGCCATATTTCGCTATGTATATTTGGATCGATATTCCATTATAATTAGCCATTCATGTTAAGACTGTCTAATGATTGTTCACACCCTTGTCATATATATTTCGCTCACACAATTTGTGTGAACTACCTTACTTTACTTACTTACCACTTTGGTGTGAGACCATTTATTTTCGTCTCCTTGTGTTTGGAAAATAGAAGTATCATTGCAAACCTAGTGGTCTTCTGATTTCCGCCTTCTTGCGTCAGGACTATTAATTTCTCGACCAGTCCATAACAATAACTTAGCGACGAGTACATAACAGAACATTTCTTCAGTTGTTCTCTCACGTGAATGTATTAAATCAACAATTATGCAGTTATGTGTTATACTAAATAAGTCCTCTAAAATCATTTCTCTAAGACTAATCCTACCAATGAAATTGTTGAGTACACCGGGTAAACTTTGAAAATGAATATGCTCTAAAGTGTTTGAACCCAGAGAATTACTTGTATTGATACTTGAAAAACCTGTCTTACTCGTGCAACTCAGATATGTCACTATTCACGAATGGGTGTACTGCTGAATAGTGTACATGTTTGTATTTTTAAAGATTCCTCTACGTTCCCAGTGGTTTCAAGCTAGAGTTTTGAAGTTTCGGTAGTAGTGGTGTTTATTTTTACAGGATGGGGTTGCTAGCCAGCCTCAAGCCCAACCTTCCCTCTTTACCGGTCTTACTACTGGCTTAGTGAGGTAAACGAATGCATCGGTGACCGGGGATCGAATTGAGAACCACATGAGGCGTGGTTGACAAGCACTCTGCCACCGACGACCAAAATATGTACATGTAATTCATCAAAATGGTGGTTAGGTGTACTTTTTTTTGTAAGAATGGAAGGTTCATCAATAGTCTTTCAAAACTTTATTGGATCGAGTCGTTGAAACGGAAGCTATGCATATCTTTATCCTTCTTGTACATCGACTCGTTATCTAGAATGGAATAAAATGTGGCAAAAGAAGCCTGATCATTATAAATACACTGTACCAATCCATGAAACCACTGACACTGTGGTGAGAGCTGACTCCAAATCGGGGTCATGAGAAAAAACAAGAACAAAGATTAACCTTAAGAAATTCAACAGCCAATCACGGCAGACTTAGCGTGGGTGGATGAAATTCGCAGATATATGGTCTAACCTTCAAAGGAATGGCCACAAAGAGACGACTGATTCACTTTCAGCGAGAAAACAACCAATCAGAAGACACTGTTTCTCTGCTAATAATAACGAATAATAATAATAATAATGTACATGAAAATCTATAAATATCTGTTGATTTTATATTGGTTTGTTTATAAGATGCATGACACAGTGAAACAGTATTACTATTTACTGGATGACAAAATTTCCAACAAAATTTATTCCTCGTAATCATATCATCAATTACAATCACACGAATTCGAAACCTAAGTTTTATAGTTTTCTTTGTTCCCTCTTATTTGTCGTCTTGGGGTAGTAGAATTTTCTAGATATCTGGGTGGACAGGTGTTGAATCATTCATTCCTTTTACGCGTATTTGCAGTTGATTCTATGAACAAATATTCTGTTGTCAATCTCACCTTCCACCCTGCCACAACATTAGATTTTGAAACTGTCATCTTATCCCATCTATCCTATTGTATGGTTGTGGGTAATTGCATATAGTGAGTGCTATCTACGACTGAAGTATTCTCTAGATTTTTTATCTTATTCGGTGAAATAATCTAGTTTTGGTTTGGTTTTAATTCTCAGCTAATCTGATTGACCCTATTCTACTACTTTGACCTATGTATTTGACCTGACAGTGCTTGCAGGCGGGGTATTAGATAAACCAAATTGCTTTGTTGAATGGGGTGTCCCACTGGATTCTTTAACCGACAAAGCTTGTTTCTAATTGAGTTTGTGGATGGTTTGAACGCCAACCACTTTTATTCCTGCCTGTCTTGTTAAGAATTCTACATAAGGTTTCCGAGGTTCCTTCTTTGTATGGAATTACTTCTGATTATTTAGATTCCTTATTGTTGGTGTTGTCACTATGCTGCGCATCTTTGACATGCATGCCGTCATCAATATTACTATTATTATTTATTTAATAATAATAATAATTTACTTTATTCCGAAACAGTACTTGTGATACAGAATGGAATTCTCAGCACCTTACTACAGTATTGCGTCCAGTTAGTACATATTATCTATAAACAAAATTCTACGTAGATTAAGGAAACCTCAGTTCATTATGGCAACAGCATATTCGCATGTTGGTAGCTAAGCCAAAATTGAACAGTGTTTGAAGGTGTTAAAAGAGTAGATACTAGCATATTTACTGGGGTAAGCGGAAGAAAGAAACAAAGCAGCACATAACAGAAAAAAGAGAGAGAAAAGGAAAAGAAAGAAAACGTTGTACCTATAAATGATATGAGTTGGAAAGACGAGATCCAGTTGTTCTACTGACTATTTAATAAGTTATAGGTATCACGCCTAATGCTTAATTTATTGCACAGAACACGAGCTAAGTAGGGGTATGGTTGAGGTTTTGTACTTTCTAGTGCGATCATATAGTTTTCTATATAGGCTTCTGGTTCTGTCTGAAGAGATACAGGGGGAGAGTCGTGAACGAAGAGGGTGGTGTGAATTAGATAGAATTGATTTAGTCCATTTTTCATATGAGTCTAAGTGCCTGTCGACCAGAATATTAACAAGCTGGTTAAGTGGCACATTGCTTACCCTGCTGACAACCTTTAACATCCTGCGTAATAGGGTATAGTCTTTCTTCAGTAGCCAGCCCTGGAAAAACTAAGGGGGGACAATAGAGAATAATAGGCAGAATGCGAGAGTTAACGAATTGTAGGAGTAAGGGTTGGGTTATACCAGAATGTCTTAACTTCTTGGTGTAGAAGGCAAGACGGAATATTTTCTTAGAAATCATCAAGATATGAAACGACCAGGAAAGATCAGCAGATAGAATGACGCCAAGATGTTTAATTTCCGACTTGGTTTCTGTTTAAGTGCCATCTATGTTGCACACCTTGCGAGTGCTAACTAGTTTATTTAGGTCAGATTTATGCCTCAAGGTGAAATTGACTGTTTGGCATTTAGAGGGATTTAAGGTAAGATCGTTTTCCTCTGACATTGACTGATTTCTGATAAAAAGCCATTTAGTTTAGAACAGTCATTTTAACAGTCGACAGTAAAAGATACAGTCAGGTATTCAAAATATTTGACAAAATTAATTTCATTTGAAGATGGTAGGTCGTGTAGAAAGAATGAAAAGAGAAGTGGGGAGAGTACAGCACCTTGGAGGACACCAGCTTCAGCGAGCACAACAGAGGAGGATTTGCCTTTGTATTATTATTATCATTATTATCACTATCACTACTATCATTATTTATTTTATTTTTACTTTTACATTTCCCTACATACCTTCTGACTTATTTACCAGGATAGTAATTAAGTTTCAAGGCTTCTTTAACGTGTATCACTTCCTGTCTTAGATTTTCCTTGGTACTACTTAGTTTTTGTGCTCTGTCACTTAAACATTCCACCAATCCCATTTTCACTGGCATCGAGGCATTTAGAAAACTCTAGCTCTGAAAGTTAAAACTATGCCTTATAATTCTTGATATAATTTTTGAAGTGATAGGATTGCTTCACATTCATTATTCACACATTCACTACTGCGCCACTCTCATCAGTATTTTTTCTTTCAGAGAATTTTATTTTATGCGAGTAAAATTTGTTGGTGGTGCGCTAATAATAATAATAATATAAATTTACTCATTTACTTGTTTGTTTATTGTAATTTTTTTCCTAGGAGCGTCTCATTCAATTAAAGTAGCATTTCCTGATATATCTGTACTGGTTCCAGTTGACTCATTGTAAGTTCTGTGTGTTATCTGTTTCTATGAGTGACATTTTTCTTTTTTTTTTAAAAAAAGCGTTTATTTTTTTGTTTCAAACAATTGACTAATTTTCAAATAATGAGTGTAAAACTTACTTTGTCTACTGGACTGACTGACTTCACCATTAAACTTTGCACAAATGTGCAGCAGTTCGAGTTTCCACACTGCCTCTTTGTAGCACACAAAGCATGAGAAGACGATGAAGAGAGATTCATTAACAGATAGATGATAAGTGAGGGAAAAAGACTAGCGTTACGAGAGAACAATAGAGTTTCATTGGATACGACAAATCACAAAGAGTGAATGCATCTGCGCCAGCCATTGAGAACGATGATTTTGCGTCAGCCATCTCACCAATTGTCTCCAGCTTTCATTGATTCTCACTATCCTGAACACCTCAACCACGAAGACAGCCTACACCCCTCCCTACATGGCTAACTGCCTGACTGGCTAGCATAAACGAACTGGGCGAAGTTAAACTTTCGACACCACTAACAACCAATCAGCGAATTATCCAATGGGATTCACGAACGATGTCGAATTATCCAATGAGATTCACGAACGCAGTTCAATGCTGTAGAGCGCTTGATTCTTTTCTAATGCGTGACCTTACAAGATTACGGCTGCAATTCGAGGAGTACAGTGTTTTCCAGTATTGCCTGGATTTAGGGTTGCTCCGGAAGGAGCGAACTTGTTCGTGTGTTGGCATCATGACTTTAAAAAGCTATAGCAGATCAACTGATGGGTTTGTTCATCGTTGTGCTATGTGTTTGAAGCGTGCTAACATTAAAGCGGATAAGCTGATAATTTTTAATATTTCGTAGGAACTTTTTTCGCTAGGTCACATCTCTCCCTAACCCAGAGTTTGTACATCTGCAACTACTGGATGTTGAAACAGCCGGTGAGAGCAGCAGCTGCCGAGACTGAGAATAGTCTCGTCTCAACAGTTTAGTGGTACCAGCATTGCAGAGATATTGCTTCGTGTAAAATAGGGAAAATCACTTGTTCGCTGGGTGGATCCCGTTACGAGGACTCATGCGAATTCCATTGAAGGTTTTTGGGGCCGCTTGAAAAACAAGATAAGGGCTATAAATGGATCTCAAAAGGATCTCATTTACCGGCATTCAGATGAATATAAGTACACGATGTGATGTGACTTCTCCATTGACAGTCTTATGCTAAACTGGGAGATGTTTCTCTCACATGTTCGAGAAAGATACCCCTTGTAACCTTTTTATCCTTTTTTATGCTTTCTTCTATAAATATACATTTCCATTCGTCATATATGCCTATTTAAAATGATTGGTCCGTTCAAGGTCGTTCGCTGATTGGTTGTTAGTGGTGTCGAAAGTTTAACTTTGCCACGAACTGTTATGGATTTGATTGACTGATGAAGCCATGTTATGGTTTGGCCACCACTAGATGGCACTTTTCCGAATTTATTCATCCTATCTCAGTCAGCTAAGATTGCCTGTCGTCAAGGTAGGTGATGGCTAAGGTAGGCATGAGTAACACATTTTCTAAGCATCTCAATCGATATACCTTCACAAGCGCTGGTTGATTGATTTCCCCTTCTTACGCTTGCATTATAAAGCTCATTGGAATAATAATGTACAAATTTTGATGTAATTTCCCAAAGGAATTTAAAGGTTGTTGAATTACTGTTATACCACTAACATACTACCAACTTTGTGTGAAAATCTCCCGCTGTTTTTTTCTAACGTTTATTGCATTCTTAAGTTCATATAACAATATACAGTAGCGTCAATGTCGGTCCTAATTTATACAGAGTAATCTTTCTATTGATATAAGTATAAAACTTGGACACTGCGATGGTAGAGAGTATAACTCCATTATGGATAAGATTTTATTTTGATAAACTGTCACACAGTGTTACACAGTAATATTAACCCATGACCACAGTTCGAGTACAAACTATCACTGTTCATAATCATATCAACTTTTTAACTTCATTTATATACATGTGTGGAATTGACCAGATTTTTAAATAAAAATCAATTCACGATAAAGTACATTCAGAAATAATAATAATAATAATATGAGTGTTATTGACCAATTATAATCAAATGGGAAATAAGACGAGTGTTTTTATAGTCATAATAAATAACACTCAGCAATTGCACTGCATGCATTAACACACAACCACACAATAGGTTGGAAGAGGGTTAAGATTTTAAGAAGTAATCTATATAGGTGGAGAGATAGAGTGATTACTGAATCTTGTATGGTTCATCGAGTGTACACTCAACACATGCAACAGGAATGATTCAAGGCGGCAAATACCAGAAATATTGAAGATATTATTACCACTAGTTAGTCAAATCAGAGGAGGATAATAAATAATCTCAAAATTCTATTTCAATTCACGTACAACATAACATTCTAACAAGTTACTTATTTATTTGACTATAAAAACACGTATTATTTCAGGATTTCATCATGAGCTGACATTAGTTAGAGAACCATTGGAAAACCTGGGAGTACTGGACAGCTGTTTCGTCCTAGTTTGGGACTCTTCAGCAGTACGCACCCACCGCCACAATTTGAACCCAGGACCTTCCGGTTACAAGGCGAGCTCTTATACCATTAAGCCACTGGGACCCTATCCAATGGTCCTTGAATTCCAACTTCTGCCAATTCACGACATAGCGCGACCGCTAGCCAATGTCTTCGGCGAGTATTTGTCCTCACACCCGACCAGCTGCACCCTACTGGTCACGACTTCCCACTGGAACCCAGGTAACTACCTACCTGAATAGGGCCAGTCGCCAGTGAGCATCTCATTGGTATTCAAGTGTTGGTTATTATTATTATTATTTCCTATCTGATTGTAATTGATCAATAACACTCATATATTTTGTTATTTCTCAATGAACATTATCACATATTGACTTTTATTCAAATATCTGGTCAATTTCCACACATGTATAGAAATGAAGTGTGAAAGTTGTGTGAGTGAGTGACTTGATATGATGATTATGAGTGGCACTAGTTTGTACTCGAACTGTGGTGATCAGTTAATATTACTGTAGAACACTGTGTGATTTATCAAAATAAAATCTTATCTATAATCGAGTAATTTTTCTATATTTTGTCAATTTTTTCTTATAAATTCTTTAAAATAATCCCAGCTTGTTTAGAAAAAAAGTCAAAACAAGATCTCTTTTCTGATTGTTTCGCTGAATAGGCCGCCACAGCTTCTTCAGCAGCAGAATTATTCGCATTTTGATCACCATCACAATGTATACTTAATCAGAAATTAGATAAATTGAAATCAGTTCCTTTGGAAGTCACTTATCCGTAGACATTCGTGTCAATCGCAACATGTAAAAAAAAGTCATCACTTACTCGTAGATACTGATGTCGTGTCGTCATATAGGCATATTTACCTGTATGTGTGTGAGAGAGGGTGTATGTTGTTTGTTGTAAGATCAACAGGTCAAAGCATGATAATATTTCACAGTGGTTATGATATAGGATTGAATTTTTCTCCCTCATCTGTTCTACCTCATAAGGATCTGCCATATAGGGGATAAGTCTATCCCTTCTCCCCTATTTACTGCATTCGATGTGGTCAAAATGTGCAAGGCTTCAGAGGTTAACCTTTCTTTTAATGTGAATGAAAGCCTCTTCCTAGAATTTCGGCATTGTCGAAACCAATCTTATGTCCGTTGTCTATCGCGTGCACTGCTATAGCCGATCTTTTTTTTCCCTAGACTTTTGAATTCTACTTCATTTCCAAGGTGGACGTTTTGTGCATAGTCTATGTTCATTCACTTTAATCTTATCCTGCCTACTGCTCTCTCTCTTCCCATATATAGTAAGCTTCACATTCTGAACACTTTATCTTATAGACACAATTACTTTGTGACATTTTGGGAAGCATATCTTTGACCTTCATCAAAGCTCTCTCTCTCTCTAGGAGAGAGCAGTTGACAAGTGAAGATCAGAGTAAATGAAGATAGACTGTGCACAAAACGTCGTCCGCCTAGAAAGGAAGTAGAATTAAAAAGTTTAAATTAAAAAAGATCAGTTATATCAATGCATGCTATCTATGGACAGCGGATATACGACTGACCTCGACACTATGACTGAAAACTTATAAAACTAACTTTTATTTTTCTTCAAATTAATTTTTCTAAAAGATCACGTAGTGTTTCATGGTTAGCTACAGAAGCCTATCGTCGACGTCAAATTCTAATGGGGCTTAATACAAATACTCCGTCGGCGGATTACAGTGAATTAGTTCGTTTAAGTACTCGTGATAGAGCCTTACTTCTTCCATCGGATCGTTTATATGCCGTTATTCCAAATCTAAGTCAATCTGGATGTATTGTTGAACTTCTTGCTGAAATGAATGAATCAATCGGGAAACATGCATTAACTTCTAGCAGTAGTCAATCAAATCAACCTGCACAATTCCCTCATCCTGTTGTGTATTCATCACAGCTGAATTATGGTTAGTTTTGCACCGTTATTTCTCTCCCTCTCTCTCTTTCTCTTTTTTGCTACGTCTTTTTTCCCCTCAAAAATGTCGTACATGTATCCAGGTACGTACGTTTTGCACACGTCATCTTCAACCTGAACTGTCTTCTATCTGGCTGGACCAGACAGACAGACAGTGAATTCGGTCGGGTTGAAGTGAGCAGTCTCAGTGTGAGTACCACCGCTTTCTGTCTGTCTGGTCTCAGCATAGAACTTCGCACTGGTGTGAAGCAGTTCCAGTCGCCACACTCCACTCAGAACACAAAGTCAGAGAAGAAAGTAAAAATAAACGCAAAATTGAGACAGGAAACAGAGATGTAAGGCAAGAAGAATAGTAATAAAGAAGGACAATATAGCTTTATTGGAAATTATAAGTCACACGGAGTGGATGTATCTGCGCTAGCCATTGAGAACAATTTTGAGCCATATCATCAATTGTCTCTAGCTATTGGCTTTTGCCATCCCAAGGACCTTAAACAGGAAGTCTACACCTTCCTACTTGGCTGGATTTCATTGATTGATGAAGCCATGTTTAGGTTTGACCACCAGTGACTCCTTTCCAACTCGACCCTAGGTCGGCTAACATTGCCCCTCGAGGAAGGGGCTTTATAAGTCCGTGATATACCGAAACTTTTATTCTGAATTCCACTGCAATTTGACATTATGCTGACACTCATATATAGTGCAGAGATTTGTTATTGAGATTTCTGTAGCAGTGGTGTTTATTTTACGGGATAGGTTTGGACGACTCATTCTCACACCCACCACCTTCCCTGTTTTCCCGGACTTACTACCGATTAAGGGAGGTAAACAAATGCGTCCGACGGGCGATGGAACCCCGGAAGACTTGCTGCTTGGTTGGCCAGTGTCTTCTGCCGTTACACTACCACTGAACAACTATCGACGCTACTGCTACAGAAACTTGAAAGCTGTAGCTTGAAGACGCACTATTTCCCACTGACGGAACTCAATGGGATAAAAAGAAGATATAAATTGCTATTGATGCAATTGTGATGTTTATTTGACTTAACGTGTGCAAATACGATTCGCAGATGTATGACTTAACTTTTCAAGCAACGATCACAGGCAGTACAGAATAACCTTCAGCAAGTAAATAACCAATCAGAAGACGCTGTTTCTCCGCTGACAATAATGTACATAATAAAAATCTATAAATATCTGTTAATTTTCTCAATAAATGATCTGTTTCTGGCCCTTGTTTTCTGTTGTTACAATAAAAATATAGTGGAATAAGCATCTGTATTAATGCTGAGAATCGTAGTGCTAATCTTATTACGAAAGTGACATGCGTAATTCACCTCTACTATCACAAAAAATTCTAAAACCTATCACTTACAATTGTTCTAAGTGAGGCCTATAAACAACAGAATTTAAGAAATTCAGTTCAGTTTAAAACCTGGGACAGTGTTTGTTAGTTAAATCACTGTAACAGAGAGATTCTTCGGAAAATGCCTCCTGGATGATTTAATCACAATATATATATATATATATATATATATATATATATATACTAATTTGGACGGCTAAACTAACTTTGTAACTATTATTCATTTTCTCCTGGACTGTATATTATTATTTTGACATTTGAAATAAGTTGGCAGGAGACGTTGAGTACTCAAAAACTGAAGGATCAGGCCACAAAGGACGTCTTCGCTGCAATCTTAAGGAAAAAGGCGGAGACACAAATCAACACTAGCGAAGAGACCAGTGTTGAAAACACTGGAACAGTCTGAAAGCGGTGTGGAGTCAAACATGCATGGAAGTTCTAGGCAGAAAGAAGAGAGACGGGATAAACAGTGGCTCACTACGGACACACGGAGACTAATAGAAGAGAAAAGGATGGTGAACGAATGATTATCCAGTTCATTGACGAGCAACAAAAACAGGGGTTGACTGCAAGCTACAATATATTCAACGAAAAAGTAAAGAAACGTGCCGGGGAAGAGAAAAGAAAATATTATGAAGCTATGGCAAGTGAAGCAGAACAAGTTGCAGTGCAGGCCATGGAGACATCGCTACACTCTACCAAACAACTAGGCACCTACCGAGCAAATGTTCAACACAAATTAAGCCAGTGAAGGATGACAGTGGAAAGCCAATCACCTGAGAGGTGGAGCGAAGGAAACTCTGGGCTAAACACTTCAGAGGACTTCTAAATCGACTGCCACCTACAACGCGCCCAACAATACTAACAGCGGAAGCAGAACTACCGGTGGATATCAACCCTCCGACGAGAACAGAAATCCTGAAGGTCATAAAGATGCTAAAAAGTGGAAAAGCAGAAGGACCAGTCGGAATACCCGCGGAAGCATTGAAAGTGGACCCTGAGACATTAGCCATCAGGCCTGATAAAAGCACTACTGGAGGTGCGGAAAGAAGGTATGGTGCCTGTGGATTGGAAGAAAGGCTACTTATTCAAACTGTTAAAGAAAGGGGATTTGAGTGAATGCAAGAACTGACGCGGGATTATGTTCCTGTTGATTGTAAGCGAAATACTAAGCCGCATCATCCTGTAGAGAATCAAATATGCCACCCTGGATGAAAAACTTTGACAGGAACAGGTTGGACTCAGGAGAAACAAGTCATGCATCGATCAAATCTCAACACTACGAATCATCACTGAACAGAGTTTGGAATGGCAGTCACCTCTCTACTTCACTTAACTTCATTGACTTTGAAAAGGCCTTCGACAGCGCAGCGTCAATCGAGAGGTGGTTTGGAAACTACTTCGCTACTACAGTGTACCTCCAACAATTATCCATCTCATCCAACAGTTGTATGACAATCCTCCATGCTAAGTAATCCACAGCAGGAAACTCGCGGAATCCTTTGAAGTGAAGAAGAGAGTAAGAGAATCTGACTGCCTACTATCTCCAATGATTTTCCTGATTGTGGTAGACTGGATAATGCTGTGGCTGTGTGATACAGACAATGTGTGCAATCGGAATATTATTCTCACATATTCCAACAGTTCAATTCGACACTAGCAACAGAATACAAGATATCTATTTGAATAGTCAGTTCGCTGCTAGAAATAGAATACATTTCCCATGGTTATATACTGCATTAACAACAGAATATTATGTGTATTAAAACATTCTATTTTATGTCGTCTGGTGTGAACCGAAATCACACGCTCAACAGTTGGTTGAAGAATAAAAACGGTATATATATATAATCAGCGGTTTGATCAATGAAAAATATACCTTTGCTCGCGTGTCTTGCCTCCCGCTGTCACCACAATGAGACAGACAGCAGGCAACGAGGAGACAGACATTAAGTGGACCCACACAAAAATCCTTCAAGACTCTTGATTTCGCCGACGATATATGTTTCACTTCCCACAAACTGGAAAATATGCAAGTGAAAAGCAACAAGTTGACAGAAGAAGCATTCAGAGAAGATAGGACTACCTTCAGGTGAACACAGAGAAAACAGTGGTGATGAAAATTCCTCACCAGCAGCCACAGAGACAACAATCAGCCAGCATGAATGGGAGGAATCTGAAAGAAGCAACCCTCTTTACCTACCTCGGAGGTGTCGTTTTAACTACAGACGGAACTGATGAGGATATCAAAGCGAGGATTGGGAACGCAAGGCGAGATCAACAGGACTCAGCATGAAAACTTCTATGTGGAGTCAGTGCTCCTACTCGGTTGAGAGATTTGGCGCGTCGCGAAGACCATTTCGAACAAAATACTAACCTTCATCAACAACTTTCCTCGCTCAACACTCAAGATCGGATGGCCAGAAAAGATCAACAACAGCCTAGGAGGAACCGATTGGGCAAGAAATGTAGGTGGATTGGCCATACTGTGAGAAAGCAAACCATCAAGTGACATCACATAATAGTTTTTTGAGTGGAACCTTAATGGGAACCTTAATCGCTTCTCGGCTCTCTGAGCTAAGATCATGTGTAGTATCATCATTAATGAGAAGTGGTGAGTTGGTCATCAGTGCGAGTGTGATATGGAAGAGGGTTCATATGAAGAAGAGGTGAGAGCATATGGTCGGACGTCGAGCCAAATGAAAACTTTGGCGGAGAAGCAAACGGAATGGAGATGTTCGGCTGTGAAGTCTTATGTTCTCATCTCACGGAGGTGTGTAAGAGAGCTTGTAGTGATGTAGATCAATATGTAGGTCGTTTTATGCCCTGCTATGTTGGTATTTCAATACAAAATGGCTTTTGTTTATTTTAGACTTCTTATGCCTCTGTTGATAATAGACGATAATAGATGAAGCAGACTTTTAATTCATTGTTTCCCTTAGATTATCACCGCTAGTGTATTCTATGTTTATCATGAAATCTGTTTCTGAGCACTCTTCATTTGTGTTTTCTCTCTCATACTGCATTTAGAATCAAGACCGAATGAATCACCTAACGAATCACTACCACCATCTTTCTATCGTTTCATTATTGATAAAGCTAGAAGTACAGGTGTTGTGGATCTTTCACATCTTGGCATGGATAATTCAGAGTGTTGTAAATCTTTAGGTTATATCGTCCGTGGTGGGATTCGTGTTATTACAGATATCCAACTTCAAGGTATGTTAATGAAAATAATAATAATAACAATAAATAATTCTTGATTTTATTCATTTCTCAAACTTAACTTATTCGCAGTTCACAATTTGACATATCTAAATTATTGATCATGTCTCTCATTTCACATTTAATTGCTCAGTTTGCATTATTTGTTTGCCTGTAGATGCACTCTTTCATTGTATAATGATACCATAAACCATTCATTGATTGGCAGCCTGCTTAATCCTAGGGCTACCGAAAACCTCCACCAATTATTGCACGTAGTTTATCTTATTCAGGTCCCAGTGCCTGAATAGTCTACGAACTCATCCCACGACTGGGAGTTCCTGTGTTCAAACGCCAGCGGGGGTGTACTGATGAAAAGTCGTAAAGTAGGACGAAGTGGCTGTGCAGCACTGTTGGTTTTTTGTGTGTGGCCGGTTCGGTGGTAGAATGCTCGCCAAACATCCACCCTCCTAGACCTCGATAAACTGATAGTAAGATAAGCAAATAAGGCACGAGGTTAGTAACCTCACCTCGTAAAAATGTTAAAAAAAACCCACTGCCACCGTAACTTCAAAGTTCCAGCCTTAAGCCCTATAATAAATGACCTCTTATAGTAAAGCTTACTCTAGCGAGTATTTAAAACATTTACAACCTGCTGTTTTGCAAGTTTCTACTAAACATGGGAAAAAGCATTATCCTCAATGACAGCTTTTTCCAGGAAGATGAGATGATCGTTCCTGAGTGGTGTCCTTCGTCCACAAAATGTACTCTTGAACATTTTATCATTAGCTTTCATTGAAATATGCACATTAGATCATAGGAATTATTGAAAAAAACGGAAATAATTCTGGAACTTTATCACTCACTATAAATACATAAATGTACAGCCTAGTTGATGGTTTTGTTGAAAGGAAAATTTCCTTTGCTACAACCGTCTCTTTAATATAATAGGTATTGAACCAATAGTGGTAGATTTCTCAAAGGAGAAACGAAGAGATGCCGTCATGGTAAATGGGTTTGCGCTTCAGGTCAGATAGAACTGTATCACACAATCTACTGTCAGTCAATTAATCTTTTATTTGAATATCATGGACAACGAAGGGGAAATATCATGCAATAAACTCCGGCGAAAATTCTGTACATTATGTTTAAACGCTATTCAGAATAAAGCCATTATTGTTATTTTATTCATCAAAGAATTTCCTTTGAAATTTGTGCACTTGTCATATCTTACATTGTCTTTTCTTTACTACTGCTTACCGTTTAAGTAGCAGTGTGGTGAGAGCTGTCTGTCTGCTGACCGAAATTGGTAGACAGCAATTTACGTCAATGTTTACGTCCCATATCTTGGTCATGAGACAAAGAAACAAAGGCTAACTCAACAACCAATCAAAGAAGACTTTGCGTGGGTGGTTACACTTAGCAGTTATATGGTCTGACCTTCAAAGAGATGGCCACAAAAAGATGACAAAATAACCTTCAGCGATAAAACAACCGACGGGAAGACGCTGTTTCTCTGCTAATAATAACAACGCCAATAATAATGAACATAAAAATGTATAAATATATGTTGATTTTCTGAATAAACGATCACAGAAGAGATCTTGTTCCTATCACACATAAAATCTTATGATTTTTTTTATTGTTTCGCTTTCTTTTTTATATATATTTATTAAAAGGTAATTCATTGACAACTGATGTATTGGACATTGAAAATATTTCAACTAATTGTTTTTGTTTAAATCTACTGGGTTATTTAAGTCAAATTTCATCACAATTAATTAAATTAAATCTAAGCATGAATCTATTCAATGGACAGTTTATCAAACGATTATTGAATGGTTTATCAAAACAATTTAAAGAAAATGAAAGGTAAATATTTGTCTGTGTGCATGTGTGTGTTAATTAATTACAAATTATTGCTGAACCCTCCTTTTTTTCCAATGTTGTCGAATTCTTTTTTACTTCACTGTTCACTGTGAAATGAGTCACAGTATCATTGAAAATCAAAAATTTATCGGAACACATGTCCGCATTTAATTGGTGGATGGTGACTAGCGTTGGAATCCAGCCATAATGCGCATTTTGCCCTATTTGGGACTCATCTTGATGTACCTGAGACCGAGCACTTTGGTCCAATCAATCGCCGGGAAAATCTGAAATTCAAGTAAACTTGCCCTGATGTTACGTAATTCTTTATCTACTTTCCCGTTAATTGCTTAAAATGAAGCGCTCGGCCTCTGTTGACTTGTTAACTCCTTATGTAGATGATTCGACTATGTCTGATGATTTTACATAAAACAATTTTGTGGACAGGGTGACCAGCAGCGAAATCTAGTATATGCATTTCGTTCTTTTTTGGGACTCGCCATCTGAGTGAGTGAGTGAGTGAGTGAGTGAGTGAGTGAGTGAGTGAGTGAGTGAGTGAGTGAGTGAGTGAGTGAGTGAGTGAGTGAGTGAGTGAGTGAGTGAGTGAGTGAGTGAGTGAGTGAGTGAGTGAGTGAGTGAGTGAGTGAGTGAGTGAGTGAGTGAGTGAGTGAGTGAGTGAGTGAGTGAGTGAGTGAGTGAGTGAGTGAGTGAGTGAGTGAGTGAGTGAGTGAGTGAGTGAGTGAGTGAGTGAGGGGGGGTGGGGGGGGGGGGGGGGGGGGGGGGGGGGGGGGGGGGGGGGGGGGGGGGGGGGGGGGGGGGGGGGGGGGGGGGGGGGTGAGTGAGTGAGTGAGTGAGTGAGTGACGAGTCCCAAATAAGAAGAATTGCGTATTATCTTGGATTCGATTGCTAGTCAGCATCCACTAAATTACTTCAAAATGTGCAGATGGTTTTCGTTAAGAAATATGATTATTTTCTATATCCTACTTCAGTTTGCAAAAGTTGAGTGATTTTATTGATTAGTCTTCGTACAGATTTCAATGATTCTGCAACTGATATCTGCTCGTTTATGATGAAATCTACATTGCATCTAACCGAACTCCTCGAAAATCCAGAATCTAAATAACAATCTTCTACTTGTTAGTAGCTTTGGGATGGATATCGTGAAGTTCTGCCCGGTGGGGTCCTCCAAGTCGGTTGTGAAGCAGATGTCCATCTGTTGCATTATCCTGCAGTGATGCTTTGTATCGAATCGATAGAAGTTAGGACTTACAGGTGAGTGGATTCCATCGCCCTTGGTCTGGATGGTTAATGGGTTCACCTCATCACTTGAAGGTTTTAGGTTCAATCCATATCGGGATTGTTGGTTCGCGCTGTTGGGGATCTCCGAACTAAGACGAAACAGTTGTGCAGTACTTCTTGGTTTCCAATGATTCTCTAACTGATGTCTATTCGTTTCGGTGAGTCACTGCCTCACTTTCAACCTGCTGTAGCCTACTGGTCACGTCTTCTAACTAGAATTCCCGGCAATCACCTGCCTGAATTGGGTCAGTGGCTAGTGAGCATCAGATCGATTTTCAAGTATTGGTTTTGTAGGGATTGTGTTTGATTGATTCGTTAGAGGATTTCATCATGAGCTAATATTGTAACAACAGAAGACAAGGGCCAGGCAACAGATCGTTTTTATTATGAAAATCAACACGTATTTATATATATTTCACATACATTATTATAGCTTATGCAAGTAGACAAGCGCAGACATCTGATTGGTTGTTTCGGGATTCCTCGACAAATAGAGTTCTCTATCTGCGAATCATATTTCGCCACGTTAACTTTGCTGTGATTCGTTGCTGAATCAGCCTTGCTCATATTTTCTCACGGCCACATCTGACCACAATATCACTTAGAAAACCATTCAAAAACCTGGGAGTACTGGACAGCTGTTTCGTCCTAGTTTGGGACTCTTTATCGGTGCGCACACACCTCCAGGGTTCGAACCCAGGACCGCCTGGTTACAAGGAGAGCTCGTAGACCATTAGGCCACTGGAACCCCATCCAATGGCCAGTCCATGAATTCTAACTTCTGCCAATTCACGACATAGCGCAACCGCTAGCCAATGTCTTTGGCGAGTATTTATCCTCACACCTGACCTGCTGCACCTTAGTGGTCACGACTTCTCACTAGAACCCCAGGTGACTACCTACCTGAATAGGGCCAGTCGCCAGTGAGCATCTCATTGATATTCAAGTATTGGTTTGTTGGGATTTGGTTAATTGGTTACACGATTTCATCATGAGCTGACATTGGTTAGAGAACCATCGGAACCATTGCTCTCCTAGACTAAGTATTTTTTTTTCCTGCAAAAATTTGTTCTATTCCAAGTAACATTCAGTGAACTCGACAACTTTCTTGTTCATATTTCTTATTGATTTCTTTTCTTCTTTGTTCATGTCTTTGTGGGTGTTAATTCAGCCCCCGTGTCCTAATGCCTAGACTTCAATATTTAAATCTAAGTTATAATCCACTTCTTGGTAGTGGTTATAAACATATGGATTTTCATGTCATGAAAACATTTGATCATGAAATAATAATGAATAAAAACTGTACAAACTATTGTTGGACAGAATGCATTAATGACATCTTGAAAGCTTTTCCTAAATTAACTTATTTCAATTTGGCTGGATGTTCATTAGGAAATAGTGCTACAGAGAATTATCAAGATATGCATGGTAGTGGAAAAATTCTCTATAGTATAAATACAGGTGAGTGAATTTTATTTAAATTTTTAAATATAATTGTCTGTCTGTTTTCAACATAGAACTTTGCACAAATGTGCGAAAGTTCAAGTCGCCACATTCCGTGTAGCACGCGAAGCAAGCAAGAGAAGAAAGTACAAGAAAAGCATAATAGAAACAGTGAGCAGAGGTGTGAGACAAAGGAGCAATAAAGAAATACAAAACAGTTTCATTGAAGATCATAAGTCACAGGGAGTGGATGCATCTGCGCCACTGAGAACGGTTTTGAGCCATGTCACCAATTGTTTCCAACCATAGATTTTCACCGTCCCGAGGACCCCAGCCTGGAAGTCTGCACCTTCCTACGTGGCTGGCTTAGACCAACTGTTGTGGATTTCATTGACTGATGCCAAGTTTTTGTTTGACCGCCGCTAGCTTTTTTCCAGCCTGACCCTATATCCGCTAACATTGCTCGTCGAGGGAGGCGATGGCTTGGCATACGTAACACATGTCCTAACCATCTCAGTCTTTGTAGCTTCACGACTTCAATATAATTGTACATATTTCCTTTAAAAGTTTGTTTGTAGATGGACTTGATGTGTTTTCCAAGTTGGATCACGTGGGGAACTACTGAAAATCAGCCATAGGAGGTGCTGGACAGACAGATGTTTCGTCAGCCTAGTTTGGGACCACTCTTCAGCAGCATGCGTCCACCATCAGGATTGGAACCCAGGACTTTGCGTTTACAAAGCAGGGTCGTAGACCATTCCGCCTCTGAGACTTGGATGAATGGCTTCACTGATCGACGGGATTGCATTGAAATCGCAAAGTCCTGGGTTCAAACCGTGGGGGTGGGTGCGTGCAGCCGATGAGTAACAAACTAGACTGACGAAACAACCTGTTGTCTAATATTTCTCTGACTGGTTTTCAATAGTTCTCTAATTGATATCAATCCGTGATCAACCTTGAATTGTGCATACCTTATGTTTTCTTCAAACACGATGGTTGATATGTGTATGCAGACAGTTATCAGTTCATTGTGTGATAATTTAGTAGCAATTTTGGAACATGTTCTTTTCGACCACGACATTGGAACATTCTGTTGGTTCTACCTATATAGGTGTCACCGCAACTGCAGGTGAACTAGTAGATACACTTTGAAGTAGAGTCCACAGAATTTGGTCCTTTAATCATAGGTCTGTACACGGATCGAAAATGTTCGGCAGGTGAGAAAAAGAGATTCGGCGTAGAATGTGCGTTTGATAGCTGACCAAAGTCTTTGAGCTGTTAACTGCATAATCTAGTCGCCCTTGAACGGTAGGTTAATAAAGACAGATAGCTTTCTTTGGTACAGAAGCTGTCTTTTCTAGATGTGGTCTATCCTTACTGTGATAAGTGATGAAGTTCTCTGGATAATCATTAGCTTATAAAACTGAAGGTATATGTCGAAGTTCATCCATCAGTGTGTCACTCGTGCATATTTTTCGGGCCCTTGAGAACAAACATTTCACTAGAGAACGTTTATACTGGATAGGAACAAAACTGGTAAAATGAAGATATTGTCCACTCCATGTCTGTTTACGAAAAATAGATCACTTAATCGTTCCATCATCTCTCTTAGTCATAGTAATATCCAGGAAATCGAGTTTGTTATTCTATCCTAGTTCGGAGGTCACTCGGATATTAGGATCAATATGATTAAATAGAGTAATGAAGTTTTCAATAGATTTACTATTATTACCAATAATAAGAGTATCATCTACATAACGTTTGTACAGCATAAATCCTCCAAGCATACCTTGCATTTGTTTCTCCAATAGACACTTATCTTTGCCTACCATGGACTACATGACATATTGAAATATGATTGATCATTAGTGTGTACTTTTGTGTTTTTATTTAACTGAGTAATTGTCATGAACATTATTTTATTATTGTTAACTATGTTAGTAGTAAAGCGGTTGTAAAGAAATTACGAAATGACCATATTATCTCGCGAAATTTGTCTTCTTAATGCTTTATTCTAATATGTATATATAAATAACGCGATTGTATTGAGATACTGTTAATCTTTTTTCACTATTAAACTTTATCTCTACTCCGCCAACAGATTCCCTTGTATCCTGTTTATCTGAGCTGGATTTAAGCTGGAATCCGCATATATCTCCTAGTCAATTAGTCAGTTTATTTTCTATGAATGCTTTAAAAGCTTTACGATGTCTACGTTTACGAGGATGTTCTACACCGAGTAGTAGTAATGCTAACGCGTTAACACTGAATCAATGCCCAATCAGTTTACCTATTGATTCATTTGAATTATCCTCATTCAACTGGTTATCATCAAATTATGCATCAACAATGTTTACAAAAGAAATGGAAAAGTTAAACAGCTTGGATAAACCATCATCAGGGGATGAATTGTTAAAGGCATTGTGTTCTGTCTTAATAACTGTAAGCTACTTTTTCGGATTTTACACCTTTATTATTAACTGATTAAATTATTATTATTATGGTCTACTTTAATTCCTAGAGAAACATAGGGCTTCAGCCGAACGTCTCCATTCCGTTTGCTTCTCCGCCAACGTTTTCATTTGGCTCCACGTCTGCCCATATGCACTCATCTCTTCTTCACATGACCTCTTCCATATCACACTCGCACCGACGAACAGTTCGCCACTTTCCATTAAGGTTCCACTCAAGAGACTGTTATGTAATGTCACTTGATGATTTGTTTTCTCAGAGTATGGCCAATCCACCTCCACTTCTTCCTGCATATTTGTTGCACAATCAGTTCCTGGTTGGGTTGGTTCACTCCCAGAGATCCCTCTCTGTCGCTGATCTTTTCTGGCCGGCTATCTGATCTTGAGTAGTATTGCGCGAAGACAACTGTTGATGAAAGTCTGTAGTTTGTTCAAAGTGGCCTTCGCTTCGTGACGCGGCTCCTGGTCTCTGATCCGTGTAGCAAAACCTACTTCACATTTGAGTTGAAAATCTGGACCTTACATTTCATGCTGAGTGCTGTTGACCTCCACAAAGATTTGAGAGTAATGAAAGCTTGCCTTGTTTTCCCGATCCTTGCTTTGATATCCTCGTCAGCTCCGACCACCTGTAGTTGAAATGATGCTTCCCAGGTTGGTAGGCAAGTGAAGGAGGTTGTTTCTTTCAGGTTCCTCCCATTCATGCTGGCTGATTGTTGTCTGTTGTTGTTGTGGCTGCTGTTGGTGTTGGCCAGGTATCTTTTCATCACCTCTGTTTTCTCTACGTTCACCTGAAGGAAGTCCTATCTTCTCAGGATGCTTCTTCTGACAACTTGTTGCTTTTCACTTGCATATCTTCCAGTTTGTGGGAAATCAGACATACATATGTCATCGGCAAAGTCCAGATCCTCCAAGATTTTTGTGTGGGTCCAGTTCATGCCTGTTTACTCGCTGACCGCTGTCTGTCGCATTATCCGATCTCCGGTAATCGGGAAAATCATTGGAGATACTAGGCAACCAGCTTGTTTTACTCCCGTCTTCACTTCGAAGGATTCCGTGAGTTTCCCGTTGTGGATTACTTAGCATGCAGCGTTGTCGTATAACTGTTGGATGAGATGTATGATTATATATATATATAACTGTATAGCCTGATGATGAAGCGGTTATCGGAAAATGTATTCTTTGTCCAGTATCCATTTATTATTAGTAATCCACAACGGGAAACTCACGGAATCCTTCGAAGTGAAGACGGGAGTAAAACAAGCTGGCTGCCTAGTATCTCCAATGATTTTCCCGATTACCGGAGATCGGATAATGCGACAGACAGCGGTCAGCGAGTAAACAGGCATGAACTGGACCCACACAAAAATCTTGGAGGATCTGGACTTTGCCGATGACATATGTATGTCTGATTTCCCACAAACTGGAAGATATGCAAGTGAAAAGCAACAAGTTGTCAGAAGAAGCATCCTGAGAAGATAGGACTTCCTTCAGGTGAACGTAGAGAAAACAGAGGTGATGAAAAGATACCTGGCCAACACCAACAGCAGCCACAACAACAACAGACAACAATCAGCCAGCGTAAATGGGAGGAACCTGAAAGAAACAACCTCCTTCACTTGCCTACCAACCTGGGAAGCATCATTTCAACTACAGGTGGTCGGAACTGACGAGGATATCAAAGCAAGGATCGAAGATGAAATTGTGTTAGTCAATGCCTGTCTAGCTTTTGGAGATTTCAGTTTTTGAATAAATCCATGAACTCCTATTCAGGTGTTGGTTTGCAGGAATTTGATTTGCTTCGTTACAGGATTTTATCCTGAGCTGATAACGCTCAAAGAACCGTTGGAAAACCATCAGGGACTATTGGAAATCTGCCTCATCGTAGTTCGGGACTCTTCATCAGTACACACACCCACTGAGATTCGAACCACTTAAACCATTAAGTCACTGGGATACTCTCCAAAGGCTCATAAATTCCAACTTCTGCCAACCCACAATATAGTGCGACCACTAGCAAACGTTGTCGACGAGTGTATGTTCTCGCACCCGACCTGCTGGTCATGGCTACTCACTTAAACGCAAATAACTTCCTACCTGAAAGAAGGACAAAACAGCTGTCCATTACTCCCAGTTTCTCCAATGGTTCTCAAACCGATGTCAGCTCATGATCAAAAATCTTGTTACCAATAAAATTTCATAGTTGCATATCGATAGTGTTTTTCATGTCTTTTATTCTTCCAAATTTTGTTTATATCTATCAAGGGGGAGATTCGTTTGCAAACTCTGGATATGGGACATTGTCAATTAACCTATCATTCATTGACAAGTTTGAAAAGGTATGCTTTATTACTACTGTTATTATTGCCTTTTAAGTATTATAGTATTCATAAGTAATGATGGTTTCAGGTTACACGTGTGCTTAGCATAAGGAACAAGTTTCGCATTTTCAACACCAATGTGAAGCTGGTCAGTGCTTCTACACGGGTCAGAAACTTGGCCAGCCTGTCACGAAAAGGATTTCCAACAGGCCACTGCAGACTTTCATCTAGCAACTTCCACCCCCCCTTCGCTGACTGGCTCCATACTGAAGATCAAATGGCCAGCCGGCCAGAAAGAATAAGCAGGAAGAAATTCTAGCTGGGAATAAACCAACAGGCGAGAGACGATCCCTCAACAAAAATATAAAAGAAAGTGAAGATGAATCGGGCATACACCATTGAGAAGGCCGCCGAATTACATCGCACGCCAGGCCATCGCTTGAGTGGAATCCGAATGGGAAACGACGAGTGCGTCGGTGCGAGGGTGACATGGAGGAGATCGTGTAGAGAGGAGGAGACGAGAGATTGTTGTCAATCGTGGACCTAGTTGACGAGGATGGCAGAAAATAGACGAAAGTGGAGATGTTCCACTCGGAGCGCAATGGAATAATAATTTAAAAAGCAGCGTTCGCAACTATCGATGCTGACGTTAATCACATACTCTCTTTTGTCGCATACGTTGCTTATGGTTGAATAAACGGTATGAAGTCTCAAGGGTAGCTTCTTTACATTCCGTCTGATATCATGTTGTATCCTTCAAGTTGGCCTAGCCCCTATGTCACATTGTTTTCTGTCCCCTTTGATGTTTTCAAGGAGTGATCACTCCCTTGACTGCACATCCGTCTACACTGGGTTACTGCTTTCCTATGAGCATCAGTTATAGGTGCTTAGGAAGATTGAGATAGCCTTGGTTGGGTTAGATAATGATACGGGACTGTACCACACCTACTGGTAGGCTGAAGATCTGGAGTGAAGTGGTCGAGCGTATTGTCCACTTCACGTATTTTAGAAGTTGTATCAGCCCTAATAAAGTGATTGCTGGTGAAATCTCAACAGGCGCACAGAAAGCTTGCGGGGCAGTTTCCAACTTGCGCCATCTGTTGCGCGTAGATATGATATCCGGATTAATTGGTGAATAGTGACTAGCAGTAGAATCCAGGACAACGCAAATTTCATCCTATTTGGGACTCGTCCACTGGATGTACCTGCATCCCCCAGTTAATGAATGATTGTGCTCCCACCGAGACTCGAACCCAGTGTTCATAGTTTCAAACGCCAAGGCGTTATCCACTAGACCACTTGGGCCACGAGAGCCACCTCTTGTGCACTTTGGTCCAATCAATCGACGGGAGAATCTAAAAATTCAATTAAATGATATCCGGATATTAACCAAAGGACACGTGTTTGTTCACTCTGTCCTCCTTTATAGTTGTGATACGTGGCGTTTGAAATGGAAGATATGAAAAAGGCTGATTCGATGTCTCTGATCATGCGTATCTGCCTTCTATCTCGTGTGTTAGGTAGTAGAAGCAGATTGCTGATCGATGATAAAACTGATCGAAAATCATCACATGTCACCTTAACATAAATCCCAAAGATTGATTTTGCATCCAGTGTGTATTCTCGTTGTGAAATGTATGCTCAACTATTCCTTGTCACTGTTTGCTCCAGTTAGTTAAGTCATCGGAATCACGATTAGACTGGAAAAATACTGAAGCTGGTGGGATATGGTACCAGTCTGTAGTGTCTTCTGAGCTGCAATCTACGAATGTTTGGCGTGCGATTTGCTCCCGCCAAATGTAAGATGATGTTAAAGAACTGGACCACACTGACTCCTAGTTTAGAAATAGGGAATGAAGTGGTAGAGCACGTTCACCGATTCACTTATTTGGGAAGTACCATCAGCCAGCCCCAACGGGTTGATATCTGACGAAATCTCAACACAGATACAGAGGGCTAGTTTCGCATATGCCAGTTTACGCCATCTCTGGCTTAGTAGACGTGATATCCGGTCGGCTATCAACAAAAGGACGTGTTTACTGCTCAGCAGTTCGCTCCGTCCTCCCTTGTTTCTATGAGTGAAACATGGATATTGAAAGTGGAAGACATGGAAAGACTAGCTAGATGTCTTTGATAATGGGTGCCTGTGTTCTATCTCCCGTGTTAAGTGGTTGGCATAATAGGGTGAGTAATATTGAAGTTAGGCCCCAGTCGAGTGTTAGGTAAGGGGGAGGGGAATTAATCGATAAGGTTGTGAAGCAGCTGCATCGATTGAGTGAGATGGTTAGCACATGTGTTATACATGGATGCCTACCCATCGCCTTCCTTGATGACCAGCAATCTTAGCTGACATAGGGTGAAGTTGGGAAAGAGCTAGTGGTGGTCAAACTAAACCATGGCACCAGACATTCGAATCCACAAAAGTTAGTTTAAGCTAAGTAGGAAAGTGTAGACTTCCTGACTGGTTTGGGTCCTCGAGACGGTAAAAACCAATGGCTGAAAATAATTCGTGATATGGCTCAAAATCGTTTTCAGTGGCTGGCGCAGATTCATCCACTCCATGTAACTTATAATTTCTTCGATATTACTATTCCTTTTGTCTCACACCTCTGTTTACTGTCTGTACTATGCATTTCTTCTACTTTCTTCTCTTGCTTTGTATGCTACAAAGAGGGAATATGGCGACTGGAACTGCTGAACATCTGTGAAAGGTTCTACGGCGAAAACAGACAGTTTGTAACTGTCAGTGTGAGCCTTTTGTAGCGGTTAACTGGTTTCACTGCATAGGCTTACGATAACCGAATGCAGTATAGATCATCTGTAGGCTAATCATAGCTGCATATTTTCGTTCTTGAATATTCTAAGATTGACTCATGTGTTATTCTAATTTTTAATAATACTGTCGCAACCGATTCCTCCTCTCTGATCATTTTCATCGCAACCTGTCCCGGGACTTACTACTCATCTGTAATCTATCTTCCTCTTTGTTACTTTAAACGCCTCCCCCTCATATTGCAAATTTTCCGTAACTTTTTCTGTAACGAACTAATGGCTGGTGTGGCATTCTAACCTTTGACCCCCTGTACTTGAAAGCCGAGTGACTAATCACTCAATTAGGGTGCTCATCCAAATTGTTGTCGTTGTGTTTCTCACTCTTATCCAACAATTCGACTCTGTGTGTGTGTGTGTGTGTGTTCTTTAAAGTTGAATTTCCTATAACACTGGAACAATGTTTCAAGTATATACTTTTGTTTTTCGTTTGTTTTTTCTTTATAGCTTATTCGGTACACCTGGATCATCTATCACTACACTGATAATTGATCATAATCCAATGTTAAGAAATGTAATCATCTCAGATACACAACCATCTCCATCATGGATTCGAGTACTTCAAGCCACTACTCAATCAGCTTCAGCATTGGTCAGTCTGACAATTGATTTGCCTCAGAGTAAGTGTGGAAATTTTCAAATCAATTTATTAGAATGGTTAATAAATACCGGATTATTTGATATAAGCTATGGCTAGTAGTGTAAAAACCACACGATCCACCATGGCGTGCACGAGTGATATGGGAAACGGGCAGTTGAGATTCGCACTTCGCGCGTAACTTTCATCAACAGATCATATACATAAAACAACTGACTAAATAGAGATGTAACTCCTCGTTGGCTTAAACACTCCACTCTTAGTCGACGATGAATCCTGTGTTTGCGTTCTGTTTGACCTACTTCAACCGGAGCAGATGAGTAATGCCTAACCGTAACCCTAGTCGAGTACGTCAGACATCCTTTCTGAACAACCGAATTCTAACTGACTAATGAATATCTGACTGACTCGTCTGTCTGTCTGCTTTCGATGTGCAGCAGTTCAAGTCGCCACACTCCCTCCTTGTGGCACACAGAGCAAGAGAAGAAAGTAGAAGAAATGAATAATAGAGACAGTAGACAGGGATATGAGACAAAAGGAAAAGTGATAACGAAGAAAAAGGAGTGGATGCATCTGCACCAGCCATTGTGAACGATTTTGAGATATATCACCGATTGTTTCCAGCCATTGGTTTTTACCGTCCCGAGGACCCCAACCAGGAAGTCAGGCAGTCGATACCTTCCTGTATGTCTGGCTTAAACTAACTGTTGTGGATTTCATTTACTGGTGTCATGTTTTTGGTTTGACCACCACTAGCTCTTTACCAGCCTGATCCATCCTATCTCAGCTAACATTGCCCTTCGAGGTAGGCGATAGCTAGTGATGCATGCGTAACACATATCCTAACCATATCAGCCGATGTAGCTTCACAGCCTCGTCTATTGATTTTCCCTCGACGCTCACCTAGCATTCGACGCCTAACATCGAGTGTTGTTGTTACATATAAGATATCACCGCCTTTCTCCAAGGGTAGTGTTAGCCAACATGGGATTAGGTTGGAAAAAAGGTTAAAGGTGATCGAATCAAAACCTGAAATCAGTCTTTGATATTTGGTTTGAGCCAGCCAGAGACGTGCAGACCGCCTGACTGACGGGAGTCCTCGGGAGGCTAAGAACCAGTGACTGGAGACGATTGGTGATATGGATTAAAATCGTTCTCAATAGCACACATGTATGTACTCTTTGTGATCTCCTACAACCACTAAACCATCATATTTCCACACATTTCTGTTGTAGTTACAGTTCTTTTGAATATCTCTTCTCCCTGTGTTTCGCCTACCTTTATGCGTAACATGACAAATTCAACAGTGGAACTTCTGTGCAAAGTTCTATGTTGAAACTTGGTCAGTCAGTCAATCAGTCTGCCAGATTTATGTACATATGCTGTCTCAAGGTTGGTGTCGTTCACCTGACCTCCTTGAACCTATGGTATCCTATTGCTAAATTTCAAAAGTAAAACCTTCGCATAAAAATGCCAGCAACTGAAATTGTCATACTTTATAAAACTAAACATAAAGGTAGGAAGGGGGTAGACGTGAAAAGCAAAGAACCTACAATCAACGGAAATATACAGGGGAAAAAAAGACTAATTACATAGAGAATACTGTCTGTCTGTTTTCGACTCATTCCAATGTAGAGGTTCTCAGAGATGTGCAGCACTTCAAGTTGCCACTCTCCCTTCATGTAGCACACAAAGCTAGGCTAGAGAGTAAAGAGACAATCATCAACAGAGATAATATACAGAAGTATGAGTGAGGGAAAAGGAATAGTAGTGATATGAAAAAAGAACAATCGAATTTTATTGGATATGATAAATCACAAAGAGTGAATGCATCTGCGCCAGCCACTAAGAACGACTTTGAACCATATCATCAATTGTCTCCAGCTTTCATTGGTTCTTACCATTTCGACGACCTAAACCAGACACCTTATGTGTCTGGCAAAAACGAACTGCCATAGATTTGACTGACTGACTGATGAAGGCATGTTTTGTTTTGACGATCACTAGCTAACTCTTTTCCAATCTAATCCATCCTATGTCAGAGAGCTAAGATCGCCCGTCAAGTAAGGTGATGAATTAGCCAGGATTGAGTAACACATTTCCTAACCATCTCAGTCTATGCAGCTGCTTCACAACCTCATCGACTGATTGCCCCTCCTTACCTAGCACGCAACGCCTAACCTCAATATTACTCACCCTATTTCACCAATCGTCTAATACGGGAAATAGAACGCAGACCCTTATGATCTAAGACAGCTAGCCAGCCTTTTCGTACCTCCTTGTTTCAATGACCATATCTCACCGACAGGCATAAAGGTGGATGGGGAGCGAAGTGCTACTGAGCATTACACACGTCCTTTGGTCGACATCTGGCCAGATATCTCATCTACTGATTCAGAGATGGTGTTAGCTGACATATGCCGAGATTTCGTCAGTGATCAACCCTCTGGCGTTAGCTGCTGCAACGGCCCACAAGATACTTGAAGTGATCAATACTCTTAGTCAACATTTCACTCCTGTCTGTCTTATAAGCCAGGAGTGAGTCGATGTGATCCTGACATGTAATACCATCTTACATTTGACAACAGTAGCAAATCGCATGTCAAACATTTGAAGATTGCTGCTCCTCAAGGTGGCCAGAAGTCTCGGCTTTATTTTGTCAGCGTCTTCGTTTAAGAGGAAAGACTATATCATCGGCATATTCTTAGTCAAAGAAACTATTATTCCCTGTTAGTAACAAGTTAATCTCTAAGTCGAAGAGATGATGGCTCAATACGACGGTCTATCTATAGAAAGCCCACTTGGACAGGGCAATACCTTAGTTTTCACAGCTTCTGCCCATCACAGTATAAGAGGGGCTTAGTGAAGTGTCTATTCAAGAGGATTCAGCGTATTTGCACGGCTGATGTTATGGACAGAGAAAACGAAATATTAATGGATACTCTTGTTGAAAACGGATATCCTTTGAAATTTTTAAACAGGTGTAGAAGTCAACTAGCCTCTAAACCTACATTCCATACCGTCCCTAAGAAAAAGGTTTTTATCAAATTACCATATAACGGGGAAATAAACAGTAGGATTGTGAGACAAAGATTGAATTCAATCATCCGTAGAACCTACTATGCAGCCCAGCTTGTAATTGTGGAAAAAGCTAAAAATATGCTTCACTGTAAACCCCAAAAGTGCACAAGTGATTATATCACATCCCATACAATTTACCAATTTTCGTGTGTTTGTGGACATACATACATAGGGAGGAGTAATCGCGCTTTGCACGTGAGGGTGGGAGAGCATATCCCAAAATGGTTAGAAAAACAGATGAATTGTGACAAGCTAATAGATGCAGGTGGTAGACTACCAAATTCGTCTATAGCTAAACATCTAATCGAGATGAACCATAAGGTTGATGTTAACTCAGCCTTTAAGGTCATCTATAAAAACGGTCAAGGGTGTTTACTGAAATACGCTGAGGTTATAGCTATTCATAGACTCAAGCCCCCCTTGTGTATTCAAAAACAGTTTGTCATTACTCTTAACCTACCTTGGTAATCCTTATTTGATTGGATTACCAAACGTTTGTGTTAATTATTCTTAATTCCGTTTTCTCTCACTTTGTTTAATTTAACCTTTCTATATATATTGACTTGACAAGTAAATGTGTGATCAGATTGTTCGAAATGTATAGCGCTAATACATCACATTTTTCAGACAGTCTCCGTCTTCTAATAACGCTATCAAAATTTATAAAAGGGACTAATTGTTTTAAACAATCTCTAAGTCACTAGAGTCAATTAGCGTTAAGTCCAACAGTACATCGTTAATGAAATGAAATTCATCAATAACACATAACCCATAGATATTTAACTAGTTATCCATCAAGGTTCTAGTTTGTCTCTTGATAATGTAAACGCGTTCGTTTTTCTCTATCTAAGATTTATGAAATTCGACCAATGCATGATACCTCTTTATTTTGAGGTTATTGCCTAAATGTCTTTTTCTAAAACTTATATCCCGTGTTTTTAACCACAGAAGACAAGAGTCAGGCAACAGATCGTTTATTGAGAAAATCAAGAGATATTTATAGATTTTTATGTACATTACTAATCGTTATTGTTAGCAGAGGAGCAATGTCTTCTGATTGGTTGCTTTCCTGCAGAAGGTTATTGTGTCATCTCTTTGTTGGCGTTTCTAAGACAGTCTGTTGAGATATATCTGCGAATCATATCCACCCACGCAAAGTCTGCTATGATTGGTTGTTGAGTTCCTCAAGGCTAAGCTTTGTTCTAGTTTTCCCTCCTGACCCTTATTTGGGACACAAACATCAATGTAAATTGCTGTCTACCAATTTTTGCTTTCAGACAGCCCTCACCGCATGTTTTTTTCAGATACCGCTCTCGACCGATAGCTGCTACCTTGACGTGGTGGTCAAGCTTGCACATCGTGATAACCCAGCAAACAACACTGGCTGGAACCAATGTTCCTGCAGGTCCTGCCATGCCAGGAAGGTTGTTAGGATAGCGATTAGACTTAAAGCAGTCACTGGCATTGTGTAAGAATCTTTCTTACAATATGCTGGGGGGTCTGAGGACGAAGTCGTACTGCTGGGGAACAGGGGTGTAACAGCCGCAGTGAGGTGTTTCCCTCAGATGACCAGCATGCCAGCCAGCTGTGCTGGTCTCTCGACTCTGGAGAGAGCGGGTTAGAAAAGGTCGACCCCAACAACTGTACATCCCGACTTATTCTACGGTGATCCGTAGCTGGCATTAAGTTTACTAATACGGAACTAATCCCAAAAACCAGTTCATACAGGCCATGTGCGACCGGACTCAAGCAGTTGTCCCATGGGCTCTACGGTCACACAACACTAAGCCTCTTTCTGTTTTAGGCACCCGAAAAATCAAGCAACTTCCACGGTGTGGGCAGCCGGGAAGTAACAACCGCACACATACTTCCAGAAGCACACAAAGCCTTCCTGTGCATCAGTCCCTGTCAGATACCACTCATTTATGTATATATGTACACTTTTAAACTGTAATTTACACTTGAATGTTTACTGTTTGTTTTTATTCTCTCTCTCTCTCTCTTATATAGTTCCAGAGAATAATCTCGATGCTTTGACAACTGCATTCACTGCCGTCGAATCAAAACTGTTACCGGTCTTATCACCTACACCTTTACAAGAATTAGTTATTGTTCATTACAAGGCTATTCAATGGACACCTCCTAACTTTTGCACTGACAGTAACAATAACAATAGTAATAATAATAGTAATGCTCAGGTCAATACAAATTCAGGCGATAATACTGCTATTCATCGTTTCTTATCTATGCTGTCAAATTTATTTACAACACGTTTTGGTAAAATGGTTAAAATTACTAATAAAAATTATCGTGTTACTTTTAGCATTTTGTGATAAAAGTATATTTTGTTTTATTAGATAGAAGAAAAGTAATGCGGAGTGAATTTCAAACTGTCCTTTTTAATAGGAACATGTTTTTGTCTTCTTTACTTACTTCTTTTTTCGTGGGATATATATATATATAAAAATATATATATATATATAATGTAATAAATGTGTAAGATGTGTGCTTTAATTTTGTACTTGCTTCGCATGCTTACATTTCTCATATGTACTCCTATTTGTACAGATGCTTTCTTCTGTGATTTTTGTCTTTATAAATATTTTTTAGAATATATATATGTATATATTGAATATTTCTGTTGTGTTATGTATTATCTATTAGTTTCTTTAAAGTATGTCGCTGGTTCCATGGTAGAATACTCGCCAATTACTCATCAGCATGTTCTGGTGTCCGATTCCTGGTTGATACACAGTCCTAAACCTCACCTAGTGTTTGGTAGCTGGTGCAAAGAACCGAAGAGATGGGGAAGGTGATCGGTTGGTCTTGAGTTAGTGAGGCTAGAAATTCGACCAGTAAAGACAATAACCAAAACACTGACACCATCGCTATTGAAATCTTAAGGTGTATACTCTACTCGGAATGCTAGGAATGAAAAAGCTTCCTTGAAAGGACTCAAATTTTTTTTCGTTCATAGCTACTTCCTAATTATAGTGTAAGATGATTATATCCAACCAGATCTGCCTTTCAGGAGCTATTGACTATAATTTAAGTAAAGCATGCTAAATATTGTTCTGAAGATGTCCAGAAGGACGACGAAAGCTCCGCAACTAGACCAACCAGCTCAGAGAACACTATTAGTTGCAAATATTAGTGTTTCTTCAAATAATATCGATTTGTTTCAGGATTTCATCATGAGCTGACACTAGTTAGAGAACCATTGGAAAACCAGGACGAAACAGCTGTTCAGTACTCCCAGGTTTTCCAATGGTTCTCTAACTAGTGTCAGCTCATGATGAAATCCTGAAACCAACCAAATCCCTACAAACCAACACTTAAATATCGATTTGTTAAGTAAGATCGATGGAATTACAGTTTATTATAGATGTTGAAATTATAATAAAAATATAGGACACCAACTAAAATTAGGGAAATTTCCACAACCAATTGAGGATCATTCGAACCTAGATGGCCGAGGTAAAGACAATGTATGAACTACTTCCTGAAGAGGCTTTATACTTACAAATTCACTTCCTTGGGGACAACATCAGCGAGATACTATCACAACGCCTTGGAAACTCAGTAAAAGGAGCATTCCCGGCTGCTGAATTACGCTGTGTCTTCAAAACCGCCCACTCCGCTTTTGCTTTAAGGGAGTAAAAGAAAAACTGCCTAGTTTCGCCTCTTCCATTTGTATCTACCAATTTAACTGCTCCTGTGGAGCTAGTTACATAGGCTGCACAGTTAGGCGGTTGTCTGAAATATTGTCCTGAGTTCTGTTCTGGTTCAGTTGCCAGTGTGTTGTAGAATTGTCTTTCGTAGCACTCTCCTTCACTTATTTAGTACGGTGTAGACTGAACTCAGCTTCTCCTTCTCTTGTCCATCTTTGCATTGAGTTATATTCTCTTTCCACATCCTCCTCTCTCATATTTTATAAGCCTTCAGGTTGATGTCCATCGAAATCCGTTCCTTATCTTGTCTCTTCCCACTTCCTAGAACAGCTGTACACGTTTCCTTGAACATCACCTTCAAAGAGTTAGTTCCGATGTTCTTCCTCAGTGGTATCGCGCAGTATCTCCGACTTTGCTCCGATCTCCTCAATAGTGAAGACATCCTTCGCAGTTTTGCTTTTCAGTTGCTGACTGTTGAACTTAAATTGCCGTGGCCTCTTTCCAGTTGTTTTGAAAGCTTTCAGCTTCGCCTTGAATGTTCTTTGAACTAGCTGATATTCTGAGCTAATATCCGTTCACCTCCTCGACTTTGTGTTCAGCAAGCTGCGTATCCACTTCCTTTAGCAACATTGAGATGAAGTTGAAGTGGTTTGTGGCATATACGTCAGGCAAAATCCATGTCGCTTTATTGATATCCTTGTGTTTGGACACGCTTCCTCCGATCAGCAAATCATTGAAAGCGCAGAAGTCTGCAAAGAGTTTCCTGTTCTCATTCATTTCTCCGAGATGCTCTCGATCCATGATGATTACTTTTTCTTTATTATCTGCCCCCAGTTTTGCTTCCCTTCATATCTTTCATGATGGTTCTGATGTCACCATTTGGGAAGCTGTCCATTGCTGTTTGAATTTTCTATTAAATTTTTCCTACTTCTCCTGTTCCGCAATGTTTCTAGCACTATGCGTGGCATTGGATATTTGTGAGTTGAAACTTCCTTTCTTCCAAGTTGAGTCTTGCCGTTAGAATCCTGGATGAAATCCGTTCCCGCTGCATTAAGGCCTTGGCTGCCCCTGGTAACATTACGATAGTCACTCACGACCTTAATGAGCTCGTGGTTGTCATCTGCGTGGCTGAAGCAGATTAATGACTCTCCAGTTGACGATTTTAACAGTCCACATGCATTCCATCTGCTCTCGCAGATATGCAGCAGTTCTATACCACATATTCTCATTTCTTTGGATACCTGGGCAGCTTTCCCATTCTCGTACATTGCGTGGAAATTCGACTTCCCCATTCTTATTCTAGCATCCATCGAAGGAGGACACATCAGTTGACTGGCTTCCTAAGGCTTTCGCCTCTCAAATCCAGTGAAGAAAAGTCTGTTTTAAGATATTATTTAGATTTTTAGTATCTTTCTGCGAGAGTTTGATCAGATTTGTGGTGAATGTTCGCTAGTCTCCCACCGAAATCTCTCTCTTCATCCGGTGTCAATGGAGTTGAAGATTGAACGATCAACTCTTGGTTGTTTGCTCAAAATCAACTTCCCCGATTTTCGCGGAGGCATCAATACGACAGTCATCGTCTCATCGGTCGCTGTTCAGAAAGAAGAGTAAAATATCGTCAGAAGTAATACAACGATTTATTATTGTAATATTTGTTTACAGACCTTAGTTTGCTTAGTTCGCTTATTCCTTTTATATGTTGGTGTAACAATAAACAAATCTCAAGCGGCAGATCGGTGTTTTGGTTTTTTCGTCCGTTATAACTAAGCGTTTCCGAAATCTTCGAAGAACAGCGTGGGCCCGAGCGTAGCAAGAGCTGGGCATTAACGGTTTATGAGACGTGATTGACAGTTTATTATGGTAAAAACAGATCTGGCGGATTCAGACAGTTGGTGAAAGTTTGGATAGTCGCCGTTCATTTTTCCTGGTGCCGGTCAAGTCCTCTTTGAACAAGCAATATCTGGAACTTTTTTGGAATTGGGTCAAGTTCAACAATGCCTGGGTCAAAGAAGGGACAGAGTGTCTTGGATGCAAACAGGAAAGTAAGTCATGGTGACTTGTCTGTTAATTGTAACGATGTGTCTGATGTTAAGCATGACATGGTTGATGTTACTGTTTCGCCGTTCAGGGATAATAGGAACATCAAACTCCCTAAATTTGAACCACGGTGTTTTGATGGAAACCCGGCCGATTATTTACAATTTGTAAAGGAGTTTGAGATCATGTTGAGTGGTTTTCTATTAAATGATGAATTGAAGTTAATGTATTTGATGAGATATTGCACTGGAGATGCTGCAAGAGCTATACAGTGCTGTAAGTTTATGAAGCCAAAAGAGGGCTACTACGAGGCTATGAGCATATTACGTCAAAGGTTTGGAAGACCTTCGATGATTGCAGGGAAATTATTCGAGGCTGTTAAGGGTAATGGTGGTCAATTACAGGATGACTCCCAGGCACTCACTGAGTTTTTAGATAATTTGCTAATTTACAAGAATGGAATGATTTCGATGAATCGCGTGAGTGACCTCAACTCGAGTTTTATACTAGAAGTAATAGCAAGACGTCTACCTACTCGACTGCAAAGGAAGTGGGTGAAGATGAGCTCCCGTATGGAGGATGAGGGTATCGAGCCAAAGTTTGATGATATCCTGAAACTGGTAAATACTAGTGTCAATCAATCTATGAGCAAGTTCGCCAGTCTATTACATCTCACCCCTAGAATAGAGCAGTCTGAGAGTAAAACGCAATCATTGATGACGAATAGGCCTCAGAGAGGTGGATATCGAGAAAGCTCCATGATGTCTAGTAATGCATATAGACCTAGTGAGTGTAACAGGTTTCGTAGTACATCCTCAACAGATAAGTTACAAGATGCAAGACAAACACGGTTTTGTTTTACACGTGTGCAAGAGGTGCATACAGAAGTGAACTGTGAACCGGTGAGCAAGTTCAGTGATAAGCTAAATGTAAACTCCAGGTCTGACTCCGAATTGTGTGACGATAACGGTGCGGTGAAGAAGTCTGTAGTTGCAGCTGGTAAGCCGTTGTTGAATAGAGTGTCACAGAATAGAGTTACTGCTTCAGAGTGCAGTTCTGACCCTACAAGTTTACAAGGTATTACTAGTCAGAGTGAAGGTATAAAACCTTTTATGATTTGCGAGGAGGAACCAAAATTGTCTACTTCTGTTATTAAAGAGTTTGAAAATGATGAAGTTGACGGTAAAGTGAATATTCGTGATAATGATCATGATACTTCACAGTTGTCTTTGGTTGATCATTATGAGATGAGGGATATGCCTACTACTGCTAAGTTAAATAAAGGTTCTGTACAACTACAACGTGAAGTAGAATTGAACGCAGATGCAGTTCCAGAAGGTGTGCATACTTGTGAGACAGTCAGTGTAATTGATCAGCGTGTAGCCCACCTATCATCAGATGATAGTGCTAAACCCGAACTAGTAGTGAAAGACAGCAGTGGTGGTAATCTTGCAGTTGGACAACTATCTGAGAGCCGAACAAGAACAGCTTCTGATCCACCACTAAGTTCATCACCTTGTGTCACTCAGTCATCGTTGGTGCTGTCATCCACAATGAAACAGACACCCATCAACTCAAGTATCTTGTGCAATGACTATGGTAGTATCAGTTCGTTTGAAAGGACGAATATCAATGGTCAGTTTAGTGTGGATAAGCCAAGTGTAAAGGAGAGAGTTATTGTTAAATTGACTTGCACGAATAAAGGCATTTCTAGTTTCAAGTTACTATTTGAATGTTATTATCTTTGGTGTAAATTACTCTGTTTCTATACTTGGTTGATCAGATATGTCGTGTGTTTGTTGGTCATCTATATTCTACGATACAATGACATGGGCGTGTTGCCGTTCAGATTTGAGGATATAGCTCATAGAAGGAAGTTAGCAAATGAACTCTGCGACGATTTTCCAACCTAGGGCGTCAACCTGAGAAGGGTTGTAGGCGTACTGCTGTAAGTCCTACAGTTCTTCAAGGGTAGTTTGCCGTGCCAGAATCCACAACATTTGATGTGTTGATTGTACATATGTTTGTGTTAAATAGTTGTGTGAGTTCCAATTATCGCAATTGTTGGTTAATCTTGTTTGTGTCCGGACATTCCACAAATTACAATCGTCAACCTGTGAAGGTTTGCAGGCGTACTGGTGTAAGTCCTGCAATTCTTCAAAGGAATTCCACCAAGACATGATCGGCGAGGTTGTTTGTACTATTTGTATATACGTGTGGTGTGTCATATCAATTGGTGTATTTTGGATTCATTGTGTTTACTCGTTGTTTTCGTATCTTGTTGTTATTGCGTAATTTTGTTAAAATTTTCGTCGTGATTACTTCTGAAGTTGTTTCGAGTCTTCTACATCCGTGAATGAATTGATTGATGTTAGAGACAGCAGATGGGTCGTATACGCCGGGGAGGCTAGGCTATTGCTGAGAATGAAATGCACACGGAGATAATTGTTAGCTGCGGTCCGACACGCCGGGGAGAAAGAGTGTAAACGACTGAGGCTCGCATGCGTCACCGCTACTAGAACTGAGGCAGAATGAGTGACAAGCGATTTCAGTGATAATTGATAGTGAATAGAAAAGAGGATGCTTGAAGAGTATCATGAGGTGCTGCTATGGTCACGTTGCATTCTGCAAGAGTCATTCTAGCAAGTGGCGATTGTGTTGCAAGATGTCAAGAGGAGGTCTCTGTCTGGAGGCGCAGGTCGTCAGCGATGTGTGAGATTGTGCTGTGGGTATGCTTGTGGTGTGTTGGCTTTTCTGTTTGTTTTCCATTTCAGCTCTGTCCGTGTGACCCAGGTTCTCGCAATGGCATCCAAGTCAACGTGCATTGATCGTGAAGGAAAAAAGGGTTGGATCCCTTTTTTGCCGGGGAGTGTCAATGGAGTTGAAGATTGAACGATCAATTCTTGGTTGTTTGCTCAAAATCAACTTCCCCGATTTTCGCGGAGGCATCAATACGACAGTCATCGTCTCATCGGTCGCTGTTCAGAAAGAAGAGTAAAATATCGTCAGAAGTAATACAACGATTTATTATTGTAATATTTGTTTACAGACCTTAGTTTGCTTAGTTCGCTTATTCCTTTTATATGTTGGTGTAACAATAAACAAATCTCAAGCGGCAGATCGGTGTTTTGGTTTTTTCGTCCGTTATAACTAAGCGTTTCCGAAATCTTCGAAGAACAGCGTGGGCCCAAGCGTAGCGAGAGCTGGGCATTAACGGTTTATGAGACGTGATTGACATCCGGGTTTGCGATCGGATAGAAAACTGGCGAGCTAATAAAGTGGGTGCGGCTAAGGAATATACCTCGCGCCTGATACTGTACCACCCTTACAATAAGATGCTTCCAGTATAGCATACTCAGAGCCTGATCCCACCACCAATATTGGCATATTCGTTAGAATTATTCCCCAAATGAACAGTACTGTCATGCACAACAGAATACACAAACCGCTAAGGGTAATCGCACACCCCCATACATTTTCAATATGCGATATAACTTTTACGAGCGAGTACAAACTGAAATGGTTTGTGCTGTCTTCTTGGTTGTAGGTAAGTATGCAATACTCGGTTAACTTCTTTGTAGTTCGTCCTGCCACTCCACTGTTGTAGCCTCCTCCGACTCAGAGATGATTGGCGCAGAAGTTGATTATGAGAGGCTTCCAGTTTGCGGTGTCTTAAAAATGTATATGGAGTCCGTTCATTTACTCGGTGGCCCGGTAAAGAGACAATAAAAGTAATAATAATGATAAACAAAATTAGTGTAGATTATGTACACTTCAAAAGAAGGAATAAACAGACAGACAATGAAATTTGTTTGTTCCTTAGGAGGTGAATGAATAGACAGAGTAGTCATAATAAACAAGAGGGAATGGGCAGTGGTAAAGGACAAGTTTAGATGATGCTCATTGAAAAAGTGTGGTATGAAGGTTTCAAAAGGTGTAGTCCTTTTCGGACACTAATCGTGTCACTGTATGATTATCAGATCTACGTTAGGACTTTTCTATTTATGATACAGTAGCTTCAACTGTCATTAAAGAGTTACAGTGGTGACTGACCTGAAGCGGAAAGAAATGTGACCGCACTGCTGTCATCACTCTTCAGTGCACCATCGTTCGTGAGTTTCCACGGGAATGGTCATAATTATTAAATGGCAGAGTACCTTTTTCCTGTAGGCTATTATTAGGTCGACCCTTAACCGACGGAAGATGAGTGCGAAGAAACTCAAATTGTTCAACCTCTCATCATTTGCTTTGTTCAAGAGACCTTCCACTTGCAGCCTGTTTTTGGAGCCTTTCCAAAGGGTTGGTGTCCGTCTCAAATGACCGGAAGGTAGTGATATCGTACATCCCAAATTTTAAGCAATCTCAAAAAAACCAATAGCGCGGGCAACCGCCTAAGAGTGGAGTATATGGCCACATATACCTTCACCATACCACCCGGGTAACTCACATTTCTATTTCACTCTTCTGTTAAAAGTAGACATAAGTCTCATTCTAACATTGCACATGGCAAGCTGCCGAGGTGCGAGGAGTCTCTTACCCCTTTTTAAGTTTCGCTACGCAGTTGTAGTAATTTGCTTCTCTTTAAATTGAAAAGCATACCACTGACCAGTGCCCAGTCTTCTAGTGCCTTTAGGCTTTTAATGAAACCTGTCTGAATCTTCCGAAGACGTTATCACCCTCCAAATCACCGTCATCAGCGAAATTGGTGAAGTTCAAAGCTATTGTTGTTCGGTAGATTAGGCAGCATTTCAGATTACCGGTGAAAATCAGAAAAATAAAGGGCCCTAGGATAGTTGTATTCTTTGAAACTCCTTATGAAGATATGTGCCAGAATGATCGGACACAAATAGGTACATCTAGGATGTATTCGAAAATTGTTCATTACCCAAAAGCTTGGTAGACTTAATCAGTAGCTAAATTCTCTTTTTCAAGTTCTGGCCATGTACTTGCCATGAATCGGCACTCTCCTTGAATACGAGGTGCTTTTTCCTCTCCAACCGGAAAAATACCTATTTTGCACTCTGTATCGCGGTACGTTCAACGTTTGCGTTACATTTTTACGTGATTCGTTACATAAAATTTATCTTGTTGTAATACTTGCACAAGTACTATACTACTTGCATACTTGTAACCACTAACTCTCATTTCTAATAGTTATGGTTAATCAAAGTAAAAAGCGACGAACCCATTCCCCTGTAAAACTGGTGTCTAATATAACGTCCTTGATTGCTACATCAAGCAACACACCCCCTACAAACGGCTATAATGAGTCACATAACTCACTTGTATGCCGTAAGCGTCGAGCTGGAACTGAGGATAAAACTGTACTGACAGCTAGTATTAGCACTACTCCTAAAAATTCAGTACCCTCTGCTCATACAGAACCCCTCCCTTCACCTTATGTGCTTATCGAAAAACTCCAGCCATCAAGCTCTTCTTCAGCACTATCTTCAGAAATAGAACTTCTAAAGTTGTCTATAGGTGAACTTAAGGCTGAGTTAAGGGAAATAAAAAACAGTAAGTCAGTAAATGCTGGAAACATCGAAACCGATACCGAGATATCCAAACTATCAGATCAGATCAGCGATATCAGATCGCAGGTCTGTGAGTTGACACCTCTAACTATCCTCATGAAAACTGTAAACCTTAACAAGCTTGACACAGAATCGGTAACTAAGGTAGATAACCTCATTAATTTTGTTACCACAGAAGTAACAAAACGACTCGACGCAAAACTGAGTGCTATTGTCTACAACGTTCCGGACAATGAGGCACTAAAAAAGGTACAGCGCATCTTACTTAGTGAAGCGAAAATGCCTAACTCCAAGACTAAGTGCTATAGGCTGAAGAAGAGTCAACATGAAAAGTGTTGTCCTATTCGTTTTCAGTTCGAAACACCGGCAGAGACCAGAAAATTCATCCACTCCCAACACACCCTATCGCAAGCCAGAAACTACAAACATATAAAGGTCGGGGTGGACAAAACAGTCATAGAAAGGCGCGCATACAACTATCTCACTAAGACTAATTGTGAAATAGGTAATAGGACATTGCAAGCAGCCATTATTCCCAACCCTGTGAAAGATACAGTAGACCCCACCGCATCACCCCTCTCAAAACACACAGAATTATCCCATCAGAGTGCAACACCAGCCGAAAGGCCACTAGACTGTAACCAAATAAATAACAAAACCATACCACCCATCACCGCAGAATCTAAAATGCCATTAAATAACCCCAGAAAAAAAGTCAAAAACCCCCGAAATTCGACTTTGTCCTCTCCTAGCCATAACTTCATTGCTAAAGGTAAGGAAAATATGCCCCTAAATCATACCAACAAAAACAGTGGCAGCTTAAATAAACCCACACTTCCCACGGTCAATAGTACTAGCACCCACAACGTGCTAAATCGCACCATGGCACACACTGATATCCAATGTCACAACAATGTCACCCTCAATAGTACAAGTGGTAATAGTCAGAACTCGGCTATCAACAACTTAGGGTCTTCAGAGTATGGCACACAAACAAATTTTGACCGGATATATGGTACAAGTCTGCTGGGAACTAACCCACAATGCAGTACACATGAAACCCACACAAGGACACAACTAGCATCAAACAATAGGTGGAATAATAAGCCATGGTCATCAAAAGGATCCAATCATTTTTTATCCCCCGCGTCCCTGTCAGCGTTGAAAAAACAGCTGGTAGGGATGTTAACACTCCTAAACCACTAGAGCTGGCTCCCTCCTTGCATGAAAACAGGAACGGTCTAGTGCACCCGTATCCATTAGGCACACTTGACACCTGCACAAATATAGGTCAAATAAAGAACCCTACCCACTTCTGTAACCTAACTAAAAATAAAAATTCCTTGGTCTATAGCAAATCCAGTACTCCAACTCCTAATTCTTCACCGAAAACAGCACACAACAACTCGATAGACATAGGTGAGCATGATGCTGGAACTCCTCTTAACATAGGATCATCATGTCAAGCAGAACTACTGGGTGCTGAACCATATTCGGGGCTGACTAACGAACTTAAATACTTCAAATGCTACTTCAACTCTCATCTTTACCTAATCCTCATAAATGCTAGATCTGTTCTAAATAAATTGCCGATGCTCAGAGCACTCACAGTAATATACAAACCCCCTGTAATTGTCATCACTGAATCTTGGTGTCATTCGAACATCTTGGATGAAGAAATAAGCTTAGATAACTACACACACTTTCGGTGTGACAGGGAAGGTGGTAAGGGAGGGGGTTGTCTCATGTACTTTCTGAATGCACTTACTGTATCACAGCTAGAAAGTAGTACACTTAACATGCCTGAGACTCTATGGGTTAATGTACACTTAAATAACGTAACAGCATTAATTGGATGCACCTACAGAGCACCTGGCACCTTTAGTAATTACGAGACCCAACTTATTAATACTCTGGAGCAATTATCCGACTTACAATACGACCATAAGATCCTATGTGGGGACTTTAACTTACCTGAAATCAACTGGGATATACCCACAGGCCCAACTAAATTTGATAAGTTCTTAGGCACACTGGATATACTTGGCTGGAAACAAACTGTCACTACTCCCACAAGAGGTAACAACGTACTAGACTTAATCTTCTGCCACAATATAAGCCCCCTTTCAACGCTAGTAGGTTCTGAGTTTCCAGGGAGCGACCACAAAACAGTGATGTGTGCACTGCCAATTCCGCTGAGTAGCAATGCATCTCATACCTCCACTTCACAACAAGTAATATATAGGAACTATAGTAAGGCAAACTGGGCCTTGGTAGAATCAATGCTAAGATCCTCCAAATGGGATGAATACTTCACTACTGATGACCTATCGAGAGCCCTAACCATCTTCTACCATAACTCTAACACATGCTTAGATGCTGTCATTCCACTCCAAACACTAAAGGTTTCCCCACACAGAAAGTCATTCATAAAACCAAAGGATCGTATGAAACTGAAGAAACTCTCAACAAGTTACTTCAAACACCACGACTTTGGCACTCTAGGTCTAATACTTAACACCCTTAGCTCCATCTCACAAGCTCGAGATTTCCGTATGAGAAAGGAAGAACGCATCGCAGTAGCCAGTCCTGCTAGAGTGTATGCACTCACAGAAATCTTAAGGAAGCGAATGAATCGCAAAAATCACAGCATTTCTCTCCTCATAGACAAAGGTAGGCTATGCACTAACTCTGCAGACATATGTGAACTATTCAACAAAACGTTTGCAGGTAACTACCTTAAGCCCTCAGTCCAGCTACTCGATATACACCCTATTACTAATATGGCACAAACTCCATCTCCACTCACACCAAACCAAATTAGCACTGTTCAATTCACTTACGCTAATATTAACCAAACTATAAGAACCCTCAAAAGTTCAAAAGGTTTCGGTACCGACGGTATATCATCTTACTTCTATAAATATGGTGGCCCTGACATTCCTCTACTGCTGCTTAAAATATTCACAATGTCCCTAGAAACCCAAACTTACCCTGACATATGGAAGACAACATTCATTATGCCTAAACACAAATCTGGCTCGAAAACTGAAGTCAGTAACTACCGGCCGATCAATATCACACCTATAGCATCTAGAATCATGGAGAGACTAGTCAAAGATAACTTAATCAAACATATGCTTAGCCGCAATATTATAAGTCCGAACCAACATGGATTCCTGAAATCCAGATCATGTTTAACATGTCACCTAGACTTCTTCAATTTTGTAACCAGCAGTCGTGACAGACGGCAACTAGTACTTGTCATCTACTTTGACATTTCTAAGGCATTTGACCGTGTTGACCATTTACTGCTAACAAATAAGCTGAACTCCTTAGGAATACGTGACCCATTATTAGGATGGCTTAAATCATTCCTTAACAATAGGTCCCAAATAGTTAAACTCGGGTCTGCAACCTCCAAACCTAGCCCTATCACTTCTGGTGTAGTACAAGGTAGTGTCATTGGACCCCTCCTATTTACACTATACATCAATGACATATGCGCTTGCTTCACGCACGGGAAACCATTCATCTTTGCAGATGACCTAAAAGTAGCTTATACATTCCAAAGTGATGACTTAGGGAACTTCGAGAATGTAGTGCAGAAGGAATTAGATAAAATGACTGCTTGGTCGTCCCTATGGAATCTCCAATTCAATCTGAACAAATGTGGCTGGATCTGCTTCGGCGCACCCTCAATTGACCTGAAATTAACGCTCCAATCTGCTAACCTAACAAGACTCCGAAGTGTCGTTGACCTAGGCCTTAGGTACTCTAGTGACTTGACATTCTCTGAGCAAGTAGCATCACAGACTAGAAAATCGAGGATGCTCTTAGGATGCATACTCAGGAACTTTCACGACAATGAAGCCAAGCTAATTCTGTACAAAACATGTGTCAGACCACTACTAGAATACTGTCCATTTATTATAAGCAGCACTCGCACACGTGACAAGCTAAGGATGGAAAGTATCCAACGATATTTTACCTCAAAACTACTTGGCTATGATTGTAAGAAAGACTACATCTCACGGTGCATGATCCTAAAACTTGACCCACTTTGGACAAGGCGACTTATTATAAACCTAATATTCTTCTTTAAGGTCCTTCACAAAATATCATTCTCAGGTAACAGGGACATACAATTCGCACAGGAAGGTTCTTACGATCTGCGTAACCAAACTTCCACAGTGACAACTCATTCTTTTAAGTCAACACTCCGTGAAAACTTCTTCACAGTCATGTATTCTAAAATATGGAATAGCCTGCCCCTAGATGTCAGAACTTGCTCTTCGGTTACAAGCTTCAAACGCTCTCTATACAGACTGTTTCACTCTACTGATTATATTAATAAACTATTTACTCCTAAAACGAATCAACTACTAATCTACTACAGCACCTAAAAGACGCACTTCAACACCCTTAGCAATCTAAAAACTATAAATAAACTAGCAGCATGGATGCATAAAGACTTAGTACGGAACATACAGGATTAGTTTACCCTTAGAAATAGGACGTGTCACTATTGTAACCTTCAAACGCTTGCTATATAAACTGTTTTATTCCAATGACTACCCCTACCAGAAACCATTAATTACTTCTAAAACGCATCAGTCATTAGAACACTAAAACGCTCAGACTCATTAATACACATTATGACACTAAATAAACTCTAAGACTTCGCATAAATAAAGTGAAAAGACAACTATAATTAAAAGTAATTTTTTACTTATATGTTATAAAATTGACATAAACATTTACATATATACATTAATATCCTTTTAATGTTCACATACTTTCTCTTTCTGGTATTCTGCTGCTCTTATTCATCTTCTGGTCGAGGTCGAACAACCCTGCATCTAAACTGAAATGAGGATTAATTCCAAACCATCTATATCATAACCACTCAAATTCCATGAACGATCCAATTCTACCATTTGAAGACGCTGGCGAACATGCTGTAAATGAGTATTCATGATCTGAAATGAAGAAGCAACTGGTTTTCAACATTTTACTGAACTTACGAATACAGTCCGCCATGCAGACACAAATGGAGCAAATGGAGAATTCTGGAATCGACCTCGACACCATTTGATGCAGTAAAACAACCCAACATGACCTTATCTAGTTTTCGTATCCACGGTCAAATTTCTTTCCTGTTATAAAACTAAGATAAGACTGCTGAAAAAGTGGAATAAATATATCACTGATCTCAACATAATACATCAATAAACTTCAAACCAAGGGTGTTGCTCACAACAAAGTTATATAAGAGAATTGACTTCAAGCTTTTTTTCCCAGATATCCGTATTACATTCATCTGATGTCTGGTTTTTTTTAATGCGAAGACAATATTTCTATATCTCTTTATGTGCTACACACACAGACTTTATAGCAGACTGTTCCGACTGACTCTTATGTCAGAGAGAACAACCAAACTGTAAATTCATCATACATCAAATTATGTGTAATTTATATAATAACTTATCCATGCCTGTACAATTGGTATGTTCCTGCACAAACAGGACGAAATATATATTATTATTATTAAAAACCTGATCGTCTTAGCCGGTGAGTTACAGTCAACCATTACATACTGAATCTCTGTGTGCTTCAGGTGCCACTTCTGTAGCAGCGTCTTCCTCACTCGTTCAAATAAACAAGACTTGTTGGTCTACAACGTGATTGCTATGAAGCCGATCATCCCGAAAGTACTACGTAAAGTCGAAAACCTTTCCTTTTCCTTATCTTGTACTCTATCAGTCTTACTCCTGCTCTTGTGGGTAGACACTGTTGCTATATTATTCGTATATGCCATAAGTCATAGTGATTGTTAATATGGTTGTTGAAAGTAGCCTTCGAAAATGCAATAAAACAACATTTTCTGTAGTCACAAGGGCTTCAGACAGAGGAGACAATAACCCAGGGACATCGACCCCACTAACGATCCGTAAGACTCGTGTAGATCTCGCCTGTTCTGATACTACGCCCGCATTGCCACAGTCTAGTACTGAAATGGCACAGGCAATACCAGGTGGACAGGATACTACACCTGCATCCATTGATAGCCAGTGCGTGAAACACAGCAAAATAATTTTCATTTTTTGCAAACGATGGGTACACTGCCTCTGTGATAAAGGAGTGGCGAAATCATACTATGAGTTTATGCGAAATAACCCATGCTTATGTTTCTGGTATCTACCCAGTTTGTCGCCCTGGCGCAGTCCCACACAGCGTGTTTGCGGATATCTGAAACAGCACGCCACTCTTGTGTCTCAATGCAGTCTCAAGTAGCTTCCCACCTACTAACGCCATATCGTGCAGTCATAAGTTTCTCCGTGAGCATTTTCAGTGTGACGTTACGTGACCATGTCTGTGATTTAGCAAGGCGGACTATGCTGAAATGGCGATGCTTTTGTCCGACGCAGACTGGCCCTTAACATGGGATGAGCTTTCTGTAGATGAACACTGGGAAGTGTTAAAAAAAGATTATTCATACAATAATCTTGGATACCGTATCTTTAGTCAAAACACAGCGCAAAAGAAAGTCATCATGGCTGAAGAGAGGCACGCAACGTATTCTGCAAGCAAAGCGGAAGGCTTGGTTTACGTGGCGCGTATCCAAGAGTCAGACCGACCACGACGCACACATAGAACTCAAGAACCAATGCATTCCAGGTTAACCTGGCCAAAAACTCCCGGTAAACCTTTAAAGCTTGTACCGATTCATGTCGGAAAAAAACCCACCAACCAGTGGGCATGCGCCTTAGTAGGCTCAAACAGTCAATATCTCACTAGTCTGGAGATGGCGGAAACATTCAGTTTAGCCTTCGCCAAACAGTTAATGAGCAATTTGGGTATCACCGGTATGGACCAAAATGGTGACACTACTATTTCACAGGAGGAATACCTAGTGGCTGCTCTTAATAAAACCGGCAGTACTACTCGGGAAGCTACAGTGACTCGCACCTGGGAAGTCCCCAGGTTGTGACGACATCAGGTCTGTAGGCCCTGGTGCGACTTGTTCCAACACTGGATGGATTCAGGGAAACTGTCAAGGGAGTGGAAGGGAGCCATCTTTTCTCCGATATTCAGGGGTGGAGATAAGCAAAATACCACTAGTTATAGACAAGTAGCCCTACTCTCAGTGATGCTGGAAAGAATTATTTACAATCACATCAGAGATTACTTCGATAGGTCTAATATACTCCGTGAAGCCCAACACTGTTTCAGTAAAGGCAGATCCTGCGTAGTAAACCTAAAATCAGCTTGGGAGGATTGGACATCATGCCAGGATATGAATGTTCCGGCTCATGTGGTCTTCCCAGACTTTGAGGAAGCATCTGACACAGTTCGCCATGACCTCCTACACAAAATAAGCCAGGCAGGTGTAGGTAAGCCACTTCTGCCACAGTTAAAAACTACCTAGCCGACAGGCAATTTTCCACTAAGGTTAACCGAGTCTGATCATCTTCGCACAGCTCGTCATCAGGAGTGTCGCAGGGTTCTATCCTAGGGTCACTGATGTCTTTGATTTTTATCAATGATCTACCACGCCGTCTAAGCTGCCCGACTCTCCTATACGCTGACGACGTAAAGATATGGAGGACGATAAAGTGTCCGGAGGACTGAGATAGACTGCAGGCAGATCGGAACCTTCTCAAAGACTGGGCGGTGGCCAGTGGCATGACTTTCAACCTGAAAAAGTGCAAAGTAGTGAAATTACGCACCTGTAAACTGCAGAATGCAAGTTACACCCTGTGCAATGAAAGCTTGTCCTGCACAACGTCGGAGCACGACTTAGGTCTGGCTATAACGGCAAAAATGGACACAAGCGAGAATTTCAAGGGGGCCGCAGCGAGGGCATATATAATCATACACTTTACACAGACAGTTAGGTGTACTGACTCCTGAGCTTTTTCCAGGGTTGTACAAAACACACGTAAGACCACACCTTGAAGTGCATAATATTATTGCAACCTCACTGCTTAGAATAGACGCCAACCTCTTGGAAAGAGTCCAAAGACGGGTGACAAAAAGGGTGGTTGGTCTCCGAAATAAACCATATGATGAAAAACTAAAGAAATTGGGCCTATTTACACTTAGCTACCGTCGGTTTAGGGGGACGTGATTACTGCCTACAAAATAACATGACTAGAACCATCCAAACAGAGGTGTTCTGCCATTGCTTAGGTATAGGCTCCCTCGTGGAAATCCCAGAAGAACAGCTCACTAGAGGGCGAAGACTAGGGTGCGCTCCCACTTCTTTTCACTGAGAATTTGCCGTCCCTGGAATTCCTTACCAGCAGATAATAATAATGGTGTATGTAGCTATGGCACCATCTGTAGACGCATTAAAGTGAAGGCTGGACAATCATGCAGCGACACAAGGACTGCGTCGAAATGGCCTGTCTTTAAAATCCAATACACCATTCAGGGTAGACGACTAAGTTTGTCGTTTTAATTCTTCACACTCTCTCCCGTCTTACTCTCCCGACAACTCTAAGTACGTTTATTATTATTATTAACGATAAATATATATATCAACTGCTAATTTAATCAGCTCTTATTATTATCTCTTTTCGTTTGACGACGATACCGGAGGAATAACTGGTGAAAGGATCAACTCCATTCACAGTAGTAACAGTCTTAACACACCTCATACTACAAACCACATATAATTAATCCCAACAATACTCCTTTTGGAGTCAACCAAAGCTACGACAGTCGAGTGACAGGACGAGGTACGCAGATGTTTACCGAAGGTCAGGAACCCTTACCTCAAAACCAAGAGGCGAGCATAAAGAAATCAAGTTGGTTTATATTAGCTCGTAAAAACGGCAGTGTATACTGAATGTACGCGGCATAATTTGTTTATCTGCTTAGAATTTATAAAACTGGCCTTGTCAATTGTAGTAACCTAATAGTGGCTTTTTAAATATTGACAAAATGGCAGAATTTTCAACCACACAACAGGTAGTCTACCTCAAGTGATTTCTTGAAATAATTTCATTTCCGAGTATTTACCGTTTGATATGACTACTAAAACTATCAGTAAGGCTAGCACCAATGATTTTTTATAATATTTTGAGCTATTTCCTAAGTTAAGGTAATATATTTGTGTATATACGAATGAAATGTTTTATTCGTATATACAAAAATAGGCAGTCTAGATGATTAAACTACGCATCTAAGGGATATTTATGTTACTGACTTAAAATTACTGATTTTTCATTCAAAGATGTCATTACTCACATACGGCATCCTCTCGTAAGTGAAAATAGTCTTTGCAGTGTTATTGTAAAAATTTATGAATCTAGAATATTTTGAATTTGTTACAGTAATCCCCATTTTAGCTTATTACTTAAGAATTGCCATTCAAAGTTGTCTAGCCATAATTTTAAAACAATGACTGAGATTTTAGCTAAGGCTAATAAATTGAATACTATTATCACTGAGTGTTAAAAATCATTGGTTTTCTGAGTCTTCAACAAAAAAACTTAAACACTCGTTATAATGGTTTAAAAATCTATTCTCACTAATGGAGTCACCTAATTTACAGAGACTATAACACCCCCAACCCAAACTACAGATACTGAACAACAACTATGAAAGATTTGCCGGGTTCTACGCCTCAATAAAAATGTATTGATGAAGTATTCATTTTTGATGAAGCCATGAAACAAATGTGCGTAAAAATGCACGATACCGTATTCCTTCAGGAGAATGTGGTGTCTTATCCTGTCTGATTAAAATGTTTTTATGATGATCACTTCCACTTAGTGTATATCTGCAAAGCGTATTATTTTATCGTAGGTCGTATAAGCATATTCCCATGTACTATTAGAGACTGTGGTGAGTTATCCCATGGTGTGTCTTCAATGAGTGGAATTTGTCAAGGATGTCTACTTCGTGTTTATTCTAATCTAAGTAAGATATGCTAACTTAGACATTTCTGCGTTTCACATCAGATGAGATGATCTACACAGAAGAAGTGCTTTATACACAAAAAGAAATGCTATAGATGACTTACGGAATTCAGAAAATAGTCATGTTAGACGACGATGCTTGTAGGACACATCATTTTAGAAATGCTCTCACCAATTGTTATCGGGATACTTTTTGCATTTTTCTAACATAAAAGTCTGTTTTAAGACTCTCCTGTATTAAAATTTGGTTCATCAGCAGAATATTCTGAGTGTAGGTAGTCTTCCTTACCTGAGATGGGCATCAGTTATGACAGTTTTGTTACTGATGCAATCTGAATATATCCACGAACTCGCTGGACACTTAACTACTCGCGTCGTCCTGGGCTACGGCAAAGTATCAGGCTGCCCACTAGAAGATATATGTGGTATACCATCTGAACTACTACACCCTTATATGGGGACTTAAGTTTACATTTCAGTCAATTGAGACTAACTAAATTTTAAAAGTCTTGACTAAAGTTGACTTATATTTATTTTAAATGAAAACTCCAAGCGAAGACTTTGTGTTAATCTAGTTACCTGTTAACTTTAACTGCTCACAACGTAGACTCCTACACTAGCGTATCTCAGCAATCATGCAAACTAAGTTTGTTCTCGTGTCAACACTAAGATCTAACGAGTTTGTTATAACTTGCCGATGTATTCTCTTTCTACTGTTTTTTCATACATAAAAGTAGAAGGGTTGTGTTAAGCATATGGTTGCTTTTCTGATAGGAAGCAGTATAGTGGGAAGTCTTCCGCTGCTTTACTCACTCTAGCCAGTATTACTCAGGGTGCTGTTCTTTCTGCTTTTTTTTGTTTTCTTACTTCTTAGGTGACTTACTCTATTCTGAAGAAGGTAATTTTGTTAAGTATGCCGCCGACTTGACTGTTTCTATGCCGGTTACTTTTCAATCAAACTGTTCCGTATTGAATAACTTTCTATCAGAAATTAGTCGGTGGTCATTTTCAAGTGGTCCTAAACCGAATCCCTCCAGATTCCAGTTTTCTTTGTTTCACTTTCAGACGCAAGAACGATTTACATCGATTCTACTAGTTTGCTCCCATTATTCTTTTAGTTTAAAAGGCAGTTAAGTTGAAAATAGTTCGAATGTTAAACGCCTTGGACTGTGTATTTCCTGTGATCTTTCTTGGTCTACTCACAAGGTGGTAATTTCGAGAAAGACATTTCGTCTAATCATCTACGTTAGGAAGTTAAGGCAATCTGACGTCACTCATTCTCTACTGGTACAGTTTATGAATTCTTGTATTCCACCTATCCTTCTTTATTGTTCCCCACCCTAGCTTAATCTTTCATGATCTGCTTAATAAATATCTCGTCACAATGCAAAGGGTACTAAAAGCTGTCAATAGGGCGAGTGGGGTGTCACTTAATTAACTTGCTACTAATGTTTTAGATATAAACTAGAACTCACGCAAGAAATTAACGAATACTATCTTATCGGACAATGACTTTTCTCTCTATTCGTAACTCACTCATCAGGTATAACTAGAAGCAACTATAAAAGACTCTTTCATCAGAAGATAAAGCATAAATAATGCACAACATCTTAACTGAAGAACATTCTGTAGGATGAGAAAAGTGTTAGTTATTAAAACCACTAACTTATTGTGAAGCAGTCAGCAAAAGGGATCCCTTAAATCTTTCAATAATTAATGTATATTTTTATTAACTTCTTATTTTAATTTTACATTCAATGGATTGCGATTGCTCCAATGACTTTGAAAGGCTCACTGAGCTAGTTAATGAAATCCAGCTAATAATCTTGTGATCATCAATAAAATATGCTCATTGAAGTGTTATGCTATTGAATGGGATGTCTGGAAAGTCTCAGCTTAGGTTTGTGAAAGACTAAATTGATCTTTAGGCCAAGGAAAAGTTAGGTTTAGGTTAACCTAACAAAGATGACAATACGTTTGGTTTGAATTTATGGATATTTTCACGTTAGGGTTAGGTTCGGGAAACATTAGGGTTATTTCAAGGTTTAGAAGACTTCAATAATTACATGCACGGAATGTGGTTGAATTACTCTGTGTTGATATAAGAATAGAACTTGTGCACTGTGGTAGGGTATAATTGCATTGTGGGTAAAATTTATTTTGATAAAGTCTTAAAGGGTACAGGTTATACAGGTATATTTACCGATGACATTTCGAGCACAATCTATTGCTCAATAGATATTACTGTATAACACTATGAAAGCTAATCAAAATAAATTTTACTCTCTTGATACTGCAAACTAAAACAGAACTATTTTTATCACATGTGAAAGGAAGGTATCCTCTGTAACAATTTTCTACAGTTTTTATGCATTATTTCATAAATATATATGTATTCCATACACCAAATGCCTCCTTCACACGATTGGTGCGTTCGAGGTCATTTGCTGATGATTGGTAGTTAGTGGTGCTTAAAGTTTAACTCTGTCAAAAGAAGATTAGATGCACTACTGTACTATACATTGAAAATTCTAAATTCTATCAAACGTACTGCTTGGTCTAAAATCATCATTATTATCACATAATAAAAGTGAATAGACAAACAACTAAGAAATACTCAGTAAAATCTACAAGATTTTACGGTAATAAAAGTTGAAATCATGTCCTCCATTTTAACTCTTCCCTCTGTCTGTACATTAATTATCCTAACCACAAGTGAGAAGCACACATTTCTTTACACAACTGATAACAGTGTGGTGAGAACTGTTTGCAAGACAAAATGATACACAACAATTTCTGTCAATTTTGACATCTCATATCTAGGTCATGAGACAAAAAGCAAGAAAAAAGACTAACTCAACAACCAATCACAGCAAACTTTGCGTGGGTGGATACAATAAGCAGATATATGGTCTGACCTTCAAAGAAACGGCCACAAAGAGATGATAGATTAACTTTCTGAGAGCAAACAACCAATCAGAAGACGCTGTTTCTCTGCTAATAATAACCTATAGTAATGTACATAAAAATACAGAAATATTTGTTGATTTTCTGAATAAACGATCTGTTTCCCGGCCCTTGTCTTCTGTCGTTACACCAGTAATCACATATATTTTCAAATTACTGCGCTGGCATCCAGTAATTTAAGTCGATATTATACATAGAGTGAAGTCTACATGAATATACCAGTCTGGTAATCAAAGAACTAACTACATGTAGAAATTAGCTGTTGTCTACAGAGCATATCTAAGTTTCGCATATATTTGTTGATGATAACTGCTCACTCCTCTTGAAATAGTTTTCGTTTACACAGAGACAGCTCTGAGACAACATCTGTATATATATGTACAACGGTAAAAGTGCTTAAGATGTGGAAAGAAAATCTGGAACATGTATAGTTATGTGGGATAAGTATAAGGTAAAGAAGAACCGCATTACAGAAAATGTTAGAAAACACGTGTAACCGCTACACGGAGAGCTGCTGTTCTGACGAAATTCTGCTATAAAGTTTGGAGAGATGAAACTTGGAGTAGATTTCTAGTTGAAATACCAATAAAACTGTAGATACACTAGTCCACTAAGTCTATGAGAATACGGAACACATATTATTACCACCTAATAAATTGAACCCACACAAAGAACTTAGAGGATCTGGACTTCGCCGATGACATATGTATGTCTGATTTCCCACAAACTGGAAGATATGTAAGTGAAAAGCAACAAGTTGGAAGAACAAGCAGCAAAAATAGGACTTCAGGTAAACATAGAGAAAACAGAGGTGATGAAGATTCCTGGCCAACAGCAACAACAAAAACAGACAACAATCAGCTAGCATAAATGGGAGGAACCTGAAACAAACAACCTCCTTTACCTACCTGCCGACCTGAGAAGCATCATTTCAACTACAGGCGGACGGAACTGACGTGGATATCAAAGAAAGGATCAGGAAAGCAAAACAAGCTCTCATTACTCTCAAGTCTGTGTGGAGGTCAACAGAACTCAGCATGAAAATGGAAATAAGATCCGGATTTTCAACTCCAATGTGAAGTCAGTGCTACTCATCATACGGATCAGAGACTTGGCGCGTCACTAAGAGCACCTCAAACAAACTACAGGCCTTCATTAACAGTTGTCTTCTCTCAATACTCAAGATCAGATGGCCAGAAGAGATCAGAGACAGGGATCTCTAGCCACGAGCAAACCAACCCAGCAGGAACCGATTGTGCAAAACAATAAGCAGGAAGAAATGGAGGTGGATTGACTGGCCATACTCTGAGGAAACCATCAAGTGACATCACTAGACAAGCCATCACTTGAGTGGAACCCGAAAGGGAAGCGGCGAGCTGGTCTTTAGTGCAAGGGTGACTTGGAAAAGGTCATGTGAATAGGAGATGAAAGCATGTGGGCAGATTTTAAGCCAGGCGAAAACTCTAGCAGAGAACCGAACGCAGTGGAGACGTGTGACTGAAACCCTATGTTCCTGTAGGAATTAAAGGAAATAATAATACAAATAATAATAATTATTATCACCTCGCATATCATACTTTCAGTGGAATTGTTGTTAATGTGATATAACGGTCTCTTCCATTTTTTACAGTCTATAAATGGAACACCTATGGTGAATGATGAATCAAAACTAACAACTCTAAATGATGCACTGAATAAGACGCAGTCCACTATCCCATTGTCTACTGAAATCTCGGCTCATCCGACAACTATACAAATGAGAGAACGATTTGAAAAGCGTTCATCGGACTGTAGAATTATGCGTCGTATCATAGCTGAAGATCCTAATTATAATTTAACAACAGTACCATCACTAGTTGATTTATGCTTAAAACACTGTTCAGAAAACTTTGAATGTAAGTTTCTATTTTATTTTTTTTTTCTCCTCTAAAACATCTTTTACACATTCCAGATAAGTTACGTCTTATTGTTTAGTTGAAATTCATACAGAGAACTTTGCATTTGTTCTAGGAATATTTGCTTCGTCTACTGAATAAGTTTTAAAGTAGTATATATTTTTATCTGAAGTCAATTGGTGGATGGTGACTAGCAGTGGAATCCACCAGGATGCGCATTTCGTCCTATTGGGACCTCATCAAGTGGATGTACCGTCATTCCCCAGTTAATGAGTGGTGGTGCTCCCACCGAAGCTTGAACCCAGTGCCCATAGTTCAAAACGCTAAAGTGTTATCCACCAGACCACTTTCGCCACAAGATCCGCCTTTTGTGCAACGGGTCATATTATTTATCTAATTCAATTTAGATTTTACAATCGATTGACTCGACTGAAGTGTTCGGTCTCAGGTTGACATGTCGGCTGCTTTTGCAGATGCTTCAATGATGTCTGTTCATGTAACTTGAAGTCAATTAGTCATGGTGACTAAGATGAAGTGAACATCCTGGATTCCATTGCTGGTCACTTCTAGTTTAAAACCATCCTCAAAAAGTTTTTAGAAGTCGTTTTCGCATCGTTGCCATCAACATTCAAACAGCCAGAAAAGACGGCTATTTTAGTTGTTTGTTGTCTTGTTGCTATTTTCATCTGCATAGAATTTAGGCAATAAAAAAGATAGTTTTGAAGTTATTGGCGTGGTAGCGAGTATCCCACTGTTTGAATAATAATGATAACTTGATGTATGTCATGCGTTAGCAATGCTAATATCTGTTATACCGGAGCAAAGTAGCTCTTTGTTGCTCTACTTTCTTCGTGATGAATTTCAGCGTAAATTAGTAATAAGTTGCTGAAGGTCTAACAAGTGACCAAGTTTCAACTGAATAACATCATGTAATCAATGCAGATGAAAAAATGTCATGTGTCCTGGAAGTCAAAGAATAGGCATAATAACGTTTGTTCCCTAGTAACCAATCACTGTTTCTGCCACAGTATTAGAGGTGATGACCATCAGTAATGTCTTTTTGGTGGAGTATTGTTTATTGTAACATGGAATCACTGAAGGTGGCGAATATCAATTCCTTTCAAGTTTGAAGATACGCCTTTCTGATGAGTGCAACTAACACAAAAACTAAATTATTTGTCTTCCAATAGTCTCATCACAAAAAAATAAACATTTCCATCCCTATCCTTAAACTGGACGATAGAAAGTTTCATAGTATGAAGGTGCATACTGATATAAGTATAAACCTTGGGCACTCTAGTGGTAGAGTATAACTCCATTATGGATAAGAGTTTATTTTGATAAAATCACACAGTGTTATTATACAGTAAGTAATATTTACTGATGACCACGTTTCGAGCACAAACTATTACTACTTATAATCATATCAAGACACTCACACAACTTCCTTGTTTCATTTATATACATGAGTAAATTTGATGGTTTGACATTTGAATAAAAATCAACCAATATAGGATAATGTACATTTAAAAATAATGATATGAGTGTTATCAATCAAATACAATAGCAGAGAACCGAAGGCAATATGGAGACACGCGGCTGAAGGTCTATGTTCCTCTTGGAATTAAAGGAAATAATAATAATCAAATACAATCAGATGAGAAATAAGATGTCTCCATAGTAAAATGAATCACTCCTGTTGCATGTGTTGGGTGTAGACTCAACGCAAAAAGCAGATATGTGGAAGATATTATTATCACCAGTCAGTCAAATTAGAGGAGGATAATGAATAATTTTAAAATGTATGTATTCAATTCACATTATAACGTTCTAACATGTTATTTATTTTACCATGGAAACATCTTATTTTCCATCCTGTCGTATTTTATTGATAACACTAATACTATTAGTATTTCCGAATATATATTATCTTATATTGATTTTTATTCAAATGTCTAATCAATTTCACTCATGTATATAGACGAAGTTAGAATGTTGTGTTTTAGTAGTATCTTGATATGATGATTATGAGCAGTAATGATTTGAGCTCGGAACGTGTTAATCAGTAAATAATTACTTACTGTAGAACAACACTGTGTGATTTTATCGAAATAAAACCTTATCTATAATGAAGGATGAATACTATCTATTCGTGTAACAATACAAACTTAGTACACTTATGAGTACTATTTAAACCAAAATGAAAAAGTAGTTTAAAGCCTCCTTGGCTTTTGTCTGTTTCTGTGTCTGTTTTCAACATAGAACTTTGCACCGATGTGCACCAGTTCTAGTCGCCACACTCCCTCTTTGTAGTACACAAAGCAAGAGAATGAAGTGAAAAGAAATGCAAAACAGAGACAGTAGACAGAGATATGAGACAAAATAGAATAATAATAACGAAGAATAATATAGTTCCATTGGAAATTAAAAGTCTTAAGGAGTGGATGCATCTGCCCAAGCCTCAGAGAACGATTTCGAGCCATATCACCAATTGTCTCCAGTCTCCATTGGTTTCAACCATACTGACGACGCCAACCGGTCACGAAGTCTACACCTGAATACTTGGCTGGCTGGCTGGCTTAAACTAACTGTTGTGGATTTCATTTACTGATCAAGCCATGTTTTGGTTTGACCACCACTACCTATCTCCTTTCCTGCCTGACCCTATATCAGCTAACATTGCCCGTAGTCGAGGAAGGCGATGGCTAGACATGCATGCATAACACATGTCCTAACCATCTCAGTCGATGTGGCTTCATAACCTCGTCTATTGATTTTCCCTCAATGCTTTGCTAGCCCTCGACGCCTAACCCCAATATTTCTTACCCTTTTATACCACTTCGGACAGAAGATAGAACACAGGTGCCCATGATCAAAGACAGGTAGGCTTTTCATGTCTTCCACTCTTAATGGTCATGTCTCGCAACCATAAAGGAGGAAGGGGCGAACTGCTGAGCAGTACACACACCCTTTGGTTGATAGCCAGCTGGATATCACGTCTACGCCAGAGACGCCAGCGAAACTAGCCCTCTGTCTCCGTGCTAAGATTTCGTCAGTGATCAACCTGTTAGCACTGTCTGATGCAACTTCTCAAATAAGTGAAGTGGTAAATACGCCCTACCATTTCACTCCGTGTTTCTAAGCTAGGAGTCAATGTAGTCCAGTCACGTAGCCTCATCATCCTACATTTGGCGGGAGCGAATCGCATGACAAACATTCGTAGATTACACCTCAAGGTGTTCAGAAGACTCTGCTCTATTTTGTCAGCGTCTTCACCTACAAGGACTATATCGTCTGTACATTCTAAGTCGACGAGATTATTCCCTGTTAGTAACAAGTCAATCCCTGAGTCTCTGAAGTGAGTTAGGTGTTAATTCCATTAGTACATCTATGATGAAATAAAATAGAAATGGAGATCGTAGGCATCCCTCGCTGATGAACACCACAAGTTGTCACCACTTCAGATAACAACTCTCCGTAAGCTCTCAACTAGTCGGTTGCATGAGTTCGAGTAGAGCAAATGACTTGATCAGTGCAATGTATTTTCTCTCCTTGGCTTTTAATACTTCCCTAGCCAACTCCATCATGGTGTTAACAACATACATTTCTAAGTACCGTTCATTTTGAAAAACTCAATAAATGTTGAACCCATTTTAATAACACCATGTTAGAGTAAAATATCAATAGAAAGCTTTATTCAGTTACTGTATTTGGATGATAATTATGGATGAAACTAGTAACATACAACTCCTCATCAGATTACAAGAGAATAATACTGACAACTGCTAAAATAGACAAGCTACTCATATTGTGGTGAGAGCAGGCCGTGAGAAAATATGAGCAAGGCTGATTCAACAACCAATCACAGCAAAGTTAACGTGGCAAAATATGATTCGCAGATAGAGAACTCTATTTGTCGAGGAATCCCGAAACAACCAATCAGAAGCCTGCGTTTGTCTGCCTAACTTCTGATAAACAACCAATCAGATGACTGCGCTTGTCTACTTGCATAAGCTATAATAATGTATGTGAAATATGTATAAATACGTGTTGATTTTCATAATAAAACGATCTGTTGCCTGGCCCTTGTCTTCTGTTGTTACAATATCACCTAGAATTATTTGTTGTATTAAATATTCCCATAGTAAAATTTAGAACAACACATTTAAGCGAACAGTGATATTGTGTTTTCAATTAGATCTCGTCAGGCTTAACTCTAATATATATAAGTTTACAAATAAAAATTCAAATATAGAGACCAATCATGGTGTTTTGTCTATAGGATAATAAGATGGTGAATATAAGTTGTGCAATTAGTCATAAAAGTACTAATGATGATGATGATGATAATAATAATAATAATAATAATAATTATGGTCTTATCACTAATAAAGATGAAAAAGTGAGGCAATCTGTGATAACACGAATAATGAAAAAACAGCATGATTAAACAAACAAATGTTCAGGTGGACGTAGTAGTCCATAAAGGGTAGTAAAATCAAATGAATCGATTAAGTAATGCTAGACTGATTGTAAGGGAAGTAAATGAAACACGTTTATAATGAAGATGTCATAAGATTAAGGGATGATAAGAGAGGGATTGGAAATATAAATTATTGGTGATGTAGAAGTCATCAGTTAGTTATGTCTTAATAGCCCAATAAGGGAGGAATAATGGCTGTATGAACTTCTTTTGAATGAATGCATAGTCTAGGTTTAATAATTCGAATGTCTATCGCCTCATTTGTGTGTGGTAGACGAATACAAAGTCCATTGGAAAAATTCGGTGGGATACAATGAGTTACTTTGAAGGCTCTCGTTTTATTCACTACATGACCACTATCAATCAATTGTGACAAAATTTAGCTACAGATGGTTTTTGTCTGTCCTTTTTATCGACTACTATGCCCACCTGAACATTTGTTTGTTTAATCATTCTGTTTTTTTTTTCATTATTCGTGTTATCACAGATTATCTGACTTTTTCATCCTTATTATTGATAAAACCATTATTATTATTATTATTACTAAGACTAATTTTTTTTAATTTTTTTGATTACAGCTTGATTCCACACCGTATTTTTGGTACAAGTATGGAATTTTCAGCGTGGATATCGGTAGCCCAAATTTTGCAGGCCGACCATAGATATCAGGTGTGCATCGGCGTGGGCTCGAACCCCGGACCATATGCATGGTCGGCGAGAGTCCTAACCACTGTGCCACCGACGCACACAATTTCTATCCAATATCTTATTATCCTATAGACAAATCACCATGATTGGTTTATATTTGAATTTTTATTTGTAAACTTATGTATATATATATATATATAGGAGTTAAGCCTGACGTGCGTCGGTGGCATAGTGGTTAGGACTCTCACCGACCATGCACAAGGTCCGAGGTTCGATCCCCTGCCAACTCACACCTCATGTCTATGGTCGGCCTGCAAAATTTGGGCTACCGATATCACATGCTGAAAATTCCATACTTGTACCAAAAATACAGTGTAGAATCAAGCTGTAACCAAAAATAAATAAATGAGAACAATATTGTTCGCTCAAATGTGTTGTTCTAAATTATTTGTTAGCCACATCAATTTGATCGAAAAAATACTAAAATTATGCCTATACTAATATATGTAAATATATATATATACATCGTTAACTTATGCCTCGACTAACCAATAATTTTATCTTTTATGTTTAAAGTTAATCCAACGCCAATAAATTATTTGAATGAAAAACAAAAAAATCGTGTATTAGACGCCCTACCAACTAATTTACCGTTAAAAGTGACCTCATGCATTATCCATGAAGATAAATATTGGAAAAAATGTTGTCATGCGAGATGGCCAACTGTTGATATATCCCATTATGGTGGATCTTGGAAACGTGCTTATTTTGAACGTTTATTAGAAGAAATAATTGAAAATTTTATACCCGGTACAACATATGCACCACGTTTACATGAATATGTCGCTTATGCTGCACCGTATGTTTATTCGCTTTGCATTAAACAATTATTACCACCATTGAAACAGAAGAACAAAGCAAAGAATTCTGTAAGTGTTGAAAATTCTCAGTTTCTAAAAATGTTATTATTATTTATTATTATTATTATTTATTGTATCCTTTAGTTCCTAGAGGAACATAGGGCTTCAGCTGCGCACCTCCATTGCCTTCGGTTTTCTGACAACTTTTTCACCCTGCTCCAGGTCTGTCCACATGCTTTCATCTCCTCCTCACATGCACTCCTCCAAGTCACCCTTGGACGACCGACTCGCCGCCTCCCTTTCGGGTTCCACTCGAGGGCTTGTCTAGTGATGTCACTTGATGGTTTCCTCAGATTATGGCCAGCCAATCCATCTCCATTTCTTCCTGCCTATTTGTTTCACAATCGGTTCCTGATTGGTTCGCTCCCAGAGATCCCTGTTTCTGATCTTTTCTGGCCGGCCATCTGATCTTGAGTATATGATATAATATATGTTATATGATATAATAATAGAGTACGGTGCCTCTTCAGTAGAATCCAACAAAATATGCACTGAAGATACACTTGCTGAAGAAAAAAAGGAAAGTTGACATAAACTCTGGTTGTTAATAATTATATCCAGACAAGTTCATCAGGAGATATAAAGTAGTCAGTGGAACACCAAGACCTACTCTACAACTCGCCCCCAAAGAAAGACGTGTACATCAAGCTACCCAATATGGGTCACCATAGCAGCCTCACAACTAAACAAAGATTGAACGCTGCTGTTAAACAGACTTTTTATGCAGCTAAGATCATAATAATTGAGAAGGTGAAGCCGATATTTCCATCTAAACATTTATAACTTGGGAAAAATAATGTCACATCCCACTGTATTTACCAATTTCAATGTAAGTGTGGACACACATACATAGGAGGGAGGACTAATCGGTCTCTGCAAGTAAGGCCTGGCTTCAGAGCATATTCCTAAATGGCTTCAGCAACAAATAAAATCTCCAGAATGCTGACAACAACAGACCTAGCTTCTCTATTGTGAGACAGGACATAAAATTCATTTTTATACATCTTTTAAACTTATCTATAAAATTTGTTTGGGACACATCCTAAATGTTCGAGAAGCCCAAGTTGACAATTAGGAAGTGTAAACCACCTTTATGCGTTCAAAGCAACAATTCGTCATCACACTAAACCACCTTCCTTGGTAAACTTTGTTTTGATACCACCAGCCAGGGTAGATGTACTATTATCTCTGTGAAAACAACCACATTAAAAACACATACATCTTTAGCAAACTGGAGATACTTCATATCACCGGGCTGAATATAAACCAGTGGGACCAATTAAAAACGACTAAGACTGATCATGAAGACGACAAAACTGATGAGGGTAAATGTAATGTTTATCAGGACAAAAAACATTACACTGATGTCGCAGTCTGCTTCAGTTTTTTAATTTATAAGTTGAAAATATTGATACTCTCCTACAATCGAATTTAAAGCATATCTTTGATAATTTTCAAACTGAATAACTTCATAGGCTGTACATTTAGGCGTATTTCTCGTCGGATTTCTAAACATCACCCTGATATATAGCCACATGATGTGTGTTTTGTTTTTAACAGTCTGATATATTTTGCTATGTGTTTGTGATCGATATTCCATTATAACTGACATTATGCTTTTGTCTGTCCATTAACTAAATAAACAATGTATGACCATTTTATCACATGACGTTACAACCAGTCAGAATCCAATGATGGTAAGAAAAACTGACTTATCGGCTCATGTGTTTCAGTTATTTTCATATGTACTCTTGTATTGTACACTTTTAGACACACTTGTTCACACCTTTCATACACTACGTACCCTTTCACTCACACACTTGTGTGACAGTAAATTTCCCTTGTTGGAAAATACACGTTTCATCGTGAACATGGTGGTCTTCTGACTTTTCCCTTTTCGCGTCAGGACAATTAACTACTCAGCAGTACTAACACTAATTGGCGACGAAGCATAACACACCCTGAGTGGTTAATCAAATAAAGGAGAAACAAAATTTACTTGTATCGCTATTCTACCTCATCTTGTGGATACAGAATACAAGATTGATGTTAACCAGGCTTTCAGAGTCATTTACCGCATACCAACAAATCCTAATTTCTATAGTTTGTTTTGTAAGGATTAGTTTTTGTTTTTACGAGTTGATCACGCGTAGATATCAGTTAGAGACCCATTGGAAACCAGCACTGGAGTACTGGACAGCTGTTTCATCCTAGTTTTGGAATCATCATCAGTACGCACTCACCACCAGGCTTCGAACCCAGGACCTTCGGGTTACAAGGCAAGCTTGTATACCATTCGGCCCTTGGGACTCGATTCAATACCTCATGAATTCTAACTTCTAAAACAGAAAGATTGAGCGAAGAAATATTTACTTTTCAATTAGATCCTCATCTCTGGCTCCACTATATATATATATATATATATATATATATATATATATATATGTATATAGCATAGGTAGAATAAATATAGCATGGTTAGAATAAATTAATTTTACAAGGTCAACACGTAAATAAATAAATAAAAAATAATTTAAATAATTATAATTTTTATAGGTTTAGGGGAAGAGGGGCGACGTAGTCCTGTTTATGCATTCTTGTGACGATGGCCACGGTAGGGAAAGTGGCTGTACAGATTTTTTCTGAACACATAGGCTTGGCTTCTTCAGGTGAATTCCGATTGCTTCTAACTTCTACTAATTTGTGATTTGGCGTGACCCCAACCAGTGTCGTAGGTAGGACATCCATCCTCACACATGACATCTGCATGGACCTTACAACTTCTCTCTAGACCTCCAGGAAATTCCATCCTGTAGCAAGTCAATAACGAGCATCAGATTCATTTTCTATAGTTTGGTTTGTAAAGGTTAATTTTGTTTTTTACGAGTTGATCACGGGTTGTTATCAATTAGAGCACCATTGAAAACCAGCACCGGATTACTGGACAGCTGTTTCATCCTAGTTTTAGAACCATCGGCAGTACACGACCACCACAAGAGGTTCGAACCTAGGACCTTCCTGTTCAATTACTAAATATTGCTGAGACTGTTGGTATCCACATCAAGAACCCTAATTTATGCGTCCAAAAGAAGCTAGTTGAGACACCATCCTTACCTTGGCCATCTAGATTCGAATGACCTCAATTTTTGTAGAATTTTTTAAATTTTACTGGATATTGTAATTGATATGATGTTTACATTATCATTGTAATTTAAGTATCTTTAATGAACTGCAATTCCATTGTGATCTTACTTAACAAATCGATATTACTTAAAAAAACACCAATATTGCTGTTGACTACTATTCTAGAATATTCTATTAATATAAACATATATATATATATAGAAAATCAAAACAAGTGATTCAGCGAAGAGACTCTGTTCAACGAATTTATCATCAAGCTGTACAGTCGTATATATATGGTTTATCAGAAGTTATATCCGGTGAGGGAATTGAATCATAGGTGTGAATGCATAAAATAATAATAATAATCATATGAATTATTGAATTGAATTTTTGATTTTCCCGTCGATTGATTGGACCGAAGTGCTCGGTCTCAGGTTGACATGTCGGCTTCTTGTGCAGATGCTTCGACGATGTCTGGGCATTTAGTTGGTATAAAATTGGTGGATGGTGGCTAGCAGTGGAATCCAGGATGCGCATTTCGTCCTATTTGGGACTCGTCAGCTGGATGTGCCTGCATTTCTCAGTGAGTGATGATGTTCCCACTGAGGCTCGAACCCAGTACCCATAGTTTCAAACGCCAAAGCGTTATCCACTAGACCACTTGGGCCACGAGAGCCACCTCTTGTGCGACGGGTCATATTAATTATTGAATTGAATTTTTGATTTTCCCGTCGACTGACTGGACCGAAGTGCTCGGTCTCGACGGGAAAATCAAAAATTCAATTCAATAATTAATATGACCCGTCGCACAAGAGGTGGCTCTCGTGGCCCAAGTGGTCTAGTGGATAACGCTTTGGCGTTTGAAACTATGGGTACTGGGTTCGAGCCTCAGTGGGAACATCATCACTCACTGAGAAATGCAGGCACATCCAGCTGACGAGTCCCAAATAGGACGAAATGCGCATCCTGGATTCCACTGCTAGCCACCATCCACCAATTGTATAATCGTATGAAGTTCAATTAAAACTAAAATGTTTGTGATTATAATCGTAGTTAAATGTCAAGTGGCAAAGCAGATTGATGTCATATATAGAATAATTCATAGGAGGGATAGAACTTGAAAAAGGGTGTTCACTTATAGGATTAGTAGACAAATCGAATAAAACAAAAACGTTACGTAATATTGTGTGAAATTTAATAGCATAGAATTTATCGTTGTAAAAAACAATTGATTTAGAATGACAAGTGGAACAAGTGAAATAATACCGTAGACATTTCAAAGTGAGAGTAGTAATAGTAACAATTGACTTAATAAGGAAGAGTATACAAATTGAATAGACAAAATGAAAAATTGGTAGAGCTAAAATATGATTGGGGATTACCATATTTTAGCATAGAGGGATTAAGACCATGAAAGTTGGAGGGGTTGAACGAACTTTTTCTGTACACAGAGATCTGGCTTTTGTGTTTCGATAGCCAAAGATGGCTTCAGCAATACAGATGAGTCGGGTACGTAGGGATTTAGGTAAATTAGATATGTAATTGTAGAGCCAGAAGAGGAAATTATCGAACAGGATACTCGGCTAAATTTTTCCTTTATTTTTTCCAGATATCTGAATGAATATTTTTTCTCTACTGAATAACTTCAGGTAAAATAAACTATATGCCCTTGACAAATCTTTGATTGAATCTGTTATACTTCTTCCTTGTTTTGTTTTTTTGCATTTAGGATGGTGATTCAGGCACAGAAAGTGAATCAGACAATATCACTGCACTACAACAAACTGATCACTTAGATTTAACACCAGTGCTGAAAAAATTAACAAATCTACAAGAATTAAGCTTAACGTATTTAGTAAAAGATTGTGGAATGAATTTTGAATGGTCATTGTTTCAATTTACAATACACGATTGTTTAAATTTATCTAAAGCTGTACAACAACATTCAAATTTGAAAGTACTTAGTTTAACAAAGTTAGTTGGTTTAATCAAACTATTTTTGTTCATTTAAAATCGTAAGATTCCATAAGTCAGTTATGAGAATTAACCGCTAGACAAATTAGGTTAGGCCAAATTTATGGAAGTCATTGTATAGGATTGTAACGGTAGAACACAAGAGACTTGATAGAGGAATGTTTGGTTACAGGATTTCATCATGAGCTGACATTAGTTATAAAACCATTGGAAAACCTGGGAGTACTGGACAGCTGTTTCGTCCTAGTGCTTGGGATTCTTCATCAGTATTGCTAAAGAGTCGCCAATGAGCATCTCATTGACGAAACAGCTGTCCATTACTCCCTGCAGGTTTTCGAATGGTTCTCTAACCAATGTCAGCTCATGATGAAATCCTGTGACCAATCAACCGAATCCCTACAAACCAATACCTGAATATCAATGAGATGCTCACCAGAGACTTGCCCTATTCAGGTAGGTAGTTACCTGGGGTTCCAGTGGGAAGTCCTGACCTGTAAGGTGCAGCAGGTCGGGTGTGAGGACAAATACTCGCCACTGAAGACATTGGCCAGCGGTCACGCTATATCGTGAATTGGCAGAAGTTAGAATTCGTGGGCCATTGGATCGGGTCCCAGTGGCTTAATGGTCTACGAGGTCACTTGCCTTGTAACCAGAAGGTACTGGGTTCGAATCCTGGCGGTGGGTGTGTAGCGCTGAGGAGTCCCAAACTAGGACGAAGCATCTGTCGAGCACTCGCAGGTTTTCCAGTGGTTCTCTAACTGTTGTCAGCTCATGATGAAATCCTCCATGCAATCAAAAAAATCCCCACAAAACCAATACTTGAAAAGTTTTCACAGATCTCCTTTGTTGTGCTACTTCTACCCTTACTTCGTACTGTGTTTCTTTGTCTTCTTTTCGTGTCTTCCATATTTTGCCTCAACGCTGAATCACCCCCTCCCTCTGACGTCCTAATTATCCGTTTGCTGTCTGATATTTTTATTTTTTTTTAATTTAATTTTTTTATTTCAGCTTGATTCCACACGGTATTTTTCGGTACAGGTATGGAATTTTCAGCATGTGATATTGTTAGCCCAAATTTTGCAGGCCGACCATAGACATGAGGTGTGAGTTGGCAGGGGATCGAACCCCGGACCATATGCATGGTCGACAAGAGCCCTAACCATTATGCTATTAACAAATCTTATCAGTCATACACGTCACATCATCACTTTGACTTTTTCAAGATAGTGCAATCACCTGAAAGTAAGATCGAAAATCAAGATATCAAAATAAACGTAAATGTAAGTGTAGGAGTTGCTCACTGAGGTTGAATGTAATTCCATAGATAATTAGATAATTTTAAATATCCCACTGTGACGATGCAGTATCATAACAACTGGATGACAAGATATCGAGCATAAATTATTGCCACTCATAATCATATCAATTTAGTCATACAGTTTCACAATTTAGATATGATGGAGAAGATTTGTAGCTCAGGTGGATGATTTTGATGTAGTTTTGTTCTCTGAGCTGTCACACTAGGCTACATTTTCATGGCATACTTCAATTTGAAGTGAGCTTTTGAGATTTCTCCACGAGATTATTAGTCATCTCTCCTGATGGATGACCTTGAACGTGATTGGTTGGTTTTGTGTGTTCTCACACCCTCTAGGCTAGAGAATTACTAGAAGCCCCCCCCCTGGGATTCCAGTAAATCTTCAATCAGTAGACACATCAAGATAGATAAAACTTACCAACCGATAAGAAAGAAATCTCACACACTAAAGATTCAAAGTTCAAGTTAAGGAAACCATTAAAACCAATACCGATACAAGTAGCCTGGAGGGTATGAAAACACACACAAAAACAACCAATCACGCTCAAGGTCACCCATCAGGAGAGATGACTAATGAACTCGTGGAGAAACCTAAAAGCTCATTTCAACAAATTGAAGTATGCGCTTAAGTTGTTGCTTAGTGGTGGAGCAATGAAAGTTTCGCAAATTAATCATCCAGCTGAGAGAATACAACCACATCAAAAAGTCTCACAATTTGTTGTATATACCCTTTTTCTTCTTATTCTATCTCCCCTCAACCTCCCTTTGTTGTTTGTTGCCAATTTCCAAATCTGCGGTATTGGCCTTGAGTCATTCCAATTGCACGTGTGTTGTTGAAAAAGAAGGAAAGGTGCCTACTGGAAGAAGGGCTACTTCATCAAACTGCCAAAGAAGGGAGACTTAGGCCTGTGCAAGTGTTGACTAGCGTGGAATAATGCTCTTGTTCACGCCAAGTAAAACACTATACCACATGTATCGAAACATGAAATGTTAAGTATAAGACTACCAACTCAAAAGGTGTGTGTAAATTGCCCTTAGTTTACTGAAGCCATGTTTAATGGTTTAAGAATTCCAACACTGTACAGATTATTACATTGAAATATCCTATGGAAATGGCTTTCAAAGTAAGATGTTTGAATGTATCTCAATTACAAGACAATGTTGATATCAAGAAAAACAGCCTACGTTAATTCTCTTGATCCCACCATTAAGAAAAACTATTTATAGAAATGGCTGCTTATTGACATTGTGAATAAGAATTATTTTTAATTTATTTAAATAATGCATTTAGAAAACAAATTTTGCAAGATGACATCGTCATTTCGTAGTTTCTTTACAACCGCTTTACAACTAACATGGTTAACAATAATAAAATAAAAGGCGTGACAATTGCACACTTATATAAAACAAAAGCACATACTAATGACCAATCATATTTAAATAGGTCATGTAGTCTATGGTAGGTGAAGATTGAAGTCTATTGATTTTGGTACACACAGTTTAGGCTGTATGTGATTAATCCCCCAAAGTGCTTCCGTCACCTTCAAAAACCAACCTTGAATTAGAGTTATGTGGTGAAATAATTGTGAAACAGTCATTAATATTGAGTGATTTTGTCACCTGACATTAATAAGTGTTTTGCAATGGATGATGCTGCTGGATTTCTATTCAGATTAATCGCATTGGGATTTTCTATATGATTTAGTAGCCATTTTGGAACATGTTCTTTTCGACCACGACATTGGAACATTCTGTTGGTTCTACCTATATAGGTGTCACCGCAGCTGCAGGTGAACTTGTGGATACAGTTTGAAGTAGAGTTCACAGAATTTCGTCCTTTAATCGTATGTAGGTACAGGGATCGAAAATGTTCGGCAAGTGAGAAAAAGACATGAGGCGTCGAATGTGCGTTTGATGGCTAACCGAAGTCTTTGAGCTGTCAACTGCATAATCGAGTCGCCCTTGAATGGTAGTTTAATAAAGATACAGAAACTGTCTTTCCAAGATGTGGTCTATCCTTACTGTGACAACTGATAAAGTTTTCTGGATAACCATTAGCTAATAAGACTGAATGTATATGTTGAGGCTCATTCATCAATGTGTCACTCGTGCATATTTTTCGGGCCCTTGAGGAGAAACATTTCACTAGGGAACGTTTATACTGGATAGGAACAAAACTGGTGAAATGAAGATATTGTCCACTCCATGTCTGTTTACGAAAAATTGATCGCTGAATCGTTCCATCATCTCTCCTAGTCATTGTATTATTCATGAAACCGAGTTTGTTATTTGATTCAAGTTCGGAAGTCACTCGGATATTTGGATGAATATGACTAAATAGAGTAATAAAGTTTTTAATAGATTTACTATTATTACCAATAATTAGTGTACCCTGTACATAACGTTTATATAGCACAAATTCTCCAAGCATACATTCCATTTGTTCGTCCAATTTTGACGTATCTGCTAACAGGGGCTCAAGTAGGCTCCCAATCGCTACATCATCGATTTGTTTGTATGCCTTTTCTTGAAAGGTGAATCTAAAATTTTCTGTACACATTAAGATGATGTCTCTCATGTAAGTGACAGGAATAGGTAAGTTTATCCCATTGCTTGTGATATAATCAACAGCTTCATGAAGAGTAACACTGGTGAATAAAGATTCTATGTCGATTGAGCACATAACTTTTTCCTTTCTCTCAAAATTTGTCTTCTAAATGCCTTATTCAAATTTATCAAAGGGACTAATTGTTTTAATTTTATTTTATTTTCTGAAAAACGTATGCAGTAGTCATGTCAATTCTGAACAATGCCGTACTCTAGCTACACATTTACAACATCATCCAACAGTGGAATGCTTAGATTTATCGCATAATTTTATCGGTTACCGTGGTACACGTGCATTGAGTAAACTAGTAGCTGGCAAGAGTCGTATTAATTCTTTGAATTTAACTAATAATCGTTTGAAGTCGAATAGTGGATTGGCTTTAGCCTATGCCCTGGCTAGACCAGAATGTTTATTGATTAAATTAAATTTACGGCTAAATCGGATACAAGATGAAGGAGGAGTGGCTTTGGCAAAAGTGAGTTGTTTGTCTTTTGTGTACTACTTGGTTTAAAAATTATTTAATTTTCGAAAATAAAGTAATTATTGTTTTTTAATATTGCCAACTTTTTGTTTAATTTGGAGGACGTCACATTATCAAGCTAGGAATGGTAGTTAGTTCACATTGTATGCATAGCAAGCGACGTCTACACTGGAAAATGAATATGATACTTAAACTGTTCTATTCTCTTGAAGAATCCGCCAATAAACTAGACGAAACTCATGCATATATTTACTCATTTTTCACCTATACGATTTCACAGGAATCCCAAGATCTAAGTAGCGTCATCCTGGAGAGAATATAAGATACTCTAGACGCAAAACTCCGCCTGGAATAAGCTGCATTCAAGAAACGTGAATCATATATGGACTAAATAGCGCCTCAACGCATCATCATCATCGAGGAAACCAGAGAATAGCAGTCAAATCGGTACCTTAGCTTCATCGACTTTGAGAAGACTTTCGACAGAGATAATCGTGAAGTAATTTGGAAACTGCTTCAACACTATGAAGTGTGGCGACGCAAACTTTCAAAAACTTCATTCAACAGATGCATGATAAAATGCTACATGTCAAGTGATCCACAATGGAATACTCAGCAAAGCCTCTGAAATGAAGATAGGAGTAAGACAAGACTGCCTATTATCACTGATGACATTCCAGATTATGGTGGACTGGATTATGAGACATACCATACGTGGGGAGCGAGAAGACGAGGAAACGTTGGGCTGACAAGAAGATGCTACAAGATTTGTATTTCGTAGATGACTCCCGCTTGTCTAGAAGGCATCGTTTCAACTACAAGCGTCACGAGTGAGGATATCAGAACCAGAATTGAAAGGACAAGGCAAATCTTCATTATTCAAAAATTAACAAGGAAATTTCCTGCGATCAACGTAAAGGAAAAGATTCAGATTTCCAACACCAATTTTAAGCCAATGTTTTGTCTATGGTCAACAGAATCGGCGTTCCACTAAAGGCTCTTGAAACAGACTGCAGAGTTTCACCAGCAGCTGCCTTTACTTCACACTTCAGATCGCGCGGACAGAAAGGATAAACAATAACGAATCCTCGATTCTATGGTAGATCAAAACTACACAAACCAAACATTCCCTTACGACCAATCGTTTCGCTTCCAGGAACACCAACATATAATCTATCTAAAGAACCTTTCAGGAAATTAAATTACCTAACAGAATCATGCGACCATTCTATCAATTCGTCAATCCAATTTTTAGAAAAAATCAAAAACATTCAGGTAAAAGACAATGAAATAATGGTGTCCTTTGATGTCACAGCATTATACTCACTTCAATTAGTCCAAAACTAGCAACATAATCTATACAACAATTACTCTATAGTGATGAAAACATAAAGACGCAATGTTCAACTTGGACAGAACTCATAAAATTATGCCTTACAACATACTTCCAATTCAATACTCAAATACATGAACAGATACAAGGAACACCAATGGGATCATCGCCCATATCAGGATTAATAGCTGAAGCTATCATGCAAAGATAAGAATTAATAGCTCTACGTATAATTAAACCGAAAATCTGGTCAGGTACGTTACGTTGATGATACATTTGTAATAATTAAAAGAAATGTGATTTAGAATATACCCATAAATTAATAAACAGCATATTTGAAGACATCAAATTCATAAGAGAAGGAGAATTAGATAAAAAAAATCCCATTTTTAGATGTTCTAATTAGGAGAACCAACACAGGAATTTTAGAAACACAAGCATATAGAAAATCAACGCACACAGATCAAATACTCAACTATACTAGCAAGTATCCAATTACTCACTCACAAAAGAAACTGTGTGCGGAAATTTTTTAAAAGTAGTTCAAACACATTGTAACACTCCAGAGTTGAAAAGAATGGAAGAAAAATACTTACTAACGATCTTCAAAAAGAATGATTATCCACAAAATTTCATCAAAAAGTGTTTTAAATCGAATCACAACACCGACAAGGAATCATCACCAAAGACCACAAGAAAATTCATCCTACCATACATGAAAAATATCTCTGAAATAACAGTTAGAATACTGAAACCGTTTGATATAGATATAGCACACAAGCCAGCCAGTCAAATCGCTTAATTCGATATGATGCAAACCGAAATATCCAACAGAAAAGGGGATAAAATTTATACCATTTATAAAATAAATTGCATGTAACAGGCATTACATCGGCCAAAGTGGGCGTCGCCCTCGAATCAGAATCCAAAAACGCAAATCAGCCGTGAAAAGACACGATATATACTCCTGTTTCATATCAATGCATATAAACAACTATGGACATCAGTTTGATTGGGATAATGTCGAAATCTTAGACAGAGGAAACACGAAAAGTGCAGTCAAGGAATTCCTAGAAGCCTGGTACTCAAACGAATATGTAATTCCTAAATACGTTAATGTAAACCAAATATACCAACTAATAAAATGTAAATCATGTGACGAGAAAGTTTAAAATCCAAGTCAATAGAAAATGGTCAATACATATGTAAAGATGGTTACCGGGAGACGCAATTATATCACTCATGAAGATATTCAAATCATTTCACATTATGCTAAAAATTTCGCTAAAGAGGAGTGTTGTCCGGAAGGACGACGAAAGCTCCGCAACTAAACCAACCACCTCAGAGAACGCTATTAAGTGCAAATCATCCACCTGAGCTACAAATCTTCTCTATTACTTCAACGACTAATCCTTTTGATGAATCAACTAATTACTTATTGCCCAAACAGTGAGTATGTCGAGGGAATTCGGAGGTGGATTGGACACACGCACTGAAGAGACCGTCGAATGAAGTTGTGCTTCAGACACTTGAGTGGAACCCATATCAAGAACAAAGAGTTCTGTGTAGGTACGAGGATGAAATGGTGGAGATCATGCAAGGAGAGGATAGGATATGAGCAGTCATGGAGCCAGGTAAAGAGAACTGGATAAAACAGGATGATGTAGAGATGTGTTGTTGAAGTCCTATGCTCTATTCGGAACCTAAGACAATAATGATAAATAATATAATCTAACATCAGAGTGTGCTACGACAGCGAGTCATCTAAATTGTTGACTACACTGGAAACTTAAACCGATAAAATTCAGTCATTATGAAGACTGCCTACTAAATATATGATAACGAATACTCCACCATTACTGTTCAGTGTGAATATTACATTTAATTGATGTTTACAAAGTTGAGACAAGGGCCAGGAAACAGATTGTTTATTGAGGAAATCAACAGATATTTATATATATATATTTTATGTACATTATGATTAGTGTTATTATTAGCAGAGAAACCGCGTCTTCTCATTGGTTGTTTTCTCACTGAAAGTTATTTTGTCACCTCTTTGTGGCCGTTTCTTTGAAGGTCAGACCATGTATCTGCGTATCGTATTCACCCACGCAAAGTTTGCTGTGATTGGTTGTTGAGTTAGTCTTTGTTCTTGCTTTTTACTGATGACCAAGATACGGGACGTAAACACCGAAGTTAATTGCTCTCTACCGATTTCGGCTAGCAGACAGCTCTCATCAAGTATATACTGTTATTACCATCCAAGAGCAAAAACAAGATCCGTAATTTCGCTCCGACTGTCTCCAACCATCTAACATTACAAGTGTCCGTCTATGATTAACACATTAGTTACTCAACTAGGTGACTTCTTATGATTACTTATCACATTGAACTACATAGGAAAGAGAAGACAAGACTAATGTGGGTAGTTTCCCTGGTGAGCTAAACTCGCTCACTGTCAATTGGATGGTATTCATCGGTTATGGCATAGACTACTAACTACTAGACAATGGGTTAGAAATTACACAATTCATTACTTACAATATTTCTGTCTGTGATGCCAATATCACTGAGAATCCCGTTCTGCATCCAGAACAATGTATGAAATTTTGTTAGAACTTCAACAAATCCATCTTCTAGTGTTTTACTAGCCATAAAATGGATTGAGACTGTTTCTTTTGTTGGTAGGAATTTTATTACCAGTAGTGGCTGTCAAGTAGATGGACCAACAACAGCTGTGCTGTGCTGCTTGTTTTTTTAGGTAGTAACACTTATAACGAAAAAAGTTTTCTTCGATATCACAGTGATCAGGCAGCTTCAAAATGAGAATCCTACTTTTTGAAGTAATCGCGCTGAAGATGTTGTCCAGAAGGACGACAAAAGCTCTGCAACTAAACCAACCAGCTCAGAGAACACTAATAATTGCAGATCATCCACCTGGGCTACAAATCTTCTCTATTATTTCAAGTTTGTAGTATGTTCACAAGGCTAGGTGATTCATCATTGTTTGGCCTGACGAAAATTGACCAGGAGCGAGCAAATCTGGAATCAACTTTTCGAGTCAATGACTGCAGAGGTAGAAGTGTATTATTCCTCAAATCGGTGGCACAATGGTTAGGACTCTCGCCGACCATGCACATGGTCTAAGGTTCGATCCCCCGCTGACGCACACACGTTATCTATGGTCGGCCTGCAAAATTTGGGCTACCGATATCCATGCTGAAAATTCCATACCAAAAAATACAGTGTGGAATCAAGCTGTAATCAAAAATAATAAATAAATTTACTTGACATTGCGGTCATGAAATAACCTTATTGGACGACTTGTTTAACCTTGGGCCAATCACCAGCCAATCAGAACAACTTATTCTTCTCTGACCAAGGTGAATGTTAGTATGGCTAAGAATGTATAATTATGTTGTGTTTTTCCTTCAGAAAGGTCCTTTCACTCAGTCCCATTACTTCTGCCGCTACAATCGCAGTGAATTCTGATGAATTGATTTTAGATGATTGGATACAGTTAAAGGAATATCTGAACCTAGGATTTGTACATGTTACTACTTGTCAACAAGACATTAATTCCTTCAAAGTTAGGTTTTGTTGACGAGAGCCAACAAGCACATAACGGATTCCAAAGACTTCCTTTTCTCGGTAGTATTGTAACGACAGAAGACAAGGGCCAGGAAATAGATCGTTTATGATGAAATCAACACATATTTATAGATTTTTATGTACTTCATTACTATTCGTCATTATTAGCAGCGAAACAGCGTCTTCTGGTTGGTTGTTTTCTCACTGAAAGTTATTTTGTCATCTCTTTGTGGCTGTTTCTTTGAAGGTCAGACCATATGTCTCCTAATCGTATCCGCCTACGCCAAGTCTGCTGTGATTGGTTGTTGAGTTAGTCTTTGTTCTTGTGTTTTTCTCATAACCAAGATATGAGATGTAAACATTGACGTAAATTGGTGTCTACCAATTTCGGCTTGCAGACAGCTCTCACTACAGTTTGTCACATTAACGATAATTTACGGTCTTCAGTTAATCTGTTGAAATTTTCCAATTGTAAATTCGTTGACTAAAGATTAATCTTTTACTCTTAAATGATGCAATGTGTTTCTCTTTGTTTTTACTTTCTACTCCTAATTTATTCAGGCTTTAATTCATAATTCAGTTTTGAAAGAGTTAAATTTAGCTGTGAATGGTTTACAGGAGAATACCGCTGGTTATTTCGCTCACGTACTTTCACACAACAGTACACTGACTCATTTGGATTTATCGAATAATCAAATAGGCGTGGTAAGTATTGATGTGTATTCATTGCATTACTTTAGATTTAGGTGTTTAGAGTTAGACGTGTATATTTTAAGCAAGTTTTCCGGATTAAATCTATTCTGATAGTCTTGAACAGTATTTATCATTACAAGTATAACTGGTTCCTCTCTTATATAACTACACCATTATAATATTATTATTGTTTTTTTTAGTTTCTAGACGAACCTAGGGATTCAGTTGAACATCTCCATTGTGTTCGGTTCTCCACCAACGTTTCCACTCGGCTCCATGTGCTTTTATCTCCTCTTCACATGACCTCCTCCATATCACCCTCGCACTGACGACCAACTCGCCACTTCCTATTCGCCTTCCACCAGAGCAATCGCCTGACGTGTGATGTCATTTGATGGATTCTTTTCTCAGAGTATGGCTAGTCAATCCACCTCCATTTCTTCCTGCATATTTATTGCACAGCCGGTTCCTGCTGGGTTGGTTTGGTCATCGCCAGAGATCCCTCGTGATGCTAATCTTTTCTGTCCAGCCATCTGATCTTGAACAAAGTATTGAGTGGAGACAGTTGTTGATGAAGTGTCTCCTTCGTGACGTGCTAAGTCTCTGATCCACATAGTGAGTAGCACCGACTTCACATTAGAGTTGAAAATCCGGGTCTTTATTTTCCGTGCTGAATGGTGTTGACTTCCACACAGACTTGAAAGAAATGAAAACTTGCCCTGCTTTCCCGATGATTCTCGCTTCGATGATATCCTCTTCATTTTCGTTCTCCTGTAGTTGAAACGATGCCTCCCAAGTAGGTAGGTAAGGGAGGTTGCTTCTTTAAGATTTCTCCTATTTATGCTGTCTTATTCTTGTCTGTTGTTGTTGTTGTTGCTGCTGTTGGCCAGGAGTCTTCATCACCTCTGTTTTCTCCTATCTCAATGCTTCCTCAGCCAACTTGTTGCTTTTCACTGCAACTGAATTATTGCCTACAAAAATTCTGAATTACGCCTTCAAGATCATTAGTGTGCTTATTCGCCTGCATAATTATTCTTTCAGTTAGTCTTATAAGCTGACCTTTCATTCTGCTAACGGGAAAGAAAATAACCTAATCAAGATTAAACGGCAGATGATAGCTAACCTTATGAGACAACATTCATCGAGTGACGCTAAAAGAAAAATTATTAAGTTATTCAAACACTTTAGAACAAATCTGTCCACATTTATTTTTTCGTGCGAGTACCGTATTATATAGGTTAACGAAATATCATGCCGTCGATAATCTAACCATTCGGTATCCACCCGGTCGGGACTGGCGATAAATACTCGCTGATGCTATAGGCTGGTTTCGGAGATAAAATCATGAACTGGCAGAAGTTAGAACTTATCGACCGGCCACTGAGTTGGTTCCCAGTGGCTGACTGGTCTATGAGCATGCTTTGTGACAAAAGATGTCCAGGGTTCAAAGCCCTGTTGGGGAGGCAAATAAAATCAATAGTCTGATTTATTCATTTTTAGTGAATTACTCATTATCAGTGTTTCCTGACAAAATGAAACTGTATCTGGTTGACCCTTTTAGTTTTCTGTTATATCCAGATGCTGGGATTCAAAGGCATTCCCGGAGGCCAAGTATTAAACCAAATTCACGGGTTGTAAGTAACACAGTTCAAGGTGAAAATCCACCGGTTTCTTTCGGAAACGGAATCTATTCAAACTATAAAATGTGATCTGCTTGATAGCATGTATCTGCATGACAAGATGTGCTCACCTTTTCCTTTCACGGCTCCTCTTCATCTACTGACAGCCTAAAAATCACACCAGCTATTGTATACGTAGATATATAACATCAACATCACTTCAACCTAGAGCAGAGAAATGCAACAAGAAATATGAATATAAGACAGTTAATATTAGAAATCTTAATTATATTGTTATTGTTACCTATGGCCCCAAGTAGAACCCCACTGCTCCTTATATTCTCTCATCTCATCCGTGTCATATTCAGATGGACGCCCCACTAGTCGCTTAACATTCATCTTCCATTCGAGTAGTAGCCGGATGCGCGATGTCATTCCATCGACTCCTCAGTTTGTGCCCAATTCATCTCCATTTACTTCTACATATTTTTTAACTCATGGAAAATTCCCATTGTAACATTTAGAAAATCAAAACAAGTGATTCAGCGAAGAGACTCTTTTCAACAACGAATTTAGCATCAAGCTGTACAGTCGTATACACATGTGGTGTTTAAGAAGTTATATCCGGTGAGGGAATTGAATCTTAGGTGTAAATGCATAAAATAATAATAATCATATGAAGTTCAATTAAAACTAAAATGTTTGTGATTATAATCGTAGTTAAATGTCAAGTGGCAAAGCAAATTAATGTTATATATAGAATAATTCATAGGAGGGATAGAACTTGAAAAAGGATGTGCAATTATAGGATTAGTAGACAAATCGAATAAAACAAAAACGTTACGTAATATTGTGTGAAATTTGATAACATAGAATTTATCGTTGTAAAAAAGAATTGGTTTAGAATGACAAGTGGGACAAGTGAAATAATACCGTAGACATTTCAAAGTGAGAGTAGTAATAGTAACAATTGACTTAATAAGGAAGAGTATACAAATTGAATAGACAAAATGAAAAATTGGTAGAGCTAAAATATGATTGGGGATTATCATATTTTAGCATAGAGGGATTAAGACCATGAAAGTTGGAGGGGTTGAACGAACTTTTTCTGTACACAGAGATCTGGCTTTTGTGTTTCGATAGCCAAAGCTTCAGCAATACAGATGAATTGGGTGCGTAGGGATTTGGGTAAATTACTCTTTGCCTTGTAGATGACTTTAAAGGCGGAGGCTATAGAGATAGGGTGATCATTATCGACCAGATGTTCTATGATCGCGCTTCTTATTGCTCCACTTTTATGCATTCACACCTAAGATTCAATTCCTTCACCGGATATAACTTATTAAAAACCAAATATATACGACTGTACAGCTTGATGATAAATTCGTTGTTGAAAAGAGTCTCTTCACTGAATCACTTGTTTTGATTTTCTACATATTTGTTGAGCATTAGGTTCCCGTTTGGTTTTTTCCACTGCAGTGTTCCTTGCAGCTAATCCTTTCTAGACAAACGGCTAGGCGGCTATTTGATCTTCACTATGGACCCAAACAGGACGGCAGCTATCAATAAAGGTCTGCAGAAGCCTGTTGGGAATGCATTTCTTATAGCACTGACCACGTTTCTGACGCATATATGCGAACTGACTGACTGACTGACTAACTCCACATTTGTGTTGAAAATTCAAACCTTTTCTTTGTGTTGAGTTAGTGCGGAAGATTTCCTTTAACCGATTCCAGACTGATGAAGACGTAGCTTGTCTTTCCTATCATTTCCTACTTTGATATCTTCATACGTGCGGTGTGCTTGTGGTTGAAAAGATGCTCCATAGATAAGTGAATGAAGTAACCTCTTTCAAATCTCTTCCGTTGATATTGATTGATGCTGGTTGTTGTTGATGTTGCTGTCGATTGATTATCTTCATGACCTATGTCTTCTCTATGGGCATCTGTAGTCCTGTTTTCACTGACTTCTTCCTAAAACAGTTTATTGGTTTTCGCTTGTAGGTCTTCGAGTATGTGTGACATTAAACATAAATGATCTGCAAAATTCAGATGTTCTACAGTCTTCTTGTCAGTTGCTCAGCGTATTCCTGTCTTCCTGCTCCTATGCACAGTCTGACGCACATTCCAGTCCCTGAAGTTAAGAATATCATCGTTGATAATAGGCAGTCTTGTCTTACTCTTATATTCACTACAAACGCATTCCTGAGTTTTCCGTTTTGGATCACTCGACACGTGGCATTGTCATATAGTCAGCTGTTGAATGAAGTTGACAAAGACTTGAGCACTACACGTCTTGGTGTTGAAGTAGTTTCCAAATCACATCTCGGTCAACGCTCTCTGTCGAGAGCCTTTTCGAAGTCGATGAAGTTGAGGCCATTCTATGCTTTGTTCGATGACGATGCTTAGAGTTACAATTTGATCACTGACATGATTTGCATTTCCTGAATCCAGCTTGTTCCGGTGGGTGGTGGATTTCTGTATCCAGTGCATCGCTTACCCTCTCTCAAGATGACGTGACTTAGTATTTTACTTGGCTTGGACAAGAGCATTATTCCACACCAGTTCTTACAGAAGCTCAAGTTGCCCTTCTTTGGAAACTTGATAGGGTAGCCAGGCTTTCTTCCACAATCAATAGTCATCTTTCCTTCTTTCCAAACTTTTCGCACTAAGAGAGTGAGAACATCTGCCGTAGTGTCTAGGACCGTCTTCAGTGCTTTAAGAGGGATGCTGTCTGGTCCTACTGCCTTCTTGTTTGAACTTCACTAGTTTGATCGCATTCAGGATTTCTTCTTTCATCTTAGAAGTGGTATCCACTGGCACGGAGTTCCATGTATGCTGTTGGTGAGGGTGGTATTTCTGGGCAATTTGCCTGTGGTGGTTGATTCAAGAGTCCTTCAAAGTGGATCAGCCCATTGTTTGATTTGTTTCTTCTCCTTGGTGATCAGGTTCCCTTTTACTGGTTTCCCTCATCTGGGTTGATCTCTTCCCGGATAGAGTATCTTGATGTCTCTTTTGCCTGAGGTTTGCCTGTTCGGCCAGTGTGTCGTAGAGTTGTCGTTTGTCTTTTCTTGCACTCTCTATCACTTCTGTCTTCCTTCAGTGCAGTGTTCATTAAACTCAGTCTCTCCTTCTGTCGTCTATTTATATTTTTTTCCTTCATGATTCCAGTGGAGAATAGGGCTCCAAGCTAGAGGCTTGAAGTTTCTGTAGCAGTGTTTAGTTTTTTTTTACAGGATGGGGTTGCTAGCCTCATGCTCAACCTTTCCTCTTTACCAGTTACACTACTGGCTTAGCGAGGTAAAGGAGTGCGTCGGTCGGGGGTCGAACCCGGACCATGTTCATGGTCGGCGAGCATCCTAACCGCTGTGCCACCGACGCACAGTATATTTATATTGGTTGAACAAATCGTTATGCAAAAGATTAGTCTTATTATTGTCATGGAAATGTGATAATATTTTTTTTTACTGGCTACATAAAATATATCATTAGAAGATTCAATAAATTTCGTGTTTTTTTTTAAAAAAAACACATTTTAGATTGGAAGTAGAAAACTACAAGATGGAATGGATAGAAATTTAACTTTAATTCACTTAGATTTACGCTTCACTGGAAGCTGTCAAGAGGCTGAATATGCAATTAGTCAAAGAATTGAAGCCAATCAAAGCAAAATTCGAAAACTGGCCGTAAGTTTGTCACTGGAATACTCACGCATTTTACAAATGTTGATTTAATAACTAACCCCCCAAGGGGGCGAATGACGGGGGGGGTAGAACCAAGGACATTAAGGCTACGAGGCGTGCGCGTTGGTCTTGACTATCTATTTAGTCCAAGTATTAGCGATGCTATAACCACCGAAGGTGAATATTTTTCCTATCTGACATCACATGATTTGCTAGCTTAGTGTAATTGTAATTTGTGTGTGTGTGTATGTTTAAGTGACTTTTACTTTCAAAAGGTTTCAATACTGGGCCTGGTTATCCTTGAGTATAACTGGGACACAAAATTCACAATGACTTAATGAGGCACAGTACCTCCGTCTCAGAGGGGAAATACAACCGCCTTCACGATATATATCGTATTACAGTGAGAAACTACTAGGTTAACATTTTGTAGATGGAAAAACGCTTAGCGGGCTGATTCTAAATAAATAGAAGCTACAGCCTTGGATTTCACTGATAGTCACGTTACCATTTATGATTGAAAGTATAGATATGATGCAGAAGATTTGTAGCTCAGATGGATAATTTTGATGTGGTTGTGTTCTCTGAGCTGGATAGACGTCCATGTCGATCGTTTCCCTATGTAGGTAGGATTTCCAATAAGGTAGGAATTTTAGTGGTATTTAAACCTACTAATTCACTCACAAGTACGACAAGCTCTGTAGGTTAAATCACCCTGTAAGTAGATCCAATTAGACAAAATTATATAATTTACAAAATGCCTTTGGAATGACTGTGTGTGTGGTCAACTGAATAGGTTAAACTAGTAGATCAGGAGTAGTGAGATTATCAGAAGATAAAGAATTTAGCTAAGGTTTGAATGATTGACCCCTGCCACGAAGATAAGTAGTTTAGAGGCGAACTCAACGATTGCACTGCATGCTTAAACACACAACCACACAATAAGGTGGGAGGGATATAGTCAAAATTCTACAAAGTAATGTAGGTAGTTGGGGATACAGAGGGACTGATTACTGAATCCAGCGTGGTTGATCGAATCTTTGCTCAACACATGCAATAGAAGTGATTCAACGCAAATGTCAGACAGATATTTTTGCCAGTCAAATAAATAATGTTGAAATGTATTCAATTCACATTATAACATCCTAGCAAGTTACTTATTTTTTACTGTAAGAAAACATCTTATTCCCCATCCTATTGTTTTTTTTAAATTTATAAGACTAATACTATTTCCTAACGGACTTTATCTTCCTTTCTCATTGACAGAAGTCTTGTATTGGCTTTATTCAGATGTCTAATCAATTTTTACGCATGTATGTAACCAAAGCAAGAAAGCTATATGTGTGTACCTTGATGTAGTGATTATGAGCATTAAAAAACTGTGCTCGAAAAGTGGTCATCATCAGTAAATATTACTTACTGTATAACACTGTATGTGTGTGTGTGTGTGGTCTACGTCCTCGCCTAGTAACCAGAAGGTCCTGAGTTCAAACCTAGACGGTGGGTGCGTACTGATGAAGAGTCCCAGGCACTAGGCCGAAACAGTTGGCTGTCAAGTACTCCCAGGTTTTCCAATGGTTCTCTAACTGGCGTCACCGTCTCATGGTGAAATCCTCCATCCAATCGATCGAACAAAATTCCCACAAAGGCCAATGCGTGATTATTTCATCAGTATCCGATCCTTTTTTGATCTCAATCGATCGTTTCCCATCTTTACTGTATTAGTGTCTTAAAAAAGGATAATTACTTTTGCATTCTAGAAAAGGATAAAGGTTTTTAGTCAAGTCATTTTCTTTCTGATCATTATTATTATAAAAAATTTAAAAAAATAAGACAGTTAGTTGTTGATAAAAGTCTGCAATAGCCAGCCTGTTGGGAATATTCTTTGTGACTCGCCCGCCAAGTTTCTAATCCGATCCGTATAGAAGAACTGACTGATTTGAAGTTGTTTGTATTGAAAATCCGACCGACCGAATTTTGTTGTTGATTCTGGCTGAGTGACAAAGATTTCCAGATTGGCTGTTTCAGGTTGATGAGTGAATGTGTTTCTCGCCTTCCTGATTCTCGCTCGATTTGACATCCTCGTCCGTTCCGACTGCGTGTAGTTGAGACTATGCTCCGTAGATAAGTGAATGAATGAATGAAGTAACCTCTTTCAAATCCCTCCCGTTGATGGTGATTGACGCTGGATGTTGCTGCTGTTGTTGGTGATGGTTGGTTATTTTCACCTGGAATCCTGTCATCGCCGGCTGCTTCTTCGACCAGTTTGTCGGTTTTCGCTCGCTTGTAAGCCTTCGATTTTGTGCGACATCAAACATAAATCATCCACGCGTGAAATCCAGGTCTTCTAGGTTCTTCACGTCGGTCAGTCCAGGATATCAATCCCTCTCTTCTCGTTTCCCACTCACTGTCTGGCGCATAATCCAGTCAGTCCATGACAATCAGAAATATCATTGGTTGGTGATAATAAGCAAGCACCCTTGTCTGACTCCTGTGTTTTCTTCAAACGCCTCACTGAGTTTTCCGTTGTGGATCACTTGACATGTGCTGTCGTCTTACAACTGTTGAATAAGGTTGATAAATATTTCGGGTACGCCGTAGTAATCGAATAGTTTCCAACTTGCTTCGTGGTCAACGCTGTTTTCTGATCATTGCTTAACTCACATTTTCAGTTTCTGACAACAGTCTAGGAGATTTAGAAATCTTTAGCCAGCTAGATAGCTAAACTGACTGTGTTCTAGTGCTTCACTTTTGCATTAATAAAACATCAATAAAAATTTATTGTTTCCTGTATATATATATTTTTTTTTTAAATTCATCAGAGTGAAATCCCAGAACTGGATCCGTATGCGTCAGGTGAAGTGACAAGTGTAGCAAGACAACAGTTGCATCCTTCTGAATATTCCAATGAAGCAGCACTAAGAGCACTGAAAATATAGCAGGAATCAAGTTCTAAGAAACTGACAACAGGATAAAAATGTCTGTCAATATCACCATTACTAATAATACCAATACTTATACTACTTAAATCATACTACTGATTCATTTCTGATGAAAGAAACTGAATAAAGTGTGTTGAAGAGTTAAATTTGTAGAAATAGCTAACGAATTTACATGCAGATACTTACTTTCATTCCGAACTCACCTTTAGTACTCGAAAAACTAAATGATATGCTTGTTGTCAGTCAGCCAATTCAACGGAAGATAAATGTTATTTTTTTGAATGGTGTGTTGTAAACAGAGCAAGAGCTGTTCAATTTAAAATATATATATATATATAAAATTATAAATAAATAAATGTATAGTAGAATATTTTTCTTGTGTGTCTGTGTGTGTGTTAAAATTTATGTAACACTTTGATTGACTTTCTGCAGTAGGCTTCCTAGCCTCATGCCAAACTCCCCTCTTTTCTGGGGCTACGGACCGGCTAGGATACAGGACTTCAGGTGAACATAGAGAAGGTGGAGGTGATGAATATAATCAACCAACAGCAACTGATGATCAGTTCCAAACCAGGACGAAACAGCTGTCCAGTACATTCAGGTTTTCCGATGGTTTTGTGACCAATGTCAGCTCATGATGAAATCCTGTAACCAACCGAATCCCTACAAACCAACACTTAAATATCGATGGGATGCTCACTAGCAACTTGCACTATTCAAGTAGGTAGTTACCTGGGGTTCTAGTGAGAAGTCGTGACCAGTAGGATGCAGAAGGTCGGGTGTGAGGACAAATACTCGTTGAAGACATTGGCTAGCGGTTGCGCTATATCGTGAATTGACAGAAGCTAGAATTCATGGACTGGTCATTGGATCGGGTCCCAGTGGCTTAATTGTATACGAGCTCGCCTTGTAACCGGAAGGTCCTGGGTTTAAATTGTGGCGGTGAGTGCTTACTACTGAAGAATCCCAAGCTATGACGAAACAGCTGTCCAGTACTCCCAGGTTTTCCGATGGTTCTCTGACCAATGTCAGCTCATGATGAAATCCTGTTATCAGCGGGAGAGATCTGACAGAGGTTTCTTTCCTTCACTTATCTACGAAGCATCATTTCAACCACACACACACATGGCATGGATGAAGATGTCGAAACAGGCCAGAATCAGAAAAGCAAGAGTACAGCTTCATCACTCTGAAATCAATTTGGAAATCCCCTGCCCTCTGACTCATCGCAAAGAACGAGGTTCGAATTTTCAACACGAATGTTGAGTCACTCAGTTTGTCAGTTGACCTATATGAGTCAGATATTTGGCCAGTGCGTTACGGAAAGGATTTCCAGTAGGCTTCAGTGGATATCTGCCGCCTTCGCTGGCTCCATATTGAAGATCGAATGGCCTGCTCCAAAGAATAAACAACAAGGAACTCTGAAGTGGAATAAATCAAGCAGGAACCTACTGCTCAACAAATATGCAAAATAATAATTTGCTCTATTCCAAAACAGTACTTGTGATACAGAATGAAATTGTCAGCATTTCACTACAGTATTGCATCCAGTTAGCACATTAGCAATAAATAAAGCAGAAACGAATGCATGTCAACGACACGATAATAACTTGATAATTGCATGTGTTTTGCCTCTTCTTAACAATACCAAAATTGCTAAGGGATTCCTAGAAGCCAGCGATTAATAAACACATTACTATAGACCAAGTTTTGATGATATTAGATCATTGGAAGCGATTGGCAGGAGCCCTTGCTTTACCTAGGTTTTTTTTTAATAACAATAATTTGCTTTATTCCAAAATGGTACTTGTGATACAGAATGGAATTCTCAGCATTTCACTACATACAGTATTGAATCCAGTTAGTACATTATCAATTAATAAAATTCAACATAGATTAAGGGTAATCTCAGTTAGTTTTGACAGCAATACATTGGCATGTCGGTAGCAAAGCCGAAATTGAACAGAGTGTTTGAAGGTGTTAGAAAAGTAGATGCCAGAATATTTACTGGCGTAAGCGGTAACAAAAATGTCAAGATATACAGAGAATGAGAGAACGAAGAAGAATGTTTTAAATAGAGTTTGTAAGGAAGAAAGAAACAAAGCAGCACATAACAACAAAAAAGAAAAGGAAAGAAAGAAAACGTTGTACCTATAAATGATATGGGTTGGAAAGACGAGATCCAGTTGTTCTACTGACTATTTAATAAGTTATAGGTATCACGCCTAATGCTTTCTTTATCGCACAAAACATGAGCCAAGTAGGGTATGGTTGAGTTTTTGTGCTTACTAGTGCGAGCATATAGTTTTCTATATAGGCTTCTGGTTTTGCCCTATGAGATACAAGGGGAGAGTTGTGAATGAAGAGTGTGGTGTGAGTTAGATAGAATGCATTTAGCCCATTTTTCACATGAGTCCAAGTGCCTGTCGACCAGAATATTAAGAAGTTGGTTAAGTGGCACGTAAAAGTAAATGGGTATGGATTGCGCACACCTTGAGGATGATCGCCATGTATAGGCGAATGATAGAAATCAGCATAAGACTGGATACTGGAAAATATGACATTGACTATACCCAAGTTTCACGACAAACGAAGCCTTTGAATGAGCATTCTAAAAATATATAGGTCTTTACCAACCAATAAATTTCGCCCTTGAAACTCATCTGACTACAAACATCTAAGATGTCCGTCGAGCGTAAGGAGTATCTAATGAAGACAGCACCCTGACAGGAGAATAACACAAGAATCCAATGCACGTGGCCTTAGGAAAGAAAGTCACCAGGACAAATATTCTCTCTTGTTTTTTTACGTTTAATGTTCAATGAGGTGTGGTGTGTGTGTGTGTCTGACAAGGTTTATAAGTAGTATATAGATACAGACATAAATATGTAGATCATCTGCAAGGGTATCGAATGATGAAGAGATAGACTTAATGGCGAAGAGGAGAAATAAAAGGTAACTGTGAAATAACACGGAAAATTTGAAAGAAAGACAAGACTGCATAATACAGAAGATATGTGTAAATTTTGATTTTAATATGTGTTATGACCGAAACTATCACCTAGGTAGACTATAAGCGAAGCCTAACTTAACGCACTGGCTAACCTGTCCTAATCGGACGACAACAACAAGAATAAGACTGTCGGGCCGCAACGGCAGAAGAAGAAGACTGGACGTTGATAAGAGAGCTTTAATTGTCCCAAACAACAGTCAAAAAAATGATGGCAGCGCTTGCCTTATATATATATGTTTAAAATGACCTTGAGAAACGCTTATGTCATTGATAAAATAAGGCAGTGAGCAACCGGAAGGATTTCAAAGGTCATAAGTAGCGTGCCTCTATATGTACACTCAGCTGAAAATCAATAAATCCGTTGCCAAATACTCTTGTGTCTTGCTATTACGATGGCACTGTGGCGACTTCTACTGATGAGATTTGTCAGTAGTATATAAAGAGACATTCATTGGAATAAAAACATCAAATAGCAGTGAAATACATCGATCTCGGAGAAGGCAAATGATACAGCGTTGTGGAGATACATGGGAGACGTGAAATCAACACAATATAAAGTCCAGTAGTATCACAACGTGAAGATTTGTGCAAATGGTGCGTTGAAGATAAGGTTTACATTAATTTGGTTATATAGAGACACCAGGTCTATTTTCTCAAGCTGAGTCATAAGTTATGTCTTTATGCTTCTGTAACAATGAAATATGATAACGACGTCTCGAAAGTCTTGTGTATGCACCACAATTTCATTCGGAAAGCATAAATACTTAGATCTAAGTATGCCATCTACTTGATACAATTAAAGACCGTTAACAAATCAAACAAACTAGTGTTGATATTGTAGTGAGAACAGTCTGATAGTCAAAATTGGTAGACACCAATTTACGTCATTGTTTACGTCCCAAATCGGAGTCATGAGAAAAGAACAAAGACTAACTCAATAACCAATCACAGCAGACTTTGCGTGGGTGGATACGATTCGCAGATATGTGGCCTGATCTTCAAAGAGATGATATCATTTATAAGATGATAGATCAACTTCTAATGAGAAAACAACCAACGAGAAGACTCTGTTTCTCTGCTAAAAGTAACGAATAATAATGTACATATTTACAATTGATAGTGTTCTCTGAGCTAGTTGGCATAGCTGCGGAGCTTTCGTCGTCCTTCTGGACAACATTCCCCTTCAGCGAAATTTTTAGCATAAAGTGAAATCATTTAAATTTCTTCATGAATGATATAATTGCGTCTCGCGGTAACCATCTTTACATATGCATTGACCGTTTTCTATTGACTTGGATTTTAAACTTTCTCGTCACATGATTTACTTTTTATTAGTTGGTATATTTGGTTGACATTAACGTATTTGGGAATTACATATTCGTTTGAGTACCAGGCTTCTAGGAATTCCCTGACTGCACTTTTGGTGTTTCCTCTGTTCAAGATTTCCCCTTAAAAAAATAAAAATCTGTAAATATCTGTTGATTTCCTTAGTAAAGGATCTGTTGCTTGACCCATGTCTACTATCGTTACAATACCAGTACCTGGAATAAGATTAGGTTCTATGGGCTGAGTTTAGCCGGAAGTATTGCTGATAAGCTCAGTGCGAAAGAAACTATTTGAAATGGTTGGTTTCCAGCCTTTCATAACCATCGGTAGTAAATACCATCTTATATCAAATATGTCACTCAAATACACCTTAAATCGAGGTTTCATCACGAACGTATACTAGCCAGAAACGTTTCACATATCATGAATCTCTGGGTGATTGTTTTATTTCGCTTCAGTTCTATTCACTACTACAGTTTCCGTATATTATAAGAGTTTGAAACTATACGGGTTAGATTTTGAAGCTACGAGGTGATCACTCAAACTCTTCTCCCAATAGATGGAATAAACTAGAGATTTTGGAGGAGTAACACAAGTGTTCTTTAGATAATATGTATATTTTTGTTAATTGAAGAGAATGGAATCCAGGATGCGCATTTCGTCCAATTTGGGACTCGTCATCCGACATGTCAACCTGAGACCGAGCACTTCGATCCAATTAATCGACGGGAAAATCTAAAATGCAATGCAACAATTAATATGACCCGTTGCACGAGAGTTGCTCAGTTCTCGTGGCCCAAGTGGTCTAGTGGATAACGCTTTGGCGTCTGAAACTATGGGTTACTGGGTTCGAGCCTCGATGAGAACATCATCACTCAATGAGAAATACAGTTACATCCAGATGACAAGTCCCGGATAGGACGAAACGCGCTTTATTCTGGATTCCACTAGGAAGTCACCATCCACCAACTAAAAATGTGAATACTTCATCTTTTTTAAATAGTAAACAACAACAAATGATTTTATTATATTATTTATTATTCAGAGATGTAAGAAAATAATAACACACAAATGTTCCAATGTATATCTCAGTTCAGTATCATTTTCACCTAGACAAAAAAACATTTCGCCTAAAGGAAGACTAGTAAAATATGAATGTCGTCAAAATCAAAGTGGTTATTAAATAAGACTGTAATTTCCTTCACCGTTATAAGTACCAACAATGATATGATTACTGTCGTTGATTTTTAAGTAATGATTCAGTGCATATCTATAACGATAACTTGGATGATATATAAGGCCGATTAATTCACCACTGCTTGAACAACACGTTAAATGCTTAGATAAATCCCAATCACTTAAATGTTGTTGTTTTGCCTTTTGTTGAGCCATTTGTTCATCGTTTTCCTAAAAATAATTAAATTATATTTACATTAGGATACTATACTACTGAAATTATGAATAGGTAGCTCAAATTAATTCATTAATAAATACTGTAGTTGAACTGAACAAAGAAAATTCTAGGCAGTTAAGATACTGATTAATAGTGGAGCTCCAAAGGCATGTTCGATTTTAATAGGAACTCTCCACAGAGATATGACTGTATTCTAATCAGTTTTGGATGAAACATGCATTTTGTATTATACTGCAAGTCATTACCAGGCATAATTTCTGAAAAATGTCATCATCGATAACGTTTTAGTAACTGTGTAAACTGCTAAGATGCTAATATAATTTAAATAACTTAATTTGGTGGGTCAGTGCACTGAATCAGACAATTTTTCACCATACATGTATACATTTTTCTTTATTCTTTTACGTTCCCAGTGGAACACGTGGCCTCAAGCTAGAGGCTTGAAGTTTCTGTAGCACTGGTGATTATTTTTACAGGATAGGGTTGCTAGCCTCATATGCCAAACCTTCCTTCTTTACAAGTCTTACTACTGGTTAAGCGAGATAAAGGAGTGCGTCTGTGGCAGTGGATCAAACCTCGGATCACATGAGGCGTGGTCAGTGAGCACTCTACCAATGTTTTGATGTGGTTGTGTTCTCTTAGCTGGATAGTTAATTTGCGAAGCTCTCATCACCCCACTACTGGGCAACATCTTCAGCGAATACTTCAGTTTGAAGTGAGCTCTTAGATTTCCCACAAGTTTGTTAATCATCTCTTTTGGAATAGATATCCATAGAATTTCATCAAAAGACATATACCCCCGAGTCAACCTATCAAACCAAAAGCCCCCAAGGAAAGCACAAAGAAAATCACCCTAAAGTATATAAAGGACATCTTAGAGATCACTGCAAGACTATTCAAACTTTGAGGATTGATGTCACACACAAACCAACAAAATCACTTCACTCAATTCTATGTCAACCAAGAGAGTCAACAACGAAAGAAGATAAAACCAACATCATCTACAAAATAAATTATAACAACTGTGAAAAACACTACATTGGCCGAAGTGGACGTCCCCTTCGTTTTCGTATCCACGACCATAAGATATGATATTCACTCCCTCATATTACTACATACAGACAACCACAAACATCAGTTCGACTGGGACAACCAACGTTCAGATATTAGACAGAGGAAACACTAAAAATACTGGATTGTTATCAGTTTGGGAAATATTAAAACCAGCATGAGTACTGGACAGCTGTTTTGTCCTGGTTTGGGTTTCATCATCAGTACGCAGCCAGTGGCTAAATGGTCTACCAGTCTGACTTATAATTCAAGGCGATGATGAGTCTCTGACTAGACTGACAAAACAGCTGCCAAACAGTACTCCCTGTCGCTGGTTTTCAATGATTATCTAACTGATATCAATCCGTGATCGAAATGCAAAATAAAAAACTCTGAACAAGCAAAACTGATCTTCGGCCAGGTGTTATTTCAGGGGATGTAGTCTACCTTGACACAAAATTCGTATTCATACACGTTGAAATCAAAATTCAGACCGAATGATTCAATAAAGTAACTAAGATTAAGTACCGAAATTTCGGTTAACAGAAAAACATTGTTTTCTTATTTTCCAGTCCTTTCAAGGTCTTAAATTATTTTACTTGAATACTTAATCACATGGCGGTTACTCGGAATTCAGTTTTAATGGACAGAAGACCAGTAGTTCAGCGAAGAGTCTCTTTTCGGTGAATTCATTTTGCATAGCTGTACAATCGTAAATATATATGGTTGTTTTGTATGTGTGTGCACATTAAATTTGTCAAACGAAAATACAATTAGTAAGTTCAGATGAATTGGATGTTGATATAAGAGGATAGTAACAAAAGTGATGATTTGTCACAAACGGTTGTTAAAGAAAAGTTACGTGATGGCGTGAATAGTTTGATGAAAGAATTGTGCTCAAGGTGTACATGGAAACAAAATAATATACAGAATCACACATGGGTTTTAAGTAGAAAAATAAGCATACAAACAAAAGTTAATTCAAATCAACGGAGTTGTTACCATGAGAGTAAAAGTGGTTGAATAATTTTCTTTAGTATGCACAGTTCTTGTTCCTCCAACTGAATGGCTAGGGCTTCTGCAATGCAAAGAAGACCGAATCGTACTGTCTTTAGAAGGTTGTTCTTCACTTTGTAGATTACTTTGAAGGAGGAGGCGTTTGTTGAGATGGGATAACCAGTGTTGACGAGATGTTCGATTATTGCACTCCTTATACGGCCATTACTTCCTTTCTGCAGCCACGCTGGATGGTGTTCTTTGACCCTTTTTGGCAAGATGCGCGTTGAACGACCAATCTACCTGGCTCCAGAGCAACAGGTGAACTGATATATACACATAGAAGTGGTCAGGTGCTGGATCTTGTCCTTTGGGCTTCTGTAGACCAGCGGGCGACTGGAGAACACTACTCTCAATGTTGCCGCAGGGAAAGTTCTTCCTAAAGAGGTGGAAATTCTCCTTCTAAGGACGTCACTGAGTAGGTCTCCTTTGAAGTCGAGGTTCATATAAAGTATCTTTTTGGCACGGATGCTGTCTCTTGCTTTTCGATTTTTATATATATCAACATCCAATTCACCTGAACTTACTCCTCTTTGACAATCGTTCCTGACAACTCATCACTTGCGTTACTGTTCTCTTACATAAACATCCAGTTCATCTGAACTTACTAATTGTATTTTCGTTTGGCAAATATAATGTACACACACATACAAAACAACCATATATATTTTGCGATTGTATAGCTATGAAAATGAATTTACCGTCGAAAAGAGACTCTTCGACAAACTACTGGTCTTCTGTCCATTAATGTTCGAATGGTAATTTTTCATGAATTCAGTTTACACATTTACGCCTCAACCACTTTAATTACTACAGACAAAGTTGAATCGTACCATTCAAATAAGAATCATCAAATTGATTATTGAATATGTCGATGTTATTCAAATAAATACATCGTGCAGTATTCAAGAAAATATTCAAGTAAAGAGTGTCGTAACCCGAACCACTATTCGCGAACATAACATTCAGTCGTCTATGTATTGATAAACGTTGACGGAACTGATGATCAATCATTCAGAGAGTAAAATGATATCCAGCTTGAAAACCATCTCAGGTTTCTATGAATAACCAGCGAAAAGAATCGCTTGATGCCTAACAGGATTAAAGCGAATGACAGTGTTAATCTGACTGGCAAAACTAGTTAGTAACTAATGCCTAGTTCTAGTCTAGACTTAATCCAGTGCTTTGTTTGCTGCAGACTGAATCTTGATGTGGTTGTGTTGTCTGAACTAACTGGATAGTTAATTTGCAAAGCTATCATTGCCCTATTGGGCAACATCTTCAGTGCATACTTCAATTTGTTGAAGTGAGCTTTTAGATTTATTTCTCCACGAGTTTATTCATCATCTCTCCTGACAGGTGACCTTGGACGTGACTGGTTGTTTTTGTATGTTTTCACACCTTCTAGGTTACTTGTATTGGAACTGACCGTTTCTTTGACTTGAACTTTGACCCTTCGTGTGTGAAGTTTCTTTCTTATCGGTTAATAAAGGATATCCAAAAGAATGGATATCCACGGAATTTCATCAAGAGACATATACCCCCAAGCCAACCTACTAAAGCAAAAGCCACCAAGTAAAACACAAAGAAAACCGCCTTGCCATATATAAAGGATATCTCAGAAATCACTACAAGACTCTTCAAACCTTTAGGAATTGACGTCGTACACAAACCAACAAAGTCGCTTCACTCAATTCTGTGTCAACCAAAAGACTCAACAACAAAAGAAGATAAAACCAACATCGTCTACAAAATAAGTTATAACAACTGTGAAAAACACTACATTGGCCGAAGTGGACGTCCCCTTCGTCTTCGTATCCATGAGCATAAACTAGCCGTCAAAAGACATGATATCCACTCCCTCGCTCATATCACTTCATACAGACAACCACGGACATCAATTCGACTAGGACAACCAACGTTCAGATATTAGACAGAGGAAACACCATCAATGCTAGAGAATTTTTAGAAGCTTGGCATTCCACTGAATCATCAATCAATAGACACATAGAGATAGACAAAATTTATCAACCGATAAGAAAGAAACCTCACACTTGAAAGGGTCAAAGTTCGGGTCAAAGAAACAATCAGTTCCAATACAAGTAGCCTTGAAGGTGTGAAAACACACAAAACACAAACAACAACAACAATCACGTCCAAGGTCACCAGGAGAGATGATCAATAAACTCGTGGAGAAATCTGAAAGCTCACTTCAACAAATTGAAGTATGCGCTGAAGATGTTGCCTGGTGATGGGGCAATGAAAGCTTCGCAAATTAACCATCCAGTTAGCTCAGAGAACACAACCACATCAAGATCATCCACCCGAGATACAAATCTTCTCTTTCATATCTAGACTGAATTCTATTAGTCAAGTTCACAATGTAGTCACCATGTCAATAGATGACATCATCATCGCCATGGTGCACCACATAGTTAGAAGTAAGCCTTTATTGATCTAAGTTTCACGCTAGCTGGCACTCATACCAGTCAGTGAGTCAATAAGTAAGGTGTGTCTTCAACCACCTTGAAGGAACAGCTCATGTCCCTTCTTCTGAGATTCGAACTCGCATCACCTAGCTACGTTACCACTAAGCTATTTGTGCTAGGGATTGACCAGCTGTAAGATTGTATTGGATACTTCCATTGGAAACTGTTATTGTAAGTAGTGTAATGTGTCTAGTCGTTTGGTTGGTGCCGATTTGAATTCTATCGGTCAAGTTTGACAATGTTAATGACAATGGCGATGTTATATGCTAAAGAAATGACCACATCGCTCAATGATTAGTTTTCGTGAATGTCATATAGAAGAAAATCTTTAAAAAAAGTAAGCTATGAGAAACAGACAAGTCTATATATAGTTGAATAATGTAAATGGTCATTGTTAGATGACCAGTCAGCTTATTTTATAATCTCATACATTTGAACTCAATCGATTATTAAGGTATGTCTTGCTGATAAGTGCCTACTAGCACGAAACCAAGGTCAAGCAAGGCTTCCTGCCAATGGCCTCTAACCATCTAATATCATCAAATCAATGTGCACTGTAATCTCGAGCTACCTAGAATGGTTGCCACATTGCAAACCTCACTGATGATAGAATTCAGTCTGCACCAATGAGAGGACTAGACACATCACACTAGTTACTAGTGTCCAATCAAAATATCCACTACGGTCCTACAGTAGGTCAATCGCGAGCTAGCCCGAATAGCTAGCTCAGTAGTAACTTCTCTGACTGCAGCACTGGGTGGGTGATGCGACGTCGAATCTCAAAATGGACGTGAGTTGTTGCTTCAAGGTTGCAGATACGCCTTGCTGACTGGTGAGTTCCAACTAACACGAAACCTAGGTTAAGCAGGGCTTCCTGTGACCTATTGCCTACAACTATCTAATATCATCAAAGGTATGCCGTTATTCTTCTTCACGCTGATGTTAAGAAACGAAAGGTGATGCGTACTCACTTGTTTATTTCCTCCAAGTTTTGGTAACACCCTTGTAGGACTTCGTCGATCCCGTTCTGCTTGAAGTTCTGTAAGTGACAGAAGAAAATGCGTGTTTGTTTTCTTTAAACGTATTGAAAGTTTTATGAGAATTACATACTTCAGAGGTATTAGAACAATAATAATATAGTTCTGTTATGTACTAGTTTTCGCCGTTGCCAAATTATTGTTATGTACTGGTCGAGAATTTAATAGTCCTGACGCAAGAAAGACGGAATTCAAAAGACTACTAGGTTTGCGATGATACTTCTATTTTCCAAAACACAAGGAGAATCAATGTGTCACACAAGAGTGTGAGAGCAAAATATATATGAATGTCTGAACAAGTGTGTGAACTCAAGTGTGTGAGCGAATATTCAAAATGAACAAATCAATAGACAGTCTTAACATGATTGGCTAATTATAATGGAATATCGATCCATATATACATAGCAAAATATATCAGACTGTCAAACAAACACACATATTATATGGATATTTATATCAAGTTCTAATAACTGGCTGTGTTGACTTATCAATTTTCAAAGATATGCTAATTTATTGAAATGATAGTGACCACAGCACAGCACAATACCAATTTAGTTGAGTTCTTCAGAATACCAACTACACGAACCTCTTTGATATAAGAAACGAACTTGTGCACTGTGCGTTGCTTGACTATAATTCCATTATGGGTAAAATTTATTTTGATAAAGTCACACAGTGTTATACACTAAGTAATATTTACTGATGACCACAATTTTTTCGAGAAGAATTTATTACCGCTCAGAATCATATCTCAAGGCACTGCTCACACAACTTTCTAACTTCGTTTATATCATTCCGTCATTATTTTTCATTGATTGATTTGATTGGTGATAGTATTTTCCATATTTCCAGTATGAGTGATGAGTCATTCCTATTGCATGTGTTGGGTGTAGACTCGATGAACAAGCATTCAGTAATCAACCTTTCTCTTCACCTGTCCGTATTACGTTTCAGAATTTTAACCTTCTGTTACCCTTTGTGTGGTTGTGTGTCAGTGCATGCAGTGCAATTGTGGAGTTTTTTGCCAAAATTACTTACCTTCTTGGGGTCCGTCAATCTAACCTTAGCTATATTCTTATGTTCTAACTACCCTCTGACTACCCTCAATCTACAGGTGTGATTGACCTATGTAGTTGAACACACTCACTATAATTGAAACGTACTTCGTCAACTATATTATTTTGCCTAATCGGGTCAACTGACAGGGTCCTTCAACTTACAGAGCTTGTCCTACCTGATTGAGTTTGTAGAGGTTTGAATGCCACCCTAATTCCTGCTTTGCTGAGAATCCTACGTAGAGTCTCAGATCATTATTATTATTATTTCCTTTAATTCCTAGAGGAACATGGGACTTCAGCCGCGCGTCTCCACTGCATTCGGTTCTCTGCTAGATTTTTCACCTGGCTCCATGCTTTCATCTCCTCTTCATATGACCTCCTCCGAGTCACCCTTGGACGACCAACTCACCGCCTCCCTTTCGGGTTCTACTCGAGGGCTTGAGAGTCTCAGATGTTCCCTGCTTATATGGTAAAACTGTTGATACCTTCTATTCTTTCTTATTTATGTTATCATTACTAGTTGCACAATTAGTTCTTATTTTGCTTTTGACCTTTTTCGATCTTCCTAATGAATTTTATAGGATAGTTGGTTATTTAACACCAACCAGCTATTCTTCTATCTGTTTCATTTCACCACTTAGGTCTTTTTTGCACAACTTAGTGTCATTGATCGATGTGTTATACACTTAACTAGGCCTGCCTTCACAGATAGATAACGACGGATGAGATGAATTAAAGCCTAAGTATATATCAGCAGAATGCGGTGGCTTTTTATAAACGTTAGTGTGTAGTTTACCTTCTTTTATTCCTTTTTATTTAACGGCCTAACATCATAACTAATTCCCCCTGTTCATTTTCTGATTCAAATGTGAATTTTATTCCCTTTACTATTGAGTTAATGTGTGTGTGTGAAGAGGCTAGAGATGTGCTGTGTTTTTTAACACTGTGAAAGTATCATCCACATACTTCCACCCTATCTTTTGAGTAGGATTAAATGTATTAAGAACAATGATTAGTGAACAATTTCATGTTACACCAGTTACTATTAAAAACATCGAATTATAATTATTTTTGTAAAAAAAAATTTTCCCTATGATTTACCTTTTTACAGGAAGAAGAGTATGCATTTAATCGTCAACGGGATCAGTCATTCTAATCTTAGATGAATGCTTAATATGCTGATAATCTCACTACTCCTGATCTACTGGTCACATTGACTTATGCAGTTGACCACACTCATATTCATTGCAAGGTATTCTAGTAAAATTATATTATTTTGTCTAATTGGGTCAACCGACGGAATCCTTTGACCTGCAGAGCTTGTCCTATCTGAGTGAGTTTGTAGGTTTAAATGCCAGCACCCTAATTTCTGACTTCTTGAGTATCCTACTTACGTAGGGTAGCAGATATCCCTCCCTTATATGGCAATACTACTGTAGATGCCTTATATTCTTTCTTAAATAATGCCGTCATTATTAGTTTCACCATTATTTGTATTTTTCTTTTGGCCTTTAATGTTCTTCCTAATGAACTTTATAAGATAGTTATTTAACACCAAAGCCTCTTCTATCTGTTCTTAGTTCATCATTTAGGTCTTTTCTTGTGCTGCTTAGTGCTACTTCTCGGTTTGTTAAACACTTAACTAAGCCTGCCTTAACAGATAACGAACGGATGAGATGAATCAAAGAGGTCTAAATATCTATTAGAATGAGTTGCTTTTTTATAAACACTAGTGTGCAGTTTGCCTTCTTCTATTCGTTTTATTTTACAATCTAACATCACAGCTAATTCTCCTTGTTCATTTTCTGATTCAAATGTGAAAGTTTATTTCATTTACTAGTGAGTTTATATGCGTCAAGAAGCCAGAGATATGTACAGTTTTTAACACTATAATATATGGAAAATACTATCACCAATCAAATCAATCAATGGAAAATAATGACAGAATTATATAAACGAAGTTAGGCAGTTGTGTGAGCAGTGCCTTGAGATACGATTCTGAGCGGTAATAAATTCTGCTCGAAAAAATTGTGGTCATCAGTAAACATTACTTAGTGTATAACACTGTGTGACTTTATCGAAATAAAATTTTCACCATAATGGAATTATACATAGACGTCTATCAGGGCGGAAAGTTCATGGTTATAGTCATCAGAGGTAGTAAGTATACAACAACACTGCGCGTCGTTGGCACAGCTGTTAGGAACCTCACCGACCATGCACATGTTTCGGGGTTCCATCCCCTACTGGCGCACACCTGATTTCAATAGTGATATGTATCCACATGGTGTGTGTTTTGTTTTGACAGTCTGTTATATTTTGCTATGTGTATATGGATCGATTTTCCATTATAACTGACATTGTGCCTTTGTCTGTCCACTAACTAAATAAACAATGTATGACCTTGTTATCACATGACATTACAACCAATCATGGTAAGACGTTATCTTACTGGTTCATGTGTATTAGCCATTTTCATATACACTCTTGCTTTATCACTCTTGTTCACAAACATTTCGTACATTACGTACCATTTCACTCACACACTTGTGTGACATTTATTTTTCTTGTCTGGAAAAAATACAAGTATCATCGTAAACCTGGTGGTTTTCTGATTTCCGTCTTTCCGCGTCAGGACTATTACCTACTCGACGAGTGCATAACAGTAATTGGCGACGGGGAAAACTCGAATAACTCACTCAGCAGCAGTACACAACAAATAGTCAGCCTGCGAATTTGGACTACCGATATCGCATGCTGAAAAAATTCCTTAGCTGTACCAAAAATACTGTCTGGTTTCAAGCTATAATCAAAATTTAATTAATTGATTAATTAATTAAGAGAATGATTTTTGTATTTGTCGTGACAAATCGTATCTGTACACTAACCTGGAGATAGATAACATTCATTTTTATGCCTTATTGTCCATGATTTTAATTTACAGACTTTTGAACAGAAGTAAACACTTCGACAACGTGAACACAGTACCAAACGTATGCCAGCTGATCGTCCGCACTCATAACAGAATGAGTATGAAATACAACTGAAACAATAATCAAAAAGAAGAATAGAAAGTTTAAAATCTGTTACATGCAAAACAATTATGAAATTATATCATACTGAAAGGATTTATTAAATTGAAATCCAGAATCATGATCATGAGTTTCCAGTCTTTGTATAAGTAGATCCTATAGATGTCTATCAAAAAGAACAAGTAGACGGCATAATGGTGCATACTTTCTGACTAATTTATTAGGGTAATCATTAAGTTTCCCTGACAAATTAGCTAGAATGTATGTAGAGAAATGTAAAAATAAAATAAATAAAAACAGCAGTGATAGTGTAACAACAGAAGACAAGGGCCAGGCAACAGATCGTTTTTATTATGAAAATCAACACGTATTTATATATATTTCACATACATTATTATAGCTTATGCAAGTAGACAAGCGCAGTCATCTGATTGGTTGTTTATCAGAAGTTAGGCAGACAAACGCAGGCTTCTGATTGGTTGTTTCGGGATTCCTCGACAAATAGAGTTCTTTATCTGCGAATCATATTTTGCCACGTTAACTTTGCTGTGATTGGTTGCTGAATCAGCCTTGCTCATATTTTCTCACGGCCACCTCTCACCACAATAGTGATAGTAATAATAATAATATTATTACTAATGACGACATGCATTGTCAAATATGCTCAAGATAATGACAACACCAACAATAAGGAATCTAAATCATCAGTAGTAATTCCACACAAGGAAGGAACCTCAGAAATCATCTTACGCAGAATTCTTAACAAGGCGGGCAATAATAAAAGTGGCTGGCATTCAAACCGCCCACAAACTCAATTAGAAACAAGCATTGTCAGCTAAAACAAAACAATTTAATTTGTCTAATAATTTTCAAGTCAAATACATACGTCAAAGTAGTAGAACAGGTGCAGTCAATCAGACTAGTGGAGCATAAAAACCTGGCAGTAAATTCTAGATTAGTTGACCAGAATAAGATAACAAGAAATCTAGGGAATAGTTCAGCCCTAGATAGCACTACATGCAATTACACACAACCATACAACAGGATGGATGGGATAAGATGAAAGTTTTAAAATCTTAAATATAACAACAGGGTATAGGGAGAGATTGATAATATCGGAAGCTATGTTTATCGAATCAACTGCAAATACGTGTAATAGGAATGATTCGACACCTATCCTCCTACATATTTGGAAAATTCTACTGCGTATTGATATCAGTAAGAGAACCATTTAAAACCAGGGAGTACTGATATCAATCCATGGTCAACTCGTAAAAACATAACTAACCCTTACAAACCAAACTATAGAAAATTAATCTGATGCTCACTAGTGAGTAACTTGCTACAGGATGGAGTTTCCTGGAGTAACTTCTAGTGAGAAGTCGTGACCAGTGAGGTCCAATTAGATGTCACGTGTGCGGATGGATGTCTCACCAACGACAATGGTTGGAGCCACGCTAAATCACAAATTGGTAGAAGTTAGAATTCATGCACTGACCGTTGAATCGGGTCCCAATGGCTGAATGGTATACGCGCCAGCTTGCCTTGTAGCCAGAAGGTCCTGGGGTTCGAATCCCAGTGGGTGTGTACCGATTATTCCCAAACTAGGATGAAACAGCAGCTGTCCAGTACTCCCTGGTTTTTACTGGTTCTATAACTGATATCAATCCGTGATCAACTCGTGAGAACATAACAAACCCTTACAAACCAAACTATAGAAAGTTCTACTATCCCAAAGACGACAAATAGGAGAAGACAAAGAAAACTATAAAACTCAAAGTTCAAAGTCGTGTGATTAAAAGTGATATGATTATGGACAATAAATTTTGTTCGAAACCTCGAAATCCAGTGAACAGTAATACTGTTTCACGGACTGTGTAATATATCTAATAAACAAACTAATAAAGGATTTCATACACTACCACAGTGCCCACTTTTTGCACATATACTAATAGCATAGAATCCATTTTCTACATAAGGCGAGAACATAGGCGGAATTGTTCACTCATTCCTGTAAAGTGTGTCTATCAAATGACTTTTGAGAGAACTATCATAATGTCAGCAATTTCTTTCCAATTAACTTCAGCAAAACATTTTTAGTCCTAGGCACAGATGGTTTGATAACTATCTACTCGTTTACCTGTCTATTTACTTATCACCATTATACCACAGGATAAATAAACATGGCGATGATATCACCAATGAGTACAGCTGAATTATAACGATAGTCTCACTAGTAAAATATTCCCATTTAGTATCACATGTAATTGTGTCCTGTAAGCATAATGGAACCATTGACTGTGAGCTTGGCACACATTTTGTACAGTAATGAACATACACACGTCGGTGGCACGACGGTAGATTGCTCACCGACCACGTTGGTCGTCCGGGTTTTGATCCCCAGTCGACGCACTTCTTTACCTTGCTAAACCAATATTAAGACTGATAAGGAGGGAAAGTTGGAAATGAGACTAGCAACCTCATCTCGTAAAAATAAATACCGCTAAAACTGAAACCTCAAAGCTCTAGCTTGTGCGTCGGTGGCACAGTGGTTAGGACTCTTGCCGACCATGCACATGGTCCGGGGTTCGAGCCCACGCCAACGCACACCTGATATCTATGGTCGGCCTGCGAAATTTGGGCTACCGATATCCATGCTGAAAATTCCATACTTGTACCAAAAATACGGTGTGGAATCAAGCTGTAGTCAAAAATAAAAAATAAAATAAATTGAAGCTTTATGCCCCATGGGTGGGGGGAAGTAAAGGAATTTTTAAAAAGGAGTTTCTTAGTTAACCTTCTCCATCTTGGAACAAAGTGACATTGAATATACGGCAAAGTTCCACGTTTAAGCACCACTAACTACTAATGGAGTCCGATCGCACCAATGATCTTAAAACGCCTGCTGAGCAAACACGTTAGCGAAACCTGGCAAATAATGTTGTCATAATCAATAAAATATGCTCATCGAATTGTTATGTTATTAAATGGGATATCTGGCAAGTTTCAGCTTAGGTATGAAAGAGATTCCGTTATGCTTTAATGCTTCAAAAGTCAAGTTAAAGTTAGATTAACCTATTAAAGGTGATATCAGGGTTAGTTCGAGTTAGATTACAGTTAGTTTAGGAATATTTTCTCGTTAGGGTTAGATTCGGTGAAGATCAGGGTTATTGCCAGGATTAGCAGACCTAAATAATTACATGCATAGAATATGTGGTTAAATTACTCTGTTGATATAAGAATAGGACATATGCACTGTGGTAGAGCGTAATTCCATTGTGCGTAAAGTTTGTTTTGATAAAGTTTCGCAGTGTTATACAGTAATATTTACTGGTGACGTTTCGAGCGCGATTTATTGCTCAGTAAATATTACTGTATAACACTATGAAACTTCATCAAAAAAATTTTTACCCTCAATGAAATTATAGCCTGTTGATACACCAACCTATATTTGATAGATACTTTAATCACTTGTGAAAGGCATCATCTGTGACACTTTCTAGTTTTTATGCATTATATATGCATAAATATATGCATTCCATACACAAAAATGTCTCCTCCTTGTGATTGGTGTATTCAAGGCCATTGGCTGATTGGCAACGTTAGTGGTGCTTAAAGTTTAACATTGACATTGAAAATACCTCTGAATATCAAGATAACTAATCCTACTTTACATGTTTTAGTCCAGAGAAAATTCCACTATGTTTCTGATATGTGGTCAAAGGATTGTTGAACACTTAGAAGCCTAGACAGCTACACTTCTTATCACCTAGAATCCGTTAGGTAGTTCAAAGCTGCCATAAGGAAGCAACCGTCAGGGATGCCGGGCGGGGGGTGGGGGGCGTTCAGTGAATCTGAGTTTCATTCTGATTAGCACTCATCGGCAAGGTATATCGGCAATCTGTGCCACAATCAGAGATGTTACTGCTGACCTATTCCAACTTGTGATTTATCTCTTGTATCACTGTAATACATACTCTGTACTGCCTAGGGAGAGCCCATGCACACGGAACCTTGGTTTAATACTTTTTTACAACATTTCCAAGACAGTTAACATTAATTCATTGTGCACCGCCAATCCACATCATTTACTAGTTACTGGAGGATAACCGATGTCATATATGTAGTCCAAAGGGATCACTGAAGTCTAACATCCCAGTTTTCAGTGTGTTCATTAAGCTTCACAACTATTATCACGGTGTCAAGCTTTCACACCAGTAAAAATGACCAGACACAAGACACTGACTGCTTCCTGGTGACCAACCACTTTACATCCGAAAAAACTGAGCTGCAAACAAATGATCAATAATTTGTAAATTCTAACAATAAACTACATCCTGTGTCATTGTCATGAAAGTGTGAACAAAGTGCAATTTAGGAAAGCTGAAGAAAAATACAGTAAAAGATTAATGCCAACTGATATAGATGGTTAGCTAGTCAACTGGTTCATTCAAAAAGGGGATGACAAAAAAAAGAAGTTGAAAAAAAGGCACACTTAATTCAGGGGAAAGGGTTCAATATAGCGATGTATGTATACTAACCTTTTTTGTCTTAGATAAGTTGGAGATTGTTGAGAACGTTTCGGAAAGGCTGTGGGAGAAAATTAATGAAAAATAAACAAAAGAGATGAGTGAATTTTATCTTCTCATCAATTTTCAGTAATCATCATGAATGAAGTTATATGATATTAATGTTAAGTTTTATTATTATTATTATTATTTCCTTTAATTCCTAGAGGAACATAGGGCTTCAGCCAAGCGTCTCCACTGTGTTCGGTTCTCTGCCAGCGTCTTCACTCCGCTCCAAATCTGCCCACATGCTTTCATCTCCTCTTCACATGACCTCCTCCAAGTCACCTCACCCTCGCACTGACGACCAACTCGCCGCTTCTCTTTCGGCCTGGTTCCACTCGAGCAATAGCTTGTCTAGTGATGTCACTTGATGGTTTCCTCAGAGTATGGCCAGCCAATCTATCTCCATTTCTTCCTGCCTATTTGTTGTACAATCGGTTCCTGGTTGGTTCGCTCCCAGAGATCCCTGTTTCTGATCTTTTCTGGCCGGCCATCTGATCCTGAGTATTGAGCGAAGACAACTATTAATGAAGGTCTGTAGTTTGTTTGAGATGCTCTTTATGACGCGCTGGCCAAGTCTCTGATCCGTATAGTGAGTAGCACTGACTGACTTCATATTGGAGTTGAAAATCCGGATGTTATTTTTGATGCTGAGTGCTGTTGACCTCTACACAGACTTGAGAGTAATGAAAGCTTGTGTTGCTTCCCCGTTGATCCTTGCTTTGATATCCTCGTCAGTTCAGTGCATCCGTAGTTGAAACCATGCTTCGCATATAGGTTGGTTTGTAAAGATGGTTTTTTTTTTCAGGTTCCTCCTATTTGTGCTGATTGTTGTCTGTTGTTGTTTCTGTTGATGTTGGTGTTGGCCAGGAATCATCATCACCTCTATTTTCGCTATGTTCACCTGAAGGAAGTGTTGTCTTCTCTGAATGCTTGTTCTGCCAACTTGTTGCTTTCCACTTGCAAATCTTCCAGTTTGTAGGAAATCAGACATATATCATCGGCGATGTAAAATTGTCGATGGGACCCCGTAGTAGCGAAATAGTTGCCAAATCACCTCTCGATTGACACTGAACTGTCGAAGGCCTCCTCAAAGTCGATGAAGCTGAGATGGATAGATGACTGCCATTCCAAGCTTTGTTCAATGATGATCCGTAGAGTGGCGATTTGATCAATACATGATTTGTTTCTCCTGAATCCAGCCTGTTCCGGTCGAAGTTTTTCATTTGGGGCTTGTTAGATTCACTCCAGGATGATGTGGCTTAGTATTTTGCTTGGGATGGACAGGAGCATAATTCAGCACCAGTTTTTTGCATTGACATAAGTCTTCTTTCTTTGGTAGGTCATTAACTGAAGGAACTCATATCTCTTCTGAGACGCGAACCAGCATCACTCGAACCACCCAGTGCGGACTAGACAAAATTAACTAGTATCCAATCAAAGTATCCGATACAGTCAGTCCTACAGGAGATCAATCGTGAACCTGAATAGCTCAGTGGTAACATCACTTACTACAGCATTGGCTGGGTGATGCGGATTCGAATCCCAGAAGAAATGTAACTTGCTTCAAGGTGGCTAATACGCCTTGCTGACTGGTGAGTGCCAACTGGCACGAAAACTTGATGAAGTAAGGCTTCATGCCGAAAAATTACAAAATAATTGAGCAGAGAATATAATTTTCGATAATTTCCTCCTCTTCTGGCTCTACAATTATATACATGTGTGTTTATATACACAGAATATTCTAGAATAGTACTCATTAACAATATTGGTGTCTTTTAAACAACGTCTATTTGTAAAGTAAGATCAATGGAATTGCATTTCATTAAAGATGCTCAAATTATAATAATAATAAAGATATAGAAGCAAATAGAATATCAACTAAAATTAGGAAAATTTCCACAACCAATCGAGGATCATTCGAACCTAGATGGCCTAGGTGAGGATAGTGTCCTGAAAAGGCTTCAATCTTACAAATTCACTTCCTTGGAGAAAACATCAGCGAGATACTAACACAAGGTCTTAGAAATGCAGTAATAAGAGCATTCCTTGCTGTGGAATCACGCTGTGTCTTCAAAACCGCCCACCCCTATTTCGCTTCCGCGAGTAAAAGATGAACTGTTCAATTTCGCCTCTTCAGCATGTATCTACCAATTCAACTGTTCCTATGGAATGAGACAGTTACATAGGCCGAACAATTAGACGTGTTCCTCATCGGATTTCCAAACATCACCCTCCGTGGTTAATTAAGTAAAGGAGAAACAAAATCTATTCACATAGCGCTATTCTATCTCATCTTGTGGATGCAAAACACATGAGTGATGTTGACAAGGCGGCTTTCAAAGTCACTTACCGCATACCTACGAATCTCAATTTCGCCTTAAGAATTAAATTACTGAATATTGCTGAGGCGGTGGGGATCCACATTAAGAAGCCTAATTTATGTGTCCAAAAGAAGAAGTTATTCCAGACATTGTCCTTACCTTAGCCATCTAGGTTTGAATGATCCTCAATTTTTTGTAGAAATTTCCTTGGTTACAATTGATATTCTATTTGCTATTATATTTTTACCATTATTATAATTTAGGCATCTTTAGTGAAGTGTAATTCCATTGATTTTACTTTAAAAATCAATGTTATTTAAAAAAACACTAATATTGTTATTGACTACTAATCTAGAATATTCTATGTATAAAAAACCATTTCGTTGACAGGTCATACTGAGACCTAAAACTATACAGTGGGTTATTATCTGTTTGCAGTACAGAATCCGATTTACATTTCGAACATTTAACAAAAGGTCCATATCTAAAGGGAACAAATGCTTTCAACAGTGCTATTGTCAGGTATATCCTTGACACAGGACATGAGATGGAAATCGCAAGATCGTTCAAAATTATCAATTTGCAAAACAGTTCAGTTCTTCTTAAGTTTGCTGAAGCAATCTACATCAAGTGCTGAGAATTCTATTCTGTATTATAAGTACTGTTTTTGGAATAAGGTAAATTATTATTATTAATAATATTACTGTTATTAAAAAAAACCCGATTTATGCAAATTCAGAAAGAAGCAGTTATCAGTCTTTCTTTGACCTGCCTAGTAAGTGAATATATGTTTTCACCTCTCTTTCATCTGATTACGTAGTATTAAGAGTTTCCTTTGTGTATGATCATTATTGTTCGAGATGAAGTGTTGATTACTATTATATATATTATTGTATGCATATATTGATTGGTTGATTTTTGAACTCTGTTCAAGCATGTTGAAATTGTTTCTGTAATAATAATGTAATAATAACTTTGACCTGTGATCAGATGATGAGAAGCCAAAGAAATAAACAATGGTATCGTTTATTCTGCACAAATCACTGTTGTTCTCACCTTATTCAAATTCATTAATGGGAATAAATGTATAAAATGACGAATGTTTAAGTCAGTAATAATAGTGATTAAATCAAAGTGCAGATTTCTTCTTTGAGAAAGAACACTCCGTTTTCCAGAGAAAAATAAAAGAAGAACGCTAAATTACACTTACAGAGTTTAGCTTGATTTTCATGTGTTCCAGTATTTACCTGTTGAACAGCCTTCACATCACCATCGCCATCCCTATCATAATCATCAGTGAATGTATCCAGTGAATAGGCGTAACGTCTTAAACGATCAGCTAAATAAGCTAAAATTTGCATACGACTATTGTAAGTCTCTTTTTCAATTTCATTCAATGCATGATAAGGTGTTTTAGTGACACGTAGATCTTTTGCATAGTCCATATATGTGAAATCAATCACATTGCCTGTAAAGTAATTTTCAAAAATAATCCATGAGTCGTTAAAATAAACACTTTGAAAACCAATGAAATTTTATGCTAAAATGGTTTAACTACTTATTATAGTCACAGTAGTATACAGGCGTATGGTGATAATGATATATTCCCTTTTGTTTGAATAGTTTGCATATTTTTATACGAACACTTCCTGCCAAACGGAAACTTTCGTCAATATATAACATGCAATTCAGAACAACCAAACAGGAAGATGATTAACACTTGAGTAGATCAGTAGTAAGTGAAACGCACACTTATAAAGATCGGTCATCATAATTATATACAACATCAAACCATAATTTGGAGAGAAGTACGATATTTTTGACACAATATCGTCATATTTAAGTGTTAGTTTATAGGGATTTGACTGATTGGTTACAGGATTTCATCATGAGCTGACATCAGTTAGAGAACCACTGAAAAACCACCTGGGAGTACTCGACAGCCAGCTGCTTCGTCCTAGTTTGGGACTCTTCATCAGTAGCCACCCACCAGGGTTCGAACTCAGGACCTTCTGATTACAAGGTGAGCACGTAGACCATTCAGCAGCCACTGGGACCCAATCCAATGGCCAGCCAGCTAGCCCATGAATTCTAACTTCTGCCAATTCACGACATAGCGCGACCCCTAGCCAATGTCTTCGGCGAGTATTTGTCCTCAAACCCGACCTGCTGCACCCAACTGGTGACGACTTCTCACTGCAATCCCAGCTAACTACTTACCTGAATAGGGCAAGTCACTAGTTGGTTGGTTTTTAGGGATTTGATTGGTTAGAGGAGTTCATCATGAGCTGACATTGGTTAGAGAACCATTGGAAAACTAGGATAAAACAGCTGTCCAGTACTACCAGGTTTTCCAATGGTTCTCTAACCAATGTCATCTCATGATGAAATCCTGTAATCGTCATATTTATTTGTCGATTATAACAAAAAGATTAAAAGAAAAATGAAACAATCCTCTTAGACGACTTCATGGTAAAACTGTGGAAAACGTATTTGCATGCGTCAAAAAAAATATATTACGGTATTTCGTTTTCTCCAGCGAGGAAATAGATTTTTTCAACGCTTTCATCTTCAAGCTGTACAGTCATACTTATATAATGTTTATCCAAATGTGATAAACGCTCTTCTTATGCAGTTGAATTACATTTGGTATTTACCAGCCGAAATATGATTCAGAAATGCGTCAAGGATAAACTACGCCTTACGTTCACCTCTATGTGCATATACTCATTCATATGCTTGTGTGATTGGGCGGTGTAAGCGCGTTCGCCACGAACACGTAGCTGAACATTACCCGGCTTGATTAGTGCTAGGTAGGCATAGGATAATGAAGTCTGCCATTTCTGAACACCTTGTGTAGTTGCTTCCCACGTGACCTAGCCTTCCAAGCTATTTACTGGACTAAAACCAACCACTCCAAATGTTTACTTTTACTCCTGTCTGTCTGTTTTCGACATAGAACTTTGCACCGATGTGTACCAGTTCAAGTCGACACACTCCCTCCTTGTACCACACAAAGCAACAGAAGAAAGTAGAAGAAATGTATAATATAGATAGTAAACAAAGATGTGGGACAAAGAAACAGTAATGACGAAGAACAATATAGTTTCATTGGAAATCATAAGTCACAAGGAGTAGACGCATCTACGCCAGCCACTGATAACGAAGATTTTGAGCAATATCACCAATTGTTTTCAACCATTGGTTTTTACCGTCCCGAGGCCCCAACTACAAAGTCAGGAAGTCTACACCTTCATACATGGTTGGCTTAAACTAATTGTTGTGGATTTCATTGACTGGTGCCATGTTTTGGTTTGACCACCGCTAGGTCTTTTCCAGCCTGACCCTATGTCAGCTAACATTGCCCGTTGACGAGGAAGGCGATGAGTAGGCATACGTAACACATGTCCTAACCATTTCGGTCGATGTGATATGACAGCCTCGTCGACTGACTTCTCCTCCCTACCTAGCACTCAACCGATGCCTAAACTCAATATTGCTCACCTTATTATATCAATTCACACCGGAGATAGAGCGCAGTCACCTATGATCGAAGACAGCCAATCTTTTCATGTCTTCCAATCTCAATGGCCAGGTCTCACAGCCATAAAAGAGGACGGAGCGGAGTGCCGAGTAGTACACCCGCCCTTTGGTCAATAACCGGATATCACGTCTACTAAGCCAGAGACGGTGTAAACTGGCATATGTGAAACTAGCCTTCTGTATCCGTGCTGAGATTTCGTCCACTTATGCAAAGCCAGAGCTCTAGCTATACATGGACAGAAACCTAAACTGGGTGTTCAAGAAAGTTTTCTTGAACCGCTTTCTTTACTTTTGTCATAGTAACGTCCTTTTATTTTATTCTTTATTACCACTTGAATTCATCATTCCACTTCACTTCATCTTCGCGTTTTTCTTCTTGTCACTGTCGTAATAGCGGGAGGTAGAAAAAAGCTGTGAAACAGGAACCACTGGGTAAGAATGTCACTCTAAATAAGAACTCAACAGTGAGCATCAATGTTCTTATTTGAGACTTCGAGTTATGTGATGAGCACATTATCATTCGGTCATTTAGTCAGAATACAGTACACCATGAATGCTAACTTTTGTCAAGTGAGATAAGGTAAATGAAAATCCCAAAAACAGTTACTTGAGAAAGTAAATAATCAATAAAAGATATAAAAAAGGCATAGTTCGGTCAGAGAGTATCAAATAATCGTGATAAGATTGACAAGATAAAAGCGGAATAAAATTAACTTGAAAAGCATTAAAAGAAGATCATGGAATTTCGCAGATAGGTTCTGAAAACATTTCAACTGTACTCAGGTGAAAATAACCGTAGATTGTCTCAAGATGTTTAATGTATTCCACTGAAAAATCAGACTCTATAAAGCATTGCCAAAATGACGATCTCTGTAAAATTACATTCATCTTTGGTAAAAAAATCCGACAGTCGCCTTATGTTGTCTTTCAAAAGGAACTGCTTATGAATGGCATAGAAGCATATGGAATGACAGATACTCACAAAAGTGAGAAAACATGATGAGTTACTCTTTCAAATACTGTTAACTAAGCAATAGTTATATGATGTGAGATGTAAGCTAACAAATTATACAGTTCATTTGATGCAGTCATGTAGGAGTTATTGTTTATTACTTCAAGTATTGGTTTGTAGGGATTTTATTGATTGGTTACATGACCATTGGGAAACCACCTGAGAGTACTGGACAGCTGTTTCGCCAGCATAGTTTGGGACTCTTCTACATCAGTACGCACCCACGCTGGGAGGGGGGTTCGAATCTAGGGCCTTCTGGTTACAAGACTAGTGAGCCGTAGACCATTCAGTAGCCACTGGGATCCTATCCAATGGCCAGCCAGCCGACACATGAATTCTGACCTCTGCCAAGTCACAACATAAGGCGACCACTTCACATTGTCTTTGGTGAGTATTCGTCCTCACACTCGATATGCTGCACCAGTATTTCATCCGTTTCAGTAACTTTACATTTTGAAATTATAACGAGTATTTACTTTGGATTTATTCTAAAACCAGTCACTAGAAGGCTGATGACCATTGGAAATTTGTTTAATGAAAAAGAGAAGACGTTCAGCGAAGAGACTCTTTTCGGTGGAGAATTTATTCACATACCTGTACAATTGCATTTATATATAGTTATTTTTGTCTGTATGTGTGTACATGAGGTTTATCAAGTTTATATAATTAATCAGGTAATACAAGAATGATCTAATATAGAAACAAGGTTAGTTAAACAGCAAATAAAGTAAGATAGAGTTAGTAAGTTAGATGACGCAATATGATTGACTAAAATGTTTCAACTTAGGTCATGGTAGCAACAAAGGTAATTACAGGTGGGGGCTGAGTAGAGGTAGGGTAGAGAATAATGCCATTTAAATTAGGACAAAAACTGAGCAAACAAAATGGATGACGTAACATAAATGACTAGAAATCGAGCGTTAGTCAAGTCAGTAACATTGGTAATGAAGTGTAGAAATTAAATCGGATGGGGCTAGAGAACAGGAATGCTGAAAATGCAAAATATTACAATTGAGAAGACAAAATAATACTAATGAAGAGATAGAAAGAAGTAGAATTTACCTGTGGGTATTAAAACAGATAACGTCTATTGAAAGTGTAGTGTGTGATTGAACGAACTTCTTCTGTATGCAGAGTTCAGAACTTAGCAAGTGAATTGCCATTGCTTCTGCAGTTTGAAGATATTCGACTCGTACACTTTTAGAAAGACTGCTTCGTATTCTATAAACGACTTTGAAGTTTGTTTGGGGTGTAGCTTAGTGTCCGTAATCTATCAGATGTTCTAAGATTGAGCTGTGGGGGCATCGCTTTTTTTCCTTTGTAAAACCATGCTGGTAAATGCTCGGTGATATGTCTGGATAGCGAACGCTGCATAAGGCCGGCATACCTGGCTCCACACGAGCAGCTGAATTGGTAGATACACATTGATGAGGCCAGCAGTGGTAACTGCCACGTTCATACGAATCACAGGTTTCGTAGAGGAAGTTAATCGTAGTTCAGATGAGAAGAAGGTTTTCTTAAGTGAACGCGACAGTAGATTTTTCAGTTTGCACAGATAAATCTCAATTGAACTGAAGGTTCACGTAGAGGAGGTTTTTCTGGACACTAAGCTTGGGTGGCTTTTGGGGTCTAGGATTCATGGATTTTGCAATAAATCGTTCTGGATAACAATTCTCTTGAGACCGTCCAGTTCGTCTTCCATGGTATCTGGGGTGTAAATTCTGCGAACTCTGTTGCTAAGTGAACGGATCAGGTTTCGTTTGGTGTATAGGGGTATCCAACTGTCAAAGCTAGTAAGCTGTCCGTTCCATGGCGACTCTCTGTAAATAGATCTTTTCAGTGTTCCATCTTGTTAGTTGAATGTCAAGAAAGGATATTTTGGAGTTAGACTCTTTCTCTAACGTGAACTGAATTGCAAGGTGGCAGTTGTTAAAGGAATTTAAGATGTCGTCTAGATTTTCTTCATTGTTGATGATAATAAAAGTGTTGTTGACGTACCTCTTGTTTAATGCTATTGATGATTATGTATTAATGACCGAATTTCGAATCATTCTCATTGCTGTAAACATTTAGGAGACGGATCATATAACCTGATATAGTTAACATTCTCTATTATCATGAAACTCCAACTAGTTGGCTTTATTGATCACAAATTCGAACTCAGACTATAAGAAATCCATCTCAAATCCAAAATACCAATAAACGTTTAGTTGTAATTAATGATTATGGATAGCTGATCATTTATGATACTATACGGTAGTTCTTAATTACTGCGAAATGATAGAACTCAAGAATTGAAGACCACTGAGTAGCGAACTATTTGCCGCAAAATGTAAAAGACTTAAAACTGATCATTTATGAGAATATGAGTTGTTATTATTATTATTATTATTCCCTTGCGTTCCAAGTGGAACATAGTGCTGGCTTCAACAACACATCTCCACTTCCTTCTATTTTCTACCGTCCTCTTCAGCTGCGTCCACAACTGATCAAACTCTCTCTCTCTGTCATCTCTTCCTCACACGATCTCTTCCATGTCACCCTTGCACTGACATCCCAATCGCCGCTTCCCATTTGGATTCCACCTGAGCGATGATCTGCAGCGCGATGTCATTCGGTGGCCTTCTCAGTGTATGCCCCCGATCAATCTTCACTTCCTCCCACATATTTATTGAGCAATCGGCTCTCGCCTGTTAGCTTTCTCCCATAGTTTCACTTGTCACTTATTCTTTCTGGCTGGCTGGCCACTTGATGTTCAGTATGGAGCCAACAAGGTGGGCAGCTGTAGACAAACTGGCTTCAGGTTGATGAAGTTGTATCTTGCCTTTCTGATTCTGAATTTGACATCTTCGTCTGTTCCGACTGCCTGTATTTGAAACAATGCTTCCTGGCTAGATAAGTGAAGGAAGCAACCTCATTAAATCTCTCCCGTCGCTGGTGATTGGTGCTGGTTTTTTGTTGCTGGTGATTGGTTATTTGCATCCTCCCACGTCTTCTCTGTGTTCACATGTTGTCCTGTTTTCGTTGCCAGCCTCTTTAGCCAGTTTGTTAGTTTTCGCTTGCTAGTATTCGAGTTTGTATGACATTAGACATACGTCATCGACGCGCGCAAAATCCAAATCTTCTAGAGTCTTCTTATCAGTCGCGTCCAGCGTATCCCTGACACTTCGGCCCCAATAGTCCAACGCATAATCCAGTAAAAGATTCTGAGTCGATACTACCAGAGAAACGATTCGTGATAAACTCTGTTTCGTTACGAATACAACATCATTAATGTAAAAAAACATATCGAAAACATATACATATATATATATACATGTACATGTACTAGCTTACCCAAAGTTTCTTTTGGTTTTAATAAAGTAAACCTATTGAAACATTGAACACCACCTTTGTTTATCAAGCGTTTGATTAATTCTAAACGTGAATCAACAGATCGCCTAAATTCAAATAAACTTGAACATGCAACACATAAAGCAGATCCGTAGCCACATCCTAACGGCTGGTTGATATTTGTATTCGGATGATTAATTAAAACATTGATACACTAGAAATTAGAGGAAAAAAAGATAGAAATATATATATAGACAGATAGAATGTAAAGTCAGTGGCGACTTCAGTGACTACAAATTTGACACCGGTTATGCCTAAGGGTCTAATACAGTTCTACAGGTGGTCATTCGTCAAGTGGAACAGCTCAACGGTAACATCGCTGAATGCAGCACTAAAGTAGACATTTTCAAATGCCTGAGAATGGAGATTATTTCTTTCGAGTTTCCAGGTACGCCTTGCTAACGAGTGTGAATGAACACACAGCCTAGATTAAGAGGTTTCTATTGACTACCAGTAACCACGTAATATCAGGCTGTCTGTTGTGTATAGAGAGTCTATTGAGTCTCTGGGTCATGTGGATCCGTTTATCGACCTAATTATCAGGTCAGAAGATTGTATAAATTGGTGGTTCAAGAGTTATTAGCTGAATACCTTCACCAACTACACATTTAACACATATACACACAGATTGTTCAACGGGTCATTATATTCATTTTTTTTAGCTTCGTACCCTTGAAATACAAACGGAATCTCATAAAGTGATTGGTTCACAGAGTAAGAGCAACCTGCTCGGATGAATGTCTTGATGAAGAAATCAACAATATTAAAGGGTTGATGAGTGAAAATGGTTATCCAGAGAAGTTTATTCATAAGAATATGAATCTAAAATCAAAGCAGCCTGAGGTACCAACAGTTCCTAAAAAAGCCTTATTCTCACAAGTTCAGTTCCTTGGAGAAAACATCAGCGAGATACTAACATAACGCCTTAGAAATACGGTGAAAAGAGCATTCCCTGCTGCTGCTACTGCTGAATTACGCTGTGTCTTCAAAACACCCACCCGTATTTTATATTCGGGAGGAAAAGATAAACTGTCTAATTTCTCCTCTTCCATATGTATCGCCCAATTTAACTGCTCCTGTGAATTGAGCCAGTTACATAGGTCGACTGCGTGGTTGAGTAAAACGGAGAAACAAAATCCATTCACATAGCGCTATTCTGTCTCATCTCGAGGATACAGAACACAAGATTGATGTTAACGAGACGGCTTTCAAAGTCATCTACAGCATACCAACAAATCTCAACTTCACCTTAAGAATTCGATTACTAAATAGTGCTGGGGCTGTTGGGATCCACATTAAGAAGCCTAATTTATGTGACTAAAAGAAGCTATCTCAGAGATTCTCCTTACCTTGGCCATTTAGGTTAGAATTATCATCAAGTTTTTGTAGAAATTCCCTCAATTTTAGTTGTCCTCTATTTGCTATAATATTTTTATGCTTATTATAATTTAAGCATCTTTAATGAACTGTAATTCCATTGTGATCTTACTTAACAAATCGATATTATTTGAGAAACACAACAATATTGTTATTGACTACTAATCTAGAATATTCTGTATATATAAGCATACATATTTTTAATTTTTTTTTAATTTTTGATTACAGCTTGATTCCACACTGTATTTTTGGTACAAGTGTGGAATTTTCAGCGTGGATATCGGTAGCCCAAAATTCGCAGGCCGACCATAGATATCAGGTGTGCGTCAGCGGGTGCTCGAACCTCGGACCATGTGCATGGTCGGCAAGAGTCCTAACCACTGTGCCACCGACGCACAACTGTAGAGCCAGAAGAGGAGGAAATTATCGAGAAGGATATTCTTTGCTGGCTCAATTATTTTGTGCCTTATAGATGTCGGAATGAATATTTACGCCATATTAATAATAATAATAATAATAATCACTTTATTCCAAACAATAGTAATAATAATTATACAGAATGGAATTTTCAGCGTTTTTAAAACACAATGGAAAAATTTAACTCTTTAAAATAAATATATCTACATACATTAAATTTACATAAGTAATAATAATGAAGCCACAAAAAGTTCAGTGTTGATGGGAGCATAATGAATTATAAATAGATAATATTACAGATAATAGGTGTAATAATGATAATAATAATAATAATCTCTGCTTATACTTTGCAGTCCAGTTGTCGATTTTAAAGTTTATATGTTCTTTACTAACATTTGACTCTCTTTTCACATAAAACCCGTGCTAAATATGGTGGTATGTTAGGAATTTTATACTTAGTAGCCGTACGAGTATAAATTCTTATGCAGTTTCTTCTGGTTTCACCCCCGAAGATATACAAGGAAAACGGTAGGAATAAGTGGAGACGATGTTCGGTGGTATCAGACAGGTTAAATTTAGCAAAACGGCTTAAAAGAATTGAAGCGTCTATTGACAATAATGTCAGTAAGTTGAGTCAAAGACTCACCACTAACTCTACGTAGAGCCTTCAAAGCTCTACGTAATGTGATACAGTCATTTTTTGAGTTTTCCAGGGAAGAATAAGGGCGAACAAGAGAGAAAATGAAGGGACAGAATGCATGGATCAACAATAAATTGTAGGAGAAGAGGTTGAGTTATGATGCCAGAAAGTCTCAAGTTCTTTATGTGTAACAAGGCAAGTGTAAAATTTTCTTAGAAATCAACAGGATGTGAGACGACCAACAGAGATTCGAAGAAGCACGGATGTCGAGATGAGAGATATTCGATTTACTGCCTATTATACAGTGCCGTCAGTATTAAAGGAATCATACAATTGAATCAGTCAGTTCACTGAAGTCTTGTTCGCATTTGAAATTAAAAACAATAATATAACATTTTTGTGGATTCAGTTTGAGAACATTTAGGTGAGATGACCTTTTGTTAACTTGAGATAAGAACAATCCAAATTGGAAACTCCTGGGACAGAAATGGTTAGATCATCGGCATATCTTGATGAATGAAGTAAGCGTTGAAAGAACACAGAAGGCCATGTGAAAAGAAGGCAAAAAGAAATGGAGACAGTACAGCATCTCGAGGCACACCAGTTTCCGTTAGCATCAAAGTAGAGCCCTTTCGTTTTAATAAAACACTATGCTGTTTTCTACCTGAAAAACAAGAAGACAGACACCTTGTGACCCAAACCTCAGTACATGCTGAGATCAGCTTGCTGAATATAAGTGCCCTAGAAATAGAATCAAAAGCAATAGTGTAGTTTAGAAAAGAGGCTCAAACATACTTGTGCCTTTACCAAGGCTCGAAGCAATATTGTGTGGAGTACTACATTTGTAAGCAAACTGCTTAGGACTATTAGAAGATTCCAAAAAGGGCCTAAGAACATGCAAGAGAAGTTTCTTTGTAGTTTTCAAAAAATAAAGACGTGACTATGACTGACGGAAACTTTAGACCTGATGCAGAAGATAATTCTGGTACATGCACCACCTTTATTTCTTTGCCTGTTAAATGATGCATTAAAGATCTGTGTAACAGGATGACACAAAATGTCAGCACACTAGTGGTTTAACGATAGAAGATAATTGCCAGGCAACAGATTGTTTATTGAGAAAATCAAGAGATGTTTATAGATTTTTATGCACATTATTATTCGTTAATATTAGCGGAGAGGTATCGTCTTCTGATTGGTTGTTTGCCTTCCGAAGGTTATTCTGTCATCTCTTTTGTGGCAGTTTCTTTGAAGGTCACACCATATATCTGCTAATCGTATCCGCCCACGCAAAATTTGCTGTAATTGGTTGTTGAGTTCCTCAATGTAAATCTTTGTTTTGCAATTGATAGTGTTCTCTGAGCTCCTTGGTTTAATTGCGGAGCTTTCATCGTCTTTCTGGATGACATCTTCAGCGCAGTATTTAGGATAAAGTGAAATGATTTAAATTTCTTCATGAGTCTCCCGGTAACCATCTTTAGATATTTATTGACCGTTTTCTATTGATTGGGATTTTAAACTTTCTGATCACCTGATTTACTTCTTATTAGTTGGTATATTTCATCTATATTAACGTGTTTATTAATTGCGTTTTCATTTGAGTACCAGGCTTCTAGGAATTCTCTGGCACATTTGGTGTTTCCTCTGTTTAAGATTTTGACATTATCCCAATTAAATTGATGTCCATGATCGTCTGAATGTATTGATACTAAAGAATTTATATCATGTCTTTTCACGGCTGATTTGTGTTCCTGGATTCTTATTCGAAGGGGACGCCCACTTTGGCCGATGTAATGTTTGTTACAGCTCACACAATTTATTTTGTAAATGGTGTTAATTTTATCTCCCTTTTCTATCGGATCTTTTGGTTTGCATAAGATGGAATTAAGCGATTCAGCTGGTTTGTGTGCTACATCTATATCAAACGGTTTCATTATTCTAGTCGTTATTTCAGAGATGTTCTTGTTCTTGTTTTTTTCATGATCCCGATTCGGAACATTACCATTCACGTGAATTGTTGTCTACAATTTTGTCTTGCAGACAGCTCTCACCATAGTAGTAGTAGTAGTAGTGGCAGGTTCAAATACTTTTGTCGCTGATTATTATTATTGCTATGTTTTCTTAAAGACATAACGGATGAAAATAATTTTACTATACACTGACAACTTACAGGATCATTACCAGTTGCAATTGCAATACTCAATGCTGAGTGACCATTGCATAGCAAGTTTGGATCAGCTCCATGCTCTAAAAGGCACTTTGCAATGATAGCTGAATTCTTTGAAGAGCGATGAAAAAGAAAGAAAAAAACTATGTGTAGCACTTCATTCTCTTGAAGGTAAAAAGAGCTTAAACATAAAATTAATCGAATCAAAATTTTAATTCAGATTATTATTTCAAGCAGAGACCATGTCGTGTAGAAAACTACTGGAAACTAAGGGAAACTGAATAATTAGTCGAGTTCAGTTTCATTTCTGTGAGGCAAGGAATTTCTGGCCAACACCAACAGCAACAACAACAACGGACAACAATCAGTCAGCATAAATGGGAGGAATCTGAAAGAAGCAACCTCCTTCACCTACCTACCTGAGAAGCATCGTGTCATGTACAGGCGGACGGAACTGATGAGGATATCAAAGCGAGGATCAACAGGAGATAAGAAAAGCTTTCATTTCTCTCAAGCCTATGTGGAGATCGATAGCACTTAGTATGAAAAATAAGATCCGGATTTTCAGCTCCACTGCTACTATATGGATCAGAGACTTGGCGCGTCGTGAAGAGCATCTCAAACAAACTTCAAACTTCATTAACAGCTGTCTTCGCTCAATACTCAAGATCAGATCGCCGGCCAGAAAAGATCGGCAACAAGGTGGGATCCCTGGCAATGAGCCAACCAGGAACCGATTTTGAAACAAATAGGCAGGAAGAAATGGAGATGGATTGGCTGGCCATACTCTGAGGAAACCATCAAGTGGCATCACTAGACAAACCATTGCTCAAGTGGAATCCAAAAGGGAAGCGGCGAGTTGGTCGTCAGTGTGGGGGGTGAATTGGAGGAGGTCATGTGAAGAGGAGATGAAAGCATGTGGGCAGACTTGGAGCGGGGTGAAAAAGTTGGCAGAAAACAGAAGGCAATGGAGGTGTGCAGCTGAAGCCCTATGTTCCTCCAGGAATTAAAGGATATAATAATAATAATAAAGACTTTCCGATATCTGTCAGGCCCATCACTATTTAACTCTGAGCTTCTCAATTAAGAACAATTTTTAGACTGATATAAAAGAATTCAAGGTAAAGATATAGAAAGTCTCTGGGAGAAGCTCAGTTTGTTGTTTCCTAATGAATCAAAGTCCAAGATATGTTATCATTTGTGAATCTAACGTAAACTTTTTCCTGGCGAAGTATGAATGCTAGTACTCTAGTAAATTAATTGATTCATTTGTTATAATGCACCAGAGATTAATATTACCATAGTAAGGTTATGAAGGATATGTAGGAGAAAGTGGAGATGGTTTAGGCATTTGTTAAAGGGGCTGTTGAATGTCATCGCGTGCAAAGTGCAGGCGGAAGTGAGTCGTCAGTGTGAGGGTGACATGGAAGAGGTTGTGCGAGGAGGAGATGAGAGATTAGGGGCAGGCATGGATACAGCGACAGATGACACCATCAAACAGAACAAAGTGAGACGTGTTGTTGAAGCCTTAATTAATAATAATAAAGGATATGAAGAAATTAAATTTATCCAAGTCAACATTTCTTTATATCCTTCACGTTCTCAGTGGAACATAGGGCTTCAAGCTAGTGGCTTGAAGTTTCTGTAGCAGTGGTGATTATTTTTACAGGATGGGGTTGCTAGCCTAACCTTTCCTCTTTACCAGGATTATTTCTGGCTTAGCGAGGTTAAGGAGTGCGTCTGTGGCCGGGGATCGAACCCCGGACCATGTGCAGGGTCGGTGAGAGTCCCAATCGCTGTGTCACCGACGCCCAGTCAACATTTACGAATATCTAATCCCAAGAATGATGGTGAATCTTAGCCATGAATTCTGCAATTTGTAAATGATTGATCTGTCAATCAAACAGTCCTTAGTCATAAATTGTGATGGTCATACTGACAAAAGTCAAATGGCATAAACTCACCTAGTGAATACAGGCAATTTCTGATTCCACTACCATCAAGGTGAACACCTCGAAAATCAAATGCACCTAACATTTAGAGGTTGAGAATTTCATCTATTTAGTGCAAAGTATTTGACTAAAAGCATCCAAAGAATGTCATTTTTTGGGCAAGTTTAAAAATCTTAATTGAATTTAAGATTTTCCCGTCGGTTGAATGGACCGAAGTGCTCGGTCTCAGGTTGACATGTCGGCTTCTTGCGCAGATGCTTCGACGATGTCTTGGCACTTAATTAGAGGTTAATTGGTGGATGGTGACTAGCAGTGGAATCCAAGATGCGTCCTATTCGGACCTCGTCATCTGGATTTGCCTGCATTCCCTAGTGAGTGATGATGTTCCCACCGAGGCTCGAACCCAGTACCCATAATTTCAAGAGGTGGCTCTCGTGGTTTGGTGGATGACTCTTCGGTGTTTGAAACTATGGGCACTGGATTCGAGTCTAGGTGGGAACATCATCACTCACTAGGGAATGCAGTTAAATCCAGATGACGAGGTCCAAATAGGACGAAATGCGCATCCTGGATTCCATTGCTAGTTATTACCCACCAATTAAATGTTTGGTAGTCATTTATAGAGGAATTGACCTATCATCTGCTTGAATCACTGGGCCACTTAACACAATACATCCGCATATTTTCTCTAATTTTTTATTGTCTTAACCGTTTAATTATTATGTATGTTCTTGCGTCGAAAAATGCACTCATGCATATTTTCAATTGACTTTCAGACTACCGGTGAGCATTTCGGGTTAATGAAGGGAAAATTATATAGTTCTATTATGGGTAAAATTTATTCTGATAAAGTCACACAGTGTTATATATTAAGTAATATTTACTGATGACCACAATTTTTTCGAGCAGAATTTATTGCCGCTCAGAATCATATCTCAAGGCAATACTTACATAACTTTCTAACTTCGTTTATATAATTCTATCATTTTCCATCGCTTTATTTGATTTGAGTGATGAGTCATTCTTATTGCATGTGCTGGGTGTAGACTCGATGAACAAGGATTCAGCAATCAACCTTTTTAGAATTTTAAACTTCTCCCACCCTATAGTGTGGTTGTGTGTTAATGCATGCAGTGAAATCGCGGAGCTTTTTTCTAAATTACTTATCTTCACGGGTGGGATCAATCATTCTTACCTTAGCTAAATTCTTATGTTCCGACAATTTAACTACTCCCAACCTACTAGTTTGACCTATGTAGTTGACCTTACAATCATTACGGGCATTTGGTAAATTATATTATTTTCTCTAATTAGGTGGGAATCCTACGTAGGGTCTCAGATGTCCCCCCCCTTACATGGTATATCTGTAGATGCCTTATATTCTCTCTTATTTATGTTATCATTATTAGTTTCACCATTATTTATCTTTTTCTTTTGGCCTTTTTCGATCTTCCTAATGAATTTTAAAGGACAGTTATTCAACACTAACTCCTCTTCTAGCTGTTTTTAGTTCATCATTTAGGTCTTTTCTTGTGCTACTTAGTGCTACTGCTCGGTTTGTTAAACACTTAACTAAGCCTGCCTTCACAGACAGTTAACGGATGAGGTGATGAATTGAAGTCTAAGTATCTATTAGAATGAGTTGGTTTTCTGTACACAGTAGTGTGCAGTTTACCTCCTTCTGTTCGTTTTATTTTACAATCTAATTATCCTTGTTCATTTTTAGCTTTAAATGTGAATTTTATTCCCTTTACTAGTGAGTTTATATGTGTCAAGAAGCTAGAGAGAGATATGCAGTGTTTTTAACACTGTGAAAGCGTCATCCACATATCTTCACCACATAATCTTTGGAATAGCATTAAATGCATTAAGAGCACTATTTTCCCAGCTGTCCATAAAGATAAGGGATAAGGGATACTGGTAATCACATAGCTACACCATCTGTTTGTTTAATTCCATTATGGGTAGAATTTGTTTTGATAAAGTTTCACAGTGTTATACAGTTATGCTTACTGATGACGTTTCGAGCCTAATCTATTGCTCATAATCATATCAAGGCATTTAAAGATAGTAGATGTGAGGCATTACTGAATTCCTAAAATAATTTTCTCAATGGACAGCTTAGTCCTATGAGTGATTTCAGAATCTCCAGATCCTGGATCTGGACATTTGTTCAGAATAAAGCTATTTATTTACTTATTGTAATTTTTATCATCAGTACCCCATCACACATACAATCAGTAGCCGAAAACTTTCATCTAGATAAATTATCGAAAAACTCAAAAATTGAGAAACACTTTCTGCTGCCATTTATACGTTCTTTAGTGAAGTGAACGACATAAATACAGGGGGCAAATTCTGTGGCTGATAAGGTTGTCTGAGAACAACTCACCGTGTATCGACAGAAGACAACAACCAGGCAACAGATCGTTTATTGAGAAAAGCAACGTCTTCTGATTGGTTGTTTTCTTGCTCAAGGTTATTCTGTCATCTCTTTGTTGCCGTTCTTTAGAAAGTCAGGCCACATATCTGCGAATCGCATCCGCCCACGCTAAGTCTGCTGTGATTGGTTGGTGAGTTCCTCAATGTTAAGCTTTGTTATTGTTTTCTCTTATGACCCGAATTTAGAATGTAAATATTGACGTAAATTGTTGTCTACAATTTTGGCTTGCAGACAGCTGTCACCACAACTGCAGTCAGTAATTTTCACTGAAACGATCTGTTTTCTCAAAGAAACTATAATTCATACACAAACACACACACACACGTCACAGACAAGGTGCTTTACGCAAATAAACAAGACAATATTTCGGTGTATAAACTACGTTTAACTGACTAATGAACAATACCGATTAGTATGAATAATTTCCAGTGATTGCCATCACCACCACCACCACAAACTGTGAATCTCACTCAACAAAATTTTTTAGAAAAAAACAACAAATAGATCAACAAATATTTTACCAGTTGGTCATATTCTCGTGAACAAACTAATTGCAATGGTGTTCTGCCTTCATAGATTTTCTTCTCAGTCGGTGTTGTCCTCTCTGAATTCATCCCCTTGAAATACATTGAACGAAAAAATAAATAAATAAAAAATAAAATGAACTGGAATGCTTTCCATTGAATTAGTTGCGTTCTCTAAGGAGCTGATTGATTTAACTGTTAAGCTTTTGTTGTCCCTCTGTCTAGACAACATCACTTCAGCACAGGTTTGAGTATGAAGTAAAATCATTTGAATTCTCCGTGAATGATGATATAATTATATCTCCTGACAACGACTGTCATGATCGGTTGTTACACTACTTCTCTATTGGTCATTTTAATTGACTTGGAATTTGAACTTTCTTGTCGTGTGATTTGCTTTTTATTAGCTGGTAAATTTGATCTATTTTGATTGGACACTAATAACAAGTGTGATGTGTCTAGTCCTCTATTTGGTGCAGACTGACCTCTATCAGTCGGTGGGGTTGTAAGATAACCACCATTCCACTAGGTAGTTCGCCATCACGGTGCACATTGATTTGATGATATTAGACGGTTGGAGACAATAGGCAGGAGAAAGCCACACGAGTTCCTTCAAGGTTGAAGATACGCCCTGCTGACTGACTGGTTCGAGTGCCCCCTAGCTTTTCCTGGGCTACTGAAAAAGGACTATACCTCATTATGCAGGATGTTAAAGGTTGTCAACAGAGTAAGCAACGTCCCACTTAACTAGCTTGTTAATATTCTGGTTGACAGACACATGGACTCATGTGAAAAATGGGCTAAATCCATTCTATCTAACCCACACCACCTTCTTCATTCACTCCCCCCCCTTGTATCTCATCAGGCAGGCAAAACCAGAAGCCTATATAGAAAAGTATATGCTAACACTATTGAGTACAAAAACTCAACCATACCCTACTGAGCTCATGTTCTGTGCGATAAAGAAAGTATTAGGCGTGAAACTTATAACTTATTAAATAGTCAGTAGAACAAGTGGATCTCGTCTTTCCAACTCATATCATTTATAGGTACAACGTTTTTCATTATTTCCTTTCGTCTTTTCTTATGTGCTGTTTTGTTTCTCTCTTCTTCACAAACTCTATTTAAAACATTCTTCATCGTTCTTTAACACTCTGTATATGTCGACCCTTTTGTGACCGCTTACGCCAGTAAATATGCTACCATTACTATGTACTTTTTCTAACACCTTCAAACACTCTGTTCAATTTTTGGCTTTTCTACCGACATGCCAATATGTTGTTGTCGTAATGAACTGAGATTACCTTAATCTATGTTGGATTTTATTTATTGCTAATGTACTAACTGGATGCAATACTGTATGTAGTGAAATGCTGAGAATTCCATTCTGTATCACAAGTACTGTTTTGGAATAAAGCAAATTATTGTTATTAAAAAAACCTAGGTAAAGCAAGGGCTCGTGCCAATCGCTTCCAATGATCTAATATCATCAAAACTTGGTCTATAGTAATGTGTTTATTAATCGCTGGCTTCTAGGAATCCCTTAGCAATTTTGGTATTGTTAAGAAGAGGCAAAACGCATGCAATTATCAAGTTATTATCATGTCGTTGACATGCATTCGTTTCTGCTTTCTGATTGGACGCTTGCACAATTCCAAACTTTCAACCGGAATGGTTGATTTCCAGTCTACCTTATTTTTGTATAAATACAGTCACTTTTGTCATCATAAATGATTCTGGTTTTACCGCTGATTATCGCGTGTTCTGCTTTACCAGTTAAGTGGGCACTAGTCAGTAGTTAAGCAGTTACCTCGAGACAAATATCTAGCATTATAACAGGTATTGTTTAAATTATCCTAATCAAATTGATGTCCATAATTATCTAAACATGCACTGATACGAAAGAATACATATCATGTCTTTTTACTGTCAATTAGTGTTCTTGGATTCAAATTCGAAGTGGACGCCCACTTTGATCGATTTGATTTCTACTGACACGAATCTGGTGCTGAGGTAATATGGAGGTACATCGTGAATCGCCAGAGTTCAAGATTCGTGAGTCAAACCCTTTTCCTCAGTGATTGAATGGCCAATCAACTCTCCCCTCATAAACTCAAGGTTCCGGGTTCAATCACTAGTCCAGTCATTGATAAACACCTTACTGAAGAATCCAAAATATGGACAAAGCAACTCTTTAGTGCTCGTTGGTTTCCAGAGATTCTCTGTATGATATCGATTTGTGATGAAATCTATATCGAAATTAACTAAAATCTACACAAACACACACACACACATACACACTCAAGATCACAACATGAAATGTTATAACTCTACCAACTAAAATCAAATGAACTGAAAGTGGCAAGGAAAATGCATATTATTATGTATACCGTTTCTAGATAAGTGGTCAGATTAACAAAATTACAACATTCATTCAAAACTCAAAAATATTTTCCTGCATAACATGTAATGCTGTGAACATAATGAGTGGATATATTGTAAGACCAAGTGTTTTAAAAACTAAAATAATATGATCCATCTGTCCAACTTACATGAAGTTGAGCAAAGAAACGTTAAACTGAAAGTGTAATACGCGGACAATATAATGGAATTATTTTATTTGATAATAACACGGAGTAATACAGTAATACTTATTTACTGATGTTTCGAGTAGAATTTATTGGTCGTAAGTATATCACAGTACTCACATAACTCTCAGATCTTACTTGTATATATATATATAGTTTTACTATTTCCTATCCTATATTTTTACTGGTAATAGTATTTTACAAGGCTTCCTACTATCTCCAATGTTTTTTTGATTGCTGTAGACTGGATAAAACGACAGACAGACAGCGGTGTGGAGCGAGGAAACAGGTATAGAATCGACCCACACAAAAAACTGGGGGATCTGGATTCCGCAGATGATATATGTCTGGTTTTCCACAAACTGGAAGATGTGCAAGTGAAAAGCAACAAGTTGACTGAAGAAGCATCCAGAGAAGATAGGACTTCAGGTGAAGAAGATTACGGGCCAACAAAAGCAGCAACAACAACAGAGAATAATCAGTCAGCATAAATAGAAGAAATCTGAAAGAAGCAACCCCCTTCACCTACCTACCTACCTACTTACCTTCATGGGTAGCATCGTTTCAACTACAGGCGAACGGAACTGATGAGAATATCAAAGTGAGGATCATCGGAAAACCGAGGCAAGCTTTCATTTCTCTCAAGTCTGTGTGGAGATCAACAGTACTCAGCATGAAATATAAGATTCGAATTTTCAACTTCAATGCAAAGTCAATGCTGCTTACTATACGGATCAGAGACTTGGACAGCGCTTCATAAAGAGCATCTCAAACAAACTACAGACCTTCATCAACAGCTGTCTTCGCTCAATACTCAAGATCAGATGGCCGGCCAGAAAAGATCAGCAACAGGGATCTCTAGCAATGAGCGAACCAACCCAGTAGGAACCGATTGTGCACCAAATAAGCAGGAAGAAATGGAGGTGGATTGACTGGCCATACTCTGAGGAAATCATCAAGTGACATCGCCAGACAAGCCCTCGAGTGAAACTTGAATGGGAAGTGGTGAGTTGGTCGTCAGTGCGAGGGTGGGGTGACTTGGAGGAGGTCATGAGAAGAGGAGATGAAAGCATGTGGGGAGACTTGAAGCCAGATGAAAACTTTAGCAGAGATTCGAACGCAATGGGGACGTTTGTCTGAAGCCCTATGTTCCTCTAGGAACTAAAGGAAGCACTAATAATAGTATTTTATAATTTTCTAGTATTGCTGCTGATATAAATCCTATGAAGGAGGAATCATTCGTCGAATTCTTCTTCCACTCATCTACATTATCTTTCAGGAATGTAGCCCTCTCCCACCTCATTGTGTGACTGTGTTCACCCGCTGACTTCTCCAAGTTAGTCGTCTTTTTGTGGACCTTATTATTCTACACTTAGCTACAATTAGCTCCTGTGTTCGGATAACCTGGCTGATCCTACGCTATTTAACTGATCTATGTAGTTGACTTCAAAGTCATGGAAGTGCATTTTCAAAGAGGTTATTATATTTCGTAGAGTTAGATGTATCCTGTAGCCTTTAGACTTTATCTTCGAAAGGCGTAAAATTTGCAGCGCCCAGTCCAGCGTTTGATTTTCGACTACAAGCTAGATTCGCAGATAGTACAAGAAAATTAAATTACGCCTACAATCATCAGTTTGTTTAACTAGGTCCAGGAAGGTCAACTGTTTGATTACAGTATAAATAATCGATGATCAATTGGAGTTACGAAAACATGCATATGCGGAGGAGACTTGACAAGACAAATACCCCTATGGGAAGATTGTGATTGTGAGGTAAATTAGAGGAAAGAATCAGAAATATAAATGGATAAAAGAACACCACAATCGATAGGTATCTTTCTGACAACTTTGTCATTTTTATTCGTCCTCAATTATGATTAACTTTTCGAAGTCAGTGGTAACGTCAGGATGGCTAGCTGTGACAGTTTAACATCTCCGGAAAAAAAATTGTGAAGACAAGAGGTCGATTGGTGAGCATCTTACTCCTAAGAATAAGAATTAAAATAAAAGTAAAAACGAAGCTTTTATAAACATCAAACCAGATTTTGTAATAAAGGTTTTTCTTGTATTTCCCAATGAATGAGTGAAAAACAAAACGATATTGTCGTTGTTTTTATTGACGTTTCGCTATTTAATGCTGCTGCTAACAGCTTTATCAAAGTATTATTAAACCGAGATTTACAACAGAGGTAACAGTGTAACGACAGAAGATAAGAGCTAGGCAACAGATCGTTTATTAAGGGAAATCAACACATATTTATAGATTTTCATGTACATATTAGAGATTATTGTTAGCAGAAAAACACAGACTTCTAATTGGTTGTTTCTCACTGAAAGTTAATCTTTCATTTCTTTGTGGCAGTTTCTTGAATAACCTATCATCTATATGCTAACTGTATCTGCCTACGCAAAGTCTGTTGTGTTTGGTTGTTGATTCCGTCTTTGTTCTTATTTTTCTCACGACCGATATTGGGGACGTAAACATTGACGTAAATTACTGTCTACCGATTTGGCTAGCAGCCAGCTCTCATCACAATAGTACATCTGCTATGGCATCATAACAAAGTTTACTAACTTGATCATCGTTTGTCAGTATGAGGTCATTTTTGCGCTTTCGAATTGGCCAATTAGTGAAGATAACAAAACCAAGTGTACACTGCTGGATTTGATAGGTGTGTAAAATTATAAAAGTAGTGTGTGTTTACATAGTGAACTTGCTAATCACCTTTGTGTTGATTTTGTCACTTCACGGGGGAGGAGAGGGAGGTGTTGTAACTAGGTCAGATTCTGTTTTAATCTGTCATTCCTATTCAGACAATTTGGATTCCACTTGACCGTGTGAAGTGCTTCTGATGATATTAAGTGTCCTTTGTGATTCCTAAAATTTTTCTGGATGATGAATTCAATATTGTCAAAATCAATTTTTTGGCGTGATTTTATAGCGTAGCGTGTAGACGACGAGCTATGGCTGATGATTTTTCAAGCTTTTCTAGTTCAACTGGATTTCTCGGTGGTCGCTGCTTTCATAATTTTACACACTTATCAAATTCAACAATCATCTACACCTGATTTTGTTGTCTTTACCAACTGACCGATTCGGTTATGAAAAATGCCCCCATATCGAGGGACGATGATTAAATTGTTATATATAAGCTGAGTGGATTTTGTAAATTCTGGTTTAATACTACTTCGATAAAGCTATTAGCAGCAATATTGAATAGCGAAACGTCAGTGAAAACAACGACAATATCGTTTTGTTTTTCACTCATTCATTGAGAAATACAAGAAAACCTTTATTATGTAATGAATATCATATACCCAATGCCCAAATGTTTTTTCAAACTGCTAAATGTGAACTTGGTTTGGACATATATAAATCAAACCAATTACTTTGTGCACACGTTAAAACCTCTTCTACGGTATAAAATCGGTGATGCGCAGAAAATATTCAATTTTTTCGTTGAGTTTCCTTAAGAGACAAAGTTTTCAGTTATCTAACCTCTTAAATTTCACATATGGATCCCCTGCACATACCAGCAGTGTAACCTCAGATTACCTACAAATGGATACGCATTAAACCAGTCAGTCAGTCGTGAAAGCTCTACTTTTAGATGAATCGAAAACTTCAGACAACACTGAAAAAAGAGGAAAGACTTTAGCTAACAGTTAACTCATACTTATACATTTTGAGAAATCCACAGATGCATACTTGATCATTCAAATATTGATTTGGTATGGATTTTGGTTGACTGATTGGTTGGAGGGTTTCCTCGTGAGCTGATATCATTTAGAGAACCATTGGAAAACCACCTGGAAGTACTGGACAGCCAGCTGTTTCGTTCTAGTGGTTGTGACTCTTCAGCATCACGTACCCACCACAGGAGGTTCGAACCAATGACCTTCTGGTTACAAGGCGAGCTCATAGACCATTCAGTAGCCACTGGGACCCAATACAATGACCAGTCAGTCCATGAATTCCAACTTCTACCAGTTCATGACATAGAGCAACCACTTCGAAATATCTTCTTCTATGAGTTACTGCTTCACTTTCAACCTGCTGCACCCTAGTGGTCACGGCTTCTCACCAGAAAACCAGATAACTACCTATCTGAACAGGGCCAGTGGCTAGTGAGCATCAGATCAATTTTCGAGTATTCGTTTTTGTAGGGATTTTGCTTGATTGATTGACTGATTGGAGGATTTCACCGTGAGCTGACATTGGTTAGAGAACCACTGGAAAACCAGCTGGGAGTACTGGACAGTTGTTTCGTCCTAGTCATACTTTGATCTGTCCAGTAACGAAAACATTACCTCAAAATCAACTGAACCATTCACTAAGCTAAATAATCATTATGAAAATAACTCAACTAATCAACCAGTCTACGGTATACCCCAAACATTAATCAACCTTATTCAACAGCTGTAAGACAACGGCACATGTCAAGTCATCCACAACGGAAAACTCAGCGAGGCGTTCGGAGTAAACACAGGAGTCAGACAAGAGTGGTTATTATCACCAGTGATATTCCTGATTGTGGTGGGGACTGAATTATGCGTCATACAGTGACCAACGAGAAGACAGGGATATCCTGGACTCACCGACGCGAAGAACCTAGAAGACCTGGATTTCGCGCGTGGATAATTTATATTTGATGTCACACAAAATCGAAGACTTATAAGCGAAAACCGACAAACTGGTCAAAGAAGCAGCCAGAGAAGACAGGATTCCAGGTGAACATAGACAAGACGGAGGTTATGAAGATAACCAACCAACAAAAACAACAACAGTAGCAACATCCATCGCCAATCATCATCAACGAGAGGGATTTGAAAGAGGTTACTTCATTCATTCGTTTATCTAGGGAGCATTGTCTCAGCTACACGCAGTCGGAACGGACGAGGATGTCAAATCGAGTGAGAATCGGGAAGGCGAGAAACACATTCATCAACCTGAAACAGCCAATCTGGAAATCTTCATCACTCAGCCAGCATCAACAACAAAATTCGGTAGGATTTTCAATACAAACAACGTCAATTCAGTCATTTCTTCTATACGGATCGGATTAGAAACTTGGCGGGCGGGTCACAAAGAATGTTTCCAAAAGGCTGGCCATTTCAGACCTTTATCAACAACTAACTGTCTCCGCTGACTCTATACTGAATGAAAATCAGATGGCCGGGCCGGAAAGAATCACTAACAAGAAACTATGCGAACAAACAAAACAAAACAAGAACCAATCGCCAACCAACAAATATGCAGGAGAAAGTGGGGATGGAATAGACACTCGCTGATGAGGAGGCATCGCACTGGGTGACATGGCGCGCGTCAAGCCATTGGTCGAGTGGATCCCGAAAGGGAAGCAGGTGGCGAGTGGGACGTCCAAGGGTGGGTGACATGGAGGAGATCGTGTGAAGAGAAGTTGAAACAGTATGAACTAACATGGATGGAGGTGAAAAGTACAGCAGAGGGAAGACAAAAGCAAGTGGAGACGTACAGTTGAATCCCTATGCTCCACTAGGGAACCCAAGGGAACAATAATAATAATTAACCAGTCTTAATCAACTTCACTTTGCACAAAACTCTGTTGACGAAGAAAACCTCTGAAAAAGACAAAAAAATTTTAAATAAAATCTGCATATCTTTTTATGGAATGAAAGTATAAGGAAAAAAGTTTGATTGAAAGATACTCACATCCACAGAAGCACATTTTAGAAATACATATGTACGCATAATCTATTAAAACTCTGAAGAAAACAATATAAATAAGAATCATAAAAGTTATAATTATACATACACTAGAATTGCCTGATTGTATTCCAGCATTGTATTGATTTTTTAATTTAAAACTATCATCCAATGTCGCCTGTTGATTTGGATCAGCTTTACCATCACGAAGTAGAATCTCAGTTAGGTGTACACCCATTTCGTCGGGTACAAGTACTGCATAGTGTAAAACAGTTAAACCATCTAAACTTGGCGTTAATGGGGCTTCATCTTCATCAATACAAATCCCCTGTGAAATTGGACTGTCTGATTTAAGAGGATTCTAGAAAATGGGAAAGCAAGCAAACCAACACAGGGAATTATTACTAGGCGAAAACCTCACTTATTTGAAAGATTTATTACTATTATGAACTGACAACTTCCATTTCACGTTTGAAGGTGAACATTTTCGATAAGTGGATGGAGTTGTTAAGAAGGAGTCCATTAAAACCTTTATTAGCGGACGTTTACATGTCTTATGTTGAGAACTTGTGTCTTCATTTAATTTCTAAACTGACCTTCTATAGGAGATATGTGTAGGTGATATCATTTTGATATGTGATAATCATGAAGATGCGAGTAGTCTATTAGACAGTCTTATCTCTGTACAGAATCATATTAGTCTTGCATGCTAGGAAGAAAGTCGCAACTAGCTTGTATTTTTAGACATACTTCTGAGTCGAAGAGATGATGGTTCAGTAAGATGATGAATCTACAGAAAGCCCACTTGGACAGCGCGATACCTTAGTTTTGACAGTTTATGTCTATTAAAGTATAAGAGAGGCTTGGTAAAATTTCTTTTTAAGAGGATTCAACGTATTTGCACAGCTGATGTTAAAGACAAAGAAAGTGGAATATTGACGAATACTCTTGTTGAAAACGTATATCGTTTAAAATTTTTAAAGAGGTGTAGAAGTCAATTGGTCTTCAAAACTCACAATCTATACAGCCCCTAAGAAAAATGTCTTCATCAAATTACCATACAATACGGAAATCAACAGTAGGATTTTGAGACAAAGGCTGAATTCGATCATCCGTATAACCTAATACGCAGTCCGGTTTGTAATTATCGAAAAAGCCAAAAATATGCTCCACTGCAAACCTCAAAAGTGCACAAGTGATTATGTCACATCCCACATTATTTACCAATTCTCGTGTGTATGTATGTGTGGACACACATATATAGGGAGGAGTAATCGTGTTTTGCATGTGAGGGTGGGAGAGCGAACATATCCCGAAATGGTTAGAAAAACAAGTGAATTGTGAAAAACCAATAGATGCAGGTGCCGACTTCGTCTATACCCAAATATCTAATCGATATGAACCATAAGACCGATGTCAACTCAGCCTTTAAGGTCATTTATAAAAATGGTTTAGGGCGCTTTCTGAAATACGCCGAGGCTATAGCTATTCATAAACTTGAGCTCACCCTCCCCCCTTTGTTTTCAAAAACGTTTGTTATTAGTCTTAATCTACCTTGGTAATCCTTGCGTTGACTGGATTGCCAAACGTTGTGTTAATCATTCTTAAATCCTTTTTTTTCTCACTTTGTTTAATTTAATTGCCCTTAATTTTTCTCATATATATCGACTTGATGAGTGAATGTGTGAGGGATCAGATTATTTGAAATGTATAGCGCAAATACATCACATTCTTTTTCAGATAATCTCCGTCTTCTAATAAGACTATCCAAATTTATAAATGGGAACTAACTGTTTTTAAACTGTTTTAAACTAACTGTTTTAACTGCAATCAAGATGCTTAAAGCTGGGAAAACACAAGGACCAGATGGAATCCCAGCAGAAGCTTTGAAAGTAGACCCAGAGACAACAGCGGACTTGATGACACCACTGCTGGAGAAGGTGTGGAAAGAGGGCAAAGTACCCGAGGATTGGAAGAACGGATACTTATTCAAACTTCCAAAGAAAGGAGACTTAAGTCAATGTAAAAACTGGCGTGGAATTATGCTTCTGTCCATTCCAAGCAAGATACTAAGTCGCATCATCCTGGAGAGAATCAAACAAGCCCTAGATGAAAAACTTCGTCCGGAACAGGCTGGATTCAGGAGAAACAAATCATGTATTGATCAAATCGCCACTCTACGGATCATCATTGAACAAAGCTTGGAATGGCAGTCACCTCTCTATCTCAACTTCATCGACTTTGAAAAGGCCTTCGACAGCGTCGATCGAGAGGTCATTTGGAAACTACTTCGCTACTACGGGGTCCCATCAACAATTATACACCTCATCCAACAGTTATACGACAATGCTGCATGCCAAGTAATCCACAACGGGAAACTTACGGAGGCCTTCGAAGTGAGGACGGGAGTGAGGCAAGGCTGTCTACTATCACCAATGATCTTCCTGATTGCAATCGATTGGATAATGCGACAGACAACGGCAACCAACGAGGGAACAGGCATAAAATGGACTGACACAAAAGACTTGGAGGATCTGGATTTCGCCGATGATATATGTCTGATTTCCCATAAACTGGAAGATATGCAAGTGAAAAGTAACAAGTTGGCAGAAGAAGCATCAAAGATAGGACTTCACGTGAACATAGATAAAACAGAGATGATGAAGATTCCTAGCCAACATCAACAGCAACAACAACAGACAACAATCAGCATAAGTGGGAAGAACCTGAAAGAAAAAACCTCCTTTACCTACCTGGGAAGCATCGTCTCAACTACAGGCGGAACTGACGAGGACATCAAAGCCAGAATCGGAAAAGCAAGACAAGCTTTCATTACTCTCAAATCTGTGTGGAGGTCAACAGCACTCAGCATCAAAAATAAGATCCGGATTTTCAACTCCAATGTAAAGTCAATGCTACTATATGGATCAGAGACTTGGCGAGTCATAAAGAGCATCTCAAACAAACTTCAGACCTTCATTAACAACTGTCTCCGCTCAATACTCAAGATCAGATGGCCAGAAAAGATCAGCAACAGGGATCTCTGGGAGCGAACCAATCAGGAACCGATTGTGAAACAAATAGGCAGAAAGAAATGGAGATGGATTGGCCATACGCTGAGGAAACCATCAAGTGACATCACTAGACAAGCCCTCGAGTGGAACCCGAAAGGGAGGCGGCGAGTTGGTCGTCCAAGTGTGACTTGGAGGAGGTCATGCGAGGAGGAGATGAAAGCATGTGGACATACCTGGAGCAGGGTGAAAAAGTTGTCAGAAAACCGAAGTCAATGGAGGTGCGCAGCTGAAGCCCTATGTTCCTCTAGGAACTAAAGGATACAATAAATAATAATAACTGTTTTTAAATAAATCTCACATTCTTTATATTGTCAATTGCATCTGCTGCATATAAAATTATGTCATGATGACAAAAATAGGTTAATATAATGGGATGGAATGATTAGAAAGAGTGAATACTATGTGTTGTCACAAACCATCTCAGCTTATGAATTCCTAAAGATTACAACTGAAGAATAAACGATAAATTCGAGCAACCATCACAGCTTATTTTACGAACAGATTTTCCCAGTGCTTCACTTATCACAATCCCAGTTTACTTGGCAGTTGTATAATAACAGGGTTTATGATTTTAGAAACGCATATCATTGAAAATAACGTCAATATTTATCGAGAACATGACAGGTTGGTCTGATGCAATATGTTAGATATAACTCGTACAGATCACTGCATAGGTGCTTCATTCTCGGGATCTCCTAACATAGACATCATAAAATAATGACGATAATAATAATAATAGTAAAATAAAATAAATCCATCCCCTGTATTAACTTTGCTTACATCCACACGCAGGCATATATTCGTGTCAGCTCCGTGTTGTATCAATTTACGAACCATATCAGGATCACCAGCTTGTACAGCTAGAAATAAGGCTGGTAATGGTCGAATTCCAGTATTTGGATTTGCACCACGTTTCAACAATAAATCTATAATATCCATCATTTGTTTCTGTCTAAAATGAAGATTTAATTAAATGACAAGATTTATTGGAATACTGAAAAATTCATATCGAATATGCACATTACAAAAAACATATTTGTGATATTTTGTATGTGATAGTGTGGTGAGAGCAGGCCGTGAGAAAATATAAGCAAGGCTGATTCAACAACCAATCACAGTAAAGTTAACGTGGCAAAATATGATTCGCAGATAGAGAACTCTATTTGTCGAGGAATCCCGAAACAACCAATCAGAAGCCTGCGTTTGTCTGCCTAACTTCTGATAAACAACCAATCAGATGACTGCGCTTGTCTATAATAATGTATGTGAAATATGTATAAATACGTGTTGATTTTCATAATAAAACGATCTGTTGCCTGGCCCTTGTCTTCTGTTGTTACAATAGAACATTTAAGTTATTAGAATATTCCCGCTGATTTAAACACAATTCTGATAATCCTTCTCTCTCAAGTGATATTTCATGATATGCACACTCATGATACCAGATAATGATCGCAATATATCAATAAAGTTTAACTCACGCTATGCCGTGAAATGGCAGAACTCAGAATTCATGGGTTGGCTTGCCATTGGATCGGGTCCCAGTGGCTACTGATTGGCCTACGAGCTCCCTAGCCTTGTAACCAGAAGGTCCTGGGTTCTAACCTCCTCCTTCCTGTGGTGGGTGCGTACAGTTGAACAGTGCCAAAATAGGCTGACAAAACACCTGTCCAGTACTCCTCAGTGGTTTTTCACTGGTTCTCTAACTGATGTCAGCGTCGGTGGCACAGCGGTTAGGACCATGCACATGGTCCATGGTTCGATCCACAGCCGATCCACATCTGATATCAATGGTCGGCCTACTAAATTTAGGCTACCGATATCATATGCTGAAAATTCCATAGTTGTAGCAAACATCCGGTGTAGAATCAAGCTATAATCGAAAATGAAAAATAAATTACTTCAATCAAAGAATAAGAATTATTTGTGGTTGTTCTATCCGTCATCAAAATATTTCCAAAAATTTAATGAATAATCAAACTGTAACTATGATGAGCGGGGGCTGAAAATTAGTATGAGGGTAGTACTGATAAGCTGTCGAAATAACATAGTTGTTAATGTTGAATAAGTGTATTGTAATTACGTAATAAGATGAATAATTTAATGAGTGAACTTTGATTCAAATATGTGCACAGAAACGAAGAAAAGTGTGGAATTATGTAAGAGTTTTAAAGGAACACAAGAGTTATAATGAAGTCAGCAGAAATCAATACAGTTGTTGTCATGGTAGCAGAAGTGGTTGAGTGACTTTCTTTTGTATGCATAACTCCGAATTTTTTTTCAACTGAATAACTAAGGCTTAAAAAGTACAAAAAGGAGACGAAAGTGTATGATGTCTTGGGTAGATTATTCTTGACTCTGTAGATTACTTCGAAGGAGGAGGCGTTTGTTGAGATAGAATGGTTAGTGTTGACAAGGTGTTCGATGATCGCACTCCTTATAGAGCTACTTGTGTAACGGCAGGAGACAAGGGCCAGGAAACAGAGAGTTTTTTGAGGAAATTAACAGATATTTATAGATTTTTATGTACACTATTATCAGCGTTATAGTTAATAGAGAAAAAGAATCTTCTCATTGTTTGTTTTCTCTCTGGAAGTTATTCTGTCATCTCTTTTGGCCGTTTCTGTGAAGGTCAGACCATATATCTGCGAATCGTATCCACCCACGCAAGGTCTGATGTGATTCGTTGTTGAATTAGAGTCTTCGTATCCATGATCATAAGCTAGCCATCAAAAGACATGACATCCACTCCCTCATATCGCCTCACTGCATACAGATAACCACGGAAATCAATTCGACTGGGACAACCGACGTTCAAATATTAGACAGAGGAAACCGTGAGAATGCTAGAGAATTTTTAGAGGCCCTCCTGGTATTCCAGCGAATCACCAATCAATAGACACACAGACATAGACAAAATCTATCAACCGATAAGAAAGAAACCACACACACAAAGGGTCAAAGTTCAAGTCAAAGAAACAATCAGTTCCAATACAAGTAGCCTAGAAGGTGTGAAAACACACAAAAACAACCAATCACGTTCAAGATCACCAGGAGATATGATTAATAAACTCATGGAGAAATCTAAAAGCTCACTTCAAGAAATTGAAGTATGCGATGAAGATGTCGTCTAGTAAAGCGATGAAAGCTTCGCAAACTAACAATCGAGCTCAGAGAACACAACCACATCAAAATAGAGTCTTTGTTCTTGTTCTTTTCTGATGACTAAGGCATGGGATGTAAACATTGATATAAATCGCTGTCTACCAGTTTTGGCTAGCAGACAGCTCTCACCACACTATCACTACTGTACTGTGTATAAGCGCATTTTTCAGCATAAGACTATTATTACTATTATCTTATTCTCGCTAAGCCATATAACTCAAACTTAACTTCAGTGTACAATCATACTTGTACATCAGTAAGGATAAGTAGAATGGAATAAAACAGATGTCCGTTTCTTCTTGTTTTTATCACAGATACTGAACTATACTAAAGCTGCAGAAATTAACCAAGACCATGCAGATGAAATTCGTATCTCCAATAAAGCACTAGATTCACATATACCTTGTTATCAGAATCTGGGCTGATGAAGAACAGGTACACCTGCTGACTGTTTTTCATCATTTCTCCACCAACAACACATCAGTTACTTCAATGGCTAAAGCATTAGATAAATGCGCTTGCTCTGCAGTCATTCATATGTACACATTGTTGAACTAAAGATTACTCAGGATTATCTAAGTGAATATGTCTTTCAAATAACTACAAAGTGATGCATTATGAACTCACTTGACTAAAAGTATAGCCTGTTGATCCAGTGAACTTTCTCTGATAGTCTGTTCTCCATCTGTTTGTTCATCACTTGATAATTTCTTTATTTCTTCTCCTCTGCCATTTCCTACTTCTTCTAACTTATTCGCAGCACTATCATCAATATTTGAATCAATACAAATTGTATGCGAAGCTAAAAAGTAGGGATTTTTTGATAATTCGTAGGCTGCTGTCTTTCTTAACACTGGAGATGTTATTCTATAGTTTTTATTGATTAAAACATCTTTAGAAGCTACGTCGATCAATGTCTAAGTGTAAATACATGGGGGAAAATTTAGAATTTTGAAATTCTAAGAAAGATTTAATGTTATTATCATTTTAATGATCAAGAAATAAATACAGAAAAACTGACACAAACGCCTGACAACCAGTATTATTGTAACAACAGAAGACAACGGTCAGTCAATAGATCGTTTATTGAGGAAATCAACAGCTATTTATAGATTTTTATGTGCATTATTATTGGTTATTGTTGGCAGAGAAACAGTCTTCTGATTGGTTGTTTTCTCTCTCTATCTGAAAGTCAATCTGTCATCTCTTGTGGCCATTTCCTTGAAGGTCAGACCATATATCTGCGATTCGTATCCGCCCACGCAAAGTCTAATGTGATTAGTTGTTGAGTTACGTGAATTGCTGTCTCTACCAAGTTTGGCTAGCAGACAGGTCTCACCACAAGTTTACTATTATTCTCATCATTCTTATTTTATTATCACCCTACTATTGTTTATTAATAACACTGCATTTACATACAGATTTTATAAACACACTTTATTAACTTCCCATTAGTCTTTGTCCACTGTACACAACTGTATTGATCAGTCGCTTTCTCATACTTATTACATCATGCCGACTTCTATCCTTTTTCTAATTTCCAATTAGTTACCTCCTCTAAACTACACCTTACATTACGTCTTACCTTCTCGAGGACAAATTTTGCCAATTTCTGATTGGTCGTCTAATGAATTCTTTGTTAAGTATAAATACAGTAGGGATACTACCCCTAACTTGGGTCCAAAATGGTCGAAAAATTAAAAATTTCAAAAACGCTTCCAAATGATAGAGGAATGCGTGATATGATATGATATGCATGATATGATTATGAACAATAAATTGTGTTCGAAACGTCATCCAGTATACAATACTGTTTCACTGTGTGATACATTTAATAATCAAACTAATATGGAATTACGTAATACCACAGTGCCCAAGTTTTACACATATATTAGAATGCGTGAAACGTGTCTCGGTATCTGTGACCATTGGGTTTTGAGCTAGTCTACGCCTAATAGCACCCAGCTTGGCTGTCTAGTTTATGACCCGAAAATCCTACGGTAAACACAGCACAAGCTATATAGACTATATGAGTGAGCGTGAGTCAAATGGTTCTCATGGCTCGCTTATATGACTGTTTATGGTTTTCTATAGTCTTGGTAGACGTAAAGAAGCTATTTGCATGCTAAATCGGCTGGCAGGGATAACGATTTCATTGAATTTGGTAGCTGTTGGCTTCGTTTATAGGGGCTTGTTGTCACTATAGCGTTGCTATGCGTGCTACTTTTGCATATAATAATACGTTCGGCTAGTGTTGTATGCAAGATGAGTTCTATTGAGCTTGTCTATGCAGTGCATAATTGATTGACGCAATCAATGATCGGCGTAACAGAGCTTACCTATGCGTTATGCGTCGATAGCATAGTGGTTGAGACGCTCGCAGACCATGCACATGGTCCGGGCTTCGATCCCCAGCCACAGACACACTTCTTTACCTCGCTAAACGAGAAATAATTCTGGTAAAGAGGAAAGGTCGGAAATGAGACTAGCAACCCCATCCTGTAAAAATAAACACTGCTACAGAAACTTCAAGCCACTAGCTTGAAACCCTGTGTTCCACTGGGGGATGTGAAGGAAAACAAAATAAATACAGTTGTACAGCTTATGTGAAAATGAATTGTTGAAAAGAAAAAAATTTCTTCGATGTTAACGTCTTTTCCATATTTCACTTAATTGTACACTCATGTAATTCAATGATCTCTGACAGATTAAAACGCGACTAGTCCTCATTTTTGTGCTATGAGTGTATTCATAGTGAGACCGTATCTAACTGCTACATTCCAATTTATTCTTCGTATTTTTACACAAAAACCTGATCAACTTTGTTAAATGATATACTTCGAATACGAATAAGGATGAAATACAAAATATGAAACAATAAATTAATTCTGAAGAATACGTTACCTGTTTAGTTCTACGATCTAGTGACATAGTCTGTGGTCTACTCTTACGATCAGAGGTATATCTGCAAAATACATAAAATAGATGCATAAAGGTAACCATGGAAATGATTGTCTCTTTTGCTTAATATACAGAGGAACACATGTATATATGCATCAGCCCGCTAACTTACCAAATAACCAGTCACAAATTATAGCACCAAAACTAACTATTTCACTTCAGAAATACATTTGTACTGATATGTAGCATGTTATTCAAACGTCAACTCACTGACAGTAACGCTGAGATAACAACTAAAATCTGGAGCTACGTGAACTCATTTTGTCATGGGTAGGTAGCGGTTTAAATAGGAAATAAACAACCACTATATTACATCACTGAACAAGAAACTGTGATTTTGGCTGTTCATTTTTATTTTAACTGTGACTTGTTTACTTCATCAATAGTAATTTATGATATAATCAGAAACAAGATATGAAGTCGATAATAAGGTTACTTCTGTTTCTGCAGAAGTTTCTCTAATCTCAGTATTGTCTAACTGATGTCAGCTCATGATGAAGTCCTCCAACCAATCAAACGAAATCCCTACCAAGCCAATACTTGAAAATTCATCTGATGATCACTAGCCACCGGCCCTGGGATTCTGGTGGGAAGCCATGACCAGTAGGGTGCAGCAGGTTGAGGGGTGAGGCAGTAATTCATTGAAGGAGACATTAAGAAGTGGTCGCCCTATGCCGTGAATTGGCAGAGGTGAGAATGCATGAGGTGGCTAGCCATTGGATAGGGTTCCAGTGGCTACTGAATGGTCTACAAGTTCGCTAACCTTGTAATCAGAAGGTCGTGGGTTCAAACCTCCTGTGGTGGGTGCGTATTGATGAAGAGTCGAAAACTAGCCTGTTAAAACAGTTGGCTATCCAGTATTCCATGCGGACTTCATAACATCAGCTGGACGACATATATGAAAAAGACTGATTAAGAATACCAGCATCAACTGAACTATGGTTGTTTTATCAACCTGAATAAAGTTCGTGAAATGACATTACCGTGGGTTGTTCAAGAAGGATTTTTATTGTTGATTTTTTCAAAGTTACCAAGGGAACCGTGTGTATCTGTCATATCCTCAGTCTTTCATCTGAAGGAATTTCAGTGTAGATTTAGTCAAAAACCGACAGTACTCATGGAACTGTCAACAAACAATACAGCTTCCCACTTTGTTTCTTAATAATCCTCTAACTAGTCTTGGTCTGTGATTTTTTTCCTTTCCTTTACGTTCCCAGTAGAACATAGAGGGAGGGCTTCAAGCTAGAACCAGCTTGAAGTTTCTGTAGCAGTGGTGTTTTATTTTTACAGGATGGGAGGTTGCTAGCCTCATGCTCAACCTTCCCTCTTTTTACCAGTCTTATTACTGGATTAGTGAGGTAAAAGAGGTCGTCTGTGGCCGGAGATCGAATCTGGGACCACATTGGGCGTGATTGGCGATCACTCTAATGCTGTACCACCAACACGGCTGATGCGGATGCTTATTTGATTATTTTGTGTTTAATATAGTAAAAGTCAGCTGCAGAAATCCGTAGATGATATAAGTAAGACATTATATTGAAATCATGACACCAAATCCTCCACCCCACTGTTGAAGCGTCAGTGAGGTGTACCTGCATCTCAGCAAGTGATGATGCTCTCATTGCGACTAACACCCAGAACTCATCCCTTAAAGAGCTTAATAGTTACTCTTTCGGCCTACAGAGTTATCACAGTCACCTCTACTGAGGTGAATACAGAATGTTTTTAGGTGAATTGTTTTTTGTAATTCCAGATTAGTCTAAGTCATCAGAACCAGGTGGTTTTGAAACATCTCAAACCAAAATATGTACAAAGTAGTGATTAGAAGATGTCAAAGCCAGGCAGAATTGGAAAGGCAAGATACACCTTCAGCACCCTAGAATCAGTTTGAAAGTCTTCTACACTCATTGATTAGGCGGACTGCTTGAATCACTGGGCTACCAAAATTGTTTTCTGTTATGTACTGGTCGAGAATTTAATAGTCCTGACGGAAATCAGAAGACCACTAGGTTTTCTATGATACTTCTATTTTCCAAACACAAGGAGAATCAATGTCACACAAGTGTGTGAGAGCAAAAATATAAGAATATCCGGACAAGTGTGTGAAACAAATGTGTGAGCGAATATTCAAAATGAACAAATCAATAGACAGTCTTAACATGATTGATCCATGTATACATAGCAAAATATAACCGACTGTCAAACAAACACACATTATATGGATATATATCATTTTCTACCAAAATGCTTGATTTCATCATCTGGATTTATCATCATTGTTTTAATCTTCCAGTTATATCAAATGACTTGGTCATGAATTTAAGCGCTGATTTAATTTGCTTTCAACTTAACCCCGTGCAATTAATTCTTCGATGAAATGAAGATATACTTCAGATTATTACTTTACATGTAAATGCTTTGTGAAGAAAAAAGTACTGATTTTGATATTGAGAAAGTATAATATTGATAGATTATAGCTCAATAGCACAACATAACAATAAACTGAATGTCAGAAAATTGGAAAAGATTACATTACAAATTCATGAATTTATAGTTTCTACTCCAATGTGAAGTCAGTGCTACTATACGGATCAGAGACTTGGCGAGTCATAAAGAGCATCTCAAACAAACTTCAAACCTTCATTAACAACTGTCTCCGCTCAATACTCAAGATCAGATAGCCAGAAAAGATCAGCAACAGGGATCTCTGGGAGCGAACCAATCAGGAACCGATTGTGAAACAAATAGGCAGAAAGAAATGGAAATGGATTGGCCATACGCTGAGGAAACCATCAAGTGACATCACTAGACAAGCCCTCGAGTGGAACCCGAAAGGGAGGCGGCGAGTTGGTCGTCCAAGGGTGACTTGGAGGAGGTCATGCGAGGAGGAGATGAAAGCATGTGGACAGACCTGGAGCAGGGTGAAAAAGTTGTCAGAAAACCGAAGTCAATGGAGGTGCGCAGCTGAAGCCCTATGTTCCTCTAGGAACTAAAGGATACAATAATAATAATAATAACTGAAGGCCGACCAGAGCAGTAGTAATGACTGGCTGAACTTGCTTCTTCTGCACACAAGGCACTGGTTGTTTGAGGCGAATTGCGATAGTCTGTGCTGTTTGGAGCATGAGGTGCTTCGATCGTTTTGGCAATTTATTTGGCACCCGATAGATGACAGAGAAGGATTCGTCAATGCTGGCTGGCTTTGTGGTCAGTTTGCACCAGATGGTCTAATATCGAACTGTTGATGGTTTTCACTGCCCCTTTTCTTAGCCATACTGGGAGGTGTTCTCGACCACGAAAAATCAAGTTCCTAGAACAATGACGATATAACTTGCTCCACAAGTGCAGTTGAATTGTCAGGTACAATTGGAATTGGCTAGTTTAGGTACTTCATGTTTCATTTAGGAGAATCACCATTGGTCGTGTAGAAAACGTGACTTGTAGTTTACCAGTATTAAAAGTTCTCTGAACCGATTTTCTTAATTTCATCGTAATTATTTCACTTGATATATCGGATTTGAATTGCAGTCGTATATAAAGAGGCTTCCTGTTTACGGATAGTGAGTTGTCCTTTTCCACTTTCTTTGTCATGTGTTTCTTGATAAATTTGTCGGGATAGCTATTTACGATCGAAGTATCATATACAATGCTAAATTCATCTTCAATTACTTCTTCTGAGCATATAGCTGTAACTCTGTGGCTGAGGGTGTTTACTAAATTTCTCTTGTACTTGAGAGGAACGAAGCTATGAAAATGTGCATATTGTCCTGTCCATGTACTTTTTCTATGCAAATTTCTTTTTATGCTATCATATGGTTTTATTATTATTATTATACAACATTCGGATAATCAACACCTGTGTCAAGTCAGTTTGTCTATATGTGTCAGAAACTAGCACTATAAGTCACAAAAAGTATTTCCAACTGCCTACGGGAGAATTTTATCAACAGTTGCCCACTTCGCAGACTCTCTGTTGAAGATCAAATGGCCAGCCAACCAGAAAGAATTAGCGGCAAGAAACTCTGCTGTGGAACAAACCAAACAAGAACCTATTATTCCACAAATATGTAGGAGGAAATGGAAATGGACTGGACACACACACACACACACACACTGAGGGGACAGTCGAATGGCATCGCGCGCTAGGCCATCTCTTGAGTGGAACCCAAACCGGAAACGGCGAGTGGGTCGTCAGCATAAGGTTGACATGGAGGAGATCGTGTGAGGAAGAGATGAGAGAGTTTGATCAGTCGTGGACCCAGATGAAGAGGACAGAAGAAAATAAAACAAAGTGGAAATGTGTTGTTGAAGTCCTATGCTCCACTCGGAACCCAAAGGAACAGTAATACTAATACTGATTAAAAATCAAATTTTTGGAAGTTGTGACCAGTAGGGTGCAGCAGGTTGGGGTGTTGGGGACAAATACTCACCGAAGACAATAGCTAGTGGTAGCGGTATATCATGAATTGGCAGAGGTTAGAATTCATGAACTGGCTGGCCATTGGATCGGGTCCCAGTGGCTACTGGATGGTCTACGAGCTCGCTAGCCTTGTAACCAGAAGGTCCTGGGTTCGAACCCCGATGGGCACGTACTGCTGAAGAGTCCTAAACCAGGACGACACAGTTGTTGAGTACTCCCACCTGGTTTTCCAATGGTTCTCTAACCAATGTCAGCTCATGATAAAATCCTGTAACTAAAAATAAAATCATGAGGGTTTTAATAAACGTTGAACAGACTACTGATGGATATACCAGATATTTTTAGGATTCTTTAATTGAACATTCAAAACGAAATTCAAATATATATCTTACGTGTTAATTTTTGACAAATGCGAATAATTCATCGCTTTCAAATCTAATTGTGTAGCTGATTTCAACCTGTTATCCATATCAGTATGAAAACGAGTTAAACAATTTGTAAAACGTTGAAAACTTGGCAGTGTTGTTTGACTTAAACTGATCGAATCATTTTTAATTTGCACGGGTGGATCTACATTTGATGTAATTTGTATAGACTCTCTTGTTTCACTCGACTTTATCATTAAAGAACGACCTATGGTAGGAGAGAAACAGTAAAGTGAAAAGTCAATGAGACGAAAGCAAAACTATGAAAGCTTACGATGAGAACTGCTCTCTCTCCCTCGTTTGTTAGTCAAAACTAAAGTATATCAAGAAAGAGGTTTTAGCGGATAGATCAATATGATTTGTTCTAGGTATGGCTCACTGGTTAGTGGATATATCTGTACATTATCGCTATACACTATTATGTAACGTAATTCCATACCAGATGTTAAGAGGTGTTAGGCTAAAGAAGCCTTAATTCCCTAGTCCAGTGGTCAAAGGATTCAGTCATATATGTGATCATCTGTTAGAGTCTGGTCATTCAGCCCCACGTGATTCATCCATCAAGGTTATCTACACGCCAAAATCGAATCTCTTCGAAACTTTACGTTTTCTGATGCATAGCCAAAGTTTTAGCTATACATGAACAGAAACTTAAATTATGTGTTCAAAAACGTTTTGTCAAACCCCTTTCTTTACCTTGGTCATAGTAATATTCTTTCTAGTTTTTATTTTATTTTACCACTTGAATTCATTCCACTTCACTTCACATCTTCATTCTTATCGTAATCGTACTCCTAATTTTTAAAATTTTTAGACAACACTTGACATTTTTGATATCAATTCACTTATAAAACAATCTTTAATAATTCTGTAATTTCTCCGCTTCAACTCTACACCTTATAACATTTTAATTATCATTATTCTTATCACTTATATATGTATATTGACTGAGCAATTATTTAGTGCCACTGAATAACCTTTTTCTGTAATATAAATACGACTGTACAGCTTGAAAATGAAGTCGTTGAAAAGAAATTTCTTCGCTGAACGAAACAAAAACTGTGTTTTTACTTATGAATAAAAGGGTATTTTTCGTGATATGCTTAATGGCTTAGTGTTATAGTGACCAACTTCAAAATGGAGTAATCAGCATTTGAATTTCCGAAGGGGCACAACTTTCTCCAAAGCTGTACTTACACCTTGATAATGAATGTCAACGTTAATGGGGTGCAGGCTCTTGACTTCCTGCCAATTGGTGCTTCTTTACGCTTAATATCAAATAAACAGCACACTATAATGTAAAGGAGTGTTTTAGCACTCATCTTAACGACTACATCGCATGCACGATGCAAGCATTTTAATAAAAATACTTGGATCTACTGTCTGTCTGTCTGTTTTCGAAATAAAACTTTGCACCGGTGTGCATCAGTTCAAGTCGCCACACTCCCTCCTTGTACCACACAAAGCAACAGAAGAAAATAAAAAAGAAATGCATAAGACAGACAGTAAACAGAGTTTGAGACAAAGGAATAGTAATAACGAAGAACAATATAGTTTCATCCGAAGTCATAAGGAGTGGATGCATCTGCGCCAGCCATTGAGAACGATTTTGAGCCATATCACCAATTGTTTCCAACCATTGGTTTTTACCATCTCGAAGACCCTAACCAGGAAGTCTACACCTTCCTAAGTGGCCGGTTTAAACCAACTGTTGTGGATTTCATTTACCGACTAGGCCATGTTTTGGTTTGACCGCCGCTGGCTCATTTTCAGCCTGACCCTATGTCAGCTGACATTGCCTGTCGGTCGAGGAAGGCGATAGCTAGACATGCATAAATAACACATGTCGTAACCATCTCATTCGATGTTATTTCACAGCCCCATCGAATCATTTCCCCTTCCTTACCTAGTACTCGAAGCGTAACCTCAATATTGCTCACCTTATTATACCACCTCACACGGGAGATAGAACGCAGCCACCCCTAATCAAAGACAGCTAATCTTCTCATGTCTTTTACTCTCAATGGCTAGGTCTCACAGCCAGCCATAAAGGAGGACGGAGCGGACTGGTGGGCAGTACACTCACCCTTTGATCGATAGCCAGCCGGATATCGCGTCTACGCCAGAAACGGCGTAAACTGCCATGTGCAAAACTAGCCCTCTGTATCCGTGCTGAGATTTCCTCAGAGATCAACCCGTTGACGTTGGCTGATGGTACTTCCCAAATAAGTGGAGCGGTCAACGTGCTCTACCACCACACTTCCTATTTCTAAACTAGGAGTCGCCGTAGTCCATGAGTTCAAGCCATCCTTCTAAAAAATGATAGACACTAAATTTAGTATTATAATCATCATAATTATACTGAAATACAAAAGACTCACGTGATAATCGTATTTTAGCTAAATGCATTCTACGTATCTGTGATAATCTTGCCGCTCGGCGTAATGATATCATGCTTTCTGAAGAAGTTGTTGATAACAGTATAGGCAATTCAACACGATAAACATAATTACGACCAATAGGAGAGGATTTCACATTTTCCACTTCTGTCCCACTATTCGTTTGTTTTTGCTTCTGTATTTTCAACTTCTTCGCCTTGCCGTCATCATCATCATCATCGTCATGGTGATCTGCACCACCAACGTCATTGACATCACCATTAGCCTTACTGTCACTGGCATGCCTTTCATTATCATCTTGTAATGTCTTTGTAATGATGAATAAAATATGCTCTCGTCTGTTCTCTGATTGACTGGCATTTTGACTCGACTGTTCACTTTGTGTCTCTTTATTATTAGTAGTAGTAGTTTTATCCAATTGTATAATCTCTTCGAATAACTCATAATATTTCAATAAGCATATTGTAAAGACAGTTAAACCATCATCAGTTAACTGATTGATATTTGCACCAAAGTCTAACAATAAATTGACCAAATTCATATTCCATGTCAACTGTACACGTATGAGAAGAGAGAGAATAAGGGACAAAACAGGATATGAGGTTATTACAAGAAAACAAAAGAAACACACAAGGCAAAGTAATACAACTGTCACAGTGGGGAGTGCGGGGGAGAACTGTAACCTCACACCTATCGGTAAGAATTCAGTGAAGAGACTCTTTTCAAATTTATTAAATAAGAGTTACGTAATGACATGAATAGTTTGATGATATGTTGACGACATCTTTATCATCTGTGATGACGGTCACGATCTCAATCAACTACTGCAAATATTCAACAAATGCCATCCAGCCACAAAGTTCACTCTAGAAACTGAAAATGAATCTAAAATCCCTTTTCTTGATGTTGAGCTTACAAGGAGAGATGACGGAATTTTAAGAAGGTCAATCCATAGGAAACCGACTTGGAACGGACAATTAACAAGTTTCTACAGCTGGGTACCAATCAGTCGGAAAAGAAACCTAATTAAATCCCTTACCACTCGCGTCAGACGCATCTGCAGCTCCGACACCATGGAAGAAGAACTAAACTTCCTGAGGGAAATCTTCATACAAAATGGCTACCCACCAAGATTCGTAGACAAAAACATCAAACAGAAAAACCAAAAGCAAGAGACATCATCCGTGCCAAAAAGATACTTTATATGGACCTCAACTTCAAAGGAGACCTACTCAGTGACGTCCTTAGAAGGAGAATTTCCACCTCTTTAGGAGGAACATTCCCTGCGGTAACACTAAGAATAGTGTTCTCCAGTCGCCCGCTGATCTGCAGAAACCCAAAGGACAAGATTCCGCACATGACCACTTCTATGTGTATATATCAGTTCACCTGTTGCTCTGGAGCCAGGTACATCGGTCGTTCAACGCGCATCCTGTCTAAAAGGGTCAAAGAACACTATCCAGCGTGGCTACAGAAAGGAAATAATGGCCATATAAGGAGTGCAATAATCGAACATCTCGTCAATACTGGTCATTCCATCTCAACGAACGCCTCCTTCAAAGTAATCTACAAAGTGAAGAACAACCTTCCAAAGACAGTACAATCCGTCTTCTTTGCATCGCAGAAGCCCTAGCCATTCAGTTGGTGGAACCAGAACTAGAACCAGAAAATTATCCAACCACTTCTACTCGCATGGTAACAACTTCGTTGATTTGACCTAACTTTTCTTTGTTTGTTTGATTTGACCTTACTTCTGTTTGTATGCTTATTTTTCTAACAAATTTATTACCAAGCTGTACAATCATATATGTATATATGGGCTTATTTAAGAAATTATATCCGATGAAGGAATTGAATCATAGGTGTGGATGCATAAAATAATAGTAAAAGTAGCATGAAATGCAATTATAACTTAAAATATTTGTAATTATAATCATAGTTATGTGCGTCGGTGGCACAGTGGTTAAGACTCTCGCCGACCGTGCACATGGCTCGAGGTTCGATCCCCTACCGACGCACATCTGATATCTATGGTCGGCCTGCAAAATTTGGGCTACCGATATCACATGCTGAAAATTCCATACATGTACGAAACATACAGTGTGGAATCAAGCTGTAATCCAAAATAAAATAAAAAATAATAATAGTTAAATATTAAGTGGCTAAACAATTAATGTCATATATAGAATAATTCATACGATGGATAGAACTTGGAAGGGGAGTGCAGTTATAGGATGAATAAGCAAATCGAATTAAAATAAAAACGTTACATAATGTTGTGTGAAATGTGATAACATAGAATTTAATGTTGCAAAACAGAAATGATTTAGAATGACAAGTGGAACAAGTGAAATAATACCCGGGGCTATTTCAAAGTGAGAACAGTAATAGTGACCATTGCTATGATAAAGGAAGAGTATACCAAATTGAATAAACGAAACGAAAAATTGGTAGAGCCAAAAAATGTCATTAGGGATTAACATACTTTCATATAAGAAAAGAACTTGTGCACTGTAGTTGAGTATAATTCCATTATGGAATGGAACTTTTTATTTTGATAAAGTCTCACAGTGTTATATAGTAATATTTACTGATGAGTTTTCGAGGACAATTTATTGCTCTTAACCATAACATACCTTCACATTGAAGTTGAAAAAATCCGGATCTTATTTTACATGCTGAGTGATGCTGATCACCACACACACACTTGAGAGTAATGAAAGCTCGCCTTGCTTTCTCGCTGATCCTTGCTTTGATGATATCCTCATCAGTTCCATCTGCCTGTAGTTGAAACGGCGCCTTACAGGTAGGTAAGTGGTGAAGGAGGTTGCTTCTTTCAGATTTCTCCCATTTATGCTGGCTAATTGTAGCCTGTTGTTGTTGTTGCTGCTACTGCTGCTGTTGCTGTTGGCCAGGAATCTCCATCACCTCTGTTTTCTCTGCGTCCACCTGAAGTCCCTATTATCTTTGATGCTTCTTCTGCCAACTTTTTGCTTTTCACTTACATATCTTCCAGTTTATGGGAATCAGACATACATCATCGGTTAAATCCAGATCCTCCAAGTCTTTTGTGTGGGTCCATTTTATGCCTGTTTCCTCTCTACCAGCTGCTGTCTGTCGCATTTTCCAGTCCACTGTAGCTATGAAAATCACTGGAGATAGTAGGCAGCCAGTCAGCTTGTCTTACTCCCGTCTTCACTTCGAAGGATTCCGTGAGTTTCCCGTTATGGATTACTTGGCATGCAGCATTGTCCTACAACTTTTGGCTGAGACGTATAATTGTTAGTGGAACCCTCAAATTCATTAATAATAATGGTTTTCAAGTTCCTCAGCCATTGCAAGAATTTTGTGTACTGACCATTTAAAAATTGTAACCAATTAATTGAAAACTACACCACACCTTTTCTAGTGTCAATCAACGTGTTAAGCAGTTAAAATTTCAGGGTAAACTTCTTGACTGAAACCTAACACAATACTAGATGACTGATTCCTTCTAATTGTTTTACTCTACCATAGTGTATACCCATTATCTTGCTGGATACTGGGGCTAGGAATGTCAAGCTTCGAAATAAAATGACTGATAAATTGCTCTTTGAGACATCTGACTATCCTGACCTGGATACGTAGATGTGGCTTGAAAAGAACAATTCAGCTGGAGACAATAAGTGATAATTGGACGACACATTAGATTTTGCAAACACAAGAAACTGTCACAATTTTATTTGAATTGACAGAAGTTAGGATTCATGGGCTGACTGGCTGACTGGATCGGGTCCCAGTGACTACTGAATGGTCTTCGAGTTCACTAGCCTCTTAACCAGAAGGTCGTGGGTTTGAACTTCCTGTGGTGAGTGCGTACTGGTGGAAAGTTCCAAGAACTAGGACGAAACAGCTATTCAGTACTCCCAGGTGGTTTACCAATGGTTCTCCCACTGATGTCAGCTAATAATGAAATTATCCAACCAGCCAATAGAATATTCTTTCTTGGCACATTTGTTTTTATCATTTAACTACGAAATGTTAACAAATGTCCCATCTTTTGTGAACCCCTCCAAAATTAACTAACAGAATCAGCTTCATTCTCGAATGCCTTGAAGACATTTTAAATCCGAACCGGAAATCCCGTCTTCGTTAGCTCATCAGGAACATGAGAACTCATGAGTGTCTTCATACCGTGCAGATTTGTCATTATGTTTGACCAGTTCGTATTCCATATCAGCTCGATAACAAAAACAAGATAAGCGTAAATGAAGCAATTTTGTATGAATATGTCCACTAGTTTCATACTTGAAATACGAATAAATGTTATGCAGATAAGATGAATGAGTGTTAATCAAAGTAAAGGGGAATCGTAGTAAAGTATTATTATTATTGTTTCCTTTAGTTCCTAGAGGAACATAGGGCTTCAGCCACGCGTCTTCATTGCCCACATACTTTCATCTCCTCTTCGCATCACCACCTCCTTCATGTCTCCCTCGGAGGACAATCATTGCAAAAATGAACACATATAGATAGAGGGTCAAGCAGTGAATGCTTAAAGAACGAATCAATATCTAAATGAACATGAGAACACGGAAAAAGTGATACTACATAAAAATGAAGACAGGTGAAACAACTACCGAGATTTGTTAAAATATACCTTATCTCATTAATGATCTCAATACAAAAATAGATAAGTTCAAGAAGGAGGGAAAAGATGAACAAGTTTCTCCTGTATGTTAGTAGGCTCAGCTCCCCAGTCTTGGAGACTAACTCATGAGTAACACGGATGTGAACGGTTCACACTGATTCGACGGGGTACTTCCAGTCTTATAGATCACTATGGAGTAAGAAATCGTTGAGATCAAATGACCAATGTCAACTAGTTGTTTAATTATTAGTAGGCTGCTCACGGTACCACTCTTCGTGGGCATGAAGAATGGTATTCCTTCACCTTTTTCAACATAAGCCTTGTTGACCGATCGATATACTTAGCTTTCTTAGTCGTGAGTGAATTAGTATGTACACAGAAAAAGTCATGTGTGCGATCTTTCCCTTCAGTTTATTGAACAGTAGTGAACTACTTTGATTGGATACTAGTAACTAGTGTGATGTATCTAGTCCTTTTCTTTGGTGCAGATTCAATTCTATCAGTCAGGTTTGCAAGGTGGCCACAATTCTAGGTAGCTCTCCGGTTCGAATCTCAGAAGCGACATGAGTTCCTTCACTGTTGCAGATATGCCTTGCTGACGAGTGCCAACTACCACAAAACCTAGGTCAAGTAAGGATTCCTGTGACCGACTGCCTCCAACTATCTAATATCATCGAATAGTGAACTATCTTCAAGACAACAGATCTAGGTACATGTGAAACAAGAGGACCTTACTATAGATCAATTCACTTCAAATGTGAAAGAGAAGGTTCATATACATGGAAACTTTTTAAGTCTTAAATTCGTAAAAAGTGGTCTAGCTTCAAAATAAAGAGCACACGTTTAATAAACACAACAACTGTCTACGCTTAAGTAGATCCAGTTTGATATGACCCACATAAAACTTATGGTACGTTGGTGGTTCAGTCGTAGAAATGCTTACCAGGCAAGCAAGTGGTTTGAGCTTCGACCGCCCAGCTGACGCACTCCTAAATCTCGCTCAGCCGCCAGCAGTAATGCCAGTAAAGAGGGAAGTTTGAGCGTGAGGCTAGCAACCTTACCCCGTAAAAATAAAAACCAGTGCTAAAGAAGATTCAAGTCTCTAGCTTTGAGTTTGACGTTCCACTCTGAACGTATAAAAACTATAACAACTGAACTAACAAAACATCAAGATCGGTAATGAAAAAACAATCCATCAAAAATCACACTGAAACGACCAGAACTTGAAGAATTGAATTCATAACAATAAATGAAACGACGAAAACAAACATATTCAATCGTACCAGATACGTTTCATCTGGATACAAACCTGAAGACGACGGTGGTTAAGATTTACCAAAAAAAAACCCAACTTGGAGAACTAAAAACTCCACACATCAACATGCAAATACTTACTGGCATGTGAAATTTAATCGTTTCTAGTTAACATAATTAAAAGATTCAAGTATTAAGTTAGTTTATATTCCAATATCGATCTTACAAACGCACGAGTGACCTTCAGCCGACCAATCAGAAAAATGGGGAAGTTTTGCACGAAAAAATGACGTATATTTACAAGAAGATGCATGAAAACACACTAAATAGATTATCTTTCCCTGAAATGACTTAAAAATACGTCCCAGTTATAGTGAGGAGTATCACCTGCGAAGTTAGACTAGATGACTAAAGATAAGCTGTTTTTGTGAACTGTTTATCTCTCTTATCCTGTGTTGCGTGGTCTTCCCCAAAAGCCCTCGTTTGAATTACTATGGTTTTCAGTAAGAGAATTGACGACTACACACCAGGAAAATGAGGATAATAAAACAAATTAGAATAAATGACATTAACTATAAATCAACCCTGATCGCGACCCTAACCTTAATCCTAACCCTAGTCATAACCATTATCCAAACCGTAATTCTAACCCTAATGCTAATCATAACCCTGATCCTAACCCTAACGAGGTATTAACACATTGTCTAAATAGTACTTAAAAACGTGATCTGGGTGAAATTTGCAGTTTGGTATGTGAATAGCATTGGTATTTCGGCTATGATAATGACAGGTGTCATTAGCCAACGACTAGCATGCTTTCAAGGTCATTGAAGGGTCATTCGCACTACCGGGACGCTATTGTTGAACTTCGCCCTTACCGCAAACTAAATCACTGGAAACCAGGGGCTACTGAACAGCAGTTTCGTTAAAGTCCCCAACTCGTCAGCAGAGGATATCCAGTATCTGGCCACAGATCGAAATCAGAATCTTCAAATTGGCAGTCAAATACGCTGACGAGTCAGTCAGCAGGAATCCAGTTACCTTGAATTTTAAATTATGTGAATTCACAGTATAGTGTTGCTGCAAACCAGGCTCATGAATGCGCAACTATTTCACATCTGAAACCAGTTAAGGAATCACTGAATACCTAGGAAGGAATAAGCCGCTGTTTAGTTCTCCTTGCATTTTCTATAATTCTACAACCAGTGTTCGGTTTGTAACCACATGCACAATGAAATTAATTAAATCAGAATCCCTACAAAAAGACACCCAAAATCTGAATTTTGTTTTAATTTTACTAAATCAAGTGAGTAAATTATTAAAGTGACTGATAGAATTGAGTCTGCACCAAAGAAAGGACTAGAAACGTCACACTAGTTACCAGGGTCCAATCAAAATTATTACACTTTGAATCGATCAGCTTACCACAGCACCAAGTAATCCAAATTGTCCTTGACTATCAGCAACATTTGGATCAACACAAAATTGACTTTCATTCACCTGATTTTCAATTTGTAATAAATTTTTAACTTTATCAAATTGACCATTAAAACAATATTGTATAAATTGAATTGCCAATGTTTCATATCTCCCGGTTGATAAAGGTTGTGTGCTGCTTTCATGTTTCGTTTTTACCTTGTGATTCGTATTAGACTTTTTCGTCAAGGATTTTTTAGATAATTTATTCCATATAGTTGACCAATTTTCAATGTAAAATGTATTGACTGCTGAATTGTGTTCATTTGTGTTCTCTTGAATGTTATTCACCTTGTTACCTATGCTCTGATCAGTTTCATCTGTTGAGGATGTGATTAAATGATGCCACGGTAGATTTACTGTTGTATTGCGTAGAAATCCTTGTAAATGTGCAGTTTTTGTTATTTGTGCACGCATATTTACTAGGCAGACTGTTTGATTTTGTTGAAATTGTGAACTAATAATAATAATAATAAAGCGAAATGGTGAATAAAACGGCTAGCAAATTTATTTTATCACTTGTCACAGTAGAGAAAAACCACATCTCGAAAAGACAGCTTCTGTACCAAAGAAAACTATCTGTCTTCATTAACCTACTATTCAAGGGCGACCAGATTTTGCAATTGACAGCTACCTCAAAGACATTGGTCAGCCATCAAAAGCATATTCTTCTCCGCCACATCTCTTTTTCTCATTTGCCGAACATTTTTGATCCCTGTACCTACGATTAAAGGACGAAATTCTGTGGACTCTACTTCAGACTGTATCCACAAGTTCACCTGCAGCTGCGGTGACACCTATGTAGGTTGAACCAACAGATTGTTTCAATGTCCTCGAAAAGAACATGTTCCAAAATGGTTATTAAAACATATAGAAAATCCCAATGCAATTAATCTGAATAGAAATCCAGCATCATACATTGTAAAGCACTTATTGATGTCAGGTCACAAAACCAATCAATATTAATGACTGTTTCACAATTATTTCACATAAATCTAACTCAAGGTTGGTTTTTGAAGGTGACGGAAGCACTTTGGGGATTAATCACATACAGCCTAAACTGTGTGTACAAAAATCAATAGACTTCAGTCATCGCATACCATAGACTACATGACCTATTTAAATATGATTGGTCATTGGTATGCACTTTTGTTTTTGTTTTTTTGCAACTTCGACCGAAACAAGCTGGATTCAGGAGAAACAAATCACGTATTGATCAAATCGCCACTCTACGGATCATCATTGAACAAAGCTTGGAATGGCAGTCACCTCTCCATCTCAACTTCATCGACTTTGAAAAGGCCTTCGACAGTGCAGCGTCAATCGAGAGGTGATTTGGAAACTACTTCGCTATCGACAATTATACGTCTCATCCAACAGTTATACGACAATGCTGCATGCCAAGTAATCCACAACGGGAAACTTACGGAAGCCTTCGAAGTGAGGACGGGAGTGAGACAAGGCTGCCTACTATCACCAATAATCTTCCTGATTGCAGTAGATTGGATAATGCGACAGACAACGGGCAATGAGGAAACAGGCTTAAAATGAACTCACACAAAAAACTTGGAGGATCTGGACTTCGCCGATGACAAATATTTGTGTCTGATTTCCCACAAACTAGAAGATATGCAAGTGAAAAGCAACAAGCTGGCAGAACAAGCATCCAGAGAAGACAGCACTTCCTTCAGGTGAACATAGATAAAACAGTGGTGATGAAGATTCTTGGCCAACACCAACAGCAACAACAACAGACAAAAATCAGCCAGCGTAAATGGGAGAAACCTGAAAGAAACAACATCCTTTACCTACCTACCTGGGAAGCATCGTTTCAACTACAGGCGGAACTGACGAGGATATCAAAGCAAGAATCGGAAAAGCAAGACTAGCTTTCATTACTCTTAAGTCTGTGTGGAAGTCAACAGCACTCAGCTTGAAAATGAAAATAAGATCCGGATTTTCAACTCCAATGTAAAGTCAATGCTACTACACGGATCAGAGACTTGGTCAGCACGTCATAAAGAGCACCTCAAACAAACTTCAGACCTTCATTAACAGTTGTCTTCGCTCAATACTACTCAAGATCAGATGGCCAGTCAGAAAAGATCAGCAACAGGGATCTCTGGGAGCAAACCAACCCAGCAATAACCAATTGTGAAACAAATAGGCAGGAAGAAATGGAGATGGATTGGCCATACTCTGAGGAAAACATCAAGTAACATCACTAGACAAGCCGTTGCTCGAGTGGAACCCGAAAGGGAAGCGGCGAGTTGGTCGTCAGTGTGGGGGGTGAATTGGAGGAGATTATGTAAAGAGGAGATGAAAGCATGTGGGAAGACTTGGAGCGGGGTGAAAAAGTTTGCAGAAAACAGAAGGCAATGGAGGTGTGCAGCTGAAGCCCTATGTTCCTCTAGGAATTAAAGGATATAATAATAATAATAATAAATAATTTGTTTTTTTTGTTTAACTGAGTAATTCTCATGAACCTTATTTTATTATTGTTAACCATGTTAGTTGTAAAGTGGTTGCGAAGAAACTGCGGAATGACTATATGATCTCGCGAAATTTGTCTTCTTAATGCCTTATTCAAATTTACCAAGGGGACTAGTTGTTTTAAATTTATTTTGTTTATTTTAGAAAGATAAAATATTCAAGGTTTTTAGATGAGAATATGAAGACAGGGTATAATGTGTCTTATGCTAACAAGTCCTGGACTAAGATTTTGTACCTGTCAGGGGTTGTCGAAAGGATATATCTGCAACCTCGACAAAACTAAGACCGACGAGTCCCAAGAAGTTTGAAGCCATCCTCTTAAAATGCACCTCTTTGATGAGTCATGTGCACTGGTGACCACAGTGTAAGCTATACTGATAGGATAAGAACAGCCTCGAGGCTAATGAGTAGATACATGATACTGGCTACTCCCTAATAATTTCTTTTAACACTACATAAAATTCAGTAAAACCCTACCAGGAAAGGATGTCTCTAAGTTCTAATGCGAAGTGGTAGACGGTAAGGCCAATATAAGACAGGGTTGGGATGATGCTATTTCACGAGCCCGCAGAAGTTAGAATTCACTGGATCCCAAAGTAGTGATTATGTTGTCAGTAGAATAGTTTCGTGACCTATATTTTTTGTTTGATTATAGCTTGACTACACACCGTATGTTTGCTACAAGTATGGAACTTTCAGCATGTGATATCGGTAGCCCAATTTCGCAGGCCAACTACTGATATCAAGGATCGAACCATGAACCATGTGCATGGTCGGCGAGCGTCCTAACCGAACAAAATTTATTGTTCATAATCATATCATCAATTATAATCACACGACTTCGATACTTGAGTTTTATAGTTTTGTTTTTCTCTCATATTTGTTTTGGTTGGGGTAGTAGAATTTAAATCATCCGTAGTATTTCCATACAAAGAGGGAATCGCCGAAACCTTACGCAGGAATAAAAGTAGCATTCAAACCCACAAACTCAATTAGAAACAAGCTTTGTCAGTTAAAGGATTAATCCTGCGGAGCCTTTAAAACACAACAATTTACTTCATCTAATACTCTGCCTGCAATGATTGTCAGGTCAAATACATAAGTCAAACTAGTAGAACAGTTGTAGTCAGACTAGTCGTTCACAAAAAATCTAGCAGCAAAATCTAGATTTTCTATAGTTTGGTTTGTAAGGGTTAGTTATGCATACCTTGTAACCGAAAGATCCTAGGTTCGAGTCCCAGTGGGTGCATACAGCCGATGATTCCCAAACTAGGATGAAATAGCTGTCCAGTAATCCGTGTGGCTGATTTTCAATGGTTCTCCAACTGATATCAATCCGTGATCATCTCGTAAAAATCTAGATTATTTGACCCGAATAAGATAAGAAATCTACAGAATAGTTCACCTGTACATAGCACTCACTACATGCAATTACACACAACCATACAATAGGATGGATTGGATAAAATGACAGTTTTAAAATCTAATGTAACAACTGGGTGGAGGAATAGATTGATAACAACGGAAGCTTTGTTTATTGTATCAACTGCAAACACGTGTATCAGGAAGGACTCAATACCTGTCTAGGTAGACATCTGGAAAATCCTACTACCCCGAAGACGACAAATAGGAGAGAACAAAGAAAACGATAAAACTGAAGTTTCGAAGTCGTGTGATCATAATTGATGATATGATTATGAACAATGACAAATTTTGTTTGAAACTTCGTTATCCAGTTAAGAGTAATACTGTTTCACAGACTGTGTGATATATCTAATAAACAAACTAATATAGAATTACATACACGACCACAGTGCCTAAATTTTACACATCTATTAATAAATATTTTAATCTTTCCTAGGTTGCTATGGTAACTAAAGAGGGGAAATTTAACATTCACCTGTTTGACATTCATCATGGATCCATGAGAAACTGTGAAGTAAGCAGAATTGAAAAACGAAAATCGTGAAAAAAACAAGAGTTAATAATCACTCACTCGAATAAAGAATCCTGTTTGAAATTATTCTCATGATGAGTTTGTTTTATTGTGTCAAAGAATGGATTTATCATTAGATTGTTTTTCAAATTATTCCGTTTTGAATCTTTTTCTTGATTGCATTTTTTCTTATCCTTATTTTCACTGGCATTTAAATTATCATTTTGTTGATTAGATTTTAAAATTTGTAAAATATTCTTTAAACCATTGAACTTTATGATAGAGGAATCAATAAATGTTGGTAAACAACGTATTAAATGTTCAAAACTTTGATCAGCGATAAACTTTTCAAATAATGGACTCTTCATATTCCATACTTGAAATTTTGTAGGTAAATTACTGTGTTTTAATATCTAAAATATGAGGGAGAGTTGGGGGAAGGTGAAACATTATTTTTATTTATTACTGCATTGATGAAAAATCACAAAAAGAATATTGTTTTTGCTGATTTACGGCTTTTTAATTTAATATCACGTAGGCGTTTCTACGCACCAGTGGTTCATCGGTGGAGCGCTCGTCGATCACGCACGTGGTTCGAGGATCGATCCTCTGTAGATGCCTTCCTGTGCCTCACTAAGCCGATAGTAAGGTAGACAAAGAGGGGAGGGTGAGTTTGGGGCTAACATCCCGTAAAAAAGTTTTAAAAATAAACCACTGTTTCCAAAAAATTCGACACTCTATCTTGAAGCCTCATGATACACTAGGAACGGAAAGGAATTAAATAAAATAATAATAATAATAGGTATTTCTACAAGACATCAAAATTTCCCATGTGATGTGAATTAAGAACACCTGCTTCTATGAGTTCGATATAAAGCTGTACAGTTATTCAGGGTTTTATATGTACAATGATAGTCCTACATAGGTTGTAACAGAAGAAAATTTTTTGGACGCGAAGAAGAAGATTTGTAGTTCACGTGGGATGATTTTGATATGTGGTTGTGTTCTCTGAGCTGAACAGTTTATTTGAGAAGCTTCCGTTGACTTACTAGGCAACATCTTCAGAGCGTACTTCAATTTGTTGAAGTGAGCTCAATTCAACTGGGACAACCAACGTTCAAATATTAGACAGAGGAAACATCGAGAATGTCAGAGAATTTTTAGAAACCCGCCTGGTATTCCAGGGAATCACCAATCAATAGACACATTGAGAGAGACAAAATTTACCAAATCTCATACAATAAAGGGTCAAAATTCAAGTCAAGGAAACAATCAACACCAATACCAATACAAGTAGCCGAGGTGTGAAAACACGAAAACGACCAATCACGTTCAAGGTCACTCATCGAGATAGATGATCAATAAACTCGTGGAGAAATCTAATAGCTCACTTCAACAAATTGAAGTCTGCTCTGAAGATGTTGCGTAGTGGTGGGGCAATGAAAACTTCACAAATAAACTATCCGGCTAAGAGAAAAAAACTTCATCTAAAATTGACAGTAAATTCTAAACTTTGGTGTCAATTATCATTGAATATATAAATATCTTATTGTTCCCTTGGGTTCCTAGTGGAGCATAGGGCTTCAACTGCACTTCTCCACTTGCTTTTGTCTTCCCTCTGCCGTACTTTTCACCTCCATCCATGTATGTCCATACTCTTTCAACTCCTCTTCACACGATCTCCTCCATGTCACCCACCCTTGCACTGACGTCCCACTCGCCGCTTGCTTTCCTTTCGGGTTCCACTCGACCAATGGCCTGACGCGCGCCATGTCACCCAGCGAGATGCCTCCTCATCAGCGAGTGTCCAATCCACCTCCACTTTCTCCTGCATATTTGTTGGTTGGCTATTGGTTCTTGTTTTGTTGTTTTGTTCCCATAGTTTCCTGTTGGTGATTGTTTCCGGCCCGGCCAACTGATCTTAATTCAGTAGAGAGCGAAGACAGTTAGTTGTTGATAAAGGTCTACAACCAGCTGTTGGGAATATTCTTTGTGACCCGCCCGCCAAGTTTCTGACCCGATCTGTATAGAAGAACTGACTGACTTGACATTTGTATTGAAAATCCGACCGACCGAATTTTGTTGTTGATTCTGGCTGAGTGACGAAGATTTCCAGATCGGTTTCATGGGTTGATGAATGTGTTTCTCGCCTTCTCGATTCTCGGTTTCACATCCTCGTCCGTTCCGACTGCCTGTAGTTGAGACAATGCTCCCTAGATAAGTGAATGAATGAATGAAGTAACCTCTTTCAAATCCCTCCCGTTGATGGTGATTGACACTGTTGGCTGGATGTTGCTGTTGTTGTTGTTGTTGGTTGGTTGGTTGGTTATTTTCATAACCTCCGTCTTGTCTATGTTCACCTGGAATCCTGTCCTCGCCGGCTGCTTCTTCGATCAGTTTGTCGGTTTTCGTTTGTAAGTCTTCGATTTTGTGTGACATCAAATATAAATCATCCACGCGTGAAATCCAGGTCTTCTAGGTTCTTCACGTCGGTTGGTCCAGGATATCCCTGTCTTCTCGTTGGTCACTGTCTGACGCATAATTCAGTCCCCACCACAATTAGGAATATCATTGGTGATAATAACCACCCTTGTCTGACTCCTGTGTTTACTCTAAACGCATCGCTGAGTTTTCCGTTGTGGATCACTTGACATGTGCCGTTGTCTTACAGCTGTTGAATAAGGTTGATGAATATTTGGAGTATGCCGTAGTACTCGAGTAGTTTCCAAATTAGTGAGTCACTATCACTACCCTGGCCGGCCTTCAGTGGAGACTAGAAATTCATGAATTTGGAATATTATCTTTCCTAATTTTTCTGACATTCAGTTTATTGTTATTTTGGTGCTATTGAAGTGTAATCTATTGACATTATCCTTACTGATTCGATGTTATTTAAGCAACATTAATGTTGTTCATAACACATATCATAACACTAATTCATTTGTTCACTATTATGTATATATAACTGTAGAGCCTGATTATGAAGGGGTTATCGAAAAGAGTATTCTTTGTTCAGTGTCCATTCTTTTGTATATCTACTTATATTGATACGTTCGATTAAGAATCATTCTAGCGAAGTGCACACAGTAAGTAATCCCTAAAACCCTAAAGATATCAATCAAGGAATCAATATTATCTACTGCTGCAAATTTCATCGACAATCAGCATGTACTAAAACAGCACAGGACACCTGTATCACAGAATATGCGTGTGTATTCAGATTGGATGCACAAGAGAGGAAGCCCCCTACAGGTATAAACACTCCTTGTCTTTAGTCAAACAAAAAAAACTTCAATGACTTTAAAAAGCATCATTCTACGGGTCTCCATCTTCAACCAGACACAACTCAACAACGTCAATCTGCCAGAAGTAAAGAATGAAAAAAAACACTGTATGGCTGATGCAGATACCCCTTTGAAATTTTCGATAAAAAGAAATTTGTCATCCAAGCATATTTAGCGAATTAACAACACTTATCCTTGAAAAGACTACTGTAGATGGATTCAGACAAAGCAACACTTTCTAAATATCTATTTTGTATAATCTATTTATTTGAGTTCTTTGTCAAGCTTAGCAAAATCCATGATACTTTCGGTTTCAGTGTTCCTTAAAACTATTGATTGGTCTTAGCTTCTCTATCCAGTCAGTGAGTAATCACTCCTCAAAGATAATAGGAAGAGTAGTGCTGAGAATGTGTAGCAGTTTATAATCACACGACACGGTTAATATTGAGTTAAGCTCCTAGATTCAGGCGAATAATTCATGTACATTAGAGTACCATTCATTGACTTTTATCATTGTGTATTCTTGTGCTAACAGTTATTCAACAGTTTCTGATATCCCTTTAAATATTTAAAAAAAAATTGAATATAACTAGCTGACATCATGTAAATCGGCATTTTTTTAAAACAAGATTATTGAGTTTATGCACGGAACAATGTTACCGTGACATGATGTCATTTAAAAAGAGACACTGGAGAGGGGTTCATATATTGAAAAGGGAATAAATGTTTAAATACAGTGGAAAAGGAGTTGCGTAATGAAGACAAGAGGTGGATAAGTTGATGAGTGAGTAACTAATAACTTGCGTAATAATGTGAGATGAGATAAACTCAAATCGCAGAAACAGGCAAAGCTTCGTCAAATAAAAGAAGAGAGAGGTTAAATAAAGCCAGAGATTACGTAATCTTTACAGGATTTCATCATGAGCTGACATTGGTTAGAGAACCATTGGAAAACTACCTGGGAGTACTGGACAGCTGTTTCGTTCTAGTTTGGGACTCTTCAGCAGTACGCACCCAGCGGGGCTCGAATCCAGGACTTTCAGGTTTCAAGGCGACCCAGTATACCATTATGTAATCAAGTTAAAAAGAGAGAGTGCAAGCGCATTCAGTTAGCAAGGTAAAGAAAGACTGATAATTGTTGTATTTTTGTGAACATATAAGTTGGGTTTCAAACGTGTGGCAGCAATTGGTTGTCTAACGGATTTGCGGAGAATTGAACTGTTTAAAAGGATTTCAGAGTGTTCCACCTTATGAGGCGTATTGATGAGATGTGTGACAGTGGCACTATTGAAAGCATCTTCTCTCTTGAGATGTAAGCGTTTCTATGCATATTCAGAAGGTCGATAATGTGCGTATCTTTCTATTCTTCTAATGTAACTGCTACTGCAGATATATGTAAACTTCAACACACAGACAGGGTTAACATGAAGGAAGTATCTGTCGAAACAGTATGCTGTCCGATAGACGGGAATCAAATTAGCTACAGAATGGGTCCTAGTTAGTGAGGTATTAAGTCTCCCCTTTTGACTATCCCTGTGATATTATCATCTTTAAATACGATATATATATATATATATGTATATATACACTCACGTTCAGTTAAATTCCTTCTTGATTTAACCTTTGATGTTGAACGTATGCAAAGCTAGTTGACAGAAGATTTGAATCTCGATTAGATCCCATCTGATATTCATTGATAAATCCGACTGTATATGTAGCCTGGGGCAGAAGACGTCCACTTCCTTGAAGACTTTTTATCTCTTCAACTAGTTCTGAAATTAACAGCTTTACAACTAAACTTTTCATGTCATGGCTGACCTTTTTTTAGCGTCTACAGAAATTTATCAGTATGTGGAAGTTATTGTTTTCTGACGTGTGCCATTGGTACAGCGGTAGAATGCTCACCAACCACGCCTAATATGGTCCATGGTTCGATCCCTGACCATAGACGCACTCCGCAAAAAACCTCGCTAACCTAGTAATTAGATTGGTAAAGAAAGAAGGTTGGGCGTGAGGCTGGCTAACACAACCCCAAGAAAATATATTGCACTGATTAAGGCACTCTACTCGTACTCATACAGCCAGGTCAGGGCTTACGGCGAGCTGTCATCTGAACTGATGACGACCAGTGGTGTCCGTCAAGGATGCCCATTATCCCCTTTTCTATTCAACTTCATCATAGATGTGTTAATGGACTTAACCCTAACTCACTTCAGCGACTCAGGGATTGACTTGCTACCAGGGTATGAATAATCTCGTTGACTTAGAATATGCAGACGATATAGTCCTTCTAGGCGAAGACGCTGACGAAATGCAGAGTCTTCTAAACACCTTGAGCCGCAATCTACGAATGTTTGGCATGCGATTCGCTCCCGCCAAATGCAAGATGATGTTACAGGACTGGACTACATCGACGCCTAGTTTAAAAATAGGACGTGAAGTGGTAGAGCACGTTGACCGCTTCACTTATTTGGGAAGTACCATCAGCCAGTGCCAACGGGCTGATCTCTGACGAAATCTCAGCACGAATACAAGGGGCTCGTTTCGCATTTGTTAGTTTACGCCGACTCTGGCGTAGACGAGATGTTCGACTATCGACCAAAGGGCGGGTGTACTGCTCATCAGTCCGCTCCGTCCTCCTTTATGGTTGTGAGACCTGGTCACTGAGAGTGGAAGACATGAAAAGACTAAGCTGCATTTGATCATAGGTGCCTGCGTTCTATTTCCCGTGTAAAGTGGCATAATAAGGTGAGCAACATGGAGGTTAGGCGCAGAGTTCTAGGTAAACAGGGGAAATCAATCGACGAAGTCGTGAAGCTACATCGACTGAGATGGTTAGGACATGTGTTACGTATGCCAAGTCATCGCCTCCCTCGACGAGCTATGTTAGCGGATATAGGGTCAGACTGGAAAAAAGCTAGCGGCGGTCAAACCAAAACATGGCTTTACCAGTCAATGAAATTCACAACGGTTGGTCTAAGCCACGTAGAAAGGTGTAGACTTCCAGGCTGGGGTCCTCGGGACGGTAAAAATCTATGGTTGGAAACAATTGGTGACATGGTTCAAAACCGTTCTCAGTGGCGCAGATGCATCCACTCCCTGTGACTTATGATCTTCAATGAAACTGTTTTGTATTTCTTTATTACTCCTTTGTCTCACACCTGTGCTCACTGTTTCTATTATGCTTTTCTTGTACTTTCTTCTCTTGCTTCGCGTGCTACACGGAATGTGGCGACTTGAACTTCCGCACATTTGTGCAAAGTTCTATATCGAAAACAGACAGACAGACAGATCCCGTAAAAATAATAAACACCACTGCTACAGAAACTTCAAGCCTCTGGCTCTAACTTGAAGCCCCATGTTCCACTCGGAACGTAAAGGAATAAAAAAAGTGTAAACCGGCAGCCCACAGAAATTTACATCATATACTACTGATGAGGAGAATGAGTAGTTCAACTGTCAGTCTTGTTATTAGTTGGTAATTGTTAACACGTTATATTAAAACTCAGGTAATTTGAATTCTAGGAAAAATATCCGTTTTAAATCCAAAGTGGAACACACTTTCTACTTGAAATTATACCATAAAATGTGTAAAAACTTATAGTGTGTGATGCAGGTAAACTGATATTTAGTTGAACCATGTGGGTGAAATTCACTACGTAAGCACAAATATGCATAAATTATCTTGAAAACCTCTAAAAACAAATTCTTAAAACTATAACAGAAACTTGATAGTCTGAATATCCTTTTTTGAATTCAACATTCAAGAATATGTTTTTTCTGGAATATTTGTAGTATTTGTTGTACAAATTCAAAAACTTCGCGCGTCACGAGAAGCTTTTTCAAAAGGCTAGTGCAGACCTCTATCAACAGTTGCCGCCTTCGATAGCTCTATGCTGAAGATCAAATGGCCAGCCAATCACAGAGAATTAGCAACAAGAAACTCTGCTGTGGAACAAACCAAACAACAAGAACCTGTTGTTCAGCAAAAATGTAGATGAATCGGGCATATACTTAAAAAATCGTCGAATAATATCTCGCTCCAGCCGCTGGGAAACGAAACGACGAATGGGGCGTGTGTTCAAGGGTGACATAAAAAAGATCGTGTTAGGAAGAGATTAGAGAATATAGGCAATTGTGAGGCCAACCAAATAGGATCACATAAGACAGGTCATAGTGGAGACACGTTGTTCTACTCGGAAGCCAAGGGGACAATAATAATAATACAATCTAGCGTATTCGCCTTTTTGGTAAACATGTGGCGCTGACACCTGTCAAGTGTAAAATGATTTCTGAAGGTTGATCTGCGTTGAGAAAAAAGACAGTTCAAGGATAACAACCGTAGTAGTTAAGCCTATTGGCAATATAATCATTTTTATGGGGATCACACAGCCTCCGTGATCCGGTTGGTGTGATAAGATTTCATCTCAGACAAAAGAAGGCTATGTGGATCTTCATTCTAACAAATTCCTAATAATAAATATTTTTTCCTTCACGTTCCCAGTGGAACATAGGGCTTCAAGCTAGTGGCTTGAAGTTTCTGTAGCAGTGTTTATTTTACAGGCTGCGGTTGCTAGCCTCATGCCCGACCTTTCCTCTTTACCAGCATTGTTTCTGGCTCAGCGAGGTAAAGGAGTGCGTCTGTGGCCGGGGATCGAACTCCGCACCATGTGCATGGTCGGTGAGCGTCCTAACCGCTATACCACCGACGCACAACAAATTCTTAGCATTAGTGAAAAGTATTCGAATGTCTACTCAGCAATGAGTTATACATTGTGATACAGTAAAGTCACTGGACATGAAATTTTTGGAAATGGCAGCAATTTTTCAACCGGTAACTAGAAATTCCATCATGGATAAGATTTTATTTTGATAAATCACACAGTGTTGTATAGTAATATCAAATGATGTCCACATTTCAAGCACAAACTATTGCCACTCATAATCATATCAAGTCACTCACTCACACAACTTTTTACTTCATTTATATACATGTGTGGAATTGATTAGATATTTGAATAAAAATCAATATGAGATAATGTACATTCAGAAATAATAATAATATCAGTGTTATTGATGAATTACAATCAGATGGGAAATAAGACGAGTATTTCTATAGTCAAAATAAGTAACTGATTAGAATGTTGTGATGTGCTTGAATTGAAACAGAATTTTAAGATTATTTATTATCCTCTTCTGATTTGACCGGCGGTAATAATATCTTCCATATTTCTGGTATTTGCATTGAGTCACTTCTATTGCATGTGTTGGGTGTAGACTCGATGAACCAGACAGGATTCAGTAATCAGCCTCTCTCTCTCTCCACCTATCTAGATTACTTTTTAGAATTTTAACCCTCTCCAACCTATTGTGTGGTTGTTTGTTAATGCGTGCAGTGCAACTGCTGAGCTTTTTTCTAAATTACTTATCTTCTCGAGGTCAACCATTCTTACCTTAGCTAATTCCATATTAGTTTGTTTATTAAATGTATCACACAGTGAAACAGTATTATTTACTGGATATCCAGTAAATACATCCAATAAACAAACTAATATGGAATTACTTACTACCACAGTGCCCAAGTTTTACACATATAATAATATTTCCCTTAGCTAAATTCTTATGTTCTGACAATCTGACTACCCCCGACCTACTAGTGAGTTCAGGATCTGCAGTTAATTCTTTTTTAACTGCTTCTAAGGCCATATTGATTGGTATATTGGTATAAAGACTAGTTATATCAAAACTAACCATTGTTTCATCATTCTCTAGTTGAATATCATTTAGTTTATTTCTCATCTCATATGAATTAGTTAGTCTGGAGTGTGAGCGATTTCTAATGGGGCATAATATTAGAGCTAAGTGTTTTGATAAATCACATAAGTAGGGGTATTTCTGAAATCTACTATTGGTCGTATAGGGTAAACGGGCTTATGTATTTTAATAGTACCATATATTCTACTAGCATTATTATTATTAGGTATTAAATTAAACCATTTAGACTCACCCAGTGACGGCTTCATTCTGCGTCACTGGGTAAATTAGCTATGTTAGATTGTAAAATAAAAAGAATAAAAGAAGGCAAACTACGCACTAGTGTTTATAAAAAACCAACTCATTCTAATAGATATTTAGACTTTAATTCGTCTCATCCATTAACTGTTAAGGCAGGCTTAGTTAAGTGTCTAACAAACCGAGCAGTATCATTAAGTAGCACAAAAAAGACCCAAATGATGAAATAAAATAGATAGAAAAAGCGTTCGTGTTGAATAACCATCCTTTAAAATTCACTAGGAAGATCAGTAAAGGCCAAAACCAAAGTAAAAATTTAAAAAATTGCGAAACTAATAATGATGACGTAAATAACAGAGAATCTAAGTCATCCACTGTTATACCATATAAGGAGAGAACATCTCAGACCCTCTGTAGGATTCTTAATAAAGCCGGAATTAGGGTGACATTTAAGCCTACAAACTCATTCAGGTATAAAATCTCTGTAGGTTAAAGGACCCTTTCGGCTGATCCAATTAGACAAAATAATATAATTTACGAAATACCCTGCAATGACTGTGAGGTGAACTACATATGGGTCATACTAGTAGGTCAGGGGTGGTCAGATTGTCAGAACATAAGAATTTAGCTCAGGTAAGGGGCTATCGAAAAGAATATCCTTTGTTCTGGTATCAATTCTTTTGAAAAATATTTTAATGGGCATTTTTAGTGAGTTGTAATTAAAATCATCATATATAACTTGAAAACACTCATACATAAATGTACATATGCATACACAGGACTTCGTATATAATAGACCAAACACCAACTTACATTCTGTATAATCTCTATTAATAAATCCTTTGAAGAATTCTTATCATAACTGTTTAAAATTGACTCATTTGTTTCATGTATACGTCTGTCATCATAATTATAAACATGTTCATTATGCAATAGCTGATAATCTCTTTTCACAGACTTTTGATACTGAAAATTTTTAAACATTAATTCTAAATTAACTAATTTATAAAAATTATATTGAGGAAATTGTTCTGAGAATTGAAATTTTCCAGTTTGTTTCTTATTTAGTACTGATTTACGTAAACGTATTAATCGATCATTTTTCCAATAGCCAACATCAATTTCAATTGAAGCTGATGTCATCATTGTTCTGTTTGTAATCAAAACACCAGGACCATAACGTTGATCTTCTAAGAAAAATCCCTAGATAAATAAATAAGCGAACAGAATGTAAACCATTGTGGTTTGTGCAGATAACACTAAGATATGGAAATGCTCAGAAAATCTATAAGTATGCGATGAAGATGTCGCCTAATAGGACTATGAAAGCTTCGCGAATTAATTATCCAGCTCAAAGAACACAACCACATCAAAATCATCCACCTGATATATATATATATATAATTTCTTAATTTGATTCTTAGAAGAACATAAGGTTTCAGCCGTGCGTCTCCATTACGTTCGGTTCTTTGCCAGAGTTTTCACCTGGCCCCAAGTCCGCCCACATGATTTCATCTCCTCCATGTCACCGTCGCACTGACGACCAACTCGTCACTTCCCTTACGGGTTCCCCTCGAGTGATGGCTTGTCTAGTGATGTCACTTGATGGTTTCCTCAGAGTATGGCTAGCCAATCCATACCTCGATTTCTTTCACAATCGGTTCCTGGTTGGTTCGCTCATTGCCAGAGATCCCTGTTGCTGATCTTTTCTGGCCGGCCATCTGATCTTGAGTATTGAGCGAACACAGCTGTTAATGAAGGTCTGTAGTTTGTTTGAGATGCTCTTTATGACATGGGGCCAAGTCTCTGATCCATATAGTGAGTAGCACTGGCTGACTTCACATTGGAGTTGAAAATCCGGATCTTATTTTCCTTTTCAAGCTGAGTGCTGTTGATCTCCTCAAAGACTTGAGAGAAATGAAAGCTTGTCTTGCTTTCCCGATGATCCCCGCTTTGATATCCTCATCAGTTCCGCCTGTAGTTGGAACTATGCTTCCCAGGTAGGTAAGGGATGTTGTTTCTTTCAGGTTCCTCCCATTTATGCTGATTGTTGTCTGTTTTTGTTGCTGAGCGACAAATCTTCTCCATCATATCTAAATCTTACGAGCGGAACACGCTTCTTTCTGTTCAAAAGCAGGAAGACTTCTCCAAAAGGCAAGGATCTACCAGAGAACAATGATTCTTTCTTCATGAGTGTCTTCGTCATCAAATCCTGCCGACCAGTGTCAGATACAAACCACCAGGCAACTACCTGATGGGATGGAAATTTGCCGAACACAATGTGGAAGATAAATGGTGAAATTAATGATTACAGATACACATTATCGGATCAACAAATAATAGATGCCCAAAAAGAAAAACTAGAGAGAACCCTCAACCAGGAACACCTGTCAACACTGATCCCCACAATTACATTGTCAAGTAGAAGACACGAAGAACAAAGACGAAAAGTCCTCAAAACCAAGCTAGCCAAGATTTGAAAGCAACAACCAGACAGTACACCCACTGACTGCGTAGTCAACCTATTAAAACAACCACTATCAAAAATGGAACAACAACTACTACAAAAAGGATTAAACTACAACACCGGAGATGCTTCGAAAACTGATTTCTTCGCTGCCCTTAAATCAATACTCAAATCATCAAACTTGAACGAGGAAACATAGAAAGAGATACTCCAAACAATTGTACCAATGGTCAAACAGAAAAAAGAACACACAACTCAACTCTCAAGAACTAAAGGCCCACAAAAAAGCTGAAAAATAGAAAGGACATCGTCATTCTACCGGCTGACAAAGGAAGAACAACAGTAGTCATGGACAAAGAAGAATACAGCAAGAAAGCTGAAGAACTACTCAAAAAAGAGGATGTATATCAACAACTCCCAACAAATGCCATACAAACATTAGACAACCGCAACTAAAGAACAGTAAACAAGCTCACCAAAACCGGACAGATCACAAAACAAGACCAATGGTAAATGAAATCCAGTGGACTAGTCCTACCCCGATTCTACGGCAGACCCAAAAAACACAAGCCAAACATCCTGTTACGATGAATTTTATCACTCTCAGAAGCTCCAACATATAATTTATCCAAAGAAAACTAAATCACCGAACGGAATCATGTGATCACTCCATCAACTCTGCTATCCAATTTCTAGAGAAAATCAGAGGCATCCAAATAGATGGACAAGAAATAATGATATCCTTCAACGTCACAGCATTATATACCTCAATCGGACGAAAGCTAAAATAAGAGACCATGGAACAATTACTCACCAATGACGAACACCTCTCACAACAATCAAAAATACAACACACAAGCTGGATGGAATGCATAAACCTATGCCTAACAACATACTTCCAATTCAACGGCAAAATATATAAACATGTCAAAGGAACACCCATGGGATCGCCAATATCAGGTTTGATTGCAGAAGCAGTGATGCAAAGGCTCTAAAACAGAATCCTACCAAAGATCAAACCCAAAATTTGGGTACGTTACGTAGGTGACACATTTGTAATAATCAAAAGAAACGAGTTAGATAAAACTCACAACTTAATAAACAACGTCTTCTACTACATCAAATTCACAAGAGAAAAGGAATACGACAACCAAATCCCATTTTTGGACGTCTTAGTCAAGCGAACAAATACAGGGGAATTAAAAACTCGAGTTTATAGGAAATCAACTCACATAGACCAAATCCTGAATTACAACAGCAACAATCCAATAATGCACAAAAGGAATTGCATACAAACACTATTCAAGAGAGCAAGGACTCATTGCAGCACTTCCACCTTAAGGAAAATTGAAGAAAAATATCTCATGACATCTTCCAAAAGAATGGATATCCACGGAATTTCATCAAAAAACATACACCCCTAAGCCAACCTATCAAACCAAAAAGCCCCCAAGGAAAGCACAAAGAAAATCGCCCTACCATATATAAACTACATCTCAGAAATCACTGCAAGACTCTTCAAACCTTTAGGAATTTATGTCGCACACAAACCAACAAAATCACTTCACTCAGTTCTAGGTCAACCAAAAGACTCAATAACGAAAGAAAATAAAACCAACATCGGCTACAAAATAAATTGTAACAACTGTGAAAAACACTACATTGGCCAAAGTGGACGTCCCCTTCGTCTTCGTATCCATGAGCATAAACTAGCCGTCAAAAGATATGATATCCACTCCCTCGCTCATATCACTTCATACAGACAACCACGGACATCAATTCGACTGGGACAACCAACGTTCAAATATTAGACAGAAGAAACAACAAGAATGCTAGGGAAATTTTTAGAAGCTTGGCATTCTAGTGAATCATCAATCAATAGACACATCGAGATAGACAGAACCTGTCAACCGATAAGAAAGAAACTCCACACACAAAGGTTCAAAGTTCAAGTCAAAGAAACAATCAATTCCAATAGAAGTAGCCTTGAAGGTGTGAAAACACACAAAAACAACCAATCACGTCTATGTTCACTAGAAGAGATTATTAATAAACTCGTGGAGAAATCTAAAAGCTCACTTCAACAAACTGAAGTATGCTCTGAAGATGTTGCCTAGTGATGAAGCAATGAAAGCTTTGCAAATTAACTATTCAGCTCAGAGAACTTAACCACATCAAAATCATCCACCTGAGCTACAAATCCTCTCCATCATATCTATATTCTTTGACTAACCTTGATTGCAGAACATTTCATGCAAACAACATTTAAAATTAAAAATCGTTCACTGTATACATTCATAAGTGACTAAGATCTGACGTATGTCATATACCTAATCCTTATGGGTGGTACTAACTAAATGTAGCCTCCAAGCTATGGGAATCATCACCACGGGTATACCACAAATCAAACTAGACAAACTTATTACTTATTCCTCCTTGATTATCAAGAGCTCTGTGATTAGCGTTAGTTAAAGATGCAAAAAGTATGCAAAATAAGGGAAATAATCGAAAAAATACACCTAATTTCCAAGAGTTGGTTTGTAGGCATTTGATCTGTTTTCAAGTGTGACATCAGTTAGAGAAGTTTGGAGTGCTGGATAGCCACATCATCCTAGTCTCTTACATATCAGCAGTATGCACACACTGGGGTTTGAACCAGAAACTCTCCAATTACAAGGCAAGCCAATGAGGTGACACATTTGTAATAATCAAAAGAAACGAGTTAGATAAAACTCACAACTTAATAAACAACGTCTTCAGTGACATCAAATTCACAAGAGAAAAGGAATACGACAACCAAATCCCATTTTTGGACGTCTTAGTCAAGCGAACAAATACAGGGGAATTAGAAACTCAAGTTTATAGAAAATCAACTCACACAGACCAAATCCTGAATTACAACAGCGACAATCCAATAATGCACAAAAGGAATTGCATACAAACACTATTCAAGAGAGCAAGGACTCATTGCATCACTCCCACCTTAAGGAAAATTGAAGAAAAATATCTCATGACGCCAATGAGACCTGGTCTGCTGGGGTCAGTTGAATTCCAAACTCCGTTGACTCGTGATTTTAGCGTGACCACCAGCCAATTTCATCGGTGAACACGTTTGTCGTCATACCCGACCTGGTCGTGTGTTCAAAACCCAGTGTATGCAGATGGATGACAAGTCGCAAACTAGGACGAAACAGCTGTCCAGTTCTCCCGGGGCCAGTTTTTAATAGTTCTCTAACTGATATAGCACTCCTTAGTCAAACTTGAAAATACACTTGAAAAAAATATCTTATTTTTAAAAGAGTACTAACCTCATAAACTGAACCATTTGAATATCGCATAATTCCATATCCTGATCTCTTATCTAAATAAAATGTTCCTAAATAATGCGATCCATTAGGCCATACATAGAAACCGTGACCATGTTTTTTATCATTGAAAAATGTACCATAATATTTCTGAAAAGTAAATCAACAGATACGAGTGAAAAGAATAACTGTAAGGATTAAAGAATAGTTAGTATACAAATGGTGGATGGTGGCTAGCAGTGGAGTCCAGGATGCGCATTTCGTCCTATTTGGGACTCGTCAGCTGGATGTACCTGCATTTCTCAGTGAGTGATGATGTTCCCACCGAGGCTCGAACCCAGTACCCATAGTTTCAAACGCCAAAGCGTTATCCACTAGACCACTTGGGCCACGAGAGCCACCTCTTGTGCAACGGGTCATATTAATTATTGAATTGAAGATAAGGGTCCAATCAATCGACGGGAAAATCAAAAATTCAATTCAATAATTAATATGACCCGTTGCACAAGAGGTGGCTCTCGTGGCCCAAGTGGTCTAGTGGATAACGCTTTGGCGTTTGAAACTATGGGTACTGGGTTCGAGCCTCGGTGGGAACATCATCACTCACTGAGAAATGCAGGTACATCCAGCTGACGAGTCCCAAATAGGACGAAATGCGCATCCTGGATTCCACTGCTAGCCACCATCCACCAATTGCATACTAACTAAATGCCCGGACATCGTCGAAGCATCTGCACAAGAAGCCGACATGTCAACCTGAGACCGAGCACTTCGGTCCAATCAATCGACGGGAAAATCAAAAATTCAATTCAATAATTAAAGAATAGTGTTGGATTTTTTTATTTAAGTAGAACACTTTGATTAATCTCTCTTATATCTACAAATTCTTATAGTAAGGCGGGTGTTTTGTAGGTTTTTACGACCCTTCAGTACTGTATGCTAACAAATCAATAAAAGATACTTTTGCTCAAATGTCTTCAGTGTCTACAGCTTTACAATCACAGTTCTATTCTTCTTTTTCACTTTACATTGTTGGGTAATTGATTACAAGCACTACATAGTAACACTCGTAGATGGATGACAATTTTTTTTACAAAGGCGGTCTGCTTGAATCACTGGACTGCCTGAATTTCTTTAATTCTTGCTGTTATAGTCACTCAATGACATCGGTTGGAGAACCATTAGAAAACCTGGGAGTACTTGACAGCCAGCTGTTTCGTCGTAGTGCTTGGGACTCTTCTTCAGTATGCAACCACCGGAGTTCGAGCCCAAGACCTCCCAGTTACAAGGTTAGCTGGTAAACCATTAAGCCACTGGGATCTGATCCAATGGCTAGTCAGCCAACGAATTCCAACTTCTGCCAATTTCACGACATAGCGTGACCGCTAGCCAATGTCTTCGGCTAGTATTTGTCATCACACCCGACCTGCTGCACCCTACGGTCACGAACCCCAGTGGATGCGTACTGATGAAGAATCACAAACTGGCTGCCCAATACTCCCCAGTGGTTTTCCAATGGTTCTCTAACAGATATAAATTTGATTTTCTCTATGTCTAACTACCCTAGCCAATACTTCTGAGTGAAAACATATGAAACTGCTTTGGTATAGCTGTACAAAATGACATCGGTGAACATAATCTCTTGTTCGCTTTACTATTATTTTCTTACACCCCAACAGACTTATATAAATCACTGTGCATCATTACTACCTCAATCTAACTGGAAAGCACTGAAAAAGAAATTATATAAAGATATATATATTTTATAAGTCTACGCAGTTATTTATACTCTAATGAGCATTATACTTACCTATGAAGCTTCAGTATATTGTTCTTAATCGACTCAGTGGTACAATACTAGTCAACTCTAAAGTGATGCATTTTTTTATCAGCCAAACGATGAAATAAGGAACTACTGTCTGATGCATAATCAATTTATTGCTTGTTTATTTGTGTAAAACTTGGTTGTATTTTACTACCAGGTGAATATAGTAAAACTCAATTAATTAGTTTGATTGGACATTAGTAATTAGTGTGATGTGTCTCGTCCTTTCTTTGGTACAGACTGAATTCTATCAGTCAATTAGGTTTGCAATGTGGCCACCACACTCCACTAGGTAGCTCATCATCACGGTGAACACTGATTTGATGATATTAGATAGTTGAAGGCAATCGGCCACAGGAAGTCTTACTTGACCTAGGTTTCGTGCTAGTTGGCACTCATCAGAAAGGCGTATCTGCAACCTTGAAGTAACTCATGTCCCTTCTGAGATGCGAACCTGCAGTCAGAGACGTTACCACTTAGCTAGCTATTTGAGCTGGCTCGCGATTGACCTCCAGTAGGACTGTAGCAGGTATTTCTATTGGACACCATTTACCCGAGTACTATCAGACGAAACAGTAAACACATTAGAATCTCCATGTACAAACCGTCTAGTTTCTATTAATTCACATTACAATGAGGTCACTATTCAAATAAATCAGAAAATTTTTATTTCTTATAGTCCACCTCACCGACTAAACTGATTCATAACTGTGTATCAGGCTTTTTTATGAAATCTATTCGAAGAGGTACACTACACTACTACTACTACTACTACTACTACTAGGCACTGAATTTTCGTAATTCCCTTATCTTTAATAACTCTAAGGAATGTTTTTCTATAGTTTGGTTTGTAAGGGTTAGTTTTCTTTTGTTTTTACGAGTTGATCACGGATTGATATCAGTTAGAGAACCATTGAAAACCAACAGAGAGTACTGGACAGCTGCTGTTTCATCCTAGTTTGGGAATCATCGGAAGTACGCACCCACCACGTGAGGTTCGAACCCAGGACCTTCCGGTTAACAAGGCAAGCTCGTATACCATTCAGCCACTGGGACCCGATTCAATGGCCAGTGCATGAAATCTAACTTCTACCAATTCGTGATTTAGCGTGACCCCAACCATTTTCGTTGATGGGACTGATATCAATCCGTAATCAACTAGTAAAAACATAACTAACTCCTACAAACCAAACTATAGAAAATTAATCTGATGCTTACTAGTGAGTAACTTGCTACAGGATGGAGTTTCCTGGAGTAACTTCTAGTGAGAAGTCGTGACCAGTGAGGTCCAATTAGATGCCACGTGTGTGGATGGATGTCCCACCAACGACAATGGTTGGGGTCACGCTAAATCACGAATTGGTAGAAGTTAGATTTCATGCACTGGCCATTGAATCGGGTCCCAGTGGCTGAATGGTATACGAGCTTGCCTTGTTAACCGGAAGGTTCTAGGTTCGAATCCCAGTGGGTGAGTACTGTCTAAAGAATGTGACAGATGTTAGTTGAACAGGTAAAACGAATGAAAATACAGTTACCAATGTATAGAAAAATATATATCTGCATAGAGTATTACTCACTTCCCCATTATCCCACTGATAACAACCCCATGCATTCCGCTTTCCATTTAGAAAATCACCATAAAATAAATCACCATTTGCCCATTCTTGTGATCCTTTACAAAAGTCTTTATCTGTTACACAAAACCTTCCGTCTAAGCAAACTTGATCAGCACCATCATCGTCATCGTGATCATCATCCTTAAAATAGTTGTCAACATGTCTGTTGTACGCATAATCAATTCTTTCCTGTGAAATGTCTTGAAACTCATCATTTTCATAAGATTTATCTTTAGTATAAAATATATTTCGATCAATATAAACAGCCATAGAAACAGTAAACAATACTGAATGAATATAGCTCAGAAATTAGTCATAAAGAATACCATTTTTAACTGAATTTTTCTCACCAGGAATTGTGGATATCTAAAATAACAACCAAAACAAAAATCATTTGAGGGTAACATTGGGTAAAAGGCATGCTTTCTGAAAAATTCTAATCATGCATTGTCTGTAAATTCAAACTAACCAAGTATAAAAAGAAATAAATTCCCATTTTAACAGGAAAATTCCTGTAGTCCTTAATTCTTTCCTTTTTGTAAACTATTAGCTATTGTCTCAGACAGTACTGTCAGGACATTTCGATTTTTCAAAAATAATCTCTATAAAAGTATTTTTCTGAGTCATCTGAGAATTGTATCAAAAATAAAGGTGTCAATGATAAGACATACATTTCGATTGACGGTGTAATTATTCTAGGCTCGGACTATTAAGTTGTTCAGCGATGTTCTGACTGAACATTCATTAATTGACCTGTATACCAGTCAGTGTTGTACATTTCCTGAACTCTGTCCCATTTCAGTGGGTTTACACTCCAAACTCCAGTATCTTTAGGCAGAGATTTCGACTTCCTTGTAAGTTTAATCTGAAATATTATTTCTCCAAAAGAATAATAACACTATTAAAGCATCTACAACCTAAGCATTCTAGTGTTGCTATCATGTCTATTTTAATCCCCTTATTTCTACATTTACATAGTTGAATTAATGTCCATAGCTGCTGTTTAATGACAGCGATTTGAGAGAAAACCTCAGTGAAGCCTATTTGCTATATGGTGTTCTGAAATTTGAAGCCAAGAGAATAGTTTAATCCGCCTAATTTTGTCGAGTTTGGGATGAAAGTCAGGTCTCCACCTCAATTTAATCGACTGTGAAAAGTCTTTTAGCAGATAGCGTTGATCGAGAGGTAACTTGGAAACTACTTTGGTACTTCGGGGTACCGCCAGTATTTATACATCTCATCTAACAGGTGTACGATAATGCTGCATGCAAAGTAATCCACAACGAGAAACTCACAGAATCCTCCGAAGTAAAGACGGGAGTAAGACAAGCTAGCTGCCCGCTACTATCTATAATGATTCTCCTGATTGTGGTAGACTGGATAATGCGACAGACAGCGGTGGGAAACGACGAGACAGGCATGAAATAGACCCACACGAAAAACTCGGAGGATCTGGACTTCGCCGATGATATTTGCCTGATTTCTCACAAACTGGAAGATATGCAAGTGGAAAGCAACAAGCTGGCAGAAGAAGCATCAAAGATTGGACTTCAGGTGAACATAGAGAAAACATATGTGATGAAGATTCCTAGCCAACAGCAACACCAAAAACAAGAGAAAAAATCAGCCAGCATAAATGGGAAAACATGAAAGAAGCAAACTCCTTCACCTATCTACCTACTTACCTACTTATTTACATGGGAAGCATCGTTTCAACTACATGAGGACGAAACTGATGAGGATATGAAAGCGAGGATCAACGGGAAAGCAAGACATGCTTTCATTACTCTCAAGTCTGTGTGGAGACAAACAGCACTCAGCATGGAAAATAAGGCCCGGATTTGTAAGTGAAGTCAGTGCTACTCACTATACGGATCAGAGACTTGGCGCCTCGTCACGAAAGCCAATTTGAACAAACTACAAACCTTCACCGACAGCTGTCTTCGCTCGATACTTCGTTCAAGAGCAGATGGTCAGAAAAGATCAGCATCAGGGATCTCTGGCAATGAACGAACCAACTCAGCAGGAACCAGTTGGGCAACAAATATGGATTGGCCATAGTCTGAGAAAACAAATCATCAATTGACATCAGACGCCATGCCATCACTCGAGTGGAACCGGAAACGGAAATTGCTAGTTGGTGGTCATTGCGAGGGTGACATGGAGGAGGTCATGTGAAGAGGAGATGAAGGCAAGCGGGTAGACGTGGAGCCAGGTGAAAACATTGGTGGAGAACTGAACGCAATATTTATTTTTTTTATTTCAGCTTGATTCCACACCGTATTTTTCGGTACAGGTATGTAATTTTCAGCATGTGATATTGGTAGCCCACATTTTGCAGGCCGACCATGGTGCGTCGGTGGCACAGTAGTTAGGACTTTCGCCGACCATGCGCATGGTCCAAGGTTCGATCTCCTGCCGACGCACACTTGATATCTATGGTCGACTAGCGAAATTTGTGCTGCTGATATCACATGCTGAAAATTTCATACCTGTACCAAAAAATACGGTGTGGAATCAAGCTGTAATCAAAAATCAAAAATGGAAATTAAAAATTAAGACTAGATATCAGGTGTGCATCGGCAGGGGATCGAACCCCGGGCCATGTGCAGGGTCGGCGAGAGTTCTAACCACTGTACCACCGACGCAGAGAGACATAAGGCTTAAGCTCTATGATCCTCCAGGAACCAATTTTGTCGTAAACGAACTTTGGTTCAAAAGCGATGGTTTTAATCGAATTTCTTCTCAGACCTACACTGGCTGTACAGTGAGACGTGAATTTCGCACGGCTCTGTAGAATATCAACACCCTCTGTACTATGAATTCGTTAGCCTCACTGGTTCTGCTACTTTTGCCAGTCAACCAAATAAACGCCACAAAATGTTGTATTCACGTCAAAAACGTTTAGTTCCTTGTGTGCAAGATGCATAATACTTCCACTCAGCCAAAGTGATAGTTAATTGTCCCTGTAAAAAACAACTTGGAAACTTCTATTAAGAAACTTTTGTCATAACCTAGACCGTTCTTTCATATTCAACTGATTGCCACTGTCATACACTTCTCAAATATTTTCAGTAATTCTATGATAGCAGATTGTTCTAAAGTGTAATCAGCTGTAGAATACACAGTAAATTTGTCACATTCCTTTGTAACAGACGAGAATTTTGAAATATAGATCACATGATAAAAACCCTGATATGCTGTGCATGTATGTAGGTTATAATTTAATTATTCTCCCGGGAAAATTATGCTAATATAAACATATGGGCATATAACCATGTGTTCCTAAGGTAACCATCCAGACACTCATCGCAAAAGTTTCCAAAAAATGCAAATAATGGCAATAATAAAGTTCTTTACGGTTACACAACCTATAAATACAAGAATAATCTGAAAAATTCAGGAATAAATTATTGAAATTTGTAAATCTGCGATGCGTTGTTATGACTGTCTAGGTCGAACAGTAGTCCAATATCCAATATTGTCTTCAGATTTCAGATTCAGATTTATTGGTTGAGGATAGAAGGCATGAAGTGAATGTCAATCCTTTTCTAGTAGATTTCTGGGGTTGTCCAAACCCTTCTTGAACGAATCAGTTGAGGTTGCAGGCAACACTTCTTCTGGGAGTCGGTTCCAAGAGTTTATGACTCGATGTGAGAACCAGTACTCGACAGCAATATGATTTCTCCTTGGCTTTTGAACTCTCCTGCTATGTCCTCTAAGGTGTTCCAACCATCTGGTAGGAAGGTAAAGAGAGAATAGGTCAGGTCCGTAGTCATTATTTAAAATTTTAAACATTGTGATTGTAGCGGTAAATAATTCCCCAAAATTATTGACCACAGCAATCACTCATTGGATGCTGACCACCACTGTTTAAGTCGACTTGTTTAGCTGAAGGCTTCCGGTCAAGCATCCCCGCCATTTGGTACCTCGTCGTGTCACGTGCACGATCACTAGCTAGCTAAGCGTTTGTCTGAAGGCTTGTTTTGGTCCCTAAATATATCTCTTGGTTTGGACGATCAAATATTGGCTTTTGCTTTGTCTTTGGTACGCGAGAATAATTAGGAGGTGGTGTAAGATAATTCAGTCGAAACCCCCTAAACTGGTGAGCCCAACCGCGAACTTCATCCACGATAAATCCGCAGATAACCCCGGTGAGTTCGTTCCATTTTGTATTTGTTCTTGTACCATATATTATTCGACATAATTTTCGTCATGAGTGATCTTAGTCCCAAGGTCATCCGTATCCGCTCAACTCCTAAAACCATTCAGCTCGTACCATACTGGCCAGATAATGCTGAAACGTGGTTTCTGCTAGCTGAAGCAGATTTTTGTGAGCATGGGATAACCGATCAACGTTCACAGTTACTTGCAGTTATTCACGCCCTACCGCGGGAATTCAGCAAGTACGTAACATCACAGATGTTCAGTCCCGAGGTAAGTAACTCGTACGAGTTGCTCAAAGCATCCCTCCTCAGGAGAAACGTTCTCACGGACCGACAACGTCTAGATGAATTATTTCGTAACATCGAGTTAGGAGATCAGTCAGCCGTGAGCATGCTGACAAGAATGAAAGAAATCGTCGGGCAAAGTCAGTTCGACGAAGGACTATTTAGAGAACTCTTCTTATCCAAGTTGCCACAGTCTGTACAGACCGTACTTGTGACACTTCAGGGTACTGTAATAGAGGACTTAGCTATTACTGCAGATAGGATTCTAGAAATAACTAAACGGTCTGTTCCCGAAATATGCTCGATGACTAAGCAGACTTCGAGTAAGGATCCTGCAATGATAGAGTTATGCAACTCCATCCAGCAGATGTTTAGGTCGAACATGCATTCTAACTCCTCCGACCGTCGTCCTAAATCTCCTCAACGCAGGAACTCACGTGGTCGATCTAAGTCCAAACCACGTTCACTGAAAAACCCTGACTGGTGCTGGTACCACAACACCTATGGCCAAGAAGCGAAGTGTTGCCGTAAGCCTTGTAACTTCGGAAATGTCTCAAAGTCTGTGGGAAACTATCCCGCCGGCACGCGTTAGCGGCAACCGTCGCCGGTGGCACTAGCCGCCTACTTTACATCCATGATGTGATAAGCCAGACTCGATACTTAGTCGACACAGGCGCCGAAGTCAGCGTCCTTCCTGCTACAGCAGCAGATCGACAGAAGGAACCTACCTTCAACTTACAGGCTGCAAATGGAAAACCAATCGCAACCTTTGGTAGGAAATACGTCTATCTGAACGTAGGTTTACGCAAACCTATTCGGTGGATTTTCCTTCTCGCTGACGTTACAATGCCCATCATTGGCACGGACCTACTTAATCATCATGATTTACTCGTAGACGTCCGCCGAAAACGACTGATTGACAATACTACTAGTCTGTCTATCAAAGGCATCAGCTACATAGGCCCTAGTTTGTCACCCGTTAAGATAAAGGCAATCCTTGATCCAACTTTTCAACCTATTGTTGACAAGTATCCGGAACTTAATTGCCCGTCGAACGACCTACCGTGCATAACCAGCAATGTTATGCACCACATCATTACCACAGGACAACCTGTGACATCTAAAGCACGACGATTAGCTCCTGACAAACTGAGAATCGCCAGGAATGAATTTGACCATATGCTTACCCTTGGCATCATTCGACCTTCGAATAGCCCATGGGCATCCCCACTTCATATGGTTCCGAAAAAGGATAGCAATGATTGGCGACCCACCGGTGATTACCGGCGAGTGAATGCCAAAACAACCCCTGATTGCTACCCGTTGCCTCATATACACGACTTGACGGCAACCTTATCCGGCGCGACTATATTCTCCAAAATCGACTTGGTTAAAGCGTATAACCAAATCCCGATGGCAACAGAAGACATCCCGAAAACGGCTATCATTACGCCTTTCGGACTTTTTGAATTTCTACGTATGCCATTCGGTCTCCGGAATGCAGCCCAAACATTCCAACGCTTCTGTCAATGGAGTTGAAGATTGAACGATCAATTCTTGGTTGTTTGCTCAAAATCAACTTCCTCGATTTTCGCGGAGGCATCAATACGACAGTCATCGTCTCATCGGTCGCTGTTCAGAAAGAAGAGTGAAACATCGTCAGAAGTAACATAACGATTTATTATTGTAATATTTGTTTACAGACCTTAGTTGCTTAGTTCGTTCATTCCTTTTATATGCTGGTGTAACAATAAAGAAATAACAAGCAGCAGATCGGTGTTTTGGATTTTGCGTCCGTTATCACTAAGCGTTTCTGAAACTCAAAGGAACAGCGTGGGCCCGAGCGTAGCGGGAGCTGGGCATTAACGGTTTATGAGACGTGATTGACAGTTTCTGACGATTGAAACAGATCTGGCGGATTCAGAGAGTTGGTGAAAGTTTGGATAGTCGCCGTTCATTTTTCCTGGTGCCGGTCAAGTCCTCTTTGAACAAGCAATATCTGGAACGTTTTTGGAATTGGGTCAAGTTCAACAATGCCTGGGTCAAAGAAGGGACAGAGTGTCTTGGATGCAAACAGGAAAGTAAGTCATGGTGACTTGTCCGTTAATTGTAACGATGTGTCTGATGTTAAGCATGACATGGTTGATGTTACTGTTTCGCCGTTCAGGGATAATAGGAACATCAAACTCCCTCAATTTGAACCACGGTGTTTCGATGGAAACCCAGCTGATTATTTACAATTTGTAAAGGAGTTTGAGATCATGTTGAGTAGTTTTCTATTAAGTGATGAATTGAAGTTAATGTATTTGATGAGATATTGCACTGGAGATGCTGCAAGAGCTATACAGTGCTGTAAGTTTATGAAGCCAAAAGAGGGCTACTACGAGGCTATGAGCATATTACGTCAAAGGTTTGGAAGACCTTCGATGATTGCAGGGAAATTATTCGAGGCTGTTAAGGGTAATGGTGGTCAATTACAGGATGACTCCCAGGCACTCACTGAGTTTTTAGATAATTTGCTAATTTACAAGAATGGAATGATTTCGATGAATCGCATGAGTGACCTCAACTCGAGTTTTATACTAGAAGTAATAGCAAGACGTCTACCTACTCGACTGCAAAGGAAGTGGGTGAAGATAAGCTCCCGTATGGAGGATGAGGGTATCGAGCCAAAGTTTGATGATATCCTGAAACTGGTAAAAGATAGCGTCAATCAATCTATGAGCAAGTTTGCCAGTCTATTACATCTCACCCCTAGAATAGAGCAGTCTGAGGGTAAAACGCAATCATTGATGACGAATAAGCCTCAGAGAGGTGGATATCGAGAAGGCTCCATGATGTCTAGTAATGCATATAGACCTAGTGAGTGTAACAGGTTTCGTAGTACATCCTCAACAGATAAGTTACAAGATGCAAGACAAACACGGTTGTGTTTTACACGTGTGCAAGAGGTGCATACAGAAGTGAACTGTGAACCAGTGAGCAAGTTCAGTGATAAGCTAAATGTAAACTCCAGGCCTGACTCCGAATTGTGTGACGATAACGTTGTTGTGAAGAAGTCTGTAGTTGCAACTGGTAAGCCGTTGTTGAATAGAGTGTCACAGAATAGAGTTACTGCTTCAGAGTGCAGTTCTGACTCCGAAAGTTTACAAGGTATTACTAGTCAGAGTGAAGTTATAAAACCTTATAGGATTTTTGAGGAGGAACCAAAATTGTCTACTTCTGTTATTAAAGAGTTTGAAAATGATGAACTTGACGGTAAATTGAATATTTGTGGTAATGATCATGATAGTGCAGATTTGTCTTTGGTTGATCATTATGAGATGCGGGATATGCCTACTACTGCTAAGTTAAATAAAGGTTCTGTACAACTACAACGTGAAGTAGAAATTAATGCAGGTGCAGTTGCAGAAGGCATGCATACTTGTGAGACCGTCAGTGTGATTGATCAGCATGTAGCCCACCTATCATCAGATGCTAGTGCTAAACCTGAGCTGATAGTAAAAGACAGCAGTGGTGGTGGTCTTGCAGGTAGACAAGTTTCTGAAAGCCGAGCAACAACAGCTTTTGATCCACCGCTAACTTCATCAACTGATATCAATCAGTCGTCGTTGGTGCTGTCATCCACAATGAAAAAGACGCCCATCAACTCAAGTATCTTTTGCAATGACTATGATAGTATTGGTGCGTTTGAAAAGACGAAAGATATTGCTCAGTTTAGTGAGAATAAGCCAAGTGTAAACGAGAGAGTAATTGTTAAATTGACTTGCACGAATAAAGGCATTTCTAGTTTCAAGTTACTATTTGAATGTTATTATCTTTGGTGTAAATTACTCTGTTTTTACACTTGGTTGATGAGATATGTCGTGTGTTTGTTGGTCATCTATATTCTACGATACAATGACATGGGCGTGTTGCCGTTCAGATTTGAGGATATAGCTGATAGAAGGAAGTTAGCAAATGAACTCTGCGACGATTTTCCAACCTAGGGCGTCAACCTGAGAAGGGTTGTAGGCGTACTGGTGTAAGTCCTACAATTCTTCAAAGGGTAGCGCATCAATGAGCAGTCCAATGTGCTTGGTGTGTGATTTTGTACATATGTTCATATTGTATATACTGAATTGATATCATCTGTCATCTAGCTGTTGGTAATTCTGTTTGTGTCCGGACGACTTCCACTTGGATCATCAACCTGAGAAGGAATGTAGGCGTACTGCTGTAAGTCCTACAGTTCTTCAAGGGTAGTTTTTCATGCCGGAATCCACTTTATTTGATGAGTTGATTGTACATATGTTTGTGTTAAATAGTTGTGTGAGTTCCAATTGATGTAATTGTTGGTTAATCTTGTTTGTGTCTGGACATTCCACAACTTACAATCGTCAACCTGTGAAGGGTTGTAGGCGTACTGGTGTAAGTCCTGCAATTCTTCAAAGGAATTCCATCAAGACATGATCGGCGAGGTTGTGTGTACTGTTTGTGTATACGTGTGGTGTGTCTTCGCAATTTGTGATTTTGGATCAATTGTGTTTACTCGTTGTTTTCGTGCCTTGTTTTTATTGCATAATTTTGTTAAAATTTTCGTCGTGATTACTTCTGAAGTTGTTTCGAGTCTTCTACATCCATGAATGAATTGATTGATGTTAGAGACAGCAGATGGGTCGTATACGCCGGGGAGGCTAGGCTATTGCTGAGAATGAAATGCACACGGAGATAATTGTTAGCTGCGGTCCGACACGCCGGGGAGAAAGAGTGTAAACGACTGAGGCTCGCATGCGTCACCGCTACTAGAACTGAGGCAGAATGAGTGACAAGCGATTTCAGTGGTAATTGGTAGTGAGTAGATAAGAGGATGTGCGTAGAGTATCATGAGTTGGTGCTATGGTCACGTTGCATTCTGCAAGAGTCATTCTAGCAAGTGGCGATTGTGTTGCAAGATGTCAAGAGGAGGTCTCTGTCTGGAGGCGCAGGTCGTCATTGATGTGTGAGATTGTGCTGTGGGTATGCTTGTGGTGTGTTGGCTTTTCTGTTTGTTTTCCATTTCAGCTCTGTCCGTGTGACCCAGGTTCTCGCAATGGCATCCAAGTCAACGTGCATTGGTCGTGAAGGAAAAAAGGGTTGGATCCCTTTTTTTCCGGGGAGTGTCAATGGAGTTGAAGATTGAACGATCAATTCTTGGTTGTTTGCTCAAAATCAACTTCCCCAATTTTCGCGGAGGCATCAATACGACAGTCATCGTCTCATCGGTCGCTGTTCAGAAAGAAGAGTGAAACATCGTCAGAAGTAACATAACGATTTATTATTGTAATATTTGTTTACAGACCTTAGTTGCTTAGTTCGTTCATTCCTTTTATATGTTGGTGTAACAATAAAGAAATATCAAGCGGCAGATCGGTGTTTTGGTTTTTTCGTCCGTTATAACTAAGCGTTTCTGAAATCTTCAAGGAACAGCGTGGGCCCGAGCGTAGCGAGAGCTGGGCATTAACGGTTTATGAGACGTGATTGACAGTTTCTGACGATTGAAACAGATCTGGCGGATTCAGACAGTTGGTGAAAGTTTGGATAGTCGCCGTTCATTTTTCCTGGTGCCGGTCAAGTCCTCTTTGAACAAGCAATATCTGGAACGTTTTTGGAATTGGGTCAAGTTCAACAATGCCTGGGTCAAAGAAGGGACAGAGTGTCTTGGATGCAAACAGGAAAGTAAGTCATGGTGACTTGTCTGTTAATTGTAACGATGTGTCTGATGTTAAGCATGACATGGTTGATGTTACTGTTTCGCCGTTCAGGGATAATAGGAACATCAAACTCCCTAAATTTGAACCACGGTGTTTTGATGGAAACCCGGCTGATTATTTACAATTTGTAAAGGAGTTTGAGATCATGTTGAGTAGTTTTCTATTAAGTGATGAATTGAAGTTAATGTATTTGATGAGATATTGCACTGGAGATGCTGCAAGAGCTATACAGTGCTGTAAGTTTATGAAGCCAAAAGAGGGCTACTACGAGGCTATGAGCATATTACGTCAAAGGTTTGGAAGACCTTCGATGATTGCAGGGAAATTATTCGAGGCTGTTAAGGGTAATGGTGGTCAATTACAGGATGACTCCCAGGCACTCACTGAGTTTTTAGATAATTTGCTAATTTACAAGAATGGAATGATTTCGATGAATCGCATGAGTGACCTCAACTCGAGTTTTATACTAGAAGTAATAGCAAGACGTCTACCTACTCGACTGCAAAGGAAGTGGGTGAAGATAAGCTCCCGTATGGAGGATGAGGGTATCGAGCCAAAGTTTGATGATATCCTGAAACTGGTAAAAGATAGTGTCAATCAATCTATGAGCAAGTTTGCCAGTCTATTACATCTCACCCCTAGAATAGAGCAGTCTGAGGGTAAAACGCAATCATTGATGACGAATAAGCCTCAGAGAGGTGGATATCGAGAAGGCTCCATGATGTCTAGTAATGCATATAGACCTAGTGAGTGTAACAGGTTTCGTAGTACATCCTCAACAGATAAGTTACAAGATGCAAGACAAACACGGTTGTGTTTTACACGTGTGCAAGAGGTGCATACAGAAGTGAACTGTGAACCAGTGAGCAAGTTCAGTGATAAGCTAAATGTAAACTCCAGGCCTGACTCCGAATTGTGTGACGATAACGTTGTTGTGAAGAAGTCTGTAGTTGCAACTGGTAAGCCGTTGTTGAATAGAGTGTCACAGAATAGAGTTACTGCTTCAGAGTGCAGTTCTGACTCCAAAGTTTACAAGGTATTACTAGTCAGAGTGAAGTTATAAAACCTTTAATGATTTTTGAGGAGGAACCAAAATTGTCTACTTCTGTTATTAAAGAGTTTGAAAATGATGAACTTGACGGTAAATTGAATATTTGTGGTAATGATCATGATAGTGCAGATTTGTCTTTGGTTGATCATGATGAGATGCGGGATATGCCTACTACTGCTAAGTTAAATAAAGGTTCTGTACAACTACAACGTGAAGTAGAAATTAATGCAGGTGCAGTTGCAGAAGGCATGCATACTTGTGAGACCGTCAGTGTGATTGATCAGCATGTAGCCCACCTATCATCAGATGCTAGTGCTAAACCTGAGCTGATAGTAAAAGACAGCAGTGGTGGTGGTCTTGCAGGTAGACAAATTTCTGAAAGCCGAGCAACAACAGCTTTTGATCCACCGCTAACTTCATCAACTGATATCAATCAGTCGTCGTTGGTGCTGTCATCCACAATGAAAAAGACGCCCATCAACTCAAGTATCTTGTGCAATGACTATGATAGTATTGGTGCGTTTGAAAGGACGAAAGATATTGGTCAGTTTAGTGAGAATAAGCCAAGTGTAAACGAGAGAGTAATTGTTAAATTGACTTGCACGAATAAAGGCATTTCTAGTTTCAAGTTACTATTTGAATGTTATTATCTTTGGTGTAAATTACTCTGTTTTTACACTTGGTTGATGAGATATGTCGTGTGTTTGTTGGTCATCTATATTCTACGATACAATGACATGGGCGTGTTGCCGTTCAGATTTGAGGATATAGCTGATAGAAGGAAGTTAGCAAATGAACTCTGCGACGATTTTCCAACCTAGGGCGTCAACCTGAGAAGGGTTGTAGGCGTACTGGTGTAAGTCCTACAGTTCTTCAAAGGGTAGCGCATCAATGAGCAGTCCAATGTGCTTGGTGTATGATCTTGTACATATGTTCATATTGTATATACTGAATTGATATCATCTGTCATCTAGCTGTTGGTAATTCTGTTTGTGTCCGGACGACTTCCACTTGGATCATCAACCTGAGAAGGAATGTAGGCGTACTGCTGTAAGTCCTACAGTTCTTCAAGGGTAGTTTTTCATGCCGGAATCCACTTTATTGATGAGTTGATTGTACATATGTTTGTGTTAAATAGTTGTGTGAGTTCCAATTGATGTAATTGTTGGTTAATCTTGTTTGTGTCTGGACATTCCACAACTTATAATCGTCAACCTGTGAAGGGTTGCAGGCGTACTGGTGTAAGTCCTGCAATTCTTCAAAGGAATTCCATCAAGACATGATCGGCGAGGTTGTGTGTACTGTTTGTTTATACGTGTGGTGTGTCATATCAATTGGTGTTTTTGGATTCATTGTGTTTACTTGTTGTTTTCGTATCTTGTTGTTATTGCGTAATTTTGTTAAAATTTTCGTCGTGATTACTTCTGAAGTTGTTTCGAGTCTTCTACATCCATGAATGAATTGGTTGATGTTAGAGACAGCAGATGGGTCGTATACGCCGGGGAGGCTAGGCTATTGCTGAGAATGAAACGCACACGGAGATAATTGTTAGCTGCGGTCCGACACGCCGGGGAGAAAGAGTGTAAACGACTGAGGCTCGCATGCGTCACCGCTACTAGAACTGAGGCAGAATGAGTGACCAGAGATTGCAGTGGTAATTGGTAGTGAGTAGATAAGAGGATGTGCGTAGAGTATCATGAGTTGGTGCTATGGTCACGTTGCATTCTGCAAGAGTCATTCTAGCAAGTGGCGATTGTGTTGCAAGATGTCAAGAGGAGGTCTCTGTCTGGAGGCGCAGGTCGTCATTGATGTGTGAGATTGTGCTGTGGGTATGCTTGTGGTGTGTTGGCTTTTCTGTTTGTTTTCCATTTCAGCTCTGTCCGTGTGACCCAGGTTCTCGCAATGGCAACCAAGTCAACGTGCATTGGTCGTGAAGGAAAAAAGGGTTGGATCCGTTTTTTTCCGGGGAGTGTCAATGGAGTTGAAGATTGAACGATCAATTCTTGGTTGTTTGCTCAAAATCAACTTCCTCGATTTTCGCGGAGGCATCAATACGACAGTCATCGTCTCATCGGTCGCTGTTCAGAAAGAAGAGTGAAACATCGTCAGAAGTAACATAACGATTTATTATTGTAATATTTGTTTACAGACCTTAGTTGCTTAGTTCGTTCATTCCTTTTATATGCTGGTGTAACAATAAAGAAATAACAAGCAGCAGATCGGTGTTTTGGTTTTTGCGTCCGTTATTACTAAGCGTTTCTGAAACTCAAAGGAACAGCGTGGGCCCGAGCGTAGCGGGAGCTGGGCATTAACGGTTTATGAGACGAGACTGACAGCTTCATTGACGAAGTATTTCGCGGTCTCGACTTTGTATACGCATACTTAGACGACTGCCTCATTGCCAGTCCAGACAAGGAAACTCACCTTAGGCACTTGGACATGGCATTTGACAGGTTACGCCAACATGGTGTCACCATTAATATTCAAAATTGTCAAATCGGTGTTGACTCACTCGACATTCTGGGTCACACTATTGACTGCAAGGGCATTCGCCTACTGGCTACTAAGGTCGAGGCTATACTGAACTTTCCAGAGCCACAGAGGGTGAAAAGTCTCCGCAATTTTAAAGGCTTGCTAAGTTATTATCAACGCTTTATTCCCAACTGTGCCTCTTTGGTTCAGCCATTAACAGACCTACTTCGAGGGAATAAAAAGTCCATAGAACTTGACACGACTGCTCGAAATGCTTTTACCCAGATTAAAAAAGCTATTGTGCCAATGGAGTTGAAGATTGAACGATCAATTCATGGTTGTTTGCTCAAAATCAACTTCCTCGATTTTCGCGGAGGCATCAATACGACAGTCATCGTCTCATCGGTCGCTGTTCAGAAAGAAGAGTGAAACATCGTCAGAAGTAATACTATGATTTATTATTGTAATATTTGTTCACAGACCTTAGTTCACTTATTCTTTTTATATGTTGGTGTAACAATAAAGAAATGTCAAGCGGCCAATCAGTGTTTTGGTTTTTTCGTCCGTTATAACTAAGCGTTTCTGAAATCTTCAAGGAACAGCGTGGGCCCGAGCGTAGCGGGAGCTGGGCATTAACGGTTTATGAGACGTGATTGACAGTTTCTGACGATTGAAACAGATCTGGCGGATTCAGAGAGTTGGTGAAAGTTTGGATAGTCGCCGTTCATTTTTCCTGGTGCCGGTCAAGTCCTCTTTGAACAAGCAATATCTGGAACGTTTTTGGAATTGGGTCAAGTTCAACAATGCCTGGGTCAAAGAAGGGACAGAGTGTCTTGGATGCAAACAGGAAAGTAAGTCATGGTGACTTGTCCGTTAATTGTAACGATGTGTCTGATGTTAGGCATGACATGGTTGATGTTACTGTTTCGCCGTTCAGGGATAATAGGAACATCAAACTCCCTCAATTTGAACCACGGTGTTTCGATGGAAACCCAGCTGATTATTTACAATTTGTAAAGGAGTTTGAGATCATGTTGAGTAGTTTTCTATCAAGTGATGAATTGAAGTTAATGTATTTGATGAGATATTGCACTGGAGATGCTGCAAGAGCTATACAGTGCTGTAAGTTTATGAAGCCAAAAGAGGGCTACTACGAGGCTATGAGCATATTACGTCAAAGGTTTGGAAGACCTTCGATGATTGCAGGGAAATTATTCGACGCTGTTAAGGGTAATGGTGGTCAATTACAGGATGACTCCCAGGCACTCACTGAGTTTTTAGATAATTTGCTAATTTACAAGAATGGAATGATTTCGATGAATCGCATGAGTGACCTCAACTCGAGTTTTATACTAGAAGTAATAGCAAGACGTCTACCTACTCGACTGCAAAGGAAGTGGGTGAAGATAAGCTCCCGTATGGAGGATGAGGGTATCGAGCCAAAGTTTGATGATATCCTGAAACTGGTAAAAGATAGCGTCAGTCAATCTATGAGCAAGTTTGCCAGTCTATTACATCTCACCCCTAGAATAGAGCAGTCTGAGGGTAAAACGCAATCATTGATGACGAATAAGCCTCAGAGAGGTGGATACCGAGAAGGCTCCATGATGTCCAGTAATGCATATAGACCTAGTGAGTGTAACAGGTTTCGTAGTACATCCTCAACAGATGAGTTACAAGATGCAAGACAAACACGGTTGTGTTTCACACGTTTGCAAGAAGTGCGTACAAAGGTGAACTGTGAACCAGTGAGCAAGTTCAGTGATAAGCTAAATGTAAACTCCAGGCCTGACTCCGAATTGTGTGACGATAACGTTGTTGTGAAGAAGTCTGTAGTTGCAACTGGTAAGCCATTGTTGAATAGAGTGTCACAGAATAGAGTTGCTGCTTTAGAGTGCAGTTCTGACTCCGAAAGTTTACAAGGTATTACTAGACAGAGTGGGGTTATAAGACCTTATAAGATTTTTGAGGAGGAAGCGAAATTGTCTACTTCTGTTATTAAAGAGTTTGAAAATGATGAACTTGACGGTAAATTGAATATTTGTGGTAATGATCATGATAGTGCAGATTTGTCTTTGGTTGATCATTATGAGATGCGCGATATGCCTACTACTGCTAAGTTAAATAAAGGTTCTGTACAACTTGAACGTGAAGTAGAATTGAACGCAAATGCAGTTCCAGAAGGTGTGCATACTTGTGAGACCGTCAGTGTGATTGAACAGCATGTAGCCCACCTACCGTCAGATGCTAGTGCTAAACCTGAGCTGATAGTAAAAGACAGCAGTGGTGGTGGTCTTGCAGGTAGACAAGTTTCTGAAAGCCGAGCAACAACAGCTTTTGATCCACCGCTAACTTCATCAACTGATATCAATCAGTCGTCGTTGGTGCTGTCATCCACAATGAAAAAGACGCCCATCAACTCAAGTATCTTTTGCAATGACTATGATAGTATTGGTGCGTTTGAAAAGACGAAAGATATTGCTCAGTTTAGTGAGAATAAGCCAAGTGTAAACGAGAGAGTAATTGTTAAATTGACTTGCACGAATAAAGGCATTTCTAGTTTCAAGTTACTATTTGAATGTTATTATCTTTGGCGTAAATTATTCCGTTTCAACACTTGGTTGACCAGATATGTCGTATGTTAGTTCGTCATATATATTCTACGATACAATGACATGGGCGAGTTGCCGTTCAGATTTGAGGATATAGCTGATAGAATGAAGTTAGCAAATGAACTCTGCGACGATTTTCCAACCTAGAGCGTCAACCTGAGAAGGGTTGTAGGCGTACTGGTGTAAGTCCTACAATTCTTCAAGGGTAGTTTTTCATGCCGGAATCCACTTTATTGATGAGTTGATTGTACATATGTTTGTGTTAAATAATTGTGTGAGTTCCAATTATTGTAATTGTTGCTTATTCTGTTTGTGTCCGGACATTCCACAACTTACAATGGTCAACCTGTGAAGGATTGCAGGCGTACTGGTGTAAGTCCTGCGATTCTTCAAAGGAATTCCATCAAGACATGATCGGCGAGGTTGTGTGTACTGTTTGTTTATACGTGTGGTGTGTCATATCAATTGGTGTTTTTTGGATTCATTGTGTTTACTTGTTGTTTTCGTATCTTGTTGTTATTGCGTAATTTTGTTAAAATTTTCGTCGTGATTACTTCTGAAGTTGTTTCGAGTCTTCTACATCCATGAATGAATTGGTTGATGCTAAGGACAGCAGATGGGTCGTATACGCCGGGGAGGCTATTGCTGAGAATGAAATGCATACGGAGATAATTGTTAGCTGCGGTCCGACACGCCGGGGAGAAAGAGTGTAAACGACTGAGGCTCGCATGCGTCACCGCTACTAGAACTGAGGCAGAATGAGTGACCAGAGATTGCAGTGGTAATTGGTAGTGAGTAGATAAGAGGATGTGCGTAGAGTATCATGAGTTGGTGCTATGGTCACGTTGCATTCTGCAAGAGTCATTCTAGCAAGTGGCGATTGTGTTGCAAGATGTCAAGAGGAGGTCTCTGTCTGGAGGCGCAGATCGTCATTGATGTGTGAGATTGTGCTGTGGGTATGCTTGTGGTGTGTTGGCTTTTCTGTTTGTTTTCCATTTCAGCTCTGTCCGTGTGACCCAGGTTCTCGCAATGGCATCCAAGTCAACGTGCATTGGTCGTGAAGGAAAAAAGGGTTGGATCCGATTTTTTCCGGGGAGTGTCAATGGAGTTGAAGATTGAACGATCAATTCATGGTTGTTTGCTCAAAATCAACTTCCTCGATTTTCGCGGAGGCATCAATACGACAGTCATCGTCTCATCGGTCGCTGTTCAGAAAGAAGAGTGAAACATCGTCAGAAGTAATACTATGATTTATTATTGTAATATTTGTTCACAGACCTTAGTTCACTTATTCTTTTTATATGTTGGTGTAACAATAAAGAAATGTCAAGCGGCCAATCAGTGTTTTGGTTTTTTCGTCCGTTATAACTAAGCGTTTCTGAAATCTTCAAGGAACAGCGTGGGCCCGAGCGTAGCGGGAGCTGGCCATTAACGGTTTATGAGACGTGATTGATATATTGCGAATGCCACACTTCTGATGTATCAGGATCCAACGGCACCGTTAACTATCTCGGTTGATGCATCAAACACTGCAATCGGCGCAGTTCTACAACAGCTAGTTGACAAAGGGTGGCAACCGCTCGCCTTTTTATCCAGGTGCCTTCAATTAGCTGAAACGAAGTACAGCACATTCGGCAGAGAATTTCTGGCTATGTACTGTGCAATACAACATTTTCGACATTCGGTAGAGGGTCGTGAATTCATAATTTTACTGATCACAAACCTCTGCCATACTCTCTGAACTCACCTTCAGATAAGTATTCACCTAGGGAATCACGACAACTAGATTACGTTTCACAGTTTACATCAGATGTCAATCACGTCCCATAAACCGTTAATGCCCAGCTCCCGCTACGCTCGGGCCCACGCTGTTCCTTGAAGATTTCAGAAACGCTTAGTTATAACGGACGAAAAAACCAAAACACTGATTGGCCGCTTGACATTTCTTTATTGTTACACCAACATATAAAAAGAATAAGTGAACTAAGGTCTGTGAACAAATATTACAATAATAAATCATAGTATTACTTCTGACGATGTTTCACTCTTCTTTCTGAACAGCGACCGATGAGACGATGACTGTCGTATTGATGCCTCCGCGAAAATCGAGGAAGTTGATTTTGAGCAAACAACCAAGAATTGATCGTTCAATCTTCAACTCCATTGACACTCCCCGGAAAAAAACGGATCCAACCCTTTTTTCCTTCACGACCAATGCACGTTGACTTGGATGCCATTGCGAGAACCTGGGTCACACGGACAGAGCTGAAATGGAAAACAAACAGAAAAGCCAACACATCACAATCATACCCACAGCACAATCTCACACATCAATGACGATCTGCGCCTCCAGACAGAGACCTCCTCTTGACATCTTGCAACACAATCGCCACTTGCTAGAATGACTCTTGCAGAATGCAACGTGACCATAGCACCAACTCATGATACTCTACGCACATCCTCTTATCTACTCACTACCAATTACCACTGCAATCTCTGGTCACTCATTCTGCCTCAGTTCTAGTAGCGGTGACGCATGCGAGCCTCAGTCGTTTACACTCTTTCTCCCCGGCGTGTCGGACCGCAGCTAACAATTATCTGCGTATGCATTTCATTCTCAGCAATAGCCTCCCCGGCGTATACGACCCATCTGCTGTCCTTAGCATCAACCAATTCATTCATGGATGTAGAAGACTCGAAACAACTTCAGAAGTAATCACGACGAAAATTTTAACAAAATTACGCAATAACAACAAGATACGAAAACAACAAGTAAACACAATGAATCCAAAAAACACCAATTGATATGACACACCACACGTATAAACAAACAGTACACACAACCTCGCCGATCATGTCTTGATGGAATTCCTTTGAAGAATCGCAGGACTTACACCAGTACGCCTGCAATCCTTCACAGGTTGACCATTGTAAGTTGTGGAATGTCCGGACACAAACAGAATAAGCAACAATTACAATAATTGGAACTCACACAATTATTTAACACAAACATATGTACAATCACTACATCAAATGTTGTGGATTCTGGCACGACAAACTACCCTTGAAGAACTGTAGGACTTACACCAGTACGCCTACATTCCTTCTCAGGTTGATGATCCAAGTGGAAGTCGTCCGGACACAAACAGAATTACCAACAGCTAGATGATAAATGATACCAATTCAGTATATACAATATGAACATATGTACAAAATCACACACCAAGCACACTGGACTGCTCACTGATGCGCTACCCTTTGAAGAATTGTAGGACTTACAGCAGTACGCCTACAACCCTTCTCAGGTTGACGCTCTAGGTTGGAAAATCGTCGCAGAGTTCATTTGCTAACTTCATTCTATCAGCTATATCCTCAAATCTGAACGGCAACTCGCCCATGTCATTGTATCGTAGAATATATATGACGAACTAACATACGACATATCTGGTCAACCAAGTGTTGAAACGGAATAATTTACGCCAAAGATAATAGCATTCAATTAGTAACTTGAAACTAGAAATGCCTTTATTCATGCAAGTCAATTTAACAATTACTCTCTCGTTTACACTTGGCTTATTCTCACTAAACTGAACAATATCTTTCGTCTTTTCAAACGCACCAATTCTCTCGTAGTCATTCCATAAGGCACTTGAGTTCATGGACGTCCATTTCATTGTAGATAAAAACACCAGCGACGACGGAGTGACACAAGGTGATGAACTTAGCGGTGGATCAGAAGCTGTTGTTGCTCGGCTTTCAGACAGTTGTCTAACTGCAATATTACCACCACTGCTGTCTTTCACTACTAGTTCGGGTTTAGCACTATCATCTGACGATAGGTGGGCTACATGCTGATCAATTACACTGACGGTCTCACAAGTATGCACACCTTCTGGAACTGCATTTGCGTTCAATTCTACTTCACGTTCAAGTTGTACAGAACCTTTATTTAACTTAGCAGTAGTAGGCATATCGCGCATCTCATAATGATCAACCAAAGACAAATCTGCACTATCATGATCATTACCACAAATATTCAATTTACCGTCAAGTTCATCATTTTCAAACTCTTTAATAACAGAAGTAGACAATTTCGCTTCCTCCTCAAAAATCTTATAAGGTCTTATAACCCCACTCTGTCTAGTAATACCTTGTAAACTTTCGGAGTCAGAACTGCACTCTAAAGCAGCAACTCTATTCTGTGACACTCTATTCAACAATGGCTTACCAGTTGCAACTACAGACTTCTTCACAACAACGTTATCGTCACACAATTCGGAGTCAGGCCTGGAGTTTACATTTAGCTTATCACTGAACTTGCTCACTGGTTCACAGTTCACCTTTGTACGCACTTCTTGCAAACGTGTGAAACACAACCGTGTTTGTCTTGCATCTTGTAACTCATCTGTTGAGGATGTACTACGAAACCTGTTACACTCACTAGGTCTATATGCATTACTGGACATCATGGAGCCTTCTCGGTATCCACCTCTCTGAGGCTTATTCGTCATCAATGATTGCGTTTTACCCTCAGACTGCTCTATTCTAGGGGTGAGATGTAATAGACTGGCAAACTTGCTCATAGATTGACTGACGCTATCTTTTACCAGTTTCAGGATATCATCAAACTTTGGCTCGATACCCTCATCCTCCATACGGGAGCTTATCTTCACCCACTTCCTTTGCAGTCGAGTAGGTAGACGTCTTGCTATTACTTCTAGTATAAAACTCGAGTTGAGGTCACTCATGCGATTCATCGAAATCATTCCATTCTTGTAAATTAGCAAATTATCTAAAAACTCAGTGAGTGCCTGGGAGTCATCCTGTAATTGACCACCATTACCCTTAACAGCGTCGAATAATTTCCCTGCAATCATCGAAGGTCTTCCAAACCTTTGACGTAATATGCTCATAGCCTCGTAGTAGCCCTCTTTTGGCTTCATAAACTTACAGCACTGTATAGCTCTTGCAGCATCTCCAGTGCAATATCTCATCAAATACATTAACTTCAATTCATCACTTGATAGAAAACTACTCAACATGATCTCAAACTCCTTTACAAATTGTAAATAATCAGCTGGGTTTCCATCGAAACACCGTGGTTCAAATTGAGGGAGTTTGATGTTCCTATTATCCCTGAACGGCGAAACAGTAACATCAACCATGTCATGCCTAACATCAGACACATCGTTACAATTAACGGACAAGTCACCATGACTTACTTTCCTGTTTGCATCCAAGACACTCTGTCCCTTCTTTGACCCAGGCATTGTTGAACTTGACCCAATTCCAAAAACGTTCCAGATATTGCTTGTTCAAAGAGGACTTGACCGGCACCAGGAAAAATGAACGGCGACTATCCAAACTTTCACCAACTCTCTGAATCCGCCAGATCTGTTTCAATCGTCAGAAACTGTCAATCACGTCTCATAAACCGTTAATGCCCAGCTCTCGCTACGCTCGGGCCCACGCTGTTCCTTGAAGATTTCAGAAACGCTTAGTTATAACGGACGAAAAAACCAAAACACTGATTGGCCGCTTGACATTTCTTTATTGTTACACCAACATATAAAAAGAATAAGTGAACTAAGGTCTGTGAACAAATATTACAATAATAAATCATAGTATTACTTCTGACGATGTTTCACTCTTCTTTCTGAACAGCGACCGATGAGACGATGACTGTCGTATTGATGCCTCCGCGAAAATTGGGGAAGTTGATTTTGAGCAAACATCCATGAATTGATCGTTCAATCTTCAACTCCATTGACATCAGTTATTTACCATATATCCGGATTGAACAACACTGTGGTAGATGCCTTGTCGCGCGTTTGTTCCCTCACCCAAATCGACGGCATTGAACTTGTAAACCTGGCTCGTCTTCAAAAAGAAGCTACTGAGCTTCAACATTGGTTGTCGAAAACAACTCTACAATTAGCTGAGAAACCCTTAGGTATGGGAAGAGGTACTATTCCATGTGACATTTCCACGAGTACTCCTCGCCCCATCGTGCCTAAAAGTTATCACCGTAACGTCTTCAATACGTTGCATGGCTTATCTCACCCAGGTATTCGGACTACAGTCAAGCTCGTAACTAGTCGGTTTTGTTGGCCTGGCATTAAGAAAGAAGTAAGGGAATGGGCACACACGTGCTTAGCTTGTCAAAAGTGCAAGGTGATAAGACACACCAAAAGCCCACTTGGCACCTTTCTTCTCCCTGACGCTCGTTTCGAACACGTCCATATAGATTTGGTTGGACCCCTTCCTGAATCACATGGATATGCCTATATTTTAACTTGCATTGATCGATTCACACGATGGCCGGAAGCAGTACCCATCAAGGACGTATCTGCTGAAACCGTCGCACGCGTCTTTGTAGAAAGATGGATCGCTAACTTTGGATGCCCATCTTCCATAACTACTGAACGCGGGCGGCAATTTGAAAGTGGCTTATTCTTCGCCCTGTCTAAAATCATAGGTTGCATGCGTTTTCGAACAACAGTCTACCATCCTCAAGCTAACGGTATGGTAGAACGTCTACACAGACAGCTGAAAGCTGGTCTGTCAGCTGCAAACACCACCCATTGGACTGAATCCCTTCCGTTAGTTCTCCTAGGGATATGAAACGCCTTGAAAACCGATGCTGGTTGTACTAGCGCCGAGCTAGTATATGGCACGACACTGCGACTGCCTGGTGAATTCGTTTCTCCCTCGAGCTTCCCACCAGTGGTAGATCACGCTTCATACGTCGGCAGGCTTACAAACGCAATGCGTTCAGTTAAACTTGCTCCCCTTCGTCCACAGTCCATTGATGTTTTCGTTCATCCGTGTTTAAAAACTTCTTCACAAGTATTTGTTCGTCGCGACTCTGTGCGCAGACCTCTGGAACCTCCATACGACGGACCTTATAAGGTAATTTAACGTTCTGATAAATTCTTTGTCTTGGACAAAAACGGCCGCGAGGACACTGTCAGCATTGACCGTCTGAAACCGGCTTACTTGGAGGGTAATCCTATTAGCATAGAGCTCAACGTACCCCAAAATCCACAAGTAACAGAAGATCGTTTAGACATCGATGAAGTCGCTAGCACAGCGACAGCTACCGAACCTTCTATAGAGCCTCCCAAGAAAACCCGTTCTGGACGCACCGTAAGGTTCCCAGAATATCTGCACACTTATTTGACTTAACGAAGTCGTGTGATTCACGCAACTCATTCGATTGTGGTACTGACTATTTTTTTTGACGTATCAATTTTTTTTCTATACAGTACCACCGAACACAAAAATTTTTTTTCCAACGGTTCATGTAACATACACAAAAAATTAATTAGATGTATTTTTTTATCGATGTTCTGAACTTAGCATTATTTTACTGCATAGTAAATGCACACAATTTTTTTTAACCAAAAAGCTCATTTCGTACATTTTCCTCGACATGGTTCTTAGCGTTCTTGTTTTCTTTTCCAGGTGCGACGGGCACTGGACAGGAAACAAACGAAGCACGGAATCCAGCGAACAACAACCAGGAAGCTATGTACAAACACCCTATTAGCATAGGCAGACAAACTAGTAGGCATACGACCAAGCCGCTCGGAAGATTTTTTTCACCCGAAAGGGAACCATCGAGTTTATTTTACTTCCGGCTGCTTCTGTCTTAGGGTCCTCACGACCTCACTAGGGGGGGAGTGAGCTGTAGCGGTAAATAATTCCCCAAAATTATTGACCACAGCAATCACTCATTGGATGCTGACCACCACTGTTTAAGTCGACCTGTTTAGCTGAAGGCTTCCGGTCAAGCATCCCCGCCATTTGGTACCTCGTCGTGTCACGTGCACGATCACTAGCTAGATAAGCGTTTGTCTGAAGGCTTGTTTTGGTCCCTAAATATATCTCTTGGTTTGGACGATCAAATATTGGCTTTTGCTTTGTCTTTGGTACGCGAGAATAAATTAATTAGAAGTTGCTGAACGAAATATCCGTCAACTTCTAAATGAACAAGTTTGAACTCTTGCGCTACAGGTGTTCTGTTTCTGCGTGAATCATTTTTCCCTAATATTTTGGAAATTAGCCGCTTTCCTCACATTATCCAGTTATCCATAGTCAACAAGGATTGTATTGTATCAACTGGAACAACATATAGCATTCACTCGTGAAATCTACGTCAAGAATCCTCGGATACCATATCTAACCACGTGGAACTCAGGACTTTATCCACAGCAAACTCTGTAAAGGAAAGTCTGACTTTTTATTTTTGCAATATACATCTGTTTATCGTTGTTGTTTTGATACTTCGATAATACAGCTATCTTATTTTTATATCCTCAAGACTTTTTTTCCGGAAATTGTGAAGTTTCTTATTTCTGTAATGGTTAAGTCTATCAAACGTGTAAGTACCGTTAAGAGACTGAGATCTAATACTAGTCAGCCATCTGAAGGCCTCAGCTCCGTTGACAATTCTACACTTTTTACACCAGCCACACCCAGAGTTATGGTATCTGATATCATGGAGGAATTAGCAGAGAATGCGGCTTGTAGCAAAAATGATTTACTGACACTTCAGAAGTCAATAGCAGAACTACAGAGCAAGTTTGACAGCATTATGCCTCTCACGCAACTGTGTGACCCACCACAAAACATCTGTTTTGAATCACTAATCAAATCCGAGCGCATAATTGACTATTTGGCTGAAGAAGCTGTTAAGAGGATTATGTCTTCACATAACGTCTTGGCCTATAACATTCCAGACAGAGAGCCGATTGCCAAACTTAAGAATTCGTGTCTAAAGGCTTGTAATATGTCGTTGACAGAATGTCAGGTTTTGCGTCTTCGTAAGAAATCTGCAAACCACCCGTGTCCTGTGCTTTTCAAGTTTAGGTCTACCGAAGAAGCCAGGAATTTTCTGAAATCGGGTAAGACAATAGGCTCTTCAACACCATACACTAACATTAGGGTTGCACCTGATTTAACACCATGCCAAAGGCGATGCCGCTCAGGAACAGTGAACCCTGATAACTCTAATAGGATAACTGTAGATGATGTTCCGTGCGTTATTCCGTCTATTGAAATATCTGATCACGGCATGCAACAGACATTTTCGCAGGTAGTGGCTAATGTTAGCCAAGCATTATATAACGATATTGATGCAGACACTGAAATGGTGGACATAGATGAGTCAACGGGAAATAATGTTGAAATACATCGTTTTCACACTGACGCAAAAGTCAAGACACCGAAACCATCAAAACCCATCCCACTGGTGGTCCAACCATTGCCTTATAAGTCAGTTACTCCTCAGTCTGACAATCCACACTCTGTGAAGCACCAGTCGAATGTAGCCACCCAAGTTGGCAAGTTTTCTAGGCGTTATGACAAACGTCCCATTTCCATTAAGAAAACTAAAGCTCATGAGGTGTTCAAGCCACAGAAACCCTACATAGCATGTGCTGACTGCCCTGTTAGCCATCATCAGCCAGATAATCATAAGATTAGGGAAAAAGAAGTAAATAAATTAAATACTAAACCCGGAGCAAGAAAGCCCTTTGATAAGAAAGAGACGAAAGCACCTGTAGGCCTTCTTTGTAAGAGAAAGTCAAATATGGTAGACGAAGCTCCTAGGGGTAGGCCTAATTGGTGCCAAGTGGAAAGCCAATTTTATCGAATCCCTAATTCTAGACAAACAGCACAGCAAAGTAGTAGGTATTGTTCTGCACATCCACTACGTAAACCCCTTGTCAACCAGCCCACTTCTAATATTCTGTCTACTGAAAGTTATAGAAAATACCCCAAACATCGGCCACAGACCACATTTAGCAAGCCAACAGAACCCATTCATATATCTTATGTGTCTAGTGGGGAGCATGTGCCGATTTCTGCACAAAACTTGCCATGGTCTGATGAATACCAGAAACAGATACCAACACTTCATTCTTATACTGGCAACAAATTACCGAATACACATATCGGTTATACCTTAGGGCAGGATTTTCACCAGCGTCAGTTAACAGAAACACCTGGAATCATGCATATAGCACGCATGATATCGGATCAATTCCTTGCTGGCATAGCGAACAGTCTACAGCTAGGGCAAGGCATATTTCCCGGGAGATAGCTGACACAGTGTCGACACCAAACGCGGATACTAATATCTCTAAAATATTAATATCTGATTATCACACAGGTGTCTCTCACTGCATACCATATCCAAACGTAAGCCCATCCCTGACTACCACCTCAAAAATCTACCTGAAGTCTTCCTACGATCCAAAGATATTGGTAAATGAGTCTGATAACATGTATATAGAGGATACTCACGGATTATTTTACCAAGATGTTGTCCGCTCACTGAAACCACATAGCCAGTGTTTATCTATTATCCTAGTAAATACGAGATCAGTTCTAAGCAAACATTTAGCACTAAGTACAATAGCTTCTATATGCAGACCGTCATTGATTATGATCACCGAAGCCTGGTGCACAAGTGAAATCTCCAATGACAGCCTAAGGATTGATAAATACAACCTTTTTCGCGGGGACAGACGGACAGGTCGTGGGGGTGGAACACTAATTTACTGTGAACAATCCATGTGTGCAACCCAGTTTAGTAACCCAATTCTGTCACAACTCAATGACTCGATCTGGGTCGAAATAAAAGTTGTCAGAAGTAAACCTATACTTGTGGGTTGTGTGTACCGGCCCCCTTCATCCAGCAGGGAATATGATAATATGCTTAGCAATATCTTTAATGTTACAGCCAATCTTCCTTTCAGTTATAAAATTATCGGAGGCGATTTCAACTTGCCAGAAGTATCATGGTCTTCACTCCGAGGACCCCAAAGGTACGATAATCTCATAAATTCCATCGTCACAGGAGGGTGGACACAACACATAAATTCACCCACTAGATCCGCAAATATCCTAGACCTTATTTTCACGAACAACATAACGCCATCTACCGTACATGTTGGACATGAATTTCCAGGTAGTGACCATAGAATAGTAGTTTGTTCTTTTGACATCTTTCCTGAAACAAAACGCAGAGATGAAGCTGGCCAGATACCTATGAGATTGTACACACATGCTGACTGGGACTTGTATCAGCACCTAATTAGATGTTCTAATTGGGACTCGTACTTTTCGAACCAGTCCTTAGATGCAATTCTTAACAACTTCTATCAGAATATTAACTCAATTCACGACGTCATTGCACCCGAGAAGATTCTTAACTTCAGATTCCCCCAAAGTGATTATATTCCGACATCGTTTAGAAGAAGTCTACGTAAGCACTCAATAAAATACTACAGATATCATGACTTATCGTCATTAATTGCCATAACGTCCCTTCTCAGTAGAATTGAAGAGTTGAGAAATATAGGCCTCAGAAACAAAGAAATGCAGGCCATTCATGCACCGCATAACTCAGGAGAAATAGCCAAACTTTTTAAAAGTAGGTTGATGAACTCCAAAACACCCTATCCGAAAATAATATACTTAGACGGCATTGCTTACGAAAATAATGAGGCGATATGTGAACTGTTTAGCAAGCACTTCGCCAGATTATACACCTTAGAGAACGATGAAGTCGTGGATTTCCCACGTAAAACAGACGAATGTTTAAGTGACATAATTTTCACCACACATGAGATCGATAAAGCTGTCGCAAATCTTAAGCTTAGTAACACTACTGGCCCAGACGGTATATCTTCCGTTCTGCTGAAAAAAGGTGGTAATGACATGAGTTTACTCTTACTCAAGTTATACTCAATTTCATTAAGCGATGGGACATACCCTAACTGCTGGAAGAAGTCTTATATTGTACCTATCCATAAATACGGGCCTATAGCTGATATCAACAACTACCGCCCCATCAACATCACGTCTGTAGTTTCACGTGTAATGGAAAAGATAGTTAAGACTCAAATCATTCAGTACTTGCTGTCAAATGACCTACTATCCCCATCCCAATACGGTTTCTTAAGTAGAAGGTCGTGCATTACTTGCCACTTAGATTATTTTGACTACATCACACAAAGCATTGATAATGGGCGTTCGGTAACAACATTGTTTCTTGACGTTAGCAAGGCCTTCGATAAAGTCCCACATATCAGACTCCTAACAAAACTCCAATCCTACGGAATAACCGGAAATCTTCACAAATGGATAAGTTCTTTTCTCACAGAAAGAGAGCAATTAGTCAAAATCAACCACCAGTTGTCTTCCTCAAAGCCGATAACCAGTGGTGTAATACAAGGTAGTGTTCTTGGCCCTATTCTATTCCTCTTATTTATAAATGACATAGTCTCTGTAATCAAGTATGGCAAGCCATACCTTTTTGCAGATGATCTCAAGATAGTATATGATTATGGGTACGGTGATATGAGCGTCGAAAGCAAGATCCAACAAGACTTAAATGATCTAGGCGATTGGAGCGAAAAGTGGCAACTGACTTTCAACCCAGACAAGTGCGGTATAACCCACCTTGGACGCTGGAAACCGATAATGTGCCTATATATGTACGGTAAGCTCCTCTCAAAACTGAACACAGTCACAGACCTCGGGATAACATACTCAGATTTATCCTTTTCCGATCACGCAAATAAGGTTGTATCTGACTGTAAACGACTTACTGGCTTTGTACTGCGTAACTTCTACACCCAAGAAGCAAGATTAGCTATATATAGGACATGTATCCGTCCCAAACTTGAATATTGTGCTCTCCTATTTAGTAACCTCAGGACTGTAGACAGAAAAAAAATCGAAAGTGTCCAGAGATTCCTCACGAAACGCATAATAGGGTTCGACCAACAAGTGGAATATGTTGACAGGTGTGTACGTCTGAAATTAGAGCCTCTGTGGTTAAGGAGAGTGAAGTGCAACCTATTTCTACTCTTCAAAGTCATTAGGAAACACTGCTACAGTAACTCATCCATAACTTGGGAAAATATTAAATCATATCAGCTGCGAAACCACGACTACCTTGTCAAGGTGGCTACCCACAGAAAATCCATTAGGGCAAACTTTTTCACCATAAAATATTGCACTCTTTGGAACCAACTACCACCTGAAATAAGATGTTGTGAAAACCCTGATGGGTTCAAACGGAGCCTAGAAAGACACTTTAACATGTCCACCCTAGCTCGTCTAAAAGACCACAACTGTTGGTAGAACGGAAATTGAAGGCCAGTCCAGTCTTCAGTATAGTCACATACGTATATCTCGACTCTAATACTCACGCAGCGAACGTTAACTAATTTACTGATTTCTATTCTCTATAATTTTCACTAAGTTGTGTTGGTAAAAGTAACACTGGAAATAATTGTAATAGCATCCACACCTTTTAACGTTTTACATATGTATATACTAATATAATAATACTTATTAATCATGCATGTTCAACTCTTAAATTAGATGGATATTAAAATACTTAAAATATTTATGCATCAAATGTTCTCTTGCTTTACCACGCTTGTTTCCCTTATAACACTCAATTATTGAACCTAGTGTAATATTTGATATACGAACTATATTATTGATTATACTCTTATCATATATGGTTTGATTTACTCTACGGCTCCCTGTAGACTAACCACCATTCTTCAGTATACACACACTGCAGTATTGTTAAAAAACGCCAAAATTTCGTTGGTTCTGTGTTAATATCTTTTTATAATATGTCTAGACACGTTACTTTGCAATGTCAGATGTTTACTATATATGAGTACACTAAGTCCTGCCAACCGACCTTACCTTCAGTCCATACTACCTAAATTGAACCTTAACTATAGTATTCTGCTAAATCTTGCTCCACTATTCACAATACCTATTCGTTTTACTCTTTAAGGTTTTAACTTCTTATAAAGTAATCTGTTCATCAGGATGCATGCACACATATATAATATGTTCGTAAAGATGTACGTGGAGACCTATTGGAAGCACTCATTAAGAAAGCTAGGGAGATGGAATATGGGGTACGAACATGTCTGGTACCAAGCAATATATTTGCGGTAGCCATAATAATCATAGTCTCAGAGCCTAACATCAAAAAAGGAGGGAGGGTGGCGCTAGCTGATCAGTAGATATGGTGGTGGTCACTAAGGTGAATCGCCCCATTCTGCAGGAACAGCAATATACAAATTAAAGGCTCGAGATATTTCTGATTTTTATGAGGGCTTAGATCTTTATCTTGAAAAAGATAATAGTGAACGCCTTGACAGATAATGCTTCTACCTTTAAATATATACCATTCGCTCAGCCTATTGTTGAGATGCGACCACGTGGGATCTGCACAGATTTATGGGGCATCTTATAAATTAACTTGCTATCCATTGTCAGATCTTTAAATACCACTTCACAATATCTTGTCTCACTTATTTTCTAATAACGTCTTTACTTGATTCTCATTATATTCCATTAAACCTAACATTTTATAGCTCTTTATGAATTTGATTCGACTTATTCTATTCCTATTCTCTGGAGGGTACGGTTGTGCACCAAATAGAAAAAAAGACATGAAATAAAAACAACTGGCTTGAAAATAATTGTATTAAAGCCAAAAGTGGACATCATGATAGTATAAAATATATTGGTTTCATTATACATTGCAAATGAACGTTGTCGGCCTAAGGATTAATTACTTCCCCATTCTGTTTTCTATATAAATGTGTTTATTAATGATATATTTCACTCACTTAATCTATTACACTTTAATGTTTCACCTTAGCACTTTAACTTTTCTAAAACAGCTTCCAATTCCTTGTAAACGTTGTACTTACCTCAATATTGGTTGGTTATCGTATGCCTACAACCACGGGATGAAAACGAAACGAAGTCGATTTTCCCGCTCAACCTGGAGGACAACTGTACAATTCAATAACTATACGGCCTAGTTCAGACAATGTGTAATTATATATATATCAAATATTTAACTGTTGAAACATTATTAACTTGTAGACAATTTAAGATTTGACATTATATCATCCTTGATCGTGCCTGTAAAAATGGCATGCATTTTCATGTAAATTTATGTTTATATGAAAATAAAATTATTATTATTATTAAATCTCCTCTATGCGTACTGTATGACAGGGAGAAGAGATTTAAACTGTCTAATCTTTCCTCGTATGATAAGTTAGCTATGCCGTGAACCATACGCGTTGCTTTCCTTTGAACACTTTCTAGAATGTGTGAATCCCCTTTTAGACAAGGACTGGCGGCCTGGATGCGGTTTTTCAGTCTTGACCTCACCAGAGATGTATATAAGGAGGTGAACATATCTCTGGTAATTCTTGTAAAGGCTCTACGAATCGCCCATAAGGACCTGAAACTACGTGCAGCCACCGCGCGACAGTGTGCTGTAGTTTTTAAGCCGTGGCTAACTATGACACCTAAGTCCAAGTGAGTCTGAACTGATGGAAGTGTTATTCCCTCTAATTCGTAGGAGCTTGTGCTTGGTTGTCCAATGCGCATGGTTGCACATTTTGCCACATTGATCGGGAGCATCCATTCAACGGACCACTCTGACAATTTGTTGAGGTCCTTTTGCAACGTGAACGTATCACTGTTGCTCTTCAGCTCTCTCCGAATTTTTAAGTCATCTGCGTATAGGACCATAGGGGAGTCGGTGAGCAGGAGTAACACATTGATATACAGAATAAAAAGGAGAGGACCGAGAACCGTGCCTTGTGGCACTCCGCTACGTACTGCTGTCCAGGAGGAGAGTTTTGAGTTGATCCCAACCCTCTGCCTTCTATCTATGAGGAATTCCCTGAGCGGCAGACTACTAGACTGGCTCAGAGAATTCCTCATAGATAGAAGGCAGAGGGTTGGGATCAACTCAAAACTCTCCTCCTGGACAGCAGTACGTAGCGGAGTGCCACAAGGCACGGTTCTCGGTCCTCTCCTTTTTATTCTGTATATCAATGTGTTACTCCTGCTCACCGACTCCCCTATGGTCCTATACGCAGATGACTTAAAAATTCGGAGAGAGCTGAAGAGCAACAGTGATACGTTCACGTTGCAAGAGGACGAGCCAATTTGTTTTCTCTGAGCTCACTTCTCGGTTGTCCAATATCCAACATCGTTTTTACGAGCTAGTGTAAACCAGTTTTATTTCTTTGTGCTCGCTTCTTGATTGTAAGATTTAGGTTCCTGATCTTCGGTAAACTTCTGCGTAGCTCGTCCCGTCACTCGACTGTCGTAGCTTTGGTTGACTCCAAAGGGAGTAGTGCTGGGATAATTTTATGTGGTTTGTAGTATGAGGTGTGTTAAGACTGTTACTACTGTGAATGGAGTTGATCCTTTCGCCAGTTAGTCCTCCGGTATCGTCGACAAGAGAAAAGAGATAGTTATAATAATAATGCTAATAATAGATATAATTAGTGAAGTTATTCAGACTAAGAGAGAAACGGAAATAGGTAAGCGTAACAACAGTCAGCTGATTAAGTATTTTGTGGTTGTCCAGCCTTCACTTAAAGGCGTCCACAGAAGGTTCCATAGATGTATACGCCGGTAATGAATTCCGGGGACGGAAAACCCTCAGTGAAAAGAAGTTGCAGCGCACCCGAGTCCTTGCCCTCTGGTGAGCTGCCCTTCTGATATTTCCACGAGGGGGCCTATACCAACTCACTGGCAAAACACCTTTGTTTGGGTGATTCTGATCATTTGTTATTTTGTAGGCAGTAATCGAAATCCCCTAAGCCGACGGTAGCTAAGTATGAACAAGCATAATTTCCTCAGACTTTCATCATATGATTTGTTTCGAAGAACAACCACTCCTTTTTTTGCCCGTCGTTGGACTCTTTCCAACAGGTTTGCGTTTCTTCTCACCACTGGGGTGCAAAACTATTATGCAACTCAAGCTGTGGCCTGACGTGTGTGTTGTACAGCCTTTGAAGGAATTCAGGAGTGAGTGCAGGAAACTGTTTATGCGCAAGCTGTATGACTATATATGCTCTCGCTTCATCCCCTGTATAATTCACGCTTGTGTCCAATTTTTTCATACCTGTACTACAAATACTGTTTGGAATAAAGCTGTTGTTGTTATTATTAAATAAATAAATAAAACGTAAAATTAGACGGCCAGTTAAATTTGAAGTTGATATGTATATACATAATGTCAATAACAATAAATGTAGACCCAGTCGTTGGAGTAGTTAGAAGAATAAGGCGGGAGAAAATGTAAAGAAGCATAACGATGAGTTTAGATTTCTACATTTAAATGATGTATGGGATTTTAATGGGATATCCGTTTGGGCACACTACTTGTGTCGCTGCATGATTGTCCGGCCTTCGTTTAAAGCTGCACACCGAAGGTGCCATAACTACATCTGCCGGTTAGGAGTTCCAAGGACGGCAAACCCGCAGGGAAAAGAAGTGGGAGAGCATCCTAGTCTTCGCCCTCTGGTGAGCTGTTCTTCGGGATTTCTACCGGGAAGCCCATATCTACTCGGTGGCAGAACACCTTTGTTTGGGCGATTCTGGTCATTTGTTATCCTGTAAGCAGTAATCAAGTCCCCCATAAGTCGATGGGTTTTAATTGTGAAAAGACTTAATTTCTTTTGTCGTCCACCATACGGTTTATTTCGGAGACCCATCATCGCCCGTCTTTTGGCTATTTCCAGGAGGTTTGTGCCTCTTCTGACCAGTGAGGAGAGGCACTGATATTATTCATCTCAAGGTGTGGTCTGACTTGTTTTGTACAACCTTAGAAAGAGCTCAGGAGTGGTTTCACCTAACTGCCCATGTGTAAAGTGTATGACCACATATGCCCTCGCTACATCCCCTGTGTGATTTACGCTTGTGTCCATTTTTCTGTTAGAACTAGACCTAAGTCGCGTTCCGACGCTGTGCAGGACAAGCATCCATCGCACAGGGTGTAACTTGCATTCTGCAGTCTACAGGTGCGCAACTTCACTACTTTGCACTTCTTCAGGTTGAAGGTCATGCCACTGGTCACCGCCCGGTCTTCCAGAAGGTTTAGATCTTCCTGCAGCCTATCTGAGTCCTCCGGACACTTTATCACCCTCCACATCTTTACGTCTTATAGAAGACTCGAGCAGCTTAGACGGCATGGTAGGTCACTGATAAAAATCGAAAACATCAATGTGTTAGAACCCTGCGACTCACCTGATGATGAGTTGTGCCAATATGATCGGACTCGATTTACTTTAGTGCGAAATTTCCTTCCAGCTAGGTAGTCCTTTAACCATGAGAGAAGTGGCTTACCTATACCTTCCTGGCTTATGTTGTGTAGGGGAAGGTCATGGTGAACTGTGTGAGATGCCTTCTTAGATTCTAGGAAGACCAGAAGAACTAGTACGTTCATATCCTGGCGTGATGTCCATCTGTCCCAAGGAGATAATAGGTTTGTTACACAAAATCTGTCTCGCGTCAAACCGTTTTTGTCTTCATGGGATCTATCAGTCCTATCGAGATGCTCCCTGATGTGATCATCAGCAGTACTTTCCAGTACTCTCGATGCCATCGGGAGTAGGGCTGCTGGTTGCATTTTTTCTGCCCTTTACTTGGAAATCGATTAAAGGATGCCTCTTTATCACCCACTTGGCAGTTTCCCCAAATCTATCGAGTGTTGGAACAAGTCGCATAAGGGCCTACAGACAGCTTCGACTCACCGTTTCCGAACAGACGGCCTGGTCTCTATGGCTTCCCTAGTAATGTTACCGGGTCTGTTTGGGGAGTAACCTCTGGGTTTTCCTCCAGTGAGTTAATAGTGCTGCCATTTCGCTCCGTAACAGTAATTCCCACATTGTGAAGGCTAAATTGAATGTTTCGACCATCTCCAGACCGGTAAGGTATTGACCGTTTGGACCTACCAAACCACATGCCCCTGGATGGTAGGTTTCCTCTCCGACGCGAGTCAGTACAGGCTTCTAGGGTTCTGCATGATTTTTTTGGCAATGTTAGCCCGAAACGACCTACTGTCACTCCTGACTCTCACGCTGCACCAGTTCCTAAGTTCTGGGTATGTGTCGTGGCCGGTTTGACCATCGGATATTCGTCAGGTAGACCAAGTCTTCCGCTTTGCTTGCAGAATGCGTCGCATGTCCATCCTCAACCATGAGGACCAATTTTTCGGCGGTGTTGTGACTGAATGGACGGTATGCGAGATCACTGTGAGAATAACCTCTCTTACCAATTCCTAGCGTTCGTTCACAGTTGACTCAGCCCAGTCTATGGGCCACTCTACATCGGATAAACGCCCCCTAACTCCGACGTAGTAGGCCTTGTTAAAGCACAGATATAATAATAATTTATATTTCGTACAATCCAGTAGGTTTACAAGATATGCATGCCATTTTTACGGGCACAACCAGTAATGTTATAAATTACAATCCTGAAATATCACAAATTAATACTTTCTCAAAAGTTTAAATTGAACGATTATTTTACGGGCGATCAGAAAAGGTTCTTATAAGTGTTAAATTGTAAAACCTTCACTAAGGTCACCATCAAAGTTGAGCGACAATCCAATCCGTTTCCAGCTGATAGTTTCGGTCAACCAGTTAACGACGTATATTTGGGTAAATGCTCTGCTTCTATTTCGGGAGGAGGAGAAAGTCCTGAGAAACCACAAGATGATAGAAAATACAATTAAGGATAACATATCATTGGAAGTACACTATGAAGTATATACAAGAAGGACTTGAAAGCGGTCAATTCTGGTGTTTTGCTTTTTCTTTGGTCTACGCTGTGGGTATACGATCATGCGTTAGTATACTTTGTACTACCCGCGAACGTCAACATACTTAACCTCTTGACAATATATTTGAAGATTGAACGATCAATTCATGGTTGTTTGCTCAAACCCAACTCCTCCATATTTTTCCCGGAGTCACCAATCCATCAGTCATTGTCTCATCGTTCGCTGTTCAGTGGAAGACAGAAAACTATCAGAAGTATTATCGTGATTTATTGTTATAACATTTATTCCTAGACCTAGTGCAATAACCTTATTGTTGGTTACACATTGGCGTAAGAATAGAGGATTTTCGCGTTGGTTATTACAAATTGTTTCTGAAAGTCTTCCAGGGACAGCGTGAGGTCCAGCGTAGTAAGAGCTGGACATTGACAGTTTCTGAGAGTTTGCTGATATTCGATTTGCTGCCACAGCTACCTGTTACCAATTACTTCTAGCCAACCATTTGATCTTAAGTATAGAGACAGTTAAGGTGGAAGTTGTTGACAAAAGTCTGTACCTTGGTGGAATTCCCTTTCGTGACGCCTGAGCCAGGTTCCTGACCAGCGTAGAAGAAATGACTGAATGACTAACCTCACATTTATGTTGAGAATCTGAACCTCGCTCTTTATGACAGGGCTGAGTGCGGAAGATTTACAAACTGGTTGCAGGTTGATGAAGGTGTATCTCGCCCCTCCAATTCCGGCTTCCTTTGACGTATTCATCTGTTCCGACTGACTACAGTTGAAACGACGCTCCCTAGATAACTGAACAAAGTGATCTATTTCAACATTCTCCCGCTGGTCAGGATTGGTACTGTTCCTCGTTGCCGTTGGCGGTGGTTGGTTATCTTCATCTCCTCCTTCTCTGTGTTCACCTGGGATACTGTCTTCGCTGATGGCCTCTTCAGTCAGTTTGTCGGCTTTCGCCTGCAAGTGTCATAGTTCGGTTGACACTGAACATAAATAATCCACGAGCGAAATCCAGATCTTCTAGAGATTTCTCGTCAGTCAGTGCGGCGTATTCCTGTTTTCTCACTCCCAACTCACAGACTGACGCATAATCCAGTCCACCAAAATTAAGAATATCATCGTAGGTGATAATAGGAAGGCGGTCTTGTCTTACTCCTGTATCCACCTCAAACGCCCCACTGAGTGTTCCGATGTGGATACTTGGCACGTGGCATCGTCACATAGCTGTGATTGAATGACGTTGATGAATATATGGTTAGTGCACGCCGCAGTGTTGAAGCAGTCGACAAATTACTTCTCAGTCAACGCTGTTTATCGAAGGCCCTTTTGAAGTTGATGAAGTTGAGGTAGAGGTTTGACTGCCATTCTACGCTTTGTTCGATGATGATGCGAAGAGTTGCTTTTTGGTCAGCATATGACTCGTGTTTCCTGAATCCAGCTTGTCTCAGCGGGCGGTGGATTTCTTTATCCAGTGCATCCTTTAATCCCTCCAGGATTACGGGACTTAGTATATCACTTGGCGTGGGTGGATCAGAGCATTATTCCACGTCAGTTCTTGCACAACCCGGGTCGCCCTTCGTTGATGGCTTGACAAGGTAACTAGCCTATCTTCCAATCAGTAGGCACCTTCCCTTCCTTCCAGACCTTTTGCAATAGTGTCATGAGAACATGTGTGACAGTCTCCGGGTCCGTTTTCAGGTCTTTAGGGTGGGGGAAATTCCGTCTGGTCCTGGTTTAAACCTGGAACTAACTAGTATCCTGTCCGGGATGATGGGACCTAGTATATTACTTGGAGAAGACAAGATTTCGTGCCAGTTCTTACAGAGGCCCAGGTCACCATGCTTTAATCGCTCGAGAAGGTAGTTGGCATTTCTTCCACTCATTAGGCAACCTTTTGAGATAACGGCCTGAGAACATTAAACTCAGTAGTGGGGTCCGTTTTTAGTGAACTTCAGGAATTACATCTGCCTTTTCTACCTTCCCGACCAACGCTCAGTAGCTTGTTCGCATTTGGGATTTCAGCCTTCGCTGGAGGATCGCCTACCACTATAAGGCAGTTCCGCGCGTGCTGTTGTTGGTAAATATGTCAAGTCGCAGATGACGGTCGATTCGAGAGTCTTGTAAAGTGACTAGCCTATTGCTTCATTTGTTTCTCCTCCCTGGAAACCAGATTCCCTTGAACATCGTTTGTTGTCTTCATCACCAAAGTTGATCTCTTCCCCGATAGCGAGCAGCCTGGCTATCTGCTATACTGTTCCGATGTCTCTTTTGCCTGCGGCCTGTTCTACTTCAGTTGCCAGCGTATCGTAGAATTTCTCTTTTCTGGCTCTATTCTTCACTTTTTCTTCAGTGCAGTGTACACTGAACTCAGTTTTTCCTTATTTTTCAGTCTTTGCATCGGGTCATCTTCTCTTTCACCATCTTCATCTCTTCTGTTAACCCTCGGGTATCCTTTGAGGGCCGTTCTTTGTCGCGTCTCTTCTTTCTTCAGATTTATTGGTTGAGGATAGAAGGCATGAAGTGAATGTCAATCCTTTTCTAGTAGATTTCTGGGGTTGTCCAAACCCTTCTTGAACGAATCAGTTGAGGTTGCAGGCAACACTTCTTCTGGGAGTCGGTTCCAAGAGTTTATGACTCGATGTGAGAACCAGTACTCGACAGCAATATGATTTCTCCTTGGCTTTTGAACTCTCCTGCTATGTCCTCTAAGGTGTTCCAACCATCTGGTAGGAAGGTAAAGAGAGAATAGGTCAGGTCCGTAGTCATTATTTAAAATTTTAAACATTGTGATTAAATATCCTCTATGCGTACTGTATGACAGGGAGAAGAGATTTAAACTGTCTAATCTTTCCTCGTATGATAAGTTAGCTATGCCGTGAACCATACGCGTTGCTTTCCTTTGAACACTTTCTAGAATGTGTGAATCCCCTTTTAGACAAGGACTGGCGGCCTGGATGCGGTTTTTCAGTCTTGACCTCACCAGAGATGTATATAAGGAGGTGAACATATCTCTGGTAATTCTTGTAAAGGCTCTACGAATCGCCCATAAGGACCTGAAACTACGTGCAGCCACCGCGCGACAGTGTGCTGTAGTTTTTAAGCCGTGGCTAACTATGACACCTAAGTCCAAGTGAGTCTGAACTGATGGAAGTGTTATTCCCTCTAATTCGTAGGAGCTTGTGCTTGGTTGTCCAATGCGCATGGTTGCACATTTTGCCACATTGATCGGGAGCATCCATTCAACGGACCACTCTGACAATTTGTTGAGGTCCTTTTGCAACGTGAACGTATCACTGTTGCTCTTCAGCTCTCTCCGAATTTTTAAGTCATCTGTGTATAGGACCATAGGGGAGTCGGTGAGCAGGAGTAACACATTGATATACAGAATAAAAAGGAGAGGACCGAGAACCGTGCCTTGTGGCACTCCGCTACGTACTGCTGTCCAGGAGGAGAGTTTTGAGTTGATCCCAACCCTCTGCCTCCTATCTATGAGGAATTCATTGAACCAGTTTAGTAATCTGGCGTTGATACCAAGACTTTCCAACTTCATGAGTAGTCTTTTGGAAGGTACTCTATCAAAGGCTTCCCTGGAGTCAATGAATATGACGCCAGAGGGTCTTCTGTTGTCCCTTGATTTGACCCAGATTTCTCTTGCAGTGCGGAGATTTGACAGGCATGAGAGTTTTCTTCGGAAGCAGTGCTGTGCTCTGAATAATATTTTGTTGTTTTCCAGATATGCCATGATACTTTTCTTGATGATTCTTTCCAGTGTCTTGATTAAAGTCCTGATGAGACTGATAGGCCTGTAATTTCAAGGGCTTTGTCTTGATCCTCCTTTGTGGATGGGGGTTACTATCGCGTCTTTCCAGTCACGCGGTAACACTCTATTTAGGGAAGGGAGCCTGAAGATCGTGGCCAAAGGGTTGGTTATGTTAGTTGGCCCTTCTTCCTAGAACATTTGCATACGTTTCCTTGAACATCACCTTCAAAGAATTAGTTCCAGTATTCTTCTACGCAGGGTTCGTCAATGATATCATGTGGCGTATCTGACTGTGCTCTGATCTAATCAGTAGTGAAGGCATCCCTTGCAGTTTTGTCCTACAGTTTCTGAATGTTGTGGTCTGTCTCCATTTGTTTTCATGAATTTCAGCCTCACCTTGATGGCTATTTGAACTAGATGATGGTCTATGCCTACATCTCCTCCTGTCCTTGACTTCATGTGCATTATGGGCTGCGTTTCTTTTTCCTTGAGCAACATTCAGATTAGGTCTATCTGGTTTATGGTGTTTCCGTCAGGTGAAATCCATGTTACTTTGTGTATATCCTTGTGTTTTTACACGCTCCCTCCGATAACCAAATCATTGAAAGCACAGAAGTCTGTGAAGAGTTCTCCGTTCTCATTCATTTTTCCGAGATCCTCTCAATCAATGATGAGTTCTCTTCCTTCATTATCTGCTCCCAGTTTGGCTGGCATTCACATCGACTATAAGAATTTTGATGAGAGAGCTTAGGGTGTTGTCCATTACTGTTTTCAGTTTTCTATAAGAATTTTCTCTCTTCTCTTGTTCCACGGTGTTTGCAGCACTATGCGTAGCAGTGGATAATTATAACGTCCCTTCCTTTTGATTTGAATCTTGCTGTCATGATCCTGGATGAAATTAGTTCCCACACCATAAGGGCTTTGGCTGCCAGTGGTGAGATCATCATACCCACTCACTGCCTCTGTTTGTTCGTGGTTGTCGTCTGGGTGACCTAAGTAGATTACTGACTCTCCACTTGACAATTTCGACAAACCACATGCATTCCATCTGCTCTCTCAGATACCCAACAATTTACCATATCTTCACATTTCTTTGGCTACATGGACAGCCTTCCCAGTATCGTACATTGTACTGGCATTCCACATACCCATTCTTACCCTTGAATTCATCGAGAGAAGACAGATCGGCTGCCTGGCTTTCCGAGGGCTCTCACCAGCCAGTGTCATTCAGACTGACAGATTCCAGGCAAGAATAAGTTTGTCTCTTGAATTCTTCGTATTTTCAATATATTTCTCGTGCGTTGAAGTTTCTCTAAAAGTTTGATAGCTTTAGGGTATAGGATCTCCACTCTTACGTCCAAGCCTTCCTCTTTGCCCGAGCCTAGGACTGACCAGAAAATAGGACATCTCAAACGCGCCAATTATTATTAATTGTGTTACATTCATGCCTGTCAAGGTACCTAAACCGATTGCCAGATATCTCAGCGAGCAGGTGGCTTATCGAATAAAAATTCTAGAAGCGGCTTTAATTGAGATTCATGATCTTGACAATCGAATGAAAATGGAATTACTATCATTGAATTCTTTGGCAGAGTCGCATGGTACCGAAATCGATGAGGTTCAAATGATACATCAATCTTTAAACAACGTGAGTTACTTAATCACAGTGTTTAGTTGTATTTGATCGTATAAAAATACCTTTTTGATTCGGGATCTTGTTTGCTATGTAATTTTACTTCGTGAGAGCAAATGCATCGACCCATGGGTCCAGTTGTTGAGCTGACCAGAGTTATCCCAATTTTACTTAGGGATTGCATTTTGTGCAACCATGCTGTCATAACCAGCAGATCAGTTTGGATAATTCCGAGATATTCGTATACGTATACTAATTTTCTGAGTTTGAATTCATGAACATTTTGTTGAGAGACTCGGAAAATTTGTTTCTTGCTACACGCTTTCTGAAAGAAAACTATTTAAGCCATTATTTACTACTCAGAATGACCTAAGATTCCGCAACATTTCCAGTGAGTAGTTTCTTTACCAGTCTAGATTGCTCTACTTCGTCGAATTCAACGAATTTTCAGAAAAGAAGATCGCGAGACAAAAAATCCACACTGACCTCAGGGAGGTACTATAAATATCTTATCGCCTGAAAAAAAATCAAAGCGTTGAAAGAATGATGGATGTGTTAAGTTCACGTCGGCTAATCTACCTCAACCCTCTGTGCGGTTGAAATAATTAATTTACTGACTAAAGTTGTTACCAAACATGTCTGAGAGCTGAAATCAGTGGTGACCCCCCTACAGTTTTCTTGTTTCCCCTGCTGTCGAGAGTAATATCAAGTACTAAATTCCCTTGTAAATATAATTATTAAGTACGCTGATCAGTTTTATTGTATCCCCAATTTTTCTGTTTTGTTGTGGTATTTATGGGTATGCTTCCTGATTCTTGTTTACTTTTAAGTGGTAGAGATAATAATAATGATAGTAACAAAAAGTTAATTATGGATAAATGTGATTCAGTGTTCCTATAACAGTATGATCAAAAGGCTTTCATGATAGTAAATGTTATTTATTCTGAAGAATTGATAGAAGTTAACTGTCTAAGCGTGCTACATAGTTGGGGTAGTACATGACGACTTTTTAGTGTCAAATGTGTCAGTTGAAATATCAGATTACAGTCCTTATTATTATTTGTTATTATTTCCTTTAATTCCTAGAGGAACATAGGGCTTCAGCCCCGCGTCTCCATTGCGTTCGGCTCTCTGCTAGAGTTTTTACCTGGCTCCAAGTCTGCCCACATTTTCATCTCCTCTTCACATGAACTCCTCCAAGTCACCCTCAGATTGACGACCAACTCGCCACTTCCCTTTCGGGTTTCACTCGAGTGATGGCTTGTCTAGTGATGTCACTTGATGGTTTCCTCTGACTGTGGCCAATCCACCTCCATTTCTTCTTGCATATTTCTTGTACAATCGGTTCCTAGTTGGTGTGCTGTCAGAGATCCCTGCTGCTGATCTTTTCTGGCTAGCCATCTGATCTTGAGTATTGAGCGAAGACAGCTGTTGATGAAAGTCTGTAGTTTGTTTGATGTGCTCTTTATGACGCGGCGCCAAGTAGTACTGACTTCACATTGGAGTTAAAAATCCGGATGTTATTTTTGATGGTGAGTGTTGTTGACCTTCACACAGACTTAAGAGTAATGAAAGCTTTTATTGCTTTCCCGTTGATCCTCGCTTTGATATCCGCTTCAGTTCCGTCCTCCTGTAGTTGAAACGATGCTCCCCAGGTAGGTAAAGGAGTCTGCTTCTTTCAGGTTTCTCCCACTTATGCTGGGTGATTGTTGTCTGTTGTTGGCCAGGAATCTTCATCACCTTTGTTTTCTTTACGTTCACCTGGAGTCCTATCTTCTCTGAATGCTTCTTCTGCTAACTTGTTGCTTTTCACTTGCATATCTTCCAGTTTGTGGCAAATCAGACACAAATATGTCATTGGCGAAGTCCAGATCCTCCAACTAACAGCTTGAACTCTCCATTGTTCATTACTGTCAGTGGCTCATCAATTCAAATAACCGAAATTCGAAACTAACCCATAAAGGAAGGATATATACAATGGTACTACGTTAGACAAGTATGTGTGAGAGAAAAAATAATTACACGATTTATAAAGATATCCAGAATTATGAAAGTAATAATGGGTGTTATTGCTAACGAATTTCTATCAAGTTACCAAAAATTTTAAACCATGGATTCCTAAAATCATTAGATAAGTTGTACTACTATCCACAGCTAAGATTGGATTTCTGAGCAATGCTTCGTAAATGTCATCCAGTTTAACTCTACTTCAGTTAAGAGATACTTCACTAAACGACTTGTTCTCTGTAGACAGCACTTTAAAACTGCTGTGTGCAATTCCACCTCATTACAGGCAATCGCATGCATTTGGAATACCTCACTGTGTAATCTTTTTCTTTCTTGATTTTAAAGTTGTTGTTTATTTTTTCTGACCTGTGTTATACTCTGTTGTTGTTTTTTTACCGGCATATCTTGATACTTATGTGCATGCCCAATGATAAATATTTATGCAATAACTAGTTATTCTTACGAAGTTTTACTTTCGTCTTTAGGAAGAATTATTGAACCTTTCCAGGCATATAAATAATGATGACAATGATGAAGAATATGAAGTGGTGAATTTAAATGAAATTGATGATTATGAAGCATCAATTAATATAATAGACAAGGAAATTAAATCTAATAATTTTAGTTCTTCATCCCTTCGTACGTCAAGCACGCAAAATGCTACACTGGATAATAATAATAATGGCAACCACTCTAATGGTCAAAAATTCAATTATCTCCCCGATCTTATCAATGATCATCTATTGAATTCTATCCCAAAACAGCATAGAATCATGCCTTTTTTACCAGTGGATATAGATAATTCTTGATATAACTTGTCTTTGTATATACATCGTTTGTCGGGAGCATTTTTACTCTATTAATCTATTTTATATCATGAGTTGTATATTTAATTTCAGCTTAATTTCCCAAACCCCTTAAAACACATTTATGTACATAAATTTATACATATATATATTCGATCGTTGAGTACGCATTCATTTTGTTATCACTGTGGTGTGTTATGTGCGTGTGTATGTGTGTGTAATTTGTAGGCATAACGTTTAATGGATATAAGAGTTGAAAAGTTGTTTAATGTATTGTGTCGGTTGATTTTTGAAATTATCAGTTGACTACATATGACACATATTGATGTATTCTTATAATGTTGATTTGTCATCTCAATTTCCAGTGAAAATCATTCATTTAAGATGAGTAGTATAAAAGTGATGCTAGTTAGTCCCAGGTTTAAACCAGGACCAGACGGAATTTCCCCCACCCTAAAGACCTGAAAACGGACCCGGAGACTGTCACACATGTTCTCATGACACTATTGCAAAAGGTCTGGAAGGAAGGGAAGGTGCCTACTGATTGGAAGATAGGCTAGTTACCTTGTCAAGCCATCAACGAAGGGCGACCCAGGTTGTGCAAGAACTGACGTGGAATAATGCTCTGATCCACCCACGCCAAGTGATATACTAAGTCCCGTTATCCTGGAGAGGATGAAGGATGCACTGGGCACGGAACTCCACCGAGACAGGCTGGATTCAGGAAAAGCGAATCATGTGCTCGTCAAAAAGCAGCTGTACGCATTGTCATCGAACAAAGCGTAGAATGGCAGTCAAACCTCTACCTCAACTTCATCGATCTCGGAAAGGCCTTCGGTAGACAGCGTCGACTAAGAAGTAATTTGGATTTAACATAGAACTTGGCACCGAAGTGCACCAGTTCGAGTTGCCACGTTCCAAATAGCACACAGAGGTAGACAAGAAGATGAGTGAAGAGAATCAGTAGAGTTTGACAGGTATAAGAGCGAAACAGAATGGGTAATGGTAGAAAGAAATATGAAAGATTACAGAGACTGAATACATCTGCGCCATTGACAACGATTTTGAGCCATGTCACCTATTGTCTCCAGCCATTGATTCTTAGAGTCCCGAGGGCCTCAATCCGGAAGTCTGCATCTCCATACCTGACTCAGCTTAACTGTTAAGGATTTCATGGATTAATGCCATGTTTTTGTTTGGCCACCACTTACTCTTTTCCAACCTGAACCTATATCAGCTAGTAATGCCCGTCGGGAGAGGCGATGGTTAGGCATGCGCACCACGTGACCTAGCCATCTCAATCTATGTAACTTTATAGCCTCATCGATTAATTTTCCCTCCTTGCCCAACACTACACCTAACGTCAACATTACTTGCCTTATTAAACCACCTAACGTGAGAAAGAGGTCGCAGACATCTATGATAAAAAACAGTCAACCTTTTCATGTCTTCAACTCGTATTGGCCATGTTTCAGAGCCATAGAGAAGGACGGAGCGAACTGCTGAGAAGTAATTTGGCGACCGCTTCAACACTACGATGTGCAGTACCCAGATCTTTATCAACCTCATTCAATCACAGCTATGTGACGATGCCACGTGTCAAGTGATCCATAACGGAACACTTAGTGGGGCGTTTGAGGTGAATACAGGAGTAAAACAAAACTGACTGCCTATTATAAAGGATGATATTCTTAATTATATATATTCTTGATTGTGACGGACTAGATTATGCGTCAGGCTGTGGGTTGGGAGTGAGAAGACAGGAATATGCTGCACTGATTGACAAGAAGACTCCAGAAGATCTGGATTTCACGCGTGGATGATTTATGTTTAGTGTCACACGAACTCGGAGACTTGCAGGCGAAAGCCGACAAACTGACTGAAGAGGCCATCAGCGAAGACAGTATCCCAGGTGAACACAGAGAAGATGGAGATGATGAAGGTACCCAACCAACAGCAACGGGAAACAGTACCCATCCTGATCAACGGGAGAAACTCGGAAGAGATTACTTCGTTCAGTTATCTAGGAAGCATCGTTGCAACTGCAGGCAGTCGGGACAGATGAATACGTCAAAGGAAGCCAGAATCGGAGGGGCAAGATACGCCTTCATCAACCTGCAAGCAGTTTGGAAATCTTCTGCACTCAGCCCTGTCATAAAGAGCGAGGTTCAGATTTTCAACATAAATATGAAGTTAGTCATTCAGTCATTTCTTCTACACGGGTCAGGAACCTGGCTCAGTTATCACGAAAAGGAATTCTACCAAGTTAGAGACTTTTGCCAACAGCTGCCACCTTAACTGCATCCATACTGGAGATCAAATAGTTGGCCAGAAGGTATTGGTAACAGGTAACTGTGGCAGCAAACCGACTAAGAGGCTGTTGCTCAACAAGTATGTAGGGGGGGATGGATATGGATCGAGAGTGCGTTGAAGAGCCGGTCGAATGTCACCGTACCCAGTAGAGTCCATAGCTCGAGTGTATTTCCAATTGGGAGCGTCGTGTGGGTAGCCAGTGCGAAGGTGACATGGCAGAGGTCGTGTGAGGAGGAGATGAGAGATTATGGGTAGGCGTTGATGAAGCTGAAGAGGACAGCACCAAACGGAACAAAGTGGAGTTTATGATATTAAATGGTTAGAAGCAATCGGCAAGAGGCCTTGCTTGACCTAGATTTCGTACAAGTTGCCTTTTGCCAGCAAGCAATATCTGAAAAGTTGAAGGAACTCATTTTTCTTCTGAGATTCGAACCCGCGGGCCCGAATAGCTAGCTCAGGAGTAACATCTCTGACTGCAGTATTGGGTGACGCGGTACCGAATCTCAGAATGGACGTGGGTATTTTCAAGGTCGCAGATACGCCTTGCTGACGAGTGGGACCTAGATCAAGTAAGGCTCCCTACTGATTGCCTCCAACCTTCTAATGTCAACAATTCAAGTTACACCGTGATGGTGAGCCACCTAGAGTGGTGACCACATTGCAAACTTGACTGATAGGATTCACTTTGCACCAAACACAGGACTAGACACATCACACTAGTTACTAGTGTCCAATCAAAACATCAAATACCTTCCTACAGGATGTCAATCGTGAGCCCGAATAGCTCCTCAGTGGTAACGTCTCTAACTGCAGCACTGGGTGAGTAGGTGACGCTGATTCAAATCTCAGAATGGACATCAGTTTGTTCTAATTTGGAGATACGCCTTGCTGACAACTGGTGGGTGCCAACTATAGCACGAAACCTAGGTCGAGCAAGACTTCTTGTCGAATGCCTCTAACCATTTCATATCAGCTATTAGAGTTATGGTTTCTTGGTATAAATATTTGAGTTTCAATTAGGTGACAACAGATTGGAATATTGCTTCTTTTTTATTCCCTCACGTTCCCAGTGACACATCGGGGGCTTCAAGCTTGAGGTTTGAAGTTTCTGTAGCAGTGTTTATTTTTTTACAGGATGGAGTTGCTAGCCTCATGCCCAAGCTTTCCTCTTTACCAGCCTTTTTATTACTGGCCTAGTAAGGTCTGGGAATGCGTTTGTGGCTGAAGATCGAACCTCGGACCATGTGCATGGTTGGTGAGCGTCCTAACCTCTGTGCCACTGATGCACAACATATTGTTTTACTGTTTAATAAACTCGTGTAAACTGAATATTGTTTATAAACGTTCTTATATGGGAAAATCTTTGGTAGATAAGTAAGTTTGATCACTTTTCTTGTTATTCTACATAGTGAAGACTAACGTCATTGCAGATATGATTTATTAGCTTCAGTGCGCAACATTCAACCAATAGGTTGTGGATTTGAGTCCTGCTCCACACACTTCTGTCTGAGCAGCTGGTTAGTATCATTCGCCATCACATGAGTGTGGCGTCCAAATTCATGGTATCGAAAAGATTTGTTCTGTCTCTAACTAATTCCAAGATAAATGTTCAGTGTAGAATGGAAATCTATTGAAATAAAGAAAAGCAGTTTATCAAACTCAGCATATATTATTAATAAGGTGACCAATCAATTTAAAAATAAATCCATATTATAATTGTGAGCAAACGACTAAATTCAGCTACTTTAACGTCTTGGCTAAGTTTTACAAATGGAAATGATGTCTTTGGTAGCAATGAATCTGTTGTCTGCTCAGAATAGCCGAAAACACAACCTGGTGTACACCGCACACATACACACACAGTAGCTAACTACATAATTCTATCTATCACCTCAAAAGTGACATGGGAAATATCTTTAAAATTTAGTTGTTTGTTCTCCTTCTTGACTGAGGGTTTTCACCATAGGACTTTGCACAGATGTGCAGCAGTTCGGGTTGCCCCAGTCCCTCTGTGTAGCACACAAACCAAGAGAAGAGGGTAGAGACATTCATCGGCAGAGAGATAATAAACAGAAGTGTGAGTGACGGGAAAAGAATAGTAGTAATATGGAAGGACAATAGAGTTTTTTGGTATATGACAATCAATCAATCTGCGCTATTGAGAACGATTATTTTTAGTCACATCACCAATTGTCTCTAGCCTTCATTGGTTCTTGCCATCCCGAGGAGCCCAACCAGACAGCCGACCAGTCTACACCTCCCTACGCGGCTGGCTCAAACTAACTTTAATGGATTTCATTGACTGGTGAAGGCATGTTTTTTCTTTGACCACCATTAGCCCTTTTCCACCCTGACTCCATGTCAGATAACATCGCTCGTTGTCGAGGAAGGCGATGTTTAGTCATGCATGCGTAACACATGTCCTAAACATCTCCATCAGTGTAACTCCACAACTTCGTCGATTGATTTTTTTCCCTGCTAACCTAGCACTCAACTAAGGCCTAACCGCAATATTGCTGGCCTGTCAAAGTTAAACTATCATAGCCAAAAGCACAATGACCTTGGGCAACCGACCAGAATTCAGGCGCAAAAAAGTCACATAATCGTTGGAAAATGCACTAAAAATATTTGCAAACTTGATATTACACTGTATAGTGGTAGCTTATTTTTTGTGAGAGTGTCTCCCAGTCAATACACATCGATGATCTATACAGAAATCGTACCATGCGCGATATACCCATCCTTCCAGGTGACTGTAAGTCATGGTACCTTGAGATCCATTGATATTTCTGACATTATTCTACAATCTACTCCTAACTCTAAATATAATCCTGACTTAAGCCCTAAACCCAACACCATAACCCTAACTTACAGTATAGGTTTGCAGAAAAAGCATATAGTAAATAAAGTAAAGAAAAATACTGTATCTATTGTCTCCAAGTTCAAAAAGGGCAGGCATAATTTGTTTCGGAATGATATTTCATAGCATTCCATGTGTCTGGTTGGTTCTTAAAGGTCAACTTTTGAAAGACCTCGGTTTTGGCTATGATAGTTTAATTTCGCTTGCTCACCCTATTATACCACCTCACACAGAAGATAGAACTCAGGCACCTAGGATCAAATAATTCATCAGATTGTTGAAATTTTTATACGATTAGTTCCGTTATTTATCATATGGATGTATATATATTTTCGAGTTTTGATTTTGTAGGGATTTTGTTTGATTGGATGAAAGATTCCGTCATGAGCGCTGATATCAGTTAGAGAACCATTGGAAAAACTGAGAGTACGAGACGACTGTTTCGTCCTAGTTTGGGACTCTTCGTCGGCACGCACTCGCCGGGGTTCGAACTCAGGACCTTCTGATTACAAGGCGAATTGGTTTACGAGCTTGCCTTGCGGACTGATAGACAGTCCCAAACTAGGACGAGGGAAACAGCTGTCCCGTACTCCCAGGTTTTCCAGTGGTTCTCCAACTGATGTCAGCTCATGATGAAGTCCTCCATCCAATATATATATATATATATATATTGCTTTATCTTTCATTACAAAATATATTTGTTGTATCATTTTACTTTCAGTATACATCACAGACTTCATTGTTATCCCCTAAAAGGCTGAGAATATCTGGAGAAATTTCACCTGATAGAGAATTGAAATATCGTAAATTCAGAAATCAAAGTCCACCATGTAATGCTGACTATTATTATCATTGTTCTTCAGATGATATTTCATTAACTGATACCCGTAGTCTTCAAGCTGCTTCCACTTCTCCCTCGTCTCCTTCTTCTTGTTCGTCAAGTAATGAAGAAATTTATACAAAGACTGGATATGTTGAAAGTTATGTACACAGTGAACGTAGTGGTTCACCATCTCTTGTACGATTTACAGAAAATGTGTACATACGTGAAGAAGACGATGATGGTGATGATGATGATATTAGATCGCCTAATGAATCCCGATCGACAATAAAAACATCAGGTCATTATATTTCCTATTTGTCAGAGATATTTGAAACTGTTCAAAAGTATAAATTAATTCTGACAATCTCTGTTTTAATATTGATTTCATTTTATACACTATGTAAGTATTATGGTAAGTTATAAGCCTTGCTAAATTATTAATCTTTGCGTTTATTTATGAGATATTATTACTATTATTTTGAGTTATTTATTATTGTTGTTTGCTGATGAATTATTATCCCCTTTTTTGTCTATACTAATTATTATTATTATTCTTGTTCCCTTGGGTTCCTAGTAGAACATAGGGCTTCAACTGCACGTCTCCACTTGCTTCTGTCTTCATTCTGCTGTACTTCTCACCTGCATCCATGCTAGTCCATACTCTTCACACGACCTCCTCCATGTCACCCACCCTTGCACTGACGACCAACTCGCCGCTTGCTTCCCTTTCGGGTTCCACTCGACCAATGGCCTGACGCGCGCCATGTCACCCAGCGAGATGCCTCCTCATCAGCGAGTGTCCAATCCATCCCCACTTTCTTCTGCATATTTGTTGGTTAGCGATTGGTTCTTGTTTTGTTTTGTTTGTTCGCATAGTTTCTTGTTGGTGATTCTTTCCGGTCCGGCCATCTGATCTTCATTCAGTATAGAGCCAGCGAAGACAGTTAGTTGTTGATAAAGGTCTGTAACAGGCTGTTGGAAATATTCTTTGTGACCCGCCCGCCAAGTTTCTAATCCGATCCGTATATAAGAACTGACTGACTTGACGTTGTTTGTATTGAAAATCCGACGGAATTTTGTTGTTGATGCTGACTGAGTGACGGAGATTTCCAGATTGGTTTCAGGGTTGATGAGTGAATGTGTTTCTCGCCTTCCCGATTCTCGCTTGATTTGACATCCTCGCGTAGTTGAGACAATGCTCCCTAGATAAGTGAATGAATGAATGAAGTAACCTCTTTCAAATCCCAGGCGTTGATGGTGATTGGCGCTGGATGTTGCTGCTGTTGTTGTTTTTGTTGGTTGGTTATTTTCATACTATATTACACTAAACGTAGGAGTAACCATTACCATAATAGGATTATATCGAGTGTCATCAAAACGTTTAATTTGTTACGATATTCCACCCTAGTCTATTTACTGTATGTCTCATGACTAAAAGTGATAATTATTCAAAATAACTCAGTGATTATTTAGTTTGTGGTAATGTGGTGGGTGGTGAGTAGCAGTGGAATCCAGGACAATGCGCGTTTCGTTTGATATGGGACTTGTCAACTGAACGTACGTGCAGCAGTTCGATTTGCCACACTCCCTCATTTCAGCACTCCAAGTAAAAGGAGAAAGTAGGGAAAGATTCAAAACAAAGATAATAAACGTAAATATGAGGCAACAAGAATAGTAATACGGATGAACTATAGTGCTTATGTGTAGCACCATCTTATTCAATCCTTGCAACTGCTTCGCAACTTCGTCGATTGATTTTCCCTTCTTGTTTACCTAGCACTTGACTGAGGCCTAAACTCATACTGCTCACCCTACTATACCACCTAACACGGGAGATAGAACACAGACACCTATGATCAAAGACAGCTAGTCTGCATTTTCTTGTCTCCCATTTTCGTCGGCCATTTCTCACTGACAGCCATAAGGCAGGACGGAGAGAACTGCTACTGTGGAGTACACACGTCCTTTGGCCGACAGCCAGTCGAATATGATTTCTACTAAGTCAGAGATGGTATAAGTTTGCATATGCCATACGAGTCTTCTGTATCTGTACTGAGATTTCGTCAGCGGCCAACGCTCTCAGCCACCACGACACTCCCTATTTCTAAGCTAGGAGTGAGTCAACGTAGTCCAGTCGTGTAGCCTCATCATCTTACATTTGACAACAGGAGCGAATCTCATGCCAAACATTCTTAGATTGCAGCTCAAGGTGTTCATAAAACTCTGCTTTATTTTGTCAGCGTTTGCACCTCCCCTAGTAGGGAGGACTATATCATCTGCATATTCTAAGTCAACAAGACTATTATTGCCTGCTGGTAACAAGTGAATCCCTTAGTTGCTGAAATCACTAATGGTTAAGTCCATTAGTATATCTATGATGAAAATGAACATAAATGGGGTCAATGAGCATCCCTGATGGACACCACCAGTTGTCATCACTTCAGATGACAACTCTTACGTGACTGGTTCCATGAGTTCGATTAAAGTGCCTTGATCAGTGCGATGTATTTTCTTGGCATTCCCTTTGCAGTCAAACACTGCCTTAGTGCCAATCGGTTGACGGAAAGAGAATGAAATATCAATAATAATAACAGTTAACTGGTAAAACATATTACCGTGGTAGATTCAAAGTGACCCCCATTCCCTTTTGTACATATATACCTGGTTAACAAAGTTTAATTGCATAAGCCTCCACGATTTGTCTGGTGGCAACAGTGAATGAACTGACACCGCGTCAATATCATGTCCGTAATCCACAAGATGCTTTTTTGTTACTGAAATTTTAGGCACTTCGACGTCATTTGTTTTCATCACCTTGGCAAATGCTCCATCATGTGAGCAGGAAATCGCCTTTTTGTACAACCTATGTATTTGCTTCCACATAAACACTCAAACTGATGTACACAGTTTGAAGCGTAGAGAATTGGTGACTGGTCTTTCCCAAATTGTTGAATCACTCGCTTGATGGTGTTAATAAGGAACACAAGCTTTAAAGCATTTTAAGTTCACCCCTAATGGCTTGGTTTGATTACCTCGTGTACATCATCTCCTTTGAATGCCAAATTGATGTAGACAGATTTCTTTGGAACTGTTTGGATCTGTCTGTCTGTCTGTTTTCGACATAGAACTTTGCACAAATGTGCGGAAGTTCAAGTCGCCACATTCCGTGTAGCACGCGAAGCAAGAGAAGAAAGTACAAGAAAAGCATAATAGAAACAGTGAGCAGAGGTGTGAGACAAAGGAGTAATAAAGAAATACAAAACAGTTTCATTGAAGATCATAAGTCACAAGGAGTGGATGCATCTGCGCCACTGAGAACGATTTTGAGCCATGTCACCAATTGTTTCCAACCATAGATTTTTACCGTCCCGAGGACCCCAGCCTGGAAGTCTACACCTTCCTACGTGGCTTAGACCAACTGTTGTGGATTTCATTGACTGATGCCAAGTTTTTGTTTGACCGCCGCTAGCTTTTTTCCAGCCTGACCCTATATCCGCTAACATTGCTCGTCGAGGGAGGCGATGGCTTGGCATACGTAACACATGTCCTAACCATCTCAGTCTTTGTAGCTTCACGACTTCGTCGATTGATTTCCCCTGTTTACCTAGAACTCTACGCCTAACCTCCATGTTGCTCACCTTATTATGCCACTTTACACGGGAAATAGAACGCAGGCACCTATGATCAAAGACAGCTAGTCTTTTCATGTCTTCCACTCTCAGTGGCCAGGTCTCACAACCATAAAGGAGGACGGAGCGGACTGATGAGCAGTACACCCGCCCTTTGGTCGATAGTCGAACATCTCGTCTACGCCAGAGTCGGCGTAAACTAACAAATGCGAAACGAGCCCCTTGTATTCGTGCTGAGATTTCGTCAGAGATCAGCCCGTTGGGGCTGATGGTACTTCCCAAATAAGTGAAGCGGTCAACGTGCTCTACCACTTCACTTCCTATTTTTAAACTAGGCGTCGATGTAGTCCAGTCCTGTAACATCATCTTGCATTTGGCGGGAGCGAATCGCATGCCAAACATTCGTAGATTGCGGCTCAAGGTGTTTAGAAGACTCTGCATTTCGTCAGCGTCTTCGCCTAGAAGGACTATATCGTCTGCATATTCCAAGTCAACGAGATTATTCCCCGGTAGCAAGTCAATCCCTGAGTCGCTGAAGTCACCTAGGGTTAAGTCCATTAACACATCTATGATGAAGTTGAATAGAAAAGGAGATAATGGGCATCCTTGACGGACACCACTGGTCGTCATCAGTTCAGATGACAGCTCGCCGTAAGCCCTCACCTGGCTGTATGAGTACGAGTAGAGTGCCTTAATCAGTGCAATATATTTTCTTGGAATTCCCTTTACAGCCAAGCATCTCCAGAGAACTTCCCGATCGACAGAGTCGAATGCTGCCTTTAGGTCAAGAAATATAATGACTGTTGGACGCCGGTAGGAATGCCTATGTTCTAGAATCTGTCGGAGGGTGAAGATATGATCAATACACCCTCTTCCTGGTCTAAAGCCTGCCTGGCTCTCTCGTGTTTGTGCTTCCCGAGCACCACTCAGTCTACGCATGATTATTGAGCCTAAGACTTTAGATACTATATTAGTCAAGCTAATCCCTCTGTGATTATCACAGGAAGACTTGTCTCCCTTCTTGTATATGGGGATAATCAGTGACTTACACCAACCCGATGGGACTTCTTCTGATTCCCAGACGCTGCCTAGTACCTCAGTTAATCCGGACAGTAAGCTGTCTCCACCGTACTTAAATACCTCTGGAGTCATTCCATCAGGTCCCGCTGCTTTGCCTAGTTTCAGATTGGTGACAGCTTTAGTAACCTCAGTTAGTGACGGAGGACCTGTGTCTATATCCCATTCAGGGAGGTGTTGGATGCTCGGAAGGTTGAGCGTGGCTGTGGGCAAATTAAACTGCTCCTCATAATGCTCTTTCCAACGATCCAGTCGTCTATCCTGGAGCTAATTATAGTGCCATTTTTTTCCGAGATTGTCTCACTGATGATTTGTCTTCTCCCACCCGTTTCCCTGATGAGTCCAAAGAGTTGCCTGGTGTTGCCTATCCTCGAAGCTTTCTCCATCTCTTTGGCTTTTGTCGCCCACCACTGTTCACGGTCCTTGCGGAGACTTTTCGTAAGTTTCCTCTTGTGCAGCTTTCGCTCCTCATTGAATTCGGAGCTCGCCGGAATAAGTCTTCTAGCATCTATCAGTTCGGATGAGGCGGTGGAGATCCAGTGGTTTTTACTCACCTTTGGGTTTACCTTATTCACAGCTTTTACAGCTGTATCTATGGCTGCCTGGATATTTTTCCAAGCTTCTTCAGGGTGAGCACAGCTGTCGAACACAGATATGTGTTTAGCTAGTTCTTCCTCAAATACGGATTTAGTTTCCTGATCGAGCTGGGGACGTGATGGTTTTACCGCCAGCTGTTTCCTACGTCCGTTCAGTCGTAAGCACACCCGAGCGCGGACCAGTGCATGGTCGGTATCTACGCACGTGTTCCAGAAGGAGCGACAATCTCCTACCGACCCACGCCAACGATAGCTTATTGCTATGTGGTCTATTTGTGTCCAGCGTTGGTTTGATGAAGGGGGTCTCCAAGTCAAACAGTGTCTCTCCTTGTGTTTAAAGTTAGTGCTTACAAGAAACAAATGATTATCAGAGCAGAACTGTAGGAGACGGTCACCGTTGTCGGTTCGCTGGCACGGAACTCCATAGGTGCCACCGACATCCTTCTCAGATTGACACAATTTCCCTACTTGAGCGTTAAAGTCACCAGCTAGAACGACTATGTCTGAGCGTTTAGCCTTTCCACCAAACTAGACAGCTTTTGGTAGAACTCATCCTTCGTTTCATCTGAACTGCAGTCAGTGGGGGCGTAGGCGGAGATTACGAAAAGGCATCGGCGAGTAGTGCAGTCCTTCCTCCTTCTTACTGATCCGTTCAGGCGGACAGCACACATTCGGCTATCTACCGGGATCCAGTCAAGCAATGTCTTTTCTGCCCTAGTACTCAAAGCTATCCCTACGCCAGCTAATCCTCGTGAACTAGCTGTGGCATCTCCTGACACCCTCAAGGTGAATTTTGCAGATTCAACCTGTTGGCCAGGTGGGGTTAGGTGAATAACCACACTTGGGTCTTGTATGCGTGTTTCTGAAACACAGCATACATCAATGGCTCGTGATGCCAGGGTCTTGGCTAGTGATGCTTGTTGTCCTATTTGGCAAAGTGTCCTAACATTAAGAGCTCCTATATGAAATTGGTGGCGCGGCTTTAAGAGGCTGTCGGTGGTGGTTTTTTGGCTTCCATCGTTTTTAGTGGACGCAGAGTGGAGAGGAAGTGGAGAGCTATCAAGTCGAGGAGTTGCATCAGTGGAAGGAAGGCAACTGTTTGGACAATTTTAGTAAAGCACATTTCTTTAGAGCATTTATTGGTGAACTTTTTAGGATATCCATTCCTAAATTGAATATCCTTTAAGTCCTTTCACTCACTCACTGATAACTAAATTGTTTACTTAAGTGATGTAATTGAACCGTAGTGTATTTCATCTTAATTTTATATCCGTGTATGTTTCAGAGTATCCAGGTGAAGAGTTCTACCGAAATTTGATGAATTCATTTAATCTTGCTTTACCAGCTTTTGTTGCTTGTTTTAAATTTGTGTCAGGAAATAAGCATTTCCGAAAAAAATATTAGACATAGATGTTATTGTACTACATTCATTGAATTTGATTTCTCTGTGACTGAAGAATTAAACATCCACAACTTTAAAACAAACAATTAGGGTTAATAAAGCAGGATGATTTAATGATGGATTCATCAAATTTCGGTAGAACTCCTCTTCAGCTGAATACTCTACGTACACGGATATATATACACTAGTGAAATTACATTGGGAGATATAAGACTGATAAGCAAATAAACTACATTGAATTCGTCATGCACAAAGACAGGTGGGAATGTTTTCCAGGTCATGTTCGAATAGATAAGTGGAGAGGAAGTATGCGAGAGATTAAAATTAAGATAAAATGTATTACAGTTCAGTTACATCACTTAGATAAACAATTAGACATTAGAGAATATAACAAGAATTGCAAACAGAGTAATATCAATAGTAATAGTTATAAGAACAATAGTAATAATAATAATAGTGTTCAAGTGAGTTAAGATAATCCCACTGATAAAGGATAGTTGTAAATGAATCAAGAATAATAATAGTAAATAAAACGTATTACCATGGTAGATTCAGAGTGACGACCTTCTCCATTTGTACACAGAGACCTGGTTTATAAACTTGGATTGCACAAGCCTCTGCAATTGCAAGCATCTTCTTGTTTCTTTGTCTACTCACTGACAATAGTGAATGACTTGACCGTGTCGATATCATGTCCGTAATCCACAAGATGTTTTGTTATTGCGGTTTTTGGCACTTTGTATTCAGCTGTTTTCAACCATTTTGGCAAATGCTCCATCATGCAATGAGTAGACAGTCGCCTTTCTTTTGAGATCTAAGTATTTGCTTCCACAAAAACACTAATCAAATTGATATACACAGTTTGAAGTGTCTAGGAATGCCGACCTTTATTGCTTGTTTTAAATTCGTATCGGGAAATAAATGTTTTAAATTCACAATTGTTTAACACTTTAATCAGGTTGTGCAAAAATAATTAACTTATTCCTTTAAAAAATTTTTATTTCTTTTTTTTAGATTCTTCCCTTTTTACAACGTTCTTTTCTTCGTCTACTGCTTCTTCTGAAGAGTCGCTTTCATTATCTGTGCGAAAAAATCGATCACAAAAATTGATAAAGCAGTTATCTCAAGAATATAATGATCAACCAAAACGTATTTGGGCTCAGATTCGTTCAGCTTTAGAGTCACCTCAACTGTATGAGTAAGTATTAGTCATCTTATTAATAATAATAATAATTATTATTATTATTATATCCTTCACTTTGCGAGTGGAACATATGGCTTCAAGCTAGAGTGATTATTTTTACGGCATGTGGTTGCCAACCTCACACCCCAACCTTCCCTCTTTGCTGACCTTACTACCATCAGCTGTGTGAGGTGTAGGAGTGCGGAGGTGGCCGTGGATCGGATGATGGACCACGTTCCTGGTTGGCGACGCAAATATCATAATTAAAGTGTGATTTTATTGTATCACACACTAGTTAACTACATTTTATATCTAAAGCCTTACAGCATACCATCAAGTAGGTGCCCTTTTACTCGTTAATTTGTGCATTATACGTGTGTGTAACCACTGAGTCAAAGCTTCGGGCCACACTTCACTCAACTGAGGTTTGTGTGTGTAGCTTCGCACACCATAAGTGTGACTCATTGCGGATTGCATTGAAATACAAATTGTTGTTGAGTGATGTTTTCATTTTCTTCCTATGGAAATTGGGATGGGACCTCGTGAATCATTGTCTAACCCACTGTATTATCGTATTTCACATTTGATATCGAAACACAAAGCAGGAGGCATGAAACGAATGCCTCAGAAATAGTTTTAGTCCAAATCTTAAAACGTTACAAGAAAACTAGTGATAAGACAGATAAATAGATAGAATGTCGTAATAGTTTTAGTTAAAGGTGAGATATGGCTGTTTAAGTTTCGGTAATGCTGCATTCACACAACGTATCACATTGACAGTTCCCAGTCATTGATACTTTGTATTAGAGGATAGGGCGTAGACGTGATATCCGGCTATCGACCAAAGGGCGGGTGTACTGCTCAGCAGTCCTCTCCGTCCTCCTCTATGCTTGTGAGACCTGGCCATTGAGAGTGGAAGACATGAAAAGGCTGACTAGCTGTCTTTGATCATAGGTGCCTGCGCCCTATCTCCCGTGTCAAGTGGTGTGATAAGGTGAGCAATATTGAGGTTAGGCCTCAGTCGTTCTAGGTAAGGAGGGGAAATCAATCGATGAGGCTGTGAAGCTACATCGACTGAGTGAGATGGTTAGGACATGTGTTGTGAATACATGTCTAGCCATTGCCTTCCTCGACGGGTAATATTAGCTAACTGACATATGGTCAGGCTGGAAAAGAGCTGGCGCCGGTCAAACGAGAACAGTCAATGAAATCCACAACAGTTAGTTTAAACCAGTCATGTAGGAAGGTGTTGACTACCTGGTTAGGAGGTGTAGACTTCCTGACTGGCTGGTTGCAGTCCTCGGGATGGTAAAAACCAATGACAGCTGGAGACAATTGGTGATATGACTCAAACTCCTCGCTATCAATGGCTGGAGCAGATGCATCCAATCCTTGTGACTTATAACATCCGATAAAACTATATTGTTCTTATAAAGTATAATTATATTTCAATAGTTTACACACAATTATAAGTTTTGTTATTAGTAATTTCGCTCGAAATATTACCAATAACAAAACTTATCATTGTGTGTAAACTATTGAAATATAATTGTACTTTATTTGATCTAGTCCATAATGCTTAAACTTTTTACCGATATATTGTTCTTCGTTATTACTATCCCATTTGTCTCATATCCCTATCTACTGACACTATTATGCATTTCTTCTACTTTCTTCTCTTGGTTTGTGTGCTCAATATGAAGAGAGTGTGGTGACTTGAAGAGCTGCACATCAGTGCAAAGTTCTATTTCGAAAACAGACAGACAGATAGATTAGAGGATAGTCAGACAGACAACCTGCACTTCCGAACATGCCTCAGACAAAGTGACAGAAGTCATGCTTTCGTCCTATTTTAAATCTACTCTTAAGACTCCTTTCTAGTTTAATTTCGTTTTCTGATATAAGCATAAAACCTGGACACTATAGTAGAGCATAACTCGATTATGGATAGGATTTTATTTTTGATAAAATCACACAGTGTTTGTTGTACAGTAATATTTACTGATGACCAGGTTTCGAGCACAATTCATTACTGCTCATAATCATCAGATCAAGGTACTCACTCACACAACTTTCTTGCTTTATGTATATACATGAGTAAAAATTGATCATTAGACATTTGAATCAAATCAATATAACATAAAGTACATTCAGAAACAATAATATTAGTGTTATCGATAAAATACAGCAAAAAAAATAAGTAACTTGTCAGAATGTTATAATGTGAATTGAATACACTTTAACACTTTATTATCCTCTGATTTGACTGACTGGTGGTAATAATATCTTCCATATCTCTGGTATTTGCATTGAGTCATTTCTGTTGTATGTGTTGTGTTCGGGGTAGACTTGATGAACCAGACAGGATTCAGTAATCAACCTCTCTCTCTCTCTCACTCCACCTACTTATATCACCATGTAGAATTTTAACTCTGTCCCACTCTATTGTGTGGTTATGTGTTAATGCATGCAGTGCATATCAATCTGATAGACACTAGGAACTAGCCCTATTCCGGCAGGGTTCCAATAGGAAGTCTTAACCAGTGGGATATGAGGACAAATACTCGCCTTGCGATGCCATTGGCCAGTTGTTTACGCTATACCGTGAATCGGCAGAAGTTGAAATTCATGGGCTGGCTACTGGATTGGGTCCCAGTGGCTTAATAGTCGACAAGCTCACTTTGTAACCAGAAGGTCCTGGGTTCGAACCCCAACGGGTGCGTACTGATGAAGAGTCCCAAACTATGACGAAATGGCTGTCTATTATTCACGTGTTTTCCAGTGGCTCCTTAACCAATGTCAGTGCATAATGAAATCCTGATGAAATCGCTGCAAACCAACACTTGAAAATCAAGTATAACAAGAATAGTGATAGTGAATAGTGATTGCTCATCACTGGCTATTAATAATAATCCGGAAATATAGGATATTCGACTCTTAACCAGAGACTTAACAACAGTAATTCCATATTAGTTTGTTTATTAGTAGTATCACACAGTGAAACAGTATTATTATTAACTGGATGACAATGTTTCGAACAAAATTTATTATTGTTCATAATCATATCAACTATAATCACACGACTTTGAAACTTGACTTTTATAGTTTTCTTTGTTCACTCCTATTTTTCGTCGTAGGGGTAGTAGAATTTTCCAGATATCTGGGTGGACAGGTGTTGAATCATTCCGATTACATGTGTTTGCAATTGATTCGATAAACAAAACTTCCATTGTTACCAATCTCTCCCTATACTCTGTGACATTAGATTTTAAAACTGTCATCTTTTCCCATCCATCCTATTGTATGGTTATGTGTAATTACTTACTTTACTTTACTTCGGCTATCTCCTACGGGAGGATGAGCCGGCTTCATGAACATCTCGAATCATCTCTGCCCAGGCGCGGCGATCTGATGCAAAGTTTTGCGACAGGCTTATCCAATTCTTGTTCCACAGATGGAGTCCGTAGACGGTTTGTAGCCCCAGGCACTCCATATCAGCCTTGATTGTACCAATCCATGTTTTCAGCTGTCCACCCCTGCGACATCGCCAAGATGGAAATGGCGAGGGATTTCGAACTGATTTGACCAGATCGTCATCTGGTCGGCGCAGAACATGGCTAAACCACCGAAGGTGACGTTGTTGAACCAGTACTGGAATTTGGTTGATGTTGTAGAGTTAATGAAGTTTCATGGGAATTAGGTATGAGTGATGTCCCCAGCATCGCTTGGCCTTATGTTTGAGAGTGCAGCTCTAGCCTTTACACAACTAAGTGTGACCTACAAGGCAGTAGGAGTGGAGTTGGGAGTCCACTATCCATTGGAAGCCAGCCGGTGACCGGAGTCCAGTTCATACGCCTTTTTGAATGGGGCCAGACATCCAGGGCACCCAATAAGCCCTTTGTCCATATGTCTGCCGGTGAGCTCTGGTGAGCTTCATAAGTCAGTCGTTGGAGGTTTAGAATCAGGGTTTAGCCATCTCCCCTAGATTGTCATCCAATGGCCAGTCAACCCGGTGAAGAGCGCCGGGCATCCGCTTTTGCCCTCTCACTTCGGTGAAAAACACCTCCGCCACGTGAAGGCAGTGAGTAGGACTTCCTCAGGAGAGGCTATGTAAGACGCCCGGTCATATGGGAGCATTTCAAGAGGTGTACGGTGGGGTGGCCAACCCGCAGCGCAAGGCACCCACCCCCGACCATCCTGAGGCTTTGGAGGCTTGTGTGTAATTGGATGTAGTGCTATCTATGACTGAACTAATCTGCAGATTTCTTATCTTATTCGGGTCTACCAATCTAAATTTTGCTGCCAGTTGTTTATGCTCGGCTAGTCTGACAAACATGTTTTGTCGGTTAAAGGATCAATCCTGACACTGGAGCCTTTAAAACAAAACAATTTAGTTGATCTAATACCCTGCCTTCAATGATGTCAGTGAGGTCAAATACATAGGTCAGAGCAGTAGAACAGAGACAGTCAGTCAGACTAGCTGAGCATAAAAACCTAGCAGCAAAATCTAGATTGGTTGACCCGAATAAGATAAGAAATCTAGAGAATAGTTCAGTTGTAGACAGACAGCACTCACTACATGCACTTACACACAACCATACGATAGGATGCATTGGATAGAATGACAGTTTCAAAATCTTAATATAACAACAGGGTGGAGGGGGAGATTGATAACAACGGAAGCTTTGTTTATCGAATCAACTGCAAACAAGTGTAATAGGAATGATTCAACACCTGTCCCTACGACAAATAGAAGACAAAGAAAACTATAAAAGTCAAGTTTCGAAGTCGTGTGATTATAATTGATGAAATGATTATGAACAATAATAAATTGTGTTCGAAACTTTGTCATCCAGTAAATAATAATACTGTTTCACTGTGTTATACATCTAATAAACAAACTAATATGGAATTACTTACTACCACCACAGTGCCCAAGTTTTACACATACATTAACTTAACAACAGTGTTGTCCTAGAATCGATGGGGAACCACTAGTCCATCCTTTAAAGTTTTCATTATCTCCATAGTTGATACCCACACTTAATTTTTTCATAATATCGCCATTGAAATTAATGAAATTTCCTTCAAATTCTATTACTGAATAATCGATGTTTGCATTTTAAAAGAAATTGTTAATTAATCATGTGAAATTTTACAATCTCCACTTACCTCTTGGCTTTTTGTTGTTGTTGTTGTTAATGTTGAATGTTGTTTGGTAATTTAACTTTCATTTTTTAGATCTACTTCTGTGAACGGTAGAATTCCTCCGATAGTTCTACTTTTAGTGAATCGTTGTGTACAGTCTGTTAATGGTGGAGTTCCCTGTACTACATCTAATTCTGATCATGATGGGGATAACAATAAAAGCAATACTTTATTTCAATGTTTCATTTCACGTCTTAGCCAGTTAATCAATAGTGAATACTTGTTGTTGAAAAGTTCAAAGTCATGTTCAACTCTAGGAGCTTATCCGTTAACCTCTTTAAATGATAAACACAAGGTTAGTAGTGATGTTAAATATATTCTATGTTGATTATTTTCTTTTTTCTGTTTACTTAGCATAAACTAGTGTAATAATTATAATAATGATGCATTCTCGTTTTTTGTACATGAGGGACGCCAGTTTACAGGCGTTTACTGTATCGTGGTTTGAATTCCTCTAGGAATTACAGCCAACAATTCCATCTAAAGTGATTCCTACTACTATTGTAAGGTATGTCTTTATTTCTTCATTGGGTTGAAATGCAATATAGTCAGTGAATCTGTTCTTTTGAAAATTCCACGTATATAGCGCATATAGTTCGGTGGTTTTAATAAGTAACTGTTCTTATAGCTTATTTGATTTATCGTCCCAACGACAGTTTTTTCTCTTCAAAATCTAATGGATTTCATTGAACGTGGACAAGTATAGATGTGGTGAAAGCTGGTTGCTAGTCAAAAATTGGTCGACAGTAATTTACGTCAATGTTTACGTCCCCAATATTGGTCATGAGAAAAATAAGAACAAAGACTGATTCAACAACCAATCACAGCAGACTTTGCGTAGGCGGATACAATTTGCAGATAGATGATCTTGAACTTCAAGAAACGGCCACAAAGAGATGAAGGATTAACGTTCGATGAAAAACCATCAATCACAAGACTGTGTTTTTCTACCAACAATAATCTATAATAATGCACATAAAAATCTATAAATATCTGTTGATTTCTTAAATGAGCGATCTGGTTCCTGGCCCTTGTCTTCTGTTGTTACATGGATTACAATCAATCAGCAGTGACATCAGATAGTGTTTGATCTGTATTACAAATAGGATAAAGTTGAAAATTTGATGAGTACCACTTCTGTCGTCACTTAGGAGTGGTTGATATACTCTCTGCCGAGTATCCGAGGATTCTCTTTTTAACCGTCTGATACATGGCAGAACAACTCAGCAGTGTTTTAGTTTGTCAATGATTCTTTAATTATTAATGTTATTTCGTCATGAATATTTAATCACTGTCTTTACAAACCTAACAATTATATAACACAAATAAGTAATTGTTTTCTTTATTCATTCATTCATTCATAGATTGACCAAATAAAGTTGGATTTAGATAATCAATTAATTGATTTGTACAAATCTGGTGCACGTTGTTTTCACTTCACTTCAATTGATCGATTACCAGCTAAGATAATTCCATTATTCCATGGTTATACAGACGTTGAGAATTCGATATATTCCAATGCTATTCTATTGATAAGTTTATCAAAAACATTTGTAATTAGGTAGGCTACTGTTGTTTATGTATCGTGGATAAACACTATTTTCTTAGATCAGGTTCACTGTTATTTTCTTCTACTTTTTTATTTTATTGAAGTGAACTAAATCTCTCCTCGCAACTCTTTATGCGTTGGTGGTGGTGCACAGCGGTAGAATCGAATACTTGCTAACCACGCACATGTGGTCTGAGGTTCGAACATCGGCCGACACACTCCCACTCCTCACTTACTCGATAGTAAGTAAACCTAGTGAAGAGTAAAGGTTGGGTATGAGACTAGCAACTCCATCTCGTGAACTTCAAAACTCAAGCTTGAAGTCCCCTATGTTACTTGTCGGAAGACAAAAGGACCAAAAACGCATCTTTACTCTACTGACTGTGACTTGCCTTCATTGGGTTCTTATGTTACCCCAACTACGGGAGGGTTACGAATTACATGGTTGAGGGCAATCGGCCACAGGAAGCCTTACATGACCTAGATTTCGTGCTAGTTGGCACTCACTAGTAAGGCGTATCTGCAACCTTGAAGTAACTCATGTCCCTTCTGAGATTCGAACCCGCATCACCCAGTGAGTGCTGCAGTCAGAGACGTTGGTAATTATTTATTCTTTACCCAACTAGAATCTTAGAATCAGAGATCCCCACAAATTAGTCCTATGATATAAATATCAGTCGGCAGATCACCACTAATGACTACTGAATGAATTTCCTGAAGCTTCAGTCGGAAGTCGTCACCAGTGGGGTGGTGGGTCCACCATGTCATTAGTGAGGACATTGCTATGTCACGAGTTAACAGAGTTAGAATTCAGCAGTTATTGAATTTCAGCTCAAGTAGCTGAATTGTTAACGAGCTTGGCTTTTTCGCAACCTGTCTGATTCTTCGGGTACCTGAAACAGTGAAAGGGTTAGTGTTGCGTGACCGCAGAGCCCAGGGGACAACTGCTTGAGGGCAGTCACACACGGCCTGTATGAACTAGTGTCTTGGTTTAGTTCCGTATTAGTAAGCTTACCGCCGGTTACAGACTACCGTGGGTGGTTTAAGTGGGGATGTACAATTTTTGGGTCGACCTTTTCTAACCCCCTCTCTCCGGAGTGGACAGGCAGCATAATTGGCTGGCTTGCATGCTGGTCATCTGAGGGAAACACCTCGCTGTGGCTGTTACATCCCTGTTCCCCAGCAGTGCGACTTCGCCCTCAGACCCCCAGGATAGTGTAAGAAAGAGTCCTACACAATGGTGGTAACTGCTTTTAGTCTAATCGCTATCCTAACAACCTTCCTGGCATGGTAGGACCCACAGGAACATTGGTTCCAGGCAGTGTAGCTTGTTGGGTCATCGCGATATGCAAGTCCAACCACCACGTCAAGGTAGCAGCCATCGGTCAAGACCTAAAGGTTCTTGGTTCAATCTCTGGTTGGGTCGTGGGTACACATTGATGAAGAGACCCAGAAGGGGATGAAACAGCTGTCCAGTGCTTCCTGGTTCTCAATGATCTTTCTAACTCATGTTGACATGTGACGAAAATCTAACAGTTGTATTCGATCTAAAAATTCCCATTAAATCCTACAATTTGAGCATTTATGGAATTAGCTCTTATCACGTTCACAAACTAAGTTTGTGTATACTACTTCCTTGAATGTTGGATGACAGTGTGTAAACACGCCTTCTTTATGCCATCAAAATAGTATTATTAATTCATAAATGAATTGATATTACTTTATTGATTGCATCACGATTTTTATTCCTTTTTATTACTATTCATAAATGAACTAAAGGAAATTTCATAGTTTGATTACTTATTTATTTTTATTTTTGATTACAGCTTGGTTCCACACTGTATTTTTGGTACAATTATGGAATTTTCAGCATGGATATCGGTAGCCCGAATTTCGCAGGCCGACCATAGATATCAGGTGTGCGTTGGTCAGGGGATGGAACCTCAGACCATGTGCATGGTCGGCGAGAGTGTGTGTGGGGGGTGTTCAGTAGTTTTATGAATATAGAAGATTAACAATAGTTACTTCGGTTCAGACCACGAAGTGATATCCGCTGGAGAACCATTGAAAACTTGCCACAGGAAGTACTCGACAGCAGTTTTTTATCCTAGTTTGATTTTCACTGTCAGTATGCACCCACCACCAGAGTTCGAACCCAGAACCGACTGGTTACAAGTCCAGCGAGCTCATAGATCATTCAGCCACCGAGACTTGATCCAATGACCAGTAGATGAATTCTAACTTCTTCCAATTCGTGATTTTAGCTGAATGGTACACGAGCTTGTCCTGGGTTCGAACCTGAGTGGGGGAGTACTGCCGGTGAATCCCAAGCTAGAATTAGAGACAGCTGTCCAGTACTCCCTGTCCCTGCTGGTTTTCAATGGCTCTCTAACTGATATCAATCCGTGATCAACTCGTAAAAACAAAATTAATCCTTAGAAACCAAGCTCTTGAAAGTTAATCTGATGCTTGCTAGTGACTTGCTACAGGATAGAGTTTCCTGGAGTAACTTCTAGTGAGAAGTCGTGACCAGTGAGGTTCATCCATATGTCACGTGTGAGGATGGATGTTCCACTAACGACATTGGCTGGTGCCAGTCGCGCTAAATCACGAATTGGTAGAAGTTAGAATCTATCGGCTGTCTGCTGAGTGGTATAGCAGGTTTCCTGGTGACTGGAAGGTCCTGGGTTCGAACTCTAGTGATGGTTACATACAGTGATAATCAAACTAGGACAAAACAGCTGTCCAGTACTCCCTGTCCCTAGTGACTTTCAATGCTTCTCAAACTGTGATATCAATCCGTGGTCTACCATGAAACAAATACAAAACCCTACAAACTAAATCCTCGAAAATAATAGTTACCCCTTGAGTCTTATTTCAAATAAGCAGTACACGTCAACGAACTGCTCTCTTTGTAATCTGTTAGTTATGATGAAATGCTCTGATATTTTACTTGACGTCTTTATCATAATTTCTTCCCTTCCTGTTTTTTCTTTTCTGTTTTTCTTCTGTACTACCTTCAAGTTCACCACAGAATTGTACAAAACGATCTGAACATATACTGCCTGGTTGTCAAACACCTGGTCAATTCGAGCATCATGTCAATAAATATTTACGGTCTCTGTGGAATAAACATTTGGGCAGTGAAGAAGTTGATGCGTTGATCTCTCGTCTAACTTTAAATACGATAGTTTTTCATACATTTACTGATCATTTAGACATAAATTCAATCTGTTCTAGTTAACAGTGAAAATATGCATATCGTTGTTGTTGTTGTTGCTGCTTTTGTTGTAATTCTCATCATTTTTCTGTACTTTTGTATCTGACGTTTTCCTAGACCACGAAAGATGTTATTTTTTTAATCTTTTTTTTCGTGATCGTATTTTACTCCTTTCCTTTACTGAGAACTGTCATGCTACTCTTAGACTATATCAGTAGTATGTATTGTACAGCGAATAAGAAAAAATAAGTCAAATACATATCGTCGTGTTACACACTTTACATATATCTCTGTAATTCGATCAGACGGTTAAGATATAGGACGCATTAAAAATTGGGAAAATTGGTAGTGTTGCTCACATAGGTGTCTGAAAATAAATCCAATGTTTTAAGCCAACCTCAAATCTTACCCAGCATCCAATTTCGTTTATACGAGCTAGTATAAACCGATTTGATTTCTTGGTTGTGGGTTAGGATTCCTGGCCTTTGGTAAACCTCAGAGTAGTGTATCACACCACTTGACTGGTTAACTCCGAAAAGAATGGTGCTGAGATTGATTACATGTAGTATGCGGTGTGTTAAGACTGTTGCTGCTGTGAGTGGAGTTTGTTTTTTCACCCGTTAGTCGTCCGGTGTCGTCACAAAAACAATTATAGTTTCCGTAGATTATTTGGACTTAAAGTGGAGGAAAACGTAAACGCAGATAGCTGATGATTTTTATGTATTCATATCCATAATAATACTAGTGTAGTGAAAGTAATCGTTGGAGCAATCAGGACAGTTAGACAAGGGGGAATATGAAGAGCTAAGAAGACAAGTTTAAGTGTGTACCCATTAAAAGTGTGTTTTAAGGGGATAGGCCGTTTGGATGCAGTCCCTGTATCGTTGCATGCCCCATCCGTCGGTAAGGAATTCCGAGGGCGGCATACTTGAAGTGAAAAGAAGCAGGGGCGCAGTCGGGCTTTCTCTGTCTGATGAGCTATCCTTCGTGGATTCCCACGACAAAGCCCATACCCACTTGATGTCAGAACGCCTTTGTCTGGATGACCTTGGTCATCTGTAATCTTATAGGCAGTGATTAAGTTCCCTCTAAGCCGATGGCATCCTGTTAATTTATTATTGGATAACAATCATTTAAACGATAAAGGGCATGGAATCATTAGTTATTTAACTAAGAAAATATGGATGACAAGATATCAAAGTTATGTTTTAGGGAGTCAGTGACACTTATTGACGAGGGCAGTTTATTGATCAGAATGAGAAACGAATGTCACCTGCCAGTTGAAATTGGCTTGAATGACCGTCGCTCTGTTTTTCAGTCATAAATTTCATCTCACTTTCAGATTTGATTTTAATATGTATTTACAGATGACATTTTGCACCACAATCCTCCGGTATTATATCAACATGGTTTCCACAAAAATGAAATATTTTCGTTAAAATTTGTCCTTGAAAGCACTGATTGAACCTCGATAAGAAAATACTAATTGTCCCCTACTTGTGAATTTTAGCCTTCTGTGTTAACGTTAGAATAATTGAACGAGTTCCTATGACGCTCGTCATATAAACAGTTTGCATGACTAGTATCTTTTCGTATATCACAAGTCACGACTCTAAATCTATCTTGCATCGCTGCCTAACCATACACTAAACTATAGGCGTCAACGTTGTGTGAAGCTTCTCCCAGTTTAATTGTTCAATAGTTTTCTAGCATTTCCCAAGCCCCGGAAAAGAGGAACGGCTGGGTGTGGGACTAGCGCTCCTGTGACGACAAGGGCCATACAACAGATCTTTATTGAGAAAATCAACGGATATTTATAGATTTTTATGTGCATTATTATTCGTAATTATAAGTAGAGAAGTGACGTCTTCTGATTGGTTGTTTTCTTGGTGAAAGTTATCCCATCATCTCTTCGTTGCGGTTTCACAGACCGTCTGTTGATATATATCTGCTAATCATATCCGCCCATGCTTTGTCTGCTGTGATTGGTTGTTGGGTTCCTCAAGGTTAGTCTTTGTTCTTGTTTTTTCTCATGACCAAGAATTGGGTCGTAGACATTGACGTTAATTACTGTTTAACAATTTCGGCTAGCATACAGCTCTCATCACACCCTTCCCCTGGAAAATCAGTCTGATCACTACAGGAACTTCAAAGCTCAAGATTAATATAGAAAAGAAACTTATTCTTCGATAGAACCGGAGAGACGAAATTGCTCGGCTGGTGAAAGCCTCCGGAAAGCTGGTTAGCTGATTTGTCTTTCTTTGCAAACAAAACTTAACCACTTGGACATGGAATCTTCGCACAATGTACGAAGTTAGGATGGCTATCATGGAAGTAAGAAAATAAGCCGTGAAACTGCCAGGAATCTGTGAGTGCGGATGGAGTTGATGTGGCAACTTGGTGCGACACGAAAAGCATTGCCAACGAGCTACGGCAGACTTTTGTTAACTGCTGCCTCCATATTGAAGATCAAATTGCCAGAAAGAATAAGCAACAAGGGACTCTGCAATGGGGTGAACCAACCAAGAACCTACTGCTCAACAAATGTGTACGAGAAAATGCAGATTGTTCTGTGAGTTCAAAATGTTGCAGGTGAAAGAATACTGTGTCACTGCTTTTATCAAATAAAATCACCTAATATTTACACCAATGTCTGGTTAATTAATAATAATAATTTATATTTCGTATTAACGGGTAAGTTTACAAGAAATACATGCCATTTTTACAGGCACGATCAGTACTGTTATAAATTACAATCCTGAAGTATCATAAATTAATGCTTTCTTAAGACCTTAAATTGTTCAATTATTGTTCAAGGAATCAGAACAGATTCTTATAAATGTTAAATTGTAAACCGTTTACTAATGTCACTATCAAAATTGAGCGACAACCCAAACTTCGTTCCGTTTCCTGCTGATAGTTTCGGTCAACCAGTGAACAGCGAATTTCTGGGTGCGTGCTATGCCCCCATGTGATTGGGCAAGCAACAAATATGAAGAAAAGAGTAAGTTTTAGCTTTAATAACGGCCTAGGTAGTTAACATAAAGTAGAGTATAATAGTGCGTAAATAAAAAGATTATTATGAGGTAGGTAAGTGATATTTAAGTGAGGAGTGAATTCGAAGATCTGGAAAATTAGAATCCGTGGGACAAGCTGACCTGTAAGATGTCTCACGAATTTCTGTAGGGCCCAATGGGTAGCATCTTTACAAGAAGCTGAACAGGCTTTTAGATAGTAGGGGCGAAAGCACTTTTTTATTTATAATAAGGATCTGTATAACCCTTATTATCATTTTTTAAATTTTTTTGTTGTTGAGGGTCCAGACTAATGTTTAATTCTCGAGCTGTCAAAAAATGCATGTTGCTGTCCTACAGATCGGGGCGATTCACATTTGTGACCACTACCATATCTGCTGATCAGCATGCGCCACCCTTCCTCCTTTTTGATGTTAAGCTCTGAGATTTTTTGGAACAACTGTAGTTGCAGCATTTTATTGCTAACACTAAACAAAATAGAAATGTGAGCTTTCTATCGACCTCATTCCAATGCAGGGGCATGAGAAGCATAGAATGTCAATCTTGTAACTTTGCTTCATCATTCGTGAATGAAAAATATTTGTGAAATGGCTTACTGTATCTATTCTTATATCTTGTTATGAAGCTTTTGTAATTATTCAACTACTAATCATGTTACTTAAATTCTGTTCTATAGTGGTTGTTTGTGGGCTGTAGAATAAAATACGGTGAAAAGTATCACATATATTTCTTACGCGCTGTTAGCGACCCATGAGCGTGAGAATCTAGTATTAGAACGAGGTCTATATTAAGGCTTCAGTCACCTGAATGCCAGGTGATTAGTTTACACAGGACTGCATGATTCCACGTTACATTTTTTATTGATGTCACAACAGTACTTATAGTACGTTAGTAAAATTTCTTACCCAGTAAGATGTGTGTCGGTGGTAGCAAAGACATGCAATTCTCACCTGAAGGTTGTTACAGTTTGCGTAATCAAACATGAACGGTAACGACAAAGGCATTAAAAACATCATTCTGTCCTAATTTCTTCACAATCATGTATTCAAAGATAAGGTTATGTGGCTTGGCACTCTTAATACAAACTGCTGTTGTTTTCATATCTTCATAGATCACAAACCGATTGCTATGCCTTTACTTTTTCGTCAGATAAGTATTCGCCAAGAGAAACTAGACAGCTAGACCATGCTTCCTAGTTCTGATGGCGACATAAATTCATGAAGTAGACTGTCGTCTGCCTTCTGAATGGTATGTCAGCAGAAAGCATAGCCTTAATTTTCCTAGATCGTTGGGTACCAAGTTGCACAACATATATATGTATATGTCACTGTCGATTCATAGTTGTTTCAATATCCACGAGTAAATTTCAGAAAATGAGGTTTATTAAAATTTCGGTCATTTATGTGGCTGTTGAGCCCATCAAATTACTAGCCAGCTGTAAATCCATAAAAAATGGAAGGTCGGGCATGGGCCTAGCAACTCTATCCTGTACTGTTATTGAAACCCCTAACTTCCAATCCCTACATTTCACTGCACTAGCATCAGGGGCTACATTCTATTGATCAATCAATGCCTCGAAAATAGTCTTGCAGGAGGTCAATCACGAAAACTGAAGACATAATGGCACCGTTTCTGAATGCAGCGCTGGGTAAGGTAAGGTCGAACCCGAGATAAAAATCCATAAAGGTTGCAAATAAGCTAAGTCGACGAGAGCCAGTAAATGCGAAATCTAGACTCGGGGTTTTCTACCGATGGCTTTAATAGACTGAACCTAAGAGAAAGTTTTCCAAGGCTGTTTATACTATGCTGACTAATGTAGTTTTGTAGTGGCAGGATACAAAATTATTGGACAAAGGAATTCTTACTGTTGGCTCGATGTACATATTTGGGCGAAGTTCATAAGCCTTATTTAAAACCACAATTCTCACATGTCTTCCATGTTGTGCTAGTTTTGTCTCGAGTATCGCGCTCCTTTTTATTCCTTTCATGTTTTCTCAGTCATTTCAAAAGGGTCGTTTATTTGTTCTCACTAATTCATGTGCATGCAGATGATACATGTGTGCATCAGCCACAGTTTTAGGATCGAAACCGCCTTCAAACGATCAGCGACCTAGAAACAAACAAGTGCACTGAAGCGGTAGCCTTAGGTTCCTGAATTGACTCTAGCCACTCACTTTCCTTAACATGCCCTTGTCCTCACGCTAATCGAATGCCAACTAATCTTAATGTGCGACTGGAGGGAAGGAATGTACTAGTGGCCATAAAAGCGACCGCGAGAGCTCAGAAGGCATTTTGGAGCCTGACGGTATTGACGTTCATAGATAGCACGAAGTATACTGACGCAAGATCTAATTCCCACAACTTTGTCGCTACTGGGTGAAGTTAAACTTCCGATACCACTAACTACCAATCAGCGAATTATCCAATGAGATTCATGATGTCGAATTATCCAATGAGGTTCACGAACGTAGTTCAATGTTGTATAGCGCTTGATTCATTTCAAATGCGTGCCCTTACAAGGTTATGGCTGCAATTTGAGGAGGATAGTATATTCCAGTATTATCTGGATTTAGGGTTGCTCCGGAAGGAGTGAACTTGTTCGTGTGGTGGTATCATGACTTTAAAAAGCTATAGCAGATCAATTAATGGATTTGTTCATCGTTGTGGTGTACGTTTGAAGCGTTCTAGTATTAGAGGGGGTAAGCTGATTATTTTAATATTTCGTAGGAACTTTTTTTCGCCAGGTCGCATCTGTCCCTAACGCAGATTTTATATATCTGCAACTACTGGGTGCTGCGTTGGTGGCATAGCGATTAGGACGCTCGCCGTCCATGCACATGGTCCGGAGTTCGATCCCGGCCGACGCACTCCTTTACATCGCTAAGCCAGTAGTGAGCCTGGTGAAGAGGAAAGGTTTGGCATGAGGCTAGCAACCTCATCCTGTAAAATAAAACACTGCTACAGAAACTTCAAACATCTAGCTTGGAGCCCTATGTTCCACTGGGAACGTGCAGGAAAATAAAAAACTGGATGCTAAAACAGCCAGTGAGAGCAGCGGCAGCCGAGACGGAGAATAGCCTGGTGTCAACAGTTCAGTGGTACCAGCATTGTAGAGATATCGCATCATGGAAAATGGACAAAATCACTTGTTTGTTAGGTGGAGAAGACGTTATCGTGCATATCGATGAAACAGTGCTGGTGAAAAAGAAATACAACCGTAGTCGCCAGCGAGCGAACAATATTTGGGTAATAGGTTTGTATGACACCTCCCTCCGAAAGGGATTCGTGGAAAGGGAAGCAGATAGAAAAGCAACTACTCTTATACCTATTATCACCAGACTTGTAAAAAGAGGGTCTATAATACATGCGGACGAATGGAAAGGTTACAATTCGCTGTCATCTTCGGGATATATTCATCACAGAGTCAAACATTTAAGTGATTTTGTGGATCCCGTTACGAGAACATATACAAATTCTATTGAACGATTTTGGGGTAGGTTGAAAAATAGGATCAGGGCTATAAATGGATCTCAAAAGGATCTAATTTATAGTCATTTGGATGAATACATGTACAGGATATAGTGTAACTTCTCCATTGACAGTCCCATGCTAAACTGGGAGATGTTTCTCTCACACATTCGAGAAAGATATCCCATGTAACTTTTTTATTATCTATTTTATGCTTTTTTTTCTATAAATATACATTTCTATTCATCATATATGCCTCTTTAATGTGATTGGTCCATTCAAGGTCGTTTGCTGATTGATAGTCAGTGGTGTCTAAAGTTTAACTTTGCGCGCTACAGCATATTGGGTACTTTACTTGACCCTGATCCTCACGTTTCCTTAACATGATCTAACCTGAAACTATTCTAGCTTGGTAACTCTGTAAACAGGCATTACAAACGGTGGACACATGAAAACAGATGTAATGACCTTGATGAAACAATCAGATGAACCAGTATTAAATGCCGAAATTGGGCGTTGATAAAGCATATCCCCTATTTGAAGTGGCGCCTCTGGCTTAACCTTGACGGCATTTGCGCGGTTTCGTTGATTCGAATTGGAGCTAGTCGTCCAGCAAACGCAGTAGGCACGATTTCGGTGCTTATTTTGCTCTTGTTGGATGAATTTATATGAAAATTGCTTTTCGATATTGTTCTTGAGCATTTACTTATTTCTTGTGTGACAGGACGCTTAAATACATGGTTCACGCAGTGATTTTTGGCATGCCGAGTAAGGTTTGCGTACATTTCAACGACTGTCATTCGATAAATTTCTTTGCAGATTGGCGGAAACTTGTACTCGGTCTCAAATTTCCCTATCAGCATTTGTGCAGTACCTATTACTGCTGCAGGAACCGAAGAATATGGCACACTTATTGTATTACGGCCAAGTGTAAATGATTTAAAGGCATCGTAACAATAACTTTGCGGGAGGTAGATGTATTGAAAGACTGCTTGCAGACACTATGTATGACGACATCTAGTAGAATGTCTACGGAGACTGACAACCTGCAATGAGGAAGACAAAAAGGAAACAATTAGGAGACACATAATAAAGTATTTTTGACATAAGTATAAAATTTGGGCACTGTGGTAGAGTATAACTCCATTATGGATACGATTTTATTTTGATAAATCACACAGTGTTGTACAGCAATATTACTTGGTGGCGTTTTGAGCACAAACTATTGCTCATGATCATATCAAGTCAGTCACACAACTTTTTGCCTCATTCATATACATGAGTATTTTAGTTAAGCGTACTACAGGGATAGAAGGTCACTCATCTCATTCACTTCTATTCACACTATTTCTTACGTCCGTGTTACTGACTTTTGGTTTATGTTTTCCTCTTCGGTGCACTTTATCTGGACAGTTTAAGGAATCGGGAAATGCATAGAGTACTTAGGAAACGGCATGAATAATTGTTTAAGCTAATTAACACTAGGTAGTTGTGACACTACGCATCTGCAGTGACAAAGCTGACTGACTGAGTTTTAACATGGAAATGAGCACAGAAGTGTAGCAGTTCGATTTGTGACGTTCCACACTTGAAAAATATTATATTTAGTTGGTAATAAGCAAAACATATTTCATCAGATGTGTTTCAATTTCGCATTTGGGCTACGCGATAAAATTAACTAACTAATGAGATATAACGGGACAGAGTGTGAGAGTTATCTCGGGTAAGAGGAGAAATTATTGTAAGATCACTTTTTTCAGTTAGACAAGAACTAAATGAAAAAATACGATTACCATTTGTTGACATTTTGCTTATTTTTATCCACGTTTTAGCATTTCATTATACCTGGACTATAGATCATTCTGACAGACTGACTTTCAACATAGAAGCTTGCACACAAGTGCACCCGCTTAAGTTAGCACATTACATGTAGCACACAAAGGTAGAAGAAAAAAGAAATTAAATGTCACTATAATGAGCATAAATGTGATGAAAAACAAACAGTCATATGGAAAAAATATAAGGGTTGCTCAGATATGTGAGATTACATAGAGTGAATGCATCTGTGTCATTAACAACGTTTGGAATCACATTTCTACTTAACACTAAGCTTAACCCCAATATTACTCACCATATTAGACTACTTAACACAGAAGAAAGGGTACAGACACTACGATCAAAAACCAGTAGTCTTTTCATATCTTCCAGTTTCAATGGTCACTTATCGCAGCCTAAGTGGACAATACCATCAGCATACACTAAGTTGACAAGACTGTTCCCTGGTAAGGGCCTAAAGTGAGTAACAGACAATTCGGTTAATACATTTATGATGAAATTGAACTAAAATAAGGACGACAGTTGTAGAAATGAGCCTTGTACTACATCCTTCTTTGAAATATCAGTTCCTTCATAGTTTAGTTTCAGTAATAAGTGAATGGAATGCAGTCTACAGATTCATGAAATTCGCATACTGACGTACTACTTTCCTAGAATCCTAGTTGATGTCTCCTCAGGAAAGTGGGAAATGAGCATTCCACTTGCGTAAACTCAATAGGCTGTGAACTGCTGGCAATGAAAACGACAACAATTTTTGGAATTACGTAATTCCAAAAACGATCGTATGATCTTTGATACTGACTTCTGGTTCCATCAGATGAAATTAAAGGGAAGAGCTGAGAATAGAGGGATGTTGAGGGTTAGACAGTATAGATTTAGACCATTTCTCGCATGAGTTTAGATGTCTTTTAACTAATGCATTAACGAGTTGACTAAATGGTACACCACTTGCCCTACTGACAACCTTAATACCTTGCACAATACGACATAGTCGTTTTTGAGTAATTCAGGAAAGAATAAGGGGGAGCAGTAAAGACCAATGCAATTGTTAACAAATTGTAAAAAGAGAGGTTGAATGATTCCTGACTGTCTTGAATACATAACATGGTAAGCTAGACTGAAGGTTTTCTTAGAAGATATAGAATGACCAAGAAAGACCAGAGGATAGATTTACTCCAAGGTATTTTCTGTTAGACTTAGTTTCTGTTTCAGTGCCCTCTTTGATACAAACATCTTGTGAACGACACAGTTCTTGCAGTTCACGCTTATGAGTGAGGGGAAAGTTAACTGCCTGACATTTAGAGGGATTTAACGCAAGACCACGTACCTTAGACTACAGACAGGAACCAGTTAAGTTTGCTGCAGTCACATTGTAACATGACACGAAGTGAGACGGTCAGATCACCAGCGTATTTGACGAAGTTGCTCTCATTAGAAAGAGAAAAGTCATGTAAGACGAGAGAGAAAAAAGAAAAGGAGTGATAAAAATAGCCTGAGGAACACCAGCTTCAGCAAGCGAGGCGGAAGATTTACCCTAATATACAGTATGCTGCATTCCATTTGAGAAATGATAATGCAACCAATCAACTGCCCAGGACCCAAGTTTGCACGATCGAAACCTTATTCAACTAAAGTCATCTAGGCGCTGAGTCAACAACAACGGCGAATGCTGAATGACCGAAAACTAAGCACAAATGTGACAAAGCACAAATCCAGTTGCAAAGTAGGAGACGAGTCCCGGGTGGAAGAAGAGATTACTGAAAGGTATCTATTTTTCATTTGGCAAAGAACAAGATTAAGAACTACACTTATCATTTGTTGAAATTTTGGAGATCATTTATCAATGTTTCGCATTTAGTTATGCCAGACTGTGTCATTCTGACTAGCTTTCAGTATGAGTTTGCAGAGAAGTCCACCTGTTTAATTTACCACATTTCATGTAGCACACAAAGGTAGAGACATAAAACTAAATGGAAGTTTAACGAGCGAAAATGTGAGGGAGAATAAATAGTGACAAGGAAAAACATGAGTTGAATAGATACGTGAGATTACACAGAGTGAATGCACCTGTACCAGTGTAACAACAGAAGACAAGGGCCAGGCAACAGATCGTTTTATTATGAAAATCAACACGTATTTATACATATTTCAGACAACATTATTATAGACAGGCGCAGTCATCTGATTGGTTGTTTAGGTAGACAAACGCAGGCTTCTGATTGGTTGTTTCGGGATTCCTTGACAAACAGAGTTCTCTATCTGCGAATCATATTTTGCCACGTTAACTTCGCTGTGATTGGTTGTTGACTCAGCCTTGTTCACGGCCCATATTAGTGACCTAGACCTTAACGTAGATTAGTGCCAACCAATCGGCTAGCAGCCTGCTCTCACCACACTCGTCCCCCCGTCAAATACGTGCGACTGAAGTCGGCTTGATCTACTTGGTGCAGGCGTCATCGTTGGCTTGTCTCGCTGTATCCATTTCTGGAGCTCGCTGACGTTCACGGGCCTCTCATTGTTCGCCATTGCGACTGTGTCTGCGTAACCCCATCTCGAAGTGACCATATATGGTCCTTCCCACTTTGGAAACTGTTTGCCTGACCCTGTCGAACATTCGTCCATACTTCGGCTCACACTTTCATATGCTGCTTTCGCCCGACCTCCCAGCAGCGTCTCAAGTAGCAGCTCCATCGCTGACAGATTTTGAACGCCACTCAACTGCGCAGAAGCCTTGAAGTCCTGCCCGAAGATCCATATGTCTCCATCAAAAACTGCAGGGTATAGGCTTTTCATTTGTCGGTAGGCAGCGACACCAAATGTAACAACAGAAGACAAGGGCCAGGCAACAGATCGTTTTATTATGAAAATCAACACGTATTTATACATATTTCAGACAACATTATTATAGACAGGCGCAGTCATCTGATTGGTTGTTTAGGTAGACAAACGCAGGCTTCTGATTGGTTGTTTCGGGATTCCTTGACAAACAGAGTTCTCTATCTGCGAATCATATTTTGCCACGTTAACTTCGCTGTGATTGGTTGTTGACTCAGCCTTGTTCACGGCCCATATTAGTGACCTAGACCTTAACGTAGATTAGTGCCAACCAATCGGCTAGCAGCCTGCTCTCACCACACCAGTACCAAAGATTTGCAGTCACATCTCCGGTAGTTCTTCCAGCTGACTGTCAACAACTTTATGAACCAATATCACTTTTTCATTTGACTGACCCAAACACATTTTAAACCTTAATATATGCTGGCTAGCATTGTCCCTGGAGAAAAGCGATGGCTTTGTATGCCAGCACGTGTTCTAGCCATCTCAACCTATTCAGCTTCCGTACCTTGAAGACTAACTTACCCTCCCCACCTAAACATTTATGCGTAACCTCAACAGCACTCGCCATATTATACTGCTTTACTCATGAGATAGAACGCGGACACCTATAATCAAATACCGGTATTATTTTCATATTTTACAGCATCAGAGGTTACTTCTCATAGTCTAGGTGGACAATATCATCAGCAAACCGTAAGTTGATGAGAATATCCCTTGATAAGTCTCTAAAGTCAATTACAGATTATCCTATTAATATGTGTGTGATTGAATTGAGCTGGTATAAGGATGACAGTTTAAGAATTCAGCCTTGTATTACATCCCACTCGGAAATGTGTTTTATCGCATAATTCGCAAACAGTATTCAGTGAATAGAAAACATTCTGTAGGCTTAACGAAACTCGTAAACTGACTCACTGCTTTTGCAGGCACTATAGTATTTCCTCAATAAAGTGAGAATTGAATATTTCGGCTGCATAAAACGAGTAAGTAGTATCCTGGGAATACCAATGACAACAACAAGTCTAGGAGTTATGCACTACAACTTTTACTTTACTGAATACACCAGCAGACTTTACATAAACGCTTGACAGATCAAATTTATACAGGAATTCAGTAAGATTTAGTAAACTAAAAGTGCTTTCGGTTTCCACAGGAATTCTCCGTGCCGAATTTATTCCTTCAAGGGCCTACAGAGATTAAATCTTCAATTAAATAACACTGACGTGGAAGAAATTCTATTCTTCATTACTACACTTAATGAAAAGAATCATGTTTTTTAAAACCAAGGCCACTTGAAACCAATAGCAATATAGCAACAAGCGTCATTGAGGGGATATGCAATAAAGTCGCTCCCGAAATTTAGGAAACTCTTATACAGACACAAAAGTTAGTGTAAAAAATACTTATACCGGGTAAATTTCTCATATATGTTCCGAATAGACCCCCTAATTCCTTACTGGAGTCTTTAGTGATAGTCTTAACATGTCTCTATACATAATTTTAACCGGGTAGCTGTATATCGTGTTGTTTCATGACCCATTCACTATCCTACCTCCCCAATGCACCAAAAACAATAACGAAAAATCTCAGATAGATTTTTTGTAACGACAGACTGGATATCTTTACATATATCCATAAACAGCGGCCGCATACATCTGTAAACGCGTTACCCCCTCCATGTATACAAGCTTTCTAGAACCCATTATCTCTGCACTACTCAAACAATATTTATTGAGGAAATTCGCAACGTTATTCACATACTGCATGTATTTTTCATTGGTTATAGTACGGTTTGGCCTTGCCGATTGATCGGTGTCATCAATTCTGTTAACTTGGGTCCTCTGTTCGCGCGGCTTGTGTCTACAGACCCCCCTAAAATATCAGGTTTGATATTCTCACCTAACTCAACCATAATTTCGCCCCTAACCTAACTTTCAACTCAACAGACGTTCTGTTGAATATTACCAAAATTCTGTCTTTTTATGAATATGGTGTAATTTACCCGCCTTCACTAACTTGTTCTAATTACCTGCAGGTGTTTCTGTTCTTCTAAGTTCCTCTCCCTTAAATCAGCCATTTTATGACCTCTTCTTAAAACCGGTTAGAGCGTTTTCGACTAGTATGACACTTTGCACCTTCATCCGACTACAAATACCGGATTATACATAGGCCTCTTGATGGAGACGAAACAAATGTCCAATCACCGCTGCTCCTCACCATTGCCTTAACGGAAGCTATGCACTGATGGAAAAAGCCTTAAGTTTTTACTTTGATAATGATGCATTTAAAGCTAGTGACATTAAGTACGGCAAAGCAGCGGTAAACAAATTTCCCGAATTTATTGTCGTACAACATTCATCAAAGATTGTGTATTATGCGTAAATATCAAGTCTTGGGACTGATATCGATATCTTTAGAGGAGTTAAAATGAGTCACCTGATACTTCTAGTCACGTATACGTAACCTCAGTCGGAGGCATAATGGGTTGGTTTCTCCTATGTGACCTGCAAGTCAAAAATTAGACCCCAACGCAGAATAGAAGTCAGCGGATTTCTATCTGTGTATGCAAACCAGTGAAAACAAGCCAGCTAGAAACTAACGCTCCTTATACATCCCTATTTTACACAGCTCATAAATTACTAGTATGAGATAAACAAGCTGGATGTCACGCTACATCAGAAATACCTTAAGACCAACAGTTTGGTTTGCATTTCATCCTGGTAAAACCCGACTGGTAACGGACCTCCAAATGACCTAACATGCACTAATAAAAGTGTCAATGTAGTTGAAGATTGAACGATCAATTCATGGTTGTTTGCTCAAACACAACTTCCCTATATTTTCGCGGAGGCATCAGTACACTAGTCATCGTCTCATCGGTCGCTGTTGAGAAAGAAGATCAAAAACCGTTGGAAGTAATATCGTGATTTATTATTGTAATATTCGTTCATAGAACTTAGTTATTATGCTGTTCATATGTTGGTGTTAGAATAGAGAATTCTCGAGTGAACATTGAACGTTGGTTAATTGACCTTGGTGGGCAACTCGAAGGCGTGGATTATTCAGTCGTATACAAGTTCGAAGAAAACAAAAGAATATGAATAAAAGTGCAATACATTTATTGTAAAACATCTGTTTAATAATAATAATGTGTATTCTCACATAAACATAAAAATTTACGTGAAAATGCATGCCATTTTTACAGGCATGATCAAGTATGATATAATCTCAAATCGCAGATTGTCTACAAGTTAACAATGTTTCAACAGTTAAATATTTGATATATATATACTCATTGTCTGAACTAGGCTGTATAGTTATTGAATTGTACAATTGTCCTCCAGGTTGAGCGGGAAAATCGACTTCGTTTCGTTTTCATCCCGTGGTTGTCGGCATACGATAACCAACCAATATTGAGGTAAGTACAACATTTTTAAGGGATTGGAAGCTGTTTTAGAAAAGTAAAAGTGCTAAGGTGAATCATTAACTTGTAATGAAATAGGTAAGTGCAAGTATCACTAGTAAATGCATTAATAAAGGAAACTCCCTAGGCTGACAACGTTCATTTGCAATGTATAATGCTTCCTGTACAGTTTGCAACATCATGATGTCCACTTCTGGTTTTAATACATTTATCCTCATGCCGGTTTTTTATTTAATACCTTTTTGTGCATTTGGTGCACAACCGTACCCTACAGAGAATAGGAATGGAATAAGTCGAGTCAAATTCATAAAGAGCTATAAAATGTTAGGTTTAATGAAATATGATGAGGATCAAGTAAAGACGTCATTAGAAAATGAATCTGATAAGACATTGTGAAGTGGTATTTAAAGATCCGACAGTGGATAGCAAGTTAATTTATAAGATGCCCCATAAATCTGAGCAGATCCCGCGTGGTCGCATCTCAACAATAGTCTGAGCGAATGGTATATGTTTAAAGGCAGAAGCATGATCTGTCGCCAAAAAATATAACTTCTTTCTTACAAGTACTGGTGTTTTTCTGTCAAAGTCGAGAGGCAGTCCTAGTAATTATCGGTTTGCAGCGTCTTCGCGAATAACAGGAACTTAGGGTTAAGTTCCTTGGCACCCATCATCTGAGAGAGAAAAGATGACCTCAGTATGTTACCCTCAATGAAATCACTGTGCAAAGATTTAAGAGATAATTGGGATGATAGGAAGTGCCCTTCAAGACTGAAATAAGACAGAGTAATAGGCGATCACGGAAGACTCCACTCACATGACGACTAATCATTTGAAAATTTTTATCTCGGGCCTGTTTGGAAAAACAGAGTAGAGAGAGACAGACCTCAATAGGACATTTCAGTGACGTCAAATTGGTAAAGCTAGAAGGCAGAAAAAAATCCGCCTTCCATAAAGCCGAAAGCATAAAGGGAATTCCAGCAATTCAGCGGTAACACAAATATTGCAGACATCTGTTTGCACTAGCCAAGAGACTGAAATTAAACTTCAAAGTTTGGAAAACTTTTGATAATTCCCAAATGACTTTCTGATATGTTGATTGGAGGCACTTCCCTGGGACCTCCATTTGTGGAGAGGCTCTCTGACCTTTGAATCCATTCTTTTGCATTTCCAGTGGAAAATTAGGTTTCAAGTTTCAGCTTTGAAGTTTGTGTAGCAGTGTGAGGATGTTAAAACTCAATCAGACTTTCCCTGTTTGCTGTCCTCTGGGTAACAAAATTTTAGTTACTCAGAAAATCATTATTCCTACAGAAACCTAGGAAACTACGCGCCATATGTCCATTTAGAAACGGTAGATACGATCTAACACTGACTAGTATTGCTAATAGTTGACTGCATATTATTTGTGGCTTTACAGTGTAAACATTATTTTTACCTCTTTTTCCACTAGCCCATAATGCTACACGAATTAATAAGTAGTGGTGATCTTGTAATCCTACAAATTATGTGATGGCAATATAGAAACTATTCGAGACTTCGTCATACGTCAGGCAAAGCGCTCGTCCAAATATTTGTGTGTTACGCGCGTATTTAGGTTCGCTTGAATTTCAGAATTGGTAATTTTTGATGGTACAATAATTAGGCTGGATTTGAAGCTAAAACCAATAAGGATATTAGTGGGCGAAATCCGACAAATGAGGATGCAATGAAGTGGGAAGAACCAACCTGCGTAGCCCATTGCATTAACTTTGCGCATCAGAAATAAAACGAATTTGCATGTTATCATGGTGACATTTAATAAATGGATGTCAAATTGTGGTCAGGTAACACAGGAAGAGAACTCACGATGTGTTAGGGGGCTCTTGGCTAAATGGGTGACCATGATAAACTCTTTGTAGACTTCCGAATTTTCAGTGATTTGGTCCGAAGGGCTACAAAGCTGTTAAAAACCAACCGGGAAAGCAGCAGAATCGAAAGATTTTCTTTTGAAGGCATTGAAAATGGAGCTAGAAACCCCAGCGGACATTGTCTCACACTTAGTGCCGAAGTTTTACATGAAAACGTGCTTTCGATTAGAAGAATAGTTACTTTGTCAAACTCTGAAGGAGAACGACTTAAATTTACGCAAGAAACGAAGTGGAATCATGTTGGCGTTCACCCAAACAAACCATTGTGAAACATCATCCTGCGAAGATTAAAATATAATCTAGACGCGACCCCCTTACCAAAACCAGGTGGACTCAGAAAAAAGCTATTTTTGCATCCGGAAGAAGCAATATACATGATTATCAAACTGAATTGTTGTCATTTATTCCCTTCAGCTTCACCAACTTTGTAGTGTTTCCCAATCTCGTTGACTGTGAAGCGATGGGAAAACCGCTTCAACGACATGAAGTGCAACGGTATAAATATTCATAATGTTCATTCAAAAATAATCCGTGATATCAGGAGATAAGTGGAAACCTCAGTGAAGCATATGAAGGGAGGATAGGAGTAAAACAAGACTGCATAATATCCATTATGACTCGCCTATTTGTGGAGGTTTGAATCGTGCTTTAGACAATGAAGAGTGGGAATATAGGCATAAATTGGACTAAGAGAATCAACCTAGGAAACCAAGGTTTTCGTGTTACGTATCTTGCAATGTCGAGGGTCTATAGATGAAAATAAAAACGTTGGCAGAAAGACAGTCAAGAAAAATATTCAAGTGGATGTATAGAGGACAGAGCAGATGAAGATACTCAACTGACCACAAGTTCCAATCATTACAGCGAGAGAAATTCGGACATGCTTATTTGAACAACATTTTGATTATGGGCATCACGGATGAGGGTATCATATCTAGGGGCAGAAAGCCATGAAAGGCCTGCGTCACAGCAACAAGCACTGGTTACCATCAAAGATGAAGTAGATGCGAAAGCGTCTCATTGAATAACATCGGCACTAATGTTTAAAACACAGACGGGCAGCGTGGATAAAGTCAAATTCATCCAATGTCAGATCGAGAAAACAAGACAGGCTTTCATCACTTTTAAATCGATTTCAATATCTAAACCCATCAGCGGAGCTGGTAAAATTGGAATTTTAGGCAAATATTTGTAGTCAGTGCTTCTGCACATTTCATAGTCTTGGCACCTCGCCGAAAGCATTTCCTAAAGAATACAAACCTGTCTCAGCTCGATACCGAAGATCAGATAACCTTTCGGGATGCATAAGCAAAAAAGAATTTAAGCAGGCCACGAGTCGGGTAACAGCTAATTGCCCAACCCCTAGCTGTATAAAAGCAAACTTTTAGGATTTAAGTGAGCTACTCATACTGTACAATTTTAACCTTGAGACCGGCATTTCTGAAAAAGTAGCTCTAAATATATTGTGTTCTTCGCGTTATTTCTGTTTGTTGAAGTATTATGATACAGAGATTTATTACCTAGATAAAGGTTGGTTTATTATCCTCAATGCGAAACTTTTGTCGTTAAATTTGCTTGTCATATTTGTGTGATTTTACCAATGCTATTTGAGAAATGTGCTTGTTTTCGATCATACTGACTACAAATCTTAGTACGTCAACCAAGGCTAACAAAGAATATGTAGAAGCATATATAATTTAGTTTAGATATAATAGCGCTAACGATGTAAGGTATTCGATGATATCAAGTAGATAATAATATTTTATCTGACTTTTTGTGATGGCTAGAAATTCTATGCATGTACAATAAATGCATTCTTTTAGAATTTTTTAATACGTAAGATTCTTATTTGAACTGTCGTATGGCCGAGACTTACGAAACAGCTTGAGGTGATTATTGGAGTGAAGTAGTATGTTTTCTTATCAAAGATATGTGGAAACTGTAATTATTACTGTACTATGCACGTTTTAATCGCCAAAAGGAGTACAAGTTGTAGGCTGCTTTTGGATTTTGCTGGGTTAAAATGTTGTTTTAACTAATAATATCCCTGAGACAACTCTTAAAGTATGCTGAGGTAGCACATGCGTGTTGTTTGGTACTGTACCTTACCACAGCCGATTCTTTGTCAGCTACTGTATGTAAGTGCAATTCGTGCACTGTAAATTTAGTATTTAGCAGACTTTTACTAGTCGATTGTTGCGATTAATCTTGAGTTATTAGTAATGTTTTTGTAGTCATATCGAAATTGGAAGCTAGATACTCCAGTGAGTCCAATCTACAGTTACTGGGGTGTTGGATTATCAAAATCTGGAGTTACATACCTTGGTAATCTCTAGCCTCTACCGACTTGGGTTACATGACCTCTCCTTTTATGATGAGAGCAGTTCACTAGCAATATTGCTTACTGTACTTCATCTGTGTGTTGGTTGTAGTGCAGATTATCTAATTAGTAGACGGAGATTATCTGAAAAATGTGATGTATTTGCGCTATACATTTCCAACAATCTGATCACGCATTTACTTGTCAAGTCAGTATATATGGAGAAGTTGAATTAAAAAAGTGACAAAAAGAATAAGGAATAATTAACACAACGTTTGGTAATCCAATCAATAAATTGTGAAAAGCCAATAGATGCAGGTGTTAGATTACCAACTTCGTCTATAGCTAAACATCTAATCGAGATGAACCTTAAGACTAATGTTAACTCAGCCTTTAAAGTCATTTATAAAAACTGTCAAGGGCGCTTACAGAAATACGCCGAGGCTATAGCTATTCATAAACTTAAGCCCCCTCTGTGTATTCGAAAATATTCGAAAAAAATTACTCATTACCTACCTTGATAGGATTACCAAACGTTGTGTTAATTATTCCTTATTCTTTTTTGTCACTTTGTTCAATCTAACTTTTCCATATATATTGACTTGACAAGTAAATACGTGATCAGATTGTTCGAAATGTATAGCGCAAATACATCACATTTTTCAGATAATCTCCGTCTTCTAATAACGCTATCAAAATATCTAATTAGTATTAAGGTCACAAGTAGTTCAAGCATGTTTGTCACCGTCCTATTCTTCTGCTGTATTCTTTATTTTCCCCCGTATTTCTGCCACCCTGAAGTTGGTAGCTTGAGATTTTTAGCATATAATCGTTAGTGTGTCCGTGACCAAAACTTTCACATTGTTGGTTTTAGCATTTTGCTGGTATTAGCAGGGAATTTTCACACTATGTTAAAAAAAATCAAACTACTGCATAGCTGATTCCTCCCTCATCGGATAATTAGATATCCAACTGACTCCAGAAATAGCATATGTTGATGAATGTGAGTGCTAGAATTTCATCTTTGAGCTCTTCGTCGAAGATGATTTGATTTTCTAGACTTGCAAGGTAGTCAATATATTCGATCATTCCACTCATTATTTGTTTGGTAGGAAATCCTCGTAGCTGTTAAAATGACTAGCCTCCAATGAAATACCTGCGACCATACTAATTAATGAAAACCTTTAAATTATTAAACTCATCAGATTTCATGAGTGGAAAGATACTAGGCTGCAAACAACGTGACTTTCTCATTTATGTATCGTTTCTTCTGTTACGACTAATAATAGCTCAGGCAAAGGATAAGGTTCGTTACTTCATCCCTACAGTACCATTTTGACACAAAAGGCAGTTGACTAATATCACAGACCGAAAATTAATCAAATTGCATAAAAAATATTTCACTTATTCACTCATCGTCCAACAGAATGTTTTCTAAGGTGAAATGGAATTAAGTAAAGGAAATAGTAAGGGTCCAAGACAAACAGAGTCTGTCCATGAATTCTCTTACTGCTGACTCACACTTTCGGTAGAATGTTAGATTACTGCCTATCAGACAAGTGAAATGGACAGTTGAAGATTACAGGAAATGTTTCAACGCCGGTCAACGCTTCTGGTCATTTAATTTATGTCTGTCTGTCTGTTTTCGACATAGAACTTTGCATTTAATTTATAGTGGCTTTGCGAGTATATCAAAACAACCACCTAGTATTTTTTGTCAGATGCATTTTTAATGAATACTGCTTAGATAGTTACACCATTCTCTAATTGTCTTTCAAATACTTTATGATGTCAGTTAAATGAGGTTATATTTTTTTGAGGATCAAACTTCATGAAGAACAAAAATAAGGATTTTCTGGTTATCATTACATTTAGCATGCATTTGATTGCTATCTAAATAACCTATAGTATCTATTAGAAATATGTTGTAATACCCCTGGTTCATTAAGCTGTACATCAAAATTATTTCCCACTGAAGAGTAACTATGTTTTTGAAATGTTTATTGAGTTGAAAAGAGATTCTGTCTTCAATACTTTAAATTTGAAGGATTTTACTTACAACCAAAGTGAGAACCCTATCTGATTGTAACGACAAGGTAAACAGACCGTCATTAAAGCATCTAGAAGAGAAACGCGGTCGATTTTATTAGACGGTTGTGGATCTAGATTGAAGCACCTAAGAAAGCAGTTATCTAGGTGTCTCATCGATCTGACCAACTGACTTTCAGTCAGTAAATCTTGACTTCACTCGCTATGCCACCTACTTCTGCCTAGGTATTTGGTAAGTATTATAAAACTCTATACATTAAAAATACATCTCAGCTCTAGTGCATAGAAATGTGTAAAGATTGTGGCCGATTGGCTTTAGCACTCCACTTTCAAGCAGTTGGTCTCGGGTTTGAAACTCTCCTCACCTATTTCAAACTGGACGATTAGGCAGTACCCATGATTAACATAAACAGTGTGGATCAAATAAATGAATTATATTGTTCTGATTATTGTAATCATAGGAACAACCTTACTAAAACAAGATATTAGATGAAAATCTTGTTGCTTATGTTGTTGTATGCCTGTCTGTTTTCAACATAAAACTCTGCACCGATGTGCACCAGTTCAAGTCGCCACACTCCCTCCTTGTAGTACACAAAAGAAGAGAAGAAAGTAGGAGAAATGCGTAATAGAGACAGGAGACAGGAATAGTAATAACGAAGAACAATATAGTTTCATTGGATAATATAAGTCACAAGAAGTGAATGCATCTGCGCCAGCCAATGACAACGAGGATTTTGAGCCATATCACCAATTTACTGTCTCCAGCCTTAATTGGTGTTTACCGTCCAGAGGACCCCAACAAATCATGAAGTCTACACCTCCCAAAGTGTCGATGTAACTGCACAGCCACGTCGATTGATTCCTTTTCCCTCCTAATCAGAACTCGTCCGTTGCCTAACCTCAATATTACTCACCCTATTACACCTACCACCTAACACTGGAGATGGAACTCAGGCACCTATAATCAAAGACAGTCAGCTGGTCTTCTCATGTCTTCCACTCTCAATGGCCAGGTCTCACCAGTAGCCATATAAGAGGACGAAGCGGACTACTGAGCAGTACACCCGCCCTTTGGTCGATAGCCGGTCGGATATCATGTCTACTAAGCCAGAGATGGCGTAAATTGGTATACGCGGAACTAGGCCTCTGTATCCGTGCTGCGATTGCGTCGGCGATCAACCTGTTGGCGTTGGCTGATGGAATTTCCCAAATACGTGAAGCGGTCAACGTGCTCTACCACTTCACTCCCTATTTCTAAACTAGGAGACAGTGTAGTTAAGTCTTGTAACTTCATCTTCTTACATTTCACGGCGGGAGTGAATCGCATGCTAAACATTTGCAGATTGCAGCTCAAGATGTTCAGGAGACTCTGCTTTATTTTGTCAGCGCTTTCACTATATCATCCACATGCATATTCTAAGCCAAGGAGATTATTCCCTGGTAGATATTTTCTGATATTTCATATCATTCTGTGATAACAACTTCACTAGTGAAGTGCATGAGCAGTTTGATTTAATGGCTTTTTATTGGTACATGCATGTAAATCTTATCAAAAGCGAAGAAAAAGAATTCCTATGTCGAAGCTTTTAGACGTATGTACGACATATACTGCTATGCCACTCATTAACAAACATATGCACATATATGTGTTGATGAGCACTTAAAATTTGATCATTATCTTGGTTTTCTTATGACTTATTCTATTTTGAAAAAACTTGTTTGTTGCTGTTGAAAGATAAGCAGCAGCTAGTGTGATTTACGTTTTTCCTTTGTTGCATACTGTTATGTATGTGGTCTTTATTTCATATGGAATTTTAAGTCAGTGATTAAACGTATTAGATTTCATGGCAAGAGTAAACAATAGACTTTTTTTCTTTCCTTCACGTTCCCAGTGGAACATAGGGCTTCAAGCTAGTGGCTTGAAGTTTCTGTAGCAGTGTTTAGCTTGACAGGATGAGGTTGCTAGCCTTACGCTCAACCTTTCCTCTTTACCAGCATTTTTTCTGGCTTAGCGAGGTAAAGGAGTGCGTCTGTGGCTGGGGATCGAACCACAGACCATGTGCATGGTCGGCGACACCAGAATCAAATGACCTTGATTTGACCAATCAGATAGCTCAGCATTACAAATAGGTGCTAGTCATAATCCTCGTAGAAAGTGTCTCCTAGATTTGGTTTTTAACTTCTCTGTGTAAAATGTGTTAATAGGGAGGAATAAAACATGCATATGTGGAAGGATAATGACTCCGCGGAAGTATTGCCGGGCTATTGATGGTCATATGCACCACCATCTTTTATGGGAGAAGTCTCTATAAGCTGGTAAGTCGTACTTAATTGGTGATTCCTGTAAGCACTTTCTTCTCGAAATCAAGGCTCTCCCTAGTAATACATTGCGTATATGCAACCAGAATCTGCTACACCTGGAGAAATAGAGAATACATTCTTTTGATATGTCTACAACCACTTCTATGAGAATCTGGGACCAGTTTTTGCAGCCTGTTAGCTATATATCCCCTATATAATTCATTTTTATAACATATATATTGTAGTAACACTTCTTGGTAAATTAAGTACTACTTTTCACCTAGAAGAATCTGACTGGCCGTTTTCAAGGTCGTCTGAAGTTGGTGTCTATTCTTTACTGTTGCCGATTTCATTAGTGTTAGGTTTTCAGGGTCGAGATACATTGTACTTACCAATATTTAGACAGCTGATTAGTGTTATCACGCGAAAGTTCACAGCCTATCTCATATACTTGTATGTGACAAACGAATTGTATTAAGTTGTTATTATTTTATTTCAATGTTTTATTTTAGTCAACTTTCAAATTAGATGTGTAACGACGAATTGGTGTCACTGAAAATGTGAAAAGTCTCAACTGTAGGCATTTTTTGTGTTCAAGAAAGTCAATGCCATAACAATTATTGTTATGAGTAATTTTGCTGCTAACAACAAATACGTGAGTTTATTTTCAGTCACTTGTTAACCATCTCTTTGCATGGAATCCTCTCCTTTTTTGTGCTATACTATTACTATTGTCCCCAGACAATAGACTATAGTACTTTTATATTAATTTTTCTCAACTGTTTAAGGTTCAACAATGGCAAGGAAGCATTAGATAACATTGAATAAAAAAAACAACAAATATATTCCCAGGATAATACAAATGCGTTCTACTTCGAGGACTCTCTTCAACTGCTGCGTACACCCTGAATAAATCAATTATAAGTCACAAGAAGGTTTGAACATACTTTTATTACAGTGACGTCGAGTTATAGATAGAAAGTGTAAGCAAAATAGTTCCGAGAACGATGTTTAAACAGACAAATTATTCAGTCTTAAAAGACTAACTACTTATAGTACAGGATTTCATCATGAGCTGACATTAGTTAGAGAACCATTGGAAAACCTGGGAGTACTGGAAAGCTGTTTCACCCTAGTTTGGGACTCTTCGGCAGTACGCACCCGCCGGGTTCGAACCCGCGAGCTCGCCTTGAAACCAGAAGGTCCTGGGTTCGAACCCCAGTGGGTGCGTACTGATGAAGAGTCCCAAACTAGGGTGAAACAGCTGTCCAGTACTCCCAGGTTATCCAATGGTTCTCTAACTAATGTCAGCTCATGATGAAATCCTGTAACCAATCAAGCAAATCCCTACAAACCAACACTTGAATACTTATAGTACAGTTAGACAAGAGGTTGGTAGAGTCCCGATTTTGCTTGAAAACAAGGATGGACTAGGAATGAAATTCAGGATCGATCAACACAGTGAATTTATGCATATTATGATGGAGGGTTCAGCAGAGTGCAGGTGAATATTAAAGTAAAATTATAAGATAGACAAAATAATTCTGTTAAATTTAGCAACTTAATAGTGAGTTAAGCTCAGTAAGGGAAAATCAAAATTACAACTGAGTGGAATTTTATGCACTTTTCTATAATATTCTTCCTTCATTTTCTTTGGAAAATTCACAATAGTAAGTGGGAACGTATTTGAAAATGTCTCCGAGTCTAGATTGCTATCCATAGATGTAAATGAATGATTAAAACAATATGAAGTGGAGAAACTACGATGCATTTTTAGTGGTTAGAGGATTTAGAGATAGCTGAGTGATGTAAGCAGGTCGCTGACGAATGTGGTTATACCCAGTTTGTAGTGTGAATTAGGAAGTAATATTAATGTTATTACTAAAGAATCGCTGGCATTTCCATGTAGTCGCCAATGTACCACACCTATAACGTAAGGATTAAGGGTACTCTCTGGGTGCTGTCTGGTTCTAACCCCATGACCCAGGGATTATAAGTTCAATGCCTATGCCAGTGAACTGAAGCTCCACTATTTAGATGGAACTTGACGTTTCTTCTTCATTCAAACACTAATTGTCTTTATTGGTGTACACTGAATCATCATGGTCGCTTTTTGTTGGAAGTAATTTTGATTTTTTTTTCTGCCGGTTTTTAAATCCTATTCTGTCTGTCTGTTTTCGACATGGAACTTTGCACAGATATGCACCAGTTCAAGTCGCCACACTCCCTCCTTGTATCATACAAAGCAACAGAAGAAAGTAAAAGAAATGCATTATAGAGACAGTAGACAGGGATATGAGACAAAGGAATAGTGATAACGAAGAACAATATAGTTTCATTGGAAATTATAAGTCACAAGGAGTAGAGGCATCTTCGCTATGCATTGAGAATAATGAGTTTGAGCCATATCACCAATTGTCTCCAGCGACAACGGATTTTTACCGTCCCGAGGACCCCGACCAGCCAGTCAGGAAGTCTACATCTTCCTATGTAGTGTGACTTCCTATGTGACTGGCTTAAACTAGCTGTTGTGGATTCCATTGACTGGTAGAGCCACGTTTTGTTTCGACCGGCGCTAGCTCTTTTCCAGCCTGACCCTATGTCAGCTAAGGTTGCCCGTTGTCGAGGAATGCGATGACTAGACATGCATGCCTAACACATGTACTAACCATCTCAGTCAATGGTAGGTGGTCATCTTCGATTACATTGTAGAATGCAAAAATTAGCTTCGGTTAGTGAATCTTGAAGGGAAAAGTGTTTACATCATTAGAGAACAATCGAAATCATTTGCCAATTATTACTAGCTTGAAGCTTTGCCTCGTTGGTCCAGGTGTTCAACTCTCAACTACTAGACCATGTTTTCAAACTCCACCTCCACCATCTGCTGAGATTTTGACAGTCATATGGTTTTATGAATCCATCCTTACACAAAAGATGTATTATTATTATTGTTCCCTTGGGTTCCTAGTGGAACATAGGGCTTCAACTTCACGTCTCCACTTGCTTCTGTCTTCTCCTGTACTTTTCACATGCATCCATGTTAGTCCATACTGTTTCAACTCCTCTTCACACGATCTCGACGTCATCCTCTCGCTGACGTCCCACTCGCCGCTTGCTTCCTTTTCGGCCTGGTTCCGCCCGATGGCCTGACGCGCGCACGATGCCACCCAGCGGCCTCCTCAGCGAGCGAGTGTCTAATCTATCTCCACTTTCTCCTACACAAAAGATGTAGCTCATTATTATATATATATATATCTTGTGCTTATTAATGATTATTGATGTGTTTTGTCTGGTTGATTTTCTTTTGTTGTTGTTTTTGGTGTGTACTTTCTAGTCAAGTTTATTATTATCGGTGTACTGCTTACAAAAATCATGTTCATATCAAATTTCAATGAAGTATCACTTAACTCGAATCATCAATCCAACAGCAACAATAACAATAAACGCGATTTATGTAAATCAGAAATAATGCGTAAATCAAGTCTTTCGTCAATGGAAATTGTTAACCCGGTGAATAGATTATTGATGAGACGAATTGACGATTCACCACCACCACCACCACCTACAACAAAAACAGCAACAACAACAACTAACAATCCATATCATTTTGATCCATTTTGTGATTCATCTAATCAATCGTTATCTGATGTTTCTGGTGGAGTTAATCACCATCATCATCTGCTTTCTTCTTCTTCTTCTTCTTTTTCCTCTTCTTCTGCTGCTTCGTCGTCGTCGTTGTCGGCTTCTTCGATAACATCTACTGCTACTATAAATTCTACTACTACGAATAACGAATCTATGACAACATCGTATACAAAATCATCGAATTATCATTTAATATCGAAAGGTGGTAGTTGCAGTGCAATAACAGATGAATTATTTATCAAATCTGATCGAGCATTTTTAGATTTATGTGCAAATAATCGAATGGAAAACTCATCATCTTTAAATCCTGGTGATGCTGGTGGTAGCGGTATTAACAATAATAGTCATAATAATAATAATAATACTTCAGTTATTTCTTGTACACTGAACCTTCCTAACTCTACTACTGCTAACACTGCCTGCAGTTTAGGCAGTGATGGTAGCAATATCAGCAGGAGCAATAACGACGCCATCATTTCTAACAGCAATAACAATAGAATGAATTCCACTAATCAAATGAAAAAGACTATAACAGCGAATATGTCAGTATCTGATACCTCCAATGACAATAATAATAATAACAGTAAAAGTAATGAGGCAGTGACGACCACCAGTATAGGTCGAACCTCTGTCCATCCACGAACAACGCTAAAATGTCCATTTTGTGATAAGGTATGTGCTTGTATATATATATATATATATATATATATATATATATATATATAATCTATCAGTTAATTATTTGAAAACATTTATTTCCGGAGACGAGTTTAAAACAAGCAATAAAGGTGGTTAATAAAGCAGAATGATTTAATGAATTCATTATCAAATTTCGGTAGAACTCCTCTTCAGCTGAATACTCCACATACATGGGTATATATACACTATTGAAATTACATTGGGAGATATAAGACTGATAAGCACAAATAAACTACATTGAATTAGTCATGCAGAAAGACGACAGGTGGGAATGTCTTTCCAGGTCATGTTCAAATGGGAGAGATGGTCGTCACTCTGAATCTACCATGGTAATACTTTTTACGTATTACTCTACCTCTTCTTCTTACTATTATTGTTATTATTATTATCATTATGATTATTCTTGATTCATTTAAAACTATCCTTTATCAGTGGGATTATCTTAACTCACTTCAACACTATTATTATTATTATTACTATTGATATTACTCTGTTTGCAATTCTTGTTATATTCTCTAATGACTAATTGATTATCTAAGTGATGTAATTGAAGCGTGATGCAATTTATCTTAATTTTGATCTCTCACATACTCTCTCTTCCCTTAACTATTTGAACATGACCTGGAAAACATTCTCACCTGTCTTTCTGCATGACTAATTCAATGTAGTTTATTTGTGCTTATCAGTCTTATATCTCCTAATGTAATTTTAATAGTGTATATATACCCATGTATGTGGAGTATTCAGCTGAAGAGGAGTTCTACTGAAACTTCATAATGAATTCATTAAATTATCTTGCTTTATTAACCTTTATTGCTTGTTTTAAGTTAATTATTTGATTTTCAATTATTCAATTGTATATCTCTATGCGGACATGTGTTACGTATGCCAAGTCATCGCCTCCCTCGACGAGCAATGTTAGCGGATATAGGGTCAGGCTGGAAAAAAGCTAGCGGCGGTCAAACAAAAACTTGGCACCAGTCAATGAAATCCACAACAGTTGGTCTAAGCCACGTAGGAGGGTGTAGACTTCCAGGCTGGGGTCCTCGGGACGGTAAAAATCTATGGTTGGAAACAATTGGTGACATGGCTCAAAATCGTTCTCAGTGGCTCAGATGCATTCACTCCTTGTGACTTATGATCTCCAATGAAACTGTTTTGTTTTTCTTTATTACCCCTTTGTCTCACACCTCTGCTCACTGTTTCTATTATGCTTTTCTTGTACTTTCTTCTCTTGCTTCGCGTGCTACACGGAGTGTGGCGACTTGAACTTCCGCACATTTGTGCAAAGTTCTATGTCGAAAACAGACAGACAGACAGATATCTCTATGTGCTACCAGCGTACGTCGATAGTTCAGTGGACAAGCAAGCAAGTGGTTAGGGGTTCGTTCAATCCCCCAGTCGGCTCACCTCTTTAACTCACTTAGCTGATAGTAAGCAGGCACAAAACCCCCTACCCCGCCGCAGTAAAAAGGGGGAAAGCTAGGTAGGCATGAGGAGGTGGTGGTAACCCCATCTCCTACACACACAAAAAAAACCACTACTGCTAATGAAACTTCAAAACTCCATATTAATATATGTGTAAAACTTAGGCACTTTGGTAGTAGGTAATTCCGTATTAGTTTGTTTATTAGATGTACCTCACAAACTCAATTAGAAACAAGCTTTGTCGGTTAAAGGATTTAGTTTATCTAATGCCCTGTCTTCAATGATTGTTAGGTCAAATACATAGGTCAAACTAGTAGAACAGGGGCAGTCAGACTAGTCGAGTATAAAAACCTAGCAGCAAAATTTAGATTAGTTGACCCGAATAAGATAAAAAATCTAGAGAAAAGTTCAGCGATAGAACTCACTACATGCAATTACACACAACCATATAATAGGCTAGGTGCGTCGGTGGTATAGCGGTTAGGACGCTCGCCGACCATGCACATGGTCCGGGTTTCGATCCCCGGTCGACGAAGCACTCCTTTAACTCGCTGAGCCAGAAATAATACTTGTAAAGAGGAAAGGTTGGGCATGGGGCCAGCAACCCCATCCTGTAAAATAAACACTGCTACAGAAACTTCAAGCCACTAGCTTGAGGCCCTATGTTCCACTGGGGAACGTGAAAGAAAAAAAATATAATAGGCTGGATGGGATAGGATGGCAGTTTTAAAATCTAATGTTGTGGCTGGGTGGAGTGAGGGAGAGATTGATAACAGAAGCTTTGTTTATCGAATCAGCTGCAAATGTATGTAATAGGAATGATTCAACACCTGTCCAGTTGGATATCTGGAAAACTTTACTACCCCTACCAAGACAAATAGGAGAGAAGAAAGAAAACTATAAAACTCAAGTTTTGAAGTCGTGTGATTATAATTGATGAGATGATTATGAACAACAATAAATTGTGTTCGAAACCTTGTCATCCAGTAAATAATAATAATAATAATGTTTCACAGACTGTGTGATACATCTAATAAACAAACTAATATGGAATTCAAAACTTCAGCTTGTAGCCCCCTATGTGTTCCACATGGGAACGCAAAGGAATATATTTTTTTAAGAAAAAAATGTTACCAGCGTATACACATACAAATTTAAAATGTGTAACTTATCGGCTTGATGACAACATTTGTCGATTCGACTTGTTTGTTCATACTCGTTATTGTTTTTTCGTTTTGTTTTGTTAGTTTTCAATACTGAGATGTCTACCTTCTCTGTAGTTATTATTATTTCGTTTTCTTTCTTTCGTTAGTTTTAAAACTCGATGTCTTATTTCATGCGCATATAAATTTTTTTATAGTTGGATTTTCTATAGTTTGGTTTGTAAGGGTTAGTTTTGTTTTTTTACGAGTTGATCACAAATTGATATCACAGTTAGAGAACCATTGAAAACCAGGGAGTACTGGGCAGCTATTTTGCCAGTCTAGTTTGGGAATCATCGGAAGTACACACTCACTGGGATTCGAACCCCAGGACCTTCCGGTTACAAGGATTTGTTTAAGTCATTATCATTTTTACTACAAGCATGTTTCTTCTTCGTTTTCGTCTTCTCGGTAAACCAATTAACAAAATAATCAATCTCTATTATTATGATATTAGCTGCATAAAAAGTCTTTTTAACCACAGCAGCGTTCAGTCTTTGTCTAGTTATCAAGCTGCTTTGATGCGCCCCCCCCCCCCAGTATAGGTTAGTAGAATTATTGTATCCAGTCATAAAACGTGCGTCGGTGGCACAGCGATTAGGATGCTCACCGACCATGCACGTGGTCAGGGGTTCGATCCCCTGCCGGCGCACTCCTTTACCTTACTGAGCCAGAAATAATGCTGGTAAAGAGGAAAGGTTGGTCATGAGGCAGGCTAGCAACCCCATCCTGTAAAAATTAAACACTGCTACAGAAACTTCAAGCCACTAGCTTGGAGCCCTATGTTCCACTGGGAACGTGAAGGAAAAATTATTTTTATTATTTTACTCTTTTGATGTAAACTCGTTCTTCATTAATGTGCTTTTACTTAAAACAATTGATATTTTGTGTGATTACATTCCCAAATATAACTTTTTCATCCTGTCCCATATATCTTATTTAAGGGATTTATTACTTCTATGTACTAACAATGTTAGGTTTACATTTGAAGGCGATTGTTTCCGCCAGGTTGATGGCATTACTATGAAAAGTTCGTTAGGGCCCCTTTTAGCAGATATTTATATGTCGTACATTGAGAATTTATCGGAGGATTCAATCAAAAATGTGCCACTTTATAGAAGGTATGTAGATGATATTGTAATCATTAGTGATAAGTCTTGTTCTGCCACCTCAATCTTAAATCGAATGAATGAAGTTCAGAATAGCATATCACTTACATCTGTAGAAGAGGAAGATAGTTGTTTATCTTTCCTAGACATATTGCTTAGTCGACGGCTTGATGGGTCAATAAAAAGATCTATTTATAGAAAACGTACCTGCACAGGGCAGTATCTTAATTTCCACAGTTTCTACCCTGTTCGGTACAAAAGAGCCTTAGTGAGCTAGGTGCCTCTTCAGTAGAATCCGACGAATATGCACTGAAGGCACACTTGATGAAGAAGAAAGAATATTGACACAAACTCTGGTTGATAACAATTATCCAGACAAGTTCATCAGGAGATATAAAGTAGTCAGAACACCAAGACCCACTCTCCAACTCGCCCCTAAAAAAGACGTGTACATCAAGCTACCCTATATGGGACATCAAAGCAGCTTGATAACTAGACAAAGGCTGAACGCTGCTGTTAAAAAGACTTTTTATGCAGCTAATATCAAAATAATCAATCGTTCATATTATGTGAACCCTAAGTATTTGTTATTATTCTGAATATTCTATTTGTGTATACTTTAGTGAATTAGGATGGCTAACTAATATGTCGTTGTTTAATTGTTATACATTTTTCTTCTCTATAGTTGGTTTGTAAGGGTTAGTTTTGTTTTTTTAACGAGTTGATCACGAATTGATATCAGTTAGAGAACCATTGAAAACCAGGGAGTACTGGACAGCTATTTCGCCAGCCCAATTTGGGAATCATAGGAAGTACGCACCCACCACGGGGGGTTCGAACCCAGGAGCTTCCAACTACTAGTCCAGTTAGCTCGTATACCATTCAGCCACTGAAACCCGATTCAATGGCCAGCCAGCCAGCCCATGAATTCTAACTTCTACCAATTCGTGATTTAGCGCGACCCCAACTAATGTCATCAGTGGGACATTCATCCTCACACATGACATCTGGATGGACCTCACTGGTGATGAATTCTCACTGGAACTCCAAGAAACTCCATCCTGTAGCAAGTTACTCACTAGCGAGCATCAGATTAATTCTCTATAATGTGTACTGCCGATGATTCGCAAACAAGGATGAAACAGCAGCTGTCCAGTACTCCCTGGTTTTCAATGGTTCTCTAACTGATATCAATCCGTGATCAACTCGTAAAATACTTTTTTTTCTCTCGCAGTAACTGATATTATTCCATCGCGCGCGCTCACATATATATACATATATGATTGAATCTAGATTTTATTTTGTATTGCATCAATAATCGATATACCCATTATCGTTCTACAGGAGATTAATCGTGACCTTGAACATAGCTCAGTGGTAGTAATATCTCCCTGACTGCAGTACTACTGGATGACATGGTTTTGAGTCTTTCATAGTCAGAGATACGCCTTGTCAATGAGTACCACCACCAGCATACACAAAATCTAGGTCTAAACCTTCCTACTGATTACCTCTGAACATCTAATATCAAATCACTATCCTTCAAATATGTGATTGTCGGGACCGATTGACTAACTGACTGACTGGTTTCAGCATAGAAGTTTGCACAGATGTACAGCAGTCCGAGTTACCACATCCCTCGCTTGTAGCAGGCAAACCAAGAGAAGAGAATAAAAAGAGATTATAAACAATAGTGTGATTGAGGCAAAGAAGAATAGTAGTAATATGGAAGAACAGTAGAGTCTTGTCGGATTCATATGAAAAATCACGAGTGAATGCATCTGCGCTTGCCGTTGAGAATGACGATTTTGAGCCATATCACCAATTGTCTCAAGTTACCATAGGTTTCTACCATCTGAAGGAACCCAACCAGTCTATAAGTCTGCACCTCCCAACGTGGCTGACTTAAACTAATTGTTAAAGATTTCATAAATTGATGCGATGTTTTTGTCTGACCACCACTAGCTCTTTTTCAACCCGATTCTATCTTGGAAAAGAGCTACTGGTGCTTAAATGAAAACTTGGTTTCAGTCAGTGAAATCCACAACAATTAGTTTAAGCCAGCCGCTTTGGGACGTGTAGACTTCCTGACTGTATGGGAATCTTCAGGATGGTAAAAACCTAGGGGAACTGGAGACAATTGGTGATATGGCTCAAAGTTGCACTCGATGATTGCGCAAATGAAAACTACCCTGGTTGGCGAGAGTCTTCAAAGGCACCCAGTTCAGTGTGATTCGTAAGATCGTAAACGGGGAAAAACTATATTCCAATACCATTGTAGTGAGAGCAGGCTGGATGCCAATTGGTAGACATCAATTTACGTCAATGTCTAGGTCATTAATATTGGCCGTGAGAAAATATGAACAAGGCTGATTCAACAACCAATCACAGCAGACTTAACGTGGGCAAATAAGATTCGCAAATATATGGCTTAACTTCCCGAGAAACCCGAAACAACCAGTCAGAAGACTGTGTTTGTCTACTTGAATAAGCTATAAAAATGTACAGGAAATACATATATAAATACGTGCTGATTTCCGTAATAAAACGATCTGTTGCCGGCCCTTGTCTTCTTTTGTTACACCATCTCATAGTTTCATTGGTTTGCAATTACTTCGTCATGAGTAATATATACCAACTTATACTGCAAACTAATTAGGTGGATCGCCGTTCTGTATTCAGTACTAACTCAGCTGTTAGTAACATATTAATCTTTACATTTGTACGCTATTGGATTTCTCTTTCTTTGATTGTCTATTCCGATTGTGCACGTGAAAAAGAGCTCCAAACGAGAGAAAAAAAGTGAGCCGAACATGAGATCATTGCTTTTCTCAATGGCAATTCTTATTTCATAACAGCATTATTTTGTGAATATCTATATTAGTCACCTTTCTCGAAGATTTTAACTCTTACTAATACTTGTCGTAAACTTTGAAAGTTTTGATTATTTCTATTGATATAAGTATAAAACTTGAGCACTGTGGTAGAGTATAACTCCATTATCGATAAGATTTTATTTTGATAAATACAGTAATCGTAACACTGATGGCGTTTCGAGCACAATTTATTGCCGCTCATAATCATATCAAGTCACTACTCTCATAACATTTTTCTTCATTTATATAATAATAATAATAATTTTTCCTTCACGCGTTTCCCAGTGAAACGTAGGGCTTCAAGCTAATGGGCTTGAAGTTTCTGTATCAGTGTTTAATTTTACGGGGTGGGGTTGCTAGCCTGCCTCATGACCAACCTTTCCTCTTTACCAGCATTTTTTTCTGGCTTAGCGAGGTGAAGGAGTACGTCGGCCAGGGACCGGACATATGCATGGTCGGTGAACGTTCTAAACGCTGTGCCATCGACGCACCTTCATTTATATACATGAGTGAATTTGATGTCTAGACATTTGAATAAAAATCAACCAATATAGGATAATGTACATTCACAAATAATAACATGAGTGGTTTTAATAGTTAAAATAGGTAACTTGTTAGAATGTTATAATGTACGTGAATTTGAAATAGAATTGTAAGTTTGTTTGTTATCCTCCTCTGATTTGACTGACTGGTTGGTGGTAATAATATCTCCCATTCTCTCGGGTAATTCAGCTTCTTCTATTTGTTTCATTTCATCATTTGAGTATTTTTTGTTGTACTACTTAGTGCTATTGCTCGGTTTGTTAGACACTTAATTAAGCCAGCCTTTACAGATAACGAACGGATGAGATGAATTAAAGAAGTCTAAATAATCTATCAACAGAATGTGTTGGCTTTTTATAAAAACGCCAGTGTAGAGTTCACCTTCTTCTGTTCGTTTTATTTTAAAATCTAATATAGCTAATTCTCCTTGTCCATTTTCCGATTCAAATAGCATTAAGTAGCACAAAAAAAGAGACCTAAACGATGAAATGAAACAGATAGAAGAATAGCTGGCCGGTGTTAAGTAACTATCCTATAAAATTCAATAGGAATATCAAAAAAGGTCAAAAGGAAAATACAAATAATGGTGAAACTAATAATGATAGCATTAATAAGAAAGAATATAAGGCATCTGCAGTACATTTTTATCATATAAGTAGGGGACATCTGAGATCCTACGTAGATAGGATTCTCAAGAAAGTAGAAATTAGGGTGGTGGCATTTAAACCTACAAACTCACTCAGATAGGACAAGTTCTGTAGGCTAAAGGACCCTGTCGTTGGACTCAGGTAAACAAAGTAACAATTTAACAAAATACCTTACAATAACTGTGAATGTAGTCAACTACATAGGTCAGTCAAACTAGTAGATCAAGCAGGAGTAGTAGTGAGATTATCAGAGCATAAGAATTCACCTAATGTTAGAATGATTGATGCCACTCGCGAAGATAAGTTATTTAGAAAAAAGCTCAGCGATTGCATTTCATGTATTAACATACAACCATACAAAAGGGTGGGTGGGATAGAGTCAAAACTCTAAAAAGTAATATAGTTAGATGGAGAGAGATTGATTACTGAATCCTGCCTGGTTTATCGAGTCCTACATTCAACATATGCAATAGAAATGGCTCAACCCTAATATAAGAGATATAAGAGATATTATTACCACCAGTCAAATAAATAATGTTAAAATTCTATTTCAATTCACATACACTTTAACACTCTAACAAGTTACTTATTATGACTATAAAAACACTCGTCTTATTTTCCATCTGATTGTGTTTGATCAATCACACTCATATTATTATTATTTCTGAATGTACATTATCACACATTGATTTTTATTCAAATGTCTAATCAGTTTCACTCATGTCTGTCTATTTTCGACATAGAAATCTGCACATATGTGCGGTAGTTCAAGTCGCCACACTCCCTCCTTGTATCACACAAAGCAACAGAAGAAAATAGAAGGTATGCATAATAGAGACAGTAAACAGAGGTGTGAGACAAAAAGAAAATTAATAACGAAGAACAATATAGTTTCATTGGAAATCATAAGTCACAAGGAGTGGATGCATTTCCAGCGGCCACTGAGAACGATTTTGAGCCATGTCACTATTTGTTTCCAGCTTCCATTGGTTTTTACCGTCCCGAGGACCCCAACCAGTTAGTCAGGAAGTCTACACTTTCCTATGTGACTGCCTTAAACTAACTGTTGTAGATTTCATTGACCGATGACGCCATGTTTCGGTTTGACCATCACTAGCTAGCTGTTTTCCAGCCTGGCCCTATATCAGCTAACATTGCCCGTCGAAGAAAGCGATGGCTAGGCATTCATGCGTAACACATGTTCTAATCATCTCAGTCGATGTAGCTTCACAGCCTCGTCGATTGATTCCCCCTCTAACCTACCCAGCACTCGACTGATGTCTAACCTCAATATTGCTCACCCTATTACCACCTACCAGCTAACACGGGAGATATAGCTCAGGTACGTATGATCAAAGACAGCCAACTAGTCCTTGATGTCTTCCTCTCTCAATGTCCATGTCTCACTGATAGCCATATAGGATGACGGAGAGAACTGGTGCGCAGTATACAGGTCCTTTAGTCGACAGTTAGCCGGATATCATGTTTACTAAGCCAGAGGTGGCGTAAACTGGCCTATACGGAACTAGCCCTCCGTATCCGTGCAGAGATTTCGTCAGCTGACGGTGCATCTTACATTTCACGCCGGGAGGAAATCACATGCCAAACATTCGTAGATTGCATCTCAAGGTGTTAAGATTTCACTCGTGTGTATATAAATGAAGGAAAAAAGTTTTGTGAGTGAGTGACTTGATGTGTGATGATTATGAGCAGCAATAAATTGTGCTCGAAAGGTGGTCATCAGTTGATATTACCTGTATAACACTACACTGTGTGATTTTGATTATTTCAATTGGTAAAAAGGAAAAGAGGCATTCTGTGAAAGTTTACAGGATTTCATCATGGGCTGACATTAGTTAGAGAACCATTAGAAAACCTGGGAGTACTGGACAGCCAGCTATTTCGTCCTAGTTTGCGACTCTTCTGCAGTACGCACCCACTTGGGTTCGAACCCCCCGTGGTGGGTAGACATTAATTTACGTCAATGTTTATGTCCCAAATATTGGTCGTGAGAAAATATGAACAAAGAGTGATTCAGCAAACAACCACAGCACACTTTGCGTAGGCGGATACAGTTAGCATATAGATGATCTGACATTCAAGAAACAGTCACAAAGACATGCAAGGTCAACTTTCTGTGAGAAACAACCAACCAGAAGACTGTGTTTGTTTGCTTGAATAAGCTATAATAATGTACATGAAAATCTACAAATACGTGTTGATTTCCTTAATAAACGATCTGTTGTTTGGCCTTTGTCGTCTCTTATTACAATAGGGCTTCAACAACAAACATATCTTTACTTTGTCCAACTCTCTGATGTCCTATTCAGTTGGGTCCACGATTGACCATAATCCGTCATCTGTCCCTCCTCACTACAAGATCTTTTCTCCATATCACCCTCGCACTGACGAACCACTCTTCACATGCCATTGGGATTCCACTCAAGCGTTGGCCTGCATTGCACGCAGTGTCATTTGACAGCCTCCTCAATATGTGCCCTATTCATCTTCATTTTCTCCTACATATTTGTTGTCACGTTTTACACTATACTGACGATGGTGATTATCAGTAATAATGGAAGCTAGCCTGTACATAACTACTAAGTAACAATCAAGAAATCAATCTGGAAATCTTCGTCACTCAGCCAGCATCAACAACAAAATTCAGTCGGATTTTCAATACAAACAACGTAAAGTCAGTCAGTTCTTCTATACGGATCAGAAACTTGGCCGGCGGGTCGCAAAGAATATTTCCAACAGCCTGTTGCAGACCCTTATTAACAACTGTCTTCGCCCTTCGCTATACTGAAGATCAGATGGCCAGGCCGGAAAAAATCACCAACAAGGAATTGTGGGAACAAACAAAGCAAAAACCACTCGCCCAACAAATATGCAGGAGAAAGTGAAGATGGATCGGACACTCGCTGAGGAGACCGCTGGGTGACATCACGCGTCAGGCCATTGATCGAGTGGAACCAGGCCGAAAGGGAAGCGGCGTGTGGGACATCAGTGCAAGGGTGATATGGAGGAGATCGTGTGAAGAGGAGTTGGTTGAAACAGTATGGAGTAACATTATGCAGGTGAAAAGTACAGAAGAAGACAGAAGCAAGTGGAGACGTGCAGTTGAAGCCGTATGTTCCACTAGGAACCCGAGGGAGCAATAATAATAAACTACTAAGTATTAAGTGCGTCGGTGGCACAGTGGTTAGGACTCTCGCCGACCATCCACGTGGTCCGGGGTTCGACCCCCTGCCGACGAACACCCGATATCTATGGTCGGCCTGCAAAATTTGGGCTACCGATATCACATACTGAAAATTCCATACCTGTACCAAAAAATACGGTGTGGAATCAAGCTGTAATCAAAAAATAAAATAAAATGTTTGGTTACCGGATTTCATCATGAGCTGACATTGGTTAGAGAACCATTGGAAAACCTGGGACTACTGGACTGCTATTTCGTCCTAGTTCGGGACTCTTCAGTTCATGATGAAATCCTGTGACCAATCAGCCAAATCCTTACAAACCAATACTTAAATAACATATTTACTTTTCAATTAGATCCTCATCTCACCCTGGCTCTACTCTAAAATGTGTATATAGCATTTTTGTTACTATACACAATGGTTTACCAATCAAGTGGCATTGATATGTCTGTTTGTTAACAATAATTAGTCACTGTCAAAATGTCAATGGGTTAAAAATAATTAACGAAGAAAATCAATACACACAATTAAAAAGTAGAAATGGTTAAAATAAATTAATTTTACAAGGTTAACACGTACTTAGAAATCAAGTGGTCTGAATAAATAAAACTGAAATAATTTGGACAATTATAATTTTAAAGGTTTAAGGGGAGGGGGGCGAAGTAGTCTTGTTTATACATTCATGTGACGAAGGACAAAGCAAGGGAAAGAAAGTCGCTGTACAAATGTCTTCTAAACATACAGGTTTGGCTTCTTCAGCTGTCTGTAGAAGACGAACTCGTAGAGCAAAATTAACATTAGTAGGAATGCGATCGATAATTTTAAATACTGTATTAACATCAACCTTATGCTCACTATCTACGAGGTGTGCTAAAATAGAGCTACGAATAGATCTTGTTTGTTCCTTGCTTAACTATGTTGGATAATGTTTGGAAATATGATGATAAACCTGCCTAATTGTACTCCCAATTAGTAACCTCTTTTTCTTGAATAAGTTGCTTATCCTGTTGAATCATTATGTGTAGGCTGCTGTTAGTGAAAACCTCCCCCCAAATGAGATGATTTGCATAGTACTGATGAAAGATTGGGAGACAACTTCTGAATTGCTGAATGACGACCAGCACACCACCCATATGAAGAAATTTAATACACTAAAGTGCGGTATCTTTTGATGGCTTAGACGAGAGGAACCTCAATCTGTAAATAATAATAATAGCTTTATTCCAAACAGTATTTGTGGTACAGGTATGGAATTTTTAGCGTGCATTACAATATATTGCATCTAATTACCTTACAAAAATTTTAGAAAGATTTTAAAATCAAAAAGCAACACAAAAAAGAGATAAATAAAAAACAACAGCGTTGCGTTTACATTCTAAACAATGCACCACAAGATATGAAATATGAAATTGTTGTGGAATAGAAGATGCGAACAACAGTGTAATAGTAACGAAGAAAGGAAAACAAAAACTAATGGGACTATTTGTTAGAGTGCCGTAGTAAGTTGATTTTGTCATACCTAACGATCAATAGACAGATAGCTAGCTATTCTTAACAATACTAATGTGTGGTAAAACAAAACCCGTTTTTTTTTAAAAAAATTAGTCGAAGAGGAGGTTTAATTGCGATTCATTTAATAAAGTTGATTAGAATAATCATCATCCATTTCACAAAATGAACTTGGCTGATTTGTCCAGTTTATAAATTGGAGTATCGTTGATTCTGTTTTAGATATAGTTCTCAATAGCACTACGTGTCATATATATTTGATTATAGTTTGAAACGACGCAGTATTTTTGGTACAATTATGGGATTTTCAGCATTTGATATCGGTAGCCCAAATTTTGCAGGCCAACCATTGATATCAGGTGTGCTTCGTCGATAGGGGATCGAACCTCAGACCATGTGCATGGTCGGCGGGAGTCCTAACCACTGTGCCACCGACGCACAACAGTACAGACAAAAAATATGGAAATAAAACCAGAGAATACAGAATAAATAATGAATAATGAAGATTTGTAATGTTTAAAAATTACAAAAACAAATGAATGAATATAAACTCCACCATTCTATAGACGATTCTGACTAACTGACTGACTGGTTTTAGCGTAGAACTTTGCACTGATGTACAGCAGTTCGAGTCGCTACACTCCCTCTGTGTAGCACACAAAATCAGAGAAGAAAGTAAAAATAAATGCAAAATAGAGACAGTAAATGGAGATTTGAGGCAAAAACAATAGCAATATCGAAGAAAAATATTGTTTTATTGGGTATTATAAGTCAAAAAGAGAGTGGATGCATCTGCACCACCATCGGGAACGAGGATTTTGAGCCATATCACAAATCGTCTCCAGCGACAATGGATTTTCACCATTCTGAGGACCACAGCCAGCCGGTCAGAAAGTCTACACCTTCTAACGTGGCTGACTTAAACTAATCTTTGTGGATTTCATTGACTGATGAAGCCATATTTTGGTTTGACCACCATTATCTAACTTTTTTCCAACCTGAACAATCCTATATCAGTCAGCTAAGATTGCCCGTCGAGGAAGGCGATAGCCTGGCATGCATGCGTAACACATGCCCTAACCATCTCAGTCGATGTAGCTTCACAGCCTCGTTGATTGACTTCCCCTTAATGCTTACCTAGCACTCGACCGATGTCTAACCTCAATATTGCTCAATCTATTATGCCATTTCACACGGGAGATAGGACTGAAGCATGTATGATTAAATACAGCCAGCTGGTCTTCTCATGTCTTCCACTCTCAATGTCCATGTCTCACTGAGAGCCATAAAGGAGGACGGAGCGAACTACTGAGTAGTACACACGTCTTTTGGTCGATAGCCAACTGGATATCACGTCTACTAAGCCAGAGACGGCGTAAACTGGCCTATGCGGAACTAGTCCTCTGTATCCGTGCTGCGATTGCGTCGGCGATCAACCTGTTGGCGTTGGCTGATGGAATTTCCCAAATAAGTGAAGCGGTCAACACTCTCAGCCACCACCAATTCACTCCCTATTCTCTAAGCTAGGAGTCAATGCACTCATAGGAACTTGACATTCTAATGGCTTTTTTTGATTTACAGCTTGATTCCACACTGTATTTTTGGTACAATTATGGAATTTTCAGAATGTGATATCGGTAGCCCAAATTTTGCAGACCGACCATAGATATCAGGTGTGCGCCGGCTTGGGCTCGAACCTCGGACCATGTGCATGGTCGGCGAGAGTCCTAACCACTGTGCCACAGACTTTATACCCATGTAACTCATAGCTGCTAGTTTATCGCACATAACAGATATCAAGGTCATTTCATTCCTATCATATCGATTATTGTAATTGACCCTTTTCTTTAACGCGGTATTATTGAAAGTCAGATAACTTCATTCTATGTTATGAATACTCTTGTCACCGATTAGCATCACCATCATTTATGTATCTTTTTCTCTCTCTCTTCCTTCTGATATGCACAGGTCTTCAGTAATTCTAGTGCAATAGCCAAGCATAAATTAACGCATAGTGAGGAGCGTAAATACATTTGTACAATATGCCATAAAGCATTTAAACGTCAAGATCATTTGTAAGTTGACTGTCCTGTGCCCTATGTTGTTTTTTATCTTAAGCTATTATTCTATATGTATCCCGTGAATGATTATTTTTTATATGTATGTATTATAGTCTTTGAAATAATTGAGATTTACAATCCAAAATGTGTATACTTTGTGTTCTCTTCAAGTTTTGATCCCTGACTAATCATGGACGTTTCACTATCAGTCTTTAAAATAATAATAATAATAATAATAGCGTCAACTGTAGCTTACACAGCAAGCAGCAGTTGTATCTCTATACAGTTGGCAGTGAGCCTACGTCTCAAGGGAAGAAATGCTTTCATCAGTGCCGTTGCCAGTCATCTCTTTGACACGGGTCATATGAGGTGGACGTCGCAAGAATCGTTTAAAATTACCAATAGGCAAAAGAGTTCAGTTCGCCTCGAAAGTCTGAAACCTGATTTATGCATTCCAAAACAAAAGCGGTTGTCATTCTTTCCTCGCCCTGGTAATCGGATGTTTTCATCCTCTCTTTCATTTGGTTACGTAACGCCAAAAAAATTCATTGTGTATGATTATTATTGTTTCGAATGCAGTGATTATTATTATTACCACTGTGCGCATACAATGATTGTCTGTTTAAACTTGAACTTTGTGCGTTTTGTAAGTATGTTAAAATTGTTTCTGCACATCAATTTAAGTGTCTTCAGGCTGTGCGTAAGTAACTGAGCTGATGAAAAAGAAGTCAACGAAATGCACAATGATGATATAATTCTATTCTGCGCAAATCACTGTTGTTTTGGCTTTATTCAAATTCATAAAAAGGAATCTCAGAATAGGAATGAGTTGTTTTTCATAGTTGTAAACTCGCTTTACTAACGATGACTTCTGTGCGTCGGTGGCACAGTGGTTAGGACTCCCGCTGACCATGCACATGGTCCGGGGTTCGAGCCCACGCCGGCGCACACCTGATATCTATGGTCGGCCTGCAAAATTTGGGCTACCGATATCCATGCTGAAAATTCCATACTTGTACCAAAAATACGGTGTGGAATCAAGCTGTCAATCAAAAAAAAAAATGAATGCCAACTACCTCGAAACCTAGGTCAAGTGAGGCCTTCATGTGGCCGTTTGCCTCCAACCATTTACTATCATCAAATCAATGTACACCGTGATGGTGAGCCATATTTCTTGACTTGAAGGCGGCCTTCGACTCAGTGGATCGAAAGGTACTATGGCAATGTCTGACTGTGAAGGGAGTGCCAAGAAAGTACGTTGCACTAATCAAGGCACTCTATTCAAACTCACGTAGTCGTGTAAGGGCTTATGGGGAATTGTCATCTGAATTGGTAACAACCAGTGGTGTCCGACAGGGATGTCCACTTTCCCCATTTCTGTTTAACTTCGTCATAGATATGCTAATGGAAGTATCCTTAACTGAACGTAGTGACTTAGGAATCGACTTGTTACCAGGGAATAATCTTATGGACTTAGAATATGCAGATGACATAGTCCTGTTAGGGGAGGATGCTCACAAAATGCAGAGTCTTCTGAACACCTTGAGCAGCAATCTTCGTATGTTTGGCATGCGATTCGCCCCTGCAAAATGTAAGATGCTGCTACAGGACTGGACCACGTCAACCCCTAACTTAGTGATAGGGAGTGAAGTGATAGAACATGTTGACCACTTCACCTACTTGGGAAGTTGTATTAGCACCAACGGACTGATTGGCGATGAAATCTCAGCACGGATCCGAAAAACTCGAGCTGCTTTCGCTGACTTACACCATCTCTGGCGTAGGCGTGACATCCGGTTATCAACCAAGGGACGTGTGTACTGCTCATCAGTTCGCTCCGTCCTTCTCTATGGCTCTGAAACATGGCCAATACGCGTTGAAGACATGAAAAGGTTGACTGCTTTCGATCATAGATGTCTGCGATCTCTTTCTCGCGTTATGTGGTATAATAAGGTAAGTAATGTAGACGTTAGGCGTAGAGTGTTGGGCAAAGAGGGAAAATCAATCGACGAGGCTATAAAGTTACATAGATTGAGATGGCTAGGTCAGGTGGTGCGCATGCCTAACCATCGCCTCCCCCGACGGGCATTGCTAGCTGATATAGGTGTAGGTTGGAAAAGAGTAAGTTGTGGCCAAACAAAAACATGGCATCAATCCATGAAATCCTTGACAGTTAAACTGAGTCAGGTAGGGAGATGCAGACTCCCGGGTTGGGGCCCTCGGGACTCTAGGAATCAATGGCTGAAGACAATAGGTGACATGGCTCAAAATCGTTGTCAATGGCCAGCGCAGATGTATTCAGTCTCTGTAATCTTTCATATTCCTTTCTACCATTACCCATTCTGTTTCACTCTTATACTTGTCAGACTGTATTGATTCTCTTCACTCATCTTCTTGTCTACCTCTGTGTGCTATTTGGAAGGTGGCAACTCGAAGTTCTGCACTTCGGTGCCAAGTTCTATGTTGAATCCAGACAGAGACAGACCTACCTAGTAGAATGTTGGCCACATTGCAACCCTAACTGATAGAATTCAGTCTGCGCCAAAAAGAAAGGACTAGACATACATCACACTTGTTATTAATGTAACTAAGTAAATGTAGCGCACACTAGTTACTATTGTGTAATCAAAGTAGGGGAGTAAATAATGTATGAAGCGTGAGTGATGTGTTATGCAACTATCCTGTTATCATCTCCGTGATATTTATCATAATACATGTGTACGTTTCTCATCGATTAATCAATTAATTAATTATCGATCGATTGATTGAATACAACTTCATTATGAATAAGATTTTATTCCGATAAAATCACACAGTGTTGTTATACAGTAATATTAACTGATGACCACGTCTCGAGCACAATTCATTGATTCTCATAATTATATAATAATAATTATAATAATTCCAAAACAGTACTTGCGATACAGAATGGAATTCTCAGCATTTCACTACATACAGTATTGCGTCCAGCCAGTACATTATCAATAAATAAAATTCTACATAGGTTATCGGTAATGTTCGGTTAGTTTTGACAACATATTAGCATGTGGGTAGCTAAGCCAAAAAGTGAACAGAATGTTTGAAGGTGTTAGAAAAGTAGATACTAGCATATTTACTTTGCTGGCGTAAGCGGTAGGTAACAAAAGGTCGAGATATACAGAGTGTGAAAGAACGATGAAGAATGTTTCAAATAGAGTTTGGAAGCAAGAAACAAAGCAGCACATAACAGAAAAAAAGAAGAAGAGAGAGAGAAAAGGAAAAGAAAGAAAGAAAACGTTGTACCTATAAATGATATGAGTTGGAAAGACGAGATCCGGTTGTTCTACTGACTATTTAATAAGTTAAAGGTTTCACGCCTAATGCTTTCTTCTTTGTCGCACAGAACACGAGCTATGTAGGGTATGGTTGAGTTTTTGTACTTCCTAGTGCGAGCATATAGATTTCTATATAGGCTTCTGGTTTTTTCTGATGAGATACAAGAGGGGGGGGGTTGTGAATGAAGAGGGTGGTGTGAGTCAGGTCACTCACACAACTTTCTGGCTTCGTTTATATACATGAGTGAAATCAGTTAGACATTTGAATAAAAATCAATATAGGATAATGTACATTCAGAAATAATAATATGAGTGTTATCCATCAAATACAATCAGATGGGAAATAAGACGAGTGTTTTTATAGTCGAAATAAGTAACTTGTTAGAATGTTATGATGCACGTGAATTGAATTGAAATAGAATTTTAAGATTATTTATTATCCTCCTTTGATTTGACTGATTGTTGGTAATAATATCTCCCATTTATCTGCTATTTGCATTGAGTCACTTCAATTGCATGTGTCGGGTGTAGACTGGATGAATCAGGACTCAGTAATCAATGTCTCCCTCTCCACCTACGTATATTTTAACTATAATGGAGTCATTCTGTACCACAGTGCCCAAGTTTTATACCTTTATTAATTGAGTAGTCAATTAAATTATTTGCCTAGATGGATACTTTCGGTCTACTCATGTGTTTTCCTCGATTCTTCTTTTTTGAACTGTTGATATCTGAAGACGATTGAAGGGGAATCCTTTTGCTGATTTGATTTTCGATGGTTTTCGGTGTGTGTGTGTTTCCATTCTAATCTCTTGGTTGCTTCTCAGGAGGAACTAATGAGGATATCAAAGCGAGGATCAACGGGAAAGCAAGACAAGCTTTCATTACTCTCAAATCTGTGTGGAGGTCGACAGCACTCACCATCAAAAATAAGATCCGGATTTTCAACTCCAATGTGAAGTCAGTCAGTGCTACTCACTATACGGATCAGAGACTTGACACCGCGTCATAAAGCGCATCTCAAACAAACTACAAACTTTCATTAATAGTTGTCTTCGCTCAATACTCAAGATCAGATGGCCAGCCAGAAAAGATCACCAACAGGGGGATCTCTGGCAATGAGCGAACCAACTCAGCAGGAACCGATTGTGCAACAAATCTGCAGGAAGAAGTGGAGGTGGATTAGCTGGCCATCCCCTGAGAAAACCATCGAATGACATCACTAGACAAGCCATCATTCGAGTGGAACCTCGAAAGGGAAGCGGTGAGTTGGTCGTCAGTGCGAGGGTGACATTGAGGAGGAAGTGATGAAAGCATGTGGGCAGACTTGGAGCGGGGTGGAAAAGTTGTCAGAAAACCGAAGGCAATGGAGACGTTTGGCTAAAGCCCTATGTTCCTCTAGGAATTAAAGTATATAATAATGATATATATATATATATATATATATGCCTGTAGTGTTTGATATTGACGTTGATAAGAAATTCGTATTCCTATATGATAAGAAAAAAGAGAGAGAAGGAGAGGCTATCTCATGCACGTGTTTCTAATTGTCACTCATTCTACACGTTTTATTATCATTATTATTACTATTACTATTATAATGAATCATAATAGTATTACTATGACTATTTTTTACAACTTATTCAAGTATTGCCTAAACAACAACATAATAAAGAACACACGAAATTATCATCTCTATAGGATGTGATGTAGACATGCAATGTGAGAAATGTATTCATTACTATTGTTATATAATAGTAATACTAAGGGAAGTAAAATCACCTGGTTAACTTCGTTTCACACTTATTTATTGACACTCATCATCATCGTGAGTGTTGAGAAAAAATACCATAAGAGGAATGTTACTCCTCTCTTTACCTATCTACTCTACTCTACCCTTTTCTATTAGACTGAATTACTCGCATCGTTCTTGCACATAGACACCCCTCCTCATGAATTACTATTCAACTCATGATCGCTTCATTCATTCACTCACTCCTTCCCTCTCTGTCTGTCTGTATGTCTGTCTTTCATGTTCTTCACCTTCTAATCTATTGAAGAGGAGAAAAGCCTCAGAGATAAATAAACACTTTCTTTTGGTACAGAAACTTTAAGACAAAAAGAAATTAGTTTTTTTGTCCCAGAGTATTTCTTTTTTTCGACTTCTTTCCTATGCTTTTACACGTGTATGTGTGTGTGTGTGTGTGAGCGAGTGATTGTGATTTACTCTTTTGTTTTATATGCAATGTTTGCCTGCTTGAATAAAAGGGAATGAAAACAAGTAATAGAAAAAAAGGTGCCTGCTTCTTTTCTCATGTATTATCTATCTTGTGATGTTTGGTTTGTATTTCATTATTCTATTATTCTTCTCTTTCATTAATATTATGATTATTATTATTATTGTTATGTAGCTCCTTAGGAGGTTTGTAAGAATTTCATTGAATATCTTGACGACATCAGCTAGAAAATCCATTCGCGAATGCAAGATAATTTATAAGACCTAGGCGTTCATGAAATTCCTGCATTGTTTTTTCAAATCGTGGAAAATACCCATTGGAACATTGTCTGTCTGTCTGTCTGTCTGTTTTCGACATAGAACTTTGCACAAATGTGCACCAGTTCAAGTCGCCACATTCCGTGTAGCACGCGAAGCAAGAGAAGAAAGTACAACAAAAGCATAATAGAGACAGTGAGCAGAGGTGTGAGACAAAGGAGTAATAAAGAAATACAAAACAGTTTCATTGAAGATCATAAGTCATAGGGAGTGGATGCATCTGCGCCACTGAGAACGGTTTTGAGTCATGTCACCAATTGGAACATTAGATTGAAAAGAACCAGAAGTTCACTAAAGCATATCTGTCTTTTCGGCGATTTCATTCTCAAAAGCACCTGTACAATCGCATTTATATAGATTAGTTTACATGGGTACAATTATTAGTTGTTTAATTCCACATAGTAATAACGAAGGTGATAATAATTGTCAACTTGATATGGCAGTTCGAAGGTACGAATATAGATTACAAGGGGCTTAGAGACAAGAAATTGACTAGGATTAGAAAACAGTTACAACGTATGCAAAAATTAATATTTGATAACTGGAGAAATAATTTTAAGTCAAATAGAGACGAAGGTGATAATTGTTTTCAACTTGATATGAATTACAAGAGGCTTAGTGACTAAAGTTACACCAGGATAGAATGAATTACAGGTGTGAACAAAATGAGTATGGAAACAAATTGAAATCAAAATTTTCAGGGGAGACCTAGTAGCAGATATCCTTGAAAAAAGAATCTCCAATTCCCTGGAGAAGACTTTTCCAGCAGCAACTCTACGAGTGATATTCTCTAGCCGTCCATTACTTCGGAGCAACGGGAAGGACAAACTTCTGCATATCATCACTTCAATGTGCATATATCAGTTCACCTGCTCTTGCGGAGTTAGGTACATAGGTTGTTCTATGCGAGTCTTATCAAAACGTGTTAGAGAACATCATCCAGCATGGATGCAAAGAGGAGAGGCAGTGGTTCAATGACAAGCGTAATAACTGAACACCTCGTCAATACCCGTCACAGCAGTTCAACTTTCTCATCCAACATTCAGAGTCATTTACAAAGTAAACAAAAAATCTACCAAAGGCAGTGTGTTTTGTCAACTTCTTTGTACTGCGGAAGCTCTCGCCATATGCATTGAAAAGCCCGAGCTATGTGTTCAAAAGAAACTAGTCCAGCCTTTACAACTACCATGGACCTAGTTCGGTATGTTCCCTTATCCTTCAGCTTTTTTTGTTTTGTTTTCTTCTCTCTGTGTGTAACTTTCTCTCTCTCTCTCTCTGTCTTCATTCAATCCATCCCATTTCATTTCAGTTACAAAATCAGTTATTTTAAGTTTGTTCCCACGCTCCTCGTGATCACACTTGTAATCCGTTTAGAATAACCATTTCACAATCATATTCTTACCTTGTGTGACTTTTTGTTACTATGTGGAATTAAATAGATAAATAATAATTGTACCCATGTAAACTAATCTATACAAAAGTGCGATTGTACAGGCGCTTTTGAGAATGAAATCACCGAAAAGACAAATATCTTTGGTGAACTTCTTGTTCTTTTCAATCCTTCGTTGTCATCGCAATTAATAAATATATAAGTGTGACATGCAGCAGCAAGGCGTGTATCGTCCTATTTTGCAACTTATTTATGACTATATATCAGCTGGATACCATGTGTGTTTATGTATCTCAGTGATGAGTGGATATTTTCTTCTTGCTGAGATTTCAAATCTTAACTCGAAAGCATTATCATCCATCAGTAGTCAATCTGAATCACACATACATAAACCGTTTCTTGTGCAACCAAGTCTATCAGTTGATAGTTTGTTGTGTTTTTCTGTTTTACTTGATTGAAATTATTATTATTATTTCGTTTTAATTCCTAAAGGAACATTGGGCTTCAGCTACGCGTCTCCATTGCCTTCGGTTCTCTGCTAGAGTTTTCACCTGGTTCCAAGTCTGCCCATAAACCTTCATCTCCTCTTCATATGACGTCCTCTAAGTCACACTTGGACGACCAACTTGCCGCTTCCCTTTCGGGTTCCACTTGAACAATGGCCTGTCTAGTGATGTCACTTGATGGCGTCTTTCCTCAGAGTATGGCCAGGCAATCCATCTCCATTTCTTCCTGCCTATTTGTCTGACAATCGGTTCCTGCTGGGTTGGTTCGCTCATTGCCAGAGATCCCCTGCTGTTGATCTTTTCTGGCTAGCCATCTGATCTTCAGTAGTATTGAGCGAAGACAACTGTTGATGAAGGTGTGTAGTTTGTTGAGGTGCTCTTTTTGACACGCCAGGTGTCTGATCCGTATAGTGAGTAGCACTGACTGACTTCACATTGGAGTTGAAAATCCGGATCTTATTTTCATTCACATGCTGAGTGCTGTTGACTTCCACACAGACTTAGGAGTAATGAAAGCTTGTCTTGCTTTTCCGTTGATCCTCGCTTTGATATCCCCGTCAGTTCCGCCTGTACTTAAAATGATGCTTCATGCACATTGAAATACTCAGTCTCTTTTGAAGTGTTAGATACTTCTCAGTAGGAACATCGTCATTCACTGGTTATTTAGGCACATCTAAGTGACAAATTCCAAGTAGTAGTACGATGTGAGGCACTCTTCGTGTATTCCAGTGCTACTGCTAGCTACCGTTAACTTATCATCATAATATCATATAACATTAACGATTTCTAAAAGAATATTTCGTCTGACTTTTTACACTAAGAAGAGGTTGAGGCACTCAGGCAGAACTCAACTAATCCCTCCTCCTATTACAATTTGTCAGCTCATGCACCTTACTCATTCTTCTGTACTCTTCACCCTTATTCTTTCCTGGATTGCTTAAAAATACTGTATCATACTTCGCAGAACATTGAAGACTGACTGTCAGGAGGGCGAGTGGTATCCCATTGGGCCATATCTCTAACATTGTCATTGATAGGCACTTGATGTCATGCAACAAATTCGCTAAAGGAATTTTGTCAAACTGTGAGCATCCACTTTACTTAACCGCGGCTCCAACCTTGTGTCTCCTCAGGTAAAACAAGAAATATTTTCACAAGACTTTATGGACGTACATCTAAGTATAAAAATTCCACTATACCATATTTGGCGGCACGTACTTTGTGTGATAAAAATAGTGTCAGGCATGAACTAACTAACCTTCTTTGCACTATTAAATAAACCATTTCCACCACCCTTACAGCATCAAACCTTATTCTTATTGTATTTCTTATATTTACAATCCTTCCAATTTTTTAAATTTTTTTCATAAGTGTGAACATAATTTAAGCTGTGTTATAACTGTTAATCTTGTATTTCCCCTCACCATACTGCCTATATCAACAGAACATTCGATCCAATAATCTATAACATGCTAAAATTTCCAAACTGAATCGACAATACTATTTGAAGTAAACTGACTATTATTATTATGTTTATTATTATTATTATTTTTATTATTATTGCTCCCTTGGGATCCTAGTGGAGCATAGGGCTTTAACTGCATGTATCCACTTGCTTGTCTTCTCCTGTACCTTTCACCTGCATCCATGTTACTCCATACTGTTTCAACCAACTCCTCTTCACACGATCTCCTCCATGTCACCCTTGGACGACCCACACGCCGCTTCCTTTTCGGCCTGGTTCCACTCGAAAGCTTGACGCGTGATGTCACCCAGCGGTCTCCTCAGCGAGTGTCCGATCCATCTCCACTTTCTCCTGCATATTTGTTGGGCGAGTGGTTCGTGCTTTGTTTGTTACCATAATTCCTTGTGGGTGATTCTTTCCGGCCTCGCCATCTGATCTTCAGTATAGAGCGAAGACAGTTGTTAATAAGGGTCTGCAACAGGCTGTTGGAAATATTCTTTGTGACCCGCTGGCCAAGTTTCTGATCCGATCCGTATAGAAGAACTGACTGACTTGACCTTGTTTGTATTGAAAATCCGACTGAATTTTGTTGTTGATTCTGGCTGAGTGACGAAGATTTCCAGATTGATTTCAGATTGATGAGTGAATGTGTTTCTCGCCTTCCCGATTCTCGCTCGATTTGACATCCTCGTCCGTTCCGACTGCATGTAGTTGAGACAATGCTCCCTAGATAAGTGAATGAATGAATGAAGTAACCTCTTTCAAATCCCTGGCGTTGATGGTGATTGGCACTGGATGTTGCTGTTGTTCTTGTTGTTGGTTGGTTGGCTATTTTCATAACCTCCGTCTTGTCCATGTTCATCTGGAGTCCTGTCTTCGCCGGCTGCTTCTTCGACCAGTTTGTCGGTTTTCGTTTGTAATTCTTCGATTTTGTGTGACATCAAACATAAATGATCCACGCGCGAAATCCAGGTCTTCTAGGTTCTTCGCGTCGGTCGGTCCAGGATATCCCTGTCTTCTCGTTTCCCACTGTCTGACGCATAATCCAGTCAGTCCACCACAATTAGGAATATCATTGATGATAATAAGCACCCTTGTCTGACTCCTGTGTTTTCTTTAAAGCAATTGGACATTCTGATCAGAATGTCCGAAATGTGTTGCACCAATACATTACACGTTTCAGATAAAATACGTCTTCCTGTGTTTACTCCAAACGCCTTGCTGAGTTTTCCGTTGTGGATGACTTGACATGTGCCGTTGTCGTACAGCTAGCTGTTGAATAAGGTTGATGAATATTTGGGGCACCGTACGCCGTAGTACTCGAGTAATTTCCAAATTACTTCACGATCAACGCTGTCGAAGGCCTTCTCAAAGTCTATAAAGCTGAGGTATAGGTTTGATCGCCATTCCATGCTTTGTTCTGTGATGATGATGCGTAGAGTTGCAATTTGGTCAGTACATGATTTGCCTGACTTTCCTGAATCTAGCTTGTTCAAGTAGGTGGGAGTTCTGTCTCCAGTGCGTCCTTTAATCTCTCCAGGATGATGCGACTCAGGATTTTACTTGGCGTCGATAGGAGCATGATTCCTCTCCAGTTCTTGCAGAGTGACGCCTGAATCGCCGTTCTTTGGTAGTTTCACGAGGTAACCTTCCCTCCTGTCAGTAGGCACCTTTCTCTCCTTCCAGACCTTTTGCAATAATGGCGTCAGCATGTCTGCTGTAGTCTCTGGGTCCGCTTTCAGTGCTTCAGGGGGTATTCTCATTTCGTACTTCGAATATTTATGACTTTATATCGTAAATATGGACCGATCCCTCTGGTTAATTTTGTTTTAACTTTTAATTTTATTTATATTTCGAGTAAATCAGACAAAATGTTGTGAGAAATGCTGAGATTTTCATTCTCTATTATAAGTACTATTTTTGGAATAAAGTAGATTATTGTCATTATTATTAAGTACAAAAGTTAGGGTCATGGGTAACTCTAAACATTAGCAACCCAAACAACGGACTCAAGTAAACGGACATAATGACCCAGATCAATCAAACAGATCAGCCAATACTAAAAACGCGGGAATATAGATGCAGTACATCAGTTAAGTTGCAGATTGCATCAAGAGGAAGTATTTGAGCACTGCAGAAATAATAGGCTCATAAGAAGCTTGTAGATGTGTAGAGTAGTAAAGTCTCTACAGAGGTGTATGCAACCGCTGTTGATGCATGTGTAAAGTTGTCTCCAGTCTGTCGTTACAGAATATGTATCCGAGATGATATTTTGTGTCTCCACTAGGAACTGGCAGTGTATCTGTATCTAATCACTGCGAAATTCAAAATAATTTCAATAAGAAGTAATCATACTTTGATTGGACACTAGTAACTAATGGGATGCGTCCAACCCTATCTTCGGTGCAGACTGAATTCTATCAGTCAGTTAGTCAGTGTTGCAATGTGGCCACCATTCCACTAGGTAGGTAGCTTGCCATCACAATGTACATTGATTTGATGATATTAGATGGTTGGAGGCAAACGGCCACATGAAGGCCTCACTTGACCTAGGATTCGTGGTAGTTAGCACTCAGCAGTCTTCGTCAGCAAGCTGTTGCAAACGGGAAGTAAACTCTTCACTCTCGAAACAGGGACCTTGGTCTGTCAGTATTGTCTTCGGTACGCCGTGGTCTGCAACAATGTGTCTAACTACTGCATCTGTCACGGTTCTTGCACGTTGGTCTGGGATTGCTACGGCGTCTACCCATCGTGTCGCGTGTTCCGTCATCACCAAGAGGTACTGATTACCATTGGATGTCTGAGGAAATGGACCCATGACATCTACGGACCACAAGTCACCTATCGCGGTAACTGGAATCGACTGAAGTGGTGGTCGTATACCGGTCACCTTTCATCAGCTGGCACCGTGGACATCCAAGTACGTATCTTGCTACGTCTTCTCTCATACCTGGCCAGTACATACTTTGTCTTAGGAGGTCGGTCGTTCTGGCCACGCCTGTATGCGCTAGCTGGTGACATTCTTCTATCATGTCGTGGCGCGACGATTGAGGTATGACAGCCAGCCAGCTTCCGTCGTTCTCTCGCCAGGTCAGAGTCCCGTAGGCATTCACTCTGAGTCGATCCCTCTGTCTGAGTAGTGTGGTTAGCTCCTTACTCGCCGTAGTTTGATCCACTTCTATTCCGTTGGTGATCACCTGTATTACTGTATTCAGCGTATCGTCCAACCTCTGCCTACGTGCAAGTCTTAGTGGGTCTTGTTCTACTGCATGCACTCCGTAAGCGACCTCGGGCAACTCAGACTCATCTTCTGGTCTCGATAACAAATCTGCCAAGACATTTTCACTTCCAGGAACGTGTGAGATCGTAAAATCGTACTCCTGAAGACGCAACATCCACCGTGACAACTTCCCCCGTGGGTCTCTCGCTGTCTTCAAAAATTGTAGCGGCTTATGATCAGTTTCGATGTGGAACCGCCGGCCGAGTAAATAAGGTCTCCATTTGTCGACTGCCCATACCATTGCTAAACATTCTTTCTCTATCGTTGAATACTTTCTCTCTGTGAGGGTCAAAACCCTACTGGCATACTCAACGATTCCCTCGTCCTGTCTTAGGACCGCACCTATAGCGTAGTCACTGGCATCTGTGCACACTGTGAACTGTCTTCCTGGCACAGGTAGTTTTAGCGTCATTTGTTGGTGGTCGAGCAGCTGTTTAATTCTGTCGAATGTCCTCTGCGATTCTTCCGACCAAACAAACTTTGGCTCACCTAGTAGCCTGTATAGAGGGGCTGCTATCTCATTGAAGTTCTTCACGAAGCGACTATAAAACGCTGCTCTACCCAAGAATTGTCTCAGTTTTCTCTTTGAATTCGGGGCTGGAATCGTTTTAATCGTCAAAATTTTCTCCGGCAGTGGTTTAATCTCACCATTTCCCACTTTATGTCCCAACAGAGTAACATTCTTTTTGGCTATCTGAGACTTGGTTTTGTTGACGCGTAGTCCAAACTCTTCGATGCGTCGCAGCACGGCTTCTACATGGTTGACGTGATCGTTTTCGTTTTGACTGTATATGACGAGATCATCACCATAAACCTCCACGTTTTTCAAGTTCCTAAGTAATAGCTTCATCAGTCGTCTGAACGTAAACGGTGCACCTGCTAGTCCAAACGGCATGCGTTTAAATCGATATTGTGTCTGACCCACGATGAAAGCCGTCTTATCTCTATCACCTTGTTTTATCGGTATCTGCCAGTATCCTGAGCGAAGATCGAGAACCGAAAACACATTCGCACCTTGTAGGCGATCTAAAGTTTCTACCACTGTTGGCATGGCACACGGTCTTAACTCTGTCATACTGTTTAACTGTCGAAAATCAACACAGAATCTATACTTCCCATTCGCTTTTTTTACTAACAGCACTGGAGAGTTGTACGGGCTATCAGCTTCCTCAATAATATCATCTTTTAACATCTCTTGCACTTGTCGCTCCACTTCGCCTTCCAGATGACATGGAACTCTTCGCGTTAAAAATGACCTTACTTTCGGATCACTTAACGGAATTTCATGATTCACCTTATCGCAATAACCGTATGGGTCGCCATCTCCAGTGAACAGATGATCGTATTTATTAATTAACTCTGTCACATTGTGTACCGTCGACAGCTTAATCGCTGCTATCTCGCTGGTCTCATACATGTTGATATGCCCGTATTTCGTGATCACCACGTTCGCTTGCGTGTCGATTATGGCACCAATCTCACGCAGAAAATCCGCTCCTAATATCGTTCGCTGTAGTTCGGGTACAACAATGAAAGGAAACGTCACCTCGCAGCCACCAACAACGACCGTACAGTTCGATCTACCCGTGATACGCAACACATACCCGCCTACTGTTTGTACTGTCAATGAACACGGACTAACACTCTTACATAAATTCTTATCTATTAACGACACGGCCGCCCCTGTATCTATCAAACATACTACTTCTCGATCATTCACTCGCAACTTCGAATACAGAGCCCCTTTCTCAATAGCCCCCACTAAATCTAGGTTCATACGAAAGAAAGAACAAGCATTATAGACGAGATGTTCGACTATCGACCAAAGGGCGGGTGTACTGCTCATCAGTCCGCTCCGTCCTCCTTTATGGCCAGCTGTGAGACCTGACCACTGAGAGTGGAAGACATGAAAAGACTAGCTGTCTTTGATCATAGGTGCCTGCGTTCTATTTCCCGTGTAAAGTGGCATAATAAGGTGAGCAACATGGAGGTTAGGCGTAGAGTTCTAGGTAAACGGGGGAAATCAATCGACGAAGTCGTGAAGCTACAAAGAATGAGATGGTTAGGACATGTGTTACGTATGCCAAGCCATCGCCTCCCTCGACGAGCAATGTTAGCGGATATAGGGTCAGACTGGAAAAAAGCTAGCGGCGGTCAAACAAAAACTTGGCATCAGTCAATGAAATCCACAACAGTTGGTCTAAGCCACGTAGGAAGGTGTAGACTTCCAGACTGGGGTCCTCGGGACGGTAAAAATCTATGGTTGGAAACAATTGGTGACATGGCTCAAAACCGTTCTCAGTGGCTAGCGCAGATGCATCCACTCCCTGTGACTTATGATCTTCAATGAAACTGTTTTGTATTTCTTTATTACTCCTTTGTCTCACACCTCTGCTCACTGTTTCTATTATGCTTTTGTTGTACTTTCTTCTCTTGCTTCGCGTGCTACACGGAATGTGGCGACTTGAACTGGTGCACATTTGTGCAAAGTTCTATGTCGAAAACAGACAGACAGACAGTCAGCAAGACGTATCTGCAAACCCATTGAAGAAACTCATGTCCCTCATTCTGAGATTCAAAGCCGCATCACCCACCCAGGTGCTGCTGTCAGAGACGTTACCACTAAGCTAGCTATTCAGGTTCGCGATTGACCTCATGTAGGGCTATATCGCTGGTTGCCTTCAATCATGACCACAGTTTTTCAAGGCATATTTATAAAACTGATAAAAGTCGAAAAATATTTTTTGCTGTTTTGTGAGTTAGATAGATTATAAACACTCGTTGACTGTATCAATGAAATGCATCAGATCCATGATCTAAAACTCTTTATCTTCTTCGTCTCATGTCCAATTCATCTTGTTTCATCCTTCTTACTGATAAGTTTTAAAATATATTTAAAAAGGAGAGAACAACATCCTTTCCCTCTAGTGCTGTTTAATTTTCGATGGCTTTCTAAGTTTTTTCATACATTTATTCCCCTTAATGAATTTGAATAAGGCAAGAGCAACAGTGATTTGTGCAGAATAAAGTGGCGCCATCATTGTTAATTTCATTGCCTTCTCATCAGCTGCTTACAGGCCGAATTCATTATCAAGTATATCTACAGAAACAATTTTAACATACTTGCACACAGAGTTCATTTCTAAACAAAAATCAATCATTATATACATGTATAATATTAAACACTTTTCGGAACAACAATAATAATCATACACAATGGAAACTTTTCAGCATTACGCATTCAAATGAAAGAGAGATGAAAATATCCAGTTACCAGGCTGGGCAAAGAAAGACTGATAAGTACTTCTTTCTGAACGCATAAATCAGGTTTCAGGCGCTTGATTCAGATGGCTTCAGCAAACTTGACGAGAACTGAACTCTTTTACCATTTGATAATTTTAAACGATCTTTGGACGTCCACCTCATGACCCGTGTCAAAGAGATGCCTGGCAACGGCAGTGCTGAAAGCATTTCTTCCCTTGACACGTAGGCTTTTCCGTACATGTTCAGAAAATCGTAGATATGTCTTTCTTTTTCTTCTTCTATTGTAACTGCTCCTGCCGATACATGTAAATTTGTATACACGGTTTGAGTTAACATGAGAAGGGTATCTGTCGACTTTTGATTGTACCCAAGAACATGTTGTCTGACAGACGGGAACCAGCTTAGTTGCAGGATTGGCTCTGACCAGTGACATTCAATCTTCTCTTAATTATTCTTGCAATATTATCACCTTTGAAATCGAGTTGACGGGCATTTTTCTTCCTACTTTGATTTGTTTGACATTTGAGTCTTCACATCTTCCGTACTTGTTAATGAACCTTTAAGGGTAACCGTTGCTTGTTAACACCTTTTTGAGAAATATAAATTCTTCCTGTAATTTCTCTATAGAGCATAATCTCCTAGCTGCATATAGTATAGAGTCTTGACTAGTCCACGTTTAAAGCTATTCGCACACAAACTACTTAAATGTAGGTATTGTCCTTTACAAGTAGCCTTTCGGGAAAATGTCCACTTTTGAATGAATGAATGATAATATCTTTATTCCAAAACAGTACTTGCGATACAGAATGGAATTCTCACCATTTCACTACATACAGTATTGCATCCAGCTAGTACATTATCAATAAATAAAATTCTACATAGATTATGGGTAATGTTCGGTTAGTTTTGACAACAACATATTAGCATGTGGGTAGCTAAACCAAAAGTGAACAGAATGTTTGAAGGTGTTAGAAAAGTAGATACTAGCATATTTACTGGCGTAAGCAGAAGAAAGAAATAAAGCTGCACATAACGGGAAAAAAGAGAGAGAGAATAGGAAAAGAAAGAAAGACAAACGTTGTACCTATAAATGATGTGAGTTGGAAAGACGAGATCCAGTTGTTCTACTGACTATTTAATAAGTTATAGGTATCACGCCTAATGCCTTCTTTATTGCACAGAACACGAGCTAAGTAGGGTATGGATGAGTTTTTGTACTTACTAGTGCGAGCATATAGTTTTCTATATAGGCAGGCTTCTGGTTCTGCCTGATGAGATACAAGGGGAGAGTTGTGGATGAAGAGGATGGTGTGAGTGAGATAAAATGGAATTTACCCATTTTTCACATGAGTCCATGTGCCTGTCAACCAGAATATTAACAAGCTGGCTAAGTGGCACGTAGCTTACCCTGCTGACAACCTTTAACATCTTTCGTAAAAAGTTATAGTCATTCTTCAGTAGCCAGCCTTGGAAAAACTAAGGGGGAACAATAGAGAATAATAGGCAGAATACGGGAGTTAACAAATTGTAGGAGTAAGGGTTGGGTTATACCAGAATGTCTTAACTTCTTGATGTAGAAGGTAAGACGGAATATTTTCTTAGAAATCATCAATATATATAACGCCTAGATATTTAATTTCCGACTTGGTTTCTATTTTAGTGCCATCCATCTATATTGCACACCTCGTGAGTGCTAACCAATTTGTTTAGGTCAGATTTGTGCCTAAAGGTGAAATTAACTGTTTGGCATTTGAAGGGGTTTAGGGTGAGACCGTTTTTCTTGGATCATTGGATGACTTCTGATAAAAAAACCGTTTTGGTTTAGTGCAGTCACTATGATACCATTATTGATTATTATTATTATTATTACTATTATTATTACTATTATTATTATTATAATATTATTATTATTATTATTATTATTATTATTATGACTGGTACAAAATCATAAGTTAAAAATGAAAAAAAGCAAATGAACATACATATTAATTTTGTTTCTATATTGTTTATCCTGTAATAATGGTGTTGGGATAGTAATAATAATAACAATGGACCAAGATAATAGCTACTTACCATATATATGTGTATATCTAGGGTTGTCATTATGCAAGTTATTCACTTTCTCTCACTTGTGTGTTAGTATACATACTAACTGATATTTTGATTAAACCTTTCTTTGTTTTTTGTTTGTTTTTGTCTTCTCCATCCATTTTTGGCTTTATTTAAATTATAATATTTCAAATAAATGAATAACTGTCGGTGATTTTCAACACAGTAGTAGTACTGAAGTAGAGATGTATGCCTGTTTCTGTATTCATTGTACAGTTTGGCGAGTACTAGAATCTTATTTCTCAGCTTCAACTCCTGTTTTTTTGTTTGTTTTTGTTTTAAGACACTCTTCGCTGCGAAATATCTGCCTGTCTGTCTGTTTTCGACGTAGAACTTTGCACCAATGTGCACCAATTCAAGCCGCCACACTTCCTCCTTGTACCACACAAAGCAACCGAAGAAAGTAGAAAAAACGCATAGTAGAGACATTAGACAGGGATATGAGACAAGGGAAAAGTAATAACGAAGAACAGTATAGTTTCATTGGAAATCATAAGTCACAAGGAGTGGATACATCTGCACCAGGCATTGAAAACGATGAGTTTGAGCCATATCACCGATTGTCGCCAGTGAACACTGCTTTTTACCGTCCCGAGGACCCCAACCAGTCAGTCAGGAAGTCTACACCTTCCAACGTGGCTGGCTTAAACTAACTGTTGTGGATTTCATTAACTGGTTGAGCCACGTTTTGGTTTGACCACCACTGGCTAGCTGTTTTCCAGCCTGACCCTATGTCAGCTAACATTGCCCGTTGTCGAGGAAGGCGATGACTAGGCATGCGTAACACATGTTCTAACCATCTCAGTCGATGTAATTTCACAGCCTCATCGATTGATTTCTTGATAATAATAATAATAACAGCTTTATTCCAAACAGTATTTGTGGTACAGGTATGGAATTTTCAGCGTGCATTACAGTATATTGCATCTAATTACCTCATAAATTATATAAGATTTTTAAAAATCAAAGATAAATAAATAAAAATAAAATAAATAAATATTAGAAATTAAGAAAGCACACGAAGCTTTCTTGAGCATCATTCCCTTTTACTCACATCACCTTCCTCCACGATGCGATTTATAATGTCCATTAGGAGGGGAGGTATAACTGTAGTATGGTACGTATTACACCTAGTAGAGTAGTAGTAGTAGTGTAACAACAGAAGACAAGAGTCAAGCAACAGATCGTTGATTAAGGAAATCAACACATATTTATAGATTTTCATATACATATAATACATTATTGTTAGAAGAAAAACAGTCCTCTGATTGGTTGTTTCTCACAGAAAGTTAACCTTGCATCTCTTTGTGGCTGTTTCTTGAATGTCAGATCATCTATATGTTAACTGTATCCGCCTACGCAAAGCCTTTGTTCTCATTTTTCTCACGACCAATATTGGGGACATAACCATTGACGTAAATTACTGTCCACCAATTTCGGCTAACAGTCAGCTCTCACCACAGTAATAGTGCATCTAGAGATATCTAACTGTATTTTAGACTTTTTAAAAAAGTTTTTTACGGTGCTCGCATTATTTCAGAAAATTCGTAGCATTTATCGTCTGCATATATATTTATAATTTAGTGAAATATAGTTCCAGAGCTCTCTGTTTAATTCTGCTGCACTGTCATCTGTCATATGTAAATCGATTAACAATTCGATGATTGCATAGGAAAGGTGATCAACAGAATCCAGTCATCATTTTCATATCGTTTTGGATACTGATTAGTAAAACAGATTTTCCTCTTCCTAGTCAATGTAAGTGCTTGATGACTAAGTATTATATCTTAAATATTCGCTGCAGTTATAGACTGTCATCTAGGCCTCCGAATTACAAACGTGTTTCCACCTACCGACCAAGGTCTGCACACAGTATATTGGTGAGTTTTTTAGGCGAATCGTAATAGCCTCTATTATTTGGATTATTCGGTACCTAGATGCTTTTGACAATTTATTTGGTACCCGATAGATGGCGGAGATGTGCGTCGGTGGCACAGTGGTTAGGACTCTTGCCGACCATGGACATGGTTCGAGGTTCCATCCCCTGCCGACGCATACCTGATATTAGTAGTCGGCCTGCAAAATTTGGGCTACCGATATCACATGCTGAAAATTCCATACTTGTACCAAAGATACAGTGTGGAATCAAGCTGCATTCAAAAATAAAATAAATAAATTATTCAATGCTAACTTTATGGCTGGTCTGGACGAGGTGGTTTAATATCGAGTTGTTGGTTTATTTAGCCAAAAACTGAAAGGTTGGTATTCCCGAGTGAGCAACCGGCAATATAGTTCGCTCCACAGGAGACAGTTGAATCTGTAAATACACGTCAACTATTCCAGGCGAAGTTAAACTTTGAGCATCACTATCTACCAATCAGCGAACGACATTCAACGTACCAATCACAAGAAAGAGGAATTTTCGATTAAGGAGAACGTATCTCTGTGGAGAGAAAGCATAAGCACTGCATAAAACTGTTACATAGGGTATCTTTCTATAACATGTGATAGAAACCTCTCCCAGTTTAGCCTAGGAATGTCAACGGTAAAGCTACACCACATTCTGTATATATATTCGCCAAATGACTATGAATGAGATGCTTTTGAAATCCATTTATAGTCCTAATCCTATTTTTTAATCTTCCTCAAAATTCTTTTATAGGATTTGTGTGTGTCCTTGTAATTGGAACCCCAAAATCACTGGAATTTTTTACTCTGTGATGAATATATTCAATAAATGACAAGGAGTTGTTACCTTTCCATTCATCAGTATGTACTATAGTTCCATGTTTCACATTTCGAATGACAATAGGTACTAAGGTAGTAGACTTTCTGTATGTTATTCTCTCCACGAATCCTTTCCGCAGGGAGGTGTCATATAAACCGATCACTCAAGCATTATTAGCTCCCTCACGACCACGGTTGTATTTTTTCTTCAATTAGACAGTTTCGTCCGCGTGCACCATGATACGTTCTCCGCCTAACAATGAAGTAATTCTCTCTATTTTCCATGAGGCGATGTCTCTGCAGTGCTGGTACCGATGAACTGTTGACACTAGACTATTTTCTGTTTCGGCACCTGCGCCTCTCACAGGCTGTTTTAAAACCCAGTAATTACAAATATATACAAAATCTAGGTTAGGGAGAGATGCGAGGTAGCAAACAAACAATGTTCCTACGAAATATTAAAATCATCACTTTGCCTTCTCTAGCACTAATTCGTCTCAAGCAAATTGCACAACGATGGACATATCCATCAGTCGACCTGCTAAAGCTTCCTAAACTCATAACACCACCACATGAACAAATCCTCCCCTTCTTCTTCTTCTGATTATTATTATTATTGTTCCCTTGGGTTCCTAGTGGAACATAGGGCTTCAACTGCACGTCTCCACTTGCTTCTGTCGCTTTCTCTGCTGTACTTTTCACCTGCCTCCATGTTAGTCCATACTCTTTCAACTCCTCTTCACACGATCTCCTCTATGTCACCCACCCTTGCACTGATGTCCCACTCGCCGCTTCCCTTTCGGCCTGGTTCCACTCGAGCAATGGCCTGACGCGCGCGCAATGTCACCCAGTGGCCTCCCCAGGCAGTGTCCAATCCATCTCCACCCACTTTCTCCAGCATATTTGTTGGTTGGCGATTGGTTCTTGTTTTGTTTTCTCTGTTTCCATAGTTTCTTGTTGGTGATCTGATCTGATCTGATCTTCAGTATAGCGAAGGGCGAAGACAGTTGTTAATAAGGGTCTGCAACAGGCTGTTGGAAATATTCTTTGTGACCCGCCGGCCAAGTTTCTGATCCGATCCGTATAGAAGAACTGACTGACTTGACCTTGTTTGTATTGAAAATCCGACCGAATTTTGTTGTTGATGCTGGCTGAGTGACGAAGATTTCCAGATTGATTTCAGGTTGATGAGTGAATGTGTTTCTCGCCTTCCCGATCCTCGCTCGATTTGACATCCTCGTCCGTTCCGACTGCATGTAGTTGAGACAATGCTCCCTAGATAAGTGAATGAATGAATGAAGTAACCTCTTTCAAATCCCTCCCGTTGATGGTGATTGGCATTGGATGTTGCTGTTGTTCTTGTTGTTGGTTGGTTGGCTATTTTCATAACCTCCGTCTTGTCTATGTTCACCTGGAGTCCTGTCTTCGCCGGCTGCTTCTTCGACCAGTTTGTCGGTTTTCGCTCGCTTGTAAGTCTTCGATTTTGTGTGACATCAAACATAAATCATCCACGCGCGAAATCCAGGTCTTCTAGGTTCTTCGCGTCGGTCGGTCCAGGATATTCCTGTCTTCTCGTTTCCCACTGTCTGACGCATAATCCAGTCAGTCCACCACAATTAGGAATATCATTGGTGATAGTAAGCACCCTTGTCTGACTCCTGTGTTTACTCCAAACGCCTTGCTGAGTTTTCCGTTGTGGATCACTTGACATGTGCCGTTGTCACACAACCAGCTGTTGAATAAGGTTGATGAATATTTGGGGCACTGTACGTCGTACTACTGGAATAGTTCCCAAATTACTTCGTAGTCAACGCTAACTGTCGAAGACCTTCTGGAAATCTATAAAGTTGAGGTAGACGTTTGATTGCCATTTCTCTCCTACTTAAGCAACCCCAAATCCGGGCAATACTGAAAAACATTATCCTTATCGAACGGCAAGCGTAACTGCGTTAGAGCAGGCATTCGATAGGTATCAAGCGGAATAGAACCTTGAACTCACCTTGATGAACCTCATTGAACTATTCGAGGTCTTTCACTGGCAAGTAGTTAGTGGTGCTTAAGTTTAAACTTGGCCGCCTATTCCACTTGAATATTAGAAATTCTCATTAGGTTAATACGTCAGTTAGTTACGGAGATAACTAAGCTCGGGCCTACATATGAACAGCAGTATGTACATTTTAATATATATATATGTTGTACTAATGTTGTGAAGGCTGCTGTGTAATAAATATTTGGCTTACATATTTTTAGTGAGGTGATGCCTTTGTTAACTAGAAGCATATATATATGCGTATATATTGATTGTCTTCAGAAAAATGAAGCAGGATTATCCGACTTGTCTATTATAGTTGTATGTTTGTACTTAAGTATATATGTGCTTGTGTCAAATGTGTTTGCTGTATATATATATATATATATATATATATATATATATATATATATATATGCTTACACGCCTAAATTATTTCTATGTATGATTGAAATTTCAAAGTTTTCCACAACATTTTACCTTACTTATGCTTAACTCTAGTTAAACAATGTCTTACTGTACTCCATACGTAACTAAAACTTTAAGAGAAGATATGCGTTGTGGGATAGGTATCAAACTAAATTTGACCTGTAGTGTGTGTGTCAAGTGTGTAAGACGGTGTGCGATGCAGCAACTTCTAATCTAAATTTTGGGAATAAAATGATTATGAGTCGGTTGCACAGCGGTAGGAATGCCCGCTAACCACGCCTCATATGGTCTGGAGTTCGATCCCCACCCACAGACACACTCCTTTACCTCCCTAAGCCAATAATAAGACTGGTAAAGAGGGAAGGTTGAGGGCATGAGGCAGGCTAGCAACTCTATCCCGGAAAAGTAAAAACATCTCTGTTAACGAAAATTCAGGGTTGGAGCTAACTTGAAGTCCTATGTTCCATTGGGAACGTACAGGAATAAAACAAAAGTAGTTGCGTGTGCTGACCGCTACTAGACATAATGGACTAATTACTGACAAAATCTCAGCATGGATAGAGAAAGGGTTCGTGCAGCGTTTGTCAGTTCACGTTATCTTATTTGCGTAGATATGATATCCTGCTGGCTTATCGATCATGAGACGTGTGCACTGGCCAGAAGTTGGCTCTGTCCTCATTTTTATGACTGTGAGATATCGACATTGTAATTTGAAGACCAGAAGATTAATATGTCTTTCACGACATATGTATTATTTTCTATCTCTCGTGCTAGGAAGTAATATTGGGACTAGGCGTAAAGTGTCTGCTAACTCGAGGAAGTCAATCGGTGAGGTTGTGAAGCTGTGTATCTATTGTGGTGACTAGGACATGTGTCAAGCATTCCGAGCTACCACTTTTTTCTCGTTGAGTAGTTATGTCAGCTGACATAAGATTGAGTTGAAGAAGAGTTAGAGGGTAGTCAAATCAAAACCCTAGTATCACTGCATGATGAAGTCCTTGATAGTTGGTGGTTTGAGTCAGCCATTTATAGGGAAGTATAGACTACTTGTGCGTCGGTGACACAGCGGTTAGGACGCTCACCGACCATGCACATGGTCCGGGGTTCGATCCCCGGCCGACGAAGCACTCCTTTACCTCGCTGAACCAACCAGAAATAATGCTGGTAAAGAGGAAACGTTGGGCATGAGGCAGGCTAGCAACCCTATCCTGTAAAATGAACACCGCTGCTATAGAAACTTCAAGCTGGCACTAGCTTGAAGCCACCCTATGTTCCACTGGGAACGTGAAGGAAATAAAAAAAATAGATTATCTGGTTAACGTCTACGGAATGCTAAAACTTTCGGGATATAATTGAAAACCATTCTCAATAGCACAAATACACTCATATCTTGTGACTTCCAACATTCATTTAATCCTCATTCTTTTTTTTTCTCACACATTATTTTTATGGTAGTTTGACACTATATTTCTTTACTCCACCTTTATATGTATTGTAATTGGGTCAAAAGGGACTGTTTTACTTTTGTATTAAAGTTCAGGCTATTTCATTGGTGGATCGTGATTAGCAGTGGAATCCAGGACAACACACATTTCGTCCTATTTGGGACTCGTCATCTGAATGTGCTTGCATTCCCCAATGGGGCTCAAACCCCAGTGTCTATAGTCTTAAATGCCAAAGCATTATCGACTAGACCACTTGGGCCACAAGAGCCATATCCCGCCTCTTGTGAAATGGATCACATTAATTATTTAGTTGAATTTTAGGTTTTCCTATCGATTGATTGGACCAAAGTGCTTGGTCTCATGTTGACATGTCTGTCGACTTCTTGTGCAGATGCTTCGAAGTTGTCTGGGCCTGTAATTACTAGTTAATTGGTGGATGTTGACTAGCAATTGAATCTCCAGGACGCGTATTTCGACGTGAGACCGACCACTTCGGTCCAATCAATCAACGGGAAAATTTAAAATTCAAGTAAAAAAAGTTCTGGCTAGTTTAATCACATATCAGCATGGATAGCATCAGTTGTTCTTAGATCTGTCCGACTGTAATATACAGATTATTGTTAAGTTAGTTATTTTATCTTGAAACACTAACTTTTTGCTAGTATTCACAGTTCCTATAGTCTTTGAAGTCATCGGAGATAAGTGGTGTGATGTGATCACTGTCTCTGATGAAATTATCATGGAATAAAGATGAATTCAGTAGAACCATATGCATGCTTATTCCAAACCAGCAACGATCATATTAGATAGTTGGAGGCAATCGGCCACAGGATGCCTTGCTTCACTTAAGTTCCGTGCTATAGTCGGCACTCACCAGTCAATCAGCAAGGCGTATCTGCAGTCACCACCTTCAAGGAATTCATATCCCCTCTGAGATTCGAACCCGCGCCACTCAGTGCAGTGCTGCAGTCAGAGACCTTACCACAGAGCTAGCTATTCAGACTGGCTGGCGACTGACCTATAGGACTGTAGTGGATATTTTGACTTGACACTAGTAACTAGTGCGACATGTCTAGTCCTTTCTTTAGTTGGTGCAGACTGAATTCTATCAGTCAGTCAGGTTTGCAATATGATTACAATACCATCAGGGTAGCTCGCCATCACGATGCACATTGATTTGATGATATTAGATAGTTGGGGGGCAATCGGCCACACGGAATCACCAGTCAGTAACGATCATCATCGTGTAACGTTTTCTTACTCATTAAATGATTTCACACTTCTCTATTAATCTAGTGTTTCCTCCTTTAAGTGGCACTAAATAATTGCTCAGTCAATGTACGTATATGTGATAAAAGTTATAAGGGGTAGAGTTGAAGTGGATAAATTACCAAAAAAATTAAAGATTGTATTATAACAAAAATGGCACTAAATAATTGATCAGTCAATGTACGTATATATGTGATAAAAGTTATAAGGGGTAGAGTTGAAGTGGATAAATTACAACCATGAAAGATTATTCTATAACAAAAATGTCAAGTGTTGTCTAAAAAATTATGAAAATTAGGAGTACGATTACGATAAGAATGAAGATGTGAAGTGAAGTGGAAAGAATTCAAGTGGTAAAATAAAATAAAAACTAGAAAGAAAATTATTATGACCAAGGTGCCATTTTTGTTATAATACAATCTTTAATTTTTTTGGTAATTTATCCACTTCAACTCTTTTCCTCCTTTACACAGCGTTTTCATTGCATTGCCTTGCATTATTATGCTGCTGTTTTTGTTCCTTTGCTTGTTTTTTTTGCTTCCTAAAATCAAAATGAATCTGTATTTTTTGTTTTATGAGACACTAGACAAATTGTTCAATGTCGAAAATCAATAAATCTCTGCTATAATGCATATCATTCATATATATATATATATATATATATATATATATATACATTGAAAAGGCAAGACGTATGTTGTTATTTTCTTCAATTTGTTTTACATGTATGCATGTATATATATACTCTCTCTGTTTGTATAAATCACGTACCGAATTATTGATTGAATTTCTTCTTCTTCGTCTTCTTGTTCTTGTTCTCCTATCTGCTGTGTATCATCGCATTATGTTGTCCTCTTTGTTGCGTAATTCATAATCACTCTTCTCTATTGTTTTTTCTACATGGTATTGATATAATATTTATATATTTCAACCACTTAATTTTTATGTTTTTTTAAATGACGATAATTTATCCCGAAGCATTGAGAAGCTCTCTGCAGTGTGAATAGCATGTGAATCGTTGCATAAAAAGGCATTCCAGGCAGGTAGGTAGGTAGGTAGGTGGGTGGTTAGTTGTAAAGGAAATCGCAGTGATATTAAACAAAAAAAGAGTGTAAAGAAGGGAGTTTGTGTGGGTGGGTGGGCGTATGAAGGCAGATGTGACGACTGTTCAATTTCGGCCTCAGGGTTTCATTTAATATCCACATACCTACTTACTTACCTACCTACCTAACAGAAGTATTAGTAGTTGTAGTTATACTTCATACATTCAGTTCCTAATGTTTGGTTAGTTATGTTTTTACGAGTTAACCACGGATTGATATTAGTTACAGAACCATTGAAAACCACCTGGGAGAGGGAGTACTGGAGAGCCATCTGTTTCATTCTAGTTTGGGAATCATCTGAAGTACACACCCACCACGGGGGGTTCGAACCTAGGACCTTCTGATTACAAGGCAAGCTAGCTCGTATACTCTCTGGTTTTCATTGGTTCTCTAACTGATATCAATCCTTGGTCAACTCGTAAAAACATAACTAACCCTTACAAACCAAACTATAGAAAATTAATCTGATGCTCGCAAGTAACTGACTTGCTACAGGATGGAGTTTCCTGGAGTAAGTTCTAGTGAGAAGTCGTCACCAGTAAGGTCCAATTAGATGTCACGTGTGTGGATGGATGTCCCACCAACGACAATGGTTGAGGTCGCGCTAAATCATAATTTGGTAGAAGTTAGAATTCATGGGCTGGCTGACTGGCCATTGAATCGGTTTCCAGTGGCTGAATGTTATTCGAACACGTTGGTCTTGTATCCAGCAGGTCCTGGGTTCGAACCTCCTCCTGTGGTGGGTGTGTACTTCCGATAATTCCCAAACTAGGCTTGCAAAACAGCTATCCTGTACTCCCTGTTTCTAGTTTTCAATGGTTCTCTAACTGATATCAATCCAAAAAACAAAAGCGATTACAGTTTATAAGGTTAAGATTTGCTTAGTGAGTTGAGATCACTAAGTTAGTTGACTAATTATTAATGTGATCAAAATCAAAATTCGGTTACCAATCGAGTGAGAGATTGATCACACTCTCTTTTTCTGTATGCATAAGTCTGGCTGGTCTGAATAGTTTGATTACCTATGCCTTAATCAAATCGTAGTAAATTTCCTCTCCTTTGTCTATTGAATATTTTGAAGGACTTAAAAATCTCTACAAGAGATGTCCGGTATCAACAATATGTGTCTGGTAATTGCACTCTGAGAATATTTGCTTCCTTTCAGGTACAGGTTTCTTGGAATATGTTCCGAAAACCGGATATTTATTAATAACACAATGATAAACATTACTACAATCTCTCAGTCAGTTGATTGGTTAGTCACTTCTGGGGGGTGGCACAGTGGTTAGGACTCTCGCCGACCGGGGTTCGAGCCCACGCCGACGCACACCTGATATCTATGGTCGGCCTGCGAATTTTGGGCTACCGATATCCACGCTGAAAATTCCACACTTGTACCAAAAATACAGTGTGGAGTCAAGCTGTAATCAAAAATAAAAATAATAATAATATTGCGTGACTTATAAATTTTCTTGATGCGGTAAATCATAATATTATTGTAGTCTGATACTATCACAGAAATAAAGCTTTAATTTTGTCCACTAATTTTTGAAATTATCCTTTCTCTTCTTCTTCTTCGCCTTCTTCGTGTTTTTTTTCAAGAGCTCTTTTACGTTTTTATACATGTGTGAGCATAAAGATTAGAATTCTAATTGAAGCCACTAAACATGTTTTTACTATCTATCCATCATCGATAAAGTGTAAAAGATGTTTAATAATCATGATTAGTTCAAAGTATGCGATCAATCTATTAAGTGGATGTATAAGAGTAGAGTTTGGGTATTGTGGTAGAGCATAATTCGATATCAGATGATATATTGTAAAATGCACGCTACGTTTCCTGAAGTTCATAGAGAAATATAGGGCTTCAGCCCCACGTCTCCAGTGCATTCGGTTCTTTACCAACCTTTTCACCTGGCTCCACGTCTGCCCACATGCTTTCATCTCCTCTTCACATGACCCCCACCTCCTTCATGTCACCCTCACACTGACGACCAACTAACTCGCCGCTTCCCGTTTAGATTCCACTCGAATGATGTTACTTGATGGTTTTCTCGGAAGATGACTAGCCGATCCACCTCCATTTCTTCCTGCATATTTGTTTCACAATTAGTTCCTGCTGAGTTGGTTCGCTCCCGGAGATCCCTGCCTGTTGCTGATCTTTTCTGGACGGTAATCTGATCTTGAGTGAAGACAGCTGTTGATGAAGGTGTGTAGCTTGTTGAGGTGCTCTTTTTGACGCGCCAGGTCTCTGATCCGTATAGTGAGTAGCACTGACTTACTTTACATTGGAGTTGAAAATTCGGATCTTATGTTTCATGCTGAGTAGTGCTGTTGACCTCCACACAGACTTTTATATATATATATATATATATATATTTGATTTACAGCTTGATTCCACACTGTATTTTTGGTACAAGTATGGAATTTTCAGCATGGATATCGGTAGCCCAAATTTTGCAGGCCGACCACTAATATCAGGTGTGCGTCGGCAGGGGTTCGAACCCCGGACCATGTGCATGGTCGGCGAGAGTCCTAACCACTGTGCCACCGGCGCACTTGAGAGTAATGAAAGCTTGTCTTGCTCAACCCGTAGATCATCGCCTTGATGTTATCCTCATCAGTTCCGTCCGCCTGTAATTGAAACGGTGCTTCTCTAGGTTCACTTGGTGAAAGAGAGATAGTATCTTCCGGTCACAGCCATAAATAAGGACAGAGCCAACTTCTGGCCAGTACACACGTCTTTTGCTTGGTAGGATAGGTTCTTGATTGGTTTGTTCCACTGCAGAGTTCCTTGTTGCTTATTCTTTGCGGCCAGCCATTTGATCTTCAATATGGAGCCAGCGAAAGCGGCTTTATACTGAGTTCGTGCAGAAGATTTCCAAATTGTTGTCAGACTGATGATGGTGTATTTTGTCTTCCCGATTCTGTCTGACGACTGGCTTTTGACATCTTCATCCATTCCGACTGCCTGTGGTTGAAACGATGCTCCCTAGATAAGTGGAAGAAGTATAACCTCTTCTAAGTTTCTCCCGTTGGTGGTGATTGATACTTGTTGTTGTTGCTGCTGTTGATTGGTTATCTTCATCACTTCCGTATTCTCTGTGTTTACCTGCAGTCCTGTTTTCTATGCATACTTCCTCAGCCAGTTTGTTGGTTTTCGCTTGCAAGTCCTTGAGTTTGTGTGACATTAGACATCTATCATCCACGCATGAAATCCAGATCATTTAGAATTTTCTTATCGGTCGTCCAGCCTATTCTTGTGTCCTCACTTCCTCCAGTCTGACGCATATTCCCGTCCACCACAATTAGGAATATCATCAGTGATCATAGGCAGCCAGCTTTACTTAACCCTGCATGCACTTTGATGAACGCCTCGCTGAGTTTTCCGTTGTGGATGATAACCTGACACATGCTACTGTCATATAGTTGTTTAAATGAGGTTGACAAAGACTTGAGGTATACCGTAGTGTTGAAATATTTCTCAAAATAAGTCTCGGTCAACGCAGTCGAACGCCTTTTTGAAGTCGATGAAATTGAGGTAGAGGTTTGACTGCTATTCTATGCTTTGTTCGATGACGATGCACAGAGTTGCAATTTGATCAGCACGTAATTTACCTTTCCTGAATCCAGCTTGTTCCAGTTGACGAAGTTCTGTATCCAGTGCATCCAGTATGATGCGACATAGTATTTTACTTGGCGTGGACAAGATTGACATGATTTCAGGCCAGTCCTTGCAGAGTGAAGTCTAAGTCGCCTTTCTTTGGCAGTTTCACGAGACAGCCAGCCTCTCCTCCAATCAGCGGACATCTTTTTCTTCTTCCCGAACTTTTTGCAGTAATGGAGTGAAAACATTTGGCGTAATCTTTAGGGGCTGCCTTTAGTGCTTCAGGAGGAATGCCGTCTGGTCCTTCTGCCTTCCGGACTTCAGTAGGCTGACTTTGGCATCTTCATCCGTGCCAGCGCCTGTAGTTGAAACGATACGAGGTTTCTAATAAATATAGTGTACTATAATTTGGTTATTGAATGTTGAGTGCTTTTAGTTGGTGGTGAACTTTTCCTCTCAAAACATCTCAGTTTATGTTTTTTAATATAAAGTCCATTTTAATTATTTAATAACTCACCTACCCGGGGGCACTAGGGATTTTATGCGTTGGTGGTACAGCGGTTAGAACGCTCGCTGACCATGCCCAGGGTTCGATTCCCGGCCGACGAAGCACTCCTTTACCTCGCTAAGCCAGAAATAATGCTGGTAAAGAGGAAAGGTTGGGTATGAGGCAGGCTAAGCAACCCTATCCTGTAAAATGAACACCGCTGCTACAGAAACTTCAAGCTGGCACTAGCTTGAAGCCACCCTATGTTCCACTGGGAATGTGAAGGAAGAAAAAGAAATAACCTTAATAATATATTTAACTTTCTTCATTTATGTGATTAACTCTACTACATTGTGAAGGTATCATATTTTCAAATTTTCAATAAGTTTATGTGTTCAAATTAACTCATTTTTGAAAAGGTTGGTGATGATTAGCAAATGACATTTTTATCTTGTTGTTGTTTTTTTCTTGGTTTTGAGAAATCATATTATATGCAGAGATTGTCGAGTCTTTTCTGATTGACATGTAAAATTGTGCAGCTGACATAGATGATTTTGATAATGAAAAAAAGCAAACCCACCGCCGAAAGCTTAAGACACTATGTGATAGAGTCTGACAGATTTGTTATGTCTAATTTATTTATCCGAATATTCGTATGATCGTCTTTTTATTATTATTATTATTATTATTATTATTATTATTATTATTATTATTATTGTCGTTCGTTCGTTTGTTTCAGTCAACATAATATAATTTCTGCTTGACCATTGTTGTTATATTGGATATTTCATATATCATTTACTTCTTATTGATTGATTGGTTGGTTTTAATGGTTTTTGCGAATTCATCGGAGCCAGCGTAGGAAACCGTAGATTTATTGTTAATATTTTTGTTTTTTTCAAGTATTGGATTTGTAGGGATTTTGTTTGATTGCATTGAAGATTTCATCCTGAGCTTGACATCAGTTAGAGAACCACTGGAAAACCTGGGAGTACTGGACAGCTGCTTCCTCTGTCCTAGTCCGGGACTCTTCAGCGGTATACACCCACCGGGGTCGGAACCAAGGTCCCTCTGGTTACCAGGCGAGCCAGCTCGTAGACCATTCAGTAGTCACTGAGACCCGATCCAATGGTCCTTGAGCTCAAACTTCTGCCAATTCACGACGTGTGAGGATAGATGTCCCACCAACGACAATGGTTAGGGTCTCGCTAAATCACGAATTGGTAGAAGTTAGAATTCATGGGCTGACTGGCCATTGAATCGGGTCTCAGTGGCTGAATGGTCTACGAGTTCGCTAGCCTTGTAACTAGAAGGCCCTGGGTTCGAACCTCCTCCTGTGGTTGTTGCGTACTGCTGATGATTCCCAAACTAGGCTGACGAAACAGCAGTCACGTACTCCCTGTTGGTTTTCCAGTGGTTCTCTAACTGATGTCAGTTCATGATGAAATCCTCAATGCATTATTTTTGTTAGCAAGGCGTATTTGTTTGTGATGATTTCAGACGAAGCGATATCCCATCTATTGTTCGAGTCTTTGTTGTGCAGTAGAACAGTGAGACACGTTAGAAGTGAACCCTCGTGGTCAGAATTGACCTTTTATAAGATATATATATATATATGTTTTATGCATTGATTAATTACACTAGGGAGGGGTTGGGTGCAATAATAATGTTATATTGTCTAGTCTTTAAAACCGATTGAATCCTTTCATTTTCAAACTTTTCAATGTGTAATAACAAAATTTTTTGTTTCTTAACATCACACTGCATGTTGAATTACAATTGCATGATTGGATGTAATCTCATATGGTTCAAATCTCTAATGGGGGTGGGGGTCGGGGGATTATGACACTACTACTTGTTTTGTTTTGTTTTCCGAGTGGAACATGGGGCTTCAAGTTTGAGCTTTAAAATTATATATTTGTCCATACCAAGTTCACATTTAGCAGTTTGAAAAAACATTTGGGCATTGGGCATATGATATTCATTACATAATAAAGGTACTTTTTTATATTTCTCAATGAATGAGTGAAAAACAAAACGATATTGTCGTTGTTTTTACTGACGTTTCCCTATTTAATGCTAATAGCTCTATCAAAGTAGTATTATCAAACCAGAATTTACAAAATCCAGTCAACTTATATATAACAAAGAGTTAAGCGGTGAGAAAATAGACTACTTAGGTCAAGTTAAAAGGACATATTGAAAGTCAAAATAACAATGAAGATCACTAAACCAAATAACAAAGGTAATAGTACATCTGTTATGATATCAAAACAACGTGTACTAACTTGATCATCGTTCCCTCGGTCTGGGGTCGCTTTCTGTTGTCAAATTGGTTGATTGGTAAAGATAACAAAATCAGGTGTAGATGACTGCTGGATTTGATAAGTGTGTAAAATTATACAAGCAGTGTATGTTTACATAGTGAACTTGCTTATCACATTCGTGATGATTTTGTCACTTCATGGTGGAGAGGAGGGAGGTGTTATAGTCAGGTCAAATTCTGTTTTAGCCCATTATTCTTATTCAGACAATTTCGATCCCACTTGACAATATGAAGTGATTCTGATATAATATATATATATATATATAAACAGATGCTTTATGTTCTCCTCTAACTAACACCCTAAATGCTTCTTTCTCCGAAAACATTGTACCTGTTCCAGGGAAAGACATTAAAATAGTCTCTATCCCTAAACCTGGAAATAGCAAAAACGTAAAGTTCAGACCTATTGCCATTACTTCCCCGTTTCTAAAGCTTATGGAAAAACTAGTACTTCTTAAACCCCTTTAAAAGTTTTGAAGACCCCAAACAATTTGCATATAAACAGGGAAGGAGCACTTTAGACGTTGCAGCCGTCTTACACAACAGTATCGTCTCATCATTAGATAAAGGTGCGAAATACGTTCGCTGCACGTTTCTCAAATTCACTTCTGCTTTCGACTCTGTACCTAGATGTCTCTTGTTAAATAAGCTGTCTATAACACAAACTGAGTCCTGGGTCACAAACTGGTTGTACTCCTACTTCTCTAACAGAATGCAGTACACCGTATACAAAGGTAAATCCTCCTCTGATGTGCTCACTGAAGCTGGACTCCCCCAAGGTGCTGTACTCTCCCCACTTCACTTTTCTTTCTTTCTACATGACCTACCATCTTCAAATGACATTAACTTTGTCAAATATGCTGATGACCTGACTGTATCTTTACCTGTCAAATGTCAAAGTGACTGCTCTAAACTAAATGGCTTTTTATCAGAAATTAGCCAATGGTCCAAGGAAAACGGTCTAACCTTAAACCCCTCCAAATGCCAAACAGTTAATTTCACCTTTAGGCATAAATCTGACCTAAACAAACTGGTTAGCGCTCACGAGGTGTGCAACATAGATGGCACTGAAATAGAAACTAAGTCGGAAATTAAATACCTAGGCGTCACTCTATCTTCTGATCTTTCCTGGTCGTCTCATATCTTGACGATTTCCAAGAAAATATACCGTCTTACCTTCTACATCAAGAAGTTAAGACATTCTGGTGTAACCCAACCCTTACTACTACAATTTGTTAACTCCCGTATTCTGCCTATAATTCTCTATTGCTCCCCCTTAGTCTTTCCTGGGCTATTGAAGAAAGACTATACCTTATTACGTAGGATGTTAAAGGTTGTCAGCAGGGTAAGCAGTTTACCACTTAGCCAGCTTGTTAACATTCTGGTGGACAGGCACATGGACTCATGTGAAAAATGGGCGAAGTCCATTTTATCTGACTCACAACACCCTCTACACTCACAACTCTCCCCATGTATCTCTTCAGGGAAAACAAGAAGTCTATATAGGAAACTATATGCCCGCACTAGTAAGTACAAAAACTCATCCATACCCTACCTAGCCCGTGTTCTGTGTGATAAAGAATGCATCAGGCATGAAACCTTTAACTTATTAAATAGTCACTAGAACCAATGAATCTCGTCTTTCCAACTCACATCATTTATGGGTACAACGTTTTCTCTCTTTTCCATTCTCTCTACCTTTTTTGTCTTTATTTTTGTTAAGTGCTGTTTTGTTTTTCTCTTCCTTGCAAACTCTAGTTAAAACCTTCTTGTTGTTCTTTTACACTCTGTATATCTCGACCATTTTGCTATCGCTTACGCCAGTAAATATGCTAGTAGTATCTACTTTTGTAACACCTTCAAACATTTTAATTTTGGCTTTGCTACCGACATACTAATATGTTGTTGAGATAATCTTTAATCTATGTAGAACTTTATTTATTGTTAATGTAAAAACTGGATGCAATATTGTAGTAAAATGCTGAGAATTCCATTCTGTATCACAAGTACTGATTTGGAATAAAGCTTATATAATAATAATAATAATAATAATAAGCCGTTCTTTATGATTTCTGAAGTTTTTCTGGATGATGATTTCAATATTGTCAAAATCAATTTTGTGGCCTGATTCTATAGCGTAGCGTGTAGACCTATGGCTGATGATTTTTCAAGCTTTTCTAGTTCAACCAGATTTCTCAGTGGTCGAACAGAGGTGGCTCTACGGTGTTCATTTCTTCTGATTTTGATTTCTCTCTGGCGATGTTTGTCCGATGTATATCGCATCACATTCCAAGCGTTTTATTTTATGGACACAATTAGATAGAGAATCCTTCAGGATTTGGTCTTTTATATGGACAAGGTTGCTTTGAAGTGTGTCTGATGTTTTGAAGAAAACTCTAATGTCGAGATGATTGAGTACTCTTCTGATATCGTCTGACGTCTCTACTCCATAATGCCATGAACGACTGTTGAGGTTCATGTTTGTGGAATGCGTTTTCGGCCATACTTAATGTCAGTGTTTGTTTTTGTCGATAAAGTTCCTTGGGTAGTTTTGTTTTACTTGAGAGTTTCAGTAATGTTTGTTATTTCTTCTTTTCCTTTCTCATCCGTTAACACCAAAGAGTGTGCTCTTTTAAGAAGACTTGAAACAACTGAAATCTTTGCATTGATGTGATGTGATGATCTGAAGTCTAAATATTTGTTGTTGGAGTGGGTTTTCTTCCTGAATATGAATATACTAAAATGTCCGTTTCCCCTCCTCTTAACTAGTAGGCAGTCTAAAAATGCTCTGAAGTTTAAGTAACAGTTGTGCTTCTTTATTTTTTAGTACGGAATTAGGTCTACGGGTCTACTACCAACTAAGCGAAGATTGGCAGGTTCGATCGGTCGGCGAGCGAACTCTGAACCACACGGATGGTTTGATTGTTCAGTTCAGTATTCTACAACTCTGAACCACTTATGCTCACACACTTCTTGTTGGTTAGTGTGTGTGTGTGTGCAAGTGAACGCAAAATCTAAGCACAAAGGCATCCATCCTACTGATTGCCTCTAAACATTCTTTATAAGTTGAAACGTGTTATTCTGATAACAAAGTCTTGTAGAGTTTGGTTATCAAATTACAAAAAATTTAAGCAATATAACTTAATTCTATGATTACTTGTTAGTTCATCAAACAATGTATGGAATTACATAGATGAATTTCGGCAATAGGATTAAAATTAATCCTATAAATTCTAAGCATTAAATGTTTTATGTATTTTAAAAAGAAAGTGGTAATCGGTCTAATCTTGATTGTGTCAAATGATTCCTCGACACGCAGGATTTGAGTAGTGGAGATAGAATTCATTTAAAATTGAATAAGTATCAAATTAACAACACAATAGAAATAAGGGGAATATGGGAGGGTGGAAAATATATTTTCAAACAAATAATTTTCTTCTTCTGCTTCTAAATTATACCCCAGATAAAGTTTTGATTATACATTGGAATGTTGTTAATCTTTCAATCGTGTGATCATAATCTCTTGATAGCCTTTTGATTAAATTACAAATGTATAATGTAACTCCAGAGGTATTTAAGTACGGTGGAGACAGTTTACTATCTGCGTTAACTGTGGTACTAGGCAGCGTCTGGGAATCAGAGGAAGTCCCGTAGGGTTGGTGTAAATCATTGATCGTACCGATATACAAGAAGGGAGATAAGTCTTCCTGTGATAATCACAGAGGGATTAGCGTGACTAATATAGTCTCTAGAGTTCTAGGCTCAATAATCATGCGTAGACTAAGTAGTGCTTAGGAGGCACAAACATGAGATTACCAGGTCGGCTTTAGACCAGGGAGGGTGTGTATTGATTATATCTTCACGCTTCGACAGATTTGGAACGTAGACATACTTACTGGAGGCGTCCAACATTCGTCATATTTCTTGACCTAAAGGCGGAATTCGATTCTGTCGACCTAGAGGTTCTGTGGCGATGTTTGACTGTAAAGGGAATGCAGAGAAAATACATTGCACTAATTAAGGCACTCACTCTACTCGAAATCATGCAGTCAGCCAGGTGAGGGCTTACAGCGAGTTGTCATCTGAAGTGGTGACAACTAGTGCTGTCCGTCAGCGAGGGATGACCACTATTCCCATTTCTATTCAATTTCATCATACATAGATGTACTAATAGACTTAACCCTATGTGACTTCAGTGACACGGGAATTGACTTGTTACCATCAGAGAATAGCAGTATCATTGACTCAACATGTGGATGATATAGTCCTCCTCCTAGGTGAGGTGAAGACGCTAATAAAATGCAGAGTCTTCTGAACGCCTTGAGCTGCAACATGAGAATGTTTGTCATGCGATTCGCTCCCGCCGAATTTAAGACGCTGATGCTGCAGAACTGGATTACAATGACTCCTAGATTAGAAATAGGGAGTGAAGTGGTGGCTGGGAGTGTTGACCAATTCATTTTGGGAAGGTGCATCAGCCAAAGCCAGTGAGCTAGTCGCTGACGAAATCTCATCACGGATACAGAGGGCTGTTGGTGAGACCTAGCCACTGAGAGTGGAAGACATGAAATGGCTAGATGGTTGTATTTGATCATAGGTGCCTGCGTCCTGTCCCCCATATGAGGTGGTATAATAAGGTGAGCAATATTGAGGTTAGGTGTGGGTCGAGTTCTAGATAAGGAGGGGAAACCAATCGACGAGGCTGTGAAGTTACACCGACTGAGATGGTTAAGACATGAGTTAGGCATGTATCCTAGTCATCACCTTCCTCAACAACGGGCAATCTTAGCTGACATAGAGTCAGGCTGGAAAAGCGCTAGCGGCGGTCAAACCAAAACATGACTCCACCAGTCAATCAAATCCACAACAGTTAGTTTAAGCCAGCCAGCCAGCCACGTAGGAAGGTGTAGACTTCCTGGCTGGCTGGTCAGGGTCCTCAGGACGGTAAAAACCAATGGTTGTAGACAATCGGTGATATGGTTCAAAATCGTTGTCAATGCATAGTAAAGATGCATCCACTCCTTGTGACATTTAATTTCCAATAAAACTATATGATTCTTCGTTATTACTATTCCTTTGGTCTTATATCCCTGTCTACTGTCTGTATTATGCATTTCTCCTACTTTCATCTCGTGTTTTTTATAATCTGAGTGAAGTGTGGAGACTTGAAGTGGTGCACATCGGTGCAAAGTTGAAAACAGACAGACAGTTACTGAAAATATAAGGTAAAATGTGAATAGGCAAATGGGTAAATTACTAACTGTATTTATAGATCACAGAATATAAGTTTCATTGGGGTATGTAGGTGGGTTCTGAGTTAAATTCAATACTGTACAAGGAAAATGGTTACCACAAAATACATGCAAACGAATACCAACCAATGGGGAACACTGAGTGTAGTAAGTTCAGGCGAGGGCTGACACATATATCAAGTGGAGTGATAAAATAACGAGGTGGGATTGTGAACTGTAATAAGATTCTAGAAACATAATTAACTTATCATAGAGGTTTTTGTGAACACGACGACCCACTCTCCAACTCGCGTCTAAGAAGGACGTGTACATCAAGCTATCCTATATAGAGGGGATCATAACAGCTGGACAACTAGACAAAGGTTGAACACTGGTGTTAAAAAGACTTTTTATGCAGCTAATATCATAATATTTGAGAGTGTGAAGCCAATATATCCATCTAAGCCTTTCGAACCATGCGATAAATGATGTCACATCCCATTGTATTTATCAATTCAAATGTACGTGTGGATACACATACATAGGGAGGACTCATCGATCTCTGCAAGTAAAGGTTGGCTCGGGAGCATATTCCTAAATGTATTCAGAAGGAAATACAATCTCCAGAAGACACTGATGGTGAGAAAAGACAACCCAGCTGCTCTATTGTGAAACATATTATACAGACAGGACATAAGATTGATGTTTACACATCTTTTAGACCTATCAATAAAACGTGTTTGGGACGCATCCTAAATGTTGAGACAGCCCTATCTAGCAATTAGGGTGTTTAAATCACCATCATGCGACCAAAGGAACAATTCGTCATCACACTAAACCTTCCTTAGTAAACTTTGTTTTGATACCAGGGTAAATGTTCTGTTGTGACAATAGAAGACAAGACACCGTAGCCAAGATATATATTTTCATTGATCCAAACTGTTGTGTATATATCTACTTATTATATTCGTTAACCAATCACGGAGCTTGTGGTTTCTGTTTATATCAAACGTTATGATAGAGATTGATCAAATATACATAGTATTCTGTTGCTAATGCAGTAGTGAACCGTGTGAAAGGCATTCTGCCGCTTACATAGAATGTTCTAAATGGAATGTTCAAATAGATATATATCGTGTTCTGTTGCTAGTGTTGTATTTAACTGTGGGAACATGTGAGAATAATACTGCGTTGGCACATACTGTATGCATCACATTACCACACAATTATTTCCTTTCTTTGGTTTAGTGATCTGCATTGTTATTTTGACCTTGAATATGTCCTTTTAACATGACTTAAGTCTATTTTCTCATCTCTTAACTCTGTATTGATTTCATATATGACAAGTCTGTGTGTGTGTGTGTGTGTGTGATCAGATTGTTCGAAATGTGTTGACCGCGGAAATACGATACACGATTCAGACAAATTGGGTCTTCTTGTAGCCTTGTCTGAAGTTTTTTTTGTACTTCCCAATGAATGAAAAACAAAACGATGTCGTTGTTAATACTGTCTTTTCGTTATTGAATGCTGCTAATGCCTTTGTGAAAGTGTTATTAAGCCAGAATTTACGAAATCTCAATTCATGTATATATATATTTAATTAGAGGTTGGTGACTAGCATTGGAATCCAGGACAAAGCACATTTCGTCCTATTTGGGACTCGTCATTTGGATGTGCCTGCATTCCCCAGTGAGTGATGGTATGCCCACCGAGGCTTGAACCCAGTGACCATAGTTTCAAACACCAAAGCGTTATCCGCTAGACCACTTGGGCCACGAGAGCCATCCTTCCTCTTGTGCAACGGCTCATATTAATTATTTAATTGAATTTTAGATTTTCCCGTCGATTGATTGGACCGAAGTGCTTGGTCTCATGTTGACATGTCTGTCGGCTACTTGTGCAGATGTTTCGACGATGTCTGGGCATGTAATTAGAATTTAATTGGTGGCTCTCGTGGTCCGAGCGGTCTAGTGGATAACGCTTTGGCATTTGAAATTATGAACACTGGGTTTAAGCCTCGGTGGGAATATCATCACTCACTGGAGAATGCAGGAACATCCACTACCTAACGAGTCCCAAATAGGACGAAATGTACGTTGTCCTGAATTCCACAGCTTGTCAACATCCACCAGTTTAATTATAATTACATGCCCAGACATCGTCGAAGCATCTGCACAAAAAACCGACAGACATGTCAACCAATTGTCTCAAGCCATTGGTGTTTTTCATGTATGCTCAATGAAGCAAAGACTACAGTAGACTTTATTTTCCAGTGTGTTGAAATAAACTGGTATTTTTCACGCATTTATTCCCCTTGATGAATTCGAATAAAGCAAGAACAACAGTGGTTTGTACGGAATAATATAGTACCATCATTGTCTATTTCGTTGGCTTCTCATCAGCTGCTGCTTACAGCTTGAAAATTTTACATGATGTCAGTTGGTTTTTACATGTCACGCTACTTGGCTGGTTGGCTGGCTTAAACTAACTTCTATGGATTTTATTGACTTATGACGCCATGTTATGGTTTGACCAACACTAGCTAACTCTTTTCCAACCTTAACAATCCTATATCAGTCAGCTAAGATTGCTAGTTGGTCGAGGAAGGCGATAGCTAGGCATGTATGCATAGTATATGTCCTAACCATCTCACTCAATCGATGCAGTTGCTTCACAGCCTCTTCGATTGATTTCCCCTCCCACCTACCTAGCAGTCTACTGAGGCCAAACCTCAATACTGTTCGCCCTATTACATCTAACACGGGAGATAGGACACAGGCACCTATGATCAAAAACCAACCAACTAGTCTTTTCATGTCTTTTACTTTCAATGGCCATGTCTCACTGGCAGGCATAAAGGAGGATGGCGTGAACTGTTGCTAAACGGTAAACACACACACACGTCCCTTGGTCGATAGCCAGCTGTATACGACGTCTACTAAGCGAGAGACGGCGTAAGTTGACAATATGTCTAACGAGCCTTCTTTATCCATGTTGAGATTTCCCCAGTGATCAAGCCGCGCTGGACCTGTCTGTCTCTTCGTTTTCTACATAGAACTTTGCACCGATGTGCACCAGTTCAAGTCGCCACACTTCACTCAACATATAAAAACACGAGATGAATGTAGGAGAAATGCATAATACAGACAGTAGACAGGGATATAAGACAAAATGAATGGTAATAACGAAGAATCATATAGTTTTATTGGAAATTAAATGTCACAAGGAGTGGATGCATCTTTACTATGCATTGACAACAATTTTGAACCATATCACCGATTGTCTACAACCATTGGTTTTTACCGTCCTGAGGACCCCAACCGGAAAGGCAATCTACACCTTCCTACGTGGCTGGCTGGCTGGCTTAAGCTAACTGTTGTGGATTTGATTGACTGGTGGAGTCATGTTTTGGTTTGACTGCTGCTAGGTCTTTTCCAGCCTGACTCTATGTCAGCTAAGATTGCCCGTTGTTGAGGAAGGTGATGACTAGGATACATGCCTAACTCATGTCTTAACCATCTCAGTCGGTGTAACTTCACAGCCTCGTCGATTGGTTTCCCCTCCTTATCTAGAACTCGACCCACACCTAACCTCAATATTGCTCACCTTATTATACCACCTCATATGGGAGACAGGACGCAGGCACCTATGATCAAAGATACCCAGCTAGTCTTCTAATGTCTTCCACTCTCAATGGCCACGTCTCACAGCCGTAGAGGTGGACGGAGCGGACTGCTGGACATTACACCCACCCTTTGGTCAATAGCCAGCCAGATATCACGTCTAATAAGCTGGAGACAACGTAAACCCGGCATATGCGAAACTAGCCCTCCGTATCGGTGCTGAGATTCCGTCAGAGATGGTACTTCCCAAATAAGTGAAGCGGTCAACGTGCCCACCACTTCACTCGCTATTTCTAAACTAGTATTCAGTGTAGTCCAGTCTTGTAACATCATCATACATTTGGCGGGAGCGAATTGGAACTGGCTGATGCAACTTCCCAAATAATTGGAGTGGTCAACACGCTCCAAAAACCAACTTCACTCCTGCCTATCTTTTCGCTAAGATCTACAAAAGTAGATCAACTCAATTTATCATTACTGCATAATAGAATAGCAGTAAACAAAAATCAATAAAGTGATAAAATGGTAACGTGAGTGAGTGAGTGAGTGTAAGAGATGAATGTCGTAGAAAAAAAAAGGGCAAGTAAATCACGTCCACTGTTAATGACTTCTTTTCAAGCATTTTCATTTTTTAAAAATGTATACATATATACATATGCACTGCTTTCACTTTTGACCCTAAAAGTTGAACTAATTTTCTATTAAAACTGTTGTAAATATATAAAATTTCTTTAAAGTCAGATATAACTGATAGTAATAATTCTATGACATTCTAATGAGTAATGTTCTGATACGTGTCAAGATATATATATATATATATATATATATATATATATATGTAGACGAGAAGTAGTAATGAGATCACGTTGATAAAGTATGTTTTCTTAGCTAACAAACAAATCATTGATGTTTAATATCACATTGTGAAAATATGTAGATGATATGATTTTATTATTACTATTATTGTTATTCAACAGCACGTCTCCATTCAAAGATTACGCATAATCTCTCATCTCCTCTTCACACGATCTCCTCCAAACCACCCACTCTTGGACACCCAACTCAACTCGTTGTTTCTCATTCAGGTTCCGCTAGCAGCGATAGCCTGGCGTGCTATGTCATTCAATGTCTATCTCAGCGTGTTTTCTCTGATCCATTTCCATATCCTTTGGCAAATTTGTCAAGCACACTTGGTTCTTGATTGGTTCGTTGCTAGAATCTCTTGTTTCCCCTTCCCTCCCCACCCTTCTGTCCGTTGGTTATTCGATCATCATCAGTATGCAGCGAAGACAACTAGTGTTGTTAATGTATGTGTGCAATAGCCTGTTGAAAATGCTTTTCGTTTTTTTTTTTGTATGCTAGGTGCAGTCGATTTTCAGGTGGATTTCAAAGTGATGAAGGTTTGTCTGCCTTCGAGATCCTATCCCGTACTGCTTGTAGTTGAAAGAATTGACCTCTTCCTAATTTCTCCCGTTCATAGTTACTGGTACTCGTTGGTGTTGTTGTTGTTGTTGTTGTCGGTTAGGTGTCTTTATCACCTCTATCTTCACTATATTCACTTAAAATCTACTGTTTGATGCTTCTTCTGCCAATCTGTTGGTGTTTGTCTGTTGGTCTTTGAGTTTATTTGACATGAGACGTAAATCGTCTACGAAGTCCAGAACTTCTAGAGTCTTCTTATCATTTCAACGTGTTCCTTCTCCCCCTATTCCTTACAAGTCTGTCGTATAATCCAGTCCACCATAAATCAGGAATATCATCAGTGATTTTAAGCAGCCTTGTCTTACTCTTGTCTTCATTCCAAAGGTGGTATTGCTGAGGTTTTTTTTCTCTCTTTTGCAGATCTCTTGGCACGTGGCACTGTCATATAGCTGTTGAATAAGGTTGATAAAGGTTTCGTTCAGATGACATACTGGATATTGTTAGTTTCTAAAATGTAGTCCTAGATACTTGACTCTCAGTCAATTAATGAGACATGTGTTGAAAACCACCTTCTTCATGTGTTAAGCTAACATGTTTTTAAACCCGGAGTAGTATTTTTGAATAAGGAAGAGAGATAAAGACAGAAGAAAACTAGTTAATGATAATAACTGCAATTTACTTGTACACACTTTTCATTGTATTGGAATATGCATGTCATCAGGGTCAAAATTGTAGCTTCATGGGGAAATTTAGACTTAGAAAAAGCCTCTGTATCTCAATATGTTCGTTTTCTGTATTTATTGGTGTATTAATACATTACGACGTTGTGGTGAGAGCTGTCTGTCTGCTAGCCAAAATTGGTAGGCAGCAATTTACGTCAGTGTTTACGTCCCAAATCGGGGTCATGAGAAAAAAAGAAAACGTGAACAAAGACCTACTCAACAACCAATCACAGCAGACTTAGCATAGGCGGACACGATTCGCAGATAAATATGGTCTGACCTTCAACAAAACGGTAACAAAGAGGTGACAGAATAACCTTCAGCAGGAAAACAACCAATCAGAAGGCGCTGTCTCTCTGCTAATAATATACATAAAAATATATAAATGTCGATTTTCCCAATAAACGATCTGTTACTTGGCCCTTGTCTTCTGTCGTTACGACGCCATATACTACTCTCCAATTGTCATGAATAGCTGAATCTTCTCTATCATATCTATAGCTGAACCCCACTCACATTAACCAATAGTGCTTTACAGCGAGATTGAAGTGATCGATTTAACGTATTACCAGGTCGTCAGGCTAACTAGCCCATAATCTGGTCGGTTTGAGCAGATTCGTTTCGCTGAGTTGGATCGGATACACCGATGATGATGAGTTTGGTCCCAAACGAGAAAAACGGCTCTCTGGTGTTTAGATCACTACGATCTCTGGCTACAAAGCACTACTGATTGATGTTAGTGGTCTCCACTTGCTCATATCAAAGTAAACAGCAGTATTTTGGCGAGTGCTACTGATAAGGTTTATCAGTAGTGTATAGGGAGAAGTTCATCAACACGTAGGAACTTCAAACAGTAGGAAGATACATTTGATTTGAAGGCGAATGATACAACGTTCTTGTGCAGACACATGGAGGGCGCGTAAGGTACACAAAGAAACACAATATGAAGAATGGCCAAAAGTCTGACAAAAGTATGTAGAGTGATGAATCTTTGTTTGCATTTTGTGATTATCGTTTACGGTATCTATCAGAAAAATTGAACATTTCCTGTCCGCATAGGAAAGCTTTGGTTAAATTTAACCATCTCGAACCGTGTAAATTGGCCGCTAATTTAAAAACTTCTAAATATATGTCAATCCCTCGACTAACTTTTAACAAGTTACACCAGTTATTTAGCATGAGAGTTATGCTGTTGAAAGGAGAAGCCTAAATGTTACTCACAATAACTATGCAGTTACCAGTGGGCCATATCTTTGGCGTAAAAGACAGTCAAACTACCAGACATCCTGAGGTTTGTAAGGAGGGAGTCGGGATTCGAACCTGTAACCAAGTGGTTAGACGTTGTGAGTGCTTAAATCGATAAGGCACAGTTGTGTAATAATGCGTTGTGGATTAAGTGTAATACATACTTGACAGTTCACTCTCTCTGTTATGTACTCGTCGCTAAATTATTGTTATGTACTGGTCGAGAAATTAATAGTCCTGACGCAAGAAGGCGGAAATCAGAAGACCACTAGGTTCGCGATGATACTTCTATTTTCCAAACACAAGGAGAATGCAAAAGTGGTATCACACCAAAGTAAGTAAGTCACACAAATTGTGAATGCGAAATATATATGAATGTTCCAGACAAAGTGTGTGAACAAATCATTAGACAGTATTAACATGAATGGCTAATTATAATGAAGTATCGATCCATATATACATAGCGAAATATAGCAGACATGTCAACAACCACCATATATGGATATATGTCACTAAGCAACGGACTGTCAACAAACACTCATATTATATATAATATAAGGGGAATATACATTGTTAAAGGAGACAGGTTCATACAAGTGAAATGGTCACAGACTAAGCGGGCAAACAGAAAGAGAGACCAACATACACACACACATAAATATATATATGTGGATACATATCACTCTCCTATTACACATAGCTGTGAAATATTGTTTGTAAAAGGTAGAAAGTTACTCTTGTTCAAATCCCTTACATATGACAGTTGTGGAAACCTATATGCGGGGCTTAGATTGAGTAAACGTACAACACTTTCTGTTTTCACTACTACTCTCTTTGATATCCATCACTCTCACCCTCCAGGCTTTCTTTTTTAGTATAGAAATAGGATTAGTTTAAAAGAAACCTAGTGATAATATCGATCTTTTCAAATTCCCTAGTTGGCTTCGTTGCCCGACTACTCTCTGAAATTTTGGTCGTCATCCATGTTTTGCGGAGAATCGATTATATTGAGCACTACAGGTGTAGTAATTGATGAAATCCTCCAATCAATCAATCAAACAAAATCCCTACAAAACCAAAGTGAGACAGTAACTCATCGCAAAAGATATTGTGAATCGGTCGGGCTTTGTCATGAATTGACAGAAATTGGAATTCATGGGTTGGCCATGGGATTGGGTCCCAATGGCTGCTGAATGGTCCACGAGATCGCTGGCCTTGTAACTAGGATGGTCTTGCATCCACCAAACCTCCTATGGTGGATGCGTGCTGACGAAGAGTCACAAACTAGGACGAAACAGCTATCTATTATTCCCAGGTTTCCCAATGGTTCTTTCACTGATGTCAGATCATGATGAAATCCTCCAACCAATGTAACTGAAACATAATATTTCTGCGTCGGTGGCACAGTGGTTAGGATTCTCGCCGACCATGCACATGGTCCGGGGTTCGAGCCCTCGCCGACGCACACCTGATATCTATGGTCGGCCTGCAAAATTTGAGCTACCGATATCCACGCTGAAAATTCCATACTTGTACCAAAAATACAGTGTGGAATCAAGCCGTAATCAAAAATATAAAAAAATAAAATTAAAATTTTCATTGTGTAATAAGTATTAATGACTTTTTCATCGGACACTAGTAACTAATGTGACATCATGAGTCCCTTCAAGGTTGCAGGTACGCCTTGCTGACTGGTGAGTGCCAACTAGCACAAAACCTAGGTTAAGTAAGGCTTCCTGTGGCCGATTGCCTCCAACTATCTTAATATCATCATATTAATGACTTTATTTTCACGTCATCCAACCTTTTTATACTGTTCTTCTTGATTTGGTATTTTGAATTGTTTTCATCACTGTACTAACCACCTAATAAATAATGGTGAATTCTGTGGTGTGGTGCACTGTCTGACAGACGTTATGTATTATGGTTGATAATATACTATTTTTATTTTAGTTCATTCTGTTATGTATAGTTTTCTCATGTTTCGCCAGTGTGTATATATATCGGATGACGTTTACATAGTTTATTTATTTATTTATAACAATTCTTTTATGAGTGAGTAACCTGCTCACTGAAGATTATTGATAGGGGTGTAGGTACACACACACTTCTTATTGATGTATGTATTAATCATCTCTTCTTGCGCAAGTGTACAAGACTAGAGCAGTACTTTTCTTACTCAATCGGTCGACAGTTTGCTTCCCGCTCTGTTCACTTCAGCCTGGACAACTACTACTACTAGCTAGAGTAATATTACCCTTTTACAGAAAATAAGTGTAACTCCTCTTAGCCTGTGACTGCATGAAAAACCAGTTTTAGGTAATTGAAGTTTTGTTATAACTATGTTCGAACACCTACTTGGCGCTTATTGTTGTTGTTGTTGACTGAGTACACTTTTAACGATATTCAGGTGTTGGTTTGGGCAGGGATTTGATTGATTGATTTCAGGATTTCATCATGAGCTGACATCAGTTAGGGGGAACCATTGGAAAACCTTGGAATAATAAACAGCTGTTTCGTCAGCCTAGTTTGGGGCTCTTCAGCGACAATACGCACCCACCACAGGAGGTTTGATGGATGCAAGACCATCCTAGTTACAAGGCCAGCAATCTCGTAGAGAGCATTCAGCAGCCACTGGGATCCTCAATCTCATGGCCACAACCCATGAATTCTAACTTGTATCAATTCACGGCTTCGCTCGAGACTGGCACTACTCTAGCCAGCATCATTGATGGCACGAGTATTTATCCTCGCACCCGACCTGCTGTTCTACGCCAGTGATCACGAATGTTTTCACTAGAATCCAGGTGACTATCTACCTACCTGAATAGGTTCAATCGCTTAGTGAACATCATATTAATATTCAACTTTTGGTTTGCAGGGGTTTGATTTGATTATTGACGGGATTTTGTTTTTCACGAGCTGACATCATCATCAGTTAGTAAAACATTGAAAAACCTGTCAATTGAATATTTTGCTCACACCATACACTATAAAAATCTCTAAGCGGGATAAGATATATAGCCGACAGAATCTTCACACTGAAAAATATGGGATAATTATAATTTTGATTCCTTTGAGGTACAAATCATCTGTGATCAGAGTCTACGCACATTTTCCAGAAGGAGCGACAGTCTTCTACTGACCCTCGCCAACGATAACCTATGGCTATGTAGTCCAGCGTTGATTTGGTGATTGAGGTCGCCAGGTTACACAGTGTCTTTCTTTGTGCCTAAAGTTTGTGCTGACTAGAAATAGTTGATTACCTGAGCAAAACTGTAGAAGATAATCACCGTTGTCAGTTCGTCGGCATGAAAAGATTAGCTGTCTTTGATCATAGCTGCCTGCATCCTATCTCACGTGTGAAGTGGTGAGCAATATTGAGGTTAGGCGTCGAGTGCTGGGTAAGGAGGGAGGGGAAATCAATCGACGAGGCTGTGAAATTGCATCGAGTGAGATGGTTAGGAAATGTGTTATTCATGTCCAGCCATCACCTTCCTCGACAACGGGTAATGTTAGCTGATATAGGGTCAGGCTGGAAAAGAGCTAGCTACGGTCAAACCGAGACATGGCTTCATCAGTCAATGAAATCTACAACAGTTAATTCAAGCCAGCCAGTCACGTAGGAAGGTGTAGACTTCCTGGCTGGCTGGTCAGGGTCCTCAGGACGGTAAAAACCAATGAAGGCTGGAAACAATTGGTGATATGGCTCAAAATCCTCGTTCTCAACGGCTAGCGGAGATGCATCCACTCCTTGTGACTTATGATTTCCAATGAAACTATATTGTTCTTCGTTATTATTATTCTTTTTGTCTCATATCCCTGTCTGCTTATTTCTACTAGTACAAGTAGTAGTAGTAGTGCTCATAGTATATCTAAATAATATTGATTTTTACATTCCAGACACCTAATAATTATCAATTTATCTACTCATCATTTATTATCATGTGATAAGATGTGACCAGTACTTAATCTAATAGACAATCTCAATTGATTGATTGACTAATTGACTAACGCATTATTGACTGACTGATAAAACAGCTCACTCGGTCTCATAACTAAGAAAAAAACTATAATAGATTGTGTTATATATCCTTATCGTTTGATTAAGTTCTTAACACATTGCTGTTTTCTATTTGTACTTTTTGTAATCTCTTATTCATCTTATATAAATGCTTAATGTCTGCTTCTCAATGTCGCCTTGTGTGTACGCATATGTATGTATGTATGTGTGTACAGTACATGTAGTTGCTGTCATCATTTCTGGACATTGTCTTCCGATTATCTATCTATTGGAGTGGAGCTGTGTGGGACAATTTCTTTACTTTTTCATTTCTATTGATTATGGCGAAAAGTTTTATGGGTTTCTTGTCTGCAGCATATCATTATTATTATTATTACTATTATTATTATTTTGGATAATACATAGACGTTGTGTGTTTGAAATAAGGTGGTGGTTGTTGTTGGACATTGTATGTTGTATGATGGTGGGTGTATGTTGTATGCGTGTTTCATTCTGGGGAATTTTTTAAGGTTTTTATGTGCTTCTCTTCTCATACATTATAATTATAATTATTTTTATTATAGTAATGATTATTATTACATTATTCCTCACTGTGTTAATAATACCATTAATTAAATATAATAGATATAGGTGATTACTTGTAAAGGAAATGAAATGAATTTTCTTTCTCTGTCAGCTGACTGTCTGTCTAATCTGCCTAGTCAGCCTAGTCACTAGTCGAAAGGAAGCATGGTTCTCACGTATGTATGTGTGCATACATGTGTACATAAATGAAGTATTAGTAGTCAAGCTATGGAGACAGACAGTCAAATGAGAATATATTTTTAAGAGATCATGTGATTTTTGCACTTGACTTATGCAGTATTGTGGTTATAAACAGTTAGTGTAAAATTATTATTATTATATCCTTTAATTCCTAGAGGAACATAGGGCTTCAGCCACGCGTCTCCGTCGCGTTTGGTTCTCTGCTAGAGTTTTCACCTGGCTCTCAAGTCAGTCCACATACTTCCATGTCCTCTTCACATGACCTCCTCCATGTCACCCTTGCACTGACGACCAACTCACCGCTTCCCTTTCGAGGTTCCACTCGAGTAATGGCTTGTCTAGTGATGTTACTTGATGGTTTCCTCAGAGTGTGGCCAGTTAATCCAACCCCATTTCTTCCTGCTTATTTGTTGCACAATTGGTTCCTGCTGAGTTGGTTCGCTCATTGCCAGAGATCCCCCTGTTGGTGATCTTTTCTGGCTAGCCATCTGATCTTGAGTATTGAGCGAAGACAGCTATTGATGAAGGTCTGTGGTTTGCTTGAGGTGCTCTTTATGACATGGCGCCAAGTCTTTGATCCGTATAGTGAGTAGTACTGACTTCTTCACATTTGAGTTGAAAATCCGGATCTTATTTTTGATGGTGAGTGCTGTTGACCTCCACACAGACTTGAGAGTAATGAAAGCTTATCTTGCTCACCCTTGATGTTATCCTCATCAGTTCCGTCCGTATGGAATTGAAACGGTGCTTCTCTAGGTTCACTTGGTGAAGGAGAGATAGTATCTTCCGGTCACAGTCATAAATAAGAACAGAGCCAACTTCTGGCCAGTACACACGTCCTTTGCTTGGTATCCGTTTCTGCAGTACATCGACTGACTTAATTGCAGAATGTAGTTGCTGTGATGACCCCATATCTAAAATAACTTCTTTCTCAACAGAAGATAAGTTTGTACATATAGAAAGGATTGTTTTTCCTTCCTAATTTGTATTCTTTAACAGAAAAGCAAATCCAAAAATCCTACCTACTAAATGTTTTGCTTTTTACGTGTTAAAATTACTTTTGATCAGACTTGAATACGGCGTTGGTGGCACACCTCATGTGGTCCACGGTTCGATTGAGATCACTGGCCACAGATTCACTCCACAAACCTTGCTAAGCCAGTAATAAGACTGGTAAACAGGGAAGGTTAGGGGCATGAGACAGGCTAGCAATCCCATTCTGTAAAAATAATCACACCACTGCTACATGGAACTTCAGACTTGACGCTCTAGCTTGAACCCCCCCCCCCTTCTATGTTCCACTTGGAATGTAAAGGAGTAAAAACAGAAAAAGAAAAACAGACTTAAGGACACTAACTGTCGTATAATAAAACAAGCCAATTGTGTGCCTTCTCACGCACTTGTGTGTGTGTGTGTGATTGAAAATATATCTTAGAAACGTGGATTATGTAATTTTTGTTTTATCTTTCTTTTGCTTGTAATGATATTTATTCTACAAGACAAATACAGAACAGATTTTCTTACTTTCTAATTTTCATTTTTTAGAATGAATACCATTCATATTCAAAGCTCTAACTAATTACAAAGGAATGCAGATATATATATATATATATGTGTCTGTCTGTATGTTGTGTATAAGCTGAATGAGAGTGGTTGCTTGTTGTTGCTTGTGTCTTATCCTTATGAACACATAAGCATACTGAGAACTTTAACTGTGTACATGTAATTAGAATCAAATTGTGTTTTTTTCGCGTATAGAGTCCATATTTACTGTTTCTTTGATAAGTTGTGTATGCATGTATGTGTGTGTGTGTGTGTGCGGGTATTAACATATCGGTAAATTAGATGGAGGTATGACACATTAGCCTAAACACTCGACTTTTTTGAACACTAACTACCGGATTCAAGTCCTACTCTACACGTGCCTCAGTCTGCGCAGCTGACTGTGTAGTAGCTCACATCCTGGTACATCAAACATCTATTTTTGGACAACTGATTTTAAACATACATTTTGCTACGAAGATCGCATTAGTAGCTTGAAAATCCTCATTGAGTCATATGAAAAAGAGAAGACGTTCAGCAACGAGACTTCTTCCGCCGGTGAATTCACTCACATAGCGCTGTACAATCGCATTTATATATAATTATTTGTGTGTGTGTGTGTACATGAGGTTTGTCAAGTTTAAATAATTGATCAGCTAATACAAGAATAATCTAATAAAGTAACAAGGTTAGTTAGACGGCAACTACTGACTAATAATATTATTGACTAAAATGTTTCAACTTAGGTCAGGTTAACAACAGAGTTAATTAGAGGTAGAGACTAAGTAGAAGTGGGGTAGACAATAATGCCATTAAAATTAGAACTGAAATTAAGCAAATAAGTTGGATGACGCAACACAAATGACTAGAAATTGAGCGTTGATCAAGTCAGTAACAGTGCTAGTGAGATGTAGAAATTAAATGAGTTGGGGGCCGAGAACAAGAAAGTTGAAAACGTAAAATATTACAATTGACAAGACAAAATAATACTAATGAAGAGACAGAGGAGAAAAAAGATTAGGTAGAATTTACTTGTTGGGTAATAAGATAGATTAACTCCATTTCAAGTTTAGTGATTGAACGAACTTCTTTTATATGCAGAGTTCAGGGCTTAGTAAGTGAATTGCCATTGCTTCTGCAGTTTAAAGAAGTGTGATTCGTACACCTTTAGGAAGACTACTTCTTACTCTGTATACGACTTTGAAATTTGTTTGGGGTGTAGCTTGGTGTCCGGATTCTATCAGATGTTCTAAGATAGAGCTGCGGGAACATCGTTTTTCTTCTTTGTAAAACCATGTTGATAAGTGTTCAGTGATACGTTTAGAAAGCGAACGCTGGGTACGACCGACATACCTGGCTCCACACGAGTAGGTGAATTGGTAGATACTTACTTACTTACTTTACTTCGGCTATCTCCTACGGGAGGATGAGCCGGCTTCATAAACCATGAAGTTTCATGGGAATTTGGTACGAGTGATGTCCCCAGCATCGCTCGGCCTTTTGTTTGAGAGTGCAGCTCTAGCCTTTACACAGCCAAGTGTGACCTACAAGGCAGTAGGAGTGGAGTAAGGAGTCCACTATCCATTGGCAGCCGGTGACCGGAGTCCGGTTCATTCGCCTTTTTGAATGGGGCCAGTCATCCAGGGCATCCAATAAGCCCTTTGTCCAAACGTCTGCCGGTGAGCTTCATACGCCAGTCGTTGGAGGTTTGGAATCAGGATTTAGCCATCTCCCCTAGACTGTCATCCAATGGACAGTCAACCCGGTGAAGAGCGCCGGCATCCGCTTTTGCCCTCTCACTTTGGTGAAAAACACCTCCGCCACGTGAAGGCAGTGAGTAGGACTTCCTCAGGAGAGGCTATGTAAGACGCCCGGTCATATGGGAGCATTTCAAGAGGTGTACGGAGGGGTGGCCAACCCGCAGCGCAAGACACCCACCCCCGACCATCCTGAGGCTTTGGAGGCACATTGATGATGCCAGCAGTGCTGGCTTATCCTTCACGTTCACATGAATCATAGGTTTTGTGGAGAAGGTTAGTCGTAGTTCAGCTGCGAAGAAAGTTTTCTTAAGTGAGCGCGACAGTCGATTTTTTAGTGTTTCCGGAGATATATCTCCATTGAATTGAAGGTTCATGTAGAGTAGTTTTTTCGGGATGCTAAACATGGGCTATAAATCGTTTTGGATAACCATTCTCCACGAGGATTCTCTTGAGATTGTTCAGTTCATCTTCTAGGTTGTCCGGGGTGCACATTCTGCGAACTCTGTAGCTAATTGAACGGATCAGGTTTCGTTTGGTGTGTATAGGGGTACCCAAGATCGCATTGTACATTATCTAAAATGTATATTAATCATCACTTGGAATCAAACAGTTCTATTGCTTTATTATCCAGCGTCTATTTCTTGTGTACATAATTCTGTCGTCTTAAAAGTCAGTCATAATCTTAATAGCATAGAAATTATTTTATTGTTTTTTATTATTCCTTTAGGTCCCCAGTGGACCATAAAGCTTCGACAACACACCTCTATTTTATCTTGTTCTTTGAAGTCCTATTTCATATATTTATTCCCCTTAATGAATTTGAACAAAGCAAGAACTACAGTTTTTGCAGAATAAAGTGGTACCATCGTTACTTATTTCGTTGCCTTTTCGTCATCTGCTTACAGGCAAAAGACATTCATTATTGAATATATCTACAGAAACAATTTTAACATACTTGAGAGAGAGAGAGAGAAATTAGAGGAAGAATGTGAGTTTCTTGAAAAGATGTTAAAGAGCAATGGGTGGGGGTACCCTCAAAGGTTCATCAACAAGTATGGAAGATCTGAAGTCATAAGTGTAAAACAAATCACAGTGGAAAAAAAGCCAGTCTACGTTCAGCTTGATTATAAAGGTGAAAATATTGCAGTGATGATCAACAGAAGGCTGACTACATCACTAGTCATAGCGTATCCTGCAGCTAAGCTCGTCCCCGTCTATTGAACAACTTGCTCTGCTTTGGTGCAATCAAAAATCGATAGATATCCTTCTTATGTTACCTCCAACTGTGTATACAAATTTACATGTATCTGTGGGAGCAGTTACATTGGAAGGACAGAAAGAAGGACATATCTACGATTTTCTGAACATGTACCAAAAGGCTTATGTCTGATGGGAACAAATGCTTTAAACAGTGCCATCGCCAGGCATCTCTTTGACACGGGTTATGAGGTGGATGTGGAAAAGTCGTTCAAAATTATCAATAAACAAAAGAGCTCAATTTTCCTTAAGTTTGCTGAAGCCATTTCCATCAAGCACCTTAAACCTGATTTATGCGTCCAGAAAGAAGCGGTTATCAGCCTTTCTTTGCCCAGCCTGGTAACTGGATATTTTTCATCTCTCTTTCATCTGGATGCGTAGTAGTGAAAAGTTTCTATTGTGTGTGATTATTATTGTTCGGAATATATTGGTTGATTTTTGTTTAAAATGAACTCTGTGCAAGTATGTCAAAATTGTTGTTGTAGATATATTTAATAATGTCTTTTGCCTGTAAGCAACTGACGAGAAGGCAACGAAATAAGCAATGATGATACCACTTTATTCTGTAAAAACTGTAGTTCTTGTTTTGTTCGAAGTCCTGTTTAATCTGACCTCACTATGCTCATATGCTCTCATCCTCTCCTCTTCACATGACCTCTTCCATATCCCCTGGGGACTATAGCCGAAATTGTTGTTTTCCCCATTCGGGTTCCACTTGAGCAATGGCTTGGTGTCTAATGTGTGTGTGTGTGTGCCCGATTTATTCCCTTAGTCTTCTACATATTTCCTAGACAACTGATTCTTTCTTCGTTCGTTCATTTGTTTTAAAAGTTCCCTAATGCTCGTGGTTTTTGTCGACACCTGATCTTCCGTATGCCCCAGAAGGTAGTGTTTGATTTATTATTTATTAATAAAACGGGTTGCTTTTATTAATTTGAATAAAGAAAGAACGAAGTGATTTGTTAAATGAAACAGATGGAGGCATATATTGAGAAAACAGATAATTTTCAAGTATTGGTTTTGTAGGGATTTTGTTTGATTGTATGGAGGATTTCACCATATCAGCTGATATGGTATAAATGAAAATTCGATAGTATTGAGGGAATGTTTGCTGTTTAACTCAGACCACTTTGTACTAGCCACTCACGTGACAGCTTTTATAACCTTGAACTGATTTATCAATTTTCCTACCCCACACTTTACAAATCTATTATGACGACTAATCACCACCATTGTCTCCCGTTTTACAATATTTTGTAATCAATTTCAGCCTAGCACATTTGTCACACACAAATACGACCATTTATTTTGACACCTCATAACAAACCTGTTATTCTGCGTTAAACAGAATGTATCTGCCGCATAACTGGCCTTTATTGTAATGACGACAAATATTATATTTTATAATTGTAAGAACCTGAAGAGAAGTTATTGAAAAGAATATTCTTCGTTCAGATTGACTTTTAATTCATAATATGGGAATATTTCACACGAAGTGATTTGCACGATAACACGAGCTCGTCTTATTTCGTGAATTGTCCCCCACTACGTACATCCTTAATAAATCAATTGTATGTTACGAAATGCTGTCTGGATATACCTTTTAAAATGATTTGAAGCTATAGATAGATAGATGGTGTAAGTAGACAATTATATAGTGTTAAGAGAGTAACCATTTATACGAGTAATTAAACAAAGAGGTGGAATTCAGATTTGTCTTGGAAACAAGGATGGACTAGAGACAAAATACACGAGAGAACAACAGAGTTAATTAATGCATATTATGGTGGAGAAAGTGTTCAGTTCAGGAGGAGGGTGGGTGGAGGTGAATAGTAAAGTAAAATTATTATGAAATAGGTAAAATTTAATTGAAAAGATTTGGAAACTTAACTTAATAGTGAGTTGAACTCACTGAGTGAGTGAGTGAGTGAGTGAGTGAGTGAGTGAGTGAGTGAGTGAGTGAGTGAGTGAGTGAGTGAGTGAGTGAGTGAGTGAGTGAGTGAGTGAGTGAGTGAGTGAGTGAGTGAGTGAGTGAGTGAGTGAGTGAGTGAGTGAGTGAGTGAGTGAGTGAGTGAGTGAGTGAGTGAGTGAGTGAGTGAGTGAGTGAGTGAGTGAGTGAGTGAGTGAGTGAGTGAGTGAGTGAGTGAGTGAGTGAGTGAGTGAGTGAGTGAGTGAGTGAGTGAGTGAGTGAGTGAGTGAGTGAGTGAGTGAGTGAGTGAGTGAGTGAGTGAGTGAGTGAGTGAGTGAGTGAGTGAGTGAGTGAGTGAGTGAGTGAGTGAGTGAGTGAGTGAGTGAGTGAGTGAGTGAGTGAGTGAGTGAGTGAGTGAGTGAGTGAGTGAGTGAGTGAGTGAGTGAGTGAGTGAGTGAGTGAGTGAGTGAGTGAGTGAAAATCAAAGTCAAGATTGATTGGAATGTTATGCAGGAGAACAAAATACAAAAGCACGCGAATGAAACAATTATGGTTTTCAGTGTAGTGAGAGACTATTTCTTTTCAATGCACCTTTATTTCTATTTTCCATCCTGATGGATACTTTTTCTCCTTTGTGTGCGATGAACAGATAAAAACTGGTTTCTTTTCAATTATTTGAGGTTTCGATCTTGGTGGTTCTTCCTTCTCATATTTTGATATAGACTTCCGAGGGTATCAATTTTCGATAAGGTTTTTTTCGATAACTGCGATTTCCTTCTCGATCTTATCTTTTGAACACAACGTTCTAGCTCAACTAAAGAACGTTTTCACTTGGCTGTGTTTGCAGCTTATCGGGCAGAAACTGAGATAATTGAAGTTTCCTGTAGATGGATTTTTCAATTGTCGCATCATTTTTCCTTTTTATGATGAGATCTAGGAAGTGAAACTGATTGTCATGTTCATGGTCCATTTTAAATGCTATGTGAGTGTTAACCACATTGAGGTTTTCGAACATCGTGGATGCGTGATCCATACTGTTGTAAACCACAAGTTTGTCGTCAACATACCTGCAGTAATAGGTGATCGTCTCTATTTCCGACTTTATTCGTGTCTGTTGACGATGCGCCATGAATATATCCGTAAGAATAGGACCCAAAGGTGAACCCATAGCCACCCCGTCAATTTCCTGATACATTTAGTTAGTAGTTCGGAACTGGTCGTTCTTTTTACAAAGAAGTAATAATTTTCATAGCTCCCTTTCAGGAAGAGAGAGTAGTTCAGATTACTGGCATATGATTCTCACTTTCTCTTCAATAAGTATGCTAGTAAACATTGAACAAACACCGTATGGTACAGGATGTTTGTCTGAAATGTTCCGTTGGTCTAATTCTTGTGAGAATTGGATGGAACCTTTGATAGTGTGGACTGCCAACATTTGTATAATTGGTTTTAACTTTTGTGCTAACCACCTACCGAGTTTATGGAAAGATGATTTCAATAATGGCAATATAGGTCACAATAGCAAGTCAGGTTTGTGGATTTTGGGTTCATCATATATGAACTATAGGCCTGAACCCTTGCTTTTAGGTCATTATACGTGCTGTTGTCGATTAGTCCTTCTTTTAGCAGTTCTTTGAGGTGCCTGTTTACTTTCTTTTCGAAGGCTATTATTGTTGGGTCGTTTTTTGAGAGAAGAGCGTCCAGTATATTTATTCTCTGAGCATATCCCTAAAAGTTTCCGTTTCCAAGGCAGCAAAGCATCCATACGGGATATAAAGTGGAAATTAGTAAGGCTTTTCCAAATAATCAGTACAGGAAGAAAAGCATGGCTACTTCGATTCGCAGAAGTCATTGCCTTGCAAAAAACTTCAACTCAACCTTTGCATACAGTAAGCGAATTCGACTAATCTCTCACTACCCTGGTAACCATAATTGTTTCGTTCATGTGTTTTTGTGTTTTGTTCTATTGCACAACATCTCTCTCAGTCTTCATTTTGATTTTCACTCACTCATTCACTGAGTTCAACTCACTATTGAGTTGAGTTTTCAAATCTACTAAATTAAATTACTTTATCTATTTTACAATAAATTCACTTCACTATTCACCTCCACCCACCCTCCTCCTGAACTGAACTCTTTCTCCACCATAATATGCATTAATTAACTCTGTTGTTCTCTCGTGTATTTTGTCGCTAGTCCATCCTTGTTTCCAAGGGAAATCTGAATTCCACCTCTTTGTTTAATTACTCGTATAAATGGTTACTCTCTTAACACTATATAATTCATCTACTTACATCATCCCTGGAATGATGTTTCTTATACCCGACCAACAGCAACAAAAATCAGCATCAACAGGAGAGAGAGAGAGGTTTGAAAGAGGTTACTTCCTTCTTCACTTAAACTGGGATGCACGGTTTCAACCACAAACAAAGTGGCACGGATGAAGATGGCAAGAGACTAGCCAGAATCGGAAAGGCATAACAGACCTTCATAAATCTGAAATCGCTTTGGAAATCTTCTGAACACCTTCGCCTTAGCATAATGAACGAGATTTGGATTTTAAACACCAGAGTCAAGTCAATCCTTCTATACAGGTCAGAAACTTGGCCAGTATGTCAAAAATGGTCAGTCAGAAAGAATCTGAAACAAGAAACTGCGCATCGGAAAAAAACCAACGAAGAGTCGATTGCTCAGCAAATATATATGGGAGAAAATGGAGGAGACCGTCGAAGGACATCTCGTGTAATGCCAGAAAATCGCTGGAGTAAAATCGGAATGACGAATTGGTCATAATCATAATAATACTTCCTATCTATAACTTGAAATCATTGTGAAAATTATATTTGAAGGAAGAGAACACGAAGTTCAGCAAAGGTATCTGTCTTCTCGGCGATTTCATTCTCAAAAGCTGTACAATTGCATTGATATAGATTAGTTTACATGGATACAATTATTATTATTATTATTATTATTATTATTATTATTATTATTATTAGTTTAATTCCACATAGTAACGAAGGTGATAATAATTGTCAACTGGATATGGCAGTTCGAAGGTACGAATATAGATTACAAGGGGCTTAGAGACAAGAAATTGACTAGGATTAGAAAACAGTTACAACGTATGCAAAAATTAATATTTGATAACTGGAGAAATAATTTTAAGTCAAATAGAAGAAGGTGATAATTGTTTTCAACTTGATATGAATTACAAGAGGCTTAGAAACGCAGGGGATATAACGAATTACAGGTGTGAACAAAATTTTCAACTTGAAATGTTAGTTAGGAGGTGTGAATATAGACAGATTACAAGAGGCATAGAAACAAAAGGAAATTACACAGGGATTCGAATATAATTGTAAAATGGTTATTCTAAACGGGGATTACAAGTGTGTGATCAGAAGGAGCTTGGTAGCAAACTTAAAATAACTAGATTTTTATAACTGAAAATTTGAAATAACAATAATAATTGTATCCATGCAAAATAATCTATACAAAAATGCGATTGTACAGGTGCTTTTGAGAATGAAGTAGCCGAAAAGACAGATATATTTGCTGAACTTCGTGTTCTCTTCTTTCTTTCCACGAACTGAAAATTATATTTGTAAAATCTCAGCGAAATCGAAGTCAGTAATGAGAATTTATTTAGGATGTATGCGGTTGAAGAGCATCCATAAAATAAAATGTGCTCGTATTATCTTGCAAATATATTTTTCTTCTTTCTGTATTCAAAATATTATTAATTTATTGGCAGGGTTGAAAACATGAACTATTAACAAATAACACAAAATTCATGTGGAACAACATGATGACTTGATGTAGGATCGTTTTCATAAAAATAGTTATCATTCCTTGTATATGAGGAAAACTCCTTCGTCTTATTGTCGTTGTTGTTCTTTGTTTTTGTTTTGTGGTTTCACCTTCCAATTTATCACAAGTTTCTCTAAAATCCAAAAAATCTGTAACATGAACAAACATGAAATTATTCTGCACATACCTTGTAATTCACCACCACCCCACCCACCCGCCTTTGACAAATCTGTACCACTTATGGAGAGAGAGAGAGAGAGGGAGGGAGTAGATCAGCCTCACTTTGACACATTATGAATAAACATGTTTTAGGCAAGCTAGTAAAGAAACTGTAACGAATTTGTTTCTTTTTTTCATTTTACTTACAAATTGTGATACACTTCTTAATTTAAACAAATCGGGGTATGGAAAACAATACCATAGTTGTGTTATACCCTGTCACCTTCTATTTGAATGTCCAGTTTAATGAGTACAAATATGAGGGTTAAGAGTTTGCATTTTATTAATAATAATAATTTACTATATTCCAAAAACAGTACTTGTGATACAGAATGGAATTTTCACAATATTGCATCTAATTTTATTGAATTTGAGATTTTCTCGTCGATTGATTGGACCGAAGTGCTTTGTCTCTCGTGGCCCAAGTGGTCCAGTGGATAACGCTTTGGCGTTTGAAACTATGGGTACTGGGTTTGAGCCTCGGTGGGAACATCATCACTCATTGAGAAATGCAGGTACATCCAGATGACGAGTCCCAAATAGGACGAAATGCGCATCCTGGATTCCACTGCTAGTCACCATCCACCAGTTAAATTGTATCTAATTTCTTCAAATTATAAATACAATTAATCACACAGAAAATTCTCTACATTAGCAATAGGAGTAATGTCAAAAACATGCAGCATATAAAATGGAAATAAGAATAATAATGATAACAGCTAAGGTAATGATAAGAATAATACAAATGAAAATTGCTGTGGGCTTGTTTCACCCAGTATTGTCGGTGCTGTGTAAAAATCCTAACATGTTTAAAAATGTTGAATATAATGTTCTCTTTACATAATATGGTGAGGGGAAAAACAAAGATTACAGAAGTCATAGAGATAAGTTGGTATTTGCAATTATGAGAGTAAAACAAACAAAGAAGCAACAGGACCATAAATATAATAGAAATAATAAAAGTAACACTTGAAGGTATATAAGGATGGATGGATGGAGGAAATTGTTTTTATTTGCTAGATGAAAAAAGGTTAGTTAATTCTTGCGTGACACTATTTTCATCACATAAAATACGTTCCAAGGATGGTATCATAGAATTCTTATACTTAGACGTGCGAGCATACTCTTTTCTGAAGTTACTCCTTGTTCTACCTGAGGAGATGCAAGGTGAAAGCTGAGGGTAAAGCGGATGCTCCAAGTCAGACAAATCCCTCTAGCGAATTTGTTGCATGAAGTCAAGTGCCTATCGACAACAACGTTAACTATGTGGTCCACTGGGACACCACTCACCCTACTGACAGTCTTCAGCATTCTAAGAATTGTGACATAGTCCTTTTCAGGCAAACCAGGAAAGAATAAGCAAGGGTGAACAATAAAGGAGAATAGATGGGATGCAAGTGTTTCTGAACTGTAAGAGGAGGGGTCAAGTTATACCCGAGTGCCTTAACTTCTTAATGTAAAATGTCAAGCGGAATATTTTACTGGAGATCGCTAAGACATGGGAAGACCAGGAGAGATCAGAAGAGAGAATAAGTCCAAGATACTTAATTTCTGATTTGATTCCTATATCATTGTCGTCAATCTTACCACCTGTCATGAGAATTGATGACTTCTTTTAACTGTCTTTTACATCTTAAGCTGAAATCAACAGTTTGACACTTAGAAGGATTCAGTTTAAGACCGTTAGACTCAGACCATTTACTGTTAAATCATCATCGTACTTCACAGTTGTTTTACTCTAATATTTTGTGTTCATATATTTATCGAAATGTAGTGATGCTAGTGGCTTGAAGTTTTAGCGGCTTATACATGTTGTTCTGGACTAAGTTACTAACCATATGATTACATCTGAACCATGAAGCACAGCATAGATTGTCTAGTTTCAGTCTCTGTGGTCACCGCAACCATATAGTTAAACAACGTGTTAAAATAGACCTATGTTACAGATACTTGCATAACTTGCCTCCAACTTTACTTTTCATTCTCTTCTTTCACTGTCTCTCTCTGTGTTCGACGTTGACAGTAATAAGATGTTACAACTTAGATGATTCTTACACTGTAAAGTCTAGCTGGTGTGTAACAACAGAAGAAAAAGGCCAGGCAACAGATCGTTTATTGACAAAATCAACAGATATTTGAAGATTTTTATGAATATTATTGTTAGCGGCTATGAAACGTCTTGTGGTTGCTTGTCTTTTTCCTGAAGGTTATTCTCTACTGCTTGCGACCGTTTCTCAGAAAGTTAAGCCATATATCTACGAATCGTATTTGTACACGTTAAGTCTGCTGTAACTGGTTGGTTAAGCTTTGTTATTGTTTTTTTCAGGGCTCCGATTCCGGCAACAACATTGACGTAAATTGCTGTCGAGAACTTTGGCTTGCAATCAGCTCTCACCACACTGTCATTTAAATTTAAATCCTCCTTCCTTTGCGTTCCTACTTGAGATTTGAATTTTTACTAGCAGTTGTGTTTTTCTACGGGGTGGGATATCTACCCTCACTCGTAACCTTTCCCTTTTGTTTGGACTGTAAGCGGCTAAGAGAGGGGTAAAGGTCTGCGCCAGCTGGAAATCGAATTCGGAACCACGTGTATGGTTGGCCAGCAGTCTACTGCTGAATCATCGGTGCACCTCCGAGTTCTTATGGTCATCTGGATATCACTAACTCTTCAAGGAAAGTGTATACGACTGATTTTTTCTTCATTTATCCGACATAGTTAATTAACCAGGTGACAGTGTCTCCTTCTCATGTACACTGCATGTTCAACCGATGGGACAAATTCATTATAAACTTATCGGGATTTTACTGAAAATGATTTCAATTGTGATAATCACCAGCACATGATTTCAACGATGATTTCAGTTTAGTGCCTCCTCATCTCTGTAAGTTACATATAGTTTCAGGTAGTCATCAAGTAGCTATTGGCATAGGGTTTTGTATACTTTATGGCGCTCGTCAGCAAGACATACTTATAACCTCGAAAGGACTAATTTCCTCTTAGATATCCAAATAGTTATCACTTGTATACTTCACTCAGAGATGTTAACTCTAAATTGTTCAATTCTAGGATTGACCTATTATTACACGGTGGGAATAGATACACACCGCTTTCCATGTCTATGTACATGTTTATTACTTGCTTAGTCGACGAAGTCATAGAATATTTCTGAGTCTAGATACTTTGGAAGCTATCGAATCTTGGATATACTTCTATGCACAAATTTTGGTATTTAAATAGAAGTAGTTATGTAGTTTATAGTGATCAAGATGATGATAATAGTGTGGAGAGTTCTGAAGACGATGATAAAGAACTAAATTGGATGAACTAGAAAGGACTTAGTTTCAGTGTGTCTGTCTGTCTGTTTGTTTGTTTTCAGCATAGAACTTAGCAACGATGTACTCCAGTTCAAGTCGCCACACTCTCCCTTTGTAGCACACAAAACAAGAGAAGAAAGTATAAGAAATGTATAAAATAGAAACAGTAAACAGAGATGTGAGACAAAGGAATAGTAATAACGAAGAACAGTATAGTTTCATTGGAAATCAAAAGTCACAAGGAGTGGATGCATCTGCGCTATGCATTGAGAACGATGAGTTTGAGCCATATCACCGATTGTCTCCAGTGACCACTGGTTTCTACCGTCCCGAGGACCTCAATGAGGAAGTATACACCTTCACACGTGGCTGACTTAAACTAACTGTTGTAGATTATTTTATTTATTTATTTTTTTTTTATTTTTGACTTACAGCTTGATTCCACACTGTATTTTCGGTACAAGTATGGAATTTTCAGCGTGGATATCGGTAGCCCAAATTTTGCAGGCCGACCATAGACATCAGGTGTGCGCCGGCGTGGGCTCGAACCCCGGACCATGTGATTTCATTGACTGATGAGGACATGTTTTGGTTTGACCGCAGCTAGCTCTAGCTCTTTTCCAACCTGATCCTATATCAGTCAGCTAACATTACCTGTTGTCGGGGGAAGCGATGGCTAGACAGGGGTGCGTAACACAGGTTCTAACCATATCAAACAATGTAATTTCACAGCCTCATCGATTGATTTCCCCTCCCTCCTTACCCAGCACTCGACAGTCGCCTAACCTCAATATTGCTCACCCGATTAAAGCATTTCACACAGGAAATAGAATGCAGGCACTTAAGATTAAAGACAGCTAGCTATCCTTCTCATGTCTTCCACACTCTCAGCGAACTGCTGAGCAGTACACCCGCCCTTTGTTCGATAGCCAGTCGGATATCATGTCTACTTAGGCAGAGATGGCGTAAACTGGCATTCGCTAAACGAGTCTTCTGTATCTGTGCTGAGATTTCGTCAGAGATTAACCCGTTGGCGCTGGCTGGTGGTACTTCCCAAATAAGCATAGTGGTAAACGTGCTCTACCACTTCACTCCCTATTTCTAGAACACTAGTTATAGTGAAGCCAGCAAAGGCGGTAGCTCGTAGCCTGTTGAAAATGTTATTCGTGACGCGCGCAGTCCAAGTTTCTGACACATTTAGAAGAAATAACGGACTTAACATCGGTGCTGAGAATCCAAATCTTGTTCATTATGCCGGCTGAGTGTAGTGCAGAAGATTTCCAAATCGATTTCAGATTTTTTGAAGGTCTCTCTCACCTTTCCAATTCTGGCCGCCTCTGACATCTTCATCCGTGCCGTGTGTATGTGTTTGAAAGAATGCTTCCTAGTTAACTGAAGGAAGGGACCTCTTCCAAGTTTCTCCCGTTGATGGTGATTAGTGTTGGTTGTTGTTGTTGCTCTGTCTTCTCTATGTTCACTTGGAGTCCTGTCTTCGCTGCTGACCTCTTCAGCCAATATGTTGGTTTCCGCCTGCCTACAAGTCTTCAAGTTTGCGTGACATTGCGTCAACATTGATCATTCACACACGGAAATACCGATCTTCTAGAGTCTTTTTTTATCGGTGATCCAGAGTATTCTGATGCATTCAAAGAAGCATTCGTTATTTCGTGTTAATGTAGGAGAGTACATTTAAAAAAATCTTTGTCGTGATTGATTCCAACATATTCAACTATATTAATAATAATAATAACAATAATAAGGTGTAGTTAAAATCATTAACAGTTCGATATTGAACCATCTGATGCAAACCTGCCACAAAGGCAGCCACCATTGAAGAATCCTTCTCTATAATCTACCGAGTGCCTAATAAATTGCCAAAAACATCGAAGCACCACATGCTACAAACAGCACAGGCTATTGCAATTTGCCTCAAACAACCAGTGGTCTGTGTTGAAAAGAAGCCATTGCAGCCCCTACTACTGCCCTGGCCAGCCCGCAGTAGAGACTATAAATTCATGAATTTGTAATTTTATCTTTCCTAATTTTTCTGACATTCAGTGTGTAGTGTTATGTTGATGCTATCTAGCTGTAATCTATCAATGTTATTGATTCGATGTTATTTAAACGGCATTAATGTTGTTCATAACACTAATTCATTCATTCATTCACTATAATGTACATATATAACTGTAGAACCTGATGAAGAGCAGGTTATCGAAAAGAGTACTCGCTGTTCAGTATCCATTCTTTTGTAAAAAAAATAGGAACATAGGGCTTCAAGCTAGTGGCTTGAAGTTTCTGTAGCAGTGTTTATTTTACAAGATGGGGTTGTTAGCTTCACACCCAACCTTTCCTCTTTACCAGGATTATTTCTGGCTTAGCGAGGTAAAGGAGTGCGTCTATGACGGGGGATCGAACGGTGGACCATGTGCATGATCGGAGAACGTCTTAACGGCTATGCCACCGACACACAATGAGCATTTTTAATCAGTTAATAATAATAACAACAATAATACTTTTTGAAATACTGTTACCTAATTTTTATTTTATTTTACTTTTTCATCTGTTATAATATAGAAATGGTCATAAATACACACATGAAAGTCGTAAACCGCACGCCTGTCATTTTTGTGATAAATCGTATAGTGATTCACGTTCTTTAAGACGACATTATGAAAATGCTCATCCAGAAGAGAATGAACGTTGGATGTTATTATGTCAAGCAACTAATGGGGATACAAGTGCTATATCAGTTGCAGCTGCTGCTGCCGCCGCCGCATTATTATCTTCCGCAGCAGCAACATCAACAACAAATTTAGAAACTGATCCATTACTTTTATCAGAATTATCCAATGTAGTATCATCTTCAACAACGACAACAGCTAGTGATGAAGGTAGTTGTAACACTGCATCTCCATTAGCATTGTTGAACGCTCTAAGTAATACTACTAATAATAATAATAATGCTTCCTCATCTGCATCAATCTCTTCATCAAGTGTAAATAAATTAATTGAATTAGGTCAACAAACTGGTCTTTCACCGGCTGCTTTAGTAGCCTTAGTCGCTTCAACTGGATCTGCATCTTCAAGTTTACAACGATTGGAACGTTCAGCATCCTCCTCCTCTTCTGTTGGTGGTGAGTCAGCGTTTTCTTTAAAAATAATTTGAATACAGATAACTTCCTTTGGTTTTAAACATTCTCTTCTGCATATTGTAACGACGGAAGACGACTGACTTGGTAACATAGGGAAGGTACATCCAGATGATGAATCCCAAATAGGATGAAGTGCCTTCTCCTGAGTTCCATTGCTAGCCACCATCAACCAATTAACTTCCAATTACATGCCCAGACATCGTTAAAGCATGTGCACAAGAAACCGACAGACATGTCAACCTGAGACCAAGCACTTTGGTCGAATCAATCGACGGGAAAATCTAAAATTCAATTAAAACCTAGGTGGATATTTTCACACTGTTATATCAAGTGTTTTTGATTCTATGAATCAGTGGTATTCTAGGAAACCAATTAGTTGGACTGCTTGCACAGATTCGAGATCACTTCCAGTTGGTTTCAGCTACAAATATCCCTCATGATTGTGTCGTGTCGCTGTCAATCCCGTTAGACATAAGTTCTAACCACACTGTTTGCTGACTGTTTATCCTGGCCCATGCCACCTGGTGAAGGAGAATACAACACTTTCAGCTGGTGAAAGGTGTATTTAATTGACGATGATTTGCAAAGAGTGTACAAGTATAAGTAGTACGAGCTCTTGTCCTTCAAAAAGTATATTGCCCACCATATACTTCAATCCGCACGGATAAGCAGCAAATTGATTGTTGACGGTGAAACCACTGAGGTTCAACTGAGTTAATGAACTTCTTCGTTCCCCTACAGTATATCTTAGTCTAAATGCCTATTTAGTTTTCTTTCCTTACACTGAATGTGGAAATACAAAATTGTCCCAAGTTGGATTGCTGCTCAGCGATTCAAGATCTTATGCTGTCATTCTTACCTAACAGTGTTTGTTTTGTAAATAATGGTAATAAATATTACCAAGACATCTATCATATGACACTTTATAGCATGGCGTTTTATTTTAAACTTTTAAAATCCTCCATCTGGATTGCTGTGTGGCAGGATACTGTTGCCTATTGTGATTTCTCATAAGAATATCTAAGACAAGCAAGGTGTTTTGTGTCACACTTGTACGTATAGCAATCACAGAATATCAACACAGTTTATTTTATGCGCAACTTTATTACTAACTAAACTTATAAAGATTAATCGCGTTGACTGAAAAACTAGATTGTACTGTGCAGTGTATGGTGTATATTCTATCACGTATACGATTCCCCCGACCGATAGCTGCTACTTTGACTTGGCGGTCGGGCTTGCACATCACGATGACCCAACAAGCTGCACTGGCTGGAACCAATGTTCCTGCAGGTTGTACTATGCCAGGAAGGTTGTTAAGATAGCGATTAGACTAAAAGCAGTTACCACCATTGTGCAAGAATCTTTCTGACACTATGCTGGGTGTCTGAGGGCAAAATCGGACTGCTGGGGAACAGGGGTGTAACAGGCCGCAGTGAGGTGTTTCCCTCAGATGACCAGTATGGAAGCCAACCAGCTATGCTGTCTCTCCACTCTGGAGAGAGAGAGAGAGGGTTAAGAAACGTTGACCCCAAAAATTGTACATCCCAACTTGCCCTACAGTGGTCCGTAACCGGCGGTAAGTTTACTAATACGGAACCAAACCAAGGAACTAGTTCATACAGGCCGTGTGTGAGCGACCAGCATCAAGCAGTTTTCCCTTGGGCTCTGTGGTCACACAACACGAACCCTCTTTCTGTTTCAGGTACCCGAAGAATTAATCAACTTCCACGGTGTGGGCAGCCGGGAAGTAACAACCGCCCACACACTTCCAAAAAACATAGGATATTACCAAGTGTTGGTTTTCAGGGATTTGATTGGTTTACAGGATTGATCACTAGCTGACATCAGCTACAGGACCTCCTGATTATCAGGCGACTTCATAGACACTGGCTGGTGGTTGATTTAAACACATATATATCACAAATTGGTAGAGGTTGAATTTCATGGACTTGTTGGGTCTGTCTAAGAGCTTGCCTCACAACCCCAGGGCTCCTGGTTTGGAATCCCAGTGAGGCTAGGACGAAACAGTTGCTTATCCAGTATTCTCTAATGGTTTTCCGACGGCTCTCTAACTGGTATATGATGATACTGTCTAGTGTATATCTATTACGATGTACATCTCTATAAACCTACTGTTTGTTATGCTAATGTGTTTTATTTATTTCTGTTATCTCTAAATGTTGATTGTGTAGATTATGTCATAGACTGATTGGTAATTATTACTATGTCAATTAGATATATCTGTGTGTACATATCTGGATTGTATTCTTTTACTTTTTATGATAAATTATGCTAATTAGATATGAGATAAACTGTGTTAAAACATTTTATTGTATGCCTAGATAATTTATGGCCCGTGTACATAAAATTTTACACATTCAAAAAACAACAAAGAATATGATTTTCTGTACATCTTTAGTGGTTACAAATTCTATTCGTCAATTATATATATATATGTTTTTCAAGAGTGGATTTATTCTTCAGGTTTGCCTATGGATTGATATCAGTTAGAGAACTATTGAAAACTAGTACTGTAACAACAGAAGACAAGGGCCAGGCAACAGATCGTTTTATTATGAAAATCAACACGTATTTATATATATTTCATATACATTATTACAGCTTATGCAAGTAGACAAGCGCAGTCATCTGATTGGTTGTTTATCAGAAGTTAGGCAGACAAACGCAGGCTTCGGATTGGTTGTTTAGGGATTCCTCGACAAATAGAGTTCTCTATCTGCGAATCATATTTTGCCACGTTAACTTTGCTGTGATTGGTTGTTAAATCAGCCTTGTACATATTTTCTCACGGCCTGCTCTCACCACACTCGTCTCCCCATCAAAGACTTGCGACCGAAGTCTGCTTGATCTTCTTGGTGCAGGCGTCATCGTTGGCTTGTCTCGCTGTATCCATTTCTGGAGCTCGCTGACGTTCACGCGCCTCTCATTGTTCGCTATTGCGACTGTGTCTGCGTAACCCCATCTCGACGTGATCATATGTGGTCCCACCCACTTTGGAAACTGTTTGCCTGACCCTGTCGAACATTCGTCGTTATTTCGGCTCACACTTTCATATGCTGCTTTCGCCCGACCTCCCAGCAGCGTTCCAAGTAGCAGCTCCATCGCTGACAGATCTTGAACGCCACTCAACTGCGCAGAAGCCTTGAAGTCCTGCCCGAAGATCCATATGTCTCCATCAAAAACTGCAGGACATAGGCTTTCCATTTGTCGGGATTCCTCGACAAATAGAGTTCTCTATCTGCGAATCATATTTTGCCATGTTAAGTTTGCTGTGATTGGTTGTTAAATCAGCCTTGTACATATTTTCTCACGGCCTGCTCTCACCACAGTACTGGATTACGGAAAGACTGTTTCATCCTAGTTTAAGACTCATTGGCATTACAGACCCTCGGAGTTTCAAGCCGCGGACCTTTCTGATGCGCTTGCTAGTGACTGGCTACAAGACAGAGTTGCCTGAATTTCTAGTGAGAAGTCGTCACCAATAGGGTCCATCCAGTCAAGTGTGTGAGGATGGAGATCCCGCCGATGACGATAGTTACTGGTCGTGCTGAAATCACAGATGTGGTAGAAGTTAGAATTTATGGGTTAGCCATTGAATCGAGTCCCAGTGACTGGATGGTATACGAGCTTGCCTTATAACCGGAAGGTCTTGGGTTCGAAGACAGATAGTGGATGGTTGCGTGCTGCAGATGAATCGCAAACTAGGATGAAACAACTGTCCAGTACTCCTTGGTCTTCATTCGTTCTCTATCTGATGTATATATATATATATTCGCGCATACGTAAATACAAGAGAACCGAAATAGGATTATACAATAAAGAAGAGATGGACGTGTGGGTGGGTGAACAGCTCAGCACTTCGCTTCGTCCTCCTTTATGGCTGTCAGTAAGACATGGTCGATGAAACTGGAAGACATGAAAAGGCCGGCTAGCTGTCTCTCATCATAGGTGTCTGCACTCTGTCTTCCGTGTGAGGTGGTAGGCGTAATATGGTAAGTAATATTGACGTTAGGCCTCAGTAGAGTGTCAGGTAAGCAGGGAGTTAAAATCAATTGACAAGGTTGTGAATTAGCTGCGTCGATTGAGTGAGATGGTTAGGATATGTGTTACGCATGTATATCTAGCCGTCGCCTGCCTTCCTTGACGGGCAATCTTAGCTGACTGACATATGATCAGTAACACACTTGAATATGATCAGTTTGTTTGGAAAAGAGCTGCTCGTGTTGGTCAAACCAAAACATGACTTCAATCAATGAAGTCCACAACAGTTCGTTTAAGCCAATCACTTAGAGAGGTTTAGACTTTTAACTGGTTGAGGTCCTCGGAATGGTAAAATCTGCTGCACATGTGTGCAGAGTTCCACGTTGAAACCAGTCAGTCAGAAAGATAACAACTAAACATTGAATGACGAAAGTGTTGAGGATTTTTGAATATGATAATGATTGACGAACACATTGTGTATTGTGAATATTTTTCAGCCATTCTGTAACGACAGATGGCAAGAGACTTGGTAACGGAATGTTTATTTGGAATTTCGTATTTCTATGTAAGAGAGATTATGTACACACCTTTATCTGAAAATCGTCATTTGATTTATGAATAATCTCCATCCAGGCATTAATGCAAACAAAACAAGTAGTTCAGGAAGGGGTCTATTTTCGGAGAATTCATTCACTTACCCATTAAACTATTCATCTTATTACGTAACTGCATTGCGCATATCCAACTTCTTTTATGTGTTGATAAATATGTTTTTTGATAACACATCACCATTACCCTTTTACCGATCTTCACCCCTCCCCCGCCCCTAGTTACAGTTTGATTACTCATCATATCTTTGAAATGTTTTGACAACAATAACCGTGACTTATTTTTATTTTTATCAGACAAACCTTAAATACACATATACAAAAATAAGTATACATATAATTGCTATTGTACATCTAAGTGAGTGAATTCGCCTCCGAAAAGAGACTCTTCGCTGAGTACTACGTGTTTTGTTTTCCATTATCATCAACAGTTGCACAGGTCTTCCGTGTTTGTGCTACTTCAGACCTTCTTACTGTGTTTCTTTATCTACTTCTCGTGTCTGTTGTGTTTTATCTCAAGACTGGTTCACTATCTCTCTTTGACATCAAATCTATCTCTTCGCTATTTGACATTTTTGTGCCGATGAACATCCCTCTTTATATACTACTGATAAATCTTATCAGTAGCACACACCATGATTCCACTAACATTTCAAGCAAAACAACACTTCATTACTCTCAAGTCTGTGTGGAGGTCAACAGCACTCACCATCAAAAATAAGATCCGGATTTTCAACTCAAATGTGAAGTCAGTCAGTGCTACTCACTATACGGATCAGAGACTTGGCGCCATGTCATAAAGAGCACCTCAAAGAAACCGCAAACCTTCATCAACAGCTGTCTTCGCTCAATACTACTCAAGATCAGATGGCGGGCCAAAACAGATCAGCAACAAGGATCTCTGGCAATGAGCGAGCCAACCCAGCAGGAACCGACTGTGCAACAAATAAGCAGGAAGAAATGGAGGTATGGATTGGCTGGCCATACTCTGAGCAAAACATACCGTCAAGTGACATCACTAGACAAGCCATTACTCGAGTGGAACCAGGCCGAAAGGGAAGCGGCGAGTCAGTTGGTCATCAGTGTTAGGGTGACATGGAGGAGGTGGTCACGTGAAAAGGAGACGAGAGCATGTGGACAGACTTGGAGCGGGATGAAAGGTTGTCAGGATACCGAAGGCAATGGAGACGCGTGGTTGTAGCCCTATATTCCTCTAGGAATTAAAGGATGTAATAATAATAATAGTAATACAAAGAAAACCTGAGTGGAGAATTTGCAAAATTCTAGTTGCATTAAAGCGAACTGTTCAGTTCAATAAATAATCATGCATACCATTTTATGAAGTCTACACAAAAATTTCTGTGTGCGTGTGTGTGTAAGAGAGAGAGAGAGAGAGAGGAACGGTGAATATTACTAACACAAACTTATAGTACAATATAACTGCACAGACACACACAAAAAGAATCAAGTGGTGGAGTTTATCTGCCAACAAAAGAAAAAAGTAAATATGCGGTATACTATGTAAACTCAGTAACTGTAAACAAGTTAAAGTATTTTTTATATATACAACATCACTAACAGACTATTAAGGCATACAAGCAATAGAAACTTGTTATAGTTATTTCGTTACTTCAAACAGACTAATTCACTAGAAAAATAAAGCAACTAGGAAACTCTATAAGAAAATACTAAGCCGCATCTCACATCCTGGAGTGAATGAAACACGCCAACCTGTATGAAAAACTTCGATGGGAACAGATTGGATTCAGGAGGAACACGTCCATGCATCAATCAAATCATTGAAAAGAGACTAGCTTTGTATCTCAACTTCATTGACTTTAAAGAGGATTTGGAAACTACTTCGCTACTGCTATGGGATGCCGCCAACAATTATAAATCTCATTCAACAGTTGTACGACAATGCTGCATACAAAGTAATTCATAACTCATGGAATCCTTCGAAGTGAAGATGGGAGTAAGACAAGCTGGCTGTCTTCTTACCACCTCGAATGATTTTCGTGATTATAGGCGGTAGACTGGATAATGCGACGACAGACAACGGTAGGCAGTCAGGAAACAGGCATAAAATGGACCCATAAAGAAATCTTGGAGGATCTGGACTTCGCCGATGATATCTGATTTCCCTCCAAACTGGAAGATGTGCAAGTGAAAAGCAACGTGTTGGCACAAAAAGCATCCAGAGAAGATAGGACTTCAATTAATGTGAACATAGAGAAAACAGAGGTGATGAAGATTCCTGACCAACACCAGCAGCAGCAACCACAACAGACAACAATCAGCCAGCATAAATGGCAGAAACTTGAAAGAAACAACTTCCTTCACCTACCTACATAAGAAGCATCGTTTAACTACAGGTGCACGGAACTGATATGGATAACATCAAAGCGAGGATCAATGGGGAAGCGAGACAAGCCTTCATTACTCTCAAGTCTGTGTGGAGGTCAACAGCACTACTCAGCATCAAAAATAAGATCCGGATTTTCAACTCAAATGTGAAGTCAGTCAGTGCTACTTTATGGATCGGAGACTTGGGGCACTTCGAACAAACTACAGACTTTCATCAACAGCTGTCTTCGCTCAATACTACTCAAGATCAGATGGCCGGCCAGAAAAGATCAGCAGTGAACGAACCAACTTACGAGGAACTAATTGTGAAACAAATATGCAGGAAGAAGTGAAGGTGGATTGGCTGGCTATCTCCTGAGAAAACCATCAAGTGGCATCACACGTCAGGCCATCACTGGAGTGGAACCCGAATGAGAATCGGCGGGTCGGTCGTCAATGTGAGAGTGACTTGGAGGCATTGGTCATGTGAAGAGGAGATGAAAGCATGTGGGCAGAAGTGTGGAGCCAGGTGAAAACGTTGTCAGAGAACCAAATGCAATGGAAACGTTTGGCTGAAGCTCTATGTTCCTTTAGGAACTAAAGGAAACAATAATAATAATAATAGATTTCAGTAAACGGAACAACCTCTGAACCGAATATAAAACGACAACCAATATCATGCAATATATAGCAATATGGATAATTGTCTTCAGCAGTATTCAACAACTACCCACCAGCTAGAGTGTTAGGGGTTTTTTGGTTCACAATTCTCACTTCACCTACTCTTCAATTTAAGCAAGTGGGCAGTATCTTGTCACAGTGCAATAGATGTTGCTGATAAACTCGATAACATGATAACTGAGTTCTTATTTGCATAGTTCTTCAGGTAATTTCCACATTTTATCATACACTCTGTCAGAAAGATTGACCGTACAACCTTAACGTATTATACCAATCAGCCGCCAGTCAAGTTGAATTGGAATTCCAGTGTAAGACTTAGTTAAATTTAGTCAACATTGTTAAGAGCTTCAAAAGTTTGACTTCGAAACATCATATATTGATTGACAAAATGAATATCGTAAGATGATATATTGAGCCGACAGTGGATATATTAAGTCAAGTTGTATTTGAATTGAAAGAGATTTAAGAGCTATAATACGACAATAGTATCAATTGTATTCAAGAATTAATTAACCAAATTCATTTGATTTTAATAATAGATATAATGGAATAGACAGCTGATAGATTTTAACTGTACTTAGGATACTACAGTAAAATAGTAATAATAATAATAATAATACTGTAACAACAGAAGACAAGGGCCAGGGAACAGATCGTTTATTAAGGAAATCAACGCATATTTATAGATTTTCATGTGCATTCTTATAGATTATTCTTAGCAGACAACCATGGTCTTCTGATTGGTTGTTTCTCACTGAAAGTTAAGCTTTGTGGCTGTTTTTTGAATGTCAGATCATCTATATGCTATTCAAGTATTGGTTTGTAAGGATTTGATTGATTGGTTATAGGATTTCATCATGAGCGGACATTAGTTAGAGAACCATTGGAAAACCTGGGAGTACTGGACAGCTGTTTCGTCAATGAGATCCTCATTGGCTACTGATCCTATTCAGTTAGGGGAAGTCGTGACCAGTGCGGTGCACCAGGTCGGGTATGAGGACAAAAAAAACTCGTCGAAGAAAGTGGTCAGTGGTTGTGCTTTATCGTGAATTGGCAGAAGTTGGAATTCATGAACTTGCCATTGTATTGGTTCCCAGTAGCTTAATGGTCTACGCGCTCGCTGGCCTTGTAACCAGAAGGTCCTGGTTTCGAATCTCATGTGGTTGGTGCGTACTGATGAAGAGTCTCAAACTAGGACGAGGGAAACAGCTGTCCAGTACTCCTAGTTGGTTATCCAATGGTTCCCTAACCAATGTCACCTCATGATGAAATCCTGTAACCATCTATATACTGATTGTATCTGCCTACGCAAAGTCTGTTGTGGTTGGTTGTTGAATCAGTCTTTGTTCTTATTTTTCTTATGACCAATATTTTGGGGACGTAAACATTGACGTAAATTGGTGTTTACTAATTTGGCTAGCAGCCAGCTCTTACCAATATACTATTTTGATTGGACACAGTAGTCAGTAACTAGTGTGTGACTGTGTATCTAGTCCTTTACCTTGGTTGGTGCAGACTGAATTCTATCAGTCAGTCAGGTTTGGAATGTGGCCATCTACTACACAATCATTTTGCTAGAGTAGTACTTACATCATCTTCGGTAAAATCAGCGAAATAATCGGCTACTATGATACAACTAATTCAGTTATAATTATCATCAACTTCTCACCTCTTATCTTGTGATTATACAACTTAACTTTCAACGGTTAATTTTTTGTTTGAACTTTGACCTCTATGCATAAGTGTTTTATTGAGTATAACTTCTTTTGCGTATTGTTTATTAATTATTATGCCTCTTATGAACCAAAATTTATGTAATCCATGCAAGTATGCTAAAATTCCTCTGTACATAATAATACATAATAAACTTTTGAGTTGTACACAGATGAAGAGAAACCAACGAAACAAAATGATGCTGTCATTTTATTCTGCAGTAACAGTGTAGTTTTCGCCTTATTTAAGTAATATTTATATAGAAAAAGCACCTACCCATTTAGACATTTAGAAAACAGAAAGATTGAGCGGGCGAAGAAATATTTACTTTTCAGTTAGATTCTCATCTCACTCTAGCTCTACTCTAATATACACGCGTCGGTGGCACAGTGGTTAGGACTCTCGCCGACCATGCACATGGTCCGGGGTTCGAGCCCACGCCGGCGCACACCTGATATCTATGGTCGGCCTGCAAAATTTGGGCTACCGATATCCACGCTGAAAATTCCACACTTGTACTAAAAATACAGTGTGGAATCAAGCTGTAAATCAAAAATAAAAAAAAATTATAGCATTTTTATGATTACAATACACAACAGTTTATCAATCACCAAGTGGCACTGATATGTCTGTTTGTTAACAATAATTATTAGTCAGTGTCAAAATGTCAATGGGTTAAAAATAATTAACGAAGAAAATCAATACACACAATTAAAAGGTAGAAATGGTTAGAATAAATTAATTTAATTTTACAAGGATAACACGTAAATTAAATATGAAGTGGTCAAAATAAATAAAACTAAAATAATTTGAACAGTTATAATTTTTAAAGGTTTAGGGGGAGGGGAGCGAAGTAGTCTTGTTTGTGCATTCATGTAACGATGACCAAGGTAAGGAAAGTCGCTGTACATCATCTAACTTGGTTAAGCAAGGGACAAATAAGATCTATTCGTAGCTCTATTCTGCCACACCTTGTAGATAGTGAGAATAAGGTTGACGTTAATACAGCGTTTGAAATTATTTATCGGATTCCTACCAATCTTAATTTTTCTCTAAGAGTTCGTCTTCTACAGACAGCTGAAGAAGCCAAACCTGTAAGTTCAGAAGAAATTTGTACAGCAACTTTCCTTGCCTTGGCCATCGTTTCATGAATGTATAAACCGGACTACTTCGTCCCTCTCCACCTTTAAAAATCATAATTGTCGAAATTATTTTATTTTTTCTGACCACTACAACTTCAATTACGTGTTATCCTTGTAAAATTAATTTATTTTTATTTATTTATTTTATTTATTAATTTGCGTCGGTCGCACAGCAGCGGTTAGGACTCTCGCCGACCACCATGCACATGGTCCGAGGTTCGATCCCCTGTCGACGCACACCTGATATCTATGGTTAGCCTGAAAAATTTGGGCTACCGATATCACATGCTGAAAATTCCATACTTGTACCAAAATTGCGGTGTGGAATCAAGCTGTAATCAAAAAAATAAATCAATAAATCAAAATGTTCCAACCATTTCTACCTTTTAATTGTGTGTATTGATCTTTTTCTCCGTTTATTTATCACCCCATTGACATTTTGACACTGACTAATTATTGTTAACAAACAGACATATCAGTGCCACTTGATGATTGGTAAACTGTTGTGTATTGTAATCATAAAAATGCTATGCACTATATTTTAGAGTAGAGCCAGAGTGAGATGAGGATCTAATTGAAAAGTAAATATTTCTTCGCCCGCTCAATCTTTCTGTTTTCTAAATAAGATTAGACGACAGATGCTAAATTAATGTGCTGTTCAAATTACTGGTGAATTTCCGCTTTTATTTTTAACTATTTGATTAAAGTAGTAGGAGAAGACACAGGATTCATTGTTGAAATAATCCTCCGAATTATCTTTTTTGATGTGAATATATCTCGCTTAATGTTTCTTTAAAGAGTTTATAAATTGTTTATACATTATTATTCTCAAATAACAATTGTAACTCGAGGGAATAACATTTTTTTTAAAGTGTGAATTTAATCAATAATGAACAACTTTGCTGAATAATGATGACGTTTCCCAAGTATACAGATCGCCTGGTACGATTCATCATACTGTCTGTCCGTCTGTCTGTTTTCGACATAGAACTTTGCACCGATGTGCACCAGTTCAAGTCGCCACACTCCCTCCTTGTATCATACAAAGCAACAGAAGAAAGTAAAAGAAATGCATTATAGAGACAGTAGACAGGGATATGAGACAAAGGAATAGTAATAACGAAGAACAATATAGTTTCACTGGAAATCATAAGTCACAAGGAGTGGATGCATCTTCGCTATGCATTGAGAAAGATTTCGAGCTATATCACCGATTGTCTCCAGCAAACATTGGTTTCTACCGTCCCGAGGACCTCAATGAGGAAGTATACACCTTCACACGTGGCTAGCTCGAACTAACTGTTGTAGATTTCATTGACTGATGAGGCCATGTTTTGGTTTTACCGCCGCTAGCTAGCTGTAGCTCTTTTCCAGCCTGACCCTATGTCAGCTAACATTGCCCGTTGTCGAAGAAGAGGATGGCTAGACATGCATACGTAACACATGTCCTAACCATCTCAGTCGATGTAACTGTTTCACAGCGTCGTTGATTAATTTCCCCTCCCACCTACCTAGCACTCGACTGAGGCCTAATCTCAATAATTCTCACCTTATTATACCACTTTTGACACGGAAGATAGAGCACAGGCATCTATGATCAAATACAGCCAATCTTGTCATGTCTTCCACCCTCGATAGCCATGTCTCACTCACAGCCATAAAGTAGGATGGAGCGGACTGATGAGCAGTACACCCGCAATCATACTACATAAAATTATCTTTACGTTTATACGGCTTCTACCTACTTACTTACTTACATTATTGTACATACATTTTCACAAAGGGATATCAGCGTGTTTGTCACTTATAAATCCAACATCTCTATTATTTCATTAGACAGAACCAGTGCTGTTACATACTACTAACTGATTGATATAATAATAATAATAATTTTTGCTTTATTCCAAAATCAGTACTAATGATACAGCAAGGAATTTTCAGCATTCAGCACAATATTGCATCTAATTTACTTAAAACGACTAATAAAAATAAACATTACATGATAATAATAACAAAACGTTGTTATAGCAGCTATGTAGCAAATTACGCTTTGCGATAAGAAGAAAAATATGCATTAAGTATAAAGTTTTACTAATAATAGTAATAACAACTAAAATAAAATCACTAAGTTATAATTAAACGATAGAAAGGGTGACACCATAAAATTACAGAAAGATGAACAGTGAAAGTATCGATTCACTTTGCTAATTACATGGTAACTTATATGTTTCACGTCCAACAGTGTCTTCATCACATAAAATACGGGCTAAATAGAGTATTGTAGAATTTTTGTACTTAGTGGTTCGAGCATATCACTTCTTATATTGACTTCTCGTCCCACTTGATGAGATGCAAGGGGATAGTTGTGAATAAAGGGGGTGTAGGGGGTCTGACACTACGGGAATTTATGTGTCTCTCGACTATAATATTGGCGAGCTCACTCAGTGGCATACCACAAGCCCTATTCACAGCATTTAATACCCTTCGTAATATGATATAGTCTTTTTTGAGAAGCCCAGGAAAGATTAATGGAGAGCAATAGAGTGGGTACAATAGGTAAAATACAGGAGTTTACAAACTGCAGAAGTAAAGGTTGGTTGATACCTGATTATCTTAACCTTTTAATGTAGAAGGTAAGACGAAACATTTTCTTAGAGATAGATAAAATGTGGGATGACCATGAAAGGTTAGAGGAGAGAACTAATCCAAGGTATTTAATGCTTGACTTGGTTGTAATTTCAGTGTCATCTATGCTACAGGCATCATGGGAACTAACTAGTTCATGTAAGTCACGTCGATGCTTGAAAGTAAAGTCAACTGCCTGACATTTGGAAGGATTTAACATAAGACCATTTTACTTAGATTACTTGCTCATGTCCAACAGAAAGCTATTAAGTTTGGAGCAGTCATACTCGGAAGTGATAGGCAAGGATACAGTCAGACCATCTGCATATTTGACAAAGTTAGATGGATATCACTTCCAGTGGCTAAATCAAAGTGATTTAAACACTGGACAGGTATTTCTCATGTTCGGGAACTGACTCATCAGTAAGTAAGAAACTACAATCACGTGAATTCTGACTGGTCGGCCGACTGCCTGGCTCGCTACATTGAACCATCAATCATGATTCGCAAATTAATCTGCGTTTTGTGTTTTTGCAGTATACGCAGTTCGAGGGAAAATTTCACTAATTTGCCTATATAATCCACCATTAATGTTGACTGCTTTTTTTCAAATGTTTTTGGCTGGATTACCTTCAACATTCAAGTTCAAGCCAATGGCTTCCACGTACGCATATCTCCCCACCTACTTCAATCAAGGCATGTCTGGTTAGTGTCCACAATTTAAGTGTGATGCAGCCGGTCGGGTGTGAGGACAAATACTTGGCGAAGACATTGGTTAGCGGTCGCGCTATGTCGTGAATTGGCAGAAGTTAGAATTCAAGGACCATTGTGTCGGGTCCCAGTAGCTTAATGGTATACGAGCTCGCCTTGTAACCGGAAGGTCCTGGGTTCGAATCTCATGTGGTTGGTGCGTACTGTTGAAGAGTCCCAAACTAGGACGAGGGAAACAGCTGTCCAGTACTCCCAGGATTTCCAATGGTTCTCTCTCTAATGTCAGCTCATGATGAAATCCTGAAACCAATCAAATCCCTACAAACCATCACTTAAAGTGTGATTCATCCATTAACTGCTGCATGAAGATTTTGTTGTGAGTATCTGTATCCTAATGGACTGTAGTCACCATTACCATTAGGAATGTATATTTCAATAAAAGTGTCTAATGGAATAACTGTGCGTCTGTAGCGCAGAGGTAGACTGTTCGCCAGGCACTCAGGTAGCTCGAGGTTAGATTCCTCGCCTCCGACGCACTCCCAAACCTCTATTAGCTAATAATAAGCCCGGCAAAGAGAGGGGGGTAGGGTGGGTATGAGGTTAACCACCACCCCTCTCATCCTGTAAAAATAAACACCACTGCTACCGAAGCTTCAAAGCTCCAGCTTGAAGCCCTGGGAAAGCAAAGGAATGTAGTAATAATGATAATCATAATAATGGAATAACTCCGCAACCCTTAAAATTGAAATATTAAAGAAAGTTAGACGAAGCAGAGCGTAATTGGTGGTTGGCAATAAACACACGAAAACAGCAATTATACTTTGTTCATTTTTTTGTCTCTAATAGTAATAATAATGATATGTATTAGCTAGTACTAGACTTCAGTATATTTATTGTAGGTTGTTTTGTCTGTGTGAAATCCAATAGACGGTATAATTTGCATATCTTGATGTTATAATGTGTCTGTTCTTCATATATATGCATGCATGGATGCCTGCGTGTGTGTGTGTGTTTACATGTTTCTGTAGCTTTGCTGCACAAAAGTATTAAATTATCACTTCACTTGCTGAGTGTTTTATCATTATAGACAAATAGATAAGCAGTCTATGTAATCCTTTATTTTTTGTGTGTTCACCCTTACTACATCTTATTCACGAAGTGTAAATATGTTTTTACGAGTTGATCACCGATTGATATCAGTTACTGAGCTATTGAAAACTAGGACTGGATTAATGGACAGCTGTTTCATCCTAGTTTGTGAGTCACCGACAGCACGCACCCACTGGAGTTCGAACCTGGGTCCTTCCGTCTACAAGTCAAGCTAGGTAGTATACCATTCAGTCACTGGGACCCAATTCAATGGTCAGCCAACCCATGAATTCTAACTTCTGCTAATTCATAATTTAGCGTGACCACTAACCAATATGTCGTCCATCCATCCACACACGTGACATCTCTGGATGGACCTCAACTCGTAAAAACGAAAAACTAACCCTTACAAACCAAAACTATAGAGAATATCATATGCCCAACAACCAAAAATCACTTTATGCTAAATATTGCGCTGAAGGGGGATGTTGTCCAGTAGGGAGATGACGAAAGCTCCGCAACTAAACCAACCAGCTCAAAGAGCACTATTAATCGCAAATTAATTGTGGAATGTTAATTCAGATACTGTAATTCTTCCCTTCAAGATCAGATTATAAACGTTCTCTATCTGAGAACAGTTGTAATGACTAATTTTTTCTACCAATATAACGTACTTGGATATTGAGAATACTACATACTTGTCATTCCGTTCGTCTTGTTTCCTATATTTCTTTACAGAAGATTTTTGGTTACAATAACAGCACTGCAACGCTTAGTTTTCTACTGGAGGTTTCACATTTCAAAGTTTTCAGCTAAAAACTAAGACATTGGTGATATTCATGATCCTTATGTTATTCATACACAGAATTCCATTTAATTCACAAACTTACACAGACAATTGTCGAATAAATTCGAGCTGTAGATTCAAGAATCGTATGATACTGTTGGTATTTGTGATGGTTGGAGGCAATCGTCCACAGGAAGCCTTGCTTCACCTACGTTTCGTGCCAGTTGGCACTCCTCAGCAAGGCCTATCTGCAACCTTGAAGGAACTCATATCCGTCCTTCTGAGATTCGAACCCACGTCACCTACCCAGTGAGTGCTGCGGTCAGGTATGTTACCGCTGAGGAGCTATCTGGGCTCGCGGTTGACCTCTTGTAGGACTGTATTGGGTATTTTTAGTCAGTAACTAGTGTAATGTATCTAGCCCATTCTTTGGTACAAACTGAATTCCATCAGTCACATTTGCAATATTGCTACCATTCTAGATGGCTCGCTAACCATCTAATCACCGAGAATTCACGGTGTATCGTGATGGCGAGCCACCCACTGGCTTATTAGTAGCCACATTGCAAACTTGATCGATGGAATTCAATCTGTACCGAAGATAGGACTAGGCACACACACACACACACATTACACTAATGTCTAATCAGAAATCGAATAATATAACACTTAGATTGTAGTATAAATTCGGTTGATTAGGTATTATGTATGACCGTAAATTGTTATGACAGGCAGGACTCTGACTGAAATTAACCAACAACAGAGCAACATTAAGAAGGTGGAGAACGTAATGGTGAAGTAACTTGTTTGGGATCAGCATAATATTAGCACTGAAGATGTTTTCTCGAAGGACAATGAAACGTCAATTAAAACATGTAGCCCAGAAAACACAACTAAACTAATATCATCCCTATGAGCTACTAGGTTTTTCCATGATTTTTGAGATCTGTCTTTGTTTCTGCATGGCGCCGATTTTGAGTTTTTTCTTCTTTGTTGTGTTAATGTTTAGTTTAATTTTAATTTTTGATTATAGCTTGAAACCACACAATATTTTTGGTACAAGTATGGAATTTTCAGTATATGATATCGGTAGCCCAAATATTGCAGGCCGACCATAGATATCAGGTGTGCATCGGTAGGGGATCGAACTCCAGACCATGTGCATGGTCGACGAGAGTCCTAATCACTGTGCTGCGGACGCACAGGAGAATGCCGCTGCCAGGAGGCTGCGAGAGTTGAGAGGTGCATGCGATTTTTTCATTTGATCTGCTGCGACTTTAACAAACTGTTCGAGTCTATTTATCTTTATTTGAATTGTATTATTATTACTATTAGTTTATTCCTTTACGTTCCCAGTGGAACATAGGGCTTCAATCTAAATTTGTGAAGTTTCGGTAGCAGTAGTATTTATTTTCACGGGATGGGGTTACTAGCCTCATGTCCAACCTTCTCCCTTTACTAGTCATATTACTGGCTTAGAGAGGTAAAAGAGTGCGTTGCTGGCTGGGAATCGAACCCCTGACCACCAGCGTGGTTGACAAGCATCATGTTTGTTTACTGTGTGTAAAAGAGTTTTACACAGACTTTGAAGCTAAACCCCATTAACAAAATTTTCCTGCATTCTCACTTACATAGAACCCCAGTGGATGGGTACCTCATCTTGAACATATAACATCTGGTATCAATGCACTATCTAGAATATGAACCCCTCATGCTAGAGATTTGCTTAACACTCCTCGGAAAGATTGATATCATCACGATTTCCTACTGTTAGGCTTAAACGTCTCTCAAGAGTCACTTCTCAGAAGCCTCGAAGTTGCGGGTAATGACAGCTCTCACAGGGCATCCCACACCGCGGGATGTATATGACCAATCTGTTATTGAATGGAAATTGCTAAAGGAGTATGATATAACTACCTCCAATGGGGGGGGGATGACGTTACTCATCGCGGTGACCGATGGCAACGCACGTAGGATTGTAACTATTCTCCACCCGAATACACGAATGCTTCACTTTCGTAGGCAACCGATCATATACACCCCTATATGAATACATCAATATATATAAAAGTGATTGTTCATTGTATATAATCTAAACTGAATGTTGTGTCAACTACTACTAATCTCTTGTTTCTTCCTTAAATTGTTCTATTCTAGGCAACAACAATTCAACGAAACAATCGAAATTTGGCGGGAACAATAATAGTAGTAGTAGTAGTAGTGGTAAAAATATACGGTCAGATCAGTCGATGCTAAATTCACCTACAAATTCACCGCATTCACGTGTCTCAATTAACGATGATAACAATAATACCAATAATAATAATAATAACAATATGGATATTTCAGATAATGATGAAGTGATTGTTACCGATGAATATGATTTATCCAATCAGAAAGCGACTACTACAATGATGCCGATGACAACGACAATGACAACGGCCACAGCCACAGCGGCAGTTGCAGCTGCAGCAGCACTACTCAGCGGTAGTAGTAGTAGTAGTAATAATAATAATAACACTACAAATAATAATAATAATCATAATTCCAATCATCTTGTTAAAATTAATAATTTCACATTGAATCCAATTGAAGTAGCCAATGCAGCTAAGGTGGCGCTGTTAATGGCGCATCCATTAGAAGAACCAAAACGTGTTGCTTGTGCTGTTTGTCAAAAACGCTTTAAAAATCAATCTGCTTTAAATGGACATATGCGTTTACACGGAGGTTATGGTCCAGCTGGTTTAAGCGGTGCATTGTCAACAGCGACGACGCAGACGCAGACGCCGACGACAACAACAACAACGACAACATGTAGCAATGGGAGTAACAGCAGTTCAGCGGCAGTTGTATCATCACAATCCAATCTATTTTTTAATAGTAGTAGTAGTAGTAGTAGTAGTAAAAGTAGTAAATGTAGGATCACAGATCCTGATTCACACCCAATAACCTGTGATAATGGTAACACTCTTAATACATCAACTAGTACTGCTAGTACAACGAATACTAATAATAATCACAACACCGCTTCGAACACGTTGAAAGCATTCAAGTTACAGTCAAATACACCTATGGTAAGTATATATATATATTTGTCATTCTAATTATTTTACAATTGAACAGACTTATTGACTAACTGACTGACTGGTTTCAGCATAGAACTTTGCATCAAAGTACAGCTGTTCGGGTCGCTACACTTCACTTCTCATACAAAACAGGAGGCGAAAGTAAAAAGATATGCAAAATAGAGACAGTAAACAGAGAGATATGTGGCAAAAAGAAATAGTAATATCGAAGAATCACATAGTTTTATTGGGTGTTATAAGTCACAAGAAGTGGAGTGGAGTGCCTCTGCACCAGCCATTGATAATGGGGATTTTGAGCCATATCACCAATTTACATATTAATATATGTGTAAAACACTTGATCATTGTGGTAGTAAGAATTCTTAACAAGGTAGGCAGGAATAAAAGTGGCTGGAATTCAAACCACTCACAGACTCAGTTAGAAATATGCTTTGTCGGCTAGAGGATCAATCCTGACACTGGAGCCTTTAAAACAAAACAAATCAGTTTATCTAATACCCTGCCTGTGATGATTGTCAGGTCGAATACATAGGTCAAAGTAATAGAACAGGGGAAGTCAGTCAGACTAGTCGAGTATAAAAACCTAGCAGCAAAATCTAGATTAGTTGACCCGAATAAGATAAAAAATCTAGAGAAAAAAATTTCAGCGATAGCACTCACTACATACAATTACACACAACCATATAATAGGCTGGATGGGATAGGATGACAGTTTTAAAATCTAATGCTGTGGCAGGGTGGAGTGAGGGAGAGATTGATAACAGAAGCTTTGTTTATCGAATCAACCAACTGCAAATACATGTAATAGGAATGATTCAACACCTGTCCAGCTGGATAGCTGGAAAATTCTCCTTGCCAAGGACGATAAATAGGAGAGGACAAAGAAAACTACAAAACTCAAGTTTCGAAGTCGTGTGATTATAAACAGGCTCCAGCCTTCATCCATTTTCACTATCACGAATACCCCCAACCAGGCAGTCGACACCTTCCTACGTGGCTGGTTGGCTTTAACTAATTGTTGTGGATTGTGCTGACTGATGAAGTCATGTTTTTGTTTGACCGCCACTGGCTAGCTCTTTTCCAACCAACGTGAAATTGTTCGTCGACGGAACGACTTAATAGAGTTTTAGACAGCTTTTTCTTCTTTTAAAATGACTATCGATGGAAGATAGGATGAAACAGCTGTCCAGTTCTCCCAGGTTTTCCAGTGGTTCTCTAACCAATGTCAGCTCATGATGAAATCCAAAAACATTAACGGTGTTTTTAAATAACATCGAATCAATAATAATAATAATAATACCAATAGATTACAGTTCAATATCATCAACATAACAATAAACTGAATATCAGAAAAATTAGGAAAGATAATATTACAAATTCATAAATTTATAGTCTCTACTGAAGGCCGGCCAGGGTAGTGTGGTAGTGGCTGGACTTGCTTCTTTCGACCACAGAGTACTGGTTGTTTGAGGCGAATTGCAACAGCCTCTTTTACTTTACTTTACTTCGGCTGTCTCCTACGGGAGGATGAGCCGGCTTCATGAACCATGAAGTTTCATGGGAATTGGGTACGAGTGATGTCCCCAGCATCGCTCGGCCTTTGTTTGAGAGTGCAGCTCTAGCCTTTACACAACCAAGTGTGACCTACAAGGCAGTAGGAATGGAGTAGGGAGTCCACTAGTCCACTATCCATTGACAGCCGGTGACCGGAGTTCGGTTCATTCGCCTTTTTGAATGGGGCCAGTCATCTAGGGGATCCAATAAGCCCTTTGTCCATACGTCTGCCGGTGAGCTCCGGTGAGCTTCATACGCCAGTCGTTGGAGGTTTGGAATCAGGGTTTAGCCATCTCCCCTAGACTGTCATCCAATGGCCAGTCAACCCGGTGAAGAGCGCCGGGCATCCGCTTTTGCCCTCTCACTTCGGTGAAAAACACCTCCGCCACGTGAAGGCAGTGATTAGGACTTCTTCAGGAGAGGCTATGTAAGACGCCCGGTCATATGGGAGCATTTCAAGAGGTGTACGGAGGGGTGGCCAGCCCGCAGCGCAAGACACCCACCCCCGACCATCCTGAGGCTTTGGAAACAGCCTCTTTTGTTTGTAGCATGCGGTTCTTCGATGTTTTCGGCAATTTATTAGGCACCTGGTAGGTGACAGAGGAGGATTCGTCAATGCTGGCTACCTTTGTGGCCGATTCAGACCAGACGGTCCAATATTGAATTGTTGATGTTTTTACTACACCTTTACTAAGCCATAGTGGGAGATGTTCTCGAGCGAGCACGAAAAATCAAGTTACTAGAGCAACAACGGCCGATATAACTCGCTCCATTAGCGCAGTTGAATTGCTAGATACAATTAGAAGTGGCTAGTCTAGGTACTTCATGTTTCACTTAGAGGAATCACCAATGGTCGTGTAGAAAACGTGACTTGTAGCTTACCAGCTTTCAAGTTCTTTGAACTGATTTTCTTAATTTCTTCGTAATTATTTCACTTGGTATATATCGGCCTTTGAATTATAGTCGTATATAAAGAGGCTTCTTGTTAGCAGATCGTGAGTTGTCTTTTTTCGCTTTCTTTGTCATGTGTTTCTTGATAAATTTGTCGGGATAGCTGTTTTCAATCAAGGTATCATATACAATGCTCAATTCATTTTCAATTGCTTCTTCTGAGCATGTAGCTCTCACCCCTGTAGCTGAAGGTCTTTACTAAATTTTATTTGTACTGGAGAGGAACGAAGCTGTGAAAATTTGTATATTATCCTGTCCATGTACTTTTCCTATGCAAATTTCTTTGTATGCTACCATCTGGTTTTATTATTATTGTTATTAATGAACAACATTCGGATTTGCAGCACCTGTGTCAGGTTAGTTCGTCTACGTAGGTCAGAAACTTGCTCTATGAGTCATAAAAAGCATCTTCAACTGCCTACAGGATTAAGTCCATGAGTACATCTTTGATAAAATCCAACAGATATGGGTACAGTGAGCATCTCTGATGAACAGCATTGGTCGTCATCACTTCAGATGACAACTCTCGGTAGTCTTTCACGCGGCTGCATGAGTTCGATCAGTGCGAAGTATTTCGTCTGCATTCCCTTCACAACGAAAAACACAGTTTTTGTTCAGCAAAGAAATATCTCTTTTGAACGAATTTCATTTCCAAGCTGCACGTGTATGCGTTTTCACCTCCTATGTAGATCACTTCCGTCCAGATGGGAACATAAAGTCTCTTCCATAGGCAGCTAGTATGAGTGAAGATCATCGTGTCGTGAAGTTACCTGTTATTCCTTTGCACATCAATATACTTGCTGATCAAAGTGACATTTCCATGGCTCATTTGTGAAGGCTTCTTGTCACTCTGATCTAAATTTATTGTATTAACCTCATTAATTCCATACAAATCGTATTGGACGAATGCTAACACCAGACAACTCTTTAGGTGTATTAGAGGAACAGGTGGTAAAAGGCAAATGATAAGTGGAACAATCTCGGAGAAAAATGTCCCCATAATTAGCTCCCATGATAGACGACTGGAACGCTGGAAAGAACAATTGGCGATGCTGTTTAATTGGACTACATCCACGCTCAACTTATCGAATATCGAACACCTCCTTGAATGGAATATAGACACAGATCCTCCGTCCCTAACTGGGGATACTAAGGCTATCACTAATCTGAGACTAGGCAAAGCAGTAGGACCTGATGGAATAACTCCAGAGGTATTTAAGTACGGTGGAGACAGTTTACTGTCTGGATTAACTGAGGTACTAGGCAGCGTCTGGGAATCAGAGGAAGTCGTTTCGAGTTGGTGTAAGTCATTGATTATACCGATGTACAAGAAGGGAGACAAGTCTTCCTGTGATAATCACAGGGGATTTTTATTCTTATTATTGTTCATTTTTTATTACAGCTTGATTCCACACCGTATTTTTGGTACATGTATGGAATTTTCGGCATGTGATATCGGTATCCTAAATTTTGCAGGCCGACCATAGATATCAGGTGTGTGTCGGCAGGGGATCGAATCCCTGACCATGTGCATAGTCGGCGGCAGTCGTAACCACTGTGCCAGGACTGGACTACACTGACTCCTAGTTTAGAAATAGACAGTGAAGTGGTAGAGCACGTTGACCGCTTCACTTATTTGGGAAGTTGCATCACCCGGTTCCAACGGGTTGATCTCTGAAGAAATCACAGCACGGATACAGAGGGTTAGTTTCGCATATGCCAGTTTACGCCGTCTGTTGCGTAGTCGTGATATCTAGCCGGTTATCGACCAAAAGGCGGGTGTACTGCTCAGCAGTCCTGAGGTGGTTAGGATATGTATTACGCATGCATGCCTAGTCATCTCCTTCCTCGACAACAAGCAATGTTAGCTGACATAGGGTCAGGCTGGAAAAGAGCTAGCTAGTCACGGTCAAACCAAAACATGGTACCATTCAATGAAATCCACAACAGTTAGTTTACACCAGCCACGCAAGGTGGTGTAGACTTCCTGACTGGTTGAGGTCCTCAGGACGGTAAAACCAATGGTTGGAAACAATTGGTGATATGGCTCAAAGTGATCGTTCTCAATGGCTGGCGGAGATGCATCCACTCCGTGTGACTTGTGATTTCCAATGAAACTATATTGTTCTTCGTTATTACTATTCCTCTGTCTCACACCTCTGTTTACTGTCTCTATTATGCATTTCTTCTTCTATTTTCTTCTATTTCTTTGTGTGATACAAGAAGGGAGTGTGGCGACTTGAACTGGTGCACATCGGTGCAAAGTTCTATGTCGAAAACAGACAGACAGATTACTATTACTATTATTATTATTATAACAGTTATTGTTTTTATTATTATTATCTTTTGAAGGTTTTTCAAACCAGTTTTGAATCAATCTCATCATCGGGTAATTCTTCTTCTCCACCTTGTCATCCTGTTGTTACTACCGCTACTGGAGGCGGTGGTTTAGCACTTTCTGTAAGTTTATCAAAAGTACCACCATCAACAACAACAACAACATCAAGGAGTTATAACAGCGATAGTTTGTCTAATCCCATATTTAACCCAATTCATTCCACTAGTCAAAGACAGCGAAATACCTGGTCATATTCAACTGGTAATAAACAGGCTTTAGATCCATTGTTTAACAATACAGCATTACAGCATCATAATAATAGTAGTGATGGCAACAACAACAACAGCAGTCATAACATTGACGATGAGGATGGTGATGCTAATGACGATGCAATAAATCGGCAACATAAATCACAATTTTCATTTACAAATCATCAAATCAATAATTTATCCAATGAAACTCAACAACCTCTGCCTTCAATACATGATAGTTGGTTATCACAGCATTTTAATTCATCTATGCAATCGATTCATTCTACTTTGAATCCTCCTACTCATCACCAACATCAACACCAACAACAACAACAGCCACAAGTACAACACAGTCATATTAATTTATCCCAATTTGATGATATTGTTGATATTACTATGAAAAAGGATGATAATAATAATCATAATGATAGTAATATGAGTAAACATAATTATAACAGTCTACCATCTCGACATCATACTTTATTAGATGAATCTATGCTGAAATACAATTCGTGTTTTTCGTCTTTATATTCATCTACAACAATGACGATAAATAATAATGCTATGTCGGTTGCCTCGTCTACACCAACATCGTCTGACAGTAATAATAATAATACACTGACCAGTTCTGCTGCTGCTGCTGCCGCCGCCGCCGCTACTAATACTGCCACTACTTCTGCGACAACATCATCTCATTGTGATCAATATCCTACAGTGGTTACACCGCCACCAACATCATCCGCATCATTATCATTATCATCAATCTTATTAGATAAACAGGATATGCCATCATTAAGAAATACTAGTTTAGCATCGATTCAATGTCTATCCAATCGATTTATTGATTCACAAAAATCAGAGCTACTCGGTGCAATGGATAATGATAATCATGATGATTGGTGGCATTCAGAGGTGGTAGTGAATTCTACTTGTCCAATGAATACAAACTCGCTTGACGATATAATGATGTCATCAAACAATAATAGTAATAATAATAATAATAATAAGATAATGACAAATTTTCAATTGATAAATCCTTCTGATCATCAGAAAAATATGCTGTCGATTCCTCCAAATATTCACCTGGTAAGTTGAAGTTATATTTGGTAGCTGTTGGTAGTACTGTTGTTGTTGTTGTTGTTGTTGGCGGTTCTTTTTGTGCCAATAGGATGACGCATACTGAAACGTGACTTTATTTTCTGAGGTTCTAAGGTTAGTTTTGTTTTTAATTGGGGTCGCGCTAGATCACGAATTGTGTTAGAAGTTAGAATTTATACACTGGCCATTGAATTGAGTCCCAGTGGTTGTTGAATAGTATACGAGCTTGTCTTATAACCGGAAGATCCTGGGTTGAAATTCCAGTGGGTGAGTACTTCTGATGATTCTCAAACTAGGATAAAACATCTGTCCAGTATTCCGTGTGGCTGGTTTTCAATGGTTCTCTAACTAATATCAATCCGTAAATAACATTGTCTTACTTTTCCGATTCTGGCTTTGATATCCTCGTCAGTTCCGCCTGTAGTTGAGACGATGCTTCCCATGTAGGTGAAGGAGGCTGTTTCTTTCAGGTTCCTCCCATTTATTCTGGCTGATTGTTGTCTGTTGTTGATGTATATATATATATATATATATATATATATATATATATATATATAATAGGATCATCAATATCCCTAATAGTATTGGGTGAGGTGATGAAGATTCCTAGCCAACATCAACAACAACAGACAACAATCAGCCAGAATAAATGGGAGGAACCTGAAAGAAACAGCCTCCTTCACCTACCTGGGAAGCATCGTTTCAACTACAGGCGGACGGAACTGACGAGGATATCAAAGCCAGAATCAATGGGAAAAGCAAGACAACCTTTCATTACTCTCAAGTCTGTGTGGAGGTCAACAGCACTACTCAGCATCAAAAATATCCGGATTTTCAACTCAAATGTGAAGTCAGTCAGTGCTACTCACTATATGGATCGGAGACTTGGCGCCATGTCATAAAGAGCACTTCAAAGAAACCACAAACCTTCATCAACAGCTGTCTTCGCTCAATACTACTCAAGATCAGATGGCCGGCCAAAAAAGATCAGCAACAAGGATCTCTGGCAATGAGCGAACTAACCCAGCAGGAACCGATTGTGCAACAAATAAGCAGGAAGAAATGGAGGTATGGATTGGCTGGCCATACTCTGAGGAAACATACCGTCAAGTGACATCACTAGACAAGCCATTACTCGAGTGGAACCAGGCCGAAAGGGAAGCGGCGAGTTGGTCGTCAGTGTGAGGGGGTGAATTGGAAGAGGTCATGTGAAGAGGAGATGAAAGCATGTGGGCAGACTTGGAGCGGAGTGAAAAAATTGTCAGAAACAGAAGGCAATGGAGGTGGGCAGCTGAAGCCCTATGTTCCTCCAGGAATTAAAGGATACAATAATAATAATAATAATAATAATATAATAATAATAATAATAACAATAATAATAATAAAGTCTTATTTATAATGCTGACAGTCATTTTATGTTGTGGCCACATGTCTTCTAGTAATTATTATTATTATTAATACAACTCTTGGTAATGCATCAATGTCAATAACGCATACATATCCCCTTCATTATACAAATGTGTGCGTCGGTGGCACAGTGGTTAGGACTCTCGCCGACCATGCACATGGTCCGAGGTTCGATCCCCTGCCTACGCACACCTGATATCTATGGTTGGCCTGCAAAATTTCGGCTACCGATATCCATGCTGAAAATGCTGTACTCGTACCAAAAATACAGTGTGGAATCAAGCTGTAATCAAAAAGAACACAAAAAAATTGCATCTCTATTCAATGTCTATTATTAAATATTTTAGTTGTGTTTGTGTACACTTCAGTCTTGATTTCCCCTCTTATGTCTTTCTCAATTATATATGTAGCGTTTATGTATGTATTGACCATACTTTGACTGTTATCTTTCAGTCATAGGTATTTTCTACTTTTCAGTTTATCCTGATCTTGAGTTAAGACGTCAATACATGTGGAAAGAAAGTAGGGCTTCATCATCAGCTGACGTTGGTTAAAGAACCATTGAATACTAGCCAACTATTTCGTCAGCCTAGTTTCGAACTCTTCAGCAGTACTTAGGCACCATAAGAGTTTAGAACCCCAGGACATTTCGGTTTCATGGCCAGCGAGCTAACTCGTAGACCATTCAGCAGTCATTGGGACCAGACTCGATCCAATGACCAACGCCATGAATTCTAACTTTTACAGATTCACAATGTTTGCTGCGACTGGCATCACCAGCCAATTTCATCGGTGGTGAATATTTCTCCCTTAACACCCGACCTGCTGTGTACCCCACTGGTTACAACTTCTCACTAGAATCCAAGTAACTATCGTCCTCAACAGGACCAGTCACTAGTGAGCAGTATTAGATTGGCTTTTACTTAACGACCACTGACATTTCCATTCATTTTAGTCCAGAACCACATCTGCTGTATGTGTGTTTGTGTGACAGCTAATGGATACTACTACCTGATGGTATGGCTACCAAAACCCCAGTAATTGGAAAGCGATGCAAACCTCCCTGATTCAGTGTGGCGGCTGCTAATCAAGAATTTCCGTCTATCTATCTGTCTGTCTATTTTCGACATAGAACTTTGCACCAATGTGCAACAGTTCAAGTTGCCACACTCCGTCCTTGTAGCACAGAAAGCAAAAGAAGAAAGTAGATGAAATGCATAATAGAGACAGTAGACAGTGATATGAGACAAAAAGAATAGTAATAACTAAGAACAATATAGTTTCACTGGAAATCATAAGTCACAAGGAGTGGATGCATCTCCGCTAGCCGTTGAGAACGAGGATTTTGAACCATATCACCAATTGTTTCCAGCCTTGATTGGTTTTTCCGTCCTGAGGACCCTGACCAGCCAGTCAGGAAGTCTACACCTTCCTACGTGACTGGCTGGCTTGAACTAACTGTTGTAGATTTCATTGACTGATGAAGCCATGTTTTGATTTGACCACTGCTAGCTCTTTTCCAGCCTGACCCTATGTCAATCAGCTAACATTGCTTGTTGTCGAGTAAGGTGATGTCTAGGCATGCATGCGTAACACATGTCCTAACCATCTCAGCCGATGTAGCTTCACAGCTTCGTTGATTGATTTCCCCTCCTTACCTAGCACTCGACCGAAGCCTTACCTCAATATTCTTCACCCTATACACCTACCACTTCACACGGGAGGCAGAGCACAGGCACCTTTCGTCAAAGACAGCTAGCCAGCCAGCCTTTTCATGTGTTCCACTCTGAATGGCCAGACTGGAATTTCGGCCCAATGGCGCGAGCCACTCTCAGCATAATTCCATATTTCCGCCTAGTTAGTTAGTTAGCATCTAGTCTTCTATAGCCCTGTGTGCATAACAGGCTATTGAAATAATAATGCCTAATCAAACATTTGGACAGTCAGGCAGTCAAGTAGATTCATCAGTTTATACGTAATAAATAAACGTACCTGACCAATAGTGTATATATTTGAATAACAATGAATGTGGAGGTGTTTGAGGTGCAAGTAGCAGCATGTGATTGATTATTACATATCTTTTCCTTCTATTTCTACTTCGATTAATTTCTAAAACATATATATATATATATATATATATATATATAATATAGACGCGTAGGTTGGTATAAAAATGTATGAAATAGTAGACTGTAGGAAGTTCATTATAGTCATAAGGCGGTTTTTCGTTTGTGCGTTGATATGTATGCATACATGTATGTATATATGCTTGTGTGTATGTATGCATTGATTTTTATCGCCATTCTTACCTGCATGTCTTACGCATGCTTCAATTGTGAGTGAGTCGAGTTGATTATACGAGTTGATTTTCCAGCTTTTCTATCTATAGAACTGAGAAGTGAATTCATCTATTCAGACTTGAAATGACATCATTTTGATGTCACTAACAAAACCGATGAGTCTACATTTTTATTAAAGTATGCCGTTTCATACTATACATACATACAAAGTTAAGCGCTGGCATAGGTGTTCGACAGACAAACTGACACTTCTTACTTTTGTCTTCCGATGATATTTAGACGAAAAAATTGTGAAATTGGGACTGTCGAGCTACTACTCTATTTTAGTCTGTGTTACAATTGTACCTCAAACTGCCATTATTTAGAAAAAATTACTTACAGTTAATATATGTCATCAAATTAGACATCAGGTTGAAGGTAAAACAGTAACTCATTGAAGAAGACATTGAGAAGTGATCTCACTATGTCAAAAAATTGGCAGAAGTTGGAATTCATCCGCTAGCCCACTGGATAGGATCCCAGTGTCTTGCTGAATGCTCTACGGGATCGCTAGCCTTGTAATCAGAAAGTCCTACATTCGAACCTCCTGTTGTGTGAGTGAGTACTGCAGAAGAGTCCCAAACAAGGCTGGCGAAACAGCTGTCCAGTACTCCCTGTGGCTGGTTTTTGCAATGGTTCTCTAATTGATGTCAGCTCATGATGAAATCCTCCGACCAATCAACCAAAACTCCCTAAAACACCAACACTTAAAAATATGTCGACTCAAATCATAGCAAACACTAGCGGAATACAATAATATTTGGTGAAATTTAATTTTTCTTACGTATGTAACACACAAGTCAGAGAGAGTAAAAGCGTGTTCTACTAAATAAATTCAGTAAGCTCTGTCTACATTTCCTACTATACACTACAGAGTAGTGTAGTGAGCTTGTAACACCAGGGGACAAGGTCCAGGCAACAGATCGTTAATTAAGGAAATCAACACATATTTATATATTTTCATGTGCATTATGATAGATTATTGTTAGCAGAAAAAACGGGTCTTCTGATTGGTCGTTTCTCACAGAAAGTTAACCTTGCATCTCTTTGTGGCTGTTTCTTGAATGTCAGATCATCTATATGCTAACTGTATCCGTCCACGCAAAATGTGCTCTGGTTGGTTGTTGAATCAGTCTTCTTTTTTTTAAATCGAATTTTTGATTTTTCCGTCGATGGATTGAACCGAAGTGCTTGGTCTCAGGTTGGCATGTCCGTCGGCTACTTGTGCAGATGCTTTGACGATGCCTGGGCATTTAGTATTTAATTGGTGGGAAAATCAAAAATTCAATTTAATCAATATGACCCGTTGCACAAGAGGTGGCTATCGTGGCCCAAATGGTCTAGTGGATAACACTTTGGCGTTTGAAACTATGGGCACTGGTTTCGAGCCTCGATGGGAACATCATCACTCACTGAGAAATGCAGGTACATCCGCTAGCTGACGAGTCCCAAATAGGACGAAATGTGCATCATGGATTCCACTGCTAGTCATCATCCTCAAATTGAATCAGTGTTTGTTTATATTTTTCTCACGACCAACACTGGGGACATAAACATCGATGTAAAATACTGTCCACCAGTTTCAGCTAGTAGGCGGCTCTCACTACAAGTTGACTTGCTTATATTCTTTTAAGCTGTATTCGCTAAAGCAAAACTTTCGTCATGTTAAAAGTAAGGGTAAGAATGTGTGTGTGTGTGTTGTGTTTGTAATGAGACTAAGAGTGTTTAATTTGATGACATGAATTAAGTATAAATAATTTTTTTTAAATAATGGCAGCTTAAGATACAATTGTAACACAGGCCAAAATAGATTTAGTAGTGTGGAGGTGTGATGCAGACAATGTGTGTGTGTGCCAACAAAATATCATTCTCACATATTCCCAGAGTTCAATACTGCGTTAGCAACAGAATACTGTGCATGTGTATTTGATGTACAGTCTATATCATGTCGTTCAATGTAAGCCAAAATCACACGCTCAATGATTGGTTAACGAATATAAAACTGTATACACACATAAATAAATAGCTGTTTGATCACTTGAATATGTACCATGGCTGTTGTGTTTTGTCTTCCGTTGTCACAATATGACTTTACACATATTCAACCAAGTGTTTTCATCATAGGAATAAGGTGAATTTATACAGGGTATGGTGAAATGTTTGAGGTACTTACTCGTGAATTACCTATCGTAGTCTTCACCACTTCATATGGTCCCTAAAAAGTCTTCCCGTGAGATACGGCCACGTGGCAATTACTGATCTTTGAACAAGCAAACAGTACCTGACAGGTACCCACTACCACATATACACGATTTCTCACAAGAACCTATCGTCACATTCCCGTTCATCCGGACGACGTTTTGAAAACGGCTATTACCACATCATTCGGCTTATGACGAATTCATTCGCATGCCTTTTGGGTTAATGAACGCAGTCCAGACATTCCAACGCTTAATTGATCAAGTACTCCGTGGTCTCCCATTCGTTTATGTATACATTGACGACTTACTCAGATGAGAGAGAACATTTGAAACATATGAGGACTGTATTCAAAAGACTTCACCAGAATGGGATGACCATCAACTCAGAGAAATGCGAGTTCGGCAAAACCTCATTGAAATTCCTCGGACATTTGATCGACAGTCAAGGAATCAGACCGGTCCCTGATGATTTACATGTTATTAAGGATTATCCACTACCGGATTCTTTTGAGAAATTACGACGATTTTCGTGTCTCGTCAGTTTTTACCATCGTTTCATTTCCAAATGCACTGCTGTTTCGCAACCGTTAACCGACTGTTTACATGGGCACAGTCATTCATTTCACTTGCCAGCTGAAGCTGTTAAATCATTCGAAACTATTAAGCATATGTTAAACGAGAAGACGCTCTTAGTCAGACGCAAAAACGACGTTCCTCTTTCCCTGATGACAGACGCCTTGAACGCTTCCATTAGGGAAATTCTACAACAACAAGTACACGGTGAATGGTGACCCCTCGCATTCTTTTCAAAACGACTGGCCCCCACTCAATGTTGCTATAGCACCTTTGGCCATCAAACACTTTAGACACGTGATAGGAAGCACAGCTTTTTGCTATCTTCACGGATCACAAAGCTCTCACGACAGTCTTTTCAGCCAAACAAGATAAATATTTACCTCGTGAGCTACAACATGTTGAATTTATATCCAAATTTACCTCAGCCATTCGACACGTAGAGAGTAGCGACAATGAAGCTGCAGACACTCTTTCACATATGCACGCTGACAACATTGTATGTCCTGATATCGACTACGAACATCTTGCAACCCTACAAAAGAATGATGGTGGACTAAAGAAGATTATTTTCAATTGGTAGTGTTTTCTGCTCTGGTTGGTTTAGCTGCGGAGCTTTCATCTTCCTTCTGGATAACATCTTCAGCGCAATTTTTAGCATAAAGTCAACCGATTTAAATTTTCCATGAGTGATAGAATTCCAACACTCTGTAGCACTCCAATGTTGAAAAGAATAGAGGAAAATACCCACTAACTGTCTTCAGAAAGAGGAATGGATATCCTCCTAACAATTTCATCAAAAAGTGTTTAAAATCGAGTCACAACACCAACAAGAAACCATCATCAAAGACCACAAGAAAAGTAATCCTACCATACATGAGAAATATCTCTGAAATAACAGCTAGAATACTGAAACCGTTTGATATAGATATAGCACACAAGTCAGCCAGTCAAATCGCATCATTCGATATTGTGCAAACCGAAAGATCCAACAGAAAAAGAAGCAAGATAAAATTAATGCCGTTTACAGAATAAGCTGTGTTACATGAGTCAAAGTGGGTGTCCCCTTCGAATCAGAATCCAAGAACACAAATCAGCCGTAAAAAGACCCGATATATTTTCTTTCAGATCAATGCATGTAGATAATTATGGACATCAGTTTGACGATTGGGATAATGTCGAAATCTTAGACAGAGGGAACATCAGAAGTGCAGTCAGAGAATTCCCAGAAGACTGGTACTCAAAAGAATATATGATTAACAAACATGTTAATGTAGACCAAATCTACCAATTAATAAAAAGTAAATCATGTGACCAGAAAGTTTAAAATCCATCCAAGTCAAAAGAAAATGATCAGTACATATGTAAAGATGGTTACCGGGAGACGCAATTATATCCTTCATGAAAAATATAAATCATTTCACTTTATGCTAAAGAATGAGCTGAAGGGGGATGTTGTCCAGAAGGAGGACGATGAAAGCTCCGCAACTAAACCAACCAGCTCAAAGAACACTATTAATTGCTTTAATGGAAATGATACCTCTACTCTTATTGAATATCCCAATATTGATAATATCCATATTTTCTGTCCAGTCTATTCAATACAGTAGTCATGTATTCACTGTCTCATATTATGCAATATATTGTGTCGATCTTCTAAACACCAATCAAAACTGCATCCGTGTCAAGATAATTTATAGATTTGATTCTGTACTATTTGGCAGTAGAGTACAGTATACAGTAATAACACTTGCTCAAGTAATACCCAATATGGAATCAAATATATTTTGGTAGGCGTATAGAAATTCACTTAACTTTGACCAGAAGTCATTGTTAGTAGTGGAGTAGTCGTTAACGCTTACTGACTGCATTTAATCTCTGAACTAGGTTTGCCTGTTTGTCTATCTATCTATCTTTTTTCGATATAGAACTTTGCACCGATGTGCACCAGTTCAAGTCGCCACATTCCCTCCATGTATCACACAAAGCAGGAGAAGAAAGTTGAAGAAATGCATAATAGAGACAGTAGACAGAGACATGAGACAAAGGAAAAGTAATAACGAATAACAATATACTTTCATTGGAAATTATAAGTCACAAGGAGTGGATGCATCTGTGCCAGCCAACGATAATGGGGACTTCGAGCTATACCACCTATTGTCTCCAGTCGTCATTGGTTCCTACAATCCTGAGGACTCCAACCAGGAAGTCTACACCTTCCTACGTGATTGACTGGCTTAAACTAACAGTTGTGGATTTCATTGTCTGGTGCCATGTCTTGGTTTGAACTAGGTGTAGAGTCTATCTGTCAAGATTCTTTCCTGTGGTGTTTTTTTCACTTGATTGATCTCCGGCTGTAAACCATCATCTCTTTCGGAACACAATCAATGGACCTATACCTTCTATAAGCAGCTTAGATCAGCAGTGATAAACGTAATCTTGTTTAAGTCACTCTTAAATATCTCTTTGAATTTTCTCCTTCGTCTCTGAGGTTATCGACTAGGCGCATACAGTTCATTTCCTAAACATTTCAATTTTTGTGAAACGACTCAACTTTTATAGGTGCATTTTTTTCTCTCATACAACTGAGTTGTACACCACTTGGGTTTTGTAGTCTTATGGGGCGATATTGTAACAACAGAAGACCAAGACACGGAAGCTATGGGAAATGTTTATTCCAGTGATCAAACCGCTGTTTATATATCTATACAGTTTTTTACTCTAACCAATTATTAGGCGTGTGATTTTCGCTTACATTAAACGACATGAAATTATTATTATTATTATTGTATCCTTTAATTCCTAGAGGAACATAGGGCTTCAGCTGCGTACCTTCATTGCCTTCTGTTTTCTGACAACTTTTTCACCCCGCTCCAGGTCTGTCCACATGCTTTCATCTCCTCCTCACATGACCTCCTCCAAGTCACCCCGCCATCGCACTGACGACCAACTCGCCGCTTCCCTTTCGGCCTGGTTCCACTCGAGTGATGGTTTGTCTGGTGATGTCACTTGATGGTTTCCTCAGACTATGGCCAGCCAATCCACCTCCATTTCTTCCTGCCTATTTGTTTCACAATCGGTTCTTCCTGGGTTGGTTCGCTCATTGCCAGAGATCCCTGTTTCTGATCTTTTCTGACCGGCCATCTGATCTTGAGCAAAGTACTGAGCGAAGACAACTGTTAATGAAGGTCTGTGGTTTGTTTGAGATGCTCTTTATGACTCGCGAAGTCTCTGATCCGTGTAGTAGCACTGACTTTACATTGGAGTTGAAAATCCGGATCTTATTTTCGATGGTGAGTGCTGTTGACCTCCACACAGACTTAGGAGTAATGAAAGCTTGTCTTGATTTCCCATTGATTCTTGCTTTGATATCCTCGTCAGTTCCGTCCGCCTGTAGTTGAAACGATGCTTCCCAGGTAGGTGAAGGAGGCTGTTTCATTCAGGTTCCTCCCATTTATTCTGGCTGATTGTTGTCTGTTGTTGTTGTTGATGTTGGCCATGAATCTTCATCACCTCTGTTTTCTCAATGTTCACCTGAAGGAAGTCCTCTCTTCTCTGGATGCTTCTTCTGCCAACTTATTGCTTTTTCCTTGCATATCTTCCAGTTTGTGGGAAATCAGACACAAATATGTCATCGGCGAAGTTCAGATCCTCCAAGTTTTTTGTGTGAGTCCATTTTAAGCCTGTATCCTCATTGCCCGTCGCTGTTTGTCGCACTATCCAATCTACTGCAATCAGGAAGATCATTGGTGATAGTAGATAGCCTTGTTGCACTCCCGTCCTCACTTCGAAGGCTTCCGTAAGTTTCCCGTTGTGGATTACTTGGCATGCAGCATAGTCATACATCTGTTGGATGAGATGTATAATTGTCGGTGGCACCCCGTAGTAGCGAAGTAGTTTTCAAATCACCTCTTCATCGACGCTGTCTGCTGAAGGCCTTTTCAAAGTCGATGAAGTTGAGTGAGGTGGAGAGGTGACTGCCATTCCAAGCTTTGTTCAATGATGATCCGTAGAGTGGCGATTTGATCAATTCATGATTTGTTTCTTCTGAATCCGGCCTGTTCCGGTCGAAGTTTTTCATCTAGGGCTTGTTCGATTCTTTCCAGGATGATGCGGCTTAGTATTTTGCTTGGAATGGACAGAAGCATAATTCCACGCCAATTTTTGCATTAACTTAAGTTTCCTTTCTTTGGTAGTTTGAATAAGTATCCGTTCTTTCAATCCTCGGGTACTTTGCCCTCTTTCCACACCTTCTCCAGTAGTGGTGTCATCAAGTCCGCTGTTGTCTGTGGGTCTGTTTTCAACGACATGAAATAGAATGTTCAAATGTACATCTATGTTGTATTCTGTTGCTAATGCAATATAATAAATGTGGGAAAGTATGCTGTGTCTCTAACATTAACTAGAATGTTCAAATAGATATTATGAAAGAGGCTACAGTCAGTTTCTAGGTCATGATGAGTTCCTGCGTCAGCTAGTTAGTTATATGTTTTCGTGAATTCTTTTTCCATTGAATTTTAAAGGTTTTTCTGGATGTTTTGCTCATTTCGCAGTGTGTAGGTCAGTTTTTGTCACTGGATGCTACTATTTAGCTTATTTTAGCCTGAAGTTCCCAGTTATTATGTTGGTAGTCAAGGATTATGGTAAACCTGCAATCTTTGAGCTAATTAACGTATACTATGCTAATATAGTAACATAGACTATGCTAATAATAGTAACAGTAAACTCGCTTACTGTTTTGCCATTGTTTGACAGTGAAACTGTGCGCTGATTTTTCAGCATGAGTGGCACTAAATCGAACCTACTGGGTTTGCTTATCAACGTTGTTCCAGCCCTCACAGAACATATTAAGCATGGACTAGCGTTACTCCAGAGCGGAAAGTTTTGATACAGCACGCAGTTGTCTTTTTAAGCATTACCTGTGTCATTTCAGAACATAGTGGGTAAATATGATCTTCAGTTACCTTAAAAAGGCATTATCGAGGAATAGGTTAGAATAAGTTTAGAATTGTTTTAAGCCTGGTGGTGCTGCGGTCTAAGTGATAAATCGTATTAATCACCGTTATTCAGGATATGCTATGAACAGGAAATCCTCAGCTGAAAAACGTATGAATAAGACACAGATCGGTGTAATTTATAACTGACTCCAAATTGCTCTCATCACGAAACAATCAACCAAAGTATGCTTTAAACTGTCGCTCTCAGCCATTTGAAGGGAAATTTATTTGATTTATGCTGACCTAGTATGCACAAATCCCAAAGGTCATTGAATTGACAACTTAAAAAAGTAGATTAGTTAATACATACATTTATCTATATGTACTAATTAGGGATACATTAAATTTTTAGAAATTGTAGTTAAATTTTATTCGCCTAGTAATCAAAAATGCATACATCCTATTTTCGACTTAAAGTAAATGCATCGAAATTATTGTTGATTTATATTCACTTACTAGACATTCTCATACATCTTAATGTACTTTAATCACCACCAATGCATCCAAATAGCGTGTTACTATCACACTACAATCACACCAAAAAAATTAACACCCCATTATATTATGGTAAGGTAAGCCCTAAATCATACTGACTGTAAATTTCTGTGTCAAAATAAGATTACCGCTTTAACTTATATTTTAGACCAATAGGAAGCCAGCTAGCCAACAGCCAATCAAAATCTGCCTATATCTATTTTCTAGATGTGTTGGGATGGGTTGCATGGAATCGTCAACTAACTTATTTTTTATAGCTGGGTGCCCATCTGCAGGATAAGGAATCTAATTTATTCACTCCGCTTTAGGATAAGAAACATTTGTAGTCCTGATTGCGTTGACTCAGAACTTAACTTCCTAAAGCCAGAAAACGGTTACCCGAACCGATTTATTGATAGCAACATGAAAGATAAGCAGTCTAAACTGGTCACCGACTCAGTTCCAAAGAAAACATTATTCGTGAACTAGGAATTCAAAGGTGATCAAGCTTCAGATATGCTCAAATGTCATCTCTCTAAAGCAATCAATAAGACGTTCTTTGCAGCAAAATTGCAAATGACATTCACCAGCCGCAAGTTCTGCTCCATCTATTTAAAAGATAACCTCCCCCGTGTAGCTGCCTCCATGTACATCTATCAGTTCACTTGCTCTTGTGGAGCAAGGTACATTGGCCGTAGCCACAGGACGCTTTCCACACGGATACGAAAACATTCCAGCTTGGTTTTACAAGGAAGAAAGGAAGTGTGTGAGAAGCTCTAGTTTGGAAGACCTGATCGACTCCTGTCACTCCACCAACCCTGACCATGATTTTATGATCATCTACCGAATCCATGCTAACCTGCCACGTTTTCTTCGCTACACACTTCTAAAGACAGAGGAGATGCCTTAGCAATTCATGACTTTAAGCCAGACCTTTGTGTACAAAAAAAGTATGTACAATCCCCACTCCTCCTGCCTTGGCTGTAAAGGGATGGACATTTATTTATTTATGTATTTTGTTTATTTAGTTATTCTATGTACCTTTCCCTTATTACTACGTTTATTATTATTATTATTATTATCACTCTGAACTGTTTCCACTTGTCGCACTTGTCATTCTGAAACCAAAGTTATTTTTACAATATTGAATTCTATCTTATGAAATTTCACACCATGTTATGTAACATTTTATTTTCGCTTACTTATCCTATAATTATGCACCCCTTTCCAACATCTTTATACCTAATGTATTAATCTATATATGACATTAATTATTTTGCTACTTGACATTTAACCATGATTATAATAACAAACATTTTAATTTTATATAGCTTGGTTTGTAGGGGTTAATTTTGTTTCTTACGAGTTGATCACGGATTGATATCAGTTATAGGAACCATTGAAAACCAGCCACAGGGAGTACTGGATAGCCAGCTGTTTCATCCTAGTTTGGGAGTCACCGATAGTACGCACCCACTGGGGTTCGAACCTATGTCTTTCCGGCTACAAATCAAGCTAGCTCGTATACCACTCAACAGTCACTGGGAACCGATTCAATAGCCAGGCATCCAGCCCATGAATTCTAACTTCTGCTTATTCATGATTTAGCGTGACCCCAACCATTATCGTCGGTGGGACATCTATCCTCACACACGTGACACCTGGATGCACCTCACTGGTTACGACTTCTCACTAGAACTTACTCCAGGAAACTCCATCCTGTAGCAAGTCAGTCACTAGCGAGCATCAGATTAATTTTCTATAGTTTGGTTTGTAAGGGTTAGTTATGTTTTTACCAGTTGACCACGGATTGATATCATTTCATACTATTATTATTTTATGCATTCACATCTATGATTCAATTCCCTCAACGGACCATATATATATGTGATTGTACAAGTTGATAATAAATTCGTTGTTGAGAAAAGTCTCTTCACTGAGTATTGTGTTTTTGAGATATCATATGTATCATACCACCACCATATGACAAGATTGTCATAAAGGCAAGCAACACAGAGGTGGATAAGAAATATTAGTGACTATGTAGAAAAATCGATGGTGTGGCAACGGCGTCACCACTAGGATCCATTCTAGCCTAAACTTTCCTTGCGAAACTAGAAAATGGGCCTTTGAAGGATGTTATTAATGAGCTAGAATTTTATTGTCGGTACATCGATGATACACATTTTTGATTATGAAAAATGAGAAGGAAGCAAAAGCCATCCTGGATAAATTTAACGAGGTTCATCCTGCAATAAATTCTACTATTCAGAAAGAAAAAGACTATAGTATTTCATTTCTAGATGTCCTTATGACCAGAAAAGAGGATGGTACACATAAGAAGAAGAAGTGTATATAGAAAATCAACATCAACGGGTCACTATACTCATTTTCTCAGCTCTGTTTGTTCCCTTGAAATACAAACACAATCTGATAAAGTACCAGGTCCACAGAGCAAGAGTATGTCTTGATGAGGAACTTAATAATTTTGAGCGGTTGATGAGTGAAAACGGTTATCCAGAAAAGTTTATTGATAAGAATATGCATCTAAAATCAAAGAAGTCCAAGGTAACAACAGTTCCAAAAAAGGCCTTATTCTTATAAATGCAGTTCCTTTGGGGACAACATCAGTGAGATACTAACACAGCGCGGTGAAATGCGGTAAAAGTTGCATTCCCTGCCACCGAATTACGCTGTGTCTTCAAAACCACTCAACACTATTTTGCGTTTGGGAGTTAAAGATAAACTGCTTAATTTCGCCTCTTCCATGTGTATCTACCAATGGAACTGCTCCTGTGGCGTGAGCCAGTTAGTTGCATAGGCCGTACAATTAGGCGTATTTCTCTTCTCGGATTTCTGAACATCATCCTGCATAGTGGTTTGTTAAGTTAGGGACAAACAAAATCCATTCACATAGCGCCATTCTATCTCATCTTGTGGATGCAGAACACAAGATTCATGTCAACGAGGCAGCTTTCAGAGTCATTTGCGGCATACGAAAAAAAGTCTTAACTTCGCCCTTAGAGTTCGTCCACTAAAGAAGCCTAATGTATGCGTCCAAATGAAGTTAGTTCAGACATTATCCTTACCTTGGCCATCTAGGTGTGAATGATCCTCATTTGGTTGTGAAATTTCCTTAATTTTATTTGATAGTCTGTTTACTATTATATGTTTATTATTATTACTATTATTATTATTATTATTATTATTATTATTATTATTATAATTTAAGCATCTCGAATGAACTGTAATTCCATTGATCTTACTTAACAAATCGATATTATTTAACAGACACTAATATTGTTATTGACTATTAATCTAGAATATTCTATGTATATAATAAACACACATGTATATTAATTATAGAGCCAGAAGAGGAGGAAATTATCGAAAAGGATATTCTTTGCTCGCTCAATTATTTTGTGTTTTCTAGATGTCTGAATGAATATTTTTAGCTATATTCCTCACTTGTCATATTTTAAAAAAAAAGTCAATTCGGTCAACAATAATTTAATTACCAAATCCGTTTTTTTCTTTTTTGTATTAGGCATCACGACTGAAATCAGATAATAATCAATGTCATATTCCACCGGTTACATCGACTTTATCATCCCCATTTCTACTAAATCAATTGTCAGTATCATCGTCGCCAGTGTTGTCTTTATCCTCTTCAACGATATCGTCGTCCTCATCATCATCATCCTCTTGGTCAACAACACAACGTGGACAAACAAAATCTGGTTTCAGACGTCCAATACCACAACCGTTACAATTAGTCAATGAGATTAATTATCAACCACAACTTGGTCTTAGTAGTCAATATTCACCGATTACACCAGCACCGATGAATATGTCAATGCATACAATGACGATGATGACAGACGATGAGACGACGACGACGACGAAGACGACTACATCATCAACGATAACAACAACAACAGCATTGACGAAATCGCTGACAACAACAGCGACGTCGACGACTAATACTACTATGAATTTTGAATGTAATCTTTTCCAAAATATCCAGAATAATGAAGGATATCATCATCGAGTTGATAATGTAGTTGTCGAAGAGCGTAATGATACCAACAAGTTTTCAATGTGTTGTTTTGATACTAATCGGTTAGATTTATCACAATTTCAAGATTCTTTATTATTCAATTCAATCTATAGTAATAACAATAATAATAGTAATAGTAATGTCAGTGTATCTACTACTGTTCCTGCTCATATTAATAATCCTGGTGGTATTAACACTTGTAAGGCATCCTCCTCCTCCGCCACTTGTGTCGGTGCACAGGATAAAACTATAGACAACAATAATAATAATAATATTATAAATATGAATAATATAATGTTTATAAAGCCTAATAATAGCACTACTTATAATGATACTGATAATAACAATTGTAATTTATCCTATACTGTGAGTGATCGTTTAATGAATTTATCACAGAAAAGAACAAGCGTTAGTAATAATAATAATAATAATACTTTACTAAGATTTCACCACCATCAACAGCAACACCAACAACAGATGTCTGCTCCTGCTCCACTGTCGTCTTCTCATCACCCTCATCATCAACAACAATCTCAACAGCAACACGAAGTCCAGAGTGGTAATAACATTATCTGTGATGAAGAACAAGGTGATTGTTCAACGTGTTGTTGTCGGCCTACATCATTTAGTTTTATAAATTCATTTGATGAATGCACTACACAGCAACAACAACAACCAGCACTTCTTCGTCAAAATCAGCAAACAGATCGTCAACTACTTTATCATAGGCAACAGTTGCATAATCATTCACAGAATCAACAACATCAACAAAATGTATGTTCTAATATTTCTACAATGCAGAGTTTACAATCAAGTAAGTTGGCGGGTGTACTACTACTTTGCGTGTTCTGCTCTCTTTTTTTTCAATTATACATTTTTGTAATATTCTGTAGCTGTAGCTTTGATTGATTTATGTGGAGGTGAGGTGTGGTTCACAGTAGCCCTACCCTACCCCGCCACGAGTTTGAACTGGGCAGTGTCAACAGCCCGATAGCCACCTTGGGGCACGAATGATTTATTCGGGGAATTGGGTATTATTATGTACTCGTCGCCAAATTATTGTTATGTACTGGTCGAGAATTTAATAGTCCTGACGCAAGAAAGACGTAAATCAGAAGACCACTAGGTTTGCGATGATACTTCTATTTTCCAAACACAAAGAGAATGCAAAAGTGGTATCACACCAAAAAGTGTCACACAAGATTGTGAGAGCGAAATATATATGAATGTCCAGACAAGTGTGTGAAAAAAACCAATAGACAGTCTTAACATGAATGGCTAATTATAATGAAGTATCGATCCATATATAGAAAAACTAACCCTTACAAACCAAAACTGTAGAGAATATCATATACCCAACAACCAAAAATCACTTTATGCTAAATATTGCGCTGAAGGGGGATGTTGTCCAGTAGGGAGATGACGAAAGCTCCGCAACTAAACCAACCAGCTCAGAGAGCACTATTAATTGCAAATTAATTGTGGAATGTTAATTCAGATACTGTAATTCTTCCCTTCAAGATCAGATTATAAACGTTCTCTATCTGAGAACAGTTGTAATGACTAATTTTTTCTACCAATATAACGTACTTGGATATTGAGAATACTACATACTTGTCATTCCGTTCGTCTTGTTTCCTATATTTCTTTACAGAAGATTTTTGGTTACAATAACAGCACTGCAACGCTTAGTTTTCTACTGGAGGTTTCACATTTCAAAGTTTTCAGCTAAAAACTAAGACATTGGTGATATTCATGATCCTTATGTTATTCATACACAGAATTCCATTTAATTCACAAACTTACACAGACAATTGTCGAATAAATTCGAGCTGTAGATTCAAGAATCGTATGATACTGTTGGTATTTGTGATGGTTGGAGGCAATCGTCCACAGGAAGCCTTGCTTCACCTAAGTTTCGTGCCAGTTGGCACTCCTCAGCAAGGCCTATCTGCAACCTTGAAGGAACTCATATCCGTCCTTCTGAGATTCGAACCCACGTCACCTACCCAGTGAGTGCTGCGGTCAGGTATGTTACCGCTGAGGAGCTATCTGGGCTCGCGGTTGACCTCTTGTAGGACTGTATTGGGTATTTTTAGTCAGTAACTAGTGTAATGTATCTAGCCCATTCTTTGGTACAAACTGAATTCCATCAGTCACATTTGCAATATTGCTACCATTCTAGATGGCTCGCTAACCATCTAATCACCGAGAATTCACGGTGTATCGTGATGGCGAGCCACCCACTGGCTTATTAGTAGCCACATTGCAAACTTGATCGATGGAATTCAATCTGTACCGAAGATAGGACTAGGCACACACACACACACATTACACTAATGTCTAATCAGAAATCGAATAATATAACACTTAGATTGTAGTATAAATTCGGTTGATTAGGTATTATGTATGACCGTAAATTGTTATGACAGGCAGGACTCTGACTGAAATTAACCAACAACAGAGCAACATTAAGAAGGTGGAGAACGTAATGGTGAAGTAACTTGTTTGGGATCAGCATAATATTAGCACTGAAGATGTTTTCTCGAAGGACAATGAAACGTCAATTAAAACATGTAGCCCAGAAAACACAACTAAACTAATATCATCCCTATGAGCTACTAGGTTTTTCCATGATTTTTGAGATCTGTCTTTGTTTCTGCATGGCGCCGATTTTGGGTTTTTTCTTCTTTGTTGTGTTAATGTTTAGTTTAATTTTAATTTTTGATTATAGCTTGAAACCACACAATATTTTTGGTACAAGTATGGAATTTTCAGTATATGATATCGGTAGCCCAAATATTGCAGGCCGACCATAGATATCAGGTGTGCATCGGTAGGGGATCGAACTCCAGACCATTTGCATGGTCGACGAGAGTCCTAATCACTGTGCTGCGGACGCACAGGAGAATGTCGCTGCCAGGAGGCTGCGAGAGTTGAGAGGTGCATGCGATTTTTTCATTTGATCTGCTGCGACTTTAACAAACTGTTCGAGTCTATTTATCTTTATTTGAATTGTATTATTATTACTATTATTTTATTCCTTTACGTTCCCAGTGGAACATAGGGCTTCAATCTAAATTTGTGAAGTTTCGGTAGCAGTAGTATTTATTTTCACGGGATGGGGTTACTAGCCTCATGTCCAACCTTCTCCCTTTACTAGTCATATTACTGGCTTAGAGAGGTAAAAGAGTGCGTTGCTGGCTGGGAATCGAACCCCTGACCACCAGCGTGGTTGACAAGCATCATATTTGTTTACTGTGTGTAAAAGAGTTTTACACAGACTTTGAAGCTAAACCCCATTAACAAAATTTTCCTGCATTCCCACTTACATAGAACCCCAGTGGATGGGTACCTCATCTTGAACATATAACATCTGGTATCAATGCACTATCTGGAATATGAACCCCTCATGCTAGAGATTTGCTTAACACTCCTCGGAAAGATTGATATCATCACGATTTCCTACTGTTAGGCTTAAACGTCTCTCAAGAGTCACTTCTCAGAAGCCTCGAAGTTGCGGGTAATGACAGCTCTCACAGGGCATCCCACACCGCGGGATGTATATGACCAATCTGTTATTGAATGGAAATTGCTAAAGGAGTATGATATAACTACCTCCAATGGGGGGGGATGACGTTACTCATCGCGGTGACTACTTAGCGTAAGCGTCAGCTGATGCGCGGTGACCGACGGCAACGCACGTAGAATTGTAACTATTCTCCACCCGAATACACGAATGCTTCACTTTCGTAGGCAACCGATCATATACACCCCTATATGAATACATCAATATATATAAAAGTGATTGTTCATTGTATATAATCTAAACTGAATGTTGTGTCAACTACTACTAATCTCTTGTTTCTTCCTTAAATTGTTCTATTCTAGGCAACAACAATTCAACGAAACAATCGAAATTTGGCGGGAACAATAATAGTAGTAGTAGTAGTAGTGGTAAAAATATACGGTCAGATCAGTCGATGCTAAATTCACCTACAAATTCACCGCATTCACGTGTCTCAATTAACGATGATAACAATAATACCAATAATAATAATAATAACAATATGGATATTTCAGATAATGATGAAGTGATTGTTACCGATGAATATGATTTATCCAATCAGAAAGCGACTACTACAATGATGCCGATGACAACGACAATGACAACGGCCACAGCCACAGCGGCAGTTGCAGCTGCAGCAGCACTACTCAGCGGTAGTAGTAGTAGTAGTAATAATAATAATAACACTACAAATAATAATAATAATCATAATTCCAATCATCTTGTTAAAATTAATAATTTCACATTGAATCCAATTGAAGTAGCCAATGCAGCTAAGGTGGCGCTGTTAATGGCGCATCCATTAGAAGAACCAAAACGTGTTGCTTGTGCTGTTTGTCAAAAACGCTTTAAAAATCAATCTGCTTTAAATGGACATATGCGTTTACACGGAGGTTATGGTCCAGCTGGTTTAAGCGGTGCATTGTCAACAGCGACGACTCAGACGCCGACGACAACAACAACAACAACAACGACAACATGTAGCAGTGGGAGTAACAGCAGTTCAGCGGCAGTTGTATCATCACAATCCAATCTATTTTTTAATAGTAGTAGTAGTAGTAGTAGTAGTAAAAGTAGTAAATGTAGGATCACAGATCCTGATTCACACCCAATAACCTGTGATAATGGTAACACTCTTAATACATCAACTAGTACTGCTAGTACAACGAATACTAATAATAATCACAACACCGCTTCGAACACGTTGAAAGCATTCAAGTTACAGTCAAATACACCTATGGTAAGTATATATATATATTTGTCATTCTAATTATTTTACAATTGAACAGACTTATTGACTAACTGACTGACTGGTTTCAGCATAGAACTTTGCACCAAAGTACAGCTGTTCGGGTCGCTACACTTCACTTCTCATACAAAACAGGAGGCGAAAGTAAAAAGATATGCAAAATAGAGACAGTAAACAGAGAGATATGTGGCAAAAAGAAATAGTAATATCGAAGAATCACATAGTTTTATTGGGTGTTATAAGTCACAAGAAGTGGAGTGGAGTGCCTCTGCACCAGCCATTGATAATGGGGATTTTGAGCCATATCACCAATTTACATATTAATATATGTGTAAAACACTTGATCATTGTGGTAGTAAGAATTCTTAACAAGGTAGGCAGGAATAAAAGTGGCTGGAATTCAAACCACTCACAGACTCAGTTAGAAATATGCTTTGTCGGCTAGAGGATCAATCCTGACACTGGAGCCTTTAAAACAAAACAATTCAGTTTATCTAATACCCTGCCTGTGACGATTGTCAGGTCGAATACATAGGTCAAAGTAATAGAACAGGGGAAGTCAGTCAGACTAGTCGAGTATAAAAACCTAGCAGCAAAATCTAGATTAGTTGACCCGAATAAGATAAAAAATCTAGAGAAAATAGTTCAGCGATAGCACTCACTACATGCAATTACACACAACCATATAATACACTGGATGGGATAGGACGACATTTTTAAAATCTAATGCTGTGGCAGGATGGAGTGAGGGAGAGATTGATAACAGAAGCTTTGTTTATCGAATCAACCAACTACAAATACATGTAATAGGAATGATTCAACACCTGTCCAGCTGGATAGCTGGAAAATTCTCCTAGCCAACGACGATAAATAGGAGAGGACAAAGAAAACTACAAAACTCAAGTTTCGAAGTCGTGTGATTATAATTGATATGATTATGAAAATTATATCACACACACACACAGACTGTGCGATACATCTAATAAACAAACCAATATAGAATCACCACTTTACAGACTACAGCCTTCATTAATTTTCACTATCTCGAATACCCCAACCAGGCAGTCGACACCTTCCTACGTGGCTGGTTGGCTTTAACTAATTGTTGTGGATTGTACTGACTGATGAAGTCATGTTTTTGTTTGACCGCCACTGGCTAGCTCTTTTCCAACCAACGTGAAATTATTCGTCGACGGAACGACTTAATAGAGTTTTAGACAGCTTTTTCTTCTTTTAAAATGACTATCGATGGAAGATGGGATGAAACAGCTGTCCAGTTCTCCCAGGTTTTCCAGTGGTTCTCTTATCAATGTCAGCTCATGATGAAATCCAAAAACATTAACGGTGTTTTAAATAACATCGAATCAATAATAATAATAATACCAATAGATTACAGTTCAATATCATCAACATAACAATAAACTGAATATCAGAAAAATTAGGAAAGATAATATTACAAATTCATAAATTTATAGTCTCTACTGAAGGCCGGCCAGGGTAGTGTGGTAGTGGCTGGACTTGCTTCTTTCGACCACAGAGTACTGGTTGTTTGAGGCGAATTGCAACAGCCTCTTTTACTTTACTTTACTTCGGCTGTCTCCTACGGGAGGATGAGCCGGCTTCATGAACCATGAAGTTTCATGGGAATTGGGTACGAGTGATGTCCCCAGCATCGCTCGGCCTTTGTTTGAGAGTGCAGCTCTAGCCTTTACACAACCAAGTGTGACCTACAAGGCAGTAGGAATGGAGTAGGGAGTCCACTATCCATTGACAGCCGGTGACCGGAGTTCGGTTCATTCGCCTTTTTGAATGGGGCCAGTCATCTAGGGGATCCAATAAGCCCTTTGTCCATACGTCTGCCGGTGAGCTTCATACGCCAGTCGTTGGAGGTTTGGAATCAGGGTTTAGCCATCTCCCCTAGACTGTCATCCAATGGCCAGTCAACCCGGTGAAGAGCGCCGGGCATCCGCTTTTGCCCTCTCACTTCGGTGAAAAACACCGCCACGTGAAGGCAGTGATTAGGACTTCTTCAGGAGAGGCTATGTAAGACGCCCGGTCATATGGGAGCATTTCAAGAGGTGTACGGAGGGGTGGCCAGCCCGCAGCGCAAGACACCCACCCCCGACCATCCTGAGGCTTTGGAAACAGCCTCTTTTGTTTGTAGCATGCGGTTCTTCGATGTTTTCGGCAATTTATTAGGCACCTGGTAGGTGACAGAGGAGGATTCGTCAATGCTGGCTACCTTTGTGGCCGATTCAGACCAGACGGTCCAATATTGAATTGTTGATGTTTTTACTACACCTTTACTAAGCCATAGTGGGAGATGTTCTCGAGCGAGCACGAAAAATCAAGTTACTAGAGCAACAACGGCCGATATAACTCGCTCCATTAGCGCAGTTGAATTGCTAGATACAATTAGAAGTGGCTAGTCTAGGTACTTCATGTTTCACTTAGAGGAATCACCAATGGTCGTGTAGAAAACGTGACTTGTAGCTTACCAGCTTTCAAGTTCTTTGAACTGATTTTCTTAATTTCTTCGTAATTATTTCACTTGGTATATATCGGCCTTTGAATTATAGTCGTATATAAAGAGGCTTCTTGTTAGCAGATCGTGAGTTGTCTTTTTTCGCTTTCTTTGTCATGTGTTTCTTGATAAATTTGTCGGGATAGCTGTTTTCAATCAAGGTATCATATACAATGCTCAATTCATTTTCAATTGCTTCTTCTGAGCATGTAGCTCTCACCCCTGTAGCTGAAGGTCTTTACTAAATTTTATTTGTACTGGAGAGGAACGAAGCTGTGAAAATTTGTATATTATCCTGTCCATGTACTTTTCCTATGCAAATTTCTTTGTATGCTACCATCTGGTTTTATTATTATTATTATTAATGAACAACATTCGGATTTGCAGCACCTGTGTCAGGTTAGTTCGTCTATATAGGTCAGAAACTTGCTCTATGAGTCATAAAAAGCATCTTCAACTGCCTACAGGATTAAGTCCATGAGTACATCTTTGATAAAATCCAACAGATATGGGTACAGTGAGCATCTCTGATGAACAGCATTGGTCGTCATCACTTCAGATGACAACTCTCGGTAGTCTTTCACGCGGCTGCATGAGTTCCAGCGATCAGTGCGAAGTATTTCGTCTGCATTCCCTTCACAACGAAAAACACAGTTTTTGTTCAGCAAAGAAATATCTCTTTTGAACGAATTTCATTTCCAAGCTGCACGTGTATGCGTTTTCACCTCCTATGTAGATCACTTCCGTCCAGATGGGAACATAAAGTCTCTTCCATAGGCAGCTAGTATGAGTGAAGATCATCGTGTCGTGAAGTTACCTGTTATTCTTTTGCACATCAATATACTTGCTGATCAAAGTGACATTTCCATGGCTCATTTGTGAAGGCTTCTTGTCACTCTGATCTAAATTTATTGTATTAACCTCATTAATTCCATACAAATCGTATTCGACGAATGGTAACACCAGACAACTCTTTAGGCGTATTAGAGGAACAGGTGGTAAAAGGCAAATGATAAGTGGAACAATCTCGGAGAAAAATGTCCCCATAATTAGCTCCCATGATAGACGACTGGAACGCTGGAAAGAACAATTGGCGATGCTGTTTAATTGGACTACATCCACGCTCAACTTATCGAATATCGAACACCTCCTTGAATGGAATATAGACACAGATCCTCCGTCCCTAACTGGGGATACTAAGGCTATCACTAATCTGAGACTAAGCAAAGCAGTAGGAACTTATGGAATAACTCCAGAGGTATTTAAGTACGGTGGAGACAGTTTACTGTCTGCGTTAACTGTGGTAATAGGCAGCGTCTGGGAACCAGAGGAAGTCCTTTCGGGTTGGTGTAAGTCATTGATTATATCGATGTACAAGAAGGGAGACAAGTCTTCCTGTAATAATCACAGGGGATTTTTATTCTTATTATTGTTCATTTTTTTATTACAGCTTGATTCCACACCGTATTTTTGGTACATGTATGGAATTTTCAGCATGTAATATCGGTATCCCAAATTTTGCAGGCCGACCATAGATATCAGGTGTGCGTCGGCAGGTGATCGAATCCCGAACCATGTGCATAGTCGGCGACAGTCGTAACCACTGTGCCACCGACGCACGCTTGACTAATATGATATCTAAAGTTCTAGGCTCAATAATATTGCGTAGACTAAGTGGTGCTCGGAAAGAACACTCTCGAGTCAGACTATGGACCTAGAATAGGGTGTATTGATCATATCTTCACCCATCGTCAGATTCTGGAACATAGGCGTACTTACCGGCGGCGTCCAACAATCGTTATATTTCTTGACCTAAAGGCGGAATTCAGTTCTGTCGACCGAGAGGTACTACAGCTATGTTTGGCTGTGAAGGGAATGCCCAGAAAATACATTACACTAATCAAGGCACTCATTCTACTCGAACTCATACAGTCAGCCAGGTGAGACATTACAGCGGGTCGTCATCTGAAGTGGTGTCCGACATGGATGGCCACTTTCCCCATTTCTATTCATATCACCATACATAGATGTACTAATGAAATTAAACGTAAATGCTGACTTCAGCGACTCGGGGATTGATTTGTTACCATCAGGGAATAATCTCATCGACTTAGAATATACAGATGATATAGTCCTGCCAGGTGAAGACGATGACAAATGCAGAGTCTTTTGAAAGCCTTGAGCTGCAATCTGAGAATGTTCGGCATGCGATTTGCTCCCGCCAAATATAAGATGATGTTACAGGACTGGACTACATTGACCCACTCCTAGCTTAGAAATAAGGAGTGAAGTATTGACTGAGGGTGTTGACCACTTCACTTATTTGGGAAGTCGCATCAGCCACTTTATGCCGTCTCTGGCTTACTAGACGTGATATCTGGCTGACTATTGACCAAAGGACGTGTGTGTCTACTGCTCAGCAGTTCGCTGAGAGTATGGAAGACATGAGAAGGATGGCTAGCTGTCTTTGATCATAGGTGCCTGCATTCTATCTCCTGTGTGAAGTGGTATAATCGGGTGAGCAATATTGAGGTTAGGCGACTGTCGAGTGCTGGGTAAGGAGGGAGGGGGAAATCAATCGATGAGGCTGTAAAGTTACATTGATTGAAATGGTTAGAACCTGTGTTTACATATGCCTGCCTAGCCATCGCTTCCTTGACAACAGGTAATGTTAGCTGACTGATATAGGATCAGGTTGGAAAAGAGCTAAACCTAGCGGCAGTCAAAACAAAACATGGCTTCATCAGTCATTAAGATCCACAACAATTAGTTCAAGCCAGTCAGCCACGTGCGTCGGTGCATAGCGGTTAGGATGCTCGCCGACTATGCACATGGTCCGGGGTTCGATCCCCGGCCGACGCACTCCTTTACTTCACTAAGCCAGTAGTGAGACTGGTAAAGAGAAAAGGTTGGGCATGAGGCTAGCAACCCCATCCTGTAAAATAAAACACTGCTACAGAATCTTCAAGCCACTGGCTTGAAGCCCTATGTTCCACTGGGGAACGTGAAGGAAAAAAAAGTCAGCCACGTGGGAAGGTGTCGACTGCCTGTCTGGCTGGTTGGTGTCTTCGGGATGGTGAAAACTATTGAAGGCTTGAGACTGTAAATTGGTGATATGGCTCAAAATCCCCATTATCAATGGCTGGCGCAGAGACACTCCACTCCTTGTGACTTATAGCACCCAATAGAACTATATGACTGTTCGATATTACTATTCTTTTTGTCTCATATGCCTGTCTGCTGTCTCTATTATGCATTTCTTCTCCTGCTTTGTATGAGAAGTGAGTGTAGCGACCGAACAGCTGTACTTTGTGCAAATTTCTATGCTGAAACCAGTCAGTCATCATTCAGTCATACAAATCGTATCATGGTGTTGTATGCACGGTTCAACCTTCGTATTCTATTTGATATAGACAGAGGAGTGTATGTTGTTTGTAATTTGTCTTCCTAATTGACAGTGGAATACTAAAACCTGCCATGTTGTTATGATAACCTGACGTCTTAAGTCATTTTGTTTACTCATAATCACTACTTACAGCAATATATATGACATTTGTTCGAATTGAGTAAAGTGACATTTATTTAACGCAGTTGTGAATATTTGACTATTATTTCAATGTGGATTTTGTCAATAATCAAGATCATCTAAGAGAAGTATTACAAGAAACAAGTGAGCATTTGCAGACTGTTTTGTTGTCTCTCCGCCCCCTCCCCCCCCACCATCCCACTTCTGGAAATGTGACATTTCCGTGGGATAGAACTTACAATGTCGAAAAAGGATAAAATCATCCGTCTATATGACCAATTGGGATCTGATTACTCTTGTTCTCTCTAAAATCCTGTAGATTCACACTTCAGTTCATCATCACTGTGTAATGGTCGTTGGGTATACAGTTTAAGTGGTAAAATCTCACAGTGTGTTTATACAATAATATATTTACTGATGACCTTTGAAGCAGAAATTATCGCTCATACATAATCATATCAAGACACTCACTCACACAACTTTATGCTTCATATATATATACATGAGTAAAAACTGGTTAGACAATTGAGTAAAATCAATATAAGATAACGTGCATTCAGAAATAAGAATGTGAGTGTTATCAATAAAATACAATAAGATGGGTAATAAGACGAGTGTTTTTATAGTTAAAATAAGTAACTTATCCCACGACAAAATAGGGTGGTTGGGACAGAGTTAAAATTCTACAAAGTAATACAGCTAGGTGGAGATAGAGAGGGGACTGATTAATGAATCTTGATTAATTGAGTCTACACTCAACACCATGCCACTGAAGTGACTCAAAGAAAATACCAGAAATATAGAAGATGCTAATTTTTTTCCCTTTACTCGTGTATATAAACGAAGCAAAAAAGCTATGTGAGTAGTACCTTGACGTGGTTGGTGATTATGAACAGTAATAAACTGTGCTCGAAACGTGGTCATCAGTAAATATTACTTACTGTAGAACAACACTGTGTGATTTATCAAAATAAAACTGTATCCATCACAGTACACAAGTTTTATCCATATATCACACTAATACATAAGGTCACATAAAGCCACTTCTCAAGTTTTATTGATGATTTTGCGATGTGTATTCGATTTTCAAGTATTGGTTTTGTAGGGATTATGTTTGATTGCATGGCGGATTTCATCATGAGCTGACATCTGTTAGGGAACCACTGGAAAATCTGGGAGTATTCAACAGCTGTTTCGTCCTGGTTTGGGAATCTTCATCAGTACGCACCCCACTGACCGCAGGAGGAGGTTCGAACCCAGGACCTTCTGGTTACAAGGCGGGCGAGCTCGTAGACCATTGAGCCACTGGGACCCGATCCAGTGGTCCTTGAATTCGCAAGAAGACATTGCGAAATGGTCGCGCCATGTCGTGAATTGACAGAAGTTAGAATACTAGGATCATTGTTATTTTATTTTTTGATTACAGCTTGATTCCACACAGTACTGTTTGGTAAAAGTATGGAATTTTCAGCATGTAATATCGGTAGCCCAAATTTTACAGGCCAACCATAGATATCAGGTGTGCGTAGGCAGGGGATCGAATCCCGGACCATGTGCATGGTGGTCGGCGATAGTCTAAACCGCTGTGCCACCGACGCATCGAGTCCCAGTGCCTCAATGGTCTACGAGCTCACCTTGTAACCAGAAGGTCCTGGGTTCGGACCTCCTTGTGTGGTGGGGTGCGTACTGATGAAGAGTCCCAAACTAGGACGGGGAAACAGCTGTCCACTTCTCCCAGGTTTCCTAGTGGTTGTCTAACTGATGTCAGCTCGTGATGAAATCCTCCGTGTATTCAACTGTCGATACTTGGCGCATTGGGATTATTAGACGCTTCACCGTCGCCAGTTTTGAAACCTTATCCAGTCTATTCTCACCTGTCGAATTCGATAGTGTTATAAGCATCTGACTGTTTTTGTACCGTATAAATTATTTATTGTAATATACTTATTTTATCATAAAAGTAACAGTTGAACACCATCACCACCACCAGCACCTCATTATGTAACGCAAAAAAGGTATTGCTTGTCATTATTCTCTTATATACTAAGTAGTTACTCTCGTGTTTTTCCTATGTGTTAGTTTATATTCGTTTTATTTGTTAACTATTTCAATGCATACCTCTATGCAATTACCATTATTATTATTAATATTATTATTATTATTAGTAGTAGTAGTAGCAGTAGAAGTAGTATTACTATAACTCTGAATACCTTGAGCTGCAATCTACGAATGTTTAGCATGCGATTCGCTCCCGCCAAATGTGAGATAATGTTACAGGACTGGACTACACTGACTCCTAGTTTAGAAATAGACAGTGAAGTGGTAGAGCACGTTGACCGCTTCACTTATTTGGGAAGTTGCATCACCCGGTTCCAACGGGTTGATCTCTGAAGAAATCACAAGACGGATACAGAGGGTTAGTCTCGCATATGCCAGTTTACGCCGTCTGTGGCGTAATCGTGATATCTAGCCGGTTATCGACCAAAAGGCGGGTGTACTGCTCAACAGTCCTGAGGTGGTTAGGATATGTATTACGCATGCATGCCTAGCCATCACCTTACTCGACAACAAGCATGTTAGCTGACTGACATAGGGTCAGGCTGGAAAAGAGCTAGCAGTGGTCAAATCAAAACATGGCTTCATCAGTCAATGACATCTACAACAGTTAGTTAAAGCCAGTCATGTAAGGAGGTGTAGACTTCCTGACTGGCTGGTCAGGGTCCTCAGGACGGTAAAAACCAATGAAGGTGGAAACAATTGGTGATATGGCTCAAAATCCTCGTTCTCAACGGCTAGCGGAGATGCATCCACTCCTTGTGACTTATGATTTCCAATGAAACTATATTGTTCTTCGTTATTACTATTCTTTTTGTCTCATATCCCTGTCTGCTGTCTCTATTATGCATTTCTTCTTCTATTTTCTTCTATTTCTTTGTGTGATACAAGAAGGGAGTGTGGCGACTTGAACTGGTGCACATTGGTGCAAAGTTCTATGTCGAAAACAGACAGACAGATTACTATTATTATTATTATTATTATTATAACGGTTATTGTTTTTTATTATTATTATCTTTTGAAGGTTTTTCAAACCAGTTTTGAATCAATCTCATCATCGGGTAATTCTTCTTCTCCACCTTGTCATCCTGTTGTTACTACCGCTACTGGAGGCGGTGGTTTAGCACTTTCTGTAAGTTTATCAAAAGTACCACCATCAACAACAACAACAACATCAAGGAGTTATAACAGCGATAGTTTGTCTAATCCCATATTTAACCCAATTCATTCCACTAGTCAAAGACAGCGAAATACCTGGTCATATTCAACTGGTAATAAACAGGCTTTAGATCCATTGTTTAACAATACAGCATTACAGCATCATAATAATAGTAGTGATGGCAACAACAACAACAACCATAACATTGACGATGAGGATGGTGATGCTAATGACGATGCAATAAATCGGCAACATAAATCACAATTTTCATTTACAAATCATCAAATCAATAATTTATCCAATGAAACTCAACAACCTCTGCCTTCAATACATGATAGTTGGTTATCACAGCATTTTAATTCATCTATGCAATCGATTCATTCTACTTTGAATCCTCCTACTCATCACCAACATCAACACCACACCAACAACAACAACAGCCACAAGTACAACACAGTCATATTAATTTATCCCAATTTGATGATATTGTTGATATTACTATGAAAAAGGATGATAATAATAATCATAATGATAGTAATATGAGTAAACATAATTATAACAGTCTACCATCTCGACATCATACTTTATTAGATGAATCTATGCTGAAATACAATTCGTGTTTTTCGTCTTTATATTCATCTACAACAATGACGATAAATAATAATGCTATGTCGGTTGCCTCGTCTACACCAACATCGTCTGACAGTAATAATAATACACTGACCAGTTCTGCTGCTGCTGCCGCCGCCGCTACTAATACTGCCACTACTTCTGCGACAACATCATCTCATTGTGATCAATATCCTACAGTGGTTACACCGCCACCAACATCATCCGCATCATTATCATTATCATCAATCTTATTAGATAAACAGGATATGCCATCATTAAGAAATACTAGTTTAGCATCGATTCAATGTCTATCCAATCGATTTATTGATTCACAAAAATCAGAGCTACTCGGTGCAATAGATAATGATAATGATAATCATGATTGGTGGCATTCAGAGGTGGTAGTGAATTCTACTTGTCCAATGAATACAAACTCGCTTGACGATATAATGATGTCATCAAACAATAATAGTAATAATAATAATAAGATAATGACAAATTTTCAATTGATAAATCCTTCTGATCATCAGAAAAATATGCTGTCGATTCCTCCAAATATTCACCTGGTAAGTTGAAGTTATATTTGGTAGCTGTTGGTAGTACTGTTGTTGTTGTTGTTGTTGGCGGTTCTTTTTGTGCCAATAGGATGACGCATACTGAAACGTGACTTTATTTTCTAAGGTTAGTTTTGTTTTTAATTGGGGTCGCGCTAGATCACGAATTGTGTTAGAAGTTAGAATTTATACACTGGCCATTGAATTGAGTCCCAGTGGTTGTTGAATAGTATACGAGCTTGCCTTATAACCGGAAGGTCCTGGGTTGAAATTCCAGTGGGTGAGTACTTCTGATGATTCTCAAACTAGGATAAAACAGCTGTCCAGTACTCCGTGTGGCTGGTTTTCAATGGTTCTCTAACTAATATCAATCTGTAAATAACATTATATATATATATATATATATATATATATAATAGGATCATCAATATCCCTAATAGTATTGGGTGAGGTGATGAAGATTCCTAGCCAACATCAACAGCAACAAAAACAGACAACAATCAGCTAGAATAAATGGGAGGAACCTGAAAGAAACAGCCTCCTTCACCTACCTGGGAAGCATCGTTTCAACTACAGGCGGACGGAACTGACGAGGATATCAAAGCAAGAATCAATGGGAAAAGCAAGACAAGCTTTCATTACTCTCAAATCTGTGTGGAGGTCGACAGCACCCACCATCAAAAATAAGATCCGGATTTTCAACTCCAATGTAAAGTAAGTCAGTGCTACTCACTATACGGATCAGAGACTTGACATTGCGTCATAAAGAGCATCTCAAACAAACTTCAGACCTTCATTAACAGTTGTTTTCGCTCAATACTTTGCTCAAGATCAGATGGCCAGTCAGAAAAGATCACCAACAGGGATCTCTGGCAATGAGCGAACCAATCCAGCAAGAACCGATTGTGAAACAAATAGGGAGGAAGAAATGGAGGTATGGATTGGCTGGCCATACTCTGAGGAAAGACGCCATCAAGTAACATCACTAGACAAGCCATCACTCGAGTGGAACCAGGCCGAAAGGGAAGCGGCGAGTTGGTCGTCAGTGCGACGGCGGGGTGACTTGGAGGAGGTCATGTGAGGAGGAGATGAAAGCATGTGGACAGACCTGGAGCGGGGTGAAAAAGTTGTCATAAAACAGAAGGCAATGGAGGTGGGCAGCTGAAGTCCTATGTTCCTCTAGGAATCAAAGGATACAATAATAATAATAATAATAATAATAATAATAATAATAATAATAATAATTGGGTGTACTAATGGACACTTGAGAAGATAAAGTTCCTAAGATGTTTAATCCTACTCCACGTACGTTATGGTGGAGATATGTGGATGACACATTCCCTGTGCTGCATATATCCCTCAATATCTTTACGCATATAATAAACTCAGTTATTAGATGAAATCCAATTCACTCCTGGCCTAGAAAATGAACAAACTGAGTTGGTCATTCTAGACTGCATTATAAAACGCAAAACAAGACCTAGACGTTAATTCATCCCATCCAGAACCGGTAAGGATGGGTTCAGTTAAATAGTGTCGGTATAATTGAGTCAAGAGCCTAACTAGTAAACTAGAGGATGTAAAATAATGAAATCAATCAAATAAAGAAATATACTGCTAGTGAATAACACACTACCCACCAGAATTTATTCATAAAAATGGAATTACTTGAGAGCTTGTGGCCAGTTGTCATCCGAACTGATAACAACTATTGGTGTCCGTCAGGGATGCCAACTGTCGCCATTTCTATGCAATTTCATCATACATAGATGTACTCATCAAATTAACCTTTAACGGCTTCAGAGAGTCAGGGATTGACTTATCACCAACAGGGGATAATCTCATTGACTTAGAATATGCAGATGATCTAGTCCTTCTAGGTGAAGACGATGACAAAATGCAGAGTCTTCTGAACACTTTGAGCTGCAATCTACGAATGCTCGGTGTGCAATGAGACTACAGGACTGGACTACACTGACTCCTAGTTTAGAAATAGGGGGTGAAGTGATGGCTGAGAGTGTTGAGCACTACACTTCTTTGGGAAGTTGCATCAACCAACGCTAACGGGTTGATCTTTGATGAAATCTCAGCAAGGATACAGAGGGCTCGTTTCAATTATGCCAGTTTACGTCGTCTCTGATGTAGACGTGATATCAGACCGGCTATTGACCAAGGGACATGTGTAATGCTCAGCAGTCCGCTCCGTCTCCTTTATGCCTGTCGATGAGACATTGCCATTGAGAGTGGTTGACATGAAAAGGCTGCCTACATGTCTCTGATCAATAGGTGCCTGAGTTCTATCTCCCGTGTCAAGTGATATAATAGGGGGAGCAATATTGAGGATAAGGCTTCGATCGAGTGCTTGGTAAAGAGTGGAAGTCAATCAATCGATGAGGCTGCGAAGTGGCATCGATTGAGTGAGATTGCTAGAACATGTGTTACACAAGTGCCTAGCCATCGCTCTTCTCGATGGGAAATGTTGGTTGACATAGAATCAGGTTGTGAAACAGATAATGGTCGTCATACCAAAAACACGGCGTTATCAGTCAATGAATTCCAAAACAGTTAGTTTAAGCCATCCACGTTAAAAAGTGTAGATTTCCTGACTGCTTGGGGTTCTAGGGACGGTAAACACCAATTAATCCTGGAGACAATCTGTGATATGAACTGTAGAACTTGATGAAGGGCAAGTTATCGAAAAGAGTATTTTTTGTTCAGTATCAATTCTTTTGAAAATTTTAATGGGTATTTTCAATCAGTTAAAATCAATAATCCTTAGCTTCAGGAAGTTATTTGTATTATATATATATATATCTTCTGATATTTATTTTTTTGCTTTATCTATTTGATTTTCAAGTGTTGGTTTTGTAGGGATTTGGTTTGATTGTATGGAGGATTTAATCATGAGCTGATATCAGTTAGAGAACCACTGGAAAACCTGGGAGTACTGAACAGCTGTTTCGTCCTAGTTTGGGACTCCTCAGCAGTACGCGCCCACCGGGATTCGAACCCAGGACCTTCTGGTTACAAGGCGGGCGAGCTCGTAGACCATGAGCCACTGGGACCCGATCCAATGGTTCTTGAATTCTAACTTCTGCCAATTCACGACATAGCGCGACCACTTCGCAATGTCTTCTTCGATGAGTTACTGCCTCATCTTCGACCTGCTGTACCCTACTGGTCACGGCTTCCCACTAGAACCCCAGGTTAACTGCCTGAATAGGGCCAGTCTATTTGAGTAGTTTGATTTGTCAGTAATGTTTTCATCTTGAATCTTTTAGAATACATAATCACTGTTATGTATCTCATTAATTTCTTATTATTACTGTTGGTCTGTTCGTTCGTTTGTTTGTTTCTAGTCCTTCTTTTGTGTGTGTGTGTGTGAGTATGTCCATGCATTTGCGTACGCATGTATCCTTTCGTCTTTCTTCCCATTTTTGCTGTCTATTATTGTTCCATTTTATTATGTCTAATAGAAGCGATTGCATACTCCTTATGTTGATTTATAAGAGTTGTATAACCTAATAATAATAATAATAATAATAATAATAATAATAATAATAATAATAATAATAATAATAATAATAATAGTCTTATTGATAATGTTGACAGTCATTTATGTTGTGGCCACATGTCTTCTAGCCCTGTGTGAATAACAGGCTATTGAAATAATAATGCCTAATCAAACATCTGGACAGTCAGTCAGGCAGTCAAGTAGATTCATCAGTTATACGTAATAAATAAACTACCTGACCAATAGTGTATATATTTGAATAACATGAATGTGGAGGTGTTTGAGGTGCAAGTAGCAGCATGTGATTGATTATTACATATCTTTCCTTCTATTTCTACTCGATTAATTTTTAAAACATATATATATATATAATATAGACGCGTAGGTTGGTATAAAAATGTATGAAATAGTAGACTGTAGGAAGTTCATTATAGTTGTAAGGCGGTTTTTCGTTTGTGCATTGAAATGTATGCTTGTGTGTATGTATGCATTGATTTTTATCGCCATTCTTACCTGCATGTCTTACGCATGCTTCAATTGTGAGTGAGTCGAGTTGATTATACGAGTTGATTTTCCAGCTTTTCTATCTATAGAACGGAGAACTAAATTCATCCACTCAGACTTGAAATGACATCATTTTGATGTCACTAACAAAACCGATGAGTCTACGTTTTTGTTAAAGTATGCCAATTCATACTATACATACATACAAAGTTAGGCGCTGGCATAGGTGTTCGACAGACCAATTGACACCTCTTACTTTTTAATAATAATAATAATAATAATACTAATAATAATTGCTTTATTCCAAAAACAGTACTCATGATACAGCAAGGAATTTTCAGCATTCAGTACAATATTGCATCTAATTTACCCAAAAACGACAAAAAAAAATTAAAAATACACAATACATAATAGTAATAAAACGATTGTTGTAGCAGCTGCGTAGCAAAATACTGTGTGCCATACGGAGAAAAATATGTATAAAGTACAAAATTGTAGTAATAATAGTAATACCAACTAATATAAAATAGCAGAGTAACGATTTAAACGATAGAAAGTGTAACTTCTGCTTTCCGATGATATTTGGACGGAGAAACTGTGAAATTTGGACTGTCGAGCTACTACTCTATTTTAGTCTGTGTTACAATTGTACCTCAAACCGCCATTATTTAAAAAAAATTACTTACAGTTAATATATGTCATCAAATTAGACATCAGGTTGAAGGTAAAACAGTAACTCATTGAAGAAGACATTGAGAAGTGATCTCACTATGTCAAAAAATTGGCAGAAGTTGGAATTCATCCGCTAGCCACTGGATAGGATCCCAGTGTCTTGCTGAATGCTCTACGGGATCGCTAGCCTTGTAATCAGAAAGTCCTACATTCGAACCTCCTGTTGTGTGAGTGAGTACTGCAGAAGAGTCCCAAACAAGGCTGGCGAAACAGCTGTCCAGTACTCCCTGTGGCTGGTTTTTGCAATGGTTCTCTAATTGATGTCAGCTCATGATGAAATCCTCCGACCAATCAACCAAAACTCCCTAAAACACCAACACTTAAAAATATGTCGACTCAAATCATAGCAAACACTAGCGGAATACAATAATATTTGGTGAAATTTAATTTTTCTTACGTATGTAACACACAAGTCAGAGAGAGTAAAAGCGTGTTCTACTAAATAAATTCAGTAAGCTCTGTCTACATTTCCTACTATACACTACAGAGTAGTGTAGTGACCTTGTAACACCAGGGGACAAGGTCCAGGCAACAGATCGTTAATTAAGGAAATCAACACATATTTATATATTTTCATGTGCATTATGATAGATTATTGTTAGCAGAAAAAACGGGTCTTCTGATTGATCGTTTCTCACAGAAAGTTAACCTTGCATCTCTTTGTGGCTGTTTCTTGAATGTCAGATCATCTATATGCTAACTGTATCCGTCCACGCAAAATGTGCTCTGATTGGTTGTTGAATCAGTCTTTTTTTTTAAATCGAATTTTTGATTTTTCCGTCGATGGATTGAACCGAAGTGCTTGGTCTCAGGTTGACATGTCCGTCGGCTACTTGTGCAGATGCTTTGACGATGCCTGGGCATTTAGTATTTAATTGGTGGGAAAATCAAAAATTCAATTTAATCAATATGACCCGTTGCACAGGGGGTGGCTCTCGCCGCCCAAGTGATCTAGTGGATAATGCTTTGGCGTTTGAAACTATGGGTACTGGTTCGAGCTTCGGTGGGAACATCATCACTCACTGAGAAATACAGGTACATCCAAATGACGAGTCCCAAATAGGATGAAATGCGCAACCTGGATTCCACTGCTAGTCACCATCCTCAAATTGAATCAGTGTTTGTTTATATTTTTCTCACGACCAGCATTGGGGACATAAACATTGATGTAAAATACTGTCCACCAGTTTCGGCTAGTAGGCGGCTCTCACTACAAGTTGACTTGCTTAAGCTTTCTTTAAGCTGTAGTCGCTAAAGCAAAACTTTCGTCATGTTAAAAGTAAGGGTAAGAATGTGTGTGTGTGTGTTTGTAATGAGACTAAGAGTGTTTAATTTGATGACATGAATTAAGTATAAATAATTTTGAATTGAATTTTTGATTTTCCCGTCGATTGATTGGACCGAAGTGCTCGGTCTCAGGTTGACATGTCGGCTTCTTGTGCAGATGCTTCGACGATGTCCGGGCATTTAGTTAGTATACATTTGGTGGATGGTGGCTAGCAGTGGAATCCAGGATGCGCATTTCGTCCTATTTGGGACTCGTCAGCCAGCGGATGTACCTGCATTTCTCAGTGAGTGATGATTTTCCCACCGAGGCTCGAACCCAGTACGCACTCACTGAGAAATGCAGGTACATCCAGCTGACGAGTTCCACTGCTAGCCACCATCCACCAATTGTATACTAAATATAAATAATTTTTTTTAAATAATGGCAGCTTAAGATACAACTGTAACACAGGCCAAAATAGATTTAGTAGTGTGGAGGTGTGATGCAGACAATGTGTGTGTGTCAACAAAATATCATTCTCACATATTCCCAGAGTTCAATACTGCGTTAGCAACAGAATACTATGCATGTGTATTTGATGAACAGTCTATATCATGTCGTTCAATGTAAGCCAAAATCACACGCTCAATGATTGGTTAACGAATATAAAACTGTATACACACATAAATAAATAGCTGTTTGATCACTTGAATATATACCATGGCTGTTGTGTTTTGTCTTCCGTTGTCACAATATGACTTTACACATATTCAACCAAGTGTTTTCATCATAGGAATAAGGTGAATTTATACAGGGTATGGTGAAATGTTTGAAGTACTTACTTGTGAATTACCTATCGTAGTCTTCACCACTTCATATGGTCCCTAAAAAGTCTTCCCGTGAGATACGGCCACGTGGCGATTACTGAGCTTTGAACAAGCAAACAGTACCTGACAGGTACCCACTACCACATATACACGATTTCTCACAAGAGCCTATCGTCACATTCCCATTCATCCGGACGACGTTTCGAAAACGGCTATTACCACATCATTCGGCTTATGACGAATTCATTTGCATGCCTTTTGGGCTAGTGAACGCAGCCCAGACATTCCAGCGCCTAATTGATCAAGTACTCCGTGGTCTCCCATTCGTTTATGTATACATTGACGACTTACTCAGATGAGAGAGAACATTTGAAACATATGAGGACTGTATTCAAAAGACTTCACCAGAATTGGATGACCATCAACTCAGAGAAATGCGAGTTCGGCAAAACCTCATTGAAATTCCCCCGGCATTTGATCGATAGTCAAGGAATCAGACTAGTCCCAGATGATGATGTACAGGTTAATAAGGATTATCCACTACCGGATTCTTTTGAGAAATTACGACGATTTTCGTGTCTCGTCAGTTTTTACCATCGTTTCATTTCCAAATGCACTGCTGTTTCGCGACCGTTAACCGACTGTTTACATGGACACAGTCATTCATTTCACTTGCCAGCTGAAGCCGTTAAATCATTCGAAACTATTAAGCATATGTTAAACGAGAAGACGCTCCTAGTCAGACGCACAAACGATGTTCCTCTTTCCCTGATGACAGACGCCTTGAACACTTCCATTAGGGAAATTCTACAACAACAAGTACACGGCGAATGGTGACCCTCGCATTCTTTTCAAAACGACTGGACTCCACTCAATGTTGCTATAGCACCTTTGGCCATCAAACACTTTAGACACGTGATAGGGAGCACAGCTTTTACTATCTTCACGGATCACAAAGCTCTCACGACAGTCTTTTCAGCCAAACAAGATAAATATTTACCTCGTGAGCTACAACATGTTGAATTTATATCCAAATTTACCTCTGACATTCGACACGTAGAGAGTAGCGACAATGAAGCTGCAGACACTGTTTCACGTATGCACGCTGACAACATTGTATGTCCTGATATCGACTACGAACATCTTGCAACCCTATAAAAGAATGATGGTGAACTAAAGAAGATTATTTTCAATTGGTAGTGTTCTCTGCGCTGGTTGGTTTAGCTGCGGAGCTTTCATCTTCCTTCTGGATAACATCTTCAGCGCAATTTTTAGCATAAAGTCAACCGATTTAAATTTTCCATGAGTTATGGAATTCAAACACTCTGTAGCACTCCAATGTTGAAGTATCGTATGAAGTATCTTCGGCTATCTCCTACGGGAGGATGAGCCGGCTTCATGAACCATGAAGTTTCATGGAATTGGGTACGAGTGATGTCCCCCCCCCCAAGGTTGAAAAGAATAGAGGAAAATACCCACTAACTGTCTTCAGAAAGAGGAATGGATATCCTCCTAACAATTTCATCAAAAAGTGTTTAAAATCGAGTCACAACACCAACAAGAAACCATCATCAAAGACCACAAGAAAAGTAATCCTACCATACATGAGAAATATCTCTGAAATAACAGCTAGAATACTGAAACCGTTTGATATAGATATAGCACACAAGTCAGCCAGTCAAATCGCATCATTCGATATTGTGCAAACCGAAAGATCCAACAGAAAAAGAAGCAAGATAAAATTAATGCCGTTTACAGAATAAGCTGTGTTACATGAGTCAAAGTGGGTGTCCCCTTCGAATCAGAATCCAAGAACACAAATCAGCCGTAAAAAGACCCGATATATTTTCTTTCAGATCAATGCATGTAGATAATTATGGACATCAGTTTGACGATTGGGATAATGTCGAAATCTTAGACAGAGGGAACATCAGAAGTGCAGTCAGAGAATTCCCAGAAGACTGGTACTCAAAAGAATATATGATTAACAAACATGTTAATGTAGACCAAATCTACCAATTAATAAAAAGTAAATCATGTGACCAGAAAGTTTAAAATCCATCCAAGTCAAAAGAAAATGATCAGTACATATGTAAAGATGGTTACCGGGAGACGCAATTATATCCTTCATGAAAAATATAAATCATTTCACTTTATGCTAAAGAATGAGCTGAAGGGGGATGTTGTCCAGAAGGAGGACGATGAAAGCTCCGCAACTAAACCAACCAGCTCAAAGAACACTATTAATTGCTTTAATGGAAATGATACCTCTACTCTTATTGAATATCCCAATATTGATAATATCCATATTTTCTGTCCAGTCTATTCAATACAGTAGTCATGTATTCACTGTCTCATATTATGCAATATATTGTGTCGATCTTCTAAACACCAATCAAAACTGCATCCGTGTCAAGATAATTTATAGATTTGATTCTGTACTATTTGGCAGTAGAGTACAGTATACAGTAATAACACTTGCTCAAGTAATACCCAATATGGAATCAAATATATTTTGGTAGGCGTATAGAAATTCACTTAACTTTGACCAGAAGTCATTTTAGTAGTGGAGTAGTCGTTAACGCTTACTGACTGCATTTAATCTCTGAACTAGGTTGTCTGTTGTCTATCTATCTATCTATCTTTTTTCGATATAGAACTTTGCACCGATGTGCACCAGTTCAAGTCGCCACATTCCCTCCATGTATCACACAAAGCAGGAGAAGAAAGTTGAAGAAATGCATAATAGAGACAGTAGACAGAGACATGAGACAAAGGAAAAGTAATAACGAATAACAATATACTTTCATTGGAAATTATAAGTCACAAGGAGTGGATGCATCTGTGCCAGCCAACGATAATGGGGACTTCGAGCTATACCACCGATTGTCTCCAGTCGTCATTGGTTCCTACAATCCTGAGGACTCCAACCAAGAAGTCTACACCTTCCTACGTGATTGACTGGCTTAAACTAACAGTTGTGGATTTCATTGTCTGGTGCCATGTCTTGGTTTGAACTAGGTGTAGAGTCTATCTGTCAAGATTCTTTCCTGTGGTGTTTTTTTTCACTTGATTGATCTCCGGCTGTAAACCATTAGAACATAATCATCTCTTTCGGAACACAATCAATGGACCTATACCTTCTATAAGCAGCTTAGATCAGCAGTGATAAACGTAATCTTGTTTAAGTCACTCTTAAATATGTCTTTGAATTTTCTCCTTCGTCTCTGAGGTTATCGACTAGGCGCATACAGTTCATTTCCTAAACATTTTAATTTTTGTGAAACGACTCAACTTTTATAGGTGCATTTTTTTTCTCTCATACAACTGAGTTGTACACCACTTGGGTTTTGTAGTCTTATGGGGATATTGTAACAACAGAAGACCAAGACACGGAAGCTATGGGGAATGTTTATTCCAGTGATCAAACCGCTGTTTATATATCTATACAGTTTTTTACTCTTTAACCAATTATTAAGCGTGTGATTTTCGCTTACATTAAACGACATGAAATTATTATTATTATTATTGTATCCTTTAATTCCTAGAGGAACATAGGGCTTCAGCTGCCCACCTTCATTGCCTTCTGTTTTATGACAACTTTTTCACCCCGCTCCAGGTCTGTCCACATGCTTTCATCTCCTCCTCGTATGACCTCCTCCAAGTCACCCCGCCATCGCACTGACGACCAACTTGCCGCTTCCCTTTCGGCCTGGTTCCACTCGAGTGATGGCTTGTCTAGTGATGTCACTTGATGGTTTCCTCGAGTATGGCCAGTCAATCCACCTTCATTTCTTCCTCCCTATTTGTTTCACAATCGGTTCTTCCTGGGTTGGTTCGCTCATTGCCAGAGATCCCTGTTGGTGATCTTTTCTGACTGGCCATCTGATCTTGAGCAAAGTATTGAGCGAAAACAACTGTTAATGAAGGTCTGTGGTTTGTTTGAGATGCTCTTTATGACTCGCCAAGTCTCTGATCCGTATAGTGAGTAGCACTGAGTTACTTTACATTGGAGTTGAAAATCCGGATCTTATTTTTGATGGTGAGTGCAGCCTCCATGTACATCTATCAGTTCACCTGCTTTTGTGGGGCAAGGTACATTGGCCGTAGCCACAGGACGCTTTCCACACGGATACGAAAACATTCCAGCTTGGTTTTACAAGGAAGAAAGGAAGTGTGTGAGAAGCTCTAGTTTGGAAGACCTGATCGACTCCTGTCACTCCACCAACCCTGACCATGATTTTATGATCATCTACCGAATCCATGCTAACCTGCCACGTTTTCTTCGCTACACACTTCTAAAGACAGAGGAGATGCCTTAGCAATTCATGACTTTAAGCCAGACCTTTGTGTACAAAAAAAGTATGTACAATCCCCACTCCTCCTGCCTTGGCTGTAAAGGGATGGACATTTATTTATTTATGTATTTTGTTTATTTAGTTATTCTATGTACCTTTCCCTTATTACTACGTTTATTATTATTATTATTATTATCACTCTGAACTGTTTCCACTTGTCGCACTTGTCATTCTGAAACCAAAGTTATTTTTACAATATTGAATTCTATCTTATGAAATTTCACACCATGTTATGTAACATTTTATTTTCGCTTACTTATCCTATAATTATGCACCCCTTTCCAACATCTTTATACCTAATGTATTAATCTATATATGACATTAATTATTTTGCTACTTGACATTTAACCATGATTATAATAACAAACATTTTAATTTTATATAGCTTGGTTTGTAGGGGTTAATTTTGTTTCTTACGAGTTGATCACGGATTGATATCAGTTATAGGAACCATTGAAAACCAGCCACAGGGAGTACTGGATAGCCAGCTGTTTCATCCTAGTTTGGGAGTCACCGATAGTACGCACCCACTGGGGTTCGAACCTATGTCTTTCCGGCTACAAATCAAGCTAGCTCGTATACCACTCAACAGTCACTGGGAACCGATTCAATAGCCAGGCATCCAGCCCATGAATTCTAACTTCTGCTTATTCATGATTTAGCGTGACCCCAACCATTATCGTCGGTGGGACATCTATCCTCACACACGTGACACCTGGATGCACCTCACTGGTTACGACTTCTCACTAGAACTTACTCCAGGAAACTCCATCCTGTAGCAAGTCAGTCACTAGCGAGCATCAGATTAATTTTCTATAGTTTGGTTTGTAAGGGTTAGTTATGTTTTTACCAGTTGACCACGGATTGATATCATTTCATACTATTATTATTTTATGCATTCACATCTATGATTCAATTCCCTCAACGGACCATATATATATGTGATTGTACAAGTTGATAATAAATTCGTTGTTGAGAAAAGTCTCTTCACTGAGTATTGTGTTTTTGAGATATCATATGTATCATACCACCACCATATGACAAGATTGTCATAAAGGCAAGCAACACAGAGGTGGATAAGAAATATTAGTGACTATGTAGAAAAATCGATGGTGTGGCAACGGCGTCACCACTAGGATCCATTCTAGCCTAAACTTTCCTTGCGAAACTAGAAAATGGGCCTTTGAAGGATGTTATTAATGAGCTAGAATTTTATTGTCGGTACATCGATGATACACATTTTTGATTATGAAAAATGAGAAGGAAGCAAAAGCCATCCTGGATAAATTTAACGAGGTTCATCCTGCAATAAATTCTACTATTCAGAAAGAAAAAGACTATAGTATTTCATTTCTAGATGTCCTTATGACCAGAAAAGAGGATGGTACACATAAGAAGAAGAAGTGTATATAGAAAATCAACATCAACGGGTCACTATACTCATTTTCTCAGCTCTGTTTGTTCCCTTGAAATACAAACACAATCTGATAAAGTACCAGGTCCACAGAGCAAGAGTATGTCTTGATGAGGAACTTAATAATTTTGAGCGGTTGATGAGTGAAAACGGTTATCCAGAAAAGTTTATTGATAAGAATATGCATCTAAAATCAAAGAAGTCCAAGGTAACAACAGTTCCAAAAAAGGCCTTATTCTTATAAATGCAGTTCCTTTGGGGACAACATCAGTGAGATACTAACACAGCGCGGTGAAATGCGGTAAAAGTTGCATTCCCTGCCACCGAATTACGCTGTGTCTTCAAAACCACTCAACACTATTTTGCGTTTGGGAGTTAAAGATAAACTGCTTAATTTCGCCTCTTCCATGTGTATCTACCAATGGAACTGCTCCTGTGGCGTGAGCCAGTTAGTTGCATAGGCCGTACAATTAGGCGTATTTCTCTTCTCGGATTTCTGAACATCATCCTGCATAGTGGTTTGTTAAGTTAGGGACAAACAAAATCCATTCACATAGCGCCATTCTATCTCATCTTGTGGATGCAGAACACAAGATTCATGTCAACGAGGCAGCTTTCAGAGTCATTTGCGGCATACGAAAAAAAGTCTTAACTTCGCCCTTAGAGTTCGTCCACTAAAGAAGCCTAATGTATGCGTCCAAATGAAGTTAGTTCAGACATTATCCTTACCTTGGCCATCTAGGTGTGAATGATCCTCATTTGGTTGTGAAATTTCCTTAATTTTATTTGATAGTCTGTTTACTATTATATGTTTATTATTATTACTATTATTATTATTATTATTATTATTATTATTATTATAATTTAAGCATCTCGAATGAACTGTAATTCCATTGATCTTACTTAACAAATCGATATTATTTAACAGACACTAATATTGTTATTGACTATTAATCTAGAATATTCTATGTATATAATAAACACACATGTATATTAATTATAGAGCCAGAAGAGGAGGAAATTATCGAAAAGGATATTCTTTGCTCGCTCAATTATTTTGTGTTTTCTAGATGTCTGAATGAATATTTTTAGCTATATTCCTCACTTGTCATATTTTAAAAAAAAAGTCAATTCGGTCAACAATAATTTAATTACCAAATCCGTTTTTTTCTTTTTTGTATTAGGCATCACGACTGAAATCAGATAATAATCAATGTCATATTCCACCGGTTACATCGACTTTATCATCCCCATTTCTACTAAATCAATTGTCAGTATCATCGTCGCCAGTGTTGTCTTTATCCTCTTCAACGATATCGTCGTCCTCATCATCATCATCCTCTTGGTCAACAACACAACGTGGACAAACAAAATCTGGTTTCAGACGTCCAATACCACAACCGTTACAATTAGTCAATGAGATTAATTATCAACCACAACTTGGTCTTAGTAGTCAATATTCACCGATTACACCAGCACCGATGAATATGTCAATGCATACAATGACGATGATGACAGACGATGAGACGACGACGACGACGAAGACGACTACATCATCAACGATAACAACAACAACAGCATTGACGAAATCGCTGACAACAACAGCGACGTCGACGACTAATACTACTATGAATTTTGAATGTAATCTTTTCCAAAATATCCAGAATAATGAAGGATATCATCATCGAGTTGATAATGTAGTTGTCGAAGAGCGTAATGATACCAACAAGTTTTCAATGTGTTGTTTTGATACTAATCGGTTAGATTTATCACAATTTCAAGATTCTTTATTATTCAATTCAATCTATAGTAATAACAATAATAATAGTAATAGTAATGTCAGTGTATCTACTACTGTTCCTGCTCATATTAATAATCCTGGTGGTATTAACACTTGTAAGGCATCCTCCTCCTCCGCCACTTGTGTCGGTGCACAGGATAAAACTATAGACAACAATAATAATAATAATATTATAAATATGAATAATATAATGTTTATAAAGCCTAATAATAGCACTACTTATAATGATACTGATAATAACAATTGTAATTTATCCTATACTGTGAGTGATCGTTTAATGAATTTATCACAGAAAAGAACAAGCGTTAGTAATAATAATAATAATAATACTTTACTAAGATTTCACCACCATCAACAGCAACACCAACAACAGATGTCTGCTCCTGCTCCACTGTCGTCTTCTCATCACCCTCATCATCAACAACAATCTCAACAGCAACACGAAGTCCAGAGTGGTAATAACATTATCTGTGATGAAGAACAAGGTGATTGTTCAACGTGTTGTTGTCGGCCTACATCATTTAGTTTTATAAATTCATTTGATGAATGCACTACACAGCAACAACAACAACCAGCACTTCTTCGTCAAAATCAGCAAACAGATCGTCAACTACTTTATCATAGGCAACAGTTGCATAATCATTCACAGAATCAACAACATCAACAAAATGTATGTTCTAATATTTCTACAATGCAGAGTTTACAATCAAGTAAGTTGGCGGGTGTACTACTACTTTGCGTGTTCTGCTCTCTTTTTTTTCAATTATACATTTTTGTAATATTCTGTAGCTGTAGCTTTGATTGATTTATGTGGAGGTGAGGTGTGGTTCACAGTAGCCCTACCCTACCCCGCCACGAGTTTGAACTGGGCAGTGTCAACAGCCCGATAGCCACCTTGGGGCACGAATGATTTATTCGGGGAATTGGGTATTATTATGTACTCGTCGCCAAATTATTGTTATGTACTGGTCGAGAATTTAATAGTCCTGACGCAAGAAAGACGTAAATCAGAAGACCACTAGGTTTGCGATGATACTTCTATTTTCCAAACACAAAGAGAATGCAAAAGTGGTATCACACCAAAAAGTGTCACACAAGATTGTGAGAGCGAAATATATATGAATGTCCAGACAAGTGTGTGAAAAAAACCAATAGACAGTCTTAACATGAATGGCTAATTATAATGAAGTATCGATCCATATATACATAGCAAAATATAGCATACATGTCAACAACCACACATATAATATGTATATGTGTCACCAAGCAACGGACTGTCAACAAACACTCATATTACATATAATATAAGGGGAATACACATTGTTAAAGGAGACAGGTTCATACAAGTGAAATGGTCACAGACTAAGAGAGCAACAGAAAGAGAGATCACCATACACACACACATATATATATGGATACATATCAGGTATAAACAAAAATTGTGATTTAAATGTATAGCAAAAATATTCATTTAGACATCTATAAAACACACAAAATAATTGAGCGAGTAAAGAATATCCTTTTCGATAATTTCCTCCTCTTCTGGCTCTACCATTATATACATGTGTGTTTATTATATACATAGAATATTCTAGATTAATAGTCAATAACAATATTAGTGTCTGTTAAATAATATCGATATGTTAAGTAAGATCAATGGAATTAAAGTTCATTCGAGATGCTTAAATTATAATAATAATATTAATATAGAAGCAAATAAAATATCAACTAAAATTAAGGAAATTCCACAACCAAATGAGTATACTTCACATCTAGATGGCCAAGGTAAAGATAATGTCTGAACTAACTTCATTTGGACGCATACATTAGGCTTCTTAATGTTTATCCCAACAGCTTCAGAAATATTTAGTAGTTGAACTCTTAAGTCGAAATTAAGATTGTTTTGGTATGCGGCAAATGACTCTGAAAGCTGCCTCGTTGACATGAATCTTGTGTTCTGCATCCACAAGATGAGATAGAATGGCGCTATGTGAATGGATTTTGTTTGTCCCTAACTTAACAAACCACTATGCAGGATGATGTTCAGAAATCCGAGAAGAGAAATACGCCTAATTGTACGGCCTATGCAACTAACTGGCTCACGCCACAGGAGCAGTTCCATTGGTAGATACACATGGAAGAGGCGAAATAAAGCAGTTTATCTTTTACTCCCAAACGCAAAATAGTGGTGAGTGGTTTTGAAGACACAGAGTAATTCGGTGGCAGGGAATGCACCTTTTACCGAATCTCACCGCGCTGTGTTAGTATCTCACTGATGTTGTCCTCGAGGAAGTGAATTTGTAAGAATAAGGCCTTTTTTGGAACTGTTGTTACCTTGGACTTCTTTGATTTTAGATGCATATTCTTATGAATAAACTTTTCTGGATAACCGTTTTCACTCATCAAGCACTCAAAATGATTAAGTTCCTTATCAAGACATGCTCTTCCTCTGTGGACCTGGCACTTTATCAGATTGTGTTTGTATTTCAAGGGAACAAACAGAGCTGAGAAAATGAGTATAGTGACCCGTTGATGTTGATTTTCTATATACACTTCCTCTTCTTATGTGTACCATCCTCTTTTCTGGTCATAAGGACATCTAGAAATGAAATACTATAGTCTTTTTCTTTCTGAATAGTAGAATTTATTGCAGGATGAACCTCGTTAAATTTATCCAGGATGGTTTTTGCTTCCTTCTCATTTTTCATAATCAAAAATGTGTATCATCGATGTACCGACAATAAAATTCTAGCTCATTAATAACATCCTTCAAAGGCCCATTTTCTAGTTTCGCGAGAAAAATCGATGTTATTTGAAAAACACTAACATTATTATTGGCTTCTGATCTAGAATATTCTAGGCATACAAACACACATTCATACGTAATTATAGAGCCAGAAGAAGAATTCATCAGAAAGCATATTCTTTGCTAGCTTAATTAATTTGTTTTATAATGGTGATTTACACATGCGCCTAAAAACAACTGAGTTTATAACTAGACAGGGATGAGGTTAATTCAAGAAACACTAGTTAACAGAAATTGGTGCGTTAATTGGTTCAGCAGCGGTAGAGAACGCTTCCGATCCGCGCATGTCAGTGGTCTGGATTTCAATCCCTGGCCGGTGTTGTAGTCCTCAGGCTCGCTAAACACGGTGGTAAGGCCGATAGAGACGGAAGTTTGGGTATGTGGTGAGCAACCCACCCCCATCTCACCTCGTAGGAATAAACATCACTGCTACCGACACTTCAAAGCTCTTGCTTGAAGCTCTATATTCCACTTGGAATGTAAAGGAATGTAAGATAATTATAGTTAGTAAAAGTTAGTGGTCTAATGTCTTTAAGTGTTTAAATCCAATGCTGATCTTGAAGAGGGAATTACTGCATAGCCCCAAGCAATGCAGAGTTATTTGAATCTTCAAAATGGTATATATTATGGTAAGTTACTAACAGTTAGTTATGTAATAGGAGTGATCAACGACAGCTAGTCTTTTCATGTCTTCCACTCTGAATGAAAAGACTGGCTGTCTTTGAACATAGGTATCTGTGTGTGTGCTAGATGTATAGGGTGATGAATATTGAGGTTAGGTGTCGAGTGCTAGGTAGGTGGGAGGGGAAATCAATCGATAAGGCTGTGAAACAGTTATATCGACTGAGATGGTTAGGACATGTGTTACGCATGCATGCGTAGTCATCGCCTTCCTCGACAATGGGCGATGTTAGCTGACATAGGGTCAGGTTGGAAGAGAACTAGTGGTCCCCAAACGAAAACATGGTTTCATCAGTCAATGAAATCCATAACTGTTACTTAAAGCCACGTTGGAAGGTGTGTACTTTCTGTTTGGGGTCCTCGGGACTGTAAAAACGAATGGTTGGAAACAATTGGTGATATGGTTCAAAATCGTTCTCAATGGCTGGCTCAGATGCATCCACTCCTTGTGACTTTTGATTTCCAATGAAACTATATTGTTCTTCGTTATTACTATTCCTTTGTCTCACACCTCTGTTTACTGTCTCTGTTATGCATTTCTTCCACTTTCTTCTGTTGCTTTGTGTGCAACATGGGGGTAGTGTGGCAACTTGAACTGGTGCACATATGTGCAAAGTTCTATGTCGAAAACAGACAGACAGTAACAGAAGTGATTACAGCTTTTCAACTCTTATTTACTCTGAGAGTTTTAGTGTTTTTTTTAAGGATTGTAATTAATTTCAGTGTGAATTTTGTTACATACTGACATCAGTTAGGGAATCAATGATGAAAATTAGGAGGGTCATTGGTGTACACTCATGAAAAGTCTCAGTCTAAGACGAAACTACTGTTTCAATGATACTCCATGAATTTCTAAGGGTTTCCTTTGCGGGGATATCATTTCGTGATGAAATCTACCCTGTAGGTACCCACACCACAGGAGGTTCGAACTCAGGACCTTTTGGTTACAAGGCTAGCGAGCTCGTAGACTATTTAGTAGTCACTGGGACCCTATCCAATGGCCAGCCAATCCATGAATTCTAACTTCGGCCAATTCATGACATAGCGCGACCATTTCGCAATGTCCTCTTCTTTGATTTACTGCCACACCTTCAACCCTACTGGTCACGGCTTTTTACTAGAACCCCATGTTCAACTACCTGAATAGGATCAGTCGCTGGTTAGCATCAGATTAATTTTCAAGTATTAGTTTTTTAGGGAATTTTGTTTGATTGGTTGAAGGATTTCATCATGAGCGCTGACATCAGTTAGAGAACCATTGGAAAAGCCAACCACAAGGAGTACTGCACAGATGTTTCGTCCTGTTTTTGGTCTCTTCATTAGTAAGCATCCACCGAGGTGGTCGCGGTATGCCATGAATTGGCAAGAGTTAGAATTTATGAACTGACTGGCCATTGGATCAGCTCCCAGTGACTACTGAATGATCTATCTACTATCTAGCTCGCACCCGTCTTGTAACCAGAAGCTTCTGGGTTCGAACCTTCTCCTGTGGTGTGAATGTGTATTTTTGCAGAGTCTCAAACTCTAGGTCGGAGGAAACAGCTGTGTAGTACCCCCTTTGGCTGGTTTTTCAAATAGTTTTCTAACTGAGATGTGTCAGCTCATGATGAAATCTTTTAACCAATTAAACAAAGTCTTTACAAAAGTAGTACTTGAAAATTTTTTGTTGTACTCAGAGTTGATTTTGTTTGGTTGTTTGTTTTTGACTAAACAACACGTAAGTAACTGAGTTCATGTGTTGTCTACTTACTCAGTGCTGAGATAACATGAATGTTGTCAGTATTGACAATGATAACAACAAAAAAAGAAAGAAAAACACTAAGAAGTACATGCTAAAACGTCCGAGGATAAGTAGACGTTGACTTGTAAATCCTTAACACTACTACGACTAATAATAATGCAGAAATTATATTCATATTTATTTTGAAATATTTTGGGCTTTTTTGTCACAAAATTCTTTTTTATTTCTTTTGACAAAATAACTTATTTTGTGTTGTATATATATATGGCTGTTTTTGCACACCACCCAACAACACTTTGCTAGTAGTGATAAAAATTATTCTGACATAATTTCTCGTTATCTTTTTTTTATCTCCTTTCTAAAGGTTGACATATGTTCATTTTGTAACACAGATTTTTTTTAAAAAAATTTCTGCCTATTTCCTCATTCACACATATGTGTATATCGTTTCTTCCTACCTCCTTCACTCCCTCCCACCTCCCTCTGAAGTTTCTTCTACTAAACCCTAAATTTTCAAGTATTGGTTTTATAGGGAACTTTTTTTGTTCGATTGAATGGAGGATTTCATCATGAACGCTGACATCGGTTAGAGAACCATTGGAAAACCAGCTACAGGTGAGTACTGCACACAGCTGTTTCCTCCGTCGTAGTGCTTGGGACTCTTCAGCAGTACTCATCCACACCATAGAAGATTCGAACACAGGGCCTTCTGGTTACATGACCAGAGGGCTCGTGTAGATCATCCAGCCGCCACTGGAACTCGATCCAATGGCCAATCAGTCCATGAATTCTACTAACTCCTGCCAATTCACGACATAGCGCGACCACTTTGCGATGTCTTCTTCGATGAGTTACTGCCTCATCTATAACCTGCTGGTCACTGCTTCTTAGTAGGATCCACGTTAACTGCCTGAATAGGGCCAGTCGCTGGTGAGCATCAGATTAATTTTCAGGTATTGGTTTCGTAGGGAATTTCATTTGATTGGATGGAGGATTTCATCATGAGATGACTTAAGTTAGAGTGTAACAACAGAAGATAAGGGCCAGGAAACAGATCCTTCATTAAGGAAATCAACACATATTTATATATTTTCATCTACATATTATAGATTATTGTCAGCAGATTTTAAATCATTTGACTTTATGCTAAATACTGCGCTGAAGATGTCGTCCAGAAAGACGAAGCAAGCTCCGCAACTAAACCAACCAGCTCAGAGAACACTATTAATTGTAGAAAAACACAGCCCTCTGATTGGTTGTTTCTCACAGAAAGTTAACCTTGCATCTCTTTGTGGCTGTTTCTTGAGTGTCGGATCATCTATGTGTTCACTGTATCCGCCTACGCAAAGTCTTTGTTGTCATTTTTCTCAATACCACTACTGGGGACATAAACATTGACGTAAATTACTGTTCACCAATTTTGACTAACAGCCAGCTCCCACCACAGAGAACCACTGGAAAACCTGGGAGTAATGAACAGCTGTTTCATCCTGGTTTGAGACGCTTCATCAGTATGCACCCACCGGGGTTCAAACCCAGGACCCTCTGATTACAATGCGAGCTCGTAGACCCTTGAGCCACTAGGACCCGATCCAATGAACCAAACTAGGGCGAAACAGCTGTCCAGTACTCCTTGTAGGTTTTCCAGTGGTTCTCTAACTGATGTCAGCGCTCATGATGGAATCCTCCATCCAACATATTTTTCTTTGCACACCGACCATTGATATCAAGTGTGAGTCTGCAGGAGATCGAACCCCGGACTATGTACATGGTCGGTAAGAACCCTAACCGCTGTGCCAGTTAGACAGATAATGTGTTCCAACAAAATATTATTCTCACATATTCCCATAGTTCAGTTCAATTCAACAGAATACGATATATACATACAGATTACAATTGAAAAAATATGCTTGATTCCGTGTATTGCCTCCGCTCTCACGGTAGTATCAGTAGTGGTAGCTCTACAGTCCAAATTTCACAGTTTTTTCATCCATATATCATCGGAAAGCAGAAGTAAGAAGTGTGAATTGGTCTGTCGAACACCTATGCCAGCGCCTAACTTTGTATGTATGTACAGTATGAATGGACATACTTTAATAAAAATGTAGACTCATCGGTTTTGTTAGTGACATCAAAATGATGTCATTTCAAGTCTGAATAGATGAATTCACTTCTCAGTTCTATAGATAGAAAAGCTGGAAAATCGACTCGACTCACTCACAATTGAAGCATGCATAAGACATGCAGGTAAGAATGGCGATAAAAATCAATGCATACATACACACAAGCATATATACATACATGCATGCATACATATCAATGCACAAACGAAAAACCGCCTTATGACTATAATGAACTTCCTACAGTCTACTATTTCATACATTTTTATACCAACCTACGTGTCTATATTATATATATGTTTTAAAAATTAATCGAAGTAGAATTAGAAGGAAAAGATATGTAATCAATCAGCTCGGTGGGTGCGTACTGATGAAGGGTCCCAAGCTAGGGTGAAACAGCTGACCAACAACTGACTAAATGCAGGTTTTCCAATGGATCTCTAACTAATATCAGCTCATTATGAGATCTTCTAAGGAAATCCTAAATTGTTTGGAGAATAAAGTAAAATATAAAGTAGTAATATAATTTAATTTGAGATTTTCCCGTCGATTGATTTGGACCGAAGTGCTCGGTCTCAGGTTGACATGTCTGTCGGCTTCTTGTGCAGATGCTTCGACGATGTCTGGGCATTTAATTAGAATTCAATTTGTGGATGGTGACTCGCAGTCGAATCCATGATGCACATTTCGTCCTATTTGGGACTCGTCAGCTAGCGGATGTACCTGCATTTCTCAGTGAGTGATGATGTTCCCATCGAGGCTCGAAACCAGTGCCCATAGTTTCAAACGCCAAAGTGTTATCCACTAGACTACTTGGGCCACTAGAGCTGGCCACCTCTTGTGCAATGGGTCATATCAGTTTAATTTAATTTGAGATTTTTTTTCCCGTCGATTGATTGCACCGAAGTTCTCGGTCTCCATCTACAAATAGAAATAGTAATAATAATAATCTCTGTCTACTCTCTTCTCTTGCTCTGTGTGCTACAATGAGAGAGAGAGAAATTGGTAACTCTACCTGTGCACTACTGAGCAAAGTTCTGTGTCGAAACCAGTCAGTCAGTCAGTCAGCAGTTTTCTCCATCCTACTTAACTTTTACTTACTTTTTTACTTTACTTCGGCTATCTCCTACGGGAGGATGAGCCGGCTTCATGAACGTCTCGAATCATCGCTGCCCAGGCGCGGCGATCTGAAGCAAGGTTTTGCGATAGGGATATCCAATTCTTGTTCCACATACGGAGTCCGTAGACGGTTTGTAGCCCCAGGCACTGCATATCTGCCTTGACTGTACCAAGCCATGTCTTCAGCTGTCCGCCTCTGCGACATCGCCAAGATGGTAATGGCGAGGGATTTCGAACTGATTTGACCAGATCGTCATCTGGTCGGCGCAGAACATGGCCAAACCACCGAAGGCGGCGTTGTTGGACCAGTACTGGAATTTGGTTGATGTTGTAGCAACGCCGACGCACTTCTTCGTTGGAGAGTTTGTCCTGCCAACGAACATGCAGAATGTACCTGAGACACCAATGGTCTAATACCTCGAGTCTGCGTAAATCTTCCGCGCGAAGAGGCCAGGTTTCACAGCCATACAGCAGAACGGGTCGTATGGAAGCTTGGTAGACCCGAATTTTAGTCCTGAGACTGATTTCTCTCTTGCTCCATAGAACGCTCCTCAGCTGTAGAAACGCATTCCGGGCGTTGGAGATTCGCGCATTCACTTCGTTTTTCGCTTGGCCGTTGGGGAGCATTATGGATCCCAGATATCTGAAGGATGGCACAATTTTAATAGGTGCTCCATTTAGGGATAAGATTTCATCATTGCCGGTGGATGTGTTCGAAAACATTTTGGTTTTGGAAGTGTTAATTTTCAAGCCGATAGTAGGCGCGAGGTGATTTATCTGGTCGAGCGCCTGTTGCATATCGGGGAAGTTTTCAGCTAACAGCACGACGTCGTCGGCGAATTCGAGGTCGGTTATGTGAATATCGGGCGAAAGTTGGACGCCGTGGTGCTCGGTTAGGGCGTGCCGCAAAATCCAATCGATTGTGAAATTGAACAGGATGGGGGATGCTGGACAACCTTGCCGGACACCGCTGGTTACCTCAAAAGTGCGGGACTCTTCACCGTTCACTCGGACTCGAGCTCCTACTTAACTGGTGTGAAACTTAACCTTTAAAGTTGAAAGATATGAGGAAACTAGTTGCCTTTGACTGTAGGTGTTCGTGTTTAATTTCTCTTGTTAGTTGGCATATTATCGTCAGTAATATTTAAGTTAGACTGAGAATTTTAGGTAAGAAAGGGAAAGAAAAGTCCTCATTTTTTTCCTTTCCCTACACTTTCGTTTATTACAGTTTCATTGCATTTTTTCTCTACCTCGCCTATTTTACTGGCTCCTTAATTTTCTAGCTGTTTCCAAACTGTGAAAAGAGGGAGGGTTGGATCTAGGGCTAGCGACCCTATTCTGGAAACCCAGTCAAACTGGTATAGAAACTCAAATGAATAATAAAAATATTGATAGTACAAGAAATATATATATAAAAGAAACTTATTGTTCACTGGATTCGGAGAGGCGAAACAACACAGTAGGCTGGTGAAAGCGTTGCGGAAGGGCAATCCCGTCAGCTGATATACCCAGGTAGGCAAAGAAGTGAAAAGATATGGTGCAGAAGTTCTGAGAATCTGCGAGAGCAGTTGGAATGGATGTCAGTGGATTTCAAAATTGTCAACTGGTGAGTCAGTCATCTACTCACTTCTGATCACCCAGGCTGCAATCACGAGCATATTGAGGTAGTGAGTGACTATCATGATGCCACCTACAGTAGCCAGAGTTCTTATACAGTGGTAAACAGTTTCATTTAGGATTATGACAGCAAGATTCAACACAAAGTAAGCAAGGAAGGAAGTTAACAGTTATCAAATCCTAAGCATCTGCAAACAAGAGTAGAATAAGGAAGATTTTTATGGACAACTGTAAACAGTAATAGACAATATTTCAAATGGTGACATCGAAATCCTCATTGGCGATATGAATGCCAGCTGACTGACTGGTTTCAACATAGAACTTTCCACCGATGTGCACCAGTCCAAGTCGCCACACTCCACTCCATGTATCACACAAAGCAACAGAAGAAATGCAGAAGAAATGCATAACAGAGACAGTAAACAGAGGTGTGAGACAAAGGAATAGAAGTAACGAAGAACAATATAGTTCAATCGGAAATCACAAGTCACAAGGAGTGGATGCATCTGAGCCAGCCATTGAGAATGATTTTGAGCCATATCTTCAATTATTTCCAGCCCGTCATTGGTTTTTACCTTCCCTAGGACCCCAACCAGCCAGTCAAGAAATCTACACCTCCCAACGTGACTGGCCTAAACTAAATGTTGAGGATTTCATTGACTACTGATGAAGCCATGTTTTGGTTTGACCATGCCAGCTGAAATGGGAGCAGATAATACAGGAAGTGAACTCATCATGGGTTGAGAGGCGGCTATCGCTCCGTGAAATTAGTGACAGTGCGCCTTCAATCAATCAACAGCCTTTATGTATCCACTGATTTGAACTTCTGCACTTATATACAAATTTACATGTTGAAAATTAAACTTCACTTCATATTTTTATCTCAATGTAAAATGATTGATTTAAGTGTTGGTTTGTAGGGATTTGGTTGGTTTCAGGATTTCATCATGAGCTGACATTAGTTACAGAACCATTGGAAAACCTAGGAGTACTGGACAGCTGTTTCGTCCTAGTTCCGGACTCTTCATCTGTACGCACCCACCGGGATTCGAAACCATTGATTTAATCGCGATGCTTCCATTCTCATCTCAAGCAAACTCTTATCCAAAGTGAAATACTGACACAATACTGTTTTCAGCTACTAGTGGATAGTCGTGACCAGTAGGTTGCTGCAGCAGGTCGGGTGTAAGGATAAAACAAACTCGTCGAAGACATTGGCTATAGCGGTCGATCTATGTCATGAATTGGCAGAAGTTAGAATTCATTGACTGACTGGCCATTGGATCGAGTCCCAGTGGCTGGTGAATGGTCTATGAACTTCTTATTAGCATATTTTAATGATCAGAAGTATGATGGGTCAACTTGTCTAGACGGTAAATAGAAACCACCACCACCACCACCTTTCAGTTCTGTTTTGTTTTTCCAACCTCATCTTATTTTACTTCCGCCAATATTGTTATTAACACGAAAGAAAATAGTCTGTAGACACACGTGGTAAACAAAACCATTACATAGAAGGAATATTTTGGTGTTTATTTTGCTAATAAACAAAGGCTTAAAATCTTCGAGTAAACACCAGGACAACTACAAGTGCGCACACTCACACACACACACGCATGCACACACAAACAACTACACACAGCTGCAGTAAATCCAGTACACAAACACTAGTATATCTATCAGCTGATTTGAAAATTCCACATATTTTTTTTGGCAGTCAAATATTTGCCTATCATGAATCCGGAATTACCTATTCATTATCTTTAGTGATATCTTATAGATAAGCGAGTCTTCAAAAGGTTTAGAATAAGCGCAAGAAAAAAACGCCTTTACGTTCCTAGCGGAACCTAGTAGGCTTCAAGCTAGAGGCTTAAAGTTTCTAGAGCATTGGTGTTGATTTTTTACGGGATGGGTGGGGGGGTTGGTTGGTAGCCTGTCTCATGACCAACCTTTTCCCTTTTTCCAGACGTATTACTGGTGCTTAGTGAGAGGTAAAGGAGAGTGCGTTTATGGCCCCGGGGATCGAAACCTGGACCACATGAGGCGTGGTTGGCTGACGGGCATTCTACCCGTTGTGCCACCAATATACACAAGAAGAAAAATCTAGTCGAACTAAATGCGCTTTTTTTTTACAAACAATCTAAGCAGGAATAAACCAGTTTTACGGTGAATGAGTCATTTTCTGGTGGCGGTGGTGGTGGTGTAATACAGAAAATGGGTTCCAACGGAATCATTGTAATATGTTGGTGTTGTTGACGTATGAATACTATTCCACAGTTCAATAGTGCATTAGCAATAGAATACTATACATGTATATTTGAACATTCTATTTGATTTCGTTTAATGTAAGCCAAAATCACACGCTCAATGATTAATTAAAGAATATAAAATGTATAGATAGATAAATAACTGTTCGGCCATTTTAAAATATACCTTGGCTCCCGTGTTTTGCCTTCTGCTGTTAACATTTGACTTTATATGCATATAATCATCAGAAAAAATATAATAATAGTGAAGATAAAAAAAATGAAACTATTATTAATTTTTAAAAAATTGGGTGACTGACTCTAAATTATATCAGCTCAAAACGAAACTACCTGATAAAGACTTCAACCGACCAATCAGATGCGTCAGAAGTAGAAGTGCATAATTTGAAATAAACGTCTGCTATATGCAAGTAAGTAATGCAATGTTAAAAGTGGTTAAATCGGATAATTTCCTACTGTATGTTCTAAGAAAACCTCTCAATTTCTCATGGTCAAGGGTTAAACCAATTTCTGCACATAAATTCGTCAAGGTCATCAACCCGTTCACACTGGGTGGCTTCGTTTTAAGCTAATTTTTAAAATTTTATTTTAATTTTATTATAGCTTGAATCCACACAGTATATTTTGGTACAAGTATGGAATTTTCATCGTGTGATATTGGTAGCCCAAATTTTGCAGGCCGACCATTGATATCAGGTGTGCATCGGCCAGGGATCGAACCCCAGACTATGTGCGCATGGTTGGCGAGCGTCCCCTAACCTCTGTGCCACCGACGCACTACTATAGTTTAGAGTCACCGAAAATTGAAGTTTTAAGAAATTAGTAGTAATGATTGTGAAATAAAATTTGAAAGTCACTGTTTCGAGTCCTGTTTGCATTTAAAAATTCAATTTGTCAAGTCAACAACTGTGAATAACCTGTACATCATCATTCTAGTGTCTAATGCTGTTGTGGTGCCTCGGGAGTAGAAGGTCTGAATGGACAGTTAGTTAATTCAATGTTATATATATGCAAGTAGGGGAGAGTTGACTAAAGCTCTTAATGTTGCTTTGAGTGGAACTGAAACTTAATCACATTAGCTAAATGTTATAAATTATTTAATAAAGGAGGGGGATTACTTGGGGGGGGATTCGAAGTTTTGGTTCACGGGGATTTGATTGACTACAAGATTTTATTATGCGCTGTTATCAGTTAAAGAACCATTGGAAATTTCTATAGTTTGGTTTTTACGAGTTGATCACGGATTGATATCAGTTAGAAAACCATTGCAAACCATGGAGTACTGGACAGTTGTCTCCTCCGTCCTAGTTTGGGAATCATCGCCAGTACGCACCCACTACAGGAGATTCGAACCCAGCACCTTCCGGTGACAAGACAAGCTAGGTCGTATACCATTCACTGGGACCCGATTGGTCGGGGTAGCGCTAAATCACGAATTGGTAGAAGTTAGAATTCATGCACTGGCCAACAAATAAGGAGTACTGGAAAGCTGTTTCGTCGTAGTGCATACTGGGTGTGCTCACTGACGAAGAGTCCCCACCTAGACTGACGAAACAGTTGGTTGTCCAGTCAGTACTCACGGGTTTTCCAATGATTTTCTAACCGTGATGTCAACTCATGATTCGAAGAATGTTGTTAAAAATCTTTGACTTTATACATACATATACTTCTAGATGCGTCGGTGGCACGGTAGTTAGGACACTCGCCGACCATGCATATAGTCCGGGGTTCGACCGACGAAGCATTCCTTTACCTCACCAAACCAGAAATAAGACGTCAGTAAAGAGGAAAAGTTGGGCATGAGGCTAGCAACCTCATCCTGTAAAAATAAACACTGCTACAGAAACTTCAAGCCTCCAGCTTGTAACCCTATGTCCCACCGGGAACGTGAAGGAAAAAAAATACTTCCAGATGACGTCACTGCAGTCTGTTTCTTCTCCTCGGCTGTTGTTGTTGTTATGGTTATCATTTCTACTATAGCTAATGATCATGTTGACAATATTTGTTGAATTGGTTAGTAAAAATAATAGTAATAATAATAACAATTTGCACATTGATAAAAATCTCTTTCTGTTGTAGTATTAAGAATTATCACAGCGTTTAATTTTTTGAAAATGTAACTAAATTTAGTTCATCAATACAACTGATTTATTATTATTATTTTTCGAATAATTTTAATTATATAGTTGAAGCAAGTCTGCTCGTCGCATTGTTTTGCTTTTTTTATGCCTTTCTGTCTTGTTCTCTTTCGTTTTATTTATTCTCTGTTTATATTGATGATATCGACGATAATAATAATAATAAACTCCCATGTCTGAAGTAAAATAACTATACTACTACTACAGATTGGATTAAGTCACTGAGGGCGGAGTGTTTTGGCGCTTATGCTAATTCCAGGAATATTCTACACACATTGGTCGTAGACCCTCTGACGGGTGCACTCACTGATCAAGGAAGGCACTCATTCTGCTCGAACTCATGCAGTCAGCCAGTTGAGAGCATATGGCGAGTTGTTATCTGAACTGGTGACAACTACTGGTGTTCGTCAGCGAGGGATGCCCACTATATCCTCATTTCTATTCAATTTCATCATATATAGATGTACTAATAGGAATTAACCCTAACTGCTGACTTCAGCGACTCGGGGATGGCATTTTTACCATCAGGAAATAATCTGGTTGACTTAGAATATGCAGATGACATAGTCCTCCCTACTGGATGGAGACGCTGACATAATGCAGAGTCTTCTGAACACCTTGAGCTGCAATCTGCGAATGTTTGGCATGCGATTAGCTCCCCAAAAATGCAACGTGGTGATGTTATAGGACTGGATTACAGCGACCCACTCCTAGCTTAGAAATAGGGAGTTAAGTGGTGGCTGAGAGTGTTGATCACTTCACTTATTTGTGAAGTTGCATCAGACAGTGCCGTCGGATTGATTTCTGATGAAATCTCAGCACGGATACGGAGGGCTAGTTTTGCATATGCCAGTTTACGCCATTTCTGGCGTAGACGTGATATCCGGCTATGTCTACTGCTCAGTAACAGTACACGTCGTCCTCCGTTAAGCCTGCCAGTGAGATCTGGCCATTGAGAGTGGAAGACATGAAAAGGCTAGTCCGCTGTCTTTGATCATAGGTGCCTGCGTTCTATCTCCCGTGTTAGCTGGTAGGTGTAATAGGGTGGGGAATATTGAGGTTAGGCATCGGTCGAGAGCTAGATAAGCTTGGAGGAGAAATCAATCGATGAGGCTGTAAAATTACATTGATTGAGTGAGATTGTTAGGACTTGTGTTATGCATGCATGACTAGCCATCGCCTTCCTCGACAATGGGCAATGTTAGTTGACATAGGATGGATCAGGTTGGACAAGAATCAGTGGTGGTGGTGGTCAAACGAAAACATGTCTTCATCAGTCAATAAAATCCACAAAAATTAGTTTAAGCCAGCCAGCCACGTAGGAAGGTGTAGACTTCATGACTTGTTGGAGTCGGTAAACACCAAAGGAGGCTGGAGACTGTAAATCGGTGATATGACTCATTCTCAGTGCATAGCGAAGATGCATCCCCATTCCTTGTGACTTATAATATCCAAAAAAAACTTTATTGTTCTTTGATATTACTATTCTTTTTGCCTTATATCTCTGTTTGCTGTCTCTGTTTTGCATTTCTTTTTACTTTCTTCTCTTTCTTTGTGTGATATAAGGAGGGAGTGTGACTACTTGAACTGCTGCACATCTGTGCTAAGTTTTATGTCCTAACCAGTCAGTGAGTCAGTCAGACCATCTGATGGATTTTATAGCTGAGAGATTACCATCACAAAAAGCAGAAAATCTCAAGTAATTATCCTATTCATCATGTGAGGTGTCCGTCGAATTATTAAGGAACAAATTTGATGGCCAGCATTGCTATCCGCCGCTTTACTTATCTCTTAAAAATGACTGTAAAAGGCGGAGGACCCCGTTGACAATTTTTTTCGTCTTGACATTATAATATGCAGAGAGGTCAAGTTGTAGAGTTGTATGTGGATCAGATGAATCATTCATCATTTCGAATTATCAGTTGTCTACTACCAAACAAGAATGCATATACAATATCGAGCAGTATTGCCTCAGTTAGAATTATTTGACGTCATTTGGCATAACGCGTTGAATGATAATCATCTGAACTGTGTTGAAATGTGTAGCCTGATAATGGTGATTGACTTTGGTTGTTGTTAACTGAATGAATACACTTAGTCTGTCTGTCTGTTTTCGACACAGAACTTTGCACCGATGTGCACCAGTTCAAGTCACCACACTCCCTCCTTGTATCACACAAGCAAGAGAAGAAAGTAGAAGAAATGCATAATAGGGACAATAAACAGAGGTATGAGACAAAGGAATAGTAATAACTAAGAACAATATAGTTTCATTTGAAATCACAAGTCACAAGGAGTGGATGCATCTGCGCCAGCCAATGATAGCGAGGATTTTGAGCTATATCACCGATTGTCTCCAGCCTTCATTGGTTTTTACTGTCCCGAGGACCCCAAACCAGGAAGTCTACAGATATCTATACATCGTACATTGAGAGTTTATCGGAGGATTTAATCGAAAATGTGCCACTTTATAGGTGTGCAAATGACAATGTAATCATAAGTGAGCAGCCTTGTTCTGCCTCCATCAGTTTTACATCGAATGACTGAATTTCAGAATAGTATATCACTTACGTCTATAGAAGAGGAAGATAATTGTTTATCTTTCCTACACATATTGCTTAGTCGACTGACGGCTTGATGGGTCAATAAAAAGATCTATTTATAGAAAACCTACCTGAACACGACAGTATCTTTATATCACAGTTTCTCCCCTGTTCACTACAAAGGAGCCTTAGTGAGTGAGGTGGCCGCTTCACTAGAATCCAACGAATATGCACGGAAGACACACTTGATGAAGAAGAAAGAAAGGTGACACAAACTCTGGTTGATAACAATTATCCAGGTACGTTCATTAGGAGACACAGAGTGGTCGAGACACCAAGACCCACTCTCCAAATTCCACTGAGAAAGACATATATATCAGGCTACCCTATATCGATGATCTAAGCAGCTTGAAAACTAGACAAAGATTGTAAGCTACGGTAAAAACAACCTTTAATGAGACTAAGATCGTATTAATTGAGAATGTGAAGCCAATTCTTCCATCTATGCCATTTTAAACCATGAGAAAAATGATATCACATCCTATTGTATTTACCATTTCAAATGTATCTGTGGGCACACATACATAGGGAGGACTCATCGATCTCTGCGAGTAAAGGCTGGCTTCAGTGTATTTTCCTAAATGTATTCAGAAGCAAATCGAATCATCAGAACGCATTAATGGTGAGAACAGACGACCTAGCTGCTCTATTGCGAAGCATATTATAGAGACAGGACATAAGTTTGATGTTTACAAATCTTTTAAGCCTATCTATAAAACGTGTTTGGAACGCATCCTAAATATTAGGGAAGCCCTAGTTGGCAATCAGAAAGTTTAAATCACAGAGAAATAGAGCATTTTTTATACAGAAGGAAATCAAAGATTTCTCCTGTTTCATGAGGATTTTGGAAAATTCTCTAAAAAACCGGGAGAGGGAGCGGATAACGTTAGACTTTGCAATTATTATTCACCCAGCCCCCTCCCCCTCCCGCCATCCGAATTTTGTCACAATTTAGCATCAGTTTGGAGAATCATTGAACACTTGGGAGCATTGGATAGCCTGTATATATATATATATATATATATATATATATATATATATATATATCCTAGTTAAGTACTCTTCAATAGTACATACCATCACGAAGGGTCAGTGTAGTTAAAACTTGTATTTACTCTTCTGGGAGATTTCATCATGAGCCAACATCAGTTGGAGAAGCATTGGAAAACCTGTATGGAGTACTGGACAGCCAACTGTCTCTTCAGCCTAGTTTGGGACTCTACGCACCCACCACAGGAAGTTTGAACCCAGGATCTTCTGGCGAGCTCCTAGACCGACAGCAGTACCTAGCAGAGTTCAAAACTAGGACAAAACAGCTGTCCAGTACTCCTTGCAGGTTTTCCAATGATTCTCTAACTGATGTCAGCTCATGATGAAATCCTTCAACCAATCAAACAAAAACAAAAAAGTCCCTACGAAACCATTACTTGAAAACTTATTGTTCTATCGTTTTCTTTGTCATTATGTTTTCCTTTATTTAATTTCTGTATTTGATTAACTTCTTTCCTACACTCATATAGATATCCCATCGGGTGGTTTATCCTATCAGCATGATCATCGTCAACATCACGATCAAGGCAGTAATAGTCGTTTGAACAGTTATGATAATAACAATAACAGTAACAATTGTAATAATTTAAATTCTCGTCGAATATCCGAATCAATATTACACGCCTGCTCACAATATTCACATCATCATCAGTCTACAAGTTTAAATCCCTTAGCAAGTATGAATTTTATGCATCATTCAATGAGTCGATTCAATGTACCTTCAATGCCCAACAACATCAACACCACTACCAACAACAACAAGAACATGATAACACCTTCCACGTGTTGTACAACATCATTACTAAGTCAAAATTGTTGTCCTCTTATGAATACGACACTAGCGCCATCATCATGTGCTTCTTCGATGACTATATCATCTTCAATGACATCATCATCATCATCAAGTTTCATTCATTCATCAATAGGTAAAAATAATTTCAACAATACTGTTAACAGTATATCAACTTCTAATTTTAGTAATAATCATGATTCAATAAATACAAATAACTTCCTCAATTTAACTTCGAATCGATTAAATTACAAACCATCATCATTATCTCCACTATCACTATTACAAAGACACCAGCAGCAGCAGCAGCAGCAACAACAACAACAACAGGACAACGATGAACATCTTCATTCTCATCGTCAGCATCGTGATCAACATCATCACCATCATCATCAAATTCAACAACCAACAATCTATCATCAAATGGTATCATCAAATCGTGCAGTCGAATCGTGTTCAGACAGAGTTGAAACGGGGCACTTCTTTAATGGATCCGAGATAATGTTGAGTAGTAGTAATAATAATAATAGAGTAGGTGATGATGGGAGTGCTATGTCTAATCAGCAACATCGTTATCAAACACCTAACCTTAATAATAATAATATTTATCCTAATAGTCATCATCAGTATAAGAGTTTCTTTACAAGTCATGACCAACAATCTGATTCATGTGGAAAACACTCCACCTGTCGAAATCAATTCTGTTCATTATGCATGGAACCGGAGAGAAAACGGCATATTTCAGCTCCAGTTGCTGCTGCTAATAATAATATTTCATCGTTATCATCTCAAGCGTCGTTTTTGTTGTCAGCATCAGTAACAACTTCTTCTTCTTCCTCCTCCTCCTCGATATCCTCATTATCATTACCGTTCTCATCATCAACATTTCCGGGGAATTTATCTACTATGACGAAACATTCAGTGATGCCGGGTTATAGAAATGAAGTGACAGAGAAATCATGCTTCTGTTTACAGGAATGCCGTAATTACCATCAACACCAACACCACCACCATCATCATCCTCCTGCTCCTCATCACCTGCACAATCGTAGTCATCATCATCACCAGCAGCAGCAACAACAACAACAACAGACACAGTCTAACCGTTGTTGCAGTGTATTGTCTTCTGACGAGCCAATGGCAACAACTTCTATTGAACAACCATCAAGTGATACTGTTGCAGAAATGTTAATGCAAAGGTGAGTTTCCATGTTATTATAATTTAGTAATTAACACTATGAAAAGGCGTTTAGGTATTCATATTCTATCACTACCTATTTTTCTTTTCTTATAACATCCCTTCTCTCTCTCTCTCTCTCTCTCTCTCTCTATATATATATATATATATATATATATATATATATATATATATATATATATATGGGATTCAATCCTCGCTTATGAGAATAGTTTCAGGTATAGTTTGAGGCTTAGAATCAGAAAACTTCATTCATTCAGGTGAATTACGGCGGCGGGGGGGGAGTTGTAATGTGGATTTTATTTTTCTCTCTTCTAACTGTTTACCTGAATATTAACCAGAATAACAGTGGGTTGTTAGTGAAATGCTAATCATACCATATTAGTTTGTTTATTAGGTGTATCACACAGTCAGTGAAACAGTATTACTGCTTACTGGATAACAAGGTTTTGAATAGAATTTATTGTGGTTGATAATCATATCAATTATAATTAATCACACGACTTCGAAACTTGAGTTGTATAGTTGCTTTCTTTGTTCTCTCCCATTTGTCGTGGTGGAGGTAGTAGAATTTTCCAGATGTCTGGGTTGACAGGTGTTGAACCACTCCTGATACACATATTTGCAGTTGATTCGATAGACAAAGCTTCCATTGTTATCAATCTTCCCCACTCACCACCCTGTTACATTAGATTTTAAAACTGTCATCCTATCCTATCCTATTGTATGGTTGTGTGTAACTGCATGTAGCGAGTGCTATTTACGGCTGAACTAATAATGATATTAATAACGACATGCATGTCAAACATGCACAAGATAATGATAACACCAACAATAAGGAATCTAAATGATCATTAGTAATTCCATACAAGAAAGGAACGTCGGAAACCACCTTACACAGAATTCTTAACAAGGCAGGGAGGGATAAAAGTGGCTGGAATTCAAACCACCCACAAACTCAATTAGAAACAAGCTTTGTCGGTTAAAGGATCCCTCCTATGAAGCCAATAAAACAAAACAATTTAGTTTATCTAATACCCTGCCTTCAATGATTGTCAGTGAGGTCAAATACATAGATGGGTCAAAGTAGTAGAACAGGGTCAGTCAGTCAGACAAGCTGAGCATAAAACCTAGCAGCAAAATCTAGATTAGTTGACCCGAATAAGATAAGAAATCTAGAAAAATTTAGTTCAGCCGTAGACAGCACTACATGCAGTTACACACAGCCAGGCAATAGGCTGAATGGGATAAGATGACAGTTTTAAAATCTAATGTAACAGGGTGGAGTGAGGGAGAGTATGATAACAATGGAAGCTTTCTTTTTGTCGAATCAACTGCAAACACGTGTAATAGGAATGACTCAACACCTGTCCAGCTGGATATCTGGAAATTTCTACTACCCCAATGACGACAAATAGGAGAAAACAAAAAAGACTTTCAAACTCAAGTTTCGAAGTCTTGTGGTTATAATTGATGATATGATTACCAACCACAATAAATTTTGTTCGAAACTGTGTCATCCAATAATCAGTAATACTGTTTCACTGACTGTGTGATACACCTAATAAACAAACTAATATGGAATTACTTGCTACCACAATGTCCAAGTTCTACACATATATTAAAATGTTGATCACACTAAAATGAAACACTATAATAAAAATATATTTTAAACTGGTAATGTTAGTGATGGCGTCGGTGCGATAGCGGTTAGGACGCTCGCCGACCATGCACATGGTCCGAGGTTCGATCCCCCGGCCACAGATGCACTCCTTTACCTCTCTAAGCCAGAAATAATGCTGGTAAAGAGGAAAGGTTGAGCATGAGATGAAGCTAGCAATCCCTTCCTGTAAAATGAACACCACTGCTACAGAAACTTCAAGCTGGCTCTAGATTGAAACCCTATGTTCCACTGGGGAACGTGTGAAGGAAAAAACAAAAACAAAAAAATATGTGAGTAGAATCGATTTGTGTACAGACACTGTTTCTAATCGATTTTCTGAAATGTCTAGGATAAATGGTTGAAGGAATTTTCATTGCAGTACAACTCAACATCAACAACATTAGTTCAGATGAATTCATGCCTCACTCGAATCAAAAGTGTTTTTGTGTGGGATATATTTTTTCCTTCAGTAAAACAATCATAAGATTTTCCCCTTCTATTTATCGTAAAATCTCTTCACTGTAAGTAATAGAATAACACGAAATTATCCTGTGAATTTAACTAAAGGGAAATTGTCCTACCTTGTATGGAGAACTTTTCTGTAATCTCGTGAAATGGATGTCGTCCACAGTCACTTCACTCAGTATTATGAACAAAGTGGGACATTCTCTTTGTCTTCTTCACATCGAAGAAAACAAACAAACATTCACACAACATGACATACATTCTCTCATATCAGTGAACATGGATAGCTGTAAAAATCAGTTTGACTGCAGAAGTGTAAGAATCATAAACTGTAGGAGCACACAGAATGCCAGGGAATTCCTAGAAGCTTAGATCACAGATCATTCTGTGGAATCAAATTCTGATTTACAAAATTCCTGGACAACTTTTTTCCCTAGTTTGGGAATCGTCGGAAGTACACACGCACCACGAGGTGGGGGGGGCGGGTTCAAACCCAGGACCTTCCTGTGACAAAGCAAGCTAGCTCGTTGACCACGACCCGATTCAATGGCCAGCCAGCCAGCCCATGAATTCTAACTTCTACCAATTCGTGATTTAGCGCGACCCCAACCAGTGTTGTAGGTGGGACATCCATCCTCACACGTGACATCTGGATGGACCATACTGGTCACGACTTCTCACTAGAAGTTACTCCAGGAAACTTTGTACTGTAGCAAGTTACTCTCACTAGCGAGCATGAGAATAATTTTCTTTAGTTTGATTTGTGAGGGTTAGTTATGTTTTTACAGATGTCGAGTACTCCTTTGTTTGTGGCTGGTTTACAATGGTTCTCTAACTGATATCAATCCGTGATCAAACTGGTAAAAACAAGTTACTTTCATTTTGTAAATCTGATAGATGATAAATGATAACAGTCACAGTCATCATTGACACTAAAAACAAAAACAAAAAACACCTCTTGAGTACTCCTTAATTTTTGACGGTAAATAAAACATATTACTGTTCGTAGTGATTTTACCTTGATAAATGTTACTCTGTATACCTGTTTGTTATTGTTTCCTTAAAGTAGGGAGTTGTCGAGGTTATTATTATTATTATTAATTATTGTTGCTGTTAGGGTGTTACTGACAAATAAGATAAGAGTTAAATGTAAACAGTTCATGAATAATAATCCCCATCTAGACAATTGTGAGAACAAAACACGCAGTTCTTCAGCAAACAGTCTCTTTTCGCAGGCGAATTCATTCACACTTAGCTGTACAGTCGGAATAATATATATATATATATATTGGCATGTCTGTCATTCATTGGCGGGAATGTTCACCAGCCACTTTTGCGGTCGGAGTTCGATTTCCGATTGATGCATTCTTACACGTCGCTTAGTCTACTAGTCCCAGTAGTAAGTCTTCTGGAAAAGAAAGAAGATTTAGCATGAAGGTAACTAGCCAGCTAGTAACTCTACACCGTAAGAAACGCCAACGCTACCACTGAAACTCCAAGGTTACGTTCCACTCGGTACTCAAACAATGACTTTTTTTTTGTTTCCTTCACGTTCCTAGTGGAACATAGGGCTTCAAGCTAATGGCTTGAAGTTTCTGTAGCAGTGATGTTCATTTTACAGGATGAGGTTGCTAGGCTCATGCCCAACCTTTTCTCTTTACCAGCATTATTTCTGGCTTAAGGAGATAAAGGTTCCGTACAGGTCTTTGTTCGCCAGCCATCCCTGGGACGGGATGGAAAAGGCGGAGGGGTGGTCAGTCAATGATGTGGCGTCGTGAGATGAAGGATTTTTGTGCTAGATTAGCATCGGTTGGTGTGTCACGACTCCCTGGTTGGGGGATCCGAGAGATAGCTGAAATCGATGGCTCGAAACGTTATCGGATATGACCAAGAATCGTAGTCAATGGCGAACGTGTTGCAATTTCCTTTTTTCTTCTCTTCCTGATGATAGTTAACGAATACTGTTTGAACTTGTTAAGCATGACTGTTTTCCTTCCAGATGAAGTTCTTTATCCGTTCTTTACTTATATATTTTTTTCTTTTTTCCTTTTGTTCAATGTTGTTTTATTAATATTGTGTGGCGCATTCTTCTTGGTGGCATATTGTACCAAGTTTTTATGCGAGGTAAAGGAGTGCGTCGGTGGCCGGCGGTCGAACCCCGGACCATGTGCATGGTCGGCGAAGGTCCTAGCCGCTGTGCCACCGACGCACCGAACAATGAATCCACCTCATTGTATCATTTTATACTCCATGTCTTAATAATAATATGTTCAGTATCAAAAAATTTATTTATTTATTTATTTCTTGCCTATTAATTTCCCCAAAACACTGTTTTTCCTCCACTTGTTATAGTCATATTACTGATCCAGGTGGATTACCGTTAACCTGTGAATTGAATAATCCGTGTTCTACAATACCACAAAATTCTACACCTTCAGGATGTTTATCAACAACAAGAAGTCTACCGCCGGCAAGTAGTGATCAATCCATAGCTATTGAGGGTGATAATACTATCGATAATAATAATAGTATGGTGAATACTCCTGCTACAATTAATGATGATAATAATAGTAGTAAAAATGATGAACATACTGCATACAGAGGCATCAATTTTATGCATAATAAATCGAATATATTTTCATGTGATAGAATGCCTGTATCGCAGTCATTATTACAATCAACTTCCTTGTCATCAGGACTACCGGGTACACAGATGATGGTTCAGACACTACACCACCAATATCACCACCATCATAACCAACAACAACAACAACAACAGCAGCAAGGACAACGACAACAATCACCGCCTTTTCATACCTTTACTGAATCAAACTTAACACGAGAGTTGTCTTCATTTCGTTCAAAAGGAACAGTTGACTTAACAGCAACTATGGATATGGAACAACCACAACACCACCAACAACAGCAACAGCAACAATCAGAACGACAACCATTTTCTCAGTCACTAATATATCAATATAATCAACACCACCATCATTATTATCTTCATCAACAACAACACCAACAACAACAAAATCAGAAATTGCCGGTTAGTTTAAATTTACCGATTGCTACGACTTGTTCTGCTGCTGTTGGTGTTGCCGCTGCTACCACTATTACCATTACGAAGACGATGGAAACGGCGACGGCAGCGTCAACGACAACTACATCATGTTCATCATTGTCATCGAGTTTAAATCAATTTGACTTGTTGGATTTGTCTGTAGTGTCAAGTGTACACAAACCTGATAAACACGGGGAGATTATTAGTCATGATAATGCTGCTGTGAATTTAAAAAATACAATTACAGTGGATAGTATCACTTGTATTGATGATGACGATAATAATAATAATAATAATAGTAATGCTAATAATACAGGTAAATGTACATCGGAATCAGACGATTATGCTGATAGTCAGTTATCAGTTGCAGCAAAATTATCAAAGTCGCTTGCTGCAGATAATCTCTTCCGTAATCCTAAGGCATTACCTCCACCGAAAAAAATGAAAAGTAAACCAGCGCCTATATCAATTCCTCCACAAGTAAGTAAAAATTCATAACTGTATTATATACTTATATTTCCAAACGCCAAGTTCACTGTTAATGGTTTGAAAAACAATTCGGGGCATTGAGTGTATGTGATATTCATTACATATAAAGGGTATTTTTGTATTTTCCAAGGAATGAGTGAAAAAACAATAAACGATATTGTTGTTGTTTTTATTGACGTTTCGCTATTTAATGTTTCATCGAAGAAGACACTGCGAAGTGGTCGCGCTATGTCGTGAATTGGCAAAAGTCAGAATTCAAGGACCATTGGATCGGGTCCCAGTGGCTCAATGGTCTACGAGCTCGCCTTGTAACCAGAAGGTCCTGGGTTCGAATCCCGGTGGGTGTGTACTGATGAAGATTCCCAAACTAAGACGGGGGAAACAGCTGTCCAGTACTCCCAGGTGGTTTTCCAATGGTTCTCTAACTGATGTCAGCTCATGATTAAATCCTCCATGCTAATAGCTTTATCAAAGTAGTGTTATTAAACCGGAATTTACAAAATTCACTCAGCTTATATATCTATAACAAAAAGTTAAGGGGTGAGAAAATAGACATAGGTCAAGTTAAAGGAACATATTGAAAGTCAAAATAGCAATGAAGGTCACTAAACCAAATAACAGACGTAATATTACACTTGCTATGGTGTCAAAATAAAGTTTACTAACTTGATCATCGTTCATCTGTCTGGGGCCATTTTTCGTTGTCAAGTTGGTCGATTGGTAAAAATAAAAAAACCAAGTGTAGATTACAGGATTTCATCATAAGCTGACACTAGTTAGAGAACGATTGGAAAACCACCTGGGAGTACTGGACAGATGTTTCCCCCGTCTTAGTGTGGGAATCTTCATCTGTACTCACCCACCGAGGTTCGAACCCAGGACCTTCTGGTTACAAGGTTAGCGAGCTCGTAGACCATTGAGCCACTGGGACCCGATCCAATGGCCCTTAAATTCTAACTTCTGCCAATTCACGACATTGATATCAGCTAAAGAACCATCGAAAACCAGGGGGTGCGTACTGATGAAGAGTCCCAAACTAGGATGGAACTACTGACTGTCCAGTACTCCCAACTAGCTTTCCAATGGTTCTCTAACTAATCTCAGCTCATGATGAAATCCTGTAACCAATCAAATCCCTACAAACCAACACTTGAACAAAGTGTAGATTGTTGGTTTTGATCAGTGTGTAAAACAATAAAAACAGTGTGTGTGCTTACATAGTGAACTTGCTTATCACATTCGTGTTGATTTTGTCACTTCATGGGGGAGCGGAGGGAGGTGTTGTAACCAGGTCAAATTCTATTTTAGTCCATCATTCCTATTCAGCTCAGGCAATTTGGATTCCACTTCACCATATGAATTCCTTCTGATGATATTGGACGTTCTTTGTGATTTCTGAAGTGATTTTTCTGGATGATGATTTCAATATTGTCAAAATCAATACTTTGATAAAGCCTATTAGCAGCAGCAGCATTCAGTAACGAAACATCAGAAGTAAAAACAGCAATATCGTTGATTGTTTTTCATTCATTCATTCATTGAGAAATACAAAAATACCCTTTATTATCATGAATATCATAACTGTATTGATTTAATAAAGTAGCTGTAAGTGAAGTTGAAATACAGTTTGATTGATTGATTGAATGAATGAGAGTAAATTAGAAGGTTCAATGGCGCCGGTGTTAACCTGGTTTTGTGCTTAACGCCACTATATCATCAGCGTATGCGTTTACGTGTGTGTGTGTGTGTGCATGCATCAGATGGAACCATCATATCTATTTAAAACAGTTAGTTCCGTTTATGAATTTAGATAGTGTTATGTACTAGTTTTCCCCGTCGCCAAATTGTTATGTACTCGTCGCTAAATTATTGTTATGGTCTGGTCGAGAAACTAATAGTCCTGACGCGAGAAGGCGGAAATCAGAAGACCACTAGGTTTGCGATGATACTTCTATTGTCCAAACACAAGGAGACGAAAATAAATGGTCTCACACCAAAGTGGTAAGCAAGTCAAGTAGTTGTAAAGTAGTTCACACAAATTGTAAATGCGAATATATATAAATAATTCAGACAAGCGTGGGAAAATCATTAGACAGTCTTAACATGAATGGCTAATTATAATGGAGTGTCGATCCAATTATACATAGCGAATATGGCAGACATGCCAACAAACATATATGGATATATGTCACCAAGCAACGGACTGTCAACATACACTCATATTATATATAATATAATATAAGGAGAATACACATTAATAAAGGAGACAAGTTCACACAAGTGAAGTGGTCACAGACTAACCGAGCAAACAGAAAGAGAGACCAACATGCACACACACACATAAATATATATATGTGGATACATATCAGATAGGTAAGGTGCCTCTTCAGTAGAATCCAACGAATATACACTGAAGACACACTTGATGAAGAAGAAAGAAAGTTGACACACTCTGGTTGATAACAATTATCCAGACAAGTTCATCAGGAGATATAAAGTAGTCAGAACACCAAGACCCACTCCACAACTCGCCCCTAAGAAAAACGTGTACATCAAGCTACCCTATATGGTGCATCATAGCAGCTTGATAACTAGACAAAGACTGAATGCTGCTATTAAAAAGACTTTTTATGTAGCTAATATCATAATAATAGAGAATGTAAAGCCATTATATCTATCTAAGCCCTTCGAACATGCGAAAAATGACATCACATCCCACTGTATTTACCAATTTGAAAGTAAGTGTCGACACACATATACATAGGGAGGACTCATCGATCTCTGCAAGTAAAGCGCTTCAGAGCATATTCCTAAATGGCTCCAGAAACAAATGGATTCTTCAGAACCTATTAACGGTGAGAGAACAGGAAACCCAGCTCCTCTGCCTATTTCGAAACATATTACACAGGAGACAGGACATAAAATTGACGTTAACAGATCTTTTAAACCTATATATAAAACGTGTTCGGGGGAGGGTGTATCTTAAAGTTTGTGGAAGCCCTAGATGGCAATTAGAAAGTTCAAACCACCACCTTTATGTGTGGTCAAAGCAACAATTCATCATCACATTAAACCTTCCTTGGTAAATTTTGTTTTGATGCCAACCATAGCAGATGTACTATTACCTCTGCTATTTGGTTTAGTGGTTTTCATTGTTATTTTGACCTTGAATAGGTCCTTTTATGTTGGTCTAAGTAATCTATCTTCTCACCTCTTTATTAATTTCATATACGTATTCCTGTGACAAGTCCGTGTGTGATCAGATTGTTCGAAATGTGCTGGCGCAAATACATTACATCATATATATATCAAGAAGAGAGACATTTTTCATGATTATTCCTCAATTTTCTTTTTATTCTATAAAAGAACAAGAGGAATGGAAAAAACAAACACAACTCACTTGTTTCTCTTTGTCTACAGCAGATAACTAGTTAATCAGATTCTCTTTCTCTTGAAAAACATCGATTCTTCTTCTTACTTTTCAAAGAATATTAGGGACGTGTTAAAATGGACACTTTTACCAAATTATAGTATAGTCTAGTCAAAACAAAAAAAACTAATGGTAGAAAAGGAGAAAAACATCTCGAAATAATTCATTATTATTATTATTATTCCCTTAAGTTCTGAGTGGAATATAGGCCTTCAGCAATACATTTCCACTTTCTTTCATACTTTGTGCCATCCTTTTCAACTCGGTCCGAAATTGCTCATAATCTCTCATCTCTTCCATCCTATTACATGATCTTTTGCATGTCATTCTCGCACTGATGACCACCCACCCACTTGTCGTCTCCCATTTGGATTGCAGTCAAGTGATAGCCTGCATTGCACGTGATGTCATTCGGAAGCCTCCTCAACGTATGCCCCCCCATCAACCCATCTCTATTCTCTCTTTTACATATTTGTTGAGTGATTGTCTCTTGATTGGTTTGTTCCACTGCAGAGTTTCTTGTTAATAATTCTTTCTGGCCAATCCAGCTGTTGATGACAATCCTTTTCGAAAAACACTGGCCAAGTTTCTGACCCGTAATAGAAGGACCATTTCGCACAAACTGGAAGATATGCAAGGGAAAAGCAATAAGTTGGCAGAAGAAGCATCCAGAGAAGAGAGGACTTCCTTCAGGTGAACATAGAGAAAAGAGAGGTGATGAAGATTCCTGGCCAACAACAACAGACAACAATCAGCCAGAATAAATGGGAGGAACCTGAAAGAAACAACCTCCCTTACCTACACTTACCTGGGAAGCATCGCTTCAACTACAGGCAGACGGAACTGACGAGGATATCAAAGCAAGAATCACTGGGAAAAGCAAGACAAGCTTTCATTACTCTCAAGTCTGTGTGGAGGGGGTCAACAAACTCAACATCTAAAAAGATCCGGAATTTCAACTCCAATGTGAAATCAGTCACTGCCACTCACTATACGGATCAGAGACTTGGCGCCATGTCATAAAGAGCACCTCAAACAAACCACAGAACTTCATTAACAGTTGTCTTCGCTCAATACTTTGCTCAAGATCAGATGGCCGGTCAGAAAAGATCAGAAACAGGGATCTCTGGCAATGAGCGAACCAACCCAGCAGGAATCGATTGTGCAAAAAATAAGCAGGAAGAAATGGAGGTATGAATTGGCTGGCCATACTCTGAGGAAAGACGCCATCAAGTGACATCACTAGACAAGCCATTGCTCGAGTGGAACCAGGCCGAAAGGGAAGCGGCGAGTTGGTCGTCAGTGTAGGGGTGACTTGGAGGAGGTGATGTGAAAGGGAGATGGAAGCATGTGGGAAGACTTGGATCGGGGTGAAAACTTTAGCAGAGAACTGAAAGCAATGGAGACGTGCGGCTGAAGCCCTGTGTTCCTCTAAAGGAAGCAATAATAATAATAATAATAATGGAAGGATCGATTTCAAATTTGTGTTGAAAATCCAAATATTGTTCCTTAGTTGAGTGTGGAGGATTTCCAAACTGGTTTCAGGATGATGAAGGGATGTGTATCTCGACTTTCGGATTCTGACTTTGACACATTCATCCGTGCCATTGTCTGTAGTTGAAATGATGCTTTGTAGTTAAGCGAAGAGGGTAACCTGTATTAATATGCATTTTACCGAAATAACGTCATGTTAGTCTTGGGACATCATTGAAACTTCCGTAATAGTAGGAGCCTACATGTCAACAGAGAACGACTTTAGTCAATCAACAGGATCGATCCTAAATGATTTAAACAACCATTACAACTGATATATGTCCATTATTACACAAAAGAACAGCTTTCATAGGTAAAATGTCCCAGTGATGAATAAGGCTTGGGTGTTCGAACCGATGACTGAAGGATTGAAGCTCTCTTAGGTTGAATGTACACCTTTGCCAATTGCATAGCTAGTTAGAGGGGGGTAGTAATTCAGAAGTCATCACTTTTTCCCCTCGGAATTCAAAAAGTATTCAGACTACACAGTATGTGGTCTACTTGATACCATAAATGGTAAGAAAGAGAACAAATATAATTGTAGAATGATATGTACTACTGATTGATTAGAGTAGTTGGAAAACACTCAAGTTAACCAGCAAGTGCTTACTGATTACATCAAATTGCTCAGAATATTATTGTTATTTCCCTAAAATAAATGAATACCATCTCACATTTGTGGTTAGTTAATAATTCATTCTCTTGTGAAGAGGGTTATCTCTTAAAGTCAGAATCGCTTATGAATATTTAGACGATACTATTCAGGAAGTTAATTGGTGGATGGTGACTAGCAGTGGAATCCAAAACAGCGCACATTTCTACCCATTTGGGACTCGTCAGCTACCGAATATACCTGTGTTCCCCAGTGAGTCAGTGATGATGTTCCCAGTGAGGCTCGAACCCAGTGCCCATAGTTCCAAATGCCCCATAGCATTATCCACTAGACCACTTGGACCACGAGAGCTGGTCACCTCTTGTGAAACGGGTCATATTAATTATTTAATTGAATTTTAGATGTTCCCGCCGAATGATTGGACCGAATTGCTCGGTCTTTAAAACTATGGGCATTGGGTTCGAGCCTCGGGGGGGACATCATCATCCATTGTGGAATTCAGGTAAATCCAGTAGCTGACGAGTCCCAAATAGGACGAGATGTGCGTTGTCCTGGATTCCACTGCTAGTTCACTCAAATAAATAGCAGTTTCTTCAGCACCGTCTGAGTTCTTTCGAGATTTCGCTTTAACTTCTTGTTTTCTTCTCGCTAAATCTTGGAGGGTATCCATTCTCTATGAGGACTTGTCTGAGCCTCTCCAGTTCCCTGTCGATTGTATCACTGGAACATATTCTTTTGATTCTTGAAAATAAGGAGTGGATCAAGTTTCTCTTTCTTCTCAAAAGGACCCGGCTATGAAAATTCGTGTATTGACCATTCCATGTTGGTTTCTTTTAGGTTAATCTTTGAAGAGAACCATCAGATCTCCTTTTTAGAAACTTTGAGTAATTTTATCAATTATGTCACACACACACACACACACACCCTATTACTCAATAATATACCAATATACAATTTTGGTAAATATAAATATGACTGTACAGCACAACCTGTGAAGATGATTTTGTCGATAAAGAAAATTTTCTTCACCGTAATGTTGAACAATTAAATCTATTGAAGCTGAATGAGTACTCAACATTGTTTTTTTTTCAAAACTTTCTATGATGTTTATTTATTTTTATTTTAGAAATGAATTTCGTCGAATTTTTCCTGTTTTTAATTTTATCACGCTTCATGCTTTAATCTTTTCTTTTCTCTATGTTGGTTTATTAACTTTTTTTTGTTTACAGACTGGTGCAAATTTATCACGATTACGTTCACCGCGTGTATGGAGTTCGAAACATAACTCGATAGATTCAAGTCCTCCACCGTATACACCACCTCCAATGCTTAGTCCAAATCGTCAAGGTTCTGGTTTATTTGCTTCACTGTCAAAATGGTCAACTACACCCACGTCAACAAGTACAGGCAGTACAGGTAGTAGTTCTCTACGTTCACATAATTATCCTGGTGCTACACTAGTTAATCGTCGTTACTCGAGTTATTATTATCCTTACCATCATCATCAGTATAATTCAACTAATGTTGTATCCAGTAGTGTAACATCATTATCGAGTAGTACTGTTCTTCATAATGATGATTTGGATAGTAGTAGTCATAATACTACCAGTGGTCAGTTGAAACGTCGTCATGCAAGTAGTAGTGGAGGAGGAGGTGGCAGTACTATTCATAGTAATAATGATGGCAGTTATAGCAGTAATACAAGTGGAATTGGCGCTTCAAATCAAAGTATTAACATCATGGATCCTAATTATAACAATAGCAATAATAACTATAATAGCAATTTTATTAATAATACTGATACATGTATGCGAGATATCAATCGACCCATAGCGTATACACGTAGACGACGTCAACAATTAACGCCTAAATCTGCACCTGTATTGTTTCTCAATACATGTACAAATAAAAATCAGGTATTGTTATTGATTGATTTATTTATTTATGTATTTATTTTATTCCTTTACGCGTTTCCAGTGGTGGAACATACGAGGGAGGGGGGCTTCAAGCTAGAGTCTTGAAGTTTCGGTATCAGCAGTGGTGTTTATTACTTTTACAGGATGGGGTTGCTAGCCTGCCTTATGCCCGCAACCTTCCCACTTTACCAGTCTTGTTACTGCTGGCTTAGCGAGGTTAGAGGAAGGAGTGCGTCTGTGGGGCCGGGTATCGAACTCGGGACCACATGGTGAGGCGTGGTTGGCGAGGATTCTACCACTGTGCCATCGACACTTTTTATGATTATGAGTATTAAACACAAAATAATTGAGCAAAGAATATCCTTTTCGATAATTTCCTCCTCTTCTGGTTCTACAATTACCTATATGTGTGTGTTTATACACATAGAATATTCTAGAATAGTAGTCGATAACAATATTAGTGTTTTTTTTTAAAAATGATATCGACTTGTTAAGTAAGATCACAATGGAATTACAGTTCATTAAAGATGCTTAAATAATAATAATAATAATGAAGATATAATAGAAAATAGAATATCAACTAAAATTAGGAAAATTCCACAACCGATTGAGGATCATTCGAACTTAGATGGCCAAGGTAAAGACAATGTCTGAATTTGCTTCTTTTGGACACATAAGTTAGCTTCTTAATGTGGATCCTAACGGCCAGTCTCAGCACTATATGCAGTGAGCGAACTCTTAAGGAGAAGTTAAGATTTTTTGGTGTGTGGTAAATGACTTCGAAAGCCGCCCCGTTAGTATCAATCTTGTATTCTGTATTCACAAGATGAGATAGGATAGCGCCATGTGAATGGATTTTGTTTGTCCTTAACTTAACCAACTAGTATGCAGGATGATGTTGAGAAATCCGAGAAGAGAAACACGCCTGATTTTACGGCCTATGCAACTAACTGAGTCACTTCACAGGAGCAGTTCAATTTATAGGTACACATGGAAGAGGCGAAATTAAACACTTGATCTTTTACTGCCGAACGCAAAAGAGGAGTGGGCGGTCTTGAAGACACAGTGTAATTCAGCAGCAGGGAATGTGTATCTATCTTCCGTGTGTAATTACCACCTGAGCTACGGATCCTCTCCATCATATATATATATATATATATATATATATATATATCATAACGATGCATACCTGGATATCATCAATTATTATTATCATTCCCTTGGGTTCTTAGTGGAACATAGGGCTTCAACTGCACGTCTCCACTTGCCACTTCTGTCTTCCTTCTGATGTACTTTTCACCTCCATCCATCCATGTTAGTCCATACTGTTTCAACTCCTCTTCACACGATCTCCTCCATGTCAACCACCCTTGCACTTACGTCCCACTCGCCGCTTCCCTTTTGGCCAGGTTCCACGCGCGCGCGATGTCACCCAGCGGCCTCCTGCTCAGCGACTGTCCAATCAATAAGTGATCGAAATCATTTTCGTCTGATATATACCCACTATCTATAGCCACCTATCTACTTGTCTATCTGCCTACCTACTCACCTGAGTGATTAACTAAGCTGCTTCTTAGTTAGTGCTTCACTTGACAGTTGACAATTTTGTTTTGTGATACACAATCGAAACTGTACTCAAAGTATATATATATATATATATATATATATATATAACAGTATTTGTGGTACAGGTACGGAATTTTCAGCGTGCATTACAATATATTGCATCTAATTACCTCATAAATTTTATAAGATTTTAAAATGAAAAAGCAACACCCAAAAAAGAAGATAAATAAAAACATAAATAAGAGAACAGCGTTGCGTTTACATTTTAAACAATACACCGCAGAGTATGAAGAATAAAATTGGTGTGTAACAGAAGATAAGAACAACGGTGTAATAGTAACGAGGAAGGAAAATCAAAAACTAATGGGAACTATTTGTTAGAGTGCCGCAGTAAGTTGATCGTATCATACCTAACGGATTTCTCATCACATAACAGCTGTGCCAGATAAGGTATTGTGGAGTTTTGTACTTGGTAGTCCTAGCATGTAGCCTCCTATAGCTGCTTCTAGTTCTACCAGATGAAATGCAAGAAGAGAGCTGCGTATAGAGAGGATGCTCGGGTTCCGACAATATTGTATTCGCTAGTTTCTTACATGATATAATATGTCTACCCACAATAGTGTTAACCAGTTGGTTTGACGATATCCCACTTGCCCTACTAACGGCTTTTAGTGCCCTTTTGAGCAAATCAAAGTCTTTCTTAAGTCGTCTAGGAAAGATTAATGGGGAGCAGTAAAGGGGGATGGGTAGAATACAAGAATTGACAAACTGAGAAAGCAAAGATTGCTTTATACCAGACTGCCTAAATTTCCTAATGTAGAACGTTAAGCGAAACATCTTTCTAGTAACTAGCAAGATGTGGGAGGACCAGAAAAGATCGGAGGAAATACTCATTCCAAGGTACTTGACATTGGATGTATTTTCAACCTCTATACCGTCAATGATAGTGGGGCCATGTTAGCTAGCTAGTTGTTGTAGGTCACACTTTCGTCTGAAAAAGAAATTGACTACCTGACATTTAGACGGATTCAGCTTAAGGCCGTTTGAAGAGGACCACTGACTAATTTCCGACAGAAAGTTATTTAATTTGGAACAATCTGACTGAGAGTTGACAGGCATAGAAACCGAGAGGTCATCGGCATACTTAACAAAAGTGGCTACATCAGAATGAGGCAAGTCATGTAAGAAAAACGAAAACAGAAAAGGAGAAAGAACAGCACCTTGAGGAACACCAGCTTAAGTAATTGGGGTAGTGGAGTACTTTCCATTGTAGACGGTGCGTATATGTTAGGGCTGAGTTTATCCTACACGTTATAAGACTATTCATCAAACATATTCGAATATTTGTGTTTGTAAGCTTTAGTATATATATATTTGTATAGCCTAATGACATGTTTAATACTGTCAGACACGTAGACATATATATATATTGATTATATACTAAAATCATATGCTCTCTTTCTCTCTCTTTAACTATGCATACATTTCATTGTTTCTTCAGTAAGAACGACAATCGTAGTTTAAAAAAAAACCAGAGTGACATCGGTTAACTCGAATAGACAGACTGTGACTACTAGCCTTTATATATTATTGGTATAATGAATTTTTGATGTTCATCAAATATGTATATAACTGACAATCGAAAAAAAAAATAAAGAATTTCTTTTTTTTAACATTTAACTATTAGTGAAGGGAATTATCAGTTTTTACCAAAAGACAATGATGATGATGTGATGAATACACTTATTTGATTGAATGGAGGATTTCATCATGAGCTGACTGACATCAGTTAGAGAACCACTGGAAAACCAGCTACAGGGAGTACTGGACAGCTGTTTCCCCTGTCCTAGTTTAGGACTCTTCAGCAGTACGCACCCCACCTCAGGAGGAGGTTCGAACGCAGGACCTTCTGGTTACAAGGTGAAAATTATTCTGATGCGCACTAGTGACTGGCCCTATTCAGGCAGTTAACCTCGAGTTTTAGTGGGAAGCCGTGACCAGTAGGGTATAGCAGGTTGAAAAAGATATTGCGAAATAGTTGCGCTATGTCGTATATGAATTTGGCAGAAGTTAGAATTCAAGGACCATTGGATCGCGTCCCAGTGGCTCAATGGTCTACGAGCTCGCTGGCCTTGTAACCAGAGGATCCTGGGTTCAAATCCCTGTGGTGGGCGGGTACTGCTGAAGAGTCCCGAACTAGGCTGACGAAACAGCTGTCCATTACTCCCAGGTGGTTTTCCAGTGGTTATCTAACTGATGTCAGTCAGCTCATGATGAAATCCTCCATTCAATCAAAACAAAAAAGATCCCTACAAAACCAATACTTGAGAATATATTTTAATCAACTTTTGTGTAAAAAGTGTTATGTTGAAAACACTGGTGGTGGGGGGGGGGTAATTTCAAGAGTTGGTTTGTAGGAATTTCATGGATTGATTATAGGATTTCATTATAAGCTTAACATCGGTCGCAGAACCATTAGAAAGCCAGCACTGGGAGCACTGAACAGCTGTTTCGCTAGCCTAGTACCTGGGACTCTTCAACAGTACGCACCCACTCTGGGGTTTGTTTGTTTGGTCATTCCTCCAATAGAATTAGAAATCTTAAAATGCAGTCATCAACATCGGTTTTTTAAATTCAATTTTAGATTTTTCTTGTTGATTAATTGAACCGAAGTGCTCGGCCGTAGGTTGACATATCTGTCAGCTTCCTTTGCAGATGCATCGACGATGTCTGGGCATGTAATTCGAAGTTAATTGGTAGAGATATGGTGACTTGCAGTGGGCGCTGGGTTCTAACCTCGGTGGGAACATCATCACTCACTGTGGAATGCAGGTGCATCCAGTAGCTGACGAGTCCCGAATAGGACGAAATGCGCGTTGTCCTCGATTCCACTGCTAGACGCCAACCACCAATTAACATCGTTTTTTTGTTTTGTGCATTTCTATTCAGAGCAAGTCCTATGGAGACAGGGTGAGAGAGGAAGAGAGAGAGAAGACAACGCGTCATCTATGATAAATTATATAGACTGAAAGACTAAGAGTGACAAAGAAAGAAATGACTAATTAATCCCACTGTGTTTTCCTTCACAGTTGTTTCTGATTTGCATTTCCTTTAAATGGTGACAAAAGATATACTGACTTGCAACACTGGATTGATTTTGACACGTCTATGCCTTAAAATTCATAATCTTAAAGTATTAACAACACTAATAATTTAGACTTCAGGATCGATAGATTTTAATAGAGATATTTAGCATTGAATGATATATAAACCCTTTGGAAAAAAGAAGAAGCCTTGTGCTCACCTTTTTGCTGCAAGTACTGTAGAGCTTTTCATCAGTTGACTAGTGTGCAACGGATGTTTAGCGAGTTGGAGATTGACTGATTTTAACAGGGTACAGTCTCGTCAACTTAGAGTATATGTGGATTATATTGTCCTACTAGGTGTGAAGACCCTGAGCAAAAAACCCTCGAATATTCGCCATGCTATTCGTTTCTGTTAGATGTAAGATGATTATGCTGCAGGAATGGAATGCATCGACTCCCACCTTAGAGAGAGAGAGAGAGCGTGAAATAATGGGAGTATGTTGTGAATGCTTCATTTATTTGAGAAGTTGCATCAGCCCCAACGGTTTGATGGCTGACGAAATCTTAACAAAGAATCAAAAAGCTCATGAGATATTTGCCAAATTTTGTCTATTCTGGCGTAGACGTGTGTATACACTGCCCAGTTTTTTTTTATCCGTCCTCTTTTATGGCTGTGATATATAGCCATTGAAAGCGGAATAAATGAGAAGTATTGAGGGAATATTTGCATAAAGGGCATAAATTATGACGAAGAATAATTGTAATAATAATATTTGTAATAATAAGCAAAGGAAAACAAAAATCAAGAGCGTTAAGGGGAAGGAGTACTCTTGGTGAGAAGAAGAATCATCAATCCAATTTCGGACACGGTAGGAACAACAGCGTCTGGACGTGTTTCATTTCTTTGGATACAAAGTTCCCGTTTTTAGTCGATCTTATTTCAACAGCTTCAACTATATGTGTAGGAGACGTAAGCGAACTGTGTACGTGATAACAACTTCACAATGCGGTATATAACCTTGAAAGCTGTGTTGACATCGATACGATGTCCAGTAGTCTCGACCAAGTGTCACAGGAGTGAGCTTTTTTTATGCACTTAATTTCCCCCACCCTTGCCCCCTCGCCTGTTGAACCAATCTGGTAAATGTTCTCGAACCCGTAGATGAATCTGCCTAATCGTGCGCCCTATATAACTTGGAATCATGAGTTTGTCATACATTCTTATGTTTCATCTAATTTAATAGTGAAATTATTTTGCATGTGTAAAAAAATCTTTGTATTCAAGTTGACTTTTTGTTCCTTCCCGCCCCCTCCTTTCCTCTAATCTCTATAGACAAATCAATCCAAAGATCAATTTGATGATAATGAAGATAATACTATGAATGAAACACAACAACAACAACCAACATTTTCTAGTACTGATACTATATTCGGTTATGATGATGAAACAATGCGTCGATTCGCTGAAGCTGATGCTGTTCACGAAGCCTATCGATTAAGTCGACAAAAACAACGTCGAAGTAATTATTCCTCACGTCGTCATAATTATAATTCAGAATCTAATCTTATCTTAAATGATCATCATAATGATATTATCAATGAAAAGAATAAAACTGATCAAAGTTTTAATTTTACTGATGAACAATTATTAAATTTTGATTTTGAAATGAAAACTTGTGGTGAAACGGATTACTCTGAAACAACTATGCAATTTAATGAAGATGCTGTTGAATTTGGTTCAGCAGGTGATGAAATGGACGATGATGATGATGATGAAGAGATCGATGAAGATGACGATGATGATGATGAAGGTGTACCGACCAGTATTATCCCGTGAGTAATTAATTGTGTGATAACATCGTAACATCAGTAGGGTCTATCAAGTTATACAAGAGGACAGTTTACTTGCCTTTTTGACATTGTCTAGCCGTTGCGCTAAATATATATCACAAAATGGCAGAAGTTGGAATTCATGGGCTAGCAGCCATTGGGTCGTGCCTTGTAACCGAAAAGTCCAGGGTTCGAACCTCCTCCTGTGGTGGGGTGCGTACTAATGAAGAGTTGGAAACAATTGGCTGTCCAGTGCTCTGCTTGTGGACTTTCTAATGGTTCTCTAACCGATGTCAGCTCATGATGAAATCCTGTAATCCCCACTCGTGACCAAATCGGTAACCAATAAAACCGCTGCAAACCAACACTTGTTAGTTGTGATGATACAAGCGATGAGAATACTTTTTGAGCTAATGAGTGAGAGGTTTTAAGCTAAGCGATTCAATTAATATATGTGTAAAACTTGAGCACTGTGGCAGTATATGTAATTTCATATAAGTTTGTTTATTTAGATGTATCACACAGTGAGTGAAACAGTATTACTGTTTACTCTAAATGACAAGGTTTCGAACAAACTTTATTATTGTTCATAATCATATCATCAATCATAATCACACGACTTTGAAACTTCGCAACATTAAGAAATCTAAATCATCAGTAGTAATTCCATACGAGGAAGGAACCTCGGAAACCAAAAGCAGAATTCTTAACAAAGCAGGAATAAAAGTGGCTGACATTCGAACCACCCACAAACTTAATTAGAAACCAGCTCTGTTGAATAAAAAATCCTGTGGAACAGCACATTAAACTAAACAATTTAGTTTATCTAAATACCCTGCCTGCAATGATTGTCAGATCAAATACATAGGTCAAAGTAATAGAACAGGGGAAGTCAGTCAGACTAGCCGAGCATAAAAACCTAGCAGCAAAATCAAGATTAGTTGACCCGAATAAAATAAGAAATCTGGCAAATAGTTCAGTCGTAGATAGCACTCACTACATGCAATTACACACAATTACAATAGGATAGGTGGGATAGGATGACAGTTTTAAAATCTAATGTAACAGGGTCTGTCTGTCTGTCTATTTTCGACATAGAACTTTGCACAAATGTGCGGAATTTCAAGTCTCCACACTCCGTGTAGCACGCGAAGCAAGAGAAGAAAGTACAAGAAAAGCATAATAGAAACAGTGAGCAGAGGTATGAAACAAAGGAGGAGTAATAACGAAGAACAAAACAGTTTCATTAGAGATCATAAGTCACAAGGAGTGGATGTATCTGCGCAAGCCATTGAAAACAATTTTGAGCCATATCGTTGCCAGCTCTCGGTTTTTACCGTCCCGAGGACCCAAGCCTGGAAGTCTATACCTTCCTACGTGACTGGCTTAAACTAACTGTTTTGGATTTCATTGACTGGTGCCATGTTTTGGTTTGACCGCCGCTAACCTTTTTCCAGCCTGACCATATGTCAGCTGACATTGCCCGTCGTCGAGGAAGGTGATGACTAGGCATGAGTAACACATGTCCTAACCACCTCAATCGGTGTAACATCACATCCTCGTCGATTGATTTCCCCTGTTTACGTAGAACTCGACGCCTAACCTCAATATTGCTCAGATTATTATGCCACTTAACATGGGAAATAAAGTGCAGGCACCTATGATCAAAGACAGCTAGTCTTTTCATGTATTCCACAGGGTGGTGAGTGGGGAAGATTGATAACAATGGAAGCTTTATCTATCGAATCACAACTGCATATGCTGCACGTATTAGGAATGATTCAACACCTTCCCCCCCCCCCAGACATCTGTAAATTCTACAACCACAACAAACGGGAGAGAACAAAGAAAACAACTATAAAACTCAAGTTTCGCAGTTGTGTGATTAATTATAATGGATGATATAATTCTGAACAATAATACATTGAGTTAGAAACCCTGTCATCCAGTAAACAATAATACACACTGTTTTTCACTCAATGTAGTACATCTTAATAAGTAATTCAATTGTCTAACCAGCTTTTTTGTTCTAGAAAGTAGTTTTAACACAGGGTGATAGGCTCAAACAGAAGGCAATTCCCCATGGATGAGAAAATAAACCGCCTATTATCTGTATTGGCTTTATTAAACTCATTTTTTTTGGAAAAGTTTTTGTTATCTCATTCGCTATAAATAGAATGTGCTTCAGTAGTTCAATTGGTTGAATGCTTTCCACCCACATCTCACACATGCTTCAGGTTCGCCGCTTCCCATCCAGTGCATCACCTCTAATCACCTCCAACCGGTAATAAGTCTTGTAAAGAGTGAAAGTTGAACACGAGGGGCTAACCAATCCCCTTGGCATTAAAACAAAATTATCACCCTGGAATTCCAAAGCTTAAGCATGAAGTCTAATTATTTGTCTGGATTCGAACAGTTTGCGGTAGGGTGGTTGTGTGTATTCAGCTTTCTGCACAAGATACTTGTTCCTCTCCCTCCCTCCCTCCCTCTCTCTCTCTCTCTGTAATCTCTGGGATAATCATACTCATCCTGTCCTGTGGTTCTATGCTCTTGGAATTGAATCCTCTGAGCTAGTTGGTTTAATTGTGAAGCTTTTGATATTGTTCTTTTAGACGATATCTTCAGCGGTAACTTCAAGATGAATATATCTAGTTCAGAGAACACAATAATAAAATCATTCACTTGAGTTACAAATCTCCTCCATTATTATAATAAATTAGATTATTCAAGTGTTGGTTTGCAGCGGTTTTTATTTTGGTTAAAGGTTTGGTCACGAGGTGGCGCATCAGTTAGAGAACTATTGGATAGCCAGCTGTTTCGTCAGTCTAGTTTCTGACTCTTCACCAGTACGTACTCACCACCAGGGTTTGAGCCCAAGATATTCCGGCTACAAGGCTGGCGAGCTCGTAAACCATTCAGCAGCCATTGGGACACGACTCGACCCAATGGCCAGCCCATGAATTCCAACTTCTACCAATAATAATAATAATAATAACAATAATAATAATAATGGTGATAATAATTTGCTTTATTCCAAAACAGTACTTGTGATACAGAATGGATTTCTCAGCATTTCACTACATACAGTATTGCATCCAGTTAGTACATTATCAATAAATAAAATTCTACATAGGTTATCGGTAATGTTCGGTTAGTTTTGACAACAACATATTAGCATGTGGGTAGCTAAGCCAAAAAGTGAACAGAATGTTTGAAGGTGTTAGAAAAGTAGATACTAGCATATTTACTTTGCTGGCGTAAGCGGTAGGTAACAAAAGCTCGAGATATACAGAGTGTGAAAGAACGAAGAAGAATGTTTTAAGTAGAGTTTGTAGGGATGAAAGAAACAAAGCAGCACATAACAGAAAAACAGAGAGAGAAAAGGAAAAGGAAGAAAGAAAACGTTGTACCTATAAATGATATGAGTTGGAAAGACGAGATCCAGTTGCTCTACTGACTATTTAATAAGTTATAGGTTTCACGCCTAATGCTTTCTTTATCGCAGAGTACACGAGTTATGTAGGGTATGGTTGAGTTTTTGTACCTGTTAGTGCGAGCATATAGTTTTCTATATAGACTTCTGGTTACTGCTGTTATGAAGAAAATAAAAGACAAATTCAGCGAAGAAAATGCTTCTCTTTATCGACGAAATCATCTTCAGAGGCTGTACAGTCGTATTTATACTTAGAAAAATATATAGTGCTCTATTATTGAGTAATAGGGGGTGACATAATTGATATAATTAATCATAAGTGGCTTTAGAAGCGAAAATTAAAAGTTGTAAATTACGTGGTACTCAATGTCACAAAGATAGAAATTTGATAAGGTTAAAATTGCTCTTGAGTGAGAATAAAGGTGGTATTTGAGTGTCAATTTAACAAGTGTGAAGAGGGTGTAAAAATGTACAATAGGAACATATGAGAGTGATAATAGTGAATTAATTATTAAAGTAAAAGCAAACTAAAAGTAAAATTGAAATTTTTTACAGGGAACGACTGGTGAAGAGGTTAAGACCCAGGTAGAATAAGAGACTGGACAAACTTTTTCTGTATACAAAGTTCAGGGGTGTATTGATGAATTGCCAGCGCCTCCGCCATACACAAAAGCCGAAACCTGACGCCCTTTATACCGTTTGGCTTCACTTTGTAGATGATGTTGAAAGACGACTCTGGTGGAGCTACGTGGCCTGAGTTCACCAAATGCTCGAGAATTGAGCTTCATCGACTTCGAAAAGGCCTTCGACAGCGTCGATCGAGAGGTCATTTGGAAACTACTTCGCTACTACGGGGTCCCATCGACAATTATACACCTCATCCAACAGTTATACGACAATGCTGCATGCCAAGTAATCCACAACGGGAAACTTACGGAATCCTTCGAAGTGAGGACGGGAGTGAGGCAAGGCTGTCTACTATCACCAATGATCTTCCTGATTGCAATTGATTGGATAATGCGACAGACAACGGCAACCAACGAGGGAACAGGCATAAAATGGACTGACACAAAAGACTTGGAGGATCTGGATTTCGCCGATGATATATGTCTGATTTCCCATAAACTGGAAGATATGCAAGTGAAAAGTAACAAGTTGGCAGAAGAAGCATCAAAGATAGGACTTCACGTGAACATAGATAAAACAGAGATAATGAAGATTCCTAGCCAACATCAACAGCAACAACAACAACAGACAACAATAAGCATAAATGGGAAGAACCTGAAAGAAACAGCCTCCTTCACCTACCTGGGAAGCATCGTCTCAACTACAGGCGGAACTGACGAGGACATCATAGTCAGAATCGGAAAAGCAAGACAAGCTTTCATTACTCTCAAATCTGTGTGGAGGTCAACAGCAATCAGCATCAAAAATAAGATCCGGATTTTCAACTCCAATGTGAAGTCAGTGCTGCTATACGGATCAGAGACTTGGCGAGTCATAAAGAGCACCTCAAACAAACTTCAAACCTTCATTAACAACTGTCTCCGCTCAATACTCAAGATCAGATGGCCGGCCAGAAAAGATCAGCAACAGGGATCTCTGGGAGCGAACCAATCAGGAACCGATTGTGAAACAAATAGGCAGAAAGAAATGGAGATGGATTGACTGGCCATACTCTGAGGAAACCATCAAGTGACATCACTAGACAAGCCATCACTCGAGTGGAACCCGAAAGGGAGGCGGCGAGTTGGTCGTCCAAGGGTGACTTGGAGGAGGTCATGCGAGGAGGAGATGAAAGCATGTGGACAGACCTGGAGCAGGGTGAAAAAGTTGTCAGAAAACCGAAGTCAATGGAGGTGGGCAGCTGAAGCCCTATGTTCCTCTAGGAACTAAAGGATACAATAATAATAATAATAATTGTCTTGCATTGTCCCTTTGCTAACCACGCCGGATAATGTACAGAGATGCGTTTGGAAAGTGTGCGGGCAGCCAATATAACTAGCTACGGAGGAGCAGGTGAATTTATAAACACCCATTGAGGTGGCCCAAAGCGGCAGTTTATCCTTCACACATCCGTTGATCATTTGTCGGCTGTAGAAATTGATAGGTAGCTCAGCCATAAAGAAGGCTTTCCTCAGTGATCTGCATAAGCGATTCTTCAGGATCTCAGCTGCAGTATCACCTTTAAATTCAACACTCATAAACAGCAGTTTCTTCGGCACCGTCTGGATTCTTTCAGGCTTTTCTCTTAACTTCATGTTTTTCTCGATAAATCTTGGAGAGTATCCATTCTCTATGCGGACTTGTCTGAGTCACTCCAGTTCCCTGTTGATTGTATCACTTGAACATATCTTCCTTATTCTTGAGGATAAGGAATGGATCAGATTTCTCTGCTGCTGTTAATCAAACATTTCAGAAGAATAATTTGTGAAATGATCAGTCGAATAGTAAATATTTAGACTTCACCAGACGAATGACAAAAGCTATAATGTTCAACAATATATTGGAATAGAAAGGTGAAGCGTGAATAAATTCGATTCATGAGTTGTATTGATTTCTTTACGCATATCACCATGGTACAAAGATTTTATGACCTGACTGTTAATCCTTGTGTTATTTCGACAGTACTATACAAAGAATAAATTACATTTTCCTTACATGACTTAGAATAACATGTTTCAAGATACTATCCTTTCTTGGAGTGAATCTAAACGTCTGATGCGATTGATACGGAAAATCCCAGGATTAACTAGTTCATTACTATTTTTATGTGATGAAATACATCATAATCTAATTGGTGGATGGTGACTAGCATGTGGAATTCTGGACAACGCATATTTCGTCCTATTTGGGACTCGTCAGCTACCGGATGTGTACCTGCATTCCCCAGTGAGTCAGTGATGAGGCTCCCACCACGAAGGCTCGAACCCAGTGCCCATAGTTCCAAATACTCCAAAGCATTATCCACTAGACCACATGAACCACGAGAGCCACCCCGCCTCTTGTGCAACGGGTCATATTGATTATTTGATTGAATTTTTCATCATAATCTGTTCTTATATTAGCTGGTGAGTTGGTTAATCTGAGCAAATCTCTTGTGGAGCTTCTTTTTTTGTCTTTTGTCTACCCTCCAATTTTGTGTATTTATTTTAGACATATTAATATTGGTAATGCTTATCAAGCAGTGATTCCTGATTTGTGTCAAGGTGAGTAACACTCATGTTTCAAATCTCTCTTTATATTTAACATAATCGTGTGGGGTGTGCTACTGATAATATTTATTAGTAGTATGTAAGATGTCGTTCATCGGCAAAAAAAATATCAAATAGCGCAGATTGATATAGACTTGACGTCATAGAGGGAGGGAGAGAGAGAGAGAGAGAGAGCAAATGAACCAGTGTTGCAGCAAAACATGTGTGAGACACAAAAGGAAGATAAAAAAGAAGACAATACGCGAAGGTCTGAAATAGCACAACACAGAAGATCTATGCAGCAAATGACGATTTTCAGATGGGGGTGTACATAATCTCGCTATATACACAGAAATATCAAATTCCAGACAAACATCTCGTCACGTTGCCAAATCTCCTGTCTTCTATCGTTACAATATAGTAGATGGGTAGAGATAAACAAGGAGACTGGTAGACAGGAACATCATAAGACCCCTGTGTGTGATATTCTACTTGTATAGGTCTGGTGCGTCGGTAACACAGCGGTTAGGACGCTCGCCGACCATGCAGGTGGTCCGGAGTTCTATTCCCGGCTACAGACGCGCACTCCTTTACCCTCGCTTAGCCAGTAGTAAGACTGGTATAGAGGGGAGGACGGGCATGAGGCTAGCAATCCCACCCTGTAAAAATAAACACCACTACTAAAGAAGCTTCAACCTTCTAGTCCCCTATGTTCCACTCGGAACGTAAAGGAACAAAAAAATGCATCTTCTCTGCTGCTCTTCTGCAAATCATCTCACTGGTAAAAGAAAGATTTTTAATTTTCAAGGGTTGGTTTGTAGCTGTTTTTTTTTATTGGTTATACGTTCGATCACGAGTTGAAATGGGTTAGAGAACCACTGGAAAACCAGCACCTGAGTACTAGATAGCCAGCTGTTTCATCCTAGTTTCGAACTCTTCAGCATTACGCACCCAGTGGGGTTCAAACGCAGGATCTTCCTGGTTATAAGGCTAGCGAGGTTTAAGACTTTTTTCAGAAGCCATTTGGTGCTCAGTCCAGTCGTCTCATGCTCTCACTGACTTTTAGTGTGATATCTATCCTTGACATAATCTTCCTTGGAAAGCAAAGTCAATGAAATTGAGGACAAATAGAAGTGTTCAATAAGAAATTCCATTAAATAATGACTCAAATAGAGAGAAAACAGTAAATCTGGGATCATATCTGTAGGATTTGAATATGTGATCTTCTGTTCACACTTAGCTTACCCCTCTGTATCCTTCTTCTAGCCTCTTAAGAGATAAGAGATGCATGATATCATTTCATTCTGAAGGAAATCCAGTATTTTTAACTGATCAACATATGAGTATTTCAGTTTAATCTGAAAGAACAATAAACAGGTACTTCTGTCTGCCTGTCTGTTTTCGACATAGAACTTTACACATATGTGCACCAGTTCAAGTCGCTACACTCCATGTAGTACACAAAGCAAGAGAAGAAAGTAGAAGAAATGCATATTAGAGACAGTAGACAGGGATGTGAGGCAAAAAGAATAGTAATATCGAATAACAATATAGTTTCACTGGAAATCATAAGTCACAAGGAGTGGATGCATCTCCACTAGTCATTGAGAATGATTTTGTGCCATATCACTGATTGTTTCCAGCCTTCATTGGTTTTTACCGTCCCGAGGACCCCAACCAGCCAGTCAGGAAGTCTACACCGCTATACGTGGCTTAAACTAACTGTTGTGGATTTGATTGTCTGATTTCATGTTTTAGTTTGACCGCCACTAGCTGGCTCTTTTCCAGGCTGACCCTATATCAGCTATTATTGCCCGTTGTTGAGGAAAACGATGGCTAGGCATACGTAACACATGTCCTAACCATCTCAGTCGATGTAATTTTACAGCCTCGTCGATTGATCCCTTTCCCCTCCTTACCTAGAACTCGACGGGCGCCTAACCTCAATATTGCTGACCTTATTATACCACTTCACACGGGAGATAGAGCGCAGGTACCTATGATCAAAGACAGCTAGCCAGCCAACCGTTTCATGTCTTCCACTCTCAATGGCCAGGTCTTGCTCACAGCCATAAAGGTGGACAGAGCGGACTGATGAGCAGTACATCAGCCCTTTGGTCGATAGCCTGCAGGATATCACGTCTACTAAGCCAGAGACGACGTAAACTGGTATATGAGAAGTTAGCCCTCTGTATCCGTGGTGAGATTTCGTCGGAGATCAACCCGTTGGCACTGGCTGACGCAACTTCCCAAATAAGTGGAGTGGACAGTGTGCTCTACCACTTCACTCCCTATTTCTAATCTAGGAGTCGGTGAAGTCCAGTCCTCTACCATTATCTTGCATTTGGTGGGAGCGAATCGCATGACAAACATTCGTAGATTGCAGCTCAAGATGTTTAGAAGACTCTGCTTTATTTTGTCAGCGTCCTCACCTAGAAGGACTATAGTCTGCTTATTCTTAGTCAATGAGATTATTCCCTTATAGTGACGAGTCAATCCCTGAGTCGCTGAAGTGAGTTAGGGTTAAGTCCATTAGTGTATCTATGATGAAGTTGAGTACAAAAGGGGATAATGGGCATCCTTGACGGACACCACTAGTCGTCACCAGTTCAGATGACAACTCGCCGTAAGCCCTCACCTGGCTGTATGAGTACGAGTAGAGTGCCTTAATCAGTGCAATGTATTTTCTCGTCATTCCCTTTACAGCCAAGCATCTCCAGAGAACCTCCCGGTCGACAGAATCGAATTCCGCCTTTAGGTCAAGAAATATAATGACTGTTGGACGCCGGTAGGAATTCCTATGTTCTAGAATCTGTCGGAGGGTGAAGATATTATCAACACACCCTTTTCCTGGTACTCAGAAAGAGGCTAGTGGTGATGATGAATCACATCATTGTCACACAAGATTTTGGCTTGACTTCAATTGTTTTTCTTTTCCGTTACATTTCTAGTAGAATATAGAAGGAAGGGTGGCTTCAAGCTAGAGCCAGCTTGAAATTTCGGTAGTAGCAGTGGTGTTTTTATTTTTACAGAATGAGGGGGTGGGGTTGTTAGTCTGCCTAATGCCCAATCTTCCCTTTTTAACTAATCTTATATTACTGGCTAAGAGAGGTTCGAGAGTGCGTCTTTGACCGGGGATCAAACCTAGGAGACCACATGAGGTGTGATTGTTAAGGATTCTATCACTGTGTGCCAGTGACAGACTACATTACATTGAAAGAAAGAGAGAAAAAGGCGTTTTCAGAGTCACATGTACTTTTGTCTAAAGTGAAAAGTACTTACGTAGGCTACTTACTTTATGCAGGCTGATATTTTTGACTACGATGTCATCAACTATTAATGACATGATATATTGATAAAATAGGATTATATAATTCTCTGGATTTATTGACTTTTATGGCTATAATTACTTCTCCTTAACCGTATTTGCGTGTGTGTGCGCGTATACGTTTATCGAAATACCTATTAATTCTTCTTCTTCGTCTATTATTCTGTTTATAATTTGATGACACTTAATAACAATCTATCAATATTTTTGTTCTACTTATTCAGTCTCTGTTGTTGTTGTCTTTTCTCTTAATCAATAATCACGTAATTTATGCAATTTGTTAATTTCAGAGTCAGCAACAGCCACAGCAGAGAGTAAAGATTCATCAGAATGGGAAACATTACTATGGTATCCAGATAATCTTGATGAAGACGATCCTAAAAATATTGAATCATGTAAGTTTTAATATTTTCGTTTATGGTTTATAATGACAAACAATGGCTTTGTATAATATTACAAATGATGGCATTGTATAAGACTAGATACCAACGTCAAATAACCTTGAACCAGCCAATCATATCCTTCTAGGTGTTGAAAAGTGGCATTTATTGTGTAGAAAGGTGTATTTATGATAAACATATATATATATATATATATATATATATATATATATATATATATATATATATATATAATAAAAATGAATTACACGGGCTATAGAACTCTAATATACTACGAAAATTGGCGAGTGTACTGTTCAGCAGTCCGCTCCGTCCTCCTTTGTGACTGCTAGTGACACCTGGCCATTGAGAGTGGAAGACATGAAAAGGCTGACTAGCTGTCTTTGATCGTATGTGCCTGCGTTCTGTCTCCCGTATGAAGTGGTAGGTGTGCTAGGTTTTTTTCCCTACACGTTACCCAGTGAAACATAGGGTGGCTTCAAGCTAGTAGCTTGAAGTTTCTGTAGCAGTGCTTATTGTACAGGATGGGGTTGCCAGCCTGCCTCATAGCCAACCTTTCGTCTTTACCAGGATTATTTCTGGCTTAGCGAGGTAAAGGAGTGAATCTGTGGCCTGGGATCGAACCCCGGATCATGTGTATGGTCGGCGAGCGTCCTAACCGCTATGCCACCGACAAGTGTGCTAGGTAAGGAGGGTGAAATCAATTAGTTGACGAGTCTGTGAAGCTACATCGACTGAGATGGTTAGGACATGTGTTATGCATGCATGTCTAGCCATCGTCTTCCTCGACGATGGGCAATAATAGCTGACATAGGGTCAGGTTGGAAAAGAGCTAGCGACGGTCAAACGAAAACATGGCACCAGTGAATGAAATCCAAAACAGTTAGTTTAAGCCAGTCACGTAGGAAGGTGTGGACTTCCTGACTGGCTGGTTGGGGTCCTCGGGATGGTAAAAGCTAATGGCTGGAAACAATCGGTGATATGGCTGACGTAGATGCATTCACTCCTTGTCATTTATGATTTCCAATGAAACTATATTGTTGTTCGTTATTTCTATTCCTTTTGGTCCTATTTGCCTGTCTACTGTTTCTATTATGCATTTCTTCTACTTTCTTCTGTTGCTTTGTGTTCTACAAGGAGAGGGAGTGTGGCGATTTGAACTGGTGCACATCGGTGCAAAGTTCTATATCGAAAACAGATAGATAGACAGGCAGACAAAAATTGGTCCCTGTTTCTCATATAACACATATCAAACCAATGCCGACACAAAAATTCATCTAAGTGGCAGTATATCATATCAGGAACCATTTACCATTCTAATACAGTTTTCTTTTAGATAGGCTCTGAATCCTTCAATAGAATTTGTATGAGCTCCACTTGAAGGATCCAATAGTTCGGAATAGTGATTGACTTTATGATGAGTATAGCCTAGTGATGATAGTTGTGAATAACCACTCCAATCGTTGTTCCGTGTGAATGGTAGCGCCTGGTCTGGGAGGACTAGTAGTCGTTGTTGTATTCATTAGTATTAAAGTATTGGCACTTCTGTTTATGAATGAGTTCGATTAACCTTTTTCTAAGAATTCTATTGTATAGTCCCACCACCGAAATGTGTGACTTGCTCTTCTCCTACCGTAATAAGTACTATTTCGTCAATATGTGAACTATGACACCAATTCTTCCTAGTACAGAAGTAATTCCATTGATCTTCTGTGAGGCTGTTGATATATTTCAACAGTACTGATGCCATTTACTGTACTATTGAAATTTTTTGTATTCTCTGTTTCCGCAGTTGTAGCGGATACAGCTGGTCATCTCACTCTAGTCACTTGTGGCATGTGGCATATACATACACAAAGTTACGATGTCGAGAAGAAAGTATCCGAAAAATTCACCATAATGTGTGTGTAAAACTTACCAACAATTCTTAAAAACTTCCTATCACTATGACATTGATTCCATGTGAATTTATATAACCATCAATAGTCCAGCAGTACACTTTTCAAGAGTGTCATTATCCCCCTCCACAGTATGCACGTTTTAGTCCTCCTAATCAACCCCAGTTTCCCCACAGAAGTAAAACAAAACACCATGAATCTGGGTGAAACTTGCAACGAAGATTATGAATAGCAACAATTTGTAGTGCTGGGCAGCGATCTGATTGGTCGTCTCAAGGTCATTTGATTCTGATGTCTATTCTTTACTGCTGCCCTTTGTGCTTGTCTCATTAATCTTATTCGAACAGAGAAGTTACTCTAGGGCTAAAATTCTCAATTAATTACCTGAATTAGTTGTTTTTTTTATTATATTTTTTTGATTACAGCTTGATTCCACATCGTATTTTTTGGTACAGGTATGGAATTTTCAGCATGTGATATCGGTAGCCCATAGTTTGCAGACCGACTATTGATTGATATCAGGTGTGAGTTGGCAGGGAATTGAACCCCGGACCATGTGCATAGTCGGCGGGAGTCAGTCCTAACCACTGTGCCACCGATGCACAAACGTGTGTCTTAGGTGGGAATTAGACGTATAGAGATGCTTCTACGAGTTGATCATGGATTGATATCACAGTTAGAGAGATTCATTGAAAACCACCAGACACAAGGGGAGTACTGGACAGCTATTTTGCCAGCCTAGTTTGGGAATCATCAGCAGTACGCACCCATCGCGGGGGGGGGGTTCGAACTCAGGACCCTTCTGTTACAAGGCCACCGAGCTCGCACACCATTCAGAAGTCACTGGAACCCGATTCAGTGGCCCGTTCAGATGTATTGCTCTATGTAGAGGGGATCAATTAGCTAAACTACTTATCATCAGTGAAATGTTATCCGTAAATGAAGATTCTTTTTTAAAAATTACATATTTCAATAAGAAATCCATCCTTCAGACAATCTTTCTGTTTCTCTTAAATGAATCGCCCACCTTTTTTCTTCAAACATTCACACTTACAAAGATAAGGTGGTTAGTTAGTTAAACAGGTGTTTACAAAAAGCTGAATTATTTTCTAAAGATGTTAAACAATAATAATAATAATATGATAGACGAAAATTTGCAAAGAAATCATTTTGAATTCATCCTGTTGATCAACAAAAATGATCGAAGTCAGTTCATATTTGAAAAAAAAACAAAATCGATGCAATTGATGGTAAATAATAAGTAACTGAGGTGAAGAAATTATCCAAATACAAATGGTCCATATAATATTACTTTACAAAAAGAGTCATATCTAGAAAAAGTGACAATTAAAGCTCTATAGAATAAATTGGTTATAGGCTTTCATCATGAGCTGACGTCGGTTAGAGAGAGAATCATTGAAAAGCCGACAGGGAGTTACTGGACAGCCAGTCATTTTGTCAGCCTAGTTTCGGACTCTTCATCAGTACACGCACCCAACCACAGGAGGAGGTTCGAACTGGGGACCTTTCGGTTTCATGGCCACTGAGCTAGCCACTGCAAACCGACTCGATCCAATGACCAGTCCGATGAATTCCAACTTTTGCAGATTCACGATATAACATGACATCGGTAGCAAGTATCTTTCGTCACACCCGACCTGCTGTGTACCCGAATGGTCACGACTTCCCGACAGAACCCAGATAACCATCTACACCTGAATAGGGGCCAGTCGCTGGCGAGCATGAGATTCATATTCCAGTGTAGGTTTGCCGGGATTTGATTGAAGCTCCCAGGTTTTCCAATGGTTGTTTAACCATTGTCAACTCATAATGAAATCCTGTAGCACATCCAGCTTCGTTGATTTTAAAGAATAATAGAAGGGTAGCATAATCTGAAATTAATAATAATAATAAGCAGTCTAGTGATTCAGATCTTTTTTCCCCTTCACTTCCCCAGTGGAACATAGGGCCTCAAGCTAGTGGCTTGGGGTTTCTGTAGCAGTGGTGTTTATTTTACAGGATGGGGTTGCTAGCCTGCCTCACAGATGTGATATATCATCAATTTCATGGGGATCTAAATTGCTGTTGAGTGGTATTTCCTTTGTTTTATTCCCACTTAAATATTTGTGACAGCCGTGATAGAAGTAACACTAGTTGAACACGAGAACTAAAGAATATGCAACCAAATGAGATTAAAATAAGTTATGTTTCGTTATTAACCCGGATGATATCAGTTAAGAGAAGCATTAGAAACCAAGAAGCCACTGAATAGTTGTTTCGTCCAAGTTTGGGACTCGTCATTGGTATGTTCTGTCTATCTGTCTGTTTTCGACATAGAACTTTGCATCAGTTCAAGTCGCCACACTCCCTCCATGCAGCACACAAAGCAAGAGAGGAAAGTAGAAAGAAATGCATAATAGAGACAGTAGACAGAGGTATGAGACAAAGGAATAGTAATAACTAAGAACAATATAGTTTCATTTGAAATCACAAGTCACAAGGAGTGGATGCATCTGCGTCATTCATTGAGAACGATTTTGAGCCATATCACATTAGTTTTCACCGTCCCGAGGACCCCAACCAGCCAGTCAGGAAGTCTACACCTCCCAAAGTGGCTGGCTTAATTTAACTGTTGTGGATTTTATTGACTTATGAAGCCATGTTTTCGTTTGACCGCCGTTAGCTCTTTTCCAACCTGACCCTATGTCAGCTATCATTGCCCACCGTCGAGAAAGGCGATGACTACGCATGCATGCGTAACACATGTCCTAACCATCTCACTCAATCGATGTTATTTTACAACCTCGTCGATTCATTTCCCTTCTCTACCTATCACTCCACCACTAACTTCAATATTGCTCACCCTATTATACTACTTGACACGGGAGATAGAACGCAGGCACATATGATGAAAGACAGGTAGCCGGGCTTTTCATATCTTCCTCTGTCAACGACCAGGTCTCACAGCCGTAAAGGAGGACGGAGAGAACTGCTGAGTAGTTCACCCGCCTTTCGGTCGATAGCCAGCTGGATATCACGTCTACTAAGCCAGAGACGGCGTAAACTGGTATATGCGAAGTTAGCCCTCTGTATCCGTGGTGAGATTTCGTCAGAGATCAATCCTTTTGGTTGGTATGTTGATTATTCATAAACGTGATTGACACAACTCTCCTCTATTGTTCTGTTTTTAGTTTGCAATATTCTTCAACTTCATTAACTCTACTCATTTGTTGTGTTTGTTAGCGCTGTCAAAATAATCTAAACAATAATTCGTCCTACCTCCAAAGTTTATTCAAAGATTTCTTTTTCGATAGTTCAAGTTATGCAGATTGAAGTTAACCACATTGGGTGTATTCAGTTTTAAAAATTCTGTAAAAGATTGATTTATTTTCATTTGGTGATTTTGCACATCCTAAACCGATTTCAAAGTTGAAACACCCTAATGGTTGAACAGTTGAAAATTAAGAAGTAGTGTAGTGTAACGACAGAAGACAATAGTCAGGTAACAGATCGTCTATTGAGAAAATCAACACAGATATTTCATAGATTTTTATGTACATAATCATTAGCATTATTGTGTTAGCAGGGAAACAGTGTCTTCTGATTGGTTGTTTTCTCGCTGAAAGTTATTCTGTCATTTCTTTGAAGGTCAGACCATATACATATCTGCGAATCGTATCCGCCCCCGTAAAGTCTACTGTGATTGGTTGTCGAGTTAGTCTTTGTTCTTGTTTTTTTCTCATGATCAAGATTTGGGAAGTAAACAACAACATTGACGTAAATTGCTGTCTACCAATTTTGGCTAGCAGACAGACAGCTCTCACCACAGTAGTAGATAGTTGTCTTGTGACTGTTTCATCCTTGATCTAACTCCTCGGCGGATTCCTTTCAAATGTCTTCTCTAACCCTACGAATGATAATAACACTTATTTAGTGCAGAGAGAGAAGACACATGTATCAGATTGCCCAACAAAGGCATAATAATAATAATAATAATGTATTTTACAAACCATATAGAAAATATAATCGATCTTATAAGCGTTCAAAGTCTAGTTATACTGTCAACAAACACAAACCAAAGTTGAAGAATTCAAGTCTACTTTTTACCGATTGATTTTAGTTATCATACACATTGCATAACAGTTAAACAGTCTTAATTACTGAAGTCTTCAAGAGTAATTTTTGCGGCAACCCAATGACTGATTGATCATGTGATCTGCACATGTAATCCGGTGCTCCTAAGATCTATTGATTCCAAGCGCATAAATGTGCATTATTGCACAGTTCCAAACTACAGAGAAACACACCTACATTTGGATTAGACACTAGTAACTAATATGATGCGTCTAGTCCTTTCTTTCATGCAGATTGAATTCTGTCAGTCAGGTGTGCAATATGGCCACCATTCCATAATGTAGGTCGCCATCATAGTACACATTGATTCGATGATATTAGGTGGTTTGAGGCAATCGGAAGGAAGCCTTACTTGACCTAGGTTTCGTGCTAGTCAGTCAGTCAGTCAGCAAGGCCTATCTGCGACCTTGAAGGAACTCATGTCCTTTCTGAGATTCGAACCCGCGTTGTCACCCAGTGCAGTGGTGCAGTCAGAGATGTTACCACTGAGCTATTCTGGCTCGCACACTAGTTACTAGTGTCCAATCAAAATACCCACTACAGTCCTACAGGAGGAGGTCAATCGTGAGCTAGCTCAGTGGTAACGTGTCTGACTGGACCACTGCACTGGGTGACAACGCGGATTCGAATCTCAGAAGGAGAGACACGGGTTATTGCTTCAAGGTTGCAGATACGCTTTTCTGACTGACTGGTGAGTGCCAACTAGCGTGAAATTTAAGTGAAGTAAGGCTTCCTGAAAAGTAACAAGTTGGCAGAAGAGGCATCAAAGATAGGACTTCACGTGAACATAGATAAAACAGAGATAATGAAGATTCCTAGCCAACATCAACAGCAACAACAACAACAGACAACAATAAGCATAAATGGGAAGAACCTGAAAGAAACAACCTCCTTTACCTACCTAACTGGGAAGCATCGTCTCAACTACAGGCGGAACTGACGAGGACATCAAAGCCAGAATCGGAAAAGCAAGACAAGCTTTCATTACTCTCAAATCTGTGTGGAGGTCAACAGCAATCAGCATCAAAAATACGATCCGGATTTTCAACTCCAATGTGAAGTCAGTGCTACTATACGGATCAGAGACTTGGCGAGTCATAAAGAGCATCTCAAACAAACTTCAAACCTTCATTAACAACTGTCTCCGCTCAATACTCAAGATCAGATGGCCGGCCAGAAAAGATCAGCAACAGGGATCTCTGGGAGCGAACCAATCAGGAACCGATTGTGAAACAAATAGGCAGAAAGAAATGGAGATGGATTGGCCATACGCTGAGGAAACCATCAAGTGACATCACTAGACAAGCCATCGCTCGAGTGGAACCCGAAAGGGAGGCGGCGAGTTGGTCGTCCAAGGGTGACTTGGAGGAGGTCATGTGAGGAGGAGATGAAAGCATGTGGACAGACCTGGAGCAGGGTGAAAAAGTTGTCAGAAAACCGAAGTCAATGGGGTGGGCAGCTGAAGCCCTATGTTCCTCTAGGAACTAAAGGATACATAATAATAATAATAAGGCTTCCTGTGGCCAATTGCCTCCAACCATCTAATAAACACACCTATCCAGTGTTTCGTGGTTTTCAGTGTGGAGGGAGGTGGACGGATGTCAGCTAGTGACAAAAGTTACTTTGAAAGAGGAGTTTTTTTTATAGTTGACGATATCTCTTACCAGACACTTCGTTACCCTTCTGTGTAAGGTAGGGTATGTGTCGTAACTTTTTTCGAAAGAGCTATTTCTTTTTTCGATTGTATAATAATAATAATAATAATTTCTCTTAACGTTTGTTTTTCTCTCCATAGTAAATCTACTCATGAAAATTGCCTGTTCCCCGGCTGTTCGTAATTGTGGCTTGAATATGGAGTATACATTTCATTTGTTGTGTAAATATAAAGGTGATTTAGAGATGACTCTGCATGCTTTACTTCGGGATACACTAGTGGTTTATGATTATGTTTATGCTGGTAAGTATATTTGGTGTGTGTGCATGTGTGTATATATTTTTTTCCTTCACGTTCTACAGTGGAACATAGGGCTTCAAGCTAGTGGCTTAAAGTTTCTGTAGCAGTGCTTATTGTACAGGATGGGGTTGCTAGCCTGCCTCATGGCCAACCTTTCGTCTTTACCAGGATTATTTCTGGCTTAGCGAGGTAAAGGAGTGAATCTGTGGCCTGGGATCGAACCCCGGATCATGTGTATGATCGGCGAGCGTCCTAACCGTTATGCCACCGACGCTGTGTGTATATATTAGTAACAATTAATGGTTTCATCATTAGACTCGAGGCTATTGTCATTTGCTATTTGTACCAAATAAGGGTCGGAAACTTGACTAGCGCTTTACGAAAACGATTTCCAACAAGTTACGGCGAAGTTCAACAATAGCGTCCCAGGAGTGTGAACGCTTCAATGACCTTGAACGCATGCTAGTCGTTGGCTAACGACATATGTCATTATCATAGCTGAAGTATCAACGCTATTCACTAACTTAGGAGCAAAATTCACCCAGATCACGTTTCTAAGGACTGTTTGGACAATGTGTTAACAGCTCGTTAGCGTAAGGATTAAGGTTAAGGTAAGTATTTGTGTTAGGGTCAGGGTGAGGGTTATAATCAGCATTAGGGTTAGGGTTACGGTTTGGATAATGGTTATGCCTAGGGTTAGGATTAAGGTTAGGGTTGTGATTAGGAGATAGATTTATAGTTAATGTCATTTATTTCAATTTGTTTTATTATCCACGTTTTCCTGCTAGGTAGTACTACCTACAGGTGGATGATTTTGATGTGGTTTTGTTCTCTGAGCTGGATGGTTAGTTTGCGAAGCTTTCATCACCTTACTGGGTGACATCTTCAGCGCATACTTCAATTTGAAGTGAGCTTTTAGATTTCTCCACGAGTTTATTAATCATCTCTCCTGGTGACCTTGGACGTGATTGGTTGTTTGTGTGTGTTTTCACACCTTCTAGGTTACTTGTATTGGAACCGGTTGTTTCTTTGACTTGAATTTTGACCCTTTGTCTGTGAAGTTTCTTTCTTATTGGTTGATAAATTTTGTCTATGTCGATGTGTCTATTGATTGATGATCCACTGGAAGATAAAACCAACATCATCTACAAAATAAACTGTAACAACTGCGAAAAACACTACATCGGCCAAAGTGGACGTCCCCTTCGTCTTCGTATCCACGAACATAAGCTAGCCGTCAAAAGACATGATATCCACTCCCTCATTTCACTACACACAGACAACTACGGACATCAATTCGACTGGGACAACGTTCAAATATTAGACAAAGGAAATAACAAGAATGCTAGAGAATTTTTAGAAGCTTGGCATTCCAGTGGATCATCAATCAATAGACACATCGACATAGACAAAATTTATCAACCAATAAGAAAGAAACTTCACAGACAAAGGGTCAAAATTCAAGTCAAAGAAACAACCGGTTCCAATACAAGTAACCTAGAAGGTGTGAAAACACACACAAACAACCAATCACGTCCAAGGTCACCAGGAGAGATGATTAATAAACTCGTGGAGAAATCTAAAAGCTCACTTCAAATTGAAGTATGCGCTGAAGATGTCACCCAGTAAGGTGATGAAAGCTTCGCAAACTAACCATCCAGCTCAGAGAACAAAACTACATCAAAAAGTACTACCTACCCATTCACCACATTGCGCTACTACCACTAACGAGTACTTGTCCTCACACCCGACCTGCTAGCCTTTTAACCGGAAGGTCCTGAGTTCGTAGCTTCTGTGGTGGCGGGTGCGTATCAATGAAGAGTCTCAGACTAGGATGCAATAGCTGTCCACTTCTCTATTACTGGTTTTTCCAATGGTTCTCTAACCGATATTAGCTCATGACGAAATCCTGTAACTAATCAATCAAATCCCTACAAAACCAGTACATGATTATTAGCAACTGTGTTGTTTGATAACTCATCACTACTATCCCCATAATAATCTAAACCCCCTTACCCCCCCCGCCTGTTACGCGTCGTACCTACAGTTTGATTATATATAACATTTTTCGGAAATATTTTGATAACGTATGCAATAATGACAACTAATTCTTATTCTTATCGGACAAACCTAATGTACACAAACACGTAATGATAAAAATAATTATAGGCAATATTGCGATTGTGTACACACAGCTAAATGAGAATGAATTCGCCTGCAAAAAAAGCGACTCTTCGCTCAACTACTTCCTTTGTTTTTTCATTCGTGCCTGGATGGAGATTATTCACAAAGTGTGAATTGCCTTCAAGGCTTTTGTAACATCCGCGAACAGTGTGTGATAAACAATGGCAACAAATGACCATATACGATAGAGATCATCCTTGACTTTATCATCACTGAGTGAGTGAGTGAGTGAGTGAGTGAGTGAGTGAGTGAGTGAGTGAGTGAGTGAGTGAGTGAGTGAGTGAGTGAGTGAGTGAGTGAGTGAGTGAGTGAGTGAGTGAGTGAGTGAGTGAGTGAGTGAGTGAGTGAGTGAGTGAGTGAGTGAGTGAGTGAGTGAGTGAGTGAGTGAGTGAGTGAGTGAGTGAGTGAGTGAGTGAGTGAGTGAGTGAGTGAGTGAGTGAGTGAGTGAGTGAGTGAGTGAGTGAGTGAGTGAGTGAGTGAGTGAGTGAGTGAGTGAGTGAGTGAGTGAGTGAGTGAGTGAGTGAGTGAGTGAGTGAGTGAGTGAGTGAGTGAGTGAGTGAGTGAGTGAGTGAGTGAGTGAGTGAGTGAGTGAGTGAGTGAGTGAGTGAGTGAGTGAGTGAGTGAGTGAGTGAGTGAGTGAGTGAGTGAGTGAGTGAGTGAGTGAGTGAGTGAGTGAGTGAGTGAGTGAGTGAGTGAGTGAGTGAGTGAGTGAGTGAGTGAGTGAGTGAGTGAGTGAGTGAGTGAGTGAGTGAGTGAGTGAGTGAGTGAGTGAGTGAGTGAGTGAGTGAGTGAGTGAGTGAGTGAGTGAGTGAGTGAGTGAGTGAGTGAGTGAGTGAGTGAGTGAGTGAGTGAGTGAGTGAGTGAGTGAGTGAATCTCTGATGAGATATTATTTTCTCTCTGGGTTTTCAGATATGCTTTGGTTGATGAACTCAGAAATAATTACAAGTCTTCATTGAATTTCTTATTCGGATAATAAATTCCAATTAGATAATTTTATTTTTAAGTACTATGTCGTGACAGTGAGATCAATTACATAGGCCGTCCAACTAGTGATGGATCGGGGTCAATCAGATTATTGAAACATAACACCTGATATCTATGGTCGGCCTGCAAAATTTGGGCTACCGATATCACATGCTGAAAATTCCATACTTGTACCAAAAATACAGTGTGGAATCAAGCTGTAAATCAAAAAAAAAAAATTTAGCCAGATCTAGAACAATTGACCTTGCTAAGTTAAATAGCCTAGAGAAAAGTTCAGTCATTATACTGCATTCATTTGCGCGTAATCACAAAATAAGGTGGGGTAGAACAGGACTAGAGTATTAAAGAATAATATATTCAAGTGTAGGTTTGTACGGATTTGATCGATTGGTTACAGGATTTCATCATGAGCTGACATTGGTTTGAGAACCATTGGAAAATCTGGGAGTACTGGACAGCTGTTTCGTCCTAGTCCCGAACTATCAGTGAGATGCTCACTAGCGACTTGACCTATTCAGGTAGGTAGTAACTTGGGATTCTAGTGAGAAGTCGTGACCAGTAGGGTGCAGCAGGTCGGGTGTGAAGACTAATACTCGCCACTGAAGACATTGGCTAGTAGTGGTTGCGCTATGTCGTGAATTGGCAGAAGTTAGAATTCAAGAACCATTGGATCGGGTTCCAGTAGCTAATGAATGCTCTACGAGCTTGCTGGCTTTGTAACCAGAAGGTCCTGGATTCGAACCCATGCGGTGGGTGTGTACTGGTGAAGAGTCCCACACTAGGAGGAAACAGCAATCCAGTACTCCCTCCAGGTTTTCCAATGGTTCTCTAACCAATATCAGCTCATGACGAAATCATGTAAAAAATAATATATTTAGGCGAAGAAACAGCGAGAGGTTAATCACTGAAGCTTTGTTTGTCGTCGATTCAACACCGTGCATACGCAATCGGAATGACGCAATGCCGCCTATACCGGAGATATTGGAAATGGCAACAAACAACAAAGGGAAGTTGACGAAACTGAAAGAGACAAAATACATATATAAGACGAACTGGGAAACCGTGTGACAAATTTGATACGATTATGAGCAGCTATAAATTGTTCTCGAAACCTTATCATCCAGTTGTTAATGCTACCTCATCACTGTGTGTGATATTTAAAAATAAACTTGCCTAATATGGAATATTACATTCTATCACAGTGCCTAGATTCTACACTTACATTCAGTTCTAGTTAGCTAACACAATTGTTTTCGTTCACAAGTCATTTACGCATTTTATACAGATTATTTTATATCCCAATCCCAAACTATCTTCCATACACAAGATATATGAAAACTTAGGATACTATTTTCGTATCCAAACTGTGAATAAATTTGAAGGCGGTACTACGGAATTGTAAGTTTTTACGCTGAAAGAGCTGTGATCATTTGAGAGTAAATGTGATCATTTTGCACTAAAACCAAGTATCATAGTGGTAATGAAAGTAGTCATATTGTTCACTGTGTTGACCCACACACACACACACACACACACACACACACACACACACACACTCATGTTTCTTGACCTAAAGGCGGCATTCAATTCAGTCGACCGAGAGGTGGTACTATGGCTATGTTTGGCTTTGAAGGGAATTCCTGGGAAAATAAATTGCACTGATCAAGGCACTGACTTTACTCGGACTCATGCAGCCAGTCAGGTGAGTCCTTAAGGCGAGTTGTCATCTGAAGTGGTGACAACTAGTGGTGTTCGTCAGGGATGCCGGTCCACTGTCCTTGTTTCTGTTTCATTTCATCATATCTGTACTAATGGAATTAACCTTAACCGCTGACTTCAGTGACTCAAGGTTGACTTGTTACCAACAGGGAATATAATCTCACTGACTGGATGACATTGACCCACTCCTAGCTAAGAAATAGGGAGTGAAGTGGTGGCTGAGAGTGTTGACCACTTCACTTATTTGGGAAATACCATCAGCCAGTGCCAACGGGTTGATCTCTGACGAAATCTCAGCACGGATACAGAAAGCTAGTTCCCGCATATGCCAGTTTACGCCGTCTCTGGCTTAGTAGACGTGATATCCGCCTGGCTGTCGACCAAAGGCCGGGTGTACTGCTCAGCAGTTAGCTCCGTCCTCTTTTATGGCTCTCAGTGAGACATGGTCATTGACATTGGAAGACATGAAAAGATTAGCTGTCTTTGATCATAGGCGCCTGGGTTCTGTCTCCTGTATTAGGTAGTAGGTGTAATAGAGTGAGCAGTATTGAGGTTAGTCTTCAGTCGAGTGCCAGGTAAGCATTGAGGGGGATTCAATGAACGAGGCTGTGAAATTACATCGGCATGTATTACGCATGCATGTCTAGCCATCGCCTTTCTCGACTGGCAGTTTTAGCTGACTGACATAGAATTGTTCAGATTGGAAAAGAGCTAGCTGGTGGTGGTGGGACCAAAATATGGCTTCATCAGTGAATGAAATCCATCACAGTCAATTTAAGCCGGCCACCTAAGATGGTGTAGGCTTCCTGGTTGGGGTTTTCGAGATGACAGAAACCAATGAAGGCTGGAGACAATTAGTGATATGGCTCAAAATTCTCGTTCTCAGTGGCAAGCGCAGATGCATCCACTTCTTGTGACTATATTGTTCTTCGATATTACTATTCTTTTCGCCTCACATCTCTGTTTACTGTCTCTATTTTGCATTTCTTTTTACTTTTTTCTTTGGTTTTGTGTGCTACAAGGAGGGAGTGTGGCGACTGGAACTGCTGCACACCTGTGCAAAGTTCTATGCTGAAACCAGTCAGTCCAGACTGTGTTGGCTATATAGTGTACAACTAATTAATTTAGATAAAGCAATAAGAAGACGTACTTTGTCTGAATCGTGTAATGTATTTGCACAACACATTTCGAACAATCTGATCAAACACACATGGACTTGTCGTAGGAATATACATGAAATTAATAAAGATTTAATAGGTGAGAAAATAGACTTAAGTCATGTTAAAACGACATATTCAAGGTCAAAATAACAATGAAAACCACTAAACCAAATAGCAGAGGTAATAGTACATCTGCTATGGTTGGCATCAAAACAAAATTTACCGAGGAAGGTTTAATGTGATGACGAATCGTTTTTAAATGCATAAAGGTGGTTTGAACTTTCTAATTGCCAGCTAGGGCTTCCACAAACTTTAGGATACGCCCTCCCCCGAACACGTTTTATAGATAGGTTTAAAAGATCTGTTAACGTCAATTTTATGTCCTGTCTCCTGTGTAATATGTTTCGCAATAGACAGAGGAGCTGGGTTTCCTGTTCTCTCACCGTTAATAGGTTCTGAAGATTCCATTTGTTTCTGGAGCCATTTAGGAATATGCTTTGAAGCCAGCCCTTATTTGCAGAGATCGATGAGTCCTCCCTATGTATATGTGTGTCCACACGTACATTCAAATTAGTAAATACAGTGGGATGTGACGTCAGTTTTCTCATGTTCATGTATATTCCTATGACAAGTTCGTGTGCGATCAGACTGTTCGAAATGTGTTGTCCGCGGAAATACATTACACGATTCAGACAAATTACGTCTTATTATTGCCTTTGTCTAAAGATTTTTGTATTTCCCAATGAATGCAAAACAAAACGATGTCAGTGTTAATACTGACTTTTCTCTGTTTAATGCTGCTAATAGCTTTATGAAAGTTTATGCTCCACTCAGGACTCGAACAATGAATTTTTTGTTTCCTTCACGTTCCCAGTGGAACATAGGGTTTCTTCAAGCTAGTGGCTTAAAGTTTCTCTAGCAGTGGTGTTAATTTTTACAGGATTGGGTTGCTAGCCTGCCTCATGCCCAACCTTTCCTCTTTACCCGCATTATTTCTGTCTTAGCGAAGTAAAGAAGTTCGTCTATGGCCGGGGATCGAACCGGGACCATGTGCATGGTCGGCGAGCGTCCTGACCGCTGTGCCACTGACGCGCTACGTCTTCTTATTGCTTTATCTAAATTCATAAACGGAACTAATTGTTTTAAACTAATTAATTGATCATTAGCCTTTTCCGTCTAACATCGACATAGATATAAGAATAAAACTTGTGCACTGTGGTAGAGTATAATTCCATTATGGGTAAATTTTTGTTTTGATAAAGTCTCACAGTGTTATACAGTCATGTTTACTAATGACCAGGTTTCGAGCACAATTTATTGCTCATAATCATATCAAGGTACTCACTCGACTTCCTAACTTCATTTATATAGTTCCATTATTTTTCACTTGATTTGATTGGTAGTAGTATTTTCCATATTTTGGGTATGAGTGATGAATCATTCCTATTGCATGTGTTTGGTGTAGACTCGATGAACAAGGATTCAGTAATCAACCTTTCTCTCCACCTATCTAGATTACTTTTTAGAATTTTAACCCTCTCCCACCCTATTGAGTGGTTGTGTGTTAATGCATGCATTGCAATTGCTGAGCTTTTTTCTAAATTACTTATCTTCCCGGGTAGGGTCAACCATTCTTACCTTAGCTAAATTCTTATGTTCTGACAATCTGACTACCCCCGACCTATGTAGTTAACCTCGCTCACAGTCATTGCAGGGTATTTTGTAAATAATATTATTTTGTCTAATTGGGTCAACAGGGTCCTTTAACCTACATAGCTTGTCCCTTAGTGAGTTTGTAGGTTCAAATGCCACCCTAATTCCTGCTTTATTTAGAATCCTACTTAGGGTTTCAGATATCCCCTCTTTATATGGTATAACTGTAGATGACCTATATTCTCTCTTATATATGTTATTATTATTATTAGTTTCCCAATTATCTTTATTTTTCGTTTGGCCTTTAGTGATCTTCCTAATGAATTTTAAAGGATAGTTATTTAACACGTCTAGATCAACACGTCTCTGTGATCCTCTTGCTAAACAACTGACTTATTTGAACAAGATGTAGGTGATAAATACTTTCACTTTGATGCACTTAGATTCTTCACAAAAAAAGCAACAAAAAAACACTGACTGTTCCATTCAACCTTGTTAACATATTTCTCTTTTTTTGTACTGATGAACATGTTGTGATAAGCAAAGAATACAGGTACAAACATGTTTTTTCTTCCAATCGACTAGTTATGAATTATCCGACATCGTCATCACAGCCTACTCAAAACAAATAAGACATAATAAATCAATGCTGGAATTGTTTAAAATCACAGTTACCTCAAAATTACCTATTTCACAGCCGACTTTCTGCAATATTTCGAAAATTGATATAATTGACCATATATATATAGACAGCTATAGAGATGGATGGATATTGACTGAGGTGTCGTAGAGATGTGTGTAGACAGACGATTAGCAGAGTGACCAGGGAGTGAGTGGAGACGATGAAGCAGAGAGGCGAGTGTGAGTCAGTCGGCGGCGTGTGACCATGACGATGGGGAGCGGTTGGGGGGGGAACCACTGGTGACATGAAAACCACGGGCCCAGCCGGGATTCGAAGCCGGGACCACTCGCAACCAAAGCGAGTATTATACCCCTAGACCACTAGGCCATACAGTCGAAAATCCACTACAACACTCCCATCACACTCACACTTCATTCTCCTCATATCACTGACAAGCCATAAATCAATCCACAACACAATCATCATCAATCAACACTATCCTCCTCCTCGTCCACACACAATAACACTAGCCAACATCTAATCACGAGCGCGCTCGTAGACTATTCAGCAGCCACTGGGACCCGATCCAATGGTTCTTGAATTCTAACTCCTACCAATTCACGACATAGCGCGAGCATTTCACAATGTCTTCTTCGATGAGTTACTGCCTCATTTTCGACCTGCTGTACCCTACTGGTCGCGAAATGGTCACGCTATGTCATGAATTGATAGAAGTTAGAATTCAAGAATCGTTGGATCGGGTTCCAGTGGCTCAATGGTCTACGAGCTCGCCCGCCTTGTAACCAGAAGGTCCTGGGTTCGAACCTCCTCCTCCTCCTGCGGTCGGTGGGGTGCGTACTGATGAAGAGTCCCAAACTAGGCTGGCGAGACAGCTGTCCAGTATTCCCAGGTGGTTTTCCAATGGTTCTCTAACTGACGTCAGCTCATGGTGAAATCATCCATGCAATCAAACAAAATCTCTACAAAACCAATACTCGAATATATATATATATATTGTCCGTTTGTTTTGTTTCTCTTTCTCATATATACACAGAGACGACAGCATGGACAACTGAAGAAATTGTCCGTTTTCAACAAGGTTTAGCTGTGCACGGAAGAGATTTCCACCAGGTGGCTAAAGATTTACAAGCGGCTGGAATGAATAAAACTGTTAAAGCTTGTGTCGAATTCTATTATGTCTGGAAAAGGATGAATACACCATCGGATGTTAAATGGTATGTTATAGTGTTATTATTATTGTTGTTGGTATTGCCTGTTTTATAATTTTCTGATATTACATGATTGAAGGAAATTGGCAGGATCCCTTGCTTGACTCAAGGTTTCGTACTCACCACTCACCAGTCATCTATAAAACACAAAATAATTGAGCCAGCAAAGAATATCCTTTTCGATAATTTCCCCCTGTTTTGATTATACAATTATATATATACATAGAATACTCTAGAATAGTAGTCGATAACAATATTAGCGTTTTTTTAAAAATAATATCGACTTGTTAAGTAAGATCACAATGGAATTACACTTCACTAAAAATGCTTAAATTATAATAATAATAATGAAGATATAATAGAAAATAGAATATCAACTAAAATTAGGAAAATTCCACAACCGATTGAGGATCATTCGAACTTAGATGGCCAAGGTAAAGACAATGTCTGAATTTGCTTCTTTTGGACACATAAGTTGGCTTCTTAATGTGGATCCTAACGGCCAGTCTCAGCACTATATGCAGTGAGCGAACTCTTAAGGAGAAGTTAAGATTTTTTGGTGTGTGGTAAATGACTTCGAAAGTCGCCCCGTTAGTATCAATCTTGTATTCTGTATCCACAAGATGAGATAGAATAGCGCTATGTGAATGGATTTTGTTTTTTTCATTAACTTAACCAACCAGTATGCAGGGTGATGTTGAGAAATCCGAGAAGAGAAACACGCCTGATTGTACGGCCTATGTAAGTAACTGGCTCACGCCACAGGAGCAGTTCAATTGGTAGATACACATGGAAGAGGTGAAATTAGGCAAAAGAGGATTGTGCGGTTTTGAAGACACAGCGTAATTTGGCAGCAGGGATTGCTCTTTTTACCGCATTTCACCGCGCTGTGTTAGTATCTCGCTGATGTTGTCCCCAAAGGAACTGCATTTATAAGAATAAGGCATTTTTAGGAACTGTTGGTACCTTGGACTTCTTTGATTTTAGATGCATATTCTTATGAATAAACTTTTCTGGATAACCATTTTCACTCATCAACCGCTTAATAATATTAAGTTCCACATCAAGACATTCATCTGAGCGAATTGCTGTTGCTCTGTAAACCAGGTACTTTATCAGATTGTGTTTGTATTTCAAGGGCACAAACAAAGCTGAGAAAATGAGTATAGTGACCCGTTGATGTAGATTTTCTATATACACTTCTTCTTCTTCTTCTTATGTGTACCATCCTCTTTTCTGGTCATAAGGACATCTAGAAATGAAATACTAGTCTTTTTCTTTCTGAATAGTAGAATTTATTGCAGGATGAACCTCGTTAAATTTATCCAGGATGTTCTTTGCTTCATCTTCATTTTCCATAATCAAAAATGTGTATCATCCATGTACCAACAGTAGAATTCTAGTTCACTAGTTGCATCTTTCAAAGGCCTATTTTCTAGTTTCGCAACGAAAATATCGGCTAGAATGGGTCCTAGTGGTGACCCCATCACCACACAGTCGATTCGTCTGTATAGTTAATCAAGGTGTGCGAACACACGAATGACCTTGGGCCGACCAGTCTTAAAAATAAGTGACCTCCTCCACACAAAAAATGACGTTTATTTACAAGAAAATGCATAAAAAGACATTAAACAGCTTCTCTTTCTCCGACATGACTTAAAAATACGTCCCAGTTAGTAATGAGGGTTATCAGTTTTTAAGTTGGACCAGTTTCTGTGTATATGTATTCACCGAGGTGATGACTTAAGGTGAAGCTTTTTTCTGACCCGTTTATCGCTCTGATCTTGTTTTGCAGTTCTTCTGCAAACCCCTCCCCCCCGGTCGAATTACTATGGTTTTAAGCAACAGGATGACGGACTGCTTACTTGGAAAATATGAATAATAAAACAAATTAAAATAAATCATATCAACTCTTAATCAATCCCTAGTCGTAACCCCTAACCTTAATCCTAATTCTAATTATAACCCTGATCCTAATAATCCTAACGAGCTATTAACACATTGTCTAAATAGTAATTGAAAAAGTGATCTGGGTGAAATTCGCTCCTTTGTGTGAGTGAATATCCCGTTCATATTTGCGATATAGTAATGACAGGTGTCTTTACCCAATGACTAGCATGCGTTCAAGGTCATTGGAGCGTTCGCCTCCCTAGAACTCTATTGTTTAATTTCACCAAGCTGCAGTCATAGACGTTACCACTGAGAGGAGCTATACAGGCTCGCGATTGACCTCCTGTAGGACTAATTGTGTTGGATACTTTTGATTGGACACTAAGTTAGTAACTACTGTCAATTGAAAATTTATAATTCCTGTTTTACAGTTAGATAACTACTCGAAACCAATGGAGCATTAGATGATGAATGTTTCATCCCGGCATTCAACTCTTCATCTGTTCATCCTGATCATGATAATACCAGAGATCAAACTGCATGACCACCCTTCCAGTTTACTTTTACTTTTTACTTTACTTCGGCTATCTCCTACGGGAGGATGAGCCGGCTTCATGAACGTCTCGAATCATCGCTGCCCAGGCGCGGCAATTTGTAAGAGAGTTCATGATGTTTCATGGGAATTTGGTACGAGTGATGTCCCCAGCATCGCTCGGCCTTTTGTTTGAGAGTGCAGCTCTAGCCTTTACACAGCCAAGTGTGACCTACAAGGCAGTAGGAGTGGAGTAAGGAGTACACTATCCATTGACAGCCGGTGACCGGAGTTCGGTTCATACGCCTTTTTGAATGGGGCCAGACATCCAGGACATCCAACAAGCCCTTTGTCCATACGTCTGCCGGTGAGCTCCAGTGAGCTTCATACGCCAGTCGTTGGAGGTTTGGAATCAGGGTTCAGCCATCTCCCCTAGACTGTCATCCAATGGACAGTCAACCCGGTGGAGAGCGCCGGGCATCCGCTTTCGCCCTCTCACTTTGGTGAGAAACACCTCCGCCACGTGAAGGCAGTGAGTAGGACTTCCTCAGGAGAGGCTATGTAAGACGCCCGGTCATATGGGAGCATTTCAAGAGGTGTGCGGAGGGGTGGCCAACCCGCAGCGCAAGGCACCCACCCCCGACCATCCTGAGGCTTTGGAGACACCCTTCCAGTTTACCAACTAAGCGGGTTCATCTTTCAGTCACCCACTGAGTATAAATCCATTGACGCATGAATTCTTTCCCCTAGCCTCATCCAGTTTGCAATATATAATTTCACTATCGTCAATGTTTACCTTTCTTCAGACTCAACAATTCAGATCCTACAGACTACAACTATGGCTTGTGGTGTTGCTTTTAGCTCAGGTGGGGTTGTTTGCCTCGTGGTTAACCTCTTTTCCTCTTTTCCAGCTTTACTGTCTGCCGGCCAGTAAACTATAAGTGTGAGAGGTTTTAAACATGCGTTGGCTGGGGAAATAGAATCCGCATCACATGCATAATTGATTAGTATTCTATCAAGGAACCACTGTCGATGTACTTCAGATACTACTTGCTAGTAAAAAAGCATATATATTGTTTTGGGAGATAATTTTCAACCTTTGGATTGAACCCTGATGAACAGCTGTCCCTTCATCCTAGTTTATGACTCTTAGTTGAAGGATGTAAAAATGTAGACATTGTCAATTTCTGCTGACTGACTAGCAGTGGAATCCACGACAACGCACATTTCTTCCTATTTGGGACTTGTCATCTGGATGCTACTGCACTCCCGAGTAAGTGAGTGATGGTATTCCCACCGAGGCTGGAACCCGGCGCCCGTAGTCTCAAGCTCCAGAGCGTTATGCACTAGACCACTTGGGCTACGAGCGCCATCCCATCTCTTGTGCAATGGGTCTTATTTAATTATTTAATTGAATTTCAGATTTTCCCGTCGATTGATTGGACCGAAGTGTTCGGTCTCAGGTTGACATGTCTGTTGGCTACTTGTGCAGATACTTCGACGATGTTTGGTCATGTAACTTGAGGTCAAGGTTGCCTTGGTGTGAACACCGTCACTCACTGTGGAATGCAGTTACATCCAGTTGATGAGTCCCGAACGGAACGAAATGCGCATTTTGGATTCCACTGCTAGTCACCATCAACCAATTGACTTGAAGTTCAGTGACCAGATGGGGGAAAATCTAAATTGAATACCAATAATCTAGACATAGTGTTAGACTTAAATCTCATGCTATCGTTAAAGCCAGTAGGATTAAAATTCACTCCCTTGTCAAAAAATCTCCCAATTTCTGTCGAACTGTGTGTGTGTGTGTGTCTGTGTGTGAGATATAATGCAGTTGTCAGCCAGCCAGCCAGCCATCTATGCACTAATCGTTTTTCATAGCCAGCTTAATTCCGCTTTGTATCTGATGTCAATGTTATCGTCGTTGTTATTACTATTCATTTTTTTTTGGTAAAATATAATTTTTCTTCTTGTTATATTGACCAGTTGGTATGGATGGTATTAGGATGATGGCTGCACTCACTGTGTGTTGTTGTTGTTGTTTACCCTGTCACAAATCACATCAATATATCAATATATCTTCACACTTCAGTGTGAAATAGCAAAATGTAGTTCTCCTGTCACCTAGTCATCATCATCACCATCATCATCATCATCATGAATACTAATGTATGTATGTCTCTGTGTGTGTTTAGGTGTGTGGCGTGTGTACGTGCTTTCTTTACCCAAGTACCCAAGTACAGTGTGCACATTAATTATATTTGCCTTTATCATTAGGTTGACATTTATCTATAAATCAATACTATTGTGTGTGTATGTGTGAACATTTGTGTTTGTATTGACGCCCTAGCTAATTGATACATTCTACTTGTTTAAATTCTATTAAGTAATACTTACTATAACAGTGTATGCCTTGTGCGCAAAAAATCTTAAAATGTTCGATATGTATATATAATATGACTGTCATTCATTCATTTTGACGGTTTAATGCAAGTCAATCAAGTGGTTCAAATGTTAGTTTGCTAGGATTACATTGGTTACCGGATTACATCATGAGCTGATATCGATTGGAGAACCATTGGAAAACCATTCGGGGGAGTACTGCACAGCTGTTTCATTCTAGTTTGAAACTCTTCATCAATACACACTTACCACAGAAGGTTCAAACCCCAGGATCTACCGGTTACATGGTGTGCAAGTCGAGTGTGAGGATAGATACTCGTTACCTATGACACACTGGTGTTAGTGGTCACCTTCTGGTAGCGAACCAACCAAGGACCGAGTATACAACAAATAGGCAGGAAGAAATGAAGGTGGATTGACTGGTCATACTCTGAGGAAACCATCAATTGGCATCACTAGACAAGCCATCACTCGAGTGAAACCCGAAAGGGAAGCGGAGAGTTGGTCGTCAGTGCGATGGCGGGGTGACTTGGAGGAGGTCATGTGAAGAGGAGATGAAAGCATGTGGACAAACCTGGAGCTAGGTGAAAACTTTAGCCGAGAACCTAACGCAACGGAGACGCGCAGCTGAAGCCCTATGTTCCTCTAGGAATTAAAGGAAATAATAATAATAATAATAATAGTGGTCACGCTATACCGTAAATTGGCAGAAGTTGGAATTCATGCTCTAGGGCCATTTTATTGGGTAGCAAGTGGCTGCTGAATGATCTACAAGCTCCCTTGCATTGTAACCGGAAGGTCCTTGGTTCGAACCTCCTCCTCCGGTGGATGCGTACTGCTGAAGAGTCCGAATTTAGGCTGACCAAGCGGCTGGCTGTCCAGTACTCCTTGTTGATTCTCCAATGGTTCTGTAACCAGTGTTAGCTTATGATGAAGTCCTGTAATCAAGTTATTGGATATATATATATATATATATATATATGCGCCAGTACTTGTCACCATAACTCAAGGATTATTTCGAAGACAAATAACATCAAGTTGTAATAATTTTGAAGGCAGTAGTTCGTCTATAAATTTCTGATTAGATATACACAGCATGAAAGTGATAATCCAGGCATAAGTGTTAGACGAATTTATTTTTAATTGGTGGGGCGTTTATCGTTTTTCGGGGCCTCAGATAAGCTTGAATATGAAAACTGTTATTCCTTCATATAATTATCTGGTGATAATATTTGCCTCAGTGAAGTCTAGAAACGCAGGCCATTTGAATTCTAAACGTCAGTGATTGGATAGTAATACGAACATTTTGAAATTTGATAACACTGTAAGAATTATTCTGGCTTAGGGTAGACCTCAATAATAAACGCTCTTACAAAAACTTCACCGTTCTATGCCCTTAGCAGTACTCTACTTAACGCGTAAGTGTTGACGGACGAAATCAGAGTAAAAAGACTTGATATTGATAAGTGTGTCGGGACAGAGTTATATTTTATACAAATGAGATATTAAACTTGATAAATAAAAAGTTTATCCAACTTATCTGGTGCCTTGATTGGTGGTAGGCTCAGAGAGTGCACTGAATGAAAGCGCAACAGGAAAGCGAACCACTTATGTACAGGAGAGTTAAAACTCAAAAGATAATGAAGTGCCAAACCAGTGAGTGAGAATTCAAACAAAGTTCAAGGGTTCAATGTGCACTACAACACTCTGAGTTCAACGCCATCACTTTGGGAAATGACGTTCCAATGTTGTAGATTACTAAATTAAGAAATAAACCATAAGGTAGGTGGTAAGGCAATCTTCAGAGACAACAAAGATCATGAGGAGAGAGAGAGAGGAGGAGGTTGTTACACTCATGGAGAGAGAGAGTTTTAAACATTCAATTCTTGTTGAAATTAGCTCTGAAGTGAATATGCTGTCTAGAAAGATAACGAAAGCTTTTTAATTATACCATCCAGCAGAGAACTACACCTGAGCTAAAAATTTCATTTATTTATAAATTGTCCGTCTAAACGCAGTTGGGGTCAGTAGAACACTTGCCAACCAATCAGGTGGTCGGAAGGTCGATGCCCCACCAATACACTCCTAAACCTCGCTTAGACCGGGTAGTAAGCCCAGGGAAGGCGGAAGCTTGAACTTACGACTAGCAACCGCATACCCTGTAAAAAAATAAACACCATTGTTTGAGAAAATTAAAACAATTAGTCGCTTTGATAAATTTGAATAAGGCATTTAGAAGACAAATTTCGCGAAATCATATCGTCATTCCGTAGTTTCTTTGCAACCGCTTTACAACTAACATGTTTAACAATAATAAAATGAAGATCATGACAATTACTCAGTTAAATAAAAAACAAACAAACCTACATACTAATGACCAATCATATTTGAATAGGTCAAGTAGTCCATGGTAGGCGAAGGTTGAAGTCTATTGTTTTTTGTACACACAGTTTAGGCTGTACGTGATTAATCCCCCTAAAATGCTTTCATCACCTTCAATAAGTTTAAATTAGAGTTATGTGAAATAATTGTGTAACAGTCATGAATTATTATTGATTTTGTGACCTGACATTAATAAGTGTTTTGCAATGGTTGATGATAATGATGGATTTCTATTCAGATTAACGACATTGGGATTTTCCCATATGATTTAGTAGCCATTTTGGAACATGTTCTTTTCGACCACGACATTGGAACATTCTGTTGTGGTTCTACCTATATAGATGTCACCGCAGCTACAGGTGAACTTGTAGATACAGTTTGAAGTAGAGTCCACAGAATTTCGTCCTTTAATCGTAGGTAGGTACAGGGATCGAAAATGTTCGGCAGATGAGAAAAAGAGATGTGGAGGCATAGAATGTGTGTTTGATGGCTGACCGAAGTCTTTGAGCTAGCTGTCAACTGCATAATCTGGTCACCCTTGAATGGAAGGCTAACAAAGATAGCTTTCTTTGGTGTAGAAGCTGACAATAGACTTCAATTTTCGCCTACCATGGACTACTTGACCTATTCAAATATGATTGGTCATTAGTATGTAGGTTTGTTTGTTTTTTATTTAACTGAGTAATTGTCATGATCTTCATTTTATTATTGTTAAACATGTTAGTTGTAAAGCGGTTGCAAAGAAACTACGGAATGACGATATGATTTCGCGAAATTTGTCTTCTAAATGCCTTATTCAAACACCATTGTGTTAATGAAACCTCTTAGCACTAGCTTGAAACCCTCTGTTCCACTTGAAGTGCAAAGGAAAATTTTAAAAAACACGCAGTTGACAATGGGTCATATCTATCGTGTGTTTGTGTGTGTGTATCTATGTGGGGGCTACCTACCTGTCTGCCTAAATTACAGTAGGTGAAATTACATTCAAACCTGTGAACCAGTCATTTAAAGTGTGTGGAGCAGTTAAAACAATGAGCCAAAACTCCATCCACCCTTATTCCCAAATTGATTTTTGGTTTCTGTACTAAATCTCTCTTTTTCTAAATTGGTAACTTAGCTCTTCACCTTTAGTGTCTGTAAGTATGGTATGTACTTTGCGCCGTCTAAATGCAAAGTACTGCTACAAGATTGGCAGGAGCTTTTACCTGAACTCACTCTTGCGGGTGAACTGCTTGAAGTTGTTGATAAGTTTGTGTATCTGGGTAGTTGTGTGAGTGCTGGCGGAGGGGTGACGGATGAGATTTCCAACCGTGTAATGAAGGCTAGGGTGGAATACATCAACTCGTTCTCAGTGGCGCAGATGCATCCACTCCGTGTGACTTATGATTTCCAATTAAACTATGTTGTTCTTCGCTACTACTATTCCTTTGTCTCATACCTCTGTTTACTGTCTCTATTATGCATTTTTTCTACTTTCCTCTGTTGGTTTGTGTGCTACAAGAAGGGAGTGTGGCGACTTGAACTGGTGCACATATGTGCAAAGTTCTATGTCGAAAACAGACAGACATCAACTTGAGCCACCTATGGCGCCGTCGCGACGTTAGCTTGGCTGTCAAAGGTCGGGTATACAATGCTTCGGTGCGGACTGCGCTGCTCTACGCGTGTGAAACCTGGCCTCTCCGAGTAGGCTGAGGATGTTCGGCGACTCTTCGTGTTCGATCATCGCTGTCTCCGCAGGATTGCTTGTGTTTGATGGCATCATCGCGTGAGTAAATCTTAGGTTCAGCAGCGTGTGTTTGAACACAGTGGAGATCACCATTCATTGAGTGTCGTCATCTGGAAACACCGGCTCCGGTGGCTTGGACATGTGCTGGGAATGTCATCCCAGAGGCTTTCGTACAGGTCTCTATTCGCTAGCCATCCCTGGGACGGGATAGAAAAGGCGGAGAGGTGGTCAGTCCATGACGTGGCGTCGTGGGATGAAGGGTGTTTGTGCTAGATTAGCATTGGTTGGTGAGTCACAACCTCGTGGTTGGAGTCTGCGAGATAACTCAAATCGATGGCTCGAAACGTTATCGAATATGGCTAAGAATCGTAATCAATGATGAACGTGTTGCAATTTCCTTCCTTCTTTCCTTCACGATAATAGTTAACGAATACTGTTTGAACTTGTTAAGCATGACTGTTTTCCTTCCAGATGAAGTTCTTTATCCGTTCTCTGCGTTTAAATATAAATAAATATATAAATTGATTATATCATCTCTTAATTAACGTAAGTGTAGGTCATTTCCCATTCATACTTAGTTACGTCATTACTTATTAAATCTTATGCTTCAGTATACCTGATATTTAATTCAGTGAGCTTAATTCACTATACTTTTTCCGACAATTTATGTTGATTACTGACTAAACTTTCAGTTAGTACATGGCATTTATGTTATATTACTTATTGATTTTAAAGTGGATTTTGTCGCAAACTACTGGCTAACAACATCCTTTAGAGAAGAACCGTTGAAAACTTATAGTCTTGCCCTGAGATAAAAAAAGAAATCTGCCTTGGTTACAGTCTAGTCTTTTCCTATCAACTCTGATATTGGAAAATGTTATAATGGTTGTTTTCAATTTTTGGAAGAAAAAGTGATATTGCAATTACTTCCAACTGACGACGAGTCCCGAATGGGACGAAACGCTCGTCCAAGATTTCACTTCTACTACCTACCATGAATCAAATAAATACTTTTTTATTTAATTCAATTTGGACTTTCCTGTTGGACTGAATGCTCTGTCTCAGGTAGGCATGTCGGCTCCTTGTGCAAATGCTTCGCAAATGTCTGAAGATTTAACTTGAGGTGAAATCCAAGATACGCGTTTCTTCCCGTTTGGGACTCGTTAACTGGATATACGTGCATTGTTCCCAAGTGAGTCAGGGATAATGTTCCCACTGGGACTCGAACCCCAGTGCCTATAGTTTCAAACACTAAGACGTTATCCACTTATGCCACTTGGACCACGAGAGCTATCCACCTCTTCCTACAACGGGTATCATCAGTTACTGCATAATTCGTTTCGGACTCTCCCGTCGATTGTGACTAGATTGAAGTACTGGGTTTGAGCCTCAGTGAGAATACTATCAGTCACTGTGGAACGAATTTGCATCCAGTTGATGGGTCCCAAATAGGACGAAATGCGCATTCTAGATGAATTCTACTGTTAGTCACCATCCACTAATTAAGAAAGTCTTTTGGTGGATAGTGACTAGCAGTGGAATCCATTTAGGGTGCTCATTTCGTCCTATTTGGGACTTGTCAGCCAACTGGATGTACCTTCATTCCCCGATGAGTGATGATGTTCCCACCGAGGCCTGAACCCATTCCCCATAGTTTCAAACACCAAAGCGTTATCCACTAGACCACGAGGGCCACCTATTTCTTATGCAATAGATCATATTAATTGTTGAATTCAATTTTAGATTTCCCCATCGACTGACTGGACCGAAGTGCTCGGTGGGCACATCATCACTCACTGGAGAATGCAGGTACACCTGGTAGCTGACGAGTCCCAAATAGAACTGCGCGTTGTCCTGCATTCCACTGCTAGTCACCATCCACCAACTAAGTTCTAATTAAAAGCCCAGATATCGTCGAAGTATTTGCACAGGAAGCCGATAGACATGTCAATTTTACATGAATATTACAGCGAAAGCTTAAATCATTCATTAAAAATTAATTAATTATTTATTTAAGTCAAAGATATAAAAATAATTTAAAAGTACACTTTAATAATAACAATTGAGAGTATAAGTGTAAGAAGAAGGAGGGAGAAGTTAAGTAAGTAAGTCAGTTAGTTAGAAAATGTACTTGACAGGAACAGCAGGTCAGTTCAAGTACCTATTAAATAAACAAGCTACAAAAAAAGGAAGGTTAAACTCCAATATCTTTAATACGGTTCATCATGTTCAAACACGCTGAGAATTATGAAAACAAAAAAACACTTTTGTACATTTCCTTGAGCATTTCGTTTATCAATCTTTAAATGCATGTACATGTTATGTGTGCTTGTGGGGGTGCGTGTGTGTCTGTGTCTACTTCGGTGATATTTTTATACGAGTGGGTTTAGATACGACTTTGTTAGAATTAGAGGATGTGCTTTTATTTTTTGAATTCTGGTGCGTCAAAGAATTAGAAATGGTTGACAGTCCTCTGCATCTGCTACCCCTGTCTCCGGAGGCATAAATCATCCGCTACATTCGGACGGTATGTTGTAGGAATCGGACCATACAAGTGGTCCGGGATTCGACTCTCGGCCGACTCATTCTTAAACTTCACTAAGCCAGTTAGAGAGGGAAGGTTTGGCGTGAGGCTATGAACCTCACCCTGTAAAGATAAAAACCCACTACCACCAAATCCTCAAAACTCTAGCTTGAAGCCTTATGTTCCACTGGAAACGCAAAGGAATAAAATATTTTTTTAACAAAGAATAATGGATAATAACTGCAGAAGAAGTGAAAACCTGAAGCACGACAGGATTCGAATCAGTAGCTCTTGAATTACCATTCAAGTGCTGCATTATAGCTGAATTACGAAAGTCAACTGCTGCTGCTAGCCAGGTTATCATTTCACACCAGTTACCATGCATGCATGGGTAATGTCTACCTGTCTTGTGATGAACAACAATGAACAATACGTTATTGTTCGTTAATCACCATCGAAGCATCTGCACAAGGAGCAGACGGATATGTCAACCTGAGACCGACCACTTCGGTCGAATTAATCGACGGGAAAAATCTAAAGTCCGATTCAATAATTAATATCACCCGTTGCAGAAGAGGTGGCCATCGTGGTTCAAGTGGTCTAGTGGATAAAACTTTGGCATTTGAAACTATGGGCGCTGGGTTCGAGCCTCAGTGGGGACTGTAGGTACATCCAGATGACGAGTCCCAAACGGGACGAAATGTGCATCATGGATTCCAATGCTAGTCACCATCTTAATTCTACTGACACTATTTAAATACTGTTTAATGAGATTCTCAGGGTTATGATTTGTTCGCTAGGCGAGCTTATACATTGAGATGGAACTTTTTTGTAGAAATTTTCACATACATGCTCCACCTGTATCTGCAACACGCTGGGAATGACTTGTTATATGCATATAATAATAATATTTGACTCATCTCTCTCCTTCTTTCTTCTCCTGTATTTTCCTCTCATTCAAGGTATCGAGATCGTGCTCGTCGTCAACGTCCACCTACGCGTATTGAACCGATCATCACTGAAGAATCATTATCAGAACAATTTGAAGCAATTGAACAACAGTGTAATGCATATACAGATTTGAATACAATTCAAACAGCAGAAAATAATTTAGCTAATGTGCCTTACAATCTACGTCGTAAACATGCTGCTAATACTACTAACACTACTGCTACGACGGCTACTGCGAATAATCATAATAATACGACTACAGGTGCTAATAATAATAATGATAATCTTGTTAGTGCTACTGCAACACAACGCCAACAATCGTCTTTACCTATCGAAGTTCCACCTCCACCGCCTTTCCGTCTTTCACCACCACCTCCACCGGCACCAATTTCATCGAATACAAGATCGAATGAATTGAATACTATTCATCACGATGATGAAAACTCCTTAGAAAATTCTTATGATGATTTTATGGATATTGTGTTCAATGAGGTAAGCGACAGTCAGTCAGTCAGTCAGTCTAGTATTTTATATGAAAGTGTTTGTCCATTGAATGTTAAATTTAATTCAAGTAGGTGACACACAGGTGACAAGTATCAGTTGTGATACATCGGTTGGCATTCTCATGGTGAATAAATAAATAGTCATTTTATGCTGTCTTAATGAATTTGAAGTGAGGGGAGACTTAGAAATTAAGTAAAATTATAAAGCTAATAAATATGGTTTAATTTATTTCTTCATTTGATGATTGGTTGGTTGGAGGATTTCATCATGATCTGCCCCATCAGTTAGAGAACTGTTGGAAAACCAACAACAAGGAGTACTGGACAACCAACTACTTCGTCCTCGTTTTGGACTCCTCATCGGCCTGCACCCCACCATAGGAGGAGGAGGTTCGAACCCACAACCTTCTGGTTAAAGGGGCCAGAGAGCTTGTAGAGCATTCAGTGCAATGAGAGCTGGCTGCTAGCCAAATTGGTAGACAGTGATTTACGTCAGCGTTTATGTCCCAAATATTAGTCATGTGAAAACAAGATCAAAGACTGACAGCAGACTTTGCGTAGGCGGATGCAGTTACCAGAGAGATGATCTGACATTGGAGAAACAGCTACGAATAGATGAAAGATTAACTTTTAGTGAGAAACAACCAATCAAAAGACTGTGTTTGTCTGCTAACAATAGTCTATAATAATGTATATGAAAACCTATAAATATGTGTTGAATTCCTTAATAAACGATATATTGCCTGACTCTTACCTTCTGTCGTTACATAAGCAGTCACTGGGGAGCTGATCCAGTGACACTAGCCCATGAATTCCAGTTTCTGCGAGTTCATGACATAGCGTGACCACTTAGTATTAATGTCCTCTTCGATCAGTTACTGCCTCACAGTCAACCTGCTGTTTACCCTATTGGTCACAGCTTTCCACTAGAACCCCCAAGTTAACTGCCTGTATAGAACCAGTCGCTAGTGAGCATCAAGTGACCTAAATAGTGCAATCGGGTAACCCTCTGCTTGCCTATTGTATATATATATATAACATTCAAGATTTTGAACACACTTTTTCCACAATTGCTTCTCAGCTGTCTGAGCTAAGATGATCATGTGATAGTATCTGTTCTTTGCAGTGTAATTCCTACAATGTGATCTCTAAACTGAAACCAATGAAATTACCGGTATTTTTCTCTTACGGGGACAGGTGCTGTTAGCTTGCTCAAATCCATCCACGGGTCGGTCTTGTATTGCGCTACCTCGAGTATTGGCCCATTAATTGTATATGCATTGGTGGCACAGGGGTTAGGACTCTCACCGACGATGCACATGGTCCGGTGAGGTTCGATCCCCTGCCGACTCACACTTTGATATCAGTGGTCGGTCTGTGAATTTTGGGCTGCCACTCTCTTGTGCTGAAAATTCCATACTTGTACCAAAACGTACTGTGTGGAGTCAAGCTATAATCAAATAATAATGACAAAGAGAGTAATTGATGGTAAGAACTAAGAGTAACATTAGTCAGGATTGATGTAAGTTGTTAAATAATTAAAAGTGAAAGGGATTGACTTACTTTTAGGCAAACTGAACGACTAAGCTTAGAAACAAAAGGATGGAATTCCACAGATTTTTGTGGATAGAAAAAAAAATTCAACTAGAAAGAAGAGTATAACAGTGTTAATAGGAGGGGGGGTTGGTTACTTAACTGCAGAAAACATGTTACTATAGAATATTTTCATAAATTGGTTTTGTAGAGATTTTGGTTGATTGGTCTTAGGTTTGAACCCCGATGGGTGCGCCTAATGCTGAATAATCCCGAAGCTAGGCTGACGAAAACAGTAAAAAAGGAAAGAAGATGGGAAGTTAAACACACTACTGTGTTTACAGGAAACCCACACATTCAAACAGATATTTGGACTTCCGATCATCCCACCTTATGTATCAATAAAGATAGGATTGGTGAAATGTTTAAGTGACAGAGCACAAAACTAAGTAGTACCAAGGAAAATCTAAGACAGGAAGTGATACACATAAGAGAAGCTTTGAAACTTAATAATTACCCTGATAAATTAGTCAGGAAATATGTAGGGAAATGTAAAGATAAAATAAATAATGATAGTAGTGATAGTGATAATATTAATAATGACAACACCAACAATAAGGAATCTAAATCATCAGTAGTAATTCCATACAAGGAAGGAACGTCGGAAACCACCTTACACAGAATTCTTAACAAGGCAGGGAGGAATAAACGTGACTGGAATTCAAACCACCCACAAACTGAATTAGAAACAAGCTTTGTCGGTTAAAGGATCCGTCCTATGAAGCCAATAAAACAAAACAATTTAGTTTATCTAATACCCTGCCTTCTTCAATGATTGTCAGTGAGGTGAAATACATAGATGGGTCAAAGTAGTAGAACAGGGGAAGTCAGTCAGACAAGCTGAGCATAAAACCTAGCAGCAAAATCTAGATTAGTTGACTCGAATAAGATAAGAAATCTAGAAAAATTTAGTTCAGCCGTAGACAGCACTACATGCAGTTAAACACAGCCAGGCAATAGGCTGGATAGGATAAGATGACAGTTTTAAAATCTAATGTAACAGGGTGGAGTGAGGGAGAGATTGATAACAAAGGGAGCTTTGTTTATCGAATCAACTGTAAATACGTGTAATAGGAATGACTCAACACCTGTCCAGCTGGATATCTGGAAATTTCTACTACCCCAATGACGACAAATAGGAGAAGACAAAAAAAACTTTCAAACTCAAGTTTCGAAGATGTGTGATTATAATTGATGATGGGATTATGAACAGCAATAAATTTTGTTCGAAACTGTGTCATCCAGTAAATAATAATAATACTGTTTCACAAACTGTGTGATACATCTAATAAACAAACTAATATGGAATTGCTTACTATCACAGTGCCCAAATTTTACACACATATATTAATGAAACAGTTAGCTGTCCAGTACTCTCCTTGTTGACCTTCCAAAATGGTTCTCTAACTGATATCAGCTCATAATGATGAAATCTTCCAACCAAGCAAATGAAATCCTCCGATAAAAAACCAATACTTGAAAATCCATCTTCTTTGTCTTTTGTGAATCGCTTGGTTATTTTTGTTGTTCTTCTTCTTTTTCTTTTTCTTTTTACAGTCTTTTCCCATTTCATCAGAATAGATCTATATATGGAATCAGTATACAAATGTGTATGTGCTGTGCTATTCGTCAACTTGTTCTTCTACTTCTGCTACCACCACTATTGTGTTGTTGTCTCTTCGCATGCTTCACTCACACCACCGTCAAGTATATATCACATCAGTATCCTTCATTGTCAATATGAAGAGTGGAAATGCAATATATCCTTTGTCTCTTTCTACATTAGTGGTCGACATCACTAACCAACACACACACACACACACACGGATTTAGCTTACACAACACAATTATCATATACACACGATGATGATAAAGCTTTTGTTAAAATCTCAAATTCTTGTAATACTCAAATTGAAAAGACACAATGTTGTTGTTGTTGTTGCTTCGCCTGCTTCCCGCCCCGCCGCCCCCCCTCAATCATAATCATTAGCGAATATATCGTGCAAATCTTTCTGGTGAATTACATATACTACTAATAGTAGTATAAAAGAAAAAACGCTAAATATTTAGAGAAAAAAATGTGATGATTCCTTATTTTGTGATAAAAAGCCAGAACACAAGCAAAGTCGACAAATCCACACACACACTCACATACACATACACGCACACACAGAAACACGTGGGTATACACAAAAGAGAATTCATCTTTTACAATATAATTTAATTGTGTAGCTTAAAAGAGATTTTGCTATGCGATGTTCTTACTATTCGTTTATATACACAACGCTAGATCAATATATGTGGTGTATCCATTTCAATCGTTGTAGAAATTTTTTGATTGTCGGACATAGACTGAGTGGGTGAGAGAGACATGAAGTAAATTTTATTTTTATTCTTTTTTGTTGTCTTATCCTGCTATCTGTCATTTAGGCATCATCCATTCATCTATTCTTTCATTTTGGCTTGCTAATAATAATAATGATAAAACTAATAATAGACCACGATTAACCTTTGACAATTTTCCTCAAGTAACTAAAGCACTCTATACCTATGCACCACAACGTTATATAACGCTTAAAATGTGGCAAGTTTTCATTTGTACGCACACACACACACACGTACACATCTGTGTGCATCTACGTGTTTTTGTGTGCATGTAAGAGAATGTATTCCTTCGTATATATATATATATATATACTTTTTTCTGATATAATATCTTTTCAATGTTTAATTTGTTTGTCTTTCCCTCTCTCCCTCATTGTTGAGATGGTTCGGTTGCGGAGGAGATGGCGGGTGGAAATCCACAGAAAAGATTTTTTGTCTCTCTTTTATCACTATTTTTTCACATTATATATAAAGAGTATCTTTATTGTCATTATTATTGCTATTATTATTATTATTATTATTATTATTATTATTATTATTATTATTATTATTATTATTACTGCTCCCAGAGATTTTCTATAACTAACTGGCTAACTTCTGATATTAGCTAGCTAACTGTACATTAGAGTGAAACACAAGCAGCATCGAAGAGATTAACACTCTATACACACACACACACACACATTCTAGATGTCATTTCCCCACCCCCCTTCCCCACTTCCTTTTAATACACAAGTAGGGAGCGTACACAAATACGCACACTAATTATGATAGATTAACGATACATTTTTTTGGCACCCCATCCCCACCCACCAACCACCACTATCACCTTTATTTTATTCATCAGATGCCTCTATGACTTGTCATTTGGTGTATTTTTTTTTTGTTTTTCTCACATTTTGCATTTTGTTTTTCATGTAACCGATGACGGTGCAATTTTGTGCAGCCCAGTGTGTCTGTCTGTATGTCTATCTGTGTGTGTGTGCGCGCGCATACATACGTGTACTTGATTTGTGCCCATTTTCTTGATGATCCATTTTTGCGACTCACATCTGTGTTTTTTTATCTACTTTTTATACCACTACTAATACTGCTGTCATTATTGAAAGAGTGACTACTGTGAACGATTTAAGTAATATAATGTGTATTGCTTAAAAAAATTGAAAAAAGCGCCTCATCTTCATCTTATTTTTAACTTTTTATTCTATTTTATACATATATTTACAAACTCATACACATACATACAATTGATGTTACCTATAATTTTTTTGTTTTTTTCAATAATTCTGTGAGTTTTTCAATGTGTCTGTCTACTGTCTGTCTATCCATCTATTACACCTTCAGTGGCATCTTTTGTTTACTCACAATAATAGTTAGTAGTATAAGTATAATGCAGAAGTACAATATAATCTTTAATTGATCTTGATCGAACTCTTGTTGAAAAGATACACCACGAAAAGAAAACATGATTGATGATGAAGACGAGAACAGTTTTTACTACAAGCTGGTTATTTTCAATTCTCATTTCATACTGACGACTACTAATAAAGACGATTCTGAGTCGCGTAGAAAAAACAGCATAGTTGTCTGATGACAAATTCGTTTTTTTTCTTATGTATCTATCTGTGTCTATGGGTGTGTGCACGTTGGCGCATGCGGACGTTCGTGTATATCATCATGGCGTGTCTAACTAGCTCCTTCATTAATTAATTAGCACTTTTATTTATGCGTAAAACTCTATACTACTTTTATCATCGTATGTAAATGTGTGTATGTTTGTATTTGAATTCATTTTCTTAAAGTAACAAACACGAAAAGCACTACAGATAAACAAACAATCTTTCGAAGTATATTTTTAAAAAAATAATTGTATACACTCTCTAATGTCATGTTTGTATATTTTTGTTTTCTTTAAAATAGGTGTGCATACACATACCCCTTTTTCTTCTAGACAAAATTCATGTTTATATCAGAGAAGATTTCACCAATTTTTCTGTGTGTGTGTATGTGTGTAGGGTTGTGTTGTATCTGGGCTACTTTTTTTCTCTTCTTCTCTTGTCCTATGCTCTCATCTATACGCGTGTGTGATACTCTTCCAGTGGTTTTATTTTCAATTGTTGTTGTTCTGGTGTATCTGTGTTCCACTCATCTTGTTGGCTGGTCGAATACGAAGGATAAAGGGGAGAATAGTAGGGGGAGTGTGGGGCGCCAAGAAGAAATGCCTGTTTCCTACCGGTATCACTATTTCATTAAGTATCAAGAGATAATTATTAATAGTATTATTACTATTATTATGATTATTGCAATGACATTTTTTCTACTATGGTATTTTACAGTCGTGGACGTTGTACACGCGACGCACACACACACACACACACACACATTTTCATGATAATCATGTTGTATTATTGGTGTAATTCACGCTTTTTTGGTTTTATAGATAAAAATTACTGAAAAGAGCAAAAGGTTATTTTAATGTGATCACTTATTTTGTTTGCTCTGTTTAAAGATAGAAATCTCTCTGTCTCATATCTACACACACCCTGTATCTTTCTCTGTGTATTCTTCGGTGACTATTTTCGATGCCGCCACTCTCTCCCCTTTTGTCGTTATTGTTACTGTTGTTCTTGTCAATAGATTTGTCCAGATAAGATTCATGATTTCCATTATATTACATCATAATAATATTGTTGTCGTTATTACATAATTCTACTGTTTGCGCCTAACTCTATGTGCTCATAGAAAAATCATATTTGCTAATATTTTTTTTCCTTCCTTTTTTTATCATTGCCTTGATATAAATAATATTCATTTGTTTGTGTGTATCTGTGTGTATGTACACACACACACACTATGTGCGCCTTTTTCTCTCCCGTGTTCACCTTCTTCTTTTTCTTTTATTTCGTGCTCCCTGGTTCACTCGCTCGCTCGTTCGTTCGTTTGTCATCGAGCGTTCGCGTGTGTTATTATTATTATTTTAGTTATAATTATTATTAATGCTGTTATTTTTATATAACTACTAGGATGAATTTGTTTTATTGTTTTCCGTTGATTTTTTTCTTTTTCTTAGAAGTGGTGTGTTTTTTAATTTCTATCTTCTTGGCCTTAATTATTCTCATTTTATTTTGTGTGTGTGTGTTATGACTTGTTGTCTTGTTCTCCTTGATTCATTTTATTCATTCATTTATTCATACAAGCATGTATTGTTAGTGTTATTGTTGTTATAGTTACCGCTATTATTGTTACTCTTATTACTATCATTTTATTATTGATAATTATTATGATAATATTTTAAATCACATTTTATTTGTGACTTTTTCATAAATCATACATACAAAACATGAATTAAATAAACAAATAAATATTTAAAAAAGATATGGTGTTTTTAATGTTTGACGCCGTTTGAACCGAACACAGAAGCTTGAACTTTTAGTGATTATAAAGCTGACTACTAATAAGTAGTTCATATTTTTTTAAAGTAAGTTTTTAGTCAGTAGGAGGACTGATTCAGTGAAGAAATAATGATAATTTTTTATGAAACATAGTTAATTATGGTAGGATTAATATGTCAAACAGGATGATAATTAATTAATAAGATTAATGCAACAGTTATTTGGAATAGTTGATTAAGTTAAAATTAGAGGAAAAACTCGGGTATTTCAATATGCATTCACTTGCATGCAGTCACTTAATTTTTGGTGGGATCGTAGGTGATTGATAACGGGAAACTCAGCGAGGCATTCGAAGTGAATACAGCAGTAAGGTCAAAGCTGGTTAGTTTTGACATTTTCAGTTTATATACACATAAAGCAATAAATATGACTATAGAGGCAGTCAAAATCGAACTCATTTCTGACCAAGACCTCGAACTTAGGACAAAAGTGTTGCCACTTGAGGACATAATGCTGGGAGTGCAGCTATGCCTGACTTCCATAGTATTTAAATTCCAAAGAAAAATATACAAACAAACCGAGGGAGTTGCCATGGGATCACCAATATCCCTGGTTGCAGCAGGTATATTCATGGATAGGTGGGAGAACCTAGCGATTGAAGCATTCACCCCCACCCCAAAAGTATGGTGGAGGTATGTAGATGACACGTTCACTGTAATTAGAACACAAGATACTGAGAGATTTTTCGAACACATCATCTCGAAGGTAGAGGCAATTCAATTCACTTATGAATCGGAAAGTCAGGAAGCGGAGCTTCCAGTGTTAGATTGTGGCGTAAAAAGGAGGAAAGAAGATGGGAAGTTAAACACACTACTGTGTTTACAGGAAACCCACAGATTCAAACAGATATTTCGACTTCCGATCATCCCACCTTATGTATCAATAAAGATAGGATTGGTGAAATGTTTAAGTGACAGTGCACAAAACTAAGTAGTACCAATGAAAATCTAAGACAGGAAGTGAGACATATAAGAGAAGCCTTGAAACTTAATAATTATCCGGATAAATTAGTCAGGAAATATGTAGGGAAATGTAAAGATAAAATAAATAATGATAGTAGTGATAGTGATAATAATAATAATGACGACACCAACAATAAGGAATCTAAATCATCAGTAGTAATTCCATACAAGGAAGGAACGTCGGAAACCACCTTACACAGAATTCTTAACAAGGCAGGGAGGGATAAACGTGACTGGAATTCAAACCACCCACAAACTGAATTAGAAACAAGCTTTGTCGGTTAAAGGATCCCTCCTATGAAGCCAATAAAACAAAACAATTTAGTTTATCTAATACCCTGTCTTCAATGATTGTCAGTGAGGTCAAATACATAGATGGGTCAAAGTAGTCGAACAGGGTCAGTCAGTCAGACAAGCTGAGCATAAAACCTAGCAGCAAAATCTAGATTGGTTGACCCAAAGAAGCTAAGAGATCTAGAGAATAGTTTAGCCGTAGATAGCACTCACTACATGCAATTGCACACAACCATACAATAGGCTGGATAGGATAAGATGACAGTTTTAAAATCTAGTGTAACAGGGTGGAGTGAGGGAGAGATTGATAACAAAGGGAGCTTTGTTTATCGAATCAACTGTAAATACGTGTAATAGGAATGACTCAACACCTGTCCAGCTGCATATCTGAAAAATTCTACTACCCCGACGACGACAAATAGGAGAAAACAAAAAAGACTTTCAAACTCAAGTTTCGAAGATGTGTGATTATAATTGATGATGGGATTATGAACAGCAATAAATTTTGTTCGAAACTGTGTCATCCAGTAAATAATAATACTGTTTCACAGACTGTGTGAGATATCTAATAAACAAACTAATATGGAATTACTTACTACCACAGTACCCAAGTTTTACACATATACTGCGAAGAATATTCTTATCAATAATTTCTCCTCTTCAGGTTCTTACAATTATAAAATATGATTATATTTGTTGTCGTTGCAATAATGATAGTCAGTTGTGCGGCAGATATATTCTCTTTAACGTAGAATAACAGTTTAGCAGTTATGAGGTGTCAAAATAAATAGTTGTATTTGTGTGACAAACGTGGTAGGCTGAAATTGATTACATAATATAGTGAAATGGGAGACAATGGTGATGATTAGTCATAAAAGATTTGTAGAGTGTCGCGTAGGAAAATTGAAAAACCGTATAACTGGCCATCATTATTCTAACGACAACAAATATTATATATTTGACAATTGAAAGAACCTTTAAAGGTTGACGGATATCTGGTTCAGCAACTTCTAATTATTTTATTCTCGCGTACCAAAGACAAAGCAAAAGCCAATATTTGATCGTCCAAACCAAGAGATATATATTCAGGGACCAAAACAGGCCTTCAGACAAACGCTTAACTAGCTAGTGATCGTGCACGTTACACGACGGGGTACCAAATGGCGGGGATTCTTGACCGGAAGCCTTCAGCTAAACAAGTCGACTTAAACAGTGGTGGTCAGCATCCAATGAGTGATTGCTGTGGTCAATAATTTTGGGGAATTATTTACCGCTAGAAACCTGAAGAGTAGAAATTACTGAAAAGAAGATTCTTCGTTCAGATTAACTTTTAATTCATGTAATATGTGGAATATTTTACACTACTAAATTTTTCCTACACAGTTTTGAAATCGGTCATTTGCAGCTCGTGCAGTTCAGTAATGAATGTTAACAATCCAATACTGGTTAAGTACTGCAGAATAAATAAACGCCTCCTCCAAGATTTCAGATGTATCGTGTTAAATACCGCCAATAGATATAAACATGTCTAAAGTGTCTTATGTCTTTCGCCATTCAATATCCAATTGACTTATTGAATAGGACTTTGGAAACTTCAAAGAGAATAATAGGAGAGAAAACTTATTTCATACAGCCAGATGGCTTCATAAGTTTGAATAAAGAAACAAAAAACATATTCAAGTATTGGTTTGTAGGGATTTGGTTGATTGGTTACAGGATTTCATCATGAGCTGACATTGGTTACAAAACCATTGGAAAACCACCTGGGAGTACTGAACAGCTGTTTCCTCCTAGTTTGGGACTCTTCATCCGTACGCACCCACCGGGATTTGAACCCGGGACCTTCTGGTTACAAGGCAAACGAGCTCGTAGACGATTCATTAGCCACTGGGACCCGATACAATGGCTAGCCAGCCCATGAATCCTAACTTCTGCCAACTCACGATATAGCGCAACCGCTAGCCACTGTCTTCAGTGGCGAGTATTTGTCCCCACACCCAACCTGCTGTATCCTACTGGTCACATCTTCACACTAGAACCGCAGGTGACCTACCTACCTGAATAGGGCCAGTCGCCAGTGGACATCTCATCAATATTCAAGTATTGGTTTGTAGGGATTTGGTTGATTGGTTACAGGATTTCATCATGTCAGCTCACGATGAAACCCTGTAACCATAAAACATATTTGCAGGATAATACGAGCACATTTTACTTCATGGATTCTCTTCAACTGCATACATTCTAAATAAATACATTACTCATTTCAGTTTCTCTGAGATTTTAATAATATAATTTTTACAATGATTTCAAATTATACATAGAAAGAGTTATTATTATAATTAATATAATTCCCTTAGGTTCCATGTGGAACATAAGGCTTCAACAACGCATCTCCACTCTGTTCTATGTTGTGCCGTCCTCTTCAACTGGATCCATGGTCCCTCATCTTCTCTCCACCACACGATCTCCTCCATGTCACCCTCGTACTGACGACCAACTCGTCGTCGCTTCCCATTCCGATTCTACTCGAGCGGTTGTCTGTATTGCACGAGATGTCATTCGACTGCCTCTCCAATGTGTGCCCAATCTGTCTCCAATTTCTCCTACATATTTGTTGAGCAATTGGATCTTCGTTGGTTTTTTTTCCGATACGCAGTTTCTTGTTTCAGATTCTTTCTGACTGACCATGTTTGACACACTGTCCAAGTTTCTGACCTGTATAGAAGGATTGACTTAACTTTGGTGCTTAAAATCCGAATATTGTTCTTTATGCTAAGGCGAAGGTGTGCAGAAGATTTCCAAAGCGATTGCAGATTTATGAAGGTCTGTTATGCCTTTCCGATTCTGGCTAGTCTCTTGCCATCTTCATCCGTGCCACTTTGTTTGTGGTTGAAACCGTGCATCCCAGTTTAAGTGAAGAAGGAAGTAACCTCTTTCAAACCTCTCTCTCTCTCCTGTTGATGCAGATTTTTGTTGCTGTTGGTCGGGTATAAGAAACATTATTCCAGGGATGATGTAAGTAGATGAATTATTTAGTGTTAAGAGAGTAACTATTTATACGAGAAATTATACAAAAAGGTGGAATTCAGATTTCTCTTGGAAACAGGGATGGATTAGAGACAAAATACACGAGAGAACAACAGATTTAATTAATGCATATTATGGTGGAGAAAGAGTTCAGTTCAGGAGGAGGGTGGGTGGAGGTGAATAGTGAAGTGAATTTATTGTAAAATAGATAAAATAATTTAATTTAGTAGATTTGGAAACTTAACTTAATAGTGAATTGAAATCAGTGAGTGAGTGAAAATCAAAGTCAAGATTGATTGGAATGTTATGTTGCGTCAATCCATGAAATCCTTGACAGTTAAACTGAGTCAGGTAGGGAGATGCAGACTTCCGGGTTCGGGCCGTCGGGACTCTAAGAATCACTGGCTGGAGACAATAGGTGACATGGCTCAAAATCGTTGTCAATGGCCAGCGAAGATGTATTCAGTCTCTGTAATCTTTCATATTCCTTTCTACCATTACCCATTCTGTTTCACTCTTATACTTGTCAAACTCTATTAATTCTCTCCACTCGCCTTCTTGTCTACCTTTGTGTGCTATTTGGAACGTGGCAACTCGAAGTTCTGCACTTCGGTGCGAAGTTCTATGTTAAATACAGATAGACAGACATACAGACAGGAATGTTATGCAACAGAACAAAACACAAAAGTAGCCCAGTGTATGTACGAAGGCCAAGGTGTAAGGAAAGTGGCTGTACACATATCTTCCGATCATACATGTTTGACTTCTTCAGGTGCATGCAGAAGACGAACTCGTAAAGCAAAATTAAGGTTAGTAGGAATGCGATAAATAACTTTAAATGTGGTTTTAACGTTAACCTTATGCTCACTATCTACAAGATGTGCTAAAATAGAGCTACGAATAGATCTTGTTTGCTCCTTGCTTAACCATGCTGGTTGGTGTTCGGAGCTACGATAATGAACCTGCCTAATTATACGCTTGATGTAGCTGGCTCCACAGCTGCAGTCAAACTGGTAGGTACATATAGAGAAGGCAAATTTAGGTAGTTTGTCCTTATTTCTCAAATGTAGAATAGCGGTGGCTGTGAAGAGACAACGTATCTCTGGTGCATAATAAGCTCTTTTAAATGCATTCTTCAGGCGCTGTGTTATTATTTCGCTGATGTTGTCACCGAGGTACTGCAGTTTTATGAACACTGGCATTTTCGGAACTGTCGCCATACTGACTCTCCTAGGTGCTGAATTCATATTTTTCTCAGTGAACTTATCTAGATAACCACTTCCGCCACACCTCGAATATCTCCTTGCGTATTTATAACGATGTCTTGGTTTGCTTGCAAGTAGCTTCGACCTAACTGATTCTGTGATATTATTTCCATCAGTATTATCTGGACCTATTTCTGAATTATCTACAAAATCAGGATTATTAGCGGAATCAATAATATTATAATTGGAACGACCTACTTCATTTATTGTCACTTTGTCCAGGTGTCCGTTATGAACTGAGTGATCTTTGATGTCTAATATCTTCACCACTCGATTTCCCATTTTTTGTAGTATAATTCCAACAGAAGGTCTGTAGTTATTATCTATGTAATAATGTACATTAGAAGTAGTGGACATCAGATGCTTTTTGAGAATTCGAGATTTGAATAGTTTCGCAGGACTTTCACAAGAACTTGTATGCTCTGGATTCACCAGACGTAGTCTATGCATATGCAGTAATTCCTCAATTTTATTCAGTTGCTCTCTCATCTCATTCAGGTCTTTTCGTGCTTTCGACAGTTCACATTGCAACTTGGCTACCTCATTTTTGAATACAGTTGATGCTTGCGTTGCTGAACTTGCAGTGGAGGTTTTCGTTGGATTAGCTTGAGTATTTTGAAAGGTTGAAAGACACATTGACTCCATTTTACTAGACAGCTTGGGAGAATTATAAGAATGTTGAGCAACATAAGTATTTGAACTTCTGCAAACCGTCTTGATGTGTCCAACTTTACCACATTTGTGACACTTAGCACCCCGAAAACGGCAAGTGCTTCGTAGATGTAACTTTCCACAGGATAAACACGATTTAATGTTTTTGATCTCTCGCTGCATTCTGTTACCTGTGGACGGCAGTTTGGATTGCTTTCCATTACCACTTGTATTTTCGACTTTAGAAAGCATGACATCAGATACTGACATAGTGGGAGCAGAGTATTCATTATGGACATCTTCATATGTAATACATACCTCTTTAGCAGTTTGAAACGTACAAGAAGGAATCTGAATTAACTCTTTCTCTAATTTAGGAATATTGATTCCAGCAATTAGACGATCACGTAGTTGAGTATGCAGCTGATCTCCAAAGTTACACTTTGAAGCTTGTATTTGGAGTTGTAGTATAAAGTCTCTTATCTTCTGATTGGGAGAACGTACCAGTTTGTTGAAGTGAGCCCTCTCTCTGGTCTCAAATGTAGTCACATGAAAGTGATTTGTCAGAAGTTCACGGATCTTGTCATATGACATAGAAATGGGTTTATCTGGAAATGCCAGATTCTTCACCAGGCTATATGCATCAAGCCCAATAGCGGTGATGAAATGAGCAGGTATTTTATCATCCCGAACATTCTTGGAAATGCACCACGCATCAAAGCATTCCAAATAATCAGCAATCTCCCGCGGAGAACCATTAAGAGGAAATTTTCCCAGGTTACTTAGCTCCATCGCGACGCCAATTTGTAGTAATTTATTGTACTTGAAGTATTAGTATTTCGATCTGACGGAATTATAGGAATCCAAACAAAACCCAGAGAGGGCAGCAATCAGGAATTTGTATTTAGCGGAATTAGAATGCAATTCATATAAGAAACATATCAACAGTCAACAGTAAGTATTTTAAACAATACAGAGATAGAAATTGTCAATCACCACATCACTTTTTCTAAATAATGTTCTAATAATCCTAGGCTCTTTACTGAGGCAGTCGTCTGAACAGATAAACCTAGTTCTATGAACCAGACACTTTACCAGGTTACGTTTTTACTTTAAAGGTACAAAACTCAAAAAATGGGTGTAATGACCTGTTGTTGTAGGTTTCCAATACACACTCCTTCTTAGTGTGCCATCTTCTTGTCTTGCCATGAAGACGTCTAGGAATAAGATATTGTCATTACTTTCTTTCTCTATGGTAAAGTTTATTGCTGAATGGGCGTCATTAAACTTGTCAAGGATGTTCATTGCATCATTCTGGTTTTTCATAACCAGAATTGTATCATCCATAAATCGACAGTAGAAATCCAAGTCATTCATTACTCCTTTCAGTGGTCCATTCTGTAACTTATTATTATTGCTCCCTTGGGTTCCTAGTGGAATATAGGGCTTCAACTGCACGTCTCCATTTTCTTCTGTCTTCTGCTATACTTTTCGCCTGCATCCATGTTAATCCATATTCTTTCAACTCCTCTTCACACGATCTCCTCCATGTCACCCTTGCACTGACGTCCCACACGCCGCTTCCCTTTCGGGTTCCACTCGAGGGCTTGGCGCGCGATGTCACCCAGCGGTCTCCTCAGCGAGTGTCCGATCCATCTCCACTTTCTCCTGCATATTTGTTGGGCGATTGGTTCTTGCTTTGTTTGTTCCCATAATTCCTTGTTGGTGATTCTTTCCGGCCATCTGATCTTCAGTATTGAGCGAAGACAGTTGTTAATAAAGGTCTGCAGCCTTTTGGAAATATTCTTTGTGACCACCCGCCAAGTTTCTGATCCGTATAGAAGAACTGACTTTACGTTTGTATTGAAAATCCGAATTTTGTTGTTGATGCTGAGTGACGAAGATTTCCAGATTGATTTCAGGTTGATGAATGTGTTTCTCGCCTTCCCGATTCTCGCTCGATTTGACATCCTCGTCCTTTCCGCTGCCTGTAGTTGAGACAATGCTCCCTAGATAAGTGATGAATGAAGTAACCTCTTTCAAATCCCTCCCGTTGATGGTGATTGACGTTGGATGTTGCTGTTGTTGTTGTTGTTGGTTGGTTATTTTCATAACCTCCGTCTTGTCTATGTTCACCTGGAGTCCTGTCTTCACTACCTGCTTCTTCGACCAGTTTGTCGGTTTTCGCTTGTAAGTCTTCGATTTTGTGTGACATCAAACATAAATCATCCACACGCGAAATCCAGGTCTTCTAGGTTCTTCACGTCGGTCCAGGATATTCCTGTCTTCTCGTTTCCCACTGTCTGACGCATAATCCAGTCAGTCCACCACAATTAGGAATATCATTGGTGATAGTAAGCACCCTTGTCTGACTCCTGTGTTTACTCCAAACGCCTCGCTGAGTTTTCCGTTGTGGATCACTTGGCATGTGCCGTTGTCGTACAGCTGTTGAATAAGGTTGATGAATATTTGGGGTACGCCATAGTACTCGAGTAATTTCCAAATTACTTCACGGTCAACGCTGTCGAAGGCCTTCTCAAAGTCTATAAAGTTGAGGTAGAGGTTTGATTGCCATTCCATGCTTTGTTCTGTGATGATGATGCGTAGAGTTGCAATTTGGTCAGTACATGATTTGCCTTTCCTGAATCCAGCTTGTTCTGGTCGGAGTTCTGTCTCCAGTGCGTCCTTTAATCTCTCCAGGATGATGCGACTCAGGATTTTACTTGGCGTCGATAGGAGCATGATTCCTCGCCAGTTCTTGCAGAGTGAGCCTAAGTCGCCCTTCTTTGGTAGTTTCACGAGGTAACCTTTCCTCCAGTCAGTAGGCACCTTTCCCTCCTTCCAGACCTTTTGCAATAATGGAGTCAGCATGTCTGCTGTAGTCTCTGGGTCCGCTTTCAGTGCTTCAGGGGGTATTCCATCTGGTCCGGCTGCTTTTCCAGCTTTCAGAAGCTTGATTGCGTTCAAGACTTCAGCTCTCGTTGGAGGATTGGTGTCAACTTGCAGTTGTGTGCGCGCTGTTGTTGGTATTTCTGGACGGGTTGCAGGTGATGGTCGGTTCAAGAGTCCTTTGAAGTGATCCGCCCATTGTTTAATCTGTTTTTCTTCCTTGGTAATTGGGTTCCCTTGGCTGTCTTTTATAGGTTTCGCTTGTGTTGATCTCTTCCCGGATAGAGATTTGGTTATCTGATATAGTGTCCTCAGGTCCCTTTTGCCTGCTGCCTTCTCAGCTTCAGTGGCCAGGTTGTCGTAGAATCGTCTTTTGTCCTTCCTAGCACTCTTCTTCACTTCTTTGTCCAGTGCTTTGTAAGTTGAGCTCAGCGTCTCCTTCTCCTGTCCGTCCTTGCATTGAATCATTTTCTCTTTCACCATTCTCCTCTCTTCTATTAATTTCCAAGTGTCCGTTGAGAGCCATTCCTTGTCTTGTCTCTTCTTTCTTCCTAGAACCGTTGAACACGTTTCGTTGAGAATCGCCTTCAGAGACTTCCAATGTTCTTCCACGCATGATTCTTCAGTGATGTCGCGTAGTGTTTCCTGCTTTGCTCTGACAGTTGCAGTGAAAGTGTCTTTTGTGGTTGTGTCCTTCAGTAATTGAGTGTTGAACTTGCATTGTGGCCTATCCCCAGCTATCCTCGAGGCTTTTAGTTTCACCTTGAAAGTCCCTTGTACTAGATAGTGGTCTGAACCCACATCTGCTCCTCTCCTTGACCTTGTGTCCAGTAGGCTCCGTCTCCACTTTCTTGAAATTGAGATGAAGTCTATTTGGTTCTTGGTGTTTCCATCTGGTGAAATCCATGTCGTCTTGTGTATATCCTTGTGTTTGAACACACTACCGCCAATCACCAAATCATTGAAGGCGCAGAAGTCTGAGAAGAGTTCACCATTGTCGTTCATTTCGCCGAGGGCCTCACGACCCATGGTGAGTTCTCTTCCTGTGTTGTCTCCTCCCAGCTTCGCATTCATGTCGCCCATCAGGATTTTGATATCGCCATTTGGGACGTTGTCCATTATTGCTTGTAGTTGTCTGTAGAACGCCTCCTTCTTCTCTTGTTCTGAGACGTTTGTAGGCGCATAGCATTGAATGACTGTAACTTTCCTTCCTTTTGAGTTGAACCTGGCTGTCATTATCCTGGAGGAGATTGGTTCCCACTGCATGAGAGCTTTGGTTGCTGTTGGTGACATCATGATGGCCACTCCCTCGGTGTGCTCATGGTTGTCCTCTGGGTGGCCGGAATAGATTACTGTCTCTCCAGTAGGTAGTTGGCACCTTCCAGTTCCGTTCCATCTGCTTTCGCAGATTCCCAACACTTCTATTCTGTACCTTCTCATTTCAGCGGCTATCTGGGCAGCCTTTCCAGTTTCGTACATTGTACGAACATTCCAGGTACCCATCCTTACTTTTGCTTTCATCGAAAGAAGGCACATCGGCTGACTGGCTTCCCGAAGGCTTTCACCAGCCTGCGTCATTTCACTTCCCCGATTCCAGCGAAAAGTAAGGCTATTGCTTATGTTTTTAGAATTTTTAATATATTTATTCGTTGAAGTTTCTGTAGCGATTTGGTTGTTTTACAGGGGTGGAGTTGCTAGCACCACGCCCCAACCCTCCCTCTTTACCCGGGCTTGGGACCGGCTAGAAAACCAGTAAGCTAGTAGCCTAGCAAGCTAGTATCTGACGAGGTTATTCTCTAACTTAGAAAGGAAAAAATCAGCTAGGATTGGGCCTAATGGGGAAACAATGGCTACACCATCAGTTTGTCTGTAATATTCCTTATTGAATAAGAAATGAACATTCATTGCACATCTTAAAATAAGTTCATTCGAGGAGGATACAGAAATGCTGATGTCAACGTTTCGCGTAGTAATTTTATCACATGTAAAATCCACTGTCTCCATTAACGCAAAATCGGTGAACCAGGAGGATACATCAAAAAAAATTACAAACTGGTCACTCACAAATTCAAAACTACCGTTTACGCCATATTTCACCAATTCATTATGCAGAGGTTTCAGCAGCTTCACTAAACATTTTGTTTTACCATGATATGGAGAGTTACACATTTCCAACCAACACTGATTGAAGTGGCAAAATAACTTTATGCATATTGGCACTGAAATTGTGGAAGACCGGAGATTTGATGAGGGAATCTGTTATCTCCATATAGCGGAATTATGTACACTGTCCCTTTAAATCACAATTAAATAATAATTCTAATAATAATAATAGCTATATTCCAAACAGTATTTGTGGTACAGGTATGGAATTTTCAGCGTGCATTACAATGTTGCATCTAATTACCTCATAAATTTCATTAGATTTTAAAATCAAAAAGCAACAACCAAAAAAATACATATATATAAAGAAATAAAAAGAACAGCGTTGCGTTTACATTCTAAACAATGCACCACAGGGTATGAAACATAAAATTAGTGTGTAATAGAAGATGTGAACAACAATATAATAGCAACGAAGAAAGGAAACAAAAGCCAACGGGAACTATTTGTTAGAATGCCGTAGTAAGTTGATAGTATCATACCTAACGGATTTCTCATCAAATAACAGCTGTGCCAGATAAGGTATTGTGGAGTTTTGTACTTGGTAGTCCTAGCATTTAGCCTCCTATAGCTGCTTCTAGTTCTACCAGATGAAATGCAAGAAGAGAGCTGCGTATAGAAGGGATGCTCGGGGTCTGACAATATTGTGTTCGCTAGTTTCTTACATGATATTATATGTCTACCCACAATAGTGTTAACCAGTTGGTTTGACGATATCCCACTTGCCCTACTAACGGCTCTCAGTGCCCTTCTCAGCAAAGCAAAGTCTTCCTTAAGTAATCCAGGAAAGATTAATGGGGAGCAGTAAAGGGGGATGGGTAGAATACAAGAATTGACAAACTGAGAAAGCAAAGACTGCTTTATACCAGACTGCCTTGACTTCTTAACGTAGAACGTTAAGTGAAACATCTTTTTATTAACTAGCAAGATGTGGGAGGACCAGAAAAGATCGGAGGAAATACTCATTCCAAGGTACTTGACATTGGATGTATTTTCAACCTCTATGCCGTCAATGATAGTGGGGCCATGTCAGCTAGCTAGTTGTTGTAGGTCACACTTTCGTCTGAAAAAGAAATTGACTACCTGACATTTAGACGGATTCAGCTTAAGGCCGTTTGAAGAGGACCACTGACTAATTTCCGACAGAAAGTTATTTAATTTGGAACAATCTGACCGAGGGTTGACAGGCATAGAAACCGAGAGGTCATCGGCATACTTAACAAAAGTGTCTAGATCGGAATGAGCCAAGTCATGTAAGAAAAAGGAAAACAGAAAAGGAGAAAGAATAGCACCTTAGGGAACACCAGCTAAAGTAATTGGGGTAGTGGAGGACTTTCCATTGTAGACTTTGTACTGTTTCCTATCAGAAAAATAGGAATGCAACCACTTATTTGTCCAGCTCTCAGCCTGTGTTGCAGCAAGCTTACTTAGCAAGAGAGACGTAGGTACAGAGTCAAATGCAGGTGTGTAGTCAAGGAAGGCTTACCGAACGCATTTAGCTCCTTTATCTAAACTAATGACTATACTATGATGTAGGACAACAGCGGCATCTAACGTACACCTGCCATGTTTATAAGCAAACTGGTTGGGGTCGTTAAAAGGCTTTAAAGAGGGTTCAAGATTAAGTAAAATAAGTCTTTCCATAACTTTCGAAAAAAGGGAGAAAGAACAGCACCTTTGCACAGCGCTTCCGTATTGTGCTAACTCTGGCCTTCATATTGCGTATCTTTGTCTTTCTGTCGGAAATTAGTCAGTGGTCCTCTTCAAACGGCCTTAAGCTGAATCCGTCTAAATGTCAGGTAGTCAATTTCTTTTTCAGACGAAAGTGTGACCTACAACAACTAGCTAGCTGACATGGCCCCACTATCATTGACGGCATAGAGGTTGAAAATACATCCAATGTCAAGTACCTTGGAATGAGTATTTCCTCCGATCTTTTCTGGTCCTCCCACATCTTGCTAGTTAATAAAAAGATGTTTCACTTAACGTTCTACGTTAAGAAGTCAAGGCAGTCTGGTATAAAGCAGTCTTTGCTTTCTCAGTTTGTCAATTCTTGTATTCTACCCATCCCCTTTACTGCTCCCCATTAATCTTTCCTGGATTACTTAAGGAAGACTTTGCTTTGCTGAGAAGGGCACTGAGAGCCGTTAGTAGGGCAAGTGGGATATCGTCAAACCAACTGGTTAACACTATTGTGGGTAGACATATAATATCATGTAAGAAACTAGCGAACACAATATTGTCAGACCCCGAGCATCCCTTCTATACGCAGCTCTCTTCTTGCATTTCATCTGGTAGAACTAGAAGCAGCTATAGGAGGCTAAATGCTAGGACTACCAAGTACAAAACTCCACAATACCTTATCTGGCACAGCTGTTATTTGATGAGAAATCCGTTAGGTATGATACTATCAACTTACTACGGCATTCTAACAAATAGTTCCCGTTGGCTTTTGTTTCCTTTCTTCGTTGCTATTATATTGTTGTTCACATCTTCTATTACACACTAATTTTATGTTTCATACCCTGTGGTGCATTGTTTAGAATGTAAACGCAACGCTGTTCTTTTTATTTCTTTATATATATGTATTTTTTTGGTTGTTGCTTTTTGATTTTAAAATCTAATGAAATTTATGAGGTAATTAGATGCAACATTGTAATGCACGCTGAAAATTCCATACCTGTACCAATAATAGTGTTCGGAATAAAGTTTTTATTAATAATAATTTGAGATTACTTGTCACAACTGGTATGGTTGCCGTTTGCCAATTAGTAGAATACTTTCAATACTTACTTAGTCATCTTGACTGTTGAAAAACCGAAAATTCATACGTGTGTTTTATGAATCTATGAGGAGCGTCGTACAGAGTTTTCATTGGCCGAGGTGCAGTGTTATGACGAGCAATGTCGTCTGAATACGTTTGTAGATATGCGTGAAGAAATGCACCTGTGGATAGCGATATGGTGGGAGCAGGCTTAACTGAAGGCAATACTGTTTTGAGCCTATCAAAATACGATTTATCACTAACAGCTGGTAGAAAACTGGAGGGTGAAACAAACTCGGTCAGCCATTCAGTGTTGCACTCAGAATAAATATTTATTAATTTAATCCGTAAACCTAGAAGTGTTGAAGGTAGCCACACAGTCCAGTGTGAGATGTTTGCGACTAGTATGCCAGCCTTTAGCCGCCAATGGGAATGTCTTAACTTACAGTCTGTAGTAAGTATACTAAACAGCCGGCAGTCTGCTGAGTGGCCTCCCTCATTTGGCCTCCTTTCTATTCACCAGTAACTCCACAGTTCTCACCTGGCCTCCTTTCAGATGGAAATAAGTGCCGGATTGACTTAGTATCAGAAAGATATTTTGGCTAGAGCCAAGTTTAGAATAAGTGTTGAGTAAAGTTCAGGGTTAGGGTAGAACTCTGTCGTATGATTTCCTTATATAGAAATAGAGGATAATTACTAGTTCTCTCCTATCTCTTCTATATGTGGCTTCGTTGAACAAGTCTGTATGAGTTTGCAGAGAAGTTCACCTGTTTAATTTACCACATTCCATGTAGCACACAAAGGTAGAGACATAAAACTAAATGGAATTTAGCGAGCGAAAATGTGAGGGAGAATAAATAGTGACAAGGAAAAACATGAGTTGAATAGATACGTGAGAATACACAGACTGAATGCATCTGTGCCAGTAACAAAGATTTGCAGTCATATCTCCAGTAGTTCTTCCAGCTGACCTTCAACGATTTTATGAACCAATACCAGTTTTAATTCGGCTTTTAGTTCGATTTGGATTGTCCCTTGTACGAGATAGTGGTCTGAGCCAACGTCTGCTCCTCTTCTCACTTTTGTGTCCAGTAGGCTGCGCCTCCACTTCCTTGAGATTGAGATGAAGTCAATTTGGTTTTTGGTTCGCCCATCTGGTGACACCCACATAGCCTTGTGGATATCTTTGTGCTTGTATACGCTGCCACCAATCACTAGTTCGTTGAAGGCGCAGAAGTCGGTGAAGAGTCCTCCGTTTTCATTCATTTCTCCGAGAGCTTCTCTACCCATGATGAGTTCCCTTCCTGAGTTGTCTGGTCCCAGTTTGGCGTTCATGTCTCCCATTAGTATTTTAATGTCGCCAGCCGGAGTATTGTCCATTGTTGCCTGTAGTTGTCTGTAGAATTCTTCTTTCTTTTCGAGGTCTGCGTTGTTTTTGGGTGCATAACATTGTATAACTGACACTTTCCTTCCTTTGGAGTTGAATCTGGCGGTCATTATCCTGGGCGAGATTGCCTCCCATTGCATCAGGATCTCCGTTGCTGTTGGTGACACCGTGATAGCCACACCGTCAGTGTGTATGTGGTTGTCTTCTGCGTGACCGGAGTAGATCACTGACTCACCCGCTGACAATTTGGTGAGTCCACTCCCGTTCCATCTGGGTTCACGTATCCTCAGTACTTGAATTCCGTATCTTTTCATCTCGTTTGCAGTTTGGGCAGCTTTGCCAATCTCGTATATGGTGCGGACGTTCCATGTCCCCACAAAGACTTTTTCTTTTGTGGCAAAGAGACTCATTGTACTGAAGTTTCTGTAGCAATTTTGTTTACAGGGTGGGGTCGCTAGCCTCACGCCTGAGAAGAGGGTTATTTCTTATATTTGTGGCTTACGGAGGAGCGACTTTAAGGGTTAGTCCCCCAAGAATCAGGAAAACATGGGATAAATCACTCAGAACGACAGTAGCAAAAGGAAAAATTTACAACAGGAAGGGCAGCGAAAACAACGACAACAAAATCCCGTAGCCGTAGTATCACTGACAAATACAGTTAATACAAATGATATCAAAGCCGCAGACTCACTGACTTGGGCGGACCTAGACATGTAGATCCAACAGTACATACAATTATAGGCATTAGATAGTTTTAAACAGTCACAAAATGCCAAACGGACAGTTATAGATATTATTAGTCAACATGATTGTATCTACAGATTCAATGTTCGAAAGTCAAATAATTACAATGAATTCCACAACTTCCCGGCAAGAAACGCCAGAGAAATGAGAGTTTTACATAAGTGAGCAAAATGTAGTGTACTAATCGAAAGGCGCGCCAAGATCGTTTAAAAACGCTTGTAGAAATGTAATCTTTAAAATGCTTACGCAGCTTTAGGTTATTGTATGTGTTGTAAGAACACGTCCCAGTTTCTTTTGGGAGTCCTTAATGATAGGTCAGACAAATGTTTGCACGTAAACTCGTCCAATCAACTACATGACTCATTTATCGCTGTGATCTTTTTTTAGGGACACTACAAACTTTCAATGGAATTTGCTGGTGTCCTATCAGGAGGATTAACAGGCCCATCTCTATGGTTGATCACATTGTGAGTAGAACCCAAAGGTAACTGTCAATCACGTCTCATAAACCGTTAATGCCCAGCTCTTGCTACGCTCGGGCCCACGCTGTTCTTCGAAGATTTCGGAAACTCTTAGTTATAACGGACGCAAAAACCAAAACACCGACCTGCCGCGTGATATTTGTTTATTGTTACACTAACATATAAAAGGAATAAGCGAACTAAGGTCTGAAAACAAATATTACAATAATAGATCATAAGATTACTTCTGACGATGTTACACTCTTCTTTCTGAACAGCGACCGATGAGACGATGACTGTCGTATTGATGCCTCCGCGAAAATTGGGGAAGTTGATTTTAAGCAAACAACCAAGAATTGATCGTTCAATCTTCAACTCCGTTGACACTCCCTGGCAAAAAGGGAATCCAACCCTTTTTTCCTTCACGACCAATGCACGTCGACTTGGATGCCATTGCGAGAACCTGGGTCACACGGACAGAGCTGAAATGGAAAACAAACAGAAAAGCCAACACACCACAAGCATACCCACAGCACAATCTCACACATCAATGACGACCTGCGCCTCCAGACAGAGACCTCCTCTTGACATCTTGCAACACAATCGCCATTTGCTAGAATGACTCTTGCAGAATGCAAAGTGACCATGGCAGGACCTCACGATACTCTACGCACATCCTCTTAATTACTCACTACCAATTACCATTGAAATCGCTTGTCACTCATTCTGCCTCAGTTCTAGTAGCGGTGACGCATGCGAGCCTCAGTCGTTTACACTCTTTCTCCCCGGCGTGTCGGACCGCAGCTAACAATTATCTCCGTGTGCGTTTCATTCTCAGCAATAGCCTGGCCTCCCCGGCGTATACGACCCATCTGCTGACTCTAACATCAATCAATTCATTCATGGATGTAGAAGACTGGAAACAACTTCAGAAGTAATCACGACGAAAATTTTAACAAAATTATGCAATAACAACAAGGCACGAAAACAACGAGTAAACACAACTGATCCAAAATCACAAATTGCGAAGACACACCACACGTATAAACAAACAGTACAAATAACCTCGCGGATCATGTCTTGGTGGAATTATTTTGAAGAATTGGAGGACTTACACCAGTACGCCTGCAACCCTTCACAGGTTGACGATTGTAAGTTGTGGAATGTCCAGACACAAACAAGATTAACCAACAATTACATCAATTGGAACTCACACAACTATTTAACACAAACATATGTACAATCAACACATCAAATGTTGTGGATTCTGACACGACAAACTACCCTTGAAGAACTGTAGGACTTACAGCAGTACGCCTACATTCCTTCTCAGGTTGATGATCCAAGTGTAAGTCGTCCGGACACAAACAGAATTACCAACAGATAGATGACAGATGATATCAATTCAGTATATACAATATGAACATATGTAAAAAATAACACACCGAGCACATTGCACTGCTCATTGATGCGCTGCCCTTTGAAGAATTGTAGGACTTACAGCAGTACGCCTACAACCCTTCTCAGGTTGACGCCCTAGGTTGGAAAATCGTCGCAGAGTTCATTTGCTAACTTCCTTCTATCAGCTATATCCTCAAATCTGAACGGCAACACGCCCATGTCATTGTATCGTAGAATATAGATGACCAACAAAAACACGACATATCTCATCAACCAAGTATAGAAACAGAGTAATTTACACCAAAGATAATAACATTCAAATAGTAACTTGAAACTAGAAATGCCTTTATTCGTGCAAGTCAATTTAACAATAACTCTCTCCTTTACACTTGGCTTATCCACACTAAACTGACCATTGATATTCGTCCTTTCAAACGAACTGATACTACCATAGTCATTGCACAAGATACTTGAGTTGATGGGTGTCTGTTTCATTGTGGATGACAGCACCAACGATGACTGAGTGACACAAGGTGATGAACTTAGTGGTGGATCAGAAGCTGTTCTTGTTCGGCTCTCAGATAGTTGTCCAACTGCAAGATTACCACCACTGCTGTCTTTCACTACTAGTTCGGGTTTAGCACTATCATCTGATGATAGGTGGGCTACACGCTGATCAATTACACTGACTGTCTCACAAGTATGCACACCTTCTGGAACTGCATCTGCGTTCAATTCTACTTCACGTTGTAGTTGTACAGAACCTTTATTTAACTTAGCAGTAGTAGGCATATCACTCATCTCATAATGATCAACCAAAGACAACTGTGAAGTATCATGATCATTATCACGAATATTCACTTTACCGTCAAATTCATCATTTTCAAACTCTTTAATAACAGAAGTAGACAATTTCGGTTCCTCCTCGCAAATCCTAAAAGGTTTTATAACTTCACTCTGACTAGTAATACCTTGTAAACTTGTAGGGTCAGAACTGCACACTGAAGCAGTAAATCTATTCTGTGACACTTTATTCAACAATGGCTTACCAGTTGCAACTACAGACTTCTTCACCGCACCGTTATCATCACACAATTCGGAGTCAGGCCTGGAGTTTACATTTAGCGTATCACTGAACTTGCTCACTGGTTCACAGTTCACCTTTGTATGCACCCCTTGCACACGTGTAAAACAAAACCGTGTTTGTCTTGCATCTTGTAACTTATCTGTTGAGGATGTACTACGAAACCTGTTACACTCACTAGGTCTATATGCATTACTAGACATCATGGAGCCTTCTCGATATCCACCTCTCTGAGGCCTATTCGTCATCAATGATTGCATTTTGATCTCAGACTGCTCTATCCTAGGGGTGAGATTCAATATACTGGCAAACTTGCTCATAGATTGATTGACACTATCTTTTACTAGTTTCAGGATATCATCAAATTTTGGCTCGATACCCTCATCCTCCATACGGGAGCTTATCTTCACCCACTTCCTTTGCAGTCTAGTAGGTAGGCGTCTTGCTATTACTTCTAGTATAAAACTCGAGTTGAGGTCACTCGTGCGATTCATCGAAATCATTCCATTCTTGTAAATTAGCAAATTATCTAAAAACTCAGTGAGTGCCTGGGAGTCATCCTGTAATTGACCACCATTACCCTTGACAGCCTCGAATAATTTCCCTGCAATCATCGAAGGTCTTCCAAACCTTTGACGTAATATACTCATAGCCTCGTAGTAGCCATCTTTTGGCTTCATAAACTTACAGCACTGTATAGCTCTTGAAGCATCTCCAGTGCAATATCTCATCAAATACATCAATTTCAATTCATCACTTAATAAAAAACCACTCAACATGATCCCAAACTCCTTTACAAATTGTAAATAATCAGCCGGGTTTCCATCGAAACACCGTGGTTCAAATTTAGGGAGTTTGATGTTCCTATTATCCCTGAACGGCGAAACAGTAACATCAAACATGTCATGCTTAACATCAGACACATCGTTACAAGTAACAGACAAGTCACCATGACTTACTTTCCTGTTTGCATCCAAGACACTCTGTCCCTTCTTTGACCCAGGCATTGTTGAACTTGACCCAATTCCAAAAACGTTCCAGATATTGCTTGTTCAAAGAGGACTTGACCGGCACCAGGAAAGATGAACGGTGACTATCCAAACTTTCGCCAACTGTCTGAATCCGACAGATCTGTTTCTACCGTCAGAAACTGTCAGCCACGTCTCATAAACCGTTAATGCCCAGCTCTTGCTACGCTCGGGCCCACGCTGTTCTTCGAAGATTTCGGAAACTCTTAGTTATAACGGACGCAAAAACCAAAACACCGACCTGCCGCGTGATATTTGTTTATTGTTACACTAACATATAAAAGGAATAAGCGAACTAAGGTCTGAAAACAAATATTACAATAATAGATCATAAGATTACTTCTGACGATGTTACACTCTTCTTTCTGAACAGCGACCGATGAGACGATGACTGTCGTATTGATGCCTCCGCGAAAATTGGGGAAGTTGATTTTAAGCAAACAACCAAGAATTGATCGTTCAATCTTCAACTCCATTGACAGTAACAGTTGACTATAGCTACTCCGTTGAAGTGGCAACAGTAAATGTTGGATGATCTGTAGTGATCTTCTGATGGACTCCGTCTGCAGTTTGGTGCCATACAATTCGAAAACTCATACCTAATTTGCAGTCAATCTACAGCCATTTTATTTTGTTTTTGACAAGTACAGTCTCGTCAACATGAGCACCTAGGCTGACTCCGCCAATCACCTAGATCACACTCTTCATTTCCCATGGCGTTATGTCCCTGCACTGCAGAAACCTGCGAAATTTCTGTTTTGAACAAAGCGAACAGCATAAATAAACTGAAAAAGGAATGCTGTATCTTCTAGAACTGAATTCCTGCTGCGATAACCTCGGTATCTGTTCATATACCTATCAATTAGTCGCGTATAGCTCTGTAAATGCATCACTCCATGATGGCCACATGTGCTCCTCCCAAGATGCCTAATTTTCAAACACCAATGATAGGAAAAATTTAAATGGAATCTGCAGTCAAATTTGTCCGCAGTGTCCTTAGTCCCGCCTAATAACCATGAAAAATTCTGATTGGTTCATCCAAGCTGACACCAAAGTCTCGTAAACCGCCAATGCCCAGCTCTTGCTACGCTCGGGCTCACGCTGTTCCTTGAAGTTCCTCAGAAACGCTTAGTAACAACGGACGCAAAAACCAAAACACCGATTGGCCACTCGGGAATTCTTTATTGTAACACCAACATATAAAAAATGTTACCACTAAGGTCTGTAAACAAATATTACAATAATAAATCACAATATTACTTCTGACGGTTTGCTACTGACTTCTTTCTGAACAGCGACCGATGAGACGATGACTGTCGTATTGATGCCTCCGCGAAAATTGGGGAAGTTGGTTTTGAGCAAACAACCGTAAATTGATCGTTCAATCTTCAACTACATTGACAACTACATTGAGATAAGCCATCACTTACATTTAATTCCATGCCTCATTTGAGACTTTTATAATTGGGACTACCTTGAGATATAATGATTTATATTTTGTATAAGCGGGTAAGTTTACAGGAAATGCATGCAACTTTTTAAGGCACGATCAGTGATGTTATAAATTACGAACCTGAGGTATCATAAATGAATGCTATTTCAAAATTTTCACCCGTAGCACGATTGCAGACACTCCACAGGACCCCAACCAAATATTTTTGCAATCGCTTCACGTGGTACAACCGTCTTGCTTATTGGGCAATGACCAAGGCGTTTTACATAACTTTAGAAAATGTGCGTGAGAGTAGGGCACGATTCGTGAATGCACTTGGCGGTTTTAATCAAGACAGAATGCAGTAAATATGAAGAGTATGGTGGATGAAGAAACTGGTAGCCCACTAATTTAAGCGGGCAGACATTTATGGCAAAAAGATCACGGAGCAAAAGATTGAGTCACAAAAAAGAAGATGGCATTGGTAAGCTATTTATTATTCATAAAACTACAGTCGTCAAAGTAGTTGAAGATTGAACGATCAGTTCATGGTTGTTTGCTCAAAACCAACTTCCCCAATTTTCGCGGAGGCATCAATACGACAGTCATCGTCTCATCGGTCGCTGTTCAGAAAGAAGTCAGTAGCAAACCGTCAGAAGTAATATTGTGATTTATTATTGTAATATTTGTTCACAGACCTTAGTGGTAACATTGTTTATATGTTGGTGTTACAATAAAGAATTCCCGAGTGGTCAATCGGTGTTTTGGTTTTTGCGTCCGTTGTTACTAAGCGTTTCTGAGGAACTTCAAGGAACAGCGTGAGCCCGAGCGTAGCAAGAGCTGGGCATTAACGGTTTATGAGACGTGGCTGACAGTTTCTGACGGTAGAAACAGATTCTGTCGGATTCAGACAGTTGGCGAAAGTTTGGATAGTCACCGTTCATCTTTCCTGGTGCCGGTCAAGTCCTCTTTGAACAAGCAATATCTGGAACGTTTTTGGAATTGGGTCAAGTTCAACAATGCCTGGGTCAAAGAAGGGACAGAGTGTCTTGGATGCAAACAGGAAAGTAAGTCATGGTGACTTGTCTGTTACTTGTAACGATGTGTCTGATGTTAAGCATGACATGTTTGATGTTACTGTTTCGCCGTTCAGGGATAATAGGAACATCAAACTCCCTAAATTTGAACCACGGTGTTTCGATGGAAACCCGGCTGATTATTTACAATTTGTAAAGGAGTTTGGGATCATGCTGAGTAGTTTTTTATTAAGTGATGAATTGAAATTGATGTATTTGATGAGATATTGCACTGGAGATGCTTCAAGAGCTATACAGTGCTGTAAGTTTATGAAGCCAAAAGATGGCTACTACGAGGCTATGAGTATATTACGTCAAAGGTTTGGAAAACCTTCAATGATTGTAAGGAACGTACACGAAGCTGTCAAAGGTAACGGCAGTCAACTTCAAGATGACTCCAAGGCACTTACTGAGTTTCTAGATAATCTTATGACTTACAAGAATACCTTGATTTCTATAAATTGCATGAGTGACCTCGACTCGAGTTTTATACTAGAAGTAATATCAAGACGCCTATCTACTCGACTACAAAGGAAGTGGGTGAAGATAAGCTCCCGTATGGAGGATGAGGGTATCGAGCCAAAATTTGATGATATCCTGAAACTAGTAAAAGATAGTGTCAATCAATCTATGAGCAAGTTTGCCAGTATATTGAATCTCACCCCTAGGATAGAGCAGTCTGAGATCAAAATGCAATCATTGATGACGAATAGGCCTCAGAGAGGTGGATATCGAGAAGGCTCCATGATGTCTAGTAATGCATATAGACCTAGTGAGTGTAACAGGTTTCGTAGTACATCCTCAACAGATAAGTTACAAGATGCAAGACAAACACGGTTTTGTTTTACACGTGTGCAAGGGGTGCATACAAAGGTGAACTGTGGACCAGTGAGCAAGTTCAGTGATACGCTAAATGTAAACTCCAGGCCTGACTCCGAATTGTGTGATGATAACGGTGCGGTGAAGAAGTCTGTAGTTGCAACTGGTAAGCCATTGTTGAATAGAGTGTTACAGAATAGATTTACTGCTTCAGAGTTCAGTTCTGACTCCACAAGTTTACAAGGTATTACTAGTCAGAGTGAAGGTATAAAATCTCTAGGGATTTGTTGGGAAGAACCCAAATCATCTACTGCTGTTAATAAAGAGTTTGAAAATGATGAAGTCGACCAGATAGATGATGGTAAATTGAATATTTGTGATAATGATCATGATAGTGCAGATTTGTCTTTGGTTGATCATGGTGAAATTGGGGGAATGCCTACTACTGCTAAGTTGAACAAAGGTTCTGTACAACTTGAACGTGAACTAGAAATAAATGCAGTTGCAGCAGGCATGCATACTTGTGAGACCGTCACTTTAATTGATCAGCATGTAGCCCACCTATCATCAGATGCTAGTGCTAAACCTGAGCTAATAGTAAAAGACAGCAGTGGTGGTGATCTTGCAGTTAGAGAATTTTCTGAAAGCCGAACAACAACAGCTTCTGATCCACTGCTAAGTTCATCAACTGGTATCAATCAGTCGTCGTTGGTGTTGTCATCCACAATGAAAAGACGCCCATCAACTCAAGTATCTTGTGCAATGACTATGATAGTATTGGTGCATTTGAAAAGACGAAAGATATTGCTCAGTTTAGTGAGGATAAGCCAAGTGTAAACGAGAGAGTAGTTGTTAAATTGACTTGCATGAATAAAGGCATTTCTAGTTTCAAGTTACTATTTGAATGCTATTATCTTTGGTGTAAATTACTCTGTTTCTATACTTGGTTGATGAGATATGTCGTGTTTTTTGGTCATCTATATTCTACGATACAATGACATGGGCGTGTTGCCGTTCAGATTTGAGGATATAGCTGATAGGAGGAAATCAGCAAATGAACTCTGCAACGATTTTCCAACCTAGAGCGTCAACCTGAGAAGGGTTGTAGGCGTACTGCTGTGAGTCCTACAATTCTTCAAAGGGCAGCGCATCAATGAGCAGTGCAATGTGCTCGGTGTGTTATTTTTTACATATGTTCATATTGTATATACTGAATTGATATCATCTGTCATCTATCTGTTGGTAATTCTGTTTGTGTCCGGACGACTTACACTTGGATCATCAACCTGAGAAGGAATGTAGGCGTACTGCTGTAAGTCCTACAGTTCTTCAAGGGTAGTTTGTCGTGCCAGAATCCACAACATTTGATGTGTTGATTGTACATATGTTTGTGTTTAATGATTGTAAAAAGATTAGAGCCTTTTTTGCCGGGGAGTTTCAATGCAGTTGAAGATTGAACGATCAATTTACGGTTGTTTGCTCAAAACCAACTTCCCCAATTTTCGCGGAGGCATCAATACGACAGTCATCGTCTCATCGGTCGCTGTTCAGAAAGAAGTCAGTGGCAAACCGTCAGAAGTAATATTGTGATTTATTATTGTAATATTTGTTTACAGACCTTAGTGGTAACATTTTTTATATGTTGGTGTTACAATAAAGAATTCCCGAGTGGCCAATCGGTGTTTTGGTTTTCGCGTCCGTTGTTACTAAGCGTTTCTGAGGAACTTCAAGGAACAGCGTGAGCCCAAGCGTAGCAAGAGCTGGGCATTGGCGGTTTACGTGAGGTGGCTGACATCAGTGGAGAAAACAAATTTTAGAGAACTCAGAGAAAGTGTGCGTCCCGTCCGGCGAAGCGTTATTACCTTCGCCATACATTAGTTGCTAACCACCTATCAAGTTTCCCTAGCGTCTGTAGTACGTACATTGTGGTGTGCGTTACATTGAAAGTCTCTATACAAACTTTCACAAAGAGCGGTTAAGGCATCTGCATAAAATCTTTTGAGGTATCCCAAGATACAGCTTAAAGTACCTGTCAAATTAGGAAGTTGCTGCCCTGGTCAGCATACCACAACATCAATTAGCAGTAGTTTTCAAGTAGGCGAACTGCAAGACTGTTATGATTTTACACATTCGAAGTGCCAAGCATCCTCCTCTGTCATCTGGCCTGCTACGCCGTGTTGACCAGCGCCAGTAGGCACGAAACTTAGGTCTAGAGTGCCTTGATGGTAGCCTCCAGCTAACTAATAGTATATGCACCTCAGACAGTAGCACGCTGTGATTCACGTATGGTTTCACCCGCAGCATGAGTGCAGACACTCCATATGACCCCAACCAAATATTTCTGCAATCGTTTCACGTGGTACAACAGTCTATCTCATCGGGAAACGACCAAGGCATTTTACACAAATTTTTGAAACATGTGTCAAGGGTCTCTTATCATTCTATAATAATAATAATATATTTCTTCCTGTTTATGCAGGAACATACCAATTGTACAGGCATGGATAAGTTATTATATAAATTACACAAATTGATGTATGATGAATTTACAGTTTGGTTGTTCTTTCTGACATTAGAGTCAGACGGAACAGTCTGCTATAAAGTCTGCTTTTGTAGCACATAAAGAGATATAGAGATATTGTCTTCGCATTAAAAAAAACCCAGACATCAGATGAATGTAATACGGATATCTGGGAAAAAAAGCTTGAAGTCAATCCTCTTACATAACTTTGTTGTGAACAGCACCCTCGGCTAAAAGTTTATTGATGTATTATGTTGAGATCAGTGATATATTTATTCCATTTTTTCAGCAGTCTTATCGTAGTTTTATAACAGGAAAGAAATTTGATCGTGGAGGCGAAAACTAGATAAGGTCATGTTAAGTTGTTTTACTGCATCAAATGGTGTCGAGGTCGATTCCAGAATTCTCCATTTGCTCCATTTGTGTCTGCATGGCGGACTGCATTCGTAAGTTCAGAAAAATGTTGAAAACTGTTTGAAAACCAGTTGCTTCTTCATTTCAGATCATGAATACTCATTTACAGCATGTTCGCCAGCGTCTTCAAATGGTAGAATTGGATCGTTCATGGAATTTGGGTGGTTATGAGGTAGATGGTTTGGAATTAATCCTCATTTCAGTTTAGATGCAGGGTTGTTCGACCTCGACCAGAAGATGAATAGGAGTATCAGAGTACCAAAAAGAGAAAGTATGTGAACATTAAAAGGACATTAATGTATATATATAATTGTTTATGTCAATTGTGTAATAAATTAAAAAATTATTTTTAGTTATAGTTCTTTTCACTTATTATGCGAAGTCTTAGAGTCTATTTAGTGTCATGATGTGTATTAATGAGTCTGAGCGTTTTAGTGTTCTAATGACTGATGCGTTTTAGAAGTAAGTAATGAGTTCTGGTAGGGATAGACTTTGGGATAAAACAGTTTATATAGCAAGCGTTTGAAGGTTACAATAAAGTGACACGTCCTATTTCTAGGGGTAAACTATTCCTGTATGTTCCGTACTAAGTCTTTATGCATCCATGCTGCTAGTTTATTTATGGTTTTTAGATTGTTAAGGGTGTTGAAGTGCGTTTTTAGGTGCTGTAGTAGATTAGTAGTTGATTCGTTTTAGGAGTAAATAGTTTATTGATATAATCAGTAGAGTGAAACAGTCTGTATAGAGAGCGTTTGAAGCTTGTAACCGAAGAGCAAGTTCTGACATCTAGGGGCAGGCTATTCCATATTTTAGAATACATGACTGTGAAGAAGTTTTCACGGAGTGTTGACTTAAAAGAATGAGTTGTCACTGTGGAAGTTTGGTTACGCAGATCGTAAGAACCTTCCTGTGCGAATTGTATGTCCCTGTTACCTGAGAATGATATTTTGTGAAGGACCTTAAAGAAGAATATTAGGTTTATAATAAGTCGCCTTGTCCAAAGTGGGTCAAGTTTTAGGATCATGCACCGTGAGATGTAGTCTTTCTTACAATCATAGCCAAGTAGTTTTGAGGTAAAATATCGTTGGATACTTTCCATCCTTAGCTTATCACGTGTGCGAGTGCTGCTTATAATAAATGGACAGTATTCTAGTAGTGGTCTGACACATGTTTTGTACAGAATTAGCTTGGCTTCATTGTCGTGGAAGTTCCTGAGTATGCATCCTAAGAGCATCCTCGATTTTCTAGTCTGTGATGCTACTTGCTCAGAGAATGTCAAGTCACTAGAGTACCTCAGGCCTAGGTCAACGACACTTCGGAGTCTGGTTAGGTTAGCGGATTGAAGCGTTAATTTCAGGTCAATTGAGGGTGCACCGAAGCAGATCCAGCCACATTTGTTCAGATTGAATTGGAGGTTCCATAGGGACGACCAAGCAGTCATTTTATCTAATTCCTTCTGCACTACATTCTCGAAGTTCCCTAAGTCATCACTTTGGAATGTATAGGCTACTTTTAGGTCATCTGCAAAGATGAATGGCTTCCCATGCGTGAAGCAAGCGCATATGTCATTGATGTATAGTGTAAATAGTAGGGGTCCAATGACACTACCTTGTACTACACCAGAAGTGATAGGGCTAGGTTTGGAGGTTGCAGACCCGAGTTTAACTATTTGGGACCTGTTGTTAAGGAATGATTTAAGCCATCCTAATAATGGGTCACGTATTCCTAAGGAGTTCAGCTTATTTGTTAGCAGTATATGGTCAACACGGTCAAATGCCTTAGAAATGTCAAAGTAGATGACAAGTACTAGTTGCCGTCTGTCACGACTGCTGGTTACAAAATTGAAGAAGTCTAGGTGACATGTTAAGCATGATCTGGATTTCAGGAATCCATGTTGGTTTGGACTTATAATATTCCAGCTAAGCATATGTTTGATTAGGTTATCTTTGACCAGTCTCTCCATGATTCTAGATGCTATAGGTGTGATATTGATCGGCCGGTAGTTACTGACTTCAGTTTTCGAGCCAGATTTGTGTTTAGGCATAATGAATGTTGTCTTCCATATGTCAGGGTAAGTTTGAGTTTCTAGGGACATTGTGAATATTTTAAGAAGCAGTAGAGGAATGTCAGGGCCACCATATTTATAGAAGTAAGATGATATACCGTCGGTACCGAAACCTTTTGAACTTTTGAGGGTTCTTATAGTTTGGTTAATATTAGCGTAAGTGAATTGAACAGTGCTGATTTTATTTGGTGTGAGTGGAGATGGAGTTTTTGTCATATTAGTAATAGGGTGTATATCGAGTAGCTGGACTGAGGGCTTAATGTAGTTACCTGCAAACGTTTTGTTGAATAGTTCACATATGTCTGTAGAGTTAGTGCATAGCCTACCTTTGTCTATGAGGAGAGAAATGCTGTGATTTTTGCGATTCATTCGCTTCCTTAAGATTTCTGTGAGTGCATACACTCTAGCAGGACTGGCTACTGCAGTGCGTTCTTCCTTTCTCATACGGTGATCTCGAGCTTGTGAGATGGAGCTAAGGGTGTTAAGTATTAGACCTAGAGTGCCAAAGTCGTGGTGTTTGAAGTAACTTGTTGAGAGTCTCTTCAGTTTCGTACGATCCTTTGGTTTTATGAATGACTTTCTGTGTGGGGAAACCTTTAGTGTTTGGAGTGGAATGACAGCATCTAAGCATGTGTTAGTGTTATGGTAGAAGATGGTTAGGGCTCTCGAGAGGTCATCAGTAGTGAAGTATTCATCCCATTCGGAGGATCTTAGCATTGATTCTACCAAGGCCCAGTTTGCCTTACTATAGTTCCTATATATTACTTGTTGTGAAGTGGAGGTATGAGATGCATTGCTACTCAGCGGAAGTGGCAGTGCACATACCACTGTTTTGTGGTCGCTCCCTGGAAACTCAGAACCTACTAGCGTTGAAAGGGGGCTTATATTGTGGCAGAAGATTAAGTCTAGTACGTTATTACCTCTTGTGGGAGTAGTGACAGTTTGTTTCCAGCCAAGTATATCCAGCGTGCCTAAAAACTTATCAAATTTAGTTGGGCCTGTGGGTATATCCCAGTTGATTTCAGGTAAGTTAAAGTCCCCACATAGGATCTTATGGTCGTATTGTAAGTCGGATAATTGCTCCAGAGTATTAATAAGTTGGGTCTCGTAATTACTAAAGGTGCCAGGTGCTCTGTAGGTGCATCCAATTAATGCTGTTACGTTATTTAGGTGTACATTAACCCATAGAGTCTCAGGCATGTTAAGTGTACTACTTTCTAGCTGTGATACAGTAAGTGCATTCAGAAAGTACATGAGACAACCCCCTCCCTTACCACCTTCCCTGTCACACCGAAAGTGTGTGTAGTTATCTAAGCTTATTTCTTCATCCAAGATGTTCGAATGACACCAAGATTCAGTGATGACAATTACAGGGGGTTTGTATATTACTGTGAGTGCTCTGAGCATCGGCAATTTATTTAGAACAGATCTAGCATTTATGAGGATTAGGTAAAGATGAGAGTTGAAGTAGCATTTGAAGTATTTAAGTTCGTTAGTCAGCCCCGAATATGGTTCAGCACCCAGTAGTTCTGCTTGACATGATGATCCTATGTTAAGAGGAGTTTCAGCATCATGCTCACCTATGTCTACCGAGTTGGTGTGTGCTGTTTTCGGTGAAGAATTAAGATTTGGAGTACTGGATTTGCTATAGACCGAGGAATTTTTATTTTTAGTCAGGTTACAGAAGTGGGTAGGGTTCTTTATTTGACCTATATTTGTGCAGGTGTCAAGTGTGCCTAATGGATACGGGTGCACTAGACCGTTCCTGTTTTCATGCAAGGAGGGAGCCAGCTCTAGTGGTTTAGGAGTGTTAACATCCCTACCAGCTGTTTTTTCAACGCTGACAGGGACGCGGGGGATAAAAAATGATTGGATCCTTTGATGACCATGGCTTATTATTCCACCTATTGTTTGATGCTAGTTGTGTCCTTGTGTGGGTTTCATGTGTACTGCATTGTGGGTTAGTTCCCAGCAGACTTGTACCATATATCCGGTCAAAATTTGTTTGTGTGCCATACTCTGAAGACCCTAAGTTGTTGATAGCCGAGTTCTGACTATTACCACTTGTACTATTGAGGGTGACATTGTTGTGACATTGGATATCAGTGTGTGCCATGGTGCGATTTAGCACGTTGTGGGTGCTAGTACTATTGACCGTGGGAAGTGTGGGTTTATTTAAGCTGCCACTGTTTTTGTTTGTATGGTTTAGGGGCATATTTTCCTTACCTTTAGCAATGAAGTTATGGCTAGGAGAAGACAAAGTGGAATTTCGGGGGGTTTTGGCTTTTTTTCTGGGGTTATTTAATGGCATTTTAGATTCTGCGGTGATAGGTGGTATGGTTTTATTATTTATTTGGTTACAGTCTAGTGGCCTTTCGGCTGGTGTTGCACTCTGATGGGATAATTCTGTGTGTTTTGAGAGGGGTGATGCGGTGGGGTCTACTGTATCTTTCACAGGGTTGGGAATAATGGCTGCTTGCAATGTCCTATTACCTATTTCACAATTAGTCTTAGCAAGATAGTTGTATGCGCGCCTTTCTATGACTGTTTTGTCCACCCCGACCTTTATATGTTTGTAGTTTCTGGCTTGCGATAGGGTGTGTTGGGAGTGGATGAATTTTCTGGTCTCTGCCGGTGTTTCGAACTGAAAACGAATAGGACAACACTTCTCATGTTGACTCTTCTTCAGCCTATAGCACTTAGTCTTGGAGTTAGGCATTTTCGCTTCACTAAGTAAGATGCGCTGTACCTTTTTTAGTGCCTCATTGTCCGGAACGTTGTAGACAATAGCACTCAGTTTTGCGTCGAGTCGTTTTGTTACTTCTGTGGTAACAAAATTAATGAGGTTATCTACCTTAGTTACCGATTCTGTGTCAAGCTTGTTAAGGTTTACAGTTTTCATGAGGATAGTTAGAGGTGTCAATTCACAGACCTGCGATCTGATATCGCTGATCTGATCTGATAATTTGGATATCTCGGCATCGGTTTCGATGTTTCCAGCATTTACTGACTTGCTGTTTTTTATTTCCCTTAACTCAGCCTTAAGTTCACCTATAGACAACTTTAGAAGTTCTATTTCTGAAGATAGTACTGAAGAAGAGCTTGATGGCTGGAGTTTTTCGATAAGCACATAAGGTGAAGGGAGGGGTTCTGTATGAGCAGAGGGTACTGAATTTTTAGGAGTAGTGCTAATACTAGCTGTCAGTACAGTTTTATCCTCAGTTCAGCTCGACGCTTACGGCATACAAGTGAGTTATGTGACTCACTATAGCCGTTTGTAGGGGGTGTGTTGCTTGATGTAGCAATCAAGGACGTTAAATTAGACACCAGTTTTACAGGGGAATGGGTTCGTTGCTTTTTACTTTGACTAACCATAACTATTAGAAATGGAAGTTAGTGGTTACAAGTATGGAGGTAGTATAGTACTTGTGCAAGTACTACAACAAGATAAATTTTATGTAACGAATCACGTAAAAATGTAACGCAAACGTTGAACGTACCGCGAAACTAGTAAAAGATAGTGTCAATCAATCTATGAGCAAGTTTGCCAGTATATTGAATCTCACCCCTAGGATAGAGCAGTCTGAGATCAAAATGCAATCATTGATGACGAATAGGCCTCAGAGAGGTGGATATCGAGAAGGCTCCATGATGTCTAGTAATGCATATAGACCTAGTGAGTGTAACAGGTTTCGTAGTACATCCTCAACAGATAAGTTACAAGATGCAAGACAAACACGGTTTTGTTTTACACGTGTGCAAGGGGTGCATACAAAGGTGAACTGTGGACCAGTGAGCAAGTTCAGTGATACGCTAAATGTAAACTCCAGGACTGACTCCGAATTGTGTGATGATAACGGTGCGGTGAAGAAGTCTGTAGTTGCAACTGGTAAGCCATTTTTGAATAGAGTGTTACAGAATAGATTTACTGCTTCAGAGTTCAGTTCTGACTCCACAAGTTTACAAGGTATTACTAGTCAGAGTGAAGGTATAAAATCTCTAGGGATTTGTTGGGAAGAACCCAAATCATCTACTGCTGTTAATAAAGAGTTTGAAAATGATGAAGTCGACCAGATAGATGATGGTAAATTGAATATTTGTGATAATGATCATGATAGTGCAGATTTGTCTTTGGTTGATCATGGTGAAATTGGGGGAATGCCTACTACTGCTAAGTTGAACAAAGGTTCTGTACAACTTGAACGTGAACTAGAAATAAATGCAGTTGCAGCAGGCATGCATACTTGTGAGACCGTCAGTTTAATTGATCAGCATGTAGCCCACCTATCATCAGATGCTAGTGCTAAACCTGAGCTAATAGTAAAAGACAGCAGTGGTGGTGATCTTGCAGTTAGAGAATTTTCTGAAAGCCGAACAACAACAGCTTCTGATCCACTGCTAAGTTCATCAACTGGTATCAATCAGTCGTCGTTGGTGTTGTCATCCACAATGAAAAGACGCCCATCAACTCAAGTATCTTGTGCAATGACTATGATAGTATTGGTGCATTTGAAAAGACGAAAGATATTGCTCAGTTTAGTGAGGATAAGCCAAGTGTAAACGAGAGAGTAGTTGTTAAATTGACTTGCATGAATAAAGGCATTTCTAGTTTCAAGTTACTATTTGAATGCTATTATCTTTGGTGTAAATTACTCTGTTTCTATACTTGGTTGATGAGATATGTCGTGTTTTTTGGTCATCTATATTCTACGATACAATGACATGGGCGTGTTACCGTTCAGATTTGAGGATATAGCTGATAGGAGGAAATCAGCAAATGAACTCTGCAACGATTTTCCAACCTAGAGCGTCAACCTGAGAAGGGTTGTAGGCGTACTGCTGTGAGTCCTACAATTCTTCAAAGGGCAGCGCATCAATGAGCAGTGCAATGTGCTCGGTGTGTTATTTTTTACATATGTTCATATTGTATATACTGAATTGATATCATCTGTCATCTATCTGTTGGTAATTCTGTTTGTGTCCGGACGACTTACACTTGGATCATCAACCTGAGAAGGAATGTAGGCGTACTGCTGTAAGTCCTACAGTTCTTCAAGGGTAGTTTGTCGTGTCAGAATCCACAACATTTGATGTGTTGATTGTACATATGTTTGTGTTTAATGATTGTAAAAAGATTAGAGCCTTTTTTGCCGGGGAGTTTCAATGCAGTTGAAGATTGAACGATCAATTTACGGTTGTTTGCTCAAAACCAACTTCCCCAATTTTCGCGGAGGCATCAATACGACAGTCATCGTCTCATCGGTCGCTGTTCAGAAAGAAGTCAGTGGCAAACCGTCAGAAGTAATATTGTGATTTATTATTGTAATATTTGTTTACAGACCTTAGTGGTAACATTTTTTATATGTTGGTGTTACAATAAAGAATTCCCGAGTGGCCAATCGGTGTTTTGGTTTTTGCGTCCGTTGTTACTAAGCGTTTCTGAGGAACTTCAAGGAACGGCGTGAGCCCGAGCGTAGCAAGAGCTGGGCATTGGCGGTTTACGTGAGGTGGCTGACATCAGTGGAGAAAACAAATTTTAGAGAACTCAGAGAAAGTGTGCGTCCCGTCTGGCGAAGCGTTATTACCTTCGCCATACATTAGTTGCTAACCACCTATCAAGTTTCCCTAGCGTCTGTAGTACGTACATTGTGGTGTGCGTTACATTGAAAGTCTCTATACAAACTTTCACAAAGAGCGGTTAAGGCATCTGCATAAAATCTTTTGAGGTATCCCAAGATACAGCTTAAAGTACCTGTCAAATTAGGAAGTTGCTGCCCTGGTCAGCATACCACAACATCAATTAGCAGTAGTTTTCAAGTAGGCGAACTGCAAGACTGTTATGATTTTACACATTCGAAGTGCCAAGCATCCTCCTCTGTCATCTGGCCTGCTACGCCGTGTTGACCAGCGCCAGTAGGCACGAAACTTAGGTCTAGAGTGCCTTGATGGTAGCCTCCAGCTAACTAATAGTATATGCACCTCAGACAGTAGCACGCTGTGATTCACGTATGGTTTCACCCGCAGCATGAGTGCAGACACTCCATATGACCCCAACCAAATATTTCTGCAATCGTTTCACGTGGTACAACAGTCTATCTCATCGGGAAACGACCAAGGCATTTTACACAAATTTTTGAAACATGTGTCAAGGGTCTCTTATCTTTCTAATATGCTTTGTTGTTGACTGTTGGTTAGTCAACTTCCATGCAGTGGGCAGATATCGCTTGAGTTTAGCTGCACTATAAGCTGTCCACCGACTACTCATTATAGCATTCGCACTGTTAACAAAATTTCATAAAAAAACAAGGCGCTTAAGCAAATGGTTTGTGCCAAGTAGTCCTCTGACTACCCTGAAATATCAGAAAAGCACTTCATTCTTCTTCCAGGCCCACACAAAAACCTCTTTGCTGTTAGTCTGTCGCGTTATCAGCTGCTTTCACAGTCTATGAGAGGGCTTACGTTTAACCAGTGAGTAATCCAGTATTAACTTAACCATCTACAGGATAGCTGGTCTTAAATGGTGTGAGGGAATTAAACAGATCTAGGTCCTTATTTCCTATGAACCGTTACTAACTAGAGTAATTTATTGCTTCGTGGAAGTCAAAATGAGAATGACATGTTGGACAGCTAAATTGAATATAACCATCCACTGTACTTAAGTAACGCTTCACAATAAGCACTGTACTTGTGCAGAACAATACACTGATATTTAAAGATGAATACTGCTAAACTTTTGTGTGTGCTTAATCAAGGGGTGGTCATATTCGAATGAATGTATTTAACACGACGTGCAGAAGGACTTAGGTGTTTAACCTGTTGTCCCTTTCTGAATCATAGGTTAGATGCTTGAGCATATTGGTCAAACTTTAAACTGTATCTGTCAAGCGAGGAATCGAAAGCAAACTTTTATCAAATATTTCTCTTTCCTTTTGAAGTGCAAAGTGCTGTGGCTGCAGATATGACACAATCACAACTCTCGATATACGACTTACAGATAACTCTGATTCATCTCTCCCGGAAGAACGGAGGTAATATTATTGGAGAACGGTGGCTAAATTATTTACACACTGTTTAAATCCTTGGATTTTTTCCAGAAGTTAGGTTCCAAACTCTTTCACTCAGAAAATTGGATCAGCTCGTCACGATCAGAGCAACAATTATATTTGAGGTTTCCTCCTGACAAAACTCCCAAATTTAATTTGTTTTCAGGTGATAGGCTTTACCCGTAAGTTTTATTTAATACTTTCAACTTGTTCAATGCCATAGCTAATATAAACCTTTGTAAACGTCGATTGAATGAAGTTGTGCCTGGTTTTCCGCGGTACTTTCGGTTGAGTCGGGAAAGGGATGATTGATACATTTTTTGATGATTCCTCAATGAAAAATGAGCTGAACAGCGATTTTTCTGCCAACTGCTACTCATCCGTCGATCTCCAATCCGATTTCTCACTTGATAATGCGGAAATATACCCTGAGATAACTAACAATGATTCCTACGGCGCCCTATTTTTAATGGACTCTGCGGATCTTCTGGACGTGAGGGAAGAAGTTATTGGTGAGGAATCATTTGTGACAAACTCTGAGCAAACACTATCTCCGGAAAGCTCTTCGAGGCCGTCTGAAACCTCCTTAGGTAGATATACACGAACAGCTGTTGGTCAGAAAGAGAAAGGTTTGTTCTTGCCTTTATATTCACAGCCAGTATAAAATCAGCTATTATTTAGTTTTTACCAATGGGTTTATTACTTCCAAGTATCATTTTCTAAGGGCTGGTTAACTAGTTTTCGACAAAAGTATACGTGTAGCCATATTTTATGCTAAGTTCAGTTATTGTGAACATGATGTAATCTAATTACAGCTCTTGTGTTGATTTACTATAAGTAGACAGCCGAATCCTTAATTGCCTATAAACCTGACACTAAAAAATGTGTTAATTGGACTAAACATTCTGATATTTACGAAGTAGTTAACGGGTTTTGTAGAGTTCTAAATTAGAAATTGGTCCCTTACTCCAATGCCTCCTGATGTGGACTACACATAAGCTTGCTAAGTGCCCATTGTGATTTGTCGTTCACACTGAGAAATGGGAAATGTTTCCAGAACCGTATTCATCACGTAGTTGGACAAATAATAGATATTTGCAACAGAAAACTGCACGCAATAGTTATGACCCAAAACATCTTTGGAACCATGTACTACACTTCAAAGCGAGTCACTAGTGCATGGATACAAAGACACAACTCTGTATTTCGAGTTACTGAGAATAATGTAGCTTATTATGTAATTCTTTGCTGAGCACAAATGCTGTTAATTATTAATACATGGAATAATGACAACTATAATGAATTTAAGTCATCAGTAATGCTTCCATTCAAAGAAAGAACCTCGGGCACCTTACGTATAATCCTTAACAATGCAGAATTAAAAGCGACGTTCAAACCCACTTAAAAACAAACAATGTCGGTTAAAAAATCCTGTGGAACCCATTAAACAGAATAATAATTTAGTGTATCTAACGCTATGCAATAGTTTTCAGGTCGAAGTGGTAGCATAGGGTCATCAAATTAGCAGAGCACAAAAACCAAGCAAAATCTAGATTAGTTGACCATACTATGAAAAGTTCCGAGTTACAACATCACATGCAGTTACACACAACCACTTAGTGAGATGGGATAAGGTGACAGTTTTAAAAACTAATATAATGATGAAGGGAGAGGTTGATAACGGAAGCTCCATTTATCGATTGAAGTGAAAATAGGTTTAACAGAAATGGATCAACACCTGTCCTGGAAATCTGCAAAATTCTACTACCCCTATGACGAATGGGAAGGAATAAAGAAAACTAAAACTGAAGTTGTCTAGTTACAGATGTGATTATTAACAATAAACTGTGTTCAAAACTTCATCCATTGAGTAATACTGTTTCACTGTGATGTATCTAATAAACATTGTGGAACTATCCCCTACACCAGTGCCAAAGTGTTTCGTATATGTTCGTATCACATGTCCAGTCCACCGATCCGGATGTCCCAAGATGACATAAGGGCAATCTACAACGCCTTCAGATACACACTGAGAGTTTATAATAACATAACAGTTTCCTCGAATGAAAGCAATTCTACGAAGACAGTTAGGGAGTTTCCATAAATTCTCATGTCGAAGAATGTACGTTTCACAGACGTTGGGCAAAGCTGTGGACACCAAAACTTTATAAACTGACCTCTGATAGCAAGACTAACGTCAAGAATGCACTGGGGGCTCCTCAAAATAGTGCTACCTTGGCTTTCACTATGCGACTGGGGATCTCATCCGTCACATGGCTGCCTAGATACACAAACTTATCCACTACTTCTGGACAGTTCACCTGCTTGGATAAACGCAAGTACAGGCTCGCGCAATATTGTGACAATACTTTCCACCTAGATGGAACAGAGCATATATGTTTATAGGCTAACCATCATATGATTAAGTGACACAGGTAGCCTGTTTCTCATCTCATAAGTGACACCTAGTTTTAGTTTTTTGAGGTGATGTGCTACCTTAAGCTGTTACCGAGTCATAAATGGTTTTATATTAATCATGTAATCGGGCCAATAGTAACGTAAGGTGGCGAAACTGGTCTCTGAGTTCGCAGGCTTAACTGACTGAATGTCACCATGATTCCGATTATGCTAAGAATCCTAAGTAGAATATTCCTTTATCTAGTGTTGGATTCCCTCCTATCTGCATTTTGATCACCACTTCCGTAAATGTTTCTTCTTTTCTCATGAATTTATGGATAAATTGTAGTGGTCAGTAACTCATTAGTAATATTTCTGTTGTTTTATCTCTTTCTGATGTACTGCTTATAGAAATTCAGTGTATATTCCGAAATTCAGATTTATTTATGGAATGAACAATAAAAATGCGTACTAGGCTGTAAAAATAGAAAGGATGGAAGGCTATCCATAAAAGCCATCGTATGCCAGCATTGTAATACTCCTTAACTTCTATATGAATGTGGGTAATATCATATGCATTCATGACGTAGTTATCTGGTTGTTATATTCATATGACTTCAACAACTTCTTGTCTCTTATTGCTTCATTGTTGCTTTTTAATTTTCACCGGTTTCTAGTGATGACCAATAGTTTTGTTCAAATAAAGTTGTGCAGACCGGTAAACTGCACTAGAAAATCTCAGTATATACATATGCACTGATTTTAATAGTCAGTCAACCCTTTACACACCAGAACATGGTCACATTCACTGTCTTATATTGCTCACACTTAAGATTGTTAGGTGATGCTACACGACTGGACTAAATCGACTCCTAGCTTAAAAATAGGTAGTGAACTGGCTGGTGGAGCGTGTTGACCAATGCACTTACCTGGAGAGTTGCACCAGCCAGCCCCAGTAGGCTGGTAGTTGACGAAATCTCAGCACAAACACAGAAGGCTCATTTAGTATTTGCCAACTCACAGCATCTCTGGCATAGTAGATGTGATTTCCGATTGGTTGTCGAAGGAAGAATGTTTGTGTCTACTGCTTAGCAGCAGTTCTCTCCGTTTTTTTTAATGGGTGTGAGCGAGAGATGGCCATTTAAAGTGGAAGACATGAGAATGTCTGGTTGTCTTTCTTTATAGGTATCTGCTTTCTATTCCCTGTGTTAGTTTGTACCTGTAAGAGGGTGAGGAATACTGAGTTTAGGATTCTGTCGAGTGTCAGGCAAGGAGGGAAATCAATCAATCAACGAGGTTGTGAAGTTACGCCGATTGAGTGTGAGATGGTTAGGACATGTGTTATGCATGCATCCCTATCTATCGCCCTCCTCGACAGGAAATGTTAGCTGACTGACATAGGATGGATCAGGCTGGAAAACAAAAAGTGGTGGTCAAGCCAAAACATGTCATCAATCAAAGAAGTTAAAGCCAGCCAGCCAAGTAAGGAGGTGTAGATTGGCTTCGTGGTTGGCGTCCTCGGGATGGTAAGAACCAATGAAAACAATTGCTGATATGGTTGGAAATCATCGTTGTTAGTTGGTTGCGTAGATGCATTCACTCTTTTTGATTTGTCAAATCCATCCAGTATGACTTTTGTTCTTCCATATTACTATTCCTTTTCCTGGACTCACACTTCTGTTTATTATCTCTTTTGATGAGTCTCTCTTCTCTTGGTTTTGTGCGCTACGAGGAGGGGGAGCGACAGCTCTAACTGCTGCACATGTTTGCAGAGTTCTATGTTGAAACCAGTCAGTTAGTCAGCTCACACTTACAACAGCCTTGCCCTTTAATAGCTTCATCTCTGCTGGATGTCTTCCATCATAACTTTTATTTCAGTCACCGTTGTACGCTGTCATATTTATTTCGCTTGACCTTGTGTCAACTCGTGACCAAATGGTCGTAACTAGTACTCACCAAAGTAGCATCAGTAGGACGCATCCAGCGATTTATCTACACACGGGCTGCGTTTCAAGATATTGGGTTGTAACTTTCCATATTACTGTTGCATGGGCTACTCTCAAAAGTATAAGTGATGATTACCTCTTATTATTATGCATTTCACTGTTTTAATTTCTACTTTTCTCTGATATACGCAGGTAATAAAGAACATGACAATCTACACGAGAGGGGGAAGCAAAATAAATGTGGTTGGAATGATGATTCATTTGATGAAATGACTGACAAGGCATATTTATGTAGTCCTGACAGCCCACCACCTATTTCAAGTGATATCAGAGTGGCCACAACACCTAGTATGGATGAAGTATTTTGTAAGGAACATGTGGACAGTCCTAATATTTGTGATGGTGATGATGATGTCAATCTGGAGAGACTTTCTGATCTGCATATTCCCCTTCCTCTATTCCACACTGAATCAAATTATTCAGACTCATCGCAGATGGATGCCCCGGATTCTGAAATTGATACATGTTGTATATTTTCATCAAATAACTGTGTTATTAGCCATTCGGAAAACTACATTCAGACTAAACGTTCTCTTGCATCCACTGAATCATCCCATTTAGATCTTAATGATGGTTCCGCGTCTAAAGTTACAGCAGTACAACCAATGTATTCACGATTTTCCACAAAAAATGGTGGATTTCTACAGCTATCATCTCATGCTAATCAACTTCTAACTACTGCAGTTCAGTCAGCTCAACCGCCTAAACCAACATCTAGTTGTCAGTCATTAAAGTCTAAGTATCGTCGTGGAGGCCAAATAACACTGAAGTCAGGTGCCTCGATTCTCCGTACAAAAAATTCGTTTAGTGATTCAAAAACTACAAATTTTAAACCAACACTTACTTCCGCACGTTTTACGCATTGTCGGTTTTTAACTGCTTCTCAATTGTCTGGATCAACACGAGAATCAACAGGTACTCTAACTTGGTTTCCAAAAGTAGCTTTGGTCAATTCTAATACCTCGTTCAATTTACGAAAACCAGCTATTGTTATCGCCTCATCATATCCTAACTATAGATCAGGTAAATTAATACTTAGGGGTAGTTAAAATAAAGTACATTCTCGTAGTTATATTTGCTGCCGTCTCCATACTGCCTTAGACTTCATCTTTTTACAACAATTGAATGTAGAATGCGACTAAATCACAGGAGTGTTAGGGTATTTTGTTCTAATTTCAACACAAGCACCACTCACAGAGATGCGAACGCATCCTCTTGATGAGTCTCAAACTGGACGAAACATGTATTGGATTATACTGTAGGTTATTGGGAAGCATTTAGCCAAACATCTTGCTTAATTTTCACTTTAGTCATTAAAATTGAGTGTGCATGAAAAGTAATCTTTGTAGGTGCAGATGTCATTGCAGAAGGCAGATATTTTTGTCTCCTCTGATGAAGTATTATATTCACCTTTATAGATTATTATTTTGAAATCAAGCCATTGTTTACGCTTTGCAGAACTCGAAGAGTTATAACGATGTACTGCCCAGTAATAACTTGCTCGAAAATGAATTTCCTGAAGTCCTATTGAAGAGTGATCGACGCGTTCCATCAAATAGAGTGAGGACAGTTGCTCACGGAGTGTTAGTTGTGTCATATGATGTCGAGTTTGTATGGGTTGGAAAGTATAAATTATTCTATTTCTGTTCAGCGGTAAGGTGACAATGATCGTGCTACCAAAGCTGACCCCAATCCAGTCGGAGGTTGTAGGTGTACTGTATTGAGGAACTCTAAGGTGCTTCATAGTTTTCAATCCTTATTTAACCTTTTAGCGATTTGTGTTAGAAAACAAGTGTAGAGCAATCTATAGAGAATGTTTTCCATGTGCTCGACTATGAATCGTACATAGGCGGTTGTCTAAACCTAATCAACTGGAGAGCTTGTCTCATTGCCTGAAATCCAGGTGTCCAAACTAGTAATCCACTCCAGATGATGATGACGATGATAAAAATTCCGTTGATACCAACAACATCCAGCACCAATCACCATCAACGGAAGGAATTTAAAAGAGGTTACTTCATTCATTCACTTATCTAGGGAGCATTGTCTCAACTACAGGCAGCCGGAACGGCGGACGAGGATGTCGAATCAAGAATCGGGAAGGCGAGAAACACATCATTCATCAACCTGAAACCAATCTGGGAATCTTCGTCACTCAGCGAGCACCGACAACAAAATTCGGTCGGATTTTCAATACAAACAATGTCAAGTCAGTCAGTTCTTCTATACGCATCGGATCAGAAACTTGGCGGGTGGGTCACAAAGAATATTTCCAACAGACTGGCTATTCCATACTTTTATCAACAACTAACTCTTCGCTCTATACTGAATGAAGATCAGATGACCGGACCGGAAAGAATCACCAACAAGAAACTATGGGAACAAACAAACAAAACAAGAACCAATCAATCGCCAACCAACAAATATGCAGGAGAAAGTGGAGATGGATTGGAAACTCTCTGAGGAGGCCTCTGAGTGACATCGCGCGCGCGTCAGACCATTGCTCGAGTGGAACCCGAAAGGGAAGCGAGTAGCGAGTGGGACGTCAGCGCGAGGATGACGTCGAGATCGTGTGAAGAGGAGTTGAAACAGTATGGACTAACCTGGATGTAGGTGAAAAGTACAGCAGAAGGAAGACAGAAGCAAGTGGAGACTTGCACTTGAAGCCCTATGTTCCACTGGGAACCCAAGGGAACAATAATAATTATGTCTGATACAAATACATATTTTTTGTCATAGTCTGCTTTTTGAGGATTGTGTTTATCATTTTGTAAGCGAACAGTATTCTGCATGAATTACTGGTTCTGAGTACCACAACTTTTTTACTAATCAACGTGCTTTGTATTCGGACCGAAAGCTTCTACCTTGACGTGGTGGTCGGGCTTGAACACCGCAATGATCCATTCAAGCTATACCGGCTGAGACTTATGTCTCTTGAGGTTCTACCATGCCAGGAAGGTTGTTTGGATAGCGGTTAAACAAAAAGCAGCTACCCAATCCAACACCATGATAAATACAAAATCACAAAATTTCATGCCGGATCGGCCGTGGCCCGGATTAACTACGACCGCGCTTCCTGCTGCCGTGTCACAGGGCAGGAGTGATAAGTATGCTACTGAGGCACACAAGACAACAAAGAACAAACAAAAACAGGCCGCGTGTGACCGGCCTCAAGCAGTTGTCCCTTGGGCTCTGCGGTCACGCAACCAACTTCCACGGTGTGGGCAGCCGGGAAGTAACAATCGCCCTCACAATCCGAAACGCTTTGTATTTTCCAGTAATACAATCCCTATCGTTCTATCTTATATTCATATTTGTCGTTCAGTGTTGCCATTAGGCAGATGAGGTTTTAATCTATCTGGACCAACAGCTTAATTGGACGACATAATGCAAAGTCGTAGTTAGTAGGATTCAATAGATAACAGAAACTAGAAGTCTGTAACGAAACTTTAATGTATCTCAGCAACTAAAATGAATATCTGTTCATTATGGAATGAGCTACATTTTTATGCAATTTGAGGTCAGCTGACTCTATAGACACCTTAAATAAACTGGCCATTTAGATGAATTTTAATTTTTTTTAAGTCACTCAACCACCACTTTACTGAATACTATGGTATAATTTGAATCATCTAGTGAGAGTTGATTGAATGTTTTTTTTTTCTGTAGTTTGTTTTGTAAAAGAAAATACTAATTTTGGTCATTTTCAATCACAAAAAATCCAACCATGTAGACACCTACCTGTATGCAAAAGACAATTTTTTAGGCTATTTATTTTTGTTTTTTTAAAGGCGTATATCTTTTTTCTAAAGCTCCTAAAAGAAGAAGTTTAAAAAATAAACGGAAGTGCAACCCAGTGGTCAACAAGAGTACTAGTATTTAATAGTTACACCCAACTCTGCATTGATCTCTCTCTCTCTCTCTCTCTCTCTCTCTCTCTCTTATATATATATATATATATATATATAATTGTTCCCTTGGGTTCCCAGTGGAACATAGGGCTTCAAGTGCAAGTCTCCACTTGCTTCTGTCTTCCTTCTGCTGTACTTTTCACCTACATCCAGGTTAGTCCATACTGTTTCAACTCCTCTTCACACGATCTCGACGTCATCCTCGCGCTGACGTCCCACTCGCTACTCGCTTCCCTTTCGGGTTCCACTCGAGCAATGGTCTGACGCGCGCGCGATGTCACTCAGAGGCCTCCTCAGAGAGTTTCCAATCCATCTCCACTTTCTCCTGCATATTTGTTGGTTGGCGATTGATTGGTTCTTGTTTTGTTTGTTTGTTCCCATAGTTTCTTGTTGGTGATTCTTTCCGGTCCGGTCATCTGATCTTCATTCAGTATAGAGCGAAGAGTTAGTTGTTGATAAAAGTATGGAATAGCCAGTCTGTTGGAAATATTCTTTGTGACCCACCCGCCAAGTTTCTGATCCGTATTGAAAATCCGACCGAATTTTATTGTTGATGCTGGGCTTCTCAGGATAATAAGTGTTATTTCTTTTTTTTATTGGCTTTAAACAAGATGATAATTAAACGCAAGCGCACAACTTTTATTCAACTTAATTTCGATATTAAAGAGTACTCTTTTTGGGGGTGTGTACTGTGACTGCCTAGGTGGAGTCAGCTATTCCAATCAAGATAGTCACGAATATCAACTCTGCTACTAACGGTATACAATGTCTAACTGATTCACCGAAGCATCATTTCATCATCTGTGAGCATACAATGAGATAGGTGGTAAGAAAAGGTGGTAGGTAGTCACACAGAAGAATAGTCCGGAAGGATAAATAACAAAACTGATCACGTTATATGTATACTGACCGAAGATAATATAGACGAGAGGTTCGACTATCGACCAAAGGGTGGGTGTACTGCTCATCAGTCCACTCTGTCCTCCTTTATGGCTGCTGGTGAGCCTGGCCATTGAGAGTGGAAGACATGTGAAGACTAGCTGTCTGTCTTTGATCATAGGTGCCTGTGTTCTATCTCCCATGTGAAGTGGTATAATAAGGTGAGAAATATTTAGGTTAGGCCTCAGTCGAGTGCTAGGTAGGTGGGAGGGGAAATCAATCGACGAGGCTGTGAAACAGTTACATCGACTGAGATGGTTAGGACCTGTGTTACGCATGCCTTCCTAGTCATCGCCTTCCTCGACGAGCAATGCTAGCTGACATAGTGTCAGGTTGGAAAAGAGCTAGCTGGTGGCGGTCAAACCAAAACATGGCACCACTCAATGAAATCCACAACAGTTAGTTCAAGCGACATAGGAAGGTGTAGACTTCCTGGTTGGGGTCCTCGGGACGGTAAAAATCAATGGTTGGAAACAATTGGTGATGGTCGGATGGTCGGGGGTGGGTGTCTTGCGCTGCGGGCTAGCCACCCCTCCGTACACCTCTTGAAATGTTCCCATATGACCGTGCGTCTTACATAGCCTCTCCTGAGGAAGTCCTACTCACTGCCTTCACGTGGCGGAGGTGTTTTTCACCGAAGTGAGAGGGCAAAAGCGGATGCCCGGCGCTCTTCACCGGGTTGACTGTCCATTGGATGACAGTCTAGGGGAGATGGCTAAACCCTGATTCCAAACCTCCAACGACTGGCGTATGAAGCTCACCAGAGTTCACCGGCAGACGTATGGACAAAGAGCTTATTGGATGCCCTGGATGTCTGGCCCCATTCAAAAAGGCGTATGAACCGGACTCCGGTCACCGGCTGTCAATGGATAGTGGACTCCTTACTCCACTCCTACTGCCTTGTAGGTCACACTTGGCTGTGTAAAGGTTAGAGCTGCACTCTCAAACAAAAGGCCGAGCGATGCTGGGGACATCACTCGTACCCAATTCCCATGAAACTTCATTAACTCTCTTACAAACATTCGAGATGTTCATGAAGCCGGTTCATCCTCCCGTAGGAGATAGCCGAAGTAAAGTAAGTAAGTAAGTATTGGTGATATGGCTCAAAATCGTTTTCAGTGGCTGGCTGGCGCAGATGCATCCACTCCTTGTGACTTATGATTTCCAATGAAACTATATTGTTCTTCGTTATTGCTCCTCCTTTGTCTCACACCTCTGCTTATTGTCTCTATTATGCTTTTCTTGTACTTTCTTCTCTTGCTTCGTGTGCTACCCGGAGTGTGGCGAGTTGAACTGGTGCACATATGTGCAAAGTTCTATGTCGAAAACAGACAGACAGACATACATTTTAAAATAAATAAAATTGACTGGTTGTTGTTAGTCAAGGTTAGGACATGGTAAGATTTTGATAGTTCCATTTTCTGACTTGCTTATCATAGTAATTTTTACATCGTATCTTTATTTAAATTACAACACCATATTTCTTTTCTGAGTTCGCTTTCTCTTTTCTTTTTTTTATTACGCTTAGATTCTATGATTTTATTGTTCGCCTTTCCTCATATCATTTCTCTTGAAGTGTTACTTAAACCACTGTTGTCTATTTATTGATAATGTGTGTCATGATTCTTTCTTCACAAATATGTTTGTTGGCTTCATTGAAGCACTATTGGGTGGGGGTGGGGGGATCAGTACAACATGGAATCCAAAAGCAAAACGATAGAATTGTTTGTGTGAGATGTATAAAAGTCATTGCGTAAGTCCACCGAGATCTGTGTCCCAGTTGGGATTACTGGTTGATCTCTGTGACAGAGGTACATTTACAGTTGGATCTGAGTAAGGAACACATCTTTTTATTTATTATTAATAATAATAATAACAGCTTTATTCCAAACGGTATTTGTGGTACAGGTATGGAATTTTCAGCGTGCATTACAGTATATTGCATCTAATTACTTTGCATCTATTACTTTTCATATACTTTCACTCCTTCTTCTGATGCCTTCTCCAATTTTTTTATCCCTGTGGCGGTCAAACCAAAACATGGCACCACTCAATGAAATCCACAGCAGTTAGTTTGAGTCACGTAGGAAGGTGTAGACTTCCTGGTTGGGGTCCTCGGGACGGAAACTATTGGTGATATGGCTCAAGATCCTCGTTCTCAATGGCTGGCGGAGATGCATCCACTCTTTGTGACCTATGATTTCCAATGAAAATATATTGTTCTTCGTTATTACTATTCCTTTGTCTCACACCTCTGTTTACTTTCTCTATTATGCATTTCTTCTGTTGCTTTGTGTCCTACAAAGAGGGAGTGTGGCGACTTTGCACATTGGTGCAAACTTCTATGTCGAAGAGAGACAGACAGACTGTGGATTGTATTATTTTGATGTTTTGTGTATCTATCTGCTTGTTGATAATGATAACAGCTTTATTCCAAAACAGTACTTGTGATACAGAATGGAATTCTCAGCATTTCACTACATACAGTATTGCATCCAGTTAGTACATTATCAATAAATTAAATTCCACATAGATTAAGCGTAATCTCAGTTCATTATGACAACAACATACTAGCATTTCGGTAGGAAAGCCAAAAATTGAACAGTGTTTGAAGGTGCTAGAAAAGTAGGTTCTAGGATATTTACTGGCGTAAGCAGAAGAAAGAAACAAAGCTGCACACAAAGGAAAACAGAGAGAGAAAAGGAAAAGAAAGAAAAAACGTTGTACCTATAAATGATATGAGTTGGAAAGACAAGATCCAGTTGTTCTACTGATTATTTAATAAGTTATAGGTATCACGCCTAATGCCTTCTTTATCGCACAGAACACGAGCTAAGTAGGGTATGGATGAGTTTTTGTACTTACTAGTGCGGGCATATAGTTTTCTATATAGGCTTCTGGTTTTGCCTGCCTGATGAGATACGAGGGTGGGGGGGGGAAGTGAATGAAGAGGGCATTGTGAGTTAGATAAAATGGATTTAACCCATTTCTCACATGAGTCCATGTGTCTGTCAACCAGAATATTAACAAGCTGGTTACGTGGCACGTAGCTTACCCTGCTGACAACCTTTAACATCCTGCGTAATAAGATATAGTCATTCTTCAGTAACCAGCCCTGGAAAAACTAAGGGGAAACAATAGAGAATAATAGGGAGAATGCGAGGGTTAATGAATTGTAGGAGTAAGGGTTGGTTATACCAGAATGTCTTAACTTCTTGATGTAGAAGGTAAGACGGAATATTTTCTTGGAAATCGTCAAGATATGAGACGACCAGGAAAGATCAGCAGATAGAATGACGCCAAGATATATAATTTCCGACTTGGTTTCTATTTCGGTGCCATCCATCTATGTTGCACACCTCGTGAGTTGTAACCAGTTTGTTTAGGTCAGATTTGTGCCTAAAGGAGAAAGTGACTGTTTGGCATTTGGAGGGGTTTAAGGTGAGACCGTTTTCCTTGGACCATTGGCTGATTTCTGATAAAATGCCATTTAGTTTAGAGCAGTCGCTTTGGCATTTGACAGGCAAAGATACAGTCATGTCGTCAGCATATTTGAGGAAATTAATGTCATTTGAAGATGGTAGGTCATGTAGAAAGAAAGAAAGAAAAGAGAAGTGGGGAAAGTACAGCACCTTGGGGGACACCAGCTTCATGTGATTACTTTCAACTACTGTATTACTTATATGTGTGTGGCTGATGGTCTACGTGGACCTTAAAGTCATGTGAACTCATTACTCAAATATTTCTTAATATTCCATTAATTACTGTTTACGGTTGTTTTTTTTAAATATTTCTTTTTTCTACACTTAGATGGTACATATGTGAAAAGTGAAGGAGTTAATTTTATGGCTCAATCTTCTACAGGTATAAGATCAGCAGGTATCCAGTCTATGACACGTAATCAAAATGGTTTCTATGTTTCTTCGATGCACCAAAATTCAGTGAGACGTGGTGGTGGTGGTCCTCTGAATGCCAGCACTGATATAACCTCAGTAGTAGCAACAACAATGTCAACTAATTTTGGACCTAGCCGTGCTGTGTTTTGTCCTCATTTGGGTTGTGGTAAAACATTTCGTGATACAGCTGCTATGCGTAAACACCTACATACACACGGGCCTCGTGTTCATATTTGTGCGGAATGCGGCAAAGCATTTGTCGAGTCAAGTAAATTGAAACGTCATCAACTTGTGCATACTGGTGAAAAACCTTATCAATGTGCATTTGATGTAAGTTCACAAAGTTTCTTTTTTGTTTGTAAATTATGGTGGGATAAGTAAGGCAAACACAAGTAAACATTCCCATTATTTCCTTTGGTGAAGGCTTACGGCAAGTTGTCATTTGAACTGGTGACAACTAGTGGTGTTCGTCAGCGAGGGATGCCCACTATCCCCATTTCTATTTAATTTCATCATAGATGGATGTACTAACTCACTTCAGAGACTCAGGTACTGACTTGTTACCATCAGGGAATAATCTCGCTGACTTAGAATATTCAGACGATATAGTCCTTCTAGGCGAGGACGCTGACAAAATAAAGCAGAGTCTTCTGAACACCTTGAGCTGCAATCTACTAATGTTTGCGATGCGATTCGCTCCCGCCGTGAAATACAAGATGATGTTACAGGACTGGACTACATCGACTCCTAGTTTAGAAATAGGGAGTGGAGTGGTAGAGCACGTTGACCGCTTCACTTATTTGGGAATTTGCATCAGCCAGTGCCAACTGGTTGATCTCTGACGAAATCTCAGCTAGGTACGGATACGGAGAGCTAGTTTCGCATATGCCAGTTTACGTCGTCTCTGGTATAAAAGTAATACCCAGCTGGCTGTCGACCGAAGGGCGTGTGTACTGCTCATCAGTCCACTCTGTCCTCCTTTATGGCTGCTGGTGAGCCTGGCCATTGAGAGTGGAAGACATGTGAAGACTAGCTGTCTGTCTTTGATCATAGGTGCCTGTGTTCTATCTCCCATGTGAAGTGGTATAATAAGGTGAGAAATATTTAGGTTAGGCCTCAGTCGAGTGCTAGGTAGGTGGGAGGGGAAATCAATCGACGAGGCTGTGAAACAGTTACATCGACTGAGATGGTTAGGACCTGTGTTACGCATGCCTTCCTAGTCACCGCCTTCCTCGGCGAGCAATGTTAGCGGATATAGGGTCAGTTTGGAAAAAAGCTAACGGCGGTCAAACAAAAACTTGGCACCACTCAATGAAATCTACAGCAGGTAGTCTAAGCCACGTAGGAAGGTGTAGACTTCCTGGCTGGGGTCCTCGGGACGGAAACTATTGGTAATATGGTTCAGAATCGTTCTCAGTTGCTTGAGCAGATGCATCCACTCCTTGTGACCTATGATTTCCATTATTATTATTGTATCCTTTAGTTCCTAGAGGAACATAGGGCTTCAGCTGCGCACCTCCATTGCCTTCTGTTTTCTGACAACTTTTTCACCCCTCTCCAAGTCTGTCCACATGCTTTCATCTCCTCCTCGCATGACCTCCTCCAAGTCACCCTTGGACGACCAACTCGCCGCCTCCCTTTCGGGTTCCACTCGAGGGCTTATCTAGTGATGTCACTTGATGGTTTCCTCAGAGTATGGCCAGCCAATCCATCTCCATTTCTTCCTGCCTATTTGTTTCACAATCGGTTCCTGATTGGTTCGCTCCCAGAGATCTTTGCTGCTGATCTTTTCTGGCCACCTGATCTTGAGTATTGAGCGAAGACAACTGTTAATGAGGGTCTGAAGTTTGTTTGAGATGCTCTTTATGACTCGCCAAGTCTCTGATCCGTATAATAAGTAGCACTGACTTTACATTGGAGTTGAAAATCCGGATGTAAAGTCAGTGCTACTGATTTCCAATGAAACCATATTGTTCTTCGTTATTACTATTCCTTTGTCTCACACATCTGTTTACTGTCTGTATTATGCATTTCTTCTGCTTTCTTCTGTTGCTTTGTGTGCTACAAGTAGATGGAGTGTGACGACTTTGCACATTAGTGCAAAGTTCTATGTCGAAAACAGACAGACATTTCCTTTGGTTACTAGAGGTTTAATATATGTCTTGTTGTTTCGGGATTATGAAGATCCCATGTATATTCAATGGTTTAGCTCAAATGCAGTGTTTCTTAATTCTAAGTGTTCTTATTTTATGTGCACAAATTGTTAATCAGACACACTGTTATCATTTTTTAAAAGGAATGTTAGTGTCACATTTCATATTTCATTTATTAGGAATTACTGGTCTTATCTGTTTATTGTAGAAGTCTATGTATTACAGTGTGTCGTTTATTTTAATCCTCTAAGTTGCAGAATTTGAGAACAACTGTGTCTATTGTTCTTTACACTAACTACAAGTAAAAAAGTATAACACACGTTGTTTTTAAAATATTTGACGTGTTCAACACACAACAAGATACAAGTTTTTTCATCCTATTCTCCCCCTTCAAATTCCATTTGTTGAATATTTCAGGGTTGTGGAAAACGCTTCTCCTTGGATTTCAATCTACGTACACATCTACGCATTCATACTGGAGATCGACCGTATCCTTGTCCCCAACCTGGCTGCAGTAAACGCTTCGCTCAGTCGACAAATCTAAAATCTCACTTAGCTACACATAGTAAAGTTAGAAATGCTCAGTCAGGTTTCACTAATCGACATCATTTAAGTCCTAATGCCAATAGTTCTGTTCTTCTGCGCACTCACTCACAACCTATGCCAATTTCAATGAATGGTTCCGTTTTACACTCTCAAGTGAATTTTCCCACTATAATTCCTATGGGATCAAAGGAAGTCAGTATTCGTAATCCAAATGGTAATAGTAGATTCAAGTCGAATTTGAGTTCTTTATTTCAAGAAGTTCGTCTAGATGGTTTTCGACTGCAGTAAGTATCCTTGTCATTGTTAATTTGATGTATGCGATTTGAAAGCAATATGTATGATTTCATTCTTTCTGATTTTTTGGTTGGTTGTTACATTTTATAAACTCAATGTACCCACAACAACAGGTTCAAAGTGCAGAATGCAAACCCTGGTGTAATAGTGTGAGCAGTATTGAGGTTAGGCTTCAGTCGAGTGTTAGGTAGGTGGGAAGGGAAATCAATCGATGAAGCTGTGAAGCTACATCGACTGAGATGATTAGGACATGTATGCGCATGCATGCCTTAGCCATCACCTTCCTCGACAACAGGCAATGTTAGCTGACATAGGATCAGGTTGGTTGAAAAAGAGCCAATGGTGGTCAAACCGAACACATGGCTTCATCAGTCAATGAAATCCACAACAGTTAGTTTAAGCTGGCCACGTAGGAAGGTGTAGACTTCCTGACTGGTTGGTTGGGGACCTCGGAAACCAATGGCTGGAAACAAACGGTGATATGGCTCAGAATAGTTCTCAATGCATAGCGCAGATGCATCCACTCCTTGTGACTTGTGATTTCCAGTGAAACTATATTGTTCTTCGTTATCACTATTCTTTTTGCCTGATATCTCTGTTTTTTGCCTCTATTTTGCATTTCTTTTTGCCTTCTGTTGCTTTGTGTGCTACAAGGAGGGAGCATAGCGACTCGAACTGCTGCACATTTGTGTAAAGTAGTTCTGTGTTGAAACCAGCCAGCCAGTCTAGTCTACCATTTTAGCTTGTATTATTGGATATTATTATCATGAGCTTTCGTTGATGCAGTTATATCTTATAGTTGAGTGTGTAAATAAATATACACTGGGTTGTTAATTTGCATATAAATACAAAGGGAAACTTGTGAAATGAGTAAAGAATAAGGTTGAGAAAAAACAAACAATATTATTACCTTGAATAAAGCAAAGAACATCAATAGCAGTTTGCGCAGAATAAGGTGTTACCATTGTATATTCCATAGGCTTCTTATCATCTGCGTACAACATGAATAAGTGCACTAAGTTTATGTACAGAACAATGTTAACATGTAAATGGTACATAATGTCAGTTGATAGGAGACTCGAAAGCGTCGGTGGCACAGCGGTTAGGACGCTCGCCGACCATGCACATGGTTTGAGGTTCGATCCCCGGCCGATGCACTCTTTTGTGCGTCGGTGGCACAGTGGTTAGGACTCTCGCCAACCATGCACATGGTCCTAGGTTCGATCCCCTGCCGACGCACGCCTAATATCTATGGTGGGCCTGCAAAATTTGGGCTACCGATATCCATGCTGAAAATTCCATACTTGTACCAAAAGTACAACGTGGAATCAAGCTGTAATCAAAATAAAAGTAAGAAAAATAAATAAACAAAGTGCTCAAAAATTGCCCTTATGCAACTTATACATACACAAAAGGTTCAAGTTTGAACAGGAGAGAGAAATAAATGTTTGGTGGCGTCGGTGGTACAGCGGTTAGAACGCTCGCCGACCATGCACGTGGTCCGGGGTTCGATCCCCGGCCGATGCACTCCTTTACCTCACTAAGCCAAGAATAATGCTGGTAAAGAAGAAAGGTTGGGCATGAGGCTAGCAACACCATCCTGTAAAATAAACACACACACACACACACAATGAACGAATGAATTAAAGCAACGAACTCTCATTGAAACTCAACGCGCGCTAGTAAAAATGATTCCAAGCAATATTGATCCCTCTAGCAACTTATTTCCTTCCTACCTTACTTTTATTTTTACACATAGTTTCCTGTATTTTACCTTTGCTAACCTTGGCTTCTTAACCTTCGACAGCCTTTCGCCTTTGTTGAGATTCCCAGCCTATCCGTGTCGTTTCGAGATGTTAGTGAGCAGTCCTCAAAATGGTTGTTCCCAATGTGACATCTAACACAGATATCCTGAAACCGCGTGCCGCGTTCAAGCTGGCTACCTACAATGTTCGGACGCTGATGCAAATCGGACAACAGGCAGGGTTGGTAAGAACTTTGGAAAGCCTCGCTATCGATGTCTGCTGCATTTCGGAGACCCGCATTCAAGATCTCAGTGAAGTGCTTCGATTATCCTCTCCATCTGGAAGTTCTAGTAGTATGTACCACCTGCGCTTATCCGGGGACCCTGTGGCGTCGGCATCCGGCGTAGCTGGTGTCGGTGTCGCACTGAGCGCTAGGGCCGAGGCTGCACTGCTCGACTGGATTCCCATTAACAGTCGTTTATGTGCTGTGAGGCTGGAAGGTTATACGAAAGAAAGGAGTAGTAGGCCAGATAGGCGGTGTCTATTTGTTGTCTCTGCCTATGCACCGACGGATTGCAGCCCGGATGCAATGAAGGATGAGTTCTACCACCAATTTAGCGATCTTTTGAAACAGGCGGGTCGGAGGGATATCGTAATGCTGGCTGGGGACTTGAATGCACAGGTCGGGCGTCTAAGCTCAGAGGAGAATCGTCTAGGTGGTCAGTGGGGACTACATGGTCGCAGGTCAGATAATGGGGACCGTCTTCTGCAGCTTTGCGCGGATCACAACCTATTTCTAGCCAGCACCAACTTCCGGCACAGCCATCGCCGTAGCGCTACCTGGCGTCCTCCCTCTGCGAAGCAAGCTTGGACTCAGATTGATCATATTTCTGTCAGTTTCCGGTGGCGAGGATGCATACAAGACTGTCGCTCCTTCTTGAGCACATGCCTGGACTCCGATCATGCGTTAGTGTGTGCCAAGTTCGTCTTGCGATTTGGTGGGGTTCGTAAAAGCCGTCGTCTAAGCGTTGATGTGAGCAAACTAGTAGCACCTGCTACTTCTTTGAAATATCAGAATGAGTTAAAAACAATGCTTGCCAGCAACCCCCCAAGTAGTATAGATGAACATTGGCTTCATGTGCAAGGTGCCATGCAAAAGGCGAGTGTAGCCGCTTGCGGCTTGAAAGAATGCTTTGCTAACAACCACTGGGTTTCTGCGAGTTCCTTGAAACTCCTGGATGAATGCCAGTCCATTCCGGCTGGCAGCGAATACAACAATCAGCGAAAGGCGCTCACGCGCAAGATTAGACAGTGTTTACGTAAGGACCGTGAAGCCTGGTGGTCAGAACGTGCGTGTGAGATGGAGTCAGCTGCTGCATCTGGCAACAGTCGGAAGCTGTTCCAACTCATACGAGCCACCGGCAGGAAGAAACAAGGTGTCAGCGAGACGGTCTGTGAGGCAGATGGCACTCCAATTACCAGCCTGAAAAGACGCCTGGAACGCTGGGCAGAGCACTTTGGGAAGCAGTTCAGCTGGCCACCAGCTTCAGTGTCTGCTATCATTAGCCGGTGAAGTTAAACTTTCGACACCACTAACTTCCAATCAGCGAATTATCCAATGAGATTCACGAAGGATGTCGAATTATCCAATGAGGTTCACGAACGCAGTTCAATGTTGTATAGCGCTTGATTCATTTCTAATGCGTGACCTTACAAGGCTATTGTTGCGATTCGAGGAGGTTAGTGTTTTCCAGTATTTCCTGGATTTGAGTTACTGCGGAAAGAGCGAATTTGTCTATGTGGTGGTATCATGACTTTAAAAGGCTATACCAAATCAACTGATGGGTTTGTTCATCGTTGTGCTATATGTTTGAAGCCTACTAACACTAGAGAGGGTAAGCTGGTAATTTTAATATTTCGTAGGAACTTTTTTCGCTAGGTCGCTTCTCTCCCTAACCCAGACTTTGTATATCTGCATCTAATGGGTGTTGAAACAGGGTGTGAGAGCAGCAGGGTAATAGGTTTGTATGACACCTCCCTCCGAAAGGGATTCGTCGAAAGGATAGCAGATAGAAAAGCAACTACTCTCATATCTATTATTACCAGACTTGTCAAGCGGGGGTCAATTATACACACGGACAAGTGGAAAGGCTACAATTCGCTGTCATCTCTGGGATATATTCATCATAGAGTCAACCATTCAAGTGATTTTGTGGACCCCATTACGAGGACACATACAGATTCTATTGAAGGATTTTGGGGCAGGTTGAAAAATAGGATAAGAGCTATAAATGGATCTCATTTATAGTCATTTGGATGAATATATGTACAGGATATGGTGTAACTTCTCCATTGACAGTCCCATGCTAAACTGGAAGGTGTTTCTCTCACATGTTCGAGAAAGATATCCCATGTAACTTTTTTATTCTCTATTTTATGCTTTTTTTTCTATAAATATACATTTCCATCCACCATATATGCCTCTTTGGTCCATTCAAGGTCGTTTGCTGATTGGTTGTTAGTGGTGCCTAAAGTTTAACTTTGCCCATTAGCCCGAGTGCTCCTTGGTCGGTTAGTACCGACCCACCCACCGAAGCGGAGGGCCGTAAGGAACTCCAAGTTCTGAAATGCCATAAGGCGCCCGGCCCAGACAAATTATCCCCGGCTCTTTTTAAAGATGGTGGCGAGACTCTAACTGGGTTGTTCAAGAAGGTGTGGGAGACAGAGAGCGTACCATCAATGTGGAATGAAGCCATTATCGTCCCCATCTTTAAAAAGGGTCGACGTAATTCGTGTGACAACCATAGGGGTATCAGTCTGTTACCAGTCGCGTCTAAAATATTGGCTTCTGTCTTGCTTCTCAGACTGTGCAAAATACGTGAAGGATTGATTCGCGAAGAGCAGGCTGGGTTTCGTTCAGGTCGTGGATGTATTGATCATGTGTTTACCCTTCGTCAGTTGTTGGAACACCGCCACACGTATTGCAGGCCAACGATCGTTGTGTTTCTTGATATTAGGGCTGCCTTCGATTCGTTGGACAGAACTGTGCTCTGGAACTGTCTGTTAGAGAGAGGTGTACCTGAGAAATTTGTTAACATCTTGAAAACCTTATACAGCAACACCTCAGGTAGATTGAGGGCATACAACCAACTATCACCACCGTTCCCAACCAACAGTGGGGTTAGACAGGGTTGCCCAATCTCTCCATTTCTCTTTAACTTTGCCATCGATGACATTCTGGAGTCAGCTCTGAAGGATGTGCGTGAAGGTGGTGTAGATCTGCTACCTGGAGATAGACTTTTCGACCTCGGGTATGCAGACGATATCGTCTCACTGTGCGATAGCATGCAGGCTGCCCAAATCGCACTTAATCAGTTGGCGATCAGTGTCTGTAAGTATAGTATGTGCTTTGCGCCGTCTAAGTGCAAAGTACTGTTAGAAGATTGGCAGGAGTCTGTGCCTGCACTCACTCTTGCGGGTGAACCGCTTGAAGTTGTTGATAAGTTTGTGTACCTGGGTAGTTGTGTGAGTGCTGGCGGAGGGGTGACGGATGAGATTTCCAACCGTTTAATGAAGGCTAGGGTGGCATACATCAACTTGAGCCACCTCTGGCGCCGTCGCGACGTTAGCCTGGCTGTCAGAGGTCGGGTATACAATGCTTCGGTGCGGGCTGCGCTGCTCTACGCCTGTGAAACCTGGCCTCTCCGAGTAGGCTGAGAATGTTCGGCGACTCTGCGTGTTCGATCACCGCTGTCTCTGCAGGATTGCTTGCGTTCGATGGCATCATCGCTTGAGTAATTCCGAGGTTCGGCGGCGTGTGTTTGAACACAGTGGAGATCACCATTCGTTGAATGTCGTCATCTGGAAACACCGGCTCCGGTGGCTTGGACATGTACTGCGAATGTCACCCCAGAGGCTTCCGTACAGGTCTTTGTTCGCTAGCCAGCCCTGGGACGAGATGGAAAAGGCGGAGCGGTGGTCAGTCCATGACGTGACGTCGTGGGATGAAGGGTGTTTGTGCTAGATTAGCATTGGTTGGTGAGTCACGACTCCGTGGTTGGGGTCCGCGAGATAACTCAAATCGATGGCTCGAAACGTTACCGAATATGGCTAAGAATCGTAATCAATGATGAACGTGTTGCAATTTCCTTCTTTCTTCCCTTCCTGATGATAGTTAACGAACACTGTTTGAACTTGTTAAGCATGAGTGTTTTCCTTCCAGATGAAGTTTTTTTTCCGTTCTCTACTTATATATATATCTTTCCCTTCCTTCCTTTTCTTTTCTTTTTGATCTATGTTGTTTTATTATTATTGTGTGGTGCATCTTTCTTGGTGCCATATTGTACCAAGTTTTTTTTATGTGTTTAAATAAATAAATAAAATAAACACTGCTAAAGAAACTTCAAGCCCCTAGCTTGAAGTCCTATGTTCCACTGGGAAACGTGAAGGAACAAAAAACATCCTTGTGAGTTAGTTTCTTCTTTGAGAGCTCTCTGAGTACATTTGCGATGCGCTTTTCAGCTGAATCTGTCTTATTTTGCGATTTTCCACCTCAAACCTCAATGAGTCATTTAAAATAGATTCCGTCTTTGCAATATTGTCTTCTTTGTTGTCCATCAACACCATTCCCGATCCCTTGTCGAGGTCGCAATATCACGATTCTATCATTAATTTGTGAGATCTTCCAGTGCTCTTTGGCGTTCTTCAGAAAGGAGTTTGGAATATGACTTTGATGAAGTGAGGTATTGTTTTCCAATGCTGACAAGCTTCAATTTCAGCAAGCTTCTTCTTCGCCTCATCCTTTAGACTAAGGCCATTCAGTTGTAAGAATAAATTCAGTTGATGAAGCGAAGAAGAGCTGGTGTGCACATGGACTGAACTGAACTACGTCAACTCCTAGCTTAGTGATAGGGAGTGAAGTGATAGAACATGTTGACCACTTCACCTATTTGGGAAGTTGTATCAGCACCAACGGACTGATTGGCGACGAAATCTCACCACGGATCCAAAAAACTCGAGCTGCTTTCGCTGACTTACACCATCTCTGGCGTAGGCATGACATCCGGCTATCAACCAAGGGACGTGTGTACTGCTCATCAGTTCGCTCCGTCCTTCTCTATGGCTCTGAAACATGGCCAATACGCGTTGAAGACATGAAAAGGTTGACTGCTTTCGATCATAGATGTCTGCGATCTCTTTCTCGCGTTGTGTGGTATAATAAGGTAAGTAATGTAGACGTTAGGCGTAGAGTGTTGGGCAAAGAGGGAAAATCAATCGACGAGACTATAAAGTTACATAGATTGAGATGACTAGGTCAGGTGCTGCGCATGCCTAACCACCGCCTCCCCCGACGGGCAATACTAGCTGATATAGGTGCAGGTTGGAAAAGAGTAAGTTGTGGCCAAACAAAAACATGGCCTCATCAATCCATGGAATCCTTGACAGTTAAACTGAGTCAGGTAGTGAGATGGAGACTTCCGGGTTTGGGCCCTCGGGAGTCTAGGAATCAATGGCTGAAGACAATAGGTGACATGGCTCAAAATCGTTGTCAATGGCCAGCGCAGATGTATTCAGTCTCTGTAATCTTTCATATTTCTTTCTACCATTACCCATTCTGTTTCGCTCTTATACCTGTCAAACTCTATTGATTCTCTTCACTCATCTTTTTGTCTACCTTTGTTTGCTATTTGGAAGGTGGCAACTCGAAGTTCTGCACTTCGGTGCCAAGTTCCATGTTGAATCCAGACAGAGACAGACATGTAAACTGGTTGACGTTGCAAAGCAATACCTCGCTTCATCAACACTATATCCCATTGTTTTTCAATCATTTATTTTTTTTCTTACCTTGAACCTTGTGTGTGTGTGTGTGTATAAAATGCATAAGGGCAATTTCTGAGCATTTTGTTAAGCTTTCGAGTCTCCTGTCAACTGACATTATGTAACATTTGCAAGTTAACATGTTAACATTGTTCTGTGCATAAACTTAATTCATTTACTCATGTTGTGTACGCAGATGTTAAAAAGCCCATGGAATACCTCTATTCTGCACGAACCGTTGTGTTTGCTTTACTAAATTTAATAAAGAAGGGATAATTGAATGAAATATTACTAACTGTGAAAAACCTGATAGGTAATACAAATGATGAACTTCGTGGGAAGATTGATGCAACTGTTGTTACTGATCTTCACGCCTGTCTCTTAAGTTACTCAGATTCGCTGTCAAAAGCCAATAAGGCTTCAACCATGAAACCTGCATACATAGTTGAGACTGTTATATAGATATACTGGCTAATAAGCAAAGGTCGCTGCACTTGTTTAATGAATATGTGATTAGATCGCTTAAAGCTTAAGATACGCTTGGAAGTTGATCCCTTATTTTGTTAATTATAGAGTTTTGAGGACACTCATTTTAGCCGTTTTTATTTAGTTTTACTAACAATGCACTGATAAGGATGTGCGAGCTACCTAGATTGGTGGCCACATTACAAACCTGACTGATAGAATTCAGTCTGCACCAGAGGAAGGACTAGACACATCACATTAGTTGCTAGTATCCAATCAAAGTATCCACTACAGTCCTACAGGAGGTCAATCGTATGGTAACGTCTCTGACTGCATTGGGTGGCTCGGGTTCAAATCTCAGAGGGGATATGAGTCCCTTGAAGGTTGTAGATACGCCTTACTGACTGACTGGTGAGTGCCAACTAGCACGAAACTTAGGTGAAGCAAGGCTTCCTGTGGCCAATTGCCTCCAACCATCTAATATCATCAAGGATGTGTTCGTCTAACTCGAACTTCTTTCTGTTTCAAAAGCGGCTAACTGAGATTTATCGTCCATAGATGATGCCTCTAGTTCCTTTAGACTGACTATGGTGCTTAAGACTGATTTCTAGATGGCGAAGATGGATGATGCTCGGTAAGGCTGTCCACATCATAGAAGTTATTATCATTATTATTAATTATTATTTTAACAATATAATTATTGTGTACGATTTACAAATTTGTTTATACCCTTTTCTTTTCTCTCACTCATTCACTCACACATACATCCAGTAACTCGTCACCACTGAACAGCGTCTCTATGCCTGTATCATCGTGCTCAGATCAATGTGAACCGACAGGTATAAGTCCTATGTCACCATTAGATTTAACATCTTCAACTGAATCGAATGGTTCCTCATTCTCTTCGCAAAATACTGCTGTAGTGAATACTATGTCATCATCAATGTCAGTTGTGTCAGCATCACAAATGCTGACTACACTAGACGGTAATCTAGAAGATTTCGATAATTCTACTGGCGGCAACATGCCGTTGTTTGACAACGCTTCTATGGAATCGTCTAGAAATGTTGACCATCAAATTGATATTGATATTAATAAAACTATGAAATGCTGTGAAGAATTTTCAAGTGATACACAAATCGATTATGATAGAGATAACTTTCAGATACCGCTTTGCATAAAACCAGAATCAGACAGTGTCAATACATCACCGATTATGCAAAAGTGTGTAACACCAAAGCGAGCAAGGAAATCCCTAAGTTTGCCTAAACGATCTGAATCCCCGGGCTGTGAAGACTTCTTTAAGACTGAAGAAGAAAATGTGACGTATTACAACAAGGATATCGACCATCGACCTGAGATGATAAATCGATTGTCCAATGGAAATGGTAGTAGTGGTAATCATCGGTTATCTAATAACAATAAACAACCTGTAGCTAAACCATCAATACATCATCAGCATGTATCAAAATCACCCAATAATAAATATCTGTGTAAAAAATCAGTTTTGCCACAGTCATCGGCATCATCAGTGATGACGACAACAACAGCAGCAGCAGCTGGAGGAGGAGTATGCGTCGTAACACCCTATGCTACTCGATCGAAATCTCGTGAATCGTTGAAAGCCTCATCTGGCTGTCATCGTGGTGATGGTGGTCGTCGTCGTGGTGGTGGAAAAAGTTTCAAATCATACAGAATTAAACATCGTTCCCATCTATAAGTTTAACATCTTTATAAATGTGTGTGTGTATATTGTGTTTGGTTCTCTACCTCTTTTGTTCTTTCTTTCGCTCGCTCTCTCATCCTCTCTCTTCGTTTGTCTTATACGCATAATGTTGTACACTTGAGGTTTATCTGTTGTTGTTGTTATCGTCTAGTCAGTCATTATTGCTCAGTGCGCATGCACTCAAAATTTAGTGCTAGCAGTAGCAGCTGGTGGTGGTGGTGGTGGTCATGTTCGTTTCGATTTTGTTTGTTCTATTGTTGTGTGTAAGTGTGTGTGTGTGTTTGTTTAAAAATAACTTCTTAACAGACCCGAGTCTAATTCAATTTCCATGACATTGAAGGTTCTATCTACACTGTCTGTCTGTTAACCTGTCATTCCTGGAGAGTTGATCTGAAAACCGTGTTGAATCACATTTGTTGTACATTTTTTTTCTCTCGTTATTGTTTCATTTCTTCTATATATAAAATCATGTATACTGTTCGTTGTTACTATTATTATTATTATCTTATATTACGGTGTATTAAAGTTTAACTGTGTAGTGCTGATTTTCTCTCATGTGTTTATTATCGTTTTGTTGAGCATTTTGTACTTTCATATACTTATCACCCCTGTGTGTCTGTGTGTGTAGGTGCGTGTTTGTGAATTAGGGATGGTTTGTTGGATTGAATTGAATTATAAACTTGTAAACACAATTAAAAATTTCAAAATTTATCATCCACTTCCTCTGTAAGGCAAGCATACACATTCTTATTTATTAATAAATTTTTCCTTCTACACTTATTGTGAATATTAAATCTTTGTCCTCACTAACTAACTAACTAACTGTTGTTTGCATTTATTACAACTTTGATATTGTGTCATCCCCTAGTGTGCAATAATTTCCCTAAATCGAAGATATATTGGAGAGTGAGTAAGCAAAGTATAAAGATAGTGGGTGTGTACGCTCATCACAACAGACACGCACACACACACACGCATACAAACACAGGCATACATACGTACATTTGTTCTTCATTGTGTACAATTCTACAAATTTTAAGTTTTGTTTTCCTATCTGTTTTCATTATAAACTGTGCAATACAAAGAAACATGACATGAAACTAATTCATAGTTAATAATCAGTATGGATGCACACACTGAGAGAAAGAGAAGAGAGGAGGGAAAATCATTCTTCAAATGTTGATGTTTTTTTTAAATTTTTGTTTCTGCGCTATTCTGGTCTTTGGGGGATGTGTATGTCTATATGTGTGTGTGTGTGTTGGTTTGCATTTGTGTTCATGCTTCACTGATATGAGTCTATAATACCTGGGAGTGTATTTATTCTCTCGCCGTTTTCCACTTTGTGTATTATCCTCCTATACGATACTATACTACTGGTATTATTATTATTATTGCTACTACTACTAATAGTAATGTTATTATTAATTAATTAATTACGAATATCCTGGGTAAAGGTTGTTTCAAGTATATTCATATTATTCACTACTACTAGTCCTATCATCAATAATAACATATACATATACAGGTGCGCATAATCAAGTTTGCTTATTGTATATCGCTGGTGTTTATTCTAGTCCTCCTACGTGTGAAATTCACCATACTGAAGATAAACATAGTAATAATGATACTCCAGTTAGAAATCGTACTAGTAGTTATGTTATATCCTGTTTGTGTGTGTTAACGTGTTGGGAACAGTATTATATACTTTTAATAGGAAGGAAGTATGCCAAAAAAGAAAATTATGTACACATCTCTTATTATTTCGCTCTTTGCCATTCATTACCATTAAATAACATCACTGCTCGTGTCTGCGTCAGCGTGTTATTTTCGGTGTCCTTGTTTATTATATTATATGCTCTCCGTGCGTTTATTGTTGAACAACACCCCTGGATATGTAGTTTTGTTTGTTCTGTGTGCGGATTCATCACCACACACACACACACACAAGCGTATCTAACAATGCATTTAACACTTTTATTATTATTTTTTATTCTACAGCTTTCGGTGTTCTCTTCCCTGCCTCCTTCCTTGTTTGTCTGTTTTTCCCCTTTCATGTCTGTCTCTTACACCATCTTTTATGTTATATCTCAATGCCTGCTTAACCCCATAGGGAGGTGTGTTATGCATTGTGAAAGGCATTTGATGAAGAAGAGACGATAGATAAGAAGATTATTTGTGATGTGTGTCTATATGTGATAAGGTTTCTACTTTACATTCTGCTTCTTCTTCTTCTTCTGCGTCTCCGCCTCTTTACTGAACTGTCGTGTGTGTGTGTGTGCTCCAGTGTCAATAAGTATTCATGATTTATATATATGACTCTCTTTCTTCCTTTCTCATTTTACCCTTCTATCTCTCTGTCTGTCTGTCTGTCTATCATTCTGTTGTCTTTGCTCCTCCTTTTTCTATGCTTGGTCTATTGGTGGTTATCACGTTGAGTACATTGTGTTTAGGTCTTGTTTACTTATTTTTACTTGCTTGTTATTTATTCTTTCAAAACATTTACAACGTTTATATCCAAAGTTCACTTGTCTATCTATCCATCGATCAGTCAGTCGATCAATCGATCAGTCAAATCAGACTATATTCGTTAACTCTTATTAAAAAATAAATAATGTAATTATATCATGAGATAGGGAGATTAACCCAGTCTCTTATATATCAGAAAATTAAAGAAAGAAACAAAGAAGAAGAAGAAAAAAGAGAAAAACCAACAGTTATATGCTTGTGTTTGTTTGATTGGTTGGTTAATTGGTTGATTCTTTACTTGTTTATATTACTATTATTATTATTATTATTATCGACCAGTTTATTCACATTTAATGAAAAAATATGAGAATATATTTAATTATGCTTCATAGTTTTCATTGCACTTTAGACTGCATGAAGGCCGTATATATACGTGTATATATATATATATATATTCTAAAGTGCATTTCTTCTCCGTCCTATCCTATGCACTCAGATGATTTGAAGCTACAAAGACAGATGGTTAGGACATGTGTTACGTATGCCAAGCCATCGCCTCCCTCGACGAGCAATGTTAGCGGATATAGGGTCAGGCTGGAAAAAAGCTAGCGGCGGTCAAACAAAAACTTGGCATCAGTCAATGAAATCCACAACAGTTGGTCTAAGCCATGTAGGAAGGTGTAGACTTCCAGGCTGGGGTCCTCGGGACGGTAAAAATCTATGGTTGGAAACAATTGGTGGCATGGCTCAAAATCGTTCTCAGTGGCTATCGCAGATGCATCCACTCCCTGTGACTTATGATCTCCAATGAAACTGTTTTGTTCTTCGTTATTACTCCTCCTTTGTCTCACACCTCTGCTCACTGTTTCTATTATGCTTTTCTTGTACTTTCTTCTCTTGCTTCGCATGCTACACGGATTGTGGCGACTTGAACTTCCGCACATTTGTGCAAAGTTCTATGTCGAAAACAGACAGACAGACTCACCAACAGGGTTAGAACCCAAGATCTTCTGGTTACAAGGCTAGCGAACTCGTAGACCATTCATCAGCCACTGGGGCTCGATGTATCCAATGGGCAGTCAGTCCATGAATTCTAACTTCTGCTGATTCACGGTATAGCGCAACCGCTAGCCAATGACTTCAGTGGCGAGTATTTGTCCTCACACCTGACCTGCTGCTGCTGCACCCCTACTGGTCACGACATTTATTTTATAACATATCTTCATGTCTATAGAATTCCGTGTAAAGTTGAATTATTGAGGTATTTTACAGCCTTTTAGGTAGGTAGGTAGGTAGGTTGCAGGAAAGCATTTGATCTGGAACAGGATTGATTCGGATCAAATAGCCTGTCAAATGTAGACTAATGTGTGTCAGATATATTGATACTTTGGAATTTACACAACTCAAGGGTGAAATTTCACCCCAGTTTTTTTTGCAAACTGTTTGATACTGTAAATGACAGTCAGAGAAGGCAAGCATAGATGCATAACTCTGTGTATACATGTAACAGCAGAAGACAAGGGCCAGGCAACAGATCGTTTTTTAAGGAAATCACCACGTATTTATATATTTTTCATGTACATTATTATAGCTTATTCAAGCAGACAAACACAGTCTTCTGATTGGTTGTTTCTTGCTCAAAGTTATCCTGCACTGCTTATGACCGGTTTCTCATAAAGTTAAGCCAAATATCTGCGAATCGTATTTGCCCACGTTAAGTCTGTTGTGATTGGTTGTTGAATCAGTCTTGTTCATATTTTCTCACGGCTAATATTAGCGACATAGACATTGACGTAAATCAATGTCTACCAATTAGCTAGCAGCCTGCTCTCACCACATATATACCACTGATTGATACCAAGCATCACTGAAATCATAACACGATATTTTATTTAAGTCAATCCATAAGTGCAACGATCGATTGTTTAGAACTGAAAAGTACGGGATATAAGGCTAAGTGTAATTTATCATTGACAGTTTTTTTAATTTAAGAATGCTACCCTACCCCACCTCTCTTCAATTTTATGGGTATTATTGTTTATCGAAGAGTATTCAGTTGGTTATAGAGATAATGAATTTCTATATTTATTTTATAAGTTGAGGTTAAGTTAAGGATGTTATGAATCATCACGTGCTAAGGAAATTTAGAGTTGTCATCTGAAGTGATGACAACTAGTGGTGTCTGTCAGCGAGGGATGCCTACTGTCACCATTCCTATTGAATTTCATCATAGATGCACTGATGGAGTTAACCCTAACTGACTTTAGCTGCTTGAAAATTGACTGGTTACCAATAGGGAATAATCGCGTTGACTTAGAATATGCGGATGATATTAGTCGCCCTATTAGGTAAGGGGAAGACGCTTACAAAGCACAGCAGAGTCTTCTAAACACGTAGAGGAGCAGTCAGTACTCTTCGAACGTTTGGCATGAGATTCGTGCGCTCCTGTTGTGAAATGTAAGATGATGAGGCTACATGACTGGAATACATCGACTCACTCCTAGCTTAAAGATAGACAGGAGTGAAGTGGTTTTTGGAGAATGTTAACCACTTCACTTTTATGGGGAGTTGCATCAGCCAGCTCCAGTGGGTTGATCGCTGACGAAACCTGAGTGTGGTTACAGAAGACTCGTTTGGTATTTGCAATTTTACGCCGTCTCTCGCTTAGTAGATGTGATATCTGACTGGCTGTCGAAGAAAGGACATGTATGTCTGATGCTTAGCAGCAGTTCTCTCCGTCCTTCTTCTAGGGGTGTGAGCGAGAGATGGCCATTTAAAGTAGAGGACATGAAAAGGCTAGTTGGCTGTCTTTGGTTATAGGTACCTGTGTCGTACCTCCCCTGTCAGGTGCTAGGCGTAATAGGGTGAGTAATATTGAGGTTAGGCATCAGTCGAGTGGTAGGTAAGGAGGGAGGGAAAACCAATCAACGAGGTTGTGAAGCAGCTGCATCGATTGTGTTACATGGTTAGGCCATGTGTTACGCGTGCACCCTTAGCCATCGCCTTCCTCGGCGGACAATCCTAGCTGACTGACGTAGGATCAGGCTGGAAAAGAGCTGCTAGTGTTGGTGAAGCCAGAACACGTCATCAGTCAGTGAAGTTAGTTTAACCCAGCCAGCCATGCAAGGAGATATAGGTTTCCTGGGTCCTCGGGATCGTAAGAACCAATGAAAACAATTGGTGTTATGGCTCGAAATACTCGTTGTCAATAGCTGGCGCAGATGCATTCACTCTTGGTGATTTGTCAAATCCATCCAGTATGACTATGAGTATATCTGGCGGCCTTTTCGAATTTTTGGGCCAGCTATTATAATATCTACATATTGCATCCAATCTACCGTTTACTCACATTTATTTATCACCTAAATATGAATTCATTTGCTCTTGTAAATTGATTATTCATTTACGACAAATGACTTTCAGATTCCCAAGAAATCAAGGAGGAAGCATCGTTGTGATTGTCAGAGAGCTTTCAAATGTATACCATTAAACTTAACTACTGTCCCTGTCATAATGAACACGAACTGCCGCTCTCTGCCTAACAAGATAATGCACCCACAACCTCTGATGTCCACTGAAATTTATCATAATACTGCCATAATCACATTACAAGAAACGTGGTTACATGAATTGTATGATGACAAACTTATCTCACTAAAGGACTTCGCATTATTTAGACAAGACCGTCACTGTTGTAACAAGGAAAATGGTGGTGGCGTTGTAACCTTTATTCACTTCAAATGGTCTATTTCAAATAATATTTACTTCTCATTCTCAAATAACTTCATAGACTGTATTACTGTCAAATGTCGTCCCAAACATTTCCCCAAATATAAACATACCTTTCTTACAAACATGTACATTTCCCCTAGTTGCTCACCACATGATCTATCTAATTTTGCTGACGAATTCACCATGTTTGCCGCTGCCAACTTCGACAACTCTATCTGTTATAAGTGGGGATTTCAACTCCTCAGATTACTCCTTCCTTAAAGTAATACAGTAGTTGTAAGTAATCACATGAAGCTGGTGTCCTCCAAGGTGCTGTACTCTCCCCACTTCTCTTTTCTTTCTTTCTTTCTTTCTACATGACCTACCATCTTCAAATGACATTAATTTCCTCAAATATGCTGACGACATGACTGTATCTTTGCCTGTCAAATGTCAAAGTTACTGCTCTAAACTAAGTGGCTTTTAATCAGAAATCAGCCAATGGTCCAAAGAAAACGGTCCTACCTTAAACCCCTCCAAATGTCAAACAGTCACTTTCTCCTTTAGGCACAAATCTGACCTAAACAAACTGGTTACAACTCACGAGGTGTGCAACATAGATGGATGGAACTGAAATAGAAACCAAGTCGGAAATTAAACACCTAGGTGTCATTCTATATGATGATCTTTCCTGGTCGTCTCATATCTTGACGATTTCTAAGAAAATATTCCGTCTTACCTTCTACATCAAGAAGTTAAGACATTCTGGTATAACCCAACCCTTACTCCTACAATTCATTAACCCTCGCATTCTCCCTAGTATTCTCTATTGTTTCCTCTTAGTTTTTCCAGGGCTGGTTACTGAAGAATGACTATATCTTATTACGCAGGATGTTAGAGGTTGTCAGCAGGGTAAGCTACGTGCCACGTAACCAGCTTGTTAATATTCTGGTTGACAGACACATGGACTCATGTGAGAAATGGGCTAAATCCATTTTATCTAACTCACAATACCCTCTTCATTCACTCCCCCCCCACCCTTGTATCTCATCAGGCAGGCAAAACCAGAAGCCTATATAGAAAAGTATATGCCCGCACTAGTAAGTACAAAAACTCATCCATACCCTACTTAGCTCGTGTTCTGTACGATAAAGAAGGCATTAGGCGTGATACCTATAACTTATTAAATAGTCAGTAGAACAACTGAATGTTCATACGCTATTTGGTCCGATTGGATACTGGATCCCATGTACCCTAAGGTAACTGCTTTTAGTTTAACCGCTATCCAAACAACCTTCCTGACATGGTAGGACCTGCAGGGACAGAGTCCCAGTCAGTTTAGCATGTTGGGTCATTACGGTATTCAAGCCCGACCACTTCGACAAGGTAGCAGTTATCCACCGGGGACACGAATGAAGATGTCAACTCAGGCGGGAATCGGAAAGGCAAGACAAGATGCGCTTTCAACAACCTGGAACCAATTTTTTTTATTTATTTTTTTATTTTTTGATTACAGCTTGATTCCACACTGTATTTTTGGTACTGGTATGGAATTTTCAGCATCGATATCGGAAGCCCAAATTGTGCAGGCCGACCATAGATATCAGGTGTGCGTCGGCAGGCGATCGAACCTCAGACCATGTGCATGGTCGGCGAGAGTCCTAACCACTGTGCATTCTGTCGCCACATAAAGAACAAGACCCAAATTCTATTCAACACCAATGTGAAGTCAGTTCTATACGGGTCAGAAACTTGCATTGCGAGTCAGAAAAAAAAGGGATTTCCAGCAATTGATCACAGACTTTTATCAGCAGCTTCCCTCTTCACTCCATACTGAACATCAAATGTCCGTAAAGAATTAGCAACAAGAAACTCTGTAGTGGAACAAACCAACCTAGAGCCGATCGCTCAGCAAATAAATATATAGGAGAAAATGGACCTGAGGAAACCGTCGTTGGACATCATACTCAATGCAGGCCATCGATCGAGTGGAATCCAGATGATGAATAGGTAGTCCGAGAGTGACATCAAGGAGAAGGTGTATTGAGGATGGGGAGATGACAGATTACAGACAATCGTGGAGCCAGATGAAGAGGACAGCAGAAAATAGAAGAAAGTGGAGATGTGTTGTTGAATCTGTATGTTTCACTCGGAACTCTCAAGGAAATAATAATAATAAGTTATCGGAAGTGTCGAGTGATCTTTCATTGTTTACTATAATTCCCCAGCTTAGCATATTTCATCAGTGCTTTTTTAAGCGATTCATATGACTATTTTAAAGTGTGACTAATTAAATCACTATAAACCGAACAATAAAAAATCAATTTGCTGTTCATATTTCTTGACATGAAGGCGAAATTCGATTCTGTCGACCGAGAGGTACTCTGGCGATGCTTGGCTGTAAAGGGAATGCCGAGAAAATACATCTCACTGATGAAGGCATTCTACTCGAACTCATGCAGCCAGGTGAGGGCTTACGGCGAGTTGTCATCTGAACTGGTGACAACTAGTGGTGTTCGTCAGCGAGGGATGCTCACTATCCCCATTTCTATTTAATTTCATCATAGATGGATGTACTAATGGACTTAACCCTAACTCACTTCAGAGACTCAGGGATTAACTTGTTACCAGGGATGTAAGAATAAAACTTGTGCACTGTGGTAGAGTATTATTCCATTATGGGTAAAGTGTTTAACAAACCGAGCAGTAGCACTAAGTAGCACAAAAAAAGACCTAAATGATGAACTAAAGCAGATAGAAGAGGCTTTGGTGTTAAATAACTATCCTTTAAAATTCATTAGGAAGATCGAAAAAGTCCAAACGAAAAATAAAGATAATTGTGAAGCTAATAATAATAACATATATAAGGGAGAATATAAGTCATCTACAGTTATACCACATAAAGAGGGGATATCTGAGGCCCTACGTAGGATTCTAAATAAAGCAGGAATTAGGGTGGCATTTAAGCCTACAAGCTCACTCAGGGACAAACTCTGTAGGTTAAAAGACTCTGTTGACCCAATTCGACAAAATAATATAAATTACAAAATACCCTGCAATGACTGTGAGCGAGGTCAACTACATAGCTCAAACTACTAGGTCAGGGGTAGTCAGATTGTCGGAACATAAGAATTTAGCTAAGGTAAGAATGGTTGATCCCACCGGTGAAGATAAGTAATTTAGAAAAAAGCTCAGCAATTGCAATGCATGCATTAACACACAACCACACAATAAGGTGGGAGACGGCTAAAATTCTAAAAAGTAATACAGATAGGTGGAGAGAGAGGTTGATTACTGAATCCTTGTTCATCGAGTCTACACCAAACACATGCAATAGGAATGAGTCATCACTCATACCTGAAATATGGAAAATACTACTGCCAATCAGATCAAGTGAAAAAATAATGGAACTATATAAATGAAGTTGGGAAGTCGTGTGGGTACCTTGATATGATTATTAGCAATAAATTGTGCTCGAAAAGGGGTCATCAGTTAACATGACTGTATAACACTGTGAGACTTTATCAAAACAAAAATTTACCCATAATGCAATTGTTACCAGGGAATAATCTTGTTGACTTAGAATATTCAGACGATATAGTCCTTCTAGGCGAGGACGCTGACAAAATAAAGCAGAGTCTTCTGAACACCTTGAGCTGCAATCTACTAATGTTTGCGATGCGATTCGCTCCCGCCAAATGCAAGATGATGTTACAGGACTGGACCACACTGACTTCTAGTTTAGAAAAAGGGAGTGAAGTGGTAGAGCACGTTGACCGCTTCACTTATTTGGGAATTTGCATCAGCCAGTGCCAACTGGTTGATCTCTGACGAAATCTCAGCTAGGTACGGATACAGAGGGCTAGTTTCGCACACGCCAGTTTACGCCGGCTCAGTAGACTTGATATCCGGCCGGCTATTGACCAAACGGCGTGTGTACTACTCATCAGTCCACTCCTTCCTCCTTTATGACCAGCTGTGAGACCTGGCCATTGAGAGTAGAAGAGAGGAAAAGTTTAGGTGTCTTTGATCATAGATGCCTGTGTTCTTATCTCCCGTGTGAAGTGGTATAATAAGGTGAGAAATATTGAGGTTAGGCCTCAGTCGAGTGCTAGGTAGGTGGGAAGGGAAATCAATCGATGAGGTTGTGAAGCTACACCGACTGGGATGGTTATGACATGTGTTACGCATGCCTTCCTAGTCATCGCCTTCCTCGACAACAGGCAATGTTAGCTGACATAGGATTGGTCAGGCTGGAAAAGAGCTAGCTAGTGGCGGTCAAAATAAAACATGGCACCAGTTAATGAAATCCACAACAGTTAGTCTAAGCCACGTAGGAGGGTGTAGACTTTCTGGTTGGGGTCCTCGGGATGGAAACTATTGGTGACATGGTTCAGAATCGTTCTCAGTTGCTTGAGCAGATGCATCCACTCCTTGTGACTTACGATTTCCAATGAAACTGTTTTGTTCTTCGTTATTACTATTCCTTCGTCTCACATCTCTGTTTACTGTCTTTATTATGCATTTCTTCTACTTTCTTCTCTTGCTTTGTGTGCTACAAGGAGTGGAGCGTGGCGACTTGAACTGCAGCACATCGGAGCAAAGTTCTATGTCGAAAACAGACAGACAGATAATTCACTGTTCATTAATGACTGACTGCAAGATAGACTTCCTACAGTAAAAATGAGTAGTCATGAGTAGATGGCATCCATCAAGTAGAATGTTAAAATACAAATAGTCGTTGATGAAACTCGTTAGTGGATAGCGCACTGTATGGGGCGAAATGATAAAGATCAGAGTTTATTAGCAGCTATTGTGGTTGAATAATGTTAATTTTTTATTTTTATATTTACAGCTTGATTCCACACTGTATTTTTGGTACAAGTATGGAATTTTCAGCATGGATATCGGTAGCCCAAATTTTTCAGGCCGACCATAGATATCAGGTGTGCGCCGGCGTGGGCTCGAACCCCGGACCATGTGCATGGTCGACGAGAGTTCTAACCACTGTGCCACCGACGCACAGACATATCAGTGCCACTTGATGATTGGTAAACTGTTGTGTACTGTAATAATAGAAATGCTGTACGTGTATTTTAGAGTAGAGCCAGAGTGAGATGAGGATCTAATTGAAAAGTGAATATTTCTTCGCTCAATCTTTCTGTTTTCTAAATGCATACATTTATTTCATTTAATATGGAAATCAATTACTGGGATAGGAAGAACAACTGTGTGACTATTTTCTATTTCCCCGAAAAATTGTTAATTTTTTCAGTGATCTTATGTTAAAGTTAAAAATGCATCACTGGACATATTAAATTATCTAATTATTTTTGTTTTTCTGTCCCGGTTGTTGTCATTTTGTCTCTGTACTAACGAATAATTCTTTCTTATCCTTAACAATTAGACCAATGTCAGGCATTCTACAAATTGTATTAATAAGATGCGCTTGTCTTATGTCTTTCATCATCGACCAATAAAAATATCGAAAGTTTATAACTATTGTTAAAAAATTTTGTGGAACAAACGCAACTCATTCAAAAGATAGAAAATAAAACATGATCCGCAACTACTTCGCCGCCGATAATTATACATCTCATCCAACAGTTGTACAACAGTGCTGCATACCAAGTAATCCACAACCGACAACTCACGGAATGTTTCGAAGTGATGATGGGAGTAAGACAAGCCTGCTGTCTACTATCTCCAATGATTTCCTGATTGTGGTAGACTCGACAATGTAACAGACAGTGGGCAGCAAGAAAACAGGCATAAAATGGACCCACACTAAAAACTGTGGGGATCTGAACTTCGCCGATGTCATATATATGTCTGATTTCCCACAAACTGGAAGATATGCAAGTGAAAAGCAACAGGTTAGCAGAAGAAACATCCAGTGAACATAGGACTTCCTTCGGGTGAACATAGTTAAAACAGAGGCGATGAAGATTACTGGCCAACAGCCACAGCAACAACAATCAGCCAACATGAATGGGAGGAATCTGAAAGAAGCAACCTCCTCTACCTACCTACCAACCTAGGAAGCATCGTTTCAACTACAGGAGGACGGAACTGATGAGGATATCAGAGCAAGGATCGTGAAAGCAAGGCAAGCTTTCATTACTCTCAAGTCTGTGTAGAAGTCAGCAGCACTCAGCATCAAAAATAAGATCCGGATCTTCAAATCGAATGTGAAGTCAGTGCTACTATACTGATCAGAAACTTGGTGCGTCACAAAGAGCACTTCGGACAAACTACAGACTTTCATCAACAGCTATCTTCGCCCAATACTTCGCTCAAGATCAGATGGCTGGCGAGAAAATATCTCCAACAGGGATCTTTGGAAATGAGCAAACCAACTCAGGAGGAACCAATTGTGCAAGAAATATGCAGGAAGAAATGGAGGTGGATTAGCCATCCTCCGAGAAAACCATCAAGTGAGTGACATCAGATGCCAGGTCATCACTGGAGTGAAACCCGAATGGGGGGCGGCGAGTTGGTCGCCGGTGTGGGAGTGACATGGGGAAGGAGGTGATGTGAAGAGGAGATGAAAGCAGGTGGGTAGACGTGGAGCCAGGTGAAAACGTCGTCACCTTGAAAGTCGTCAATCAACGCTGGTTTGACTCCATCATCTCTGATGGCTTCTGCTTTATTCGATCGTTCTACCGTGATAATTTCGTCATTCCTTTGTAGAACTCTAAATGGACCAGTTGAAGTGGTCGTTGTACACCATCCCTCGTGACGAAAACGTGAGTGCAGTTTGTCAGTTGTAGCCGGATGTCTGTTGGTCGTCGCTGTTGGTGAGGAAGTGATATTTTTATCTCATTCATGTGTTGCTTTAGTAGATGCACGTAGTCAGTCAAACCACTTGGAACTTGGTTGTCGCAGGTGAAAGACTTTCCTGGTAACCTTAATGTTGTCCCATGGACTAACTTGGAAACTCAGCATCCGATGTTTTTCTTTTAAAGTCTCTCGTATACCAAGTAGTACCAGTGGGAGTTTGGTGGACCAGTTATTTTTTGTCAGAGAGGCAGCAAGTCTTAAGTTGTCGATGAAATTGTTCAACCATCCCATATGAAATAGGATGATACGAGGTAGTTTGTGTTCAATATTTCGTTGAGCTTCTCAAAAACACGGCTACCGAACTGTGCAACACCTTGAGTCGGGGTTAAAGAACTGACCAGATGGCGCGTTGGTGTGACGATGAATCTTGACTTGTTGATAAGACAAACGATTTCACGTCCACTTCTTAGCATCGCTATCGTAGATGTATCACAGATTACTTTGGTTTTGTCAAAGGAAACTTCGCGCGAGTTTTAAGGATGTCGTTTTGGAAGACATAATCTTCTTTAAAATAACATAGAAGATTTTTGTGGCTCAGGTGTATGATTTGCACTTAGTGGTGTTCTGTGCGCTGGTTGGTTTAGCTGCGGAGCTTTCGTCGTCCTTCTTGACAACATTTTCAGCGCAATTTTAAGCATAAAGTGAATTAATTTAAATTTTCCATTAGTGGTAGAATTGCGTCTCCCAGTAACCATCTTTACATATGTGTATTGACTATTTTCTATTGACTTGGATTTTAAACTTTCTGGTCACATGTGATTTACTTTTTATTAGTTGGTATGTTTGGTCTACATTAACGTGTTTCTTAATTGCATATTCGTTTGAGTACCAGGCTTCTAGGAATTCTCTGACTGCACTTCTGGTGTTTCCTCTGTCTAAAATTTCGATTTTATCCCAATCAAACTGATGTCCATAATTATCTATATGCATTGATATGAAAGAATTTATATCATGTCTTTTCACAGGTGATTTGTATTCCTGGATTCTGATTCGAAAGGGATGCCTACTTTGACTGATGTAAATGGCATTACTCCAAGGTTTTCCAATGGGGTTCTCTAACTGATGTCAGCTCATGATGAAATCCTATAACTAAATGGCACTAATTTTACCTTCTTTTTCTGTTGGATCTTTTAATGTGCACAATATCGAATGAAGTGATTTGACTGACTGGCTTGTGTGCTATATCTGCTTCAAACGGTTTCAATATTCTAACTGTAATCTTAGAGATATTTTTTTTTATATATGATGGGATGCATTTTCTTGTAGTCTTTGATGATGGTTTCTTGTTGGTGTTGTGACTCGATTTTAAACACTTTTTGATGAAATTGTGAGGGGATATCCATTCCTCTTTCTGAAGACAGTTAGTGGGTATTTTCCTCTATTCTTTTCAACATTGGAGTGCTACAGAGTGTTGGAATTCCATCACTCATGGAAAATTTAAATCGGTTGACTTTATGCTAAAAATTGCGCTGAAGATGTTATCCAGAAGGAAGATGAAAGCTCCGCAGCTAAACCAACCAGTGCAGAGAACACTACCAATTGAAAATAATCCTCTTTAGTTCACCATCATTCTTTTGTAGGGTTGCAAGATGTTCGTAGTCGATATCAGGACATACAATGTTGTCAGCGTGCATACGTGAAAGAGTGTCTGCAGCCTCATTGTCGCTACTCTCTACGTGTCGAATGTCAGAGGTAAATTTGGATATAAATTCAACATGTTGTAGCTCACGAGGTAAATATTTATCTTGTTTGGCTGAAAAGACTGTCGTGAGAGCTTTGTGATCCGTGAAGATAGTAAAAGCTGTGCTTCCTATCACGTGTCTAAAGTGTTTGATGACCAAAGGTGCTATAGCAACATTGAGTGGGGTCCAGTCGTTTTGAAAAGAATGCGAGGGGTCACCATTCACCGTGTACTTGTTGTTGTAGAATTTCCCTAATGGAAGTGTTCAAGGCGTCTGTCATCAGGGAAAGAGGAACGTCGTTTTTGCGTCTGACTGAGAGCGTCTTCTCGTTTAACATATGCGTAACAGTTTCGAATGATTTAACAGCTTCAGCTGGCAAGTGAAATGAATGACTGTGTCCATGTAAACAGTCGGTTAACAGTTGTGAAACAGCAGTGCATTTGGAAATGAAACGATGGTAAAAACTGACGAGACACGAAAATCGTCGTAATTTCTCAAAAGAATCCGGTAGTGGATAATCCTTATTAACCTGTACATCATCATCTGGGACTAGTCTGATTCCTTGACTGTCGATCAAATGCCGGGGGAATTTCAATGAGGTTTTGCCGAACTCGCATTTGTCTGAGTTGATGGTCATACCATACTGGTGAAGTCTTTCGAACACAGTCTTCACATGTTTCAAATGTTCTGTCTCATCTGCACTCACAATGAGTAAGTCGTCAATGTATGTGTAAACGAATGGGAGACCACGGAGTACTTGATCAATTAAGCGCTGGAGTGTCTGGGCTGCGTTCACTAGCCCAAAAAGGCATGTGAATGAATTCGTATTAGCCAAGTGGTGTGGTAACAGTCGTTTTCGGAACGTCGTCCGGATGAATGCGAATGTGACTATAGGCTATTGTGAGATGAATCTTAGAGAAAACTTTAACATCCGACAAATTGCTGGAGAAATCGTGTATGTGTGGTAGAGGGTACCTTTCAGATACCGTTTGCTTGTTCAAAGCTCGGTAATCGCCAATTGGCCGTATTTCACCGAGAACTTTTCAGGGACCATATGAAGTGCTGAAGACCACGAGTTCCTAGATGGTCGGATGATTCCGAGATTAAGCATTTTGTCAAATTCTGTCTTTGCGATACATAGTCGCTGTGGATCGAGGCCGTGTGAAAACTGGTGAGCCAGTGGTTTTAATATGGTGAACTACATGATGCTTCAGTTCGGTTTCTCCGAAAGAAGGCTGAAGAGGATCGGGGAAGTGATTCACGAATTCAGTAAATGGGGATTCCAGCGTGCGTGTGACCATCAGACCTAAAGACGGTGATCGCTAACTGTACTAGCAATGTACGCTTGGTTATGTGAGTCGATGGATTTAGAACTTATTGGATCTACCTGCAATTTATAGGGGTGCAAGAAATTGATGCCCAAGGTGGGTGATAGGACGTTTGCAATTATAAAGGACCAAGTATAGGTATTCCGTAATCTAAAGTCATACGTTCGCCTCCATACGTAGCAATACTCAACTTGTTAGTAACTTGTATTATGACTGTGGACTCAGGATGTTGACACTCCTGCGTGGACGGGGGAAGAACTCTCACTTCTGCTCCTGTGTCGACGAAGAATGTAATGCCTGTATTCTGATCTGCTACATAAAACAAACGACTGCTCGACTGTAGATTACCGATGGCAGAATTCGTCACAAATCCGGATATATCCCTTGATTTTGTCTGAAAATTACACAGAGAGCGGCAACACCGTGACCTGGAATGTCAATTAGCTGAGCTTATAGAACGACTTGTTCGTGTGCGTGTCGTTAGTTTTGCTAATTGGCACAGTAAGGAATCAACTTTATGTTATAAAGTCTCTATGCAGTCCTGAGTTTCCGGTATTTGGTTGGTGGAAGCAATGGCTTGAGGTGTTGACTTCCCAAACATGCGATCAGCGATTACAATGAGTTTATCGACAATAATGTCGTCGTCTTCAAATGCAAAGACTTCTTGGATGTTAGCAGGCAGTCGTCGTAGCCAGAGTGGATAAAGGAGTCGTTTATCATTTTCCTTATCTGCCATGAGGCTTTGCATATATCTCATGAGCTGGAACGGTGTTTTATCTCCTAGCCCGACATTAATTAACAAGCAGTCTGGTGTTCGCTTATCAGAGCAGTGATTTGCACCGCAGTACTTCCTCTTTCAATTTATCGTAGGGTGCCTCAATGTTGAGATGAACGGTATATTCGCGTACTTGCTTGGCAATATCGTCCGGTAGTACAGTAATCAAAATGCAGAATTTGGAGTTCTGAGAAGAGAGCTTATTGGCAGTGAAATAATATTCCAGTCGAGCGAACCAAAGATGTCAGGCAGTCTCTGAGTTTGAAAACTAGTACAGTAAGAGTAATAGTACCAACGGATCCCGACTCAAAATTATCAGAGTTAGTGGAAGACATATTACTACAATTATTTAAGAAGTGTTTTGCAGAAAACAAAATAGCGGAAATTATACAAAATGAATATATATATATCGAAGGGCAAGACAAAATGATGATGTTTACCACGAAAAAATGCGGGATCCGCGTTGAGAAGACACAAAACAATGAGTTCAAAATATGTATGTATGTATGTATAGATCCACGAAAAGTGTGATGATAATAATCCGGAAAGTTTTTCGATACGTCGGATTCACCAATTCATGGAGTACTGAAAATGATTCTGATTACTTTGCTACAATAAATTCACATTTTCACGTTATACGATGTGCTAACGCTGTACGCTGTCAACGTTGTATTAAGAAGGACGAATGAAAACTTGATAAGGTATATTGTTAACGAAATCGAATCTCAAAAACCTCGAGGTGAACGAAAAAGTGCATAACTGCATAAAATATATGTATAACAAACGAAAAACAATATTCAGTAATGTAATGGCAAATGTTCAACAATGCGTCAGTGGTATGGGGGTAGAATGCTTGCCAACCACGCCTCATGTGGTCCATGGTTTGATTCCCGGCCGCAGACGCACTCCTTTACCTCGTTGAGCCAGTAATAAGACTGGTAAAGAGGGTAGGTTTGGCATGAGGCGGCTAGCAACCCCATCCCGTAAAAAATAAACACCACTGCTAGCGAAACTTCAAGCTGGCTCTAGCTTGAAGGCTCCTATGTCCCATTGGGAACATAAAGGAATGAAAAAGAAAATATTCAAAATTCATATGTAAAATTAGTTTCTGTAAGCGTATAACATACGTACATGAATTAGTTTTATAAGCGTGGAGTTAGGTTTAATAAAGGGGTGCTACAACTTCACTTGATCGACTTGCTTTCCGTCCACTTATGCTGCAGAACGATATACTGAATAACTTCGACGTACGATTTTGGTTAAATACGCATCTAGTGAAATAATTACAAAAAAGTTAAGAAATTCAGCTTAAAGGATTTTTTAATACTGGCAAATTACATGTCTTATTTTCTACACGACCAAGAGTGATTCCCCTAAATGAAACATGAAGTACCTAGACTAGTCACTTCTAATTGTATCTATCAATTCAACTGCACTTTTGGTGGAGCGATCTATATTGGCCGTTGCTCTAGGAACTTGATTTTTCGTGCTCGCCTGGGAACATCTCCCAGTATGGCTAAGTAAAGGGGTAGTGGAAACCATCAACAGTTCGATATTAGGCCACCTGATCCAGACCGGCTGGCCACAAAGCCAACCAGCATTGACGAATCCTTCTCTATCATCTGCTGGGTACCAAATAAATTGCTAAAAACATCAAGGTACCGCACACTACAAAGAGCAGAGGCTTTTGGGATTCGCGTGAAACAACCAGTGCTTTGTGTGCAGAAGAAGCAAGTTCAACCAGCCACTCCTACTGTCCTAGCCGGCTCTCAGTGGGGACTATAAGTTCAAGAATTTGTAATATTATCTTTCCTAATTTTTCTGACATTCAGTTTATTGTCATGTTGATGCTACTGAACTGTGATCCATTTATGTTATTAATCCTGATTTTATGTTATTTAAACAACATTAATGTTATTAATAATACTGATTCATTCACTATTATGTATATATGACTGTAGAACCTGATGAAGAAGAGGTTATCGAAAAGAACATTCCTTGTTCAGTAACCATTCTTTTGAAAAAAATACAAGATCTTTGATCAGGTTGTTGTGTTGCTTTATTTGGCCAAACTAGCGTACACGTATATCCTAGTACGTCTTCCCGTTTATTACTGTGCCCTAACATTATGACTACTCGACATCCACAATGTAAATCAAAAGGCATTTGAGAAGGAGTACGGACATTTATTCTCACAGTAGTCAAAATTCAAAAGTTGAGTGAGTACAATGTATGAGTTGTTATCACGTAATCTTTAGAGTGATGGACAAAGAAAAGTTCAGTTACATAGTGAAAGTATACCACGAAGGTTGCACGCCTTTATTGATTGAAGTGATTTGGACATATTTCGATGAAAGCAAAAATAAGGATGGGTACGTGGAATGTTCGTACAATGTACGAAACTGGAAAGGCTGCCCAGGTAGCAGCAGAAATGAGGAGATATAGAAGTGCTGGAAATCTGTGAGAGCAGATGGAACGGATGTGGTAGGTGCCAACTACCAACTGGAGAGACAGTAATCTATTCCGGCCACCTAGAGGACAACCATGAGCACACCGAGGGAGTGGCCATCATGATGTCACCAACAGCAACCAAAGCTCTCATGCAGTGGGAAACAATCTCCTCCAGGATAATGACAGCCAGGTTCAACTCAAAAGGAAGGTAAGTTACAGTCATTCAATGTTATGCGCCTACAAACGTCTCAGAACAGGAAAAGAAGGAGGCGTTCTACAGACAACTACAAACGGTAATGGACGACGTCCCAAATGGCGATGTCAAAATCCTGATGAGTGATATGAATGAGAAGCTGGGAGGAGACAACACTGGGAGAGAACTCACCATGGGTCGTGAGGCCCTCGGCGAAATGAACGACAATGGTGAACTCTTCTCAGACTTCTGCGCCTTCAACGATTTGGTGATTGGCGGCAGTGTGTTCAAGCACAAGGATATACACAAGACGACATGGATTTCACCAGATGGAAACACCAGGAACCAAATAGACTTCATCCCAATTTCAAGAAAGTGGAGACAGAGCCTACTGGACACAAGGTCAAGGAGAGGAGCAGATGTGGGTTCAGACCACTTTCTAGTACAAGGGACTTTGAAGGTGAAACTAAAAGCCTCGAGGATAGCTGGGGATAGGCCACAATGCAAGTTCAACACTCAATTACTGAAGGACACAACCACAAAAGACACTTTCACTGCAACTGTCAGAGCAAACCAACCTGAAACCAATCTGGTAATCTTCGTCACTCAGCCAGCACCAACAACAAAATTCGGTCGGATTTTCAATACAAACAACGTCAAGTCAGTTCTTCTATACGGATCGGATTAGAAACTTGACGGGCAGGTCACAAAGAATATTTCCAACAGACTGGCTATTCCATACCTTTATCAACAACTAACTGTCTTCGCTCTATACTGAATGAAGATCAGATGGCCGGGCCGGAAAGAATCACCAACAAGAAACTATGGGAACAAACAAACAAAACAAGAACCAATCAATCGCCAACCAACAAATATGCAGGAGAAAGTGGAGATGGATTGGACACTCGCTGATAAGGAGGCATCTGGCTGGGTGACATGGTGCGCGTCAGGCCATTGCTCGAGTGGAACCCGAAAGGGAAGCAAGTAGCGAGTGGAACGTCGGTGCAAGGGTGACATGGAGGAGATGGTGTGAAGAGGAGTTGAAAGAGTATGGACTGAGATGGATGCAGGTGAAAAGTACAGCAGAAGGAAGACAGAAGCAAGTGGAGACGTGCAGCTGAGGCCCTATGTTCCACTAAGAACCAAAGGGGACAATAATAATAAATATTGAACCTGCAACTTGATCGCGCAATAAAACTGAGATTCAGGTACGATAGAATAGGGACGCCGATGCTAGACCCACAGGCTCTGACCACAAATACCGATTGAAGACGCCAACAGCATCAAACGTCAGCTACCTGTTTCCACAATCATCTCTACTTAAGCCAGAAGACAACGACGTCAGATAGAAGGTATACTTATCCCTATAAAAGAAAGTAATAGGTCAGTCTACCAAAGAGAACAATCATATAAGTAGATTTATGTGGCCAATGGCGTTGTGAGGGTGAAGATAGCCAATAAGAATATTTTCTGGCCAAGGAAATAGGCGTCAGCGAAAATATCCAATCTCACCATAAACATATGAAATGTGTGACTACATACCAATATGACGATCTATCGCTTACTCACTGAAGTCATCAAAAGTAGAATTAAACTTCGAAATGTAAATAAACAGAATTATTATCCTGAAAAATGTGTGGCACTTACAAGACAGTATATACTACTAACTGATATGAGTAGTTAGAAGCAACTCGCATCAACTAGTGGTTTTCAGTATTCAGATCGAAATGGTCTAAACACCTAATTGCCGTGATGTTCGTTTAGGTTCAAGTTGATCAGTGATTTTCCCGATTAGATTCAACCAAAGGGTCTCTAGTACTTATGAAACACTAACACCAATTTACTGTTCACTCCTGTATATCCGACAAAAGAGTGACCACGGCAACCTGGTAACTCTAAACATTGGCAACACAAGTAGGCAGACGTAATGGCTTTGATCAACCAGTCAGATGGGCCAGTAGTAATTACGCATAATTCAAAAAGTCAGTGTTGAAGAATAGTTGTATGGGGTAAATTTCTAGTATACGTTCCAAGGAAACCTCCTAATTTCTTATTTGGAGTCTTCGGTGATAGTACAAACCGATCTCTCTGCATAAATTTTTCCAATCAACTGTGTATCCTTCTGTTAGTTTAGTTTACCTGAAACCTTCTCAAAGTCTGTGTTTTCCTCGACATTTGACCTATCATCACCTATTGAGAATGCTATATGAACCATACCATTAAACTATCCAGCCTACAAATGACTTCGTATGGGACCGATTGATACTTGCAACATGGATCGGTAGCAATTCATGTGAAAACTGTCGAACTTTAGGTGTGATTAGGTATAGTTATCTTATTGAAAAGTAGTGACTTTTGCAAATTATAGGTTGTTGTTGTTGTATTCCTAGCCCATTTCCTCGAAGACTAGCATTACTTGTGAAATTTCAGATTAGACAGAATATGGTGAAACCTTTGATCAGTTTGATTTGTCATGACCAGAAGAGTGTAACACTAAAAATAAGATTATCATCTTAAAAGTTTAGGAGGTGATGCACGAAACCAAGAGGGAGTTTAGTGATAGGATAATGGCTAAACCTGGAACCAACACTATATGCTAATATGCTGCATAGATAAAAGACTGTTTCCAATTTAGAGCTACTTTATGTGGAAATTGTAATTTTATTGGACAATCATTGACCTCATACAACAACCAATCAGATTAATTTATTCCACTTCTGACCTAGGCTAAAATTGTGTTAGAAATCTACGTATATCGATTTTTGTCTAAAATTAAGTCTTCCTTATATACACAACCAACTTTATTTTTGTAGTTCAATGTGGTAAGAGGTATTAAGGGAGAACAGTTTTATCATTAAACCCTTATATTAATCCATTCACAGTCATATCAAATGCCAACGGAAACTCATTTTATTATCATTTTCTTTTTTGTTGTGTGATATCGAATTCATTTTATAACTGCTACAAGCTGAGAATGAAGTGCTTTCATCACAATTAATTGAAACTGTTACTCATAAAATGCTATTTCATGTGCATATATACGTGGCATTTGTTTTCTGTCAATTCAAACAGTAGGCCTGTGACGATTAGGGTGTTCTGCATCGGCGGGACAGCGGTTAGAATGCTTGCCGACCATACACACGGTCCAGTGTCCGATCATCGACCGACGCACATCTGATATCATTGGTCGGCTTACAAAATTTGAGCCACCGATATCAAATGCTTAAAATTCCATATTTGTACCAAAACACGGTGTGGAATCAAGCTGTAATCAAAATAATAAGGAGAAACTTTAATATCCTGTGGTCAATTTTCAAAGTACTTAAACACTGAGTATCAAATTTCTTGCGGTCACCATTGTTCGAATCTGTACATATCCTTTTTTCTGATCTTATTCCTTTACATTCCAAATGGAACAATATAGATAGCTCTTCGTAGTGGAGCTTTGAAGTTTTAGGAGAAGTGTAGTGGTGTGATGCAGATAATACGTTCCAACGGAATATGGTTCTCACATATCCCCACAGTTCACTACTACATTAACAACAGAATACTATACACGCATATTTGAAAATTGTATTTCATGTTGTTTAATGTAAGCCTAAATCGCATGCTCTGTGATTGGTTAATGAATATAAAACTGTATAGATATATAAACAGAGGTTTGATCACCTGAATATATATACCTTTGCTTCCGTGTCTTGCCTTCTACCCTTTGCAATAGTAGTAGTATGGTGAGAGCTGGCTGCTGGCCAAAGTTGATAGACAGTAATTTACCTCAATGTTTATGTCCCAAATATTGGTCGTGAGAAAAATAAGAACAAAGACTTTGCATAGGCGGATACAGTTAACGTGTAGATGATCTGACATTCAAGAAACAGTCACAAAGAGATGCAAGGTTAACTTTCAGTGAGAAACAACCAATCAGAAGAGTGTGTTTGTTTGCGTGAATAATCTATAATAATGTACATGAAAATCTATAAATATGTGTTGATTTCCTTAATAAACGATCTGTTGTCTGACCCTTGTCTCCTGTTGTTATAGCAGTTGTTGTTGTTGTATTTTTACTTGGTGAGAAGGTTAGCCTCATGCCCAACACCTTCCATTTTTACTAGCCTTACTACCGGTGGCATAGCGAGGTTTAGGAGTTCACTGGCAGGGGATCGAATTCTGCGCCACGTCAGGTGTGGTAGGCAAGTGTTCTACAGCTGAACGACTAATACACATACTTACTCTTTATAGTGAAATAATGCATTATGCTACCCTCAAAAATTCGAATTTAAATTTCAACTTGAAACAGTTTCAAACCAGTATCTTTTGATTTTTATGGTGTAAAAGTTTTCTTAAGACAGTAAGTAGATCGTCCTTCTAAGAAGCTGTGAAACTTAATAATTACCCTGATAAGTTCGTCAGAAAGTATGTAGGGAAATGTAAAAATAAATAAAAGAAGGAAATTAGTGATAGTGATAATAGTAATTAATGATAACAATAATGATAAAAATAAGATAGTGACGACACCAACAATAAGGAATCTTAATCATCAGTAGTATTTCCATACAAGGAAGGAACCTCGGAAACCACCTTACACAGAATTCCTAACAAGGCAGGCGGGAATAAAAGTGACTGGAATTCAAACTAACCATAAACTCAATTAGGAACAAGCTTTGTCGGTTAAAGGATCCCTCCTATGAAGCCAATAAAACAAAACAATTTAGTTTATCTAACACCCTGCCAGCAATGATTGTCAGGTCAAGTGCATAGGTCAAAGTAGTAGAACAGGGACAGTCAGACTAGCTGAACATAAAAACCTAGCAGCAAATTTTAGATTAGTTGACCCGAATATGATAATAAGAGATCTAGAGAATAGTTCAGCCGTAGATAGCACTACATGCACCTACACACAACCATACAATAGGATGGATGGGATAGGAGGACAGTTTTAATGTCCAATGTCACAGGTGGAGAAAGAGATTGATAACAACGGAAGCCTTGTTTATCGAATCAACTGCAAGCACATGTAGCAGGAATGATTCAACACCTGTCCACCCATCTGGAAAATTCTACTACACCGACGACAAATAGGAGAGAACAAAGAAAACAACTATAAAACTCAAGTTTCGAAGTCGTGTGATTAATTATAATTGATGATATGATTTGAAAAATAATAAATTGTGTTCTCAACTTTGTCCTCCAGTAAATAATATGGTGGTGAGAGTAGGCTGCTAGCCAATTGGTAGACATTGATTTACGTCAATGTCTATGTCGCTAATATTGGCCGTGAGAAAATATGAACAAGACTGATTCAACAGCCAATCACAACAGACTTAACGTGGGCAAATACGATTCGCAGATATATGGCTTAACTTTATGAGAAACCGGTCACAAGCAGTGCAGAATAACTTTGAGCAAGAAACAACCAATCAGAAGACTGTGTTTGTCTGCTTGAATAAGCTATCATAATGTACATGAAATATATGTATAAATACGTGGTGATTTCGTTAAAAAACGATCTGTTACCTGGCCCTTCTGTTGTTACAATATTACTGTTTCACAGACTGTCTGATACATCTAATAGACAAACTAATATAGATCGTCCTTCCTTATAACTCTTCAATCGGACATAGCGAAAAAATCTTTTTCAATCATCCAGTGTTGTTGTTATTGTTGTTTTTCTTTCTAATAACTAATAACTAAACTTCATTAATCTCAAATCTGTGTGGAGGTCAACAGCACTCAGCATCAAAAATACGATCCGGATTTTCAACTCCAATGTAAAGTCAGTGCTACTATACGGATCAGAGACTTGGCGAGTCATAAAGAACATCTCAAACAAACTTCAGACCTTCATTAACAGCTGTCTTCGCTCAATACTCAAGATCAGATGGCCAGCCAGAAAAGATCAGCAACAGGGATCTCTGGCAATGAGCGAACCAGCCAACACAGCAGGAACCAATTGTGAAACAAATAGGCAGGAAGAAATGGAGATGGGTTGGCCATACTCTGAGGAAACCATCAAGTGACATCACTAGACAAGCCATTGCTCGAGTGGAACCCGAAAGGGAGGCGGCGAGTTGGTCGTCCAAGGGTGACTTGGAGGAGGTCATGCGAGGAGGAGATGAAAGCATGTGGAGAGACCTGGAGAGGGGTGAAAAAGTTGTCAGAAAACAGAAGGCAATGGAGGTGCGCAGCTGAAGCCCTATGTTCCTCTAGGAACTAAAGGATACAATAATAATAATAACTAATCAAGAATGACAACTATTCACAATCTTTCTTAGAGTATATTTGAAAGTTAAAGATTATGAACAATGTGTGAGTATGATTAAGTGTTTCAATGTTCAATGAGCGAGCACATGATATTCATCGATTCAATAGTAAAAAATTCACAACAATTTAAAATAAAGATATTATTTACAAAATAAATAAGGTAAACAAATCATTTGACCGACGTTGTTGTATGGAGGAGAAGGGACGTTCTTTTATAATAATAATAATTATTATTATTATTATTACTATTCAACTTGATTTTTGCGCTTCTTTCTCGGCCTTTAATTGTATTATCTCTGCTTTCAATAATTCAATTTCTTCAATCAATTTCATGTTAACTTTTTCTAAATTATCAGCATATTTTTTCAAACTTAATTCTTTAGTTTTTCTTGCTCTACGTGAACGTCTAGCAGCTTCATTATTTTTAACACGTTTTTCCCAATATGCTTTATCTTTTATTTCTTTCGGTGTCATTTCAGGGAAACGTCGCATACGTGGATTACACTCAACTGTTGGCAAGGTAGTTTTGATATCAATTAATTCTGGATAACTTGATGAATAACAACTTGGCGTAGAGGATATTGATGCAATTGATGGTGTTGTAATCATGATCTCTTTGCATTGATCTGTTTTATTACTTAAAGATTCTAATGATTTAGTTGTTGATAGACTTGGAAATGCTTTTGATGAGTCAGTGTCATTTACATCTAATGGGATAATAGCTGAGGTACTTTGTGATCGACGAGATTTTCTCTTGGAAGTTGATTTTCGCCTGGAATGATCTTTACTTATACTGCTAACAGTATTATCAATATCATTAGTATTAGTAGTAGTAGTAGTTATAGGTGTTGGCGGAGTGAGTGTAACACGGTTTTGTTCAGTATTTTCAACAGTTTCTGATGTATTTACAATGGTACTGGCTAAGATTAAAGGATCAATAAGTTCAGTTGATTTTAATAAAATTTCTTTCGAAATCGATGGAATTGTATTACCGAACGCTTTAAATGGTCTACGATTGACTGCTGCTGACTTCTGACGCTTTTGATTTGTTTCAGTTAAATGAACTAAATTTTGAATGTCTAATTTCCATTGTTGACTTAATTCTATACCATTTTTGTTGTCTGTATTCATGGAGGGAATACTTTCTATTTGAGGTTCTTTATACTCCCTGATACTGACAGCCTGTTCTGGTGAGTGCGATATTCCTGGTGTGTTTATTGTTGCTGGTGTTGTTGCCGATACTGTAGTTGTCATCAGAGATGTTTTAGCTTGTGATCGTGGCTTGCTTAATTTACGCCTAGACGAGGTTTTAGCATTTTCAGTTGGTAGATTCATTTCACTGGTGGGTTGGTTGGTTAATAATGACTTGACTGATAAATCTAATGGCTTGTCATTATCATTATCACCATCACCATTATTATCGTTATTAGTAGCTGTAGAAGTAGCAATTGTATTTAACTTCATCTCTTGAGGATGTAATGACATAGGGATTGATGAGTGACTTGATCTTCCAAGGGAGAAACATGATGAAGCTCTTAATTTGGTGGCGATTTGTGGCATACACGATAATAATAATGAGGAAGATGACGTTGATGATGCCGTCGCTAATTCTGTATTTAAGTTTAATAGTGAAGAATTAGCTGATAAGGATAAAGCTGTGATAATTGGTGAAACCCAGTTAAGATTTAAATTATACTGGGGAGTCATTGGATTTAAATTTATTGATTTATCGATTGTAGGCAAAGATGAAATAGTAGTTGGTGAAGTGGTAACTGTATGAGATTCCTCACCAGAAACCTAAAGGAAAAAAAATAATAATAAAAGTGATGTATGATAACATGAGTTTTATCCAAAAAACAAAATGATGAAATGAACTTTATTAAGTACGCGGGCGTATGGTGTTCCTCAAAAATACGATCAGAGCAGTAAATGAGTCATGTAGAAGTACTTTAGATGCAGTTGCAGTCTTGTATCATAACATTGTCTCACGTTTAGACAAGGGGGGGCTAAATTTGTTCGCTGCACCTTCCTAGATTACACATCTGCTTTCGACTCAGTACCTAGAAAGCTTGCTGAAACTCAAACTGACTGTTACATTGCCAAATGGCTGTATTCTTATTTCTCAGAAAGAAAGCAGTACACTGTATGTTAGGGAAGTCGTCCACTTCGTTGCTTACTGAGGCTTGTGTCCCTCAAGACGCTGTCCTTTCTCCTTTTCTGTTTTTTTTTCTTCTTGCATGATTTGCCTCACTCTGATGAAATGAACTTTGTTCAGTATGCCGATGATCCAACTATTTCAACGTCTGTTAACTCCCAACTAGACTGTACTAAGATGAACAGCTTTCTATCAGGAGTTAGCAAATAGTCTTCGTCTAATGGCCTTAAAATAAATCCTTCAAAAGATGTCAGACTGTTAAAGTCAGTTTCCGATGTAAAACAAAGTTAAATGAAGCTGTTGGTTCCTACGATCATTCCAAAATTGATGATAGTGATATGGATATCAAATCTGAAGTTAAGTATCTTGGAATAATTATTTCTTCTGATCTATACTGGTTTTCCTATGTCTTAGCGATTTCTAAAAGAACATTTCGTATGACATTTTACATTATGAAGAGGTTAAGACATTCAGGCCTAACTCAACTAATCCCTCCTCCTCTTACAGTTTGTCAACTTGTGCATCTTGCCTATTCTTTTTTACTCTTCACCCTTATTCTTTCCTGGACTGCTTAAGAAAGACTATGTCATATTTCGTAGAACTCTGAAGACTGACTGTCAGTAGGGTGAGTGGTGTACCATCCCATTAGACCATATCGTTGACATTGTCACTGATAGGCACTTGATGTCATGCAACAAATTTGATAAAGGAATCTTGTCAGACTGTGAGCATCCACTTTGGTTACCCTCAGCTTTCACCTTGCATCTCCTCAGGTAGAACAGGAAGTCTTTTCAGAAGACTTTATGCACGTACGTCTAAGTATAAAAATTCCACTATACCTTATTTAGCACGTACTTTATGTGATGAAAATAGTGTCAGGCATGAACTAACTAACCTTCTTCTTTGCACTATTAAATAAACCATTTCCTCCACCCTTACAGTATCAACCTTTATTGTTATTGTATTTCTTATATTTATAATCCTCTCATTTTTTATTTTTATTTGTTTATTTTTTCATAAGTGTGAACATCATTTAAGCTGTTTTATCAAACTGTTAATTTTGTATTTCCCCTCACCATACTATATCAACAGAATATTAGATTCAATACTCTATAATAACATGCTAAAATTTCCAAACTGAATCGACAATACTGTTTGAACCAAACTCACTGTTATTATTATTATATTTAATAATCTCAATTCGTGCCTCGAATATTTTTGACTTTATATCGTAAATGTGGACAAAGTCGTCTGGTTAATTTTATTTATATTTTGAGTAGATCAGATGCAATATTGTGAGAAATGCTGAGAATTCCATTCTGTATTATAAGTACTGCTCTTTTGGAATAAAGTAGATTATTAATACTATTAAAAGGGATTTTTTAAGTCTGTGAATGCTGCTGAATAAAGATTACCTCAATAAATTGTGCCTAGAAAGTATTATACATCGATGTGTTACTAGTTTTATGTGTTTGCTCCTTTGTACTTGTGCTAATTGAACTCTATCATTGTAGACATCAAGCTGACGTTGTCTAGACATTGCGGTGTTGTCTCGTGGTTCGAAGCAATTATCAGGGACTCCTGTATATAAGTTCTGTATTCACTATGACTAACACGTGTTAGCGAAACCTTCAAGGGATTGATGTCCCATCTGAAAACTGAACCCATATCTTGTAGTGCTGCAGTCAATAAAGATATCACTTGACACAAAATCTAGATCCAGAGTTTTCGCATCACACTAGACAGTAGTTATTCTAAATGAACTGAAGTTATTGCTGTTAAATCATTGTGAAATAACCGTCCTTAAGACGCACATGTCCTTTTTTAATCTACAAACTATAATGGTTGTAACCAGAATTCCGTTGGCCAACTTGTAGTGAAACTACTGACTTATGGGATCAGAAATCACAGGGCTGAGAAACTATGCAAGTCAGAAAACAGATGCGACATTGTATGTTAAAAGAAAGCAGCTTAACTCATTGTGCTGAGAACGAATTGTTTGAAAGTATGGCTTGTAATTCAACTGCTCCAAGCCTCACTACCTTCAAATAATTTATATAATGATTGATTTCCGAGTTGAAGTAGGTTTCTCGGATAAATATCAGTAAATAGATATACAGACTTGATTAAACTAATACCTGCCCGCCTATTCTGAAACACTGTCCTCAAAGTGAATGCTGATTAAGTTACCTAACTTGATACTGAAAACGCCTACCCCTGAACATCAAGAAATGGAACAGAGAGCAGTATAAGATTTAGTCCAGAAAGAATTCCAACTGCGAAACTTTAGGTATCTAACACAACAGCCTACTTTACATTTATATTTCTTCTTGAGCATGAGTCCGCCATAGTAATACTGGAAACCAGAAAAAACTCACTACCGATAAGAAACATCATACGTTTATATAATCACGCTATATAGTAATATGGATGGGGTTAGGCATTGAAAACTGGTGAATTCCTATTCAGGTAAAGCGTAAGAATTCTGCCTGTCCGAAAATTTGACCATCCTGCATTCTATCCTTTATGATGCCCTTTGGCTGAAAACTTCTAAAACGTTTGAAATTATGTTCAGTACACTTTCATTTTCTGCAGTTGTCTATTTTATTTTTGATTACAGCTTGACTCCACACCGTATTTTTGGTACAAGTATGGAATTTTCAGCGTGGATATCGCCCAAAATCCGCACAAATATGGTGTGGGGGGGGTACCCGCTTCGGGGAGAGCACCCTGTGCCACCGGCACAGTTGGTTTGCAAGCAAATTTGCCTTTAAATTTCTCGAATCAACATAAACTAAATAAGTTATTACAACTAATCTACTCTTCATTTTACTGTCAGTCTGAACAGTAGTCATTCATTTGATGGCTTTCAATAAGCTTTTCAGTAACTTTAGACAGGCTCCAATGGCAGCAGTTACTTGTGAAGGGCATAAGACGTTTATTTAGCCGACATTGGCAACTATATCTCAAACTACCTGATAAAATTTTTGGTGTTTTGCACGATAGCATAAGGTGAGTCGGTAGCACAGTAGTAGGATGCTCGTCGCCAACCACGCCTCATGTGGTCCATGGTTCGATCCCCGATTATAGACGCACTCTTCTACTTCGTTACGCCAGTATTAAGACTGGTAAAGAGGGTAGGTTTGGCATGAGGCGGCTAGCAACCCCATCCCGTAAAAAATAAACACCACTGCTGCCGAAACTTCAAGCCTCTAGCCTGAAGCCTCCCCCCTCCTGTGTTCCATTCGAAACGTAATGGAATTAAAGACAATAGCAGACGATCATCCACAAACTAATCAGTACAACATGCTAAATCATCTTTTGATGTGTAGCTTAGAAAACTGTTATAACAAGGCTTTACTCTATTCGATGATAGCCAACAGAATGTGATAAGGGTAGATTATTCTTTTTATTTTTTGATTGGTCAGCTGAATGTAATCACGTCTCCACTGAGGTGAATGGTAGTGTTCCGATTGGAACTCGAACCTGACATTCATAGCCATTGAACTCTAAATCGCTGTCCATTAGAATAATCAGGCAATAGTATCACTTTATAGTAATGTTTACAAACAAAGTCCAAGCATAAGCATATTCGCTATTTTTATATTACGAGTTGATCACCGATTGATATCAGTTAGAGAACCATTGAAAACCAGACACAGGGAATACTGGACAGCTGCTGTTTCATCCCACTAGTTTGGGAATCATCGGCAGTACGCACCAGCCACAATGGGGTTCGAACCCTGGACCTTCCGGTTACAAGACCAACGAGCTCGAATACCATTCAGCCAGTGCATGAATTATAACTTCTACCAATTCATGATTTAGCGCGACTCTCTGTCTGTCTGTTTTCGACATAGAACCTTGCACAAATGTGCGGAAGTTCAAGTCGCCACACTCCGTGTAGCACGCGAAGCAAGAGAAGAAAGTACAAGAAAAGCATAATAGAAACAGTGAGCAGAGGTGTGAGACAAAGGAATAGTAATAACGAAGAACAAAATAGTTTCATTGGAAATCATAAGTCACAAGGAGTGGATGCATCTTCGCTATGCATTGAGAACGATTTTGAGCCATATCACCAATTGTTTCCAACCATAGATTTTTACCGTCCCGAGGACCCCAGCCTGGAAGTCTACACCTTCCTACGTGGTTTAGACTAACTGTTGTGGATTTCATTGACTGGTGCCAAGTTTTTGTTTGACCGCCGCTAGCTTTTTTCCAGACTGACCCTATATCCGCTAACATTGCTCGTCGAGGGAGGCGATGACTTGGCATACGTAACACATGTCCTAACCATCTCAGTCTTTGTAACTTCACGACTTCGTCGATTGATTTCCCCTGTTTACCTAGAACTCTACGCCTAACTTCAATGTTGCTTATCTTATTATGCCACTTTACACGGGAAATAGAACGCAGGCACCTATGATCAAAGACAGCTAGTCTTTTCATGTCTTCCACTCTCAGTGGCCAGGTCTCACAGCTGGCCATAAAGGAGGACGGAGCGGACTGATGAGCAGTACACCCGCGCTTTGGTCGATAGTCGAACATCTCGTCTAGCGCGACTGGCACCAACCATTGTAGTAGGTGAGACATCCATCCTCAGACGAGACATCTGGATGGACCTTACTGGTCACGACTTCTCACTAGAACTTACTCCAGAAAACTCCATCCTGTAGCAAGTTACTCTCACTAGCGACCATCAGATTAATATTCTATAGTTTGGTTTGTAAGGGTTAGTTTTGTTTTTACGAGTTGATCATGGATTGATATCAGTTAGAGAAGCATTGAAAACCAGGCACAAGGGGTACTGGCTGTTTCATCCTAGTTTTGGGAATCATCGGCAGTATGCCCTAAAGATCGCACTAAATCACGAATTGGTAGAAGTTAGAATTCATGTGCTGGTTGGCCATTGAATCGCGTCCCAGTGGCTGTTGGATGGCATACGAGCTCGTTGGTCTTGTAACCGTAAGGTCCTGGGTTCGAACCTTCTGTGGTGGGTGCGTACTTCCGATGATTCCCAAAACTAGTGGGATGAAACAGCTAGCTGTCCAGTACTCCCTGTGACTGGTTTTCAATAGTTCTCTAACTGATATCAATCCCTGATCAACTTGTAAAAACAAAACTAACCCTTACAAACCAAACTTTAGAATATTATTATTATTATTAACCGGTTTCATCAATAATCGTAAATAGTATTCAGTATTCTTTCTAAACTCACGTATACATATTAATCACTAATGATTGACTAACTACAGAATATAAATCAACTCCATCGTGAAAAGGAATCACTTCATTTAAAGTTTCTAATCAATAATCTGTTGAATTCTATTAGTGAACTTTACTAAGAGCATCGTTAGTTTTGTTTACTCAACTGGTAGTTTTGTCCTATTGTCTTACTAAATAAGTCGTTTAATTTATTTCTTAATAGTACTTAAATTATGAACTTATTTAAAGTATATTTTATATTTTCTTGAGTTTGTTTGTAGAAGGATTTGATTTATTTCAAGGTTTCATCAAGGATTGATATCAATTAGAGGACTGGTGAAAGCCAGACACTGGGGAGTACTGGACCACCAGCCAGGTGTTTCATCAGCCTAGTTACGGATTTATCGGTAGTACTCACTGCCTACTACACAGGGTTTGAATCCAGGAGCTTCCGGTAACAAGACCAGCGAGCTCATAGACTCGATCTAATGGACAGCCCATGTTTTCCAACAACTGAGAATTCACGACATAACGTGACTGGCATTAGCCAGTGTCATAGCTGTCTGACTAACCGGGTAAACCCCAGTGGTCACGACTTCTCGATAAAACTGTAGGCAACTTCTTCCTCTATCCAGTCACTAGCGAGCATCGAGCTGCAATTATGAATTGGTAGAAGTTAGGATTGATGCTCTGGCCATTGTGTTGGATCTCAGGGGTTGGATGATCTACGAGGTTGACTTGTGTAACTGGAAGGTCCCGGGTTTGAACCCACTGTCCAGTACTACCTATGTCTGATTCTCAATGATTCTCTAATTAATATCAATCCGTGATCAACACTTGAAATATGTTTTATTTATTTTCATTACACTACACGCGAAAGAGTGCGTCGGTAGCATAGCGTTAGGACGTTCGCCGACCATGCACATGGTCCGGGGTTCGATCCCCGGCCACAAACGCACTCCTTTACCTCGCTAAGCCAGAAATGAAAGCTTGTAAAGAGGAAAGGTTGGGCATGAGGCGGCTAGCAACCCCATCCTGTAAAATAAACACTGCTACAGAAACTACAAGCCTCTAGCTTGAAGCCCTATGTTCCACTGGGGAACGTGAAGGAAATAAATAATAAATAATAATCCAAAGAACTATGTAAATCAATCGCGAAAGAACATAAACATAGTAGCAATTAAGTCAGTTATAGGCGGAAAGTAGTCAATAATTATCGATTTATGTATATATATATACGGATAGAAGCGGTCACATATGTGCACTGGATACATAATTTCATTCACTGATAGGTGTATAAAACAGGAAGGATTAATATATTTACACATGTGAGATAAAATGAAGCAGAAATCCATAAAACTTGTTTTTTCATTATTGATGGTATAGGCATTGTTGTTGTTTTATTCCCATTCCTACGTGTTATTCTTTTTCTCCTACATAGTGTAATTCATTGAAAAAATTTTAAAGATACTTTCCTAATGCTAACTACATGACACCAGAATAATTAAAGTTAATTAACAAAGACATTGTTAAAATTCATCCAAAAACATTTCCCGGTATGTTTATTGAAAAATAACCTCGCCTACTTAACAAGCTTGTTAGTTTTCTAGCCTGTCACAAAGCCAGGGAAAGAGGAAGGGTTGGGTGTCGTATTAGCAACCCTACCCCCGCAAAATCAAACAGTCACAAGATTTCATCATTAGCTAACATTGGTTACAGAACCATTGGAAAACCTGGGATTACTAGACAACCAGGTTTTTCGTCCTAGTTTAGGACTCTTCATCAGTGCGCACCCACCACAGGGGGGTCGGATCCAGGACCTTCTGGTTACAAGGCTAGCGAGCTCGTAGACCATTCAGCAGCCATTGGGACCCAATCCAATGGCCAGTCAGTTCGTGGACTCTAACTTCTGCCAATTCACGATATAGCGCGACCCCTAGCCAATGTCTTCGGCGAGTATTTGTCCTCACCCCCAACTTGCTGCACTCTACTGGCCACTACTTCCCACTATCCAGTACTCTCAGGTTTTCCAGTGGTTCTCTAACCAATGTCAGCTGATGATGAAATCCTGTAACCAATTAAGCAAATCCCTACAAATCAACACTTAAACCACAGGTCAGATGGATGACGATATTAAAACTAGGCAGAATTAGGGAGGCAGAGCAGACCTGCATCACTCTGAAATCGGTTAGGAAGTATTCTACACTAACTCAACATAAAAAAACAACATTCGGATTCTGTTCAACACCAATGTAAGTTAAGTCAGTCAATGTTTCTGTATGGATCAGAAACTTGGCCCACGCTTCACGAAAGGCATCTCCAACTGACTACCACAGACTTTTATCGACAACTGCCTCCCTCACTGGCTCCTTGCTGAAGATCAAGTATCCAGCCAGAAAGAATTAGCAACAAGAATCTCTGGAAACAACAAACTAACCAAGAACGTGTCGTACAGCAAATATGTGTAGGAGAAAAGTGGAGATGGATTGGGCACACACAGTGAGGCGACCATCGAATGACACCGCACACTAGGCCATTACTCGAGAGGAACTGGGATAGAAAATGACGAGTGGGACATTGGTCCTAATGTGACATGGAGGAGATCGTGTGGCGTGGAGGAGATGAGAGACTATGAGCGATGGTATGTCCAGATGAAGAGAACAATAGAAAGTGGAACAAAGTGGAGATGTGTTGTTGAAGCCATCTGTCCCATTTGGGATCCAAGAGAATAATAATAATAGTAATATTGTTGAAAAATGACTACTAATTCTTGCATTCACTTGTCCCGGTATAGTAGCAGGAAAATCCAGGATGGGAATTTTGTCTCTTCTGCAAGAATTGTCAGTTTGATGTAACTTCCCCCTGATCGCAAACCTCGAGTAAGTGTGACAGTATTCTGACTGGAACTCGAACCCAATACCCATAGGTTTGAACACCAAAGCCTTTAGAAATGATTTCTAATGAAATTTTTGTAGGAAGTTTATTCAATTCCTTTTTTTTACTATAATGTTAAACCACTTGTGAAAATTCCGTCTATAATTGTTCAGTAGGATACACATTTCACCGTCTATATATATATTTTTAGAACTTATCATCACCAATGGAATCATTAGTGGTCAGTGTCCCTCAGCAGTACTCATCCTCCTCAAAGAGAAATAAGGGGCAAAAAAACTATGATCATTATCTTGTACATTGATCACTGTCTACATAAGTTACTAAGTCAGAATAAATTAACTGAAGTCTTCTAATCTCGACTAATTCGTCACACACCATGACTATTATTTAACAGTAATTGTGAGTAAATTTACTTGTATCAGTTACCTTTCATTCATTGGAGCTAAGTAGATTCCATGTGAAGTCGAATAACTAAGGAATATTGGCTGTATTAGTTGATGACTATGGTTCAACTAGTGTCATGTCTCAAGTGCATAGCCATACTGTGGCATGTGCTTCTGAAAAGATTTATCAGTAGTATATATATATATATGTTCATCAGCATAAAAATATCAGATAGTAGGGAAATAGGTTTATTGTCACAGAAGGCAAACAATACACCGTTGCGGAGGTACTAGGGAGACGTGAAAGGAACACAAAGAAAAGCAATAAGAAGGCAGAGCAAAGGTAGCACAACATGGGGTATCTGTGCAAATGGTATATATAATTTGGTTACGTAGAGACACTAAATTGCAAGTACACGTTCCTTTACCTAGTCTTAGTAATCTATCGTTACAACAAGAGAAATTCGGAGCTTCTTGGGAGACTGTGAAGTCGGCGCTGAGGTGGTGGGCATCAAGGATCCGACAGCGAAGGCGATCGTGCTGGGGACGCTGCTGAGAGGTCGAGCAAAGACGGTGTGGAGCAGCCAGGTGTGATGGAGGCCTGGAAAGTTTAGGTTGTACGATTGGTGGAGCGATGAAGCAGTCCCTTGCTTCGAAGCTAGGACTGGACACAGACACGCTAGTTTTAGCGGAGAAACTGGCGAATCTACTAAGTCATGCACTCCCAACACTGGATGAAGAGTCGGAGCCACAGTTATTGACGTCCCAGTTCATCAAGAGTGTCCCAGATCACATTTCTCAGCTATTAAAACTGTTAACGCTGGACAACCCATTGGAGATCGATGAGCTAGCGAAGGCGACCAGACATAACGGTAGCCTTAATAGAGCCACCAAAATTGAACGAATTGGAACGGAAGGTGGAATATTTGAAGCAGGAGGTAGCGGTACCACAAATGAGTGCAAAGAAGAAAGACTTATGCTTTGAATGTGGCAAAGCAGGACATTGGAAGAGGCACTGCCCGGAAATAAGGAGAAGAAAAAGCATCCGACAGTATAATATGTGTTCCTTTCACGCCTACCATGTATCTCGACATCGCGGTATCATTTACTTTCTCTGACATAAAATCTATCTCCCCAACTTTTGATGTTTTCATGTTGACAAATATCCCTTTATATACACTACTGTTAAATCCTTTCAGTAGTACACATCATAGTGCGAACTGCGTTCTTTCATTCAGATTATAATGTGATCAGCAAGTATCACTATGGATTCAACAAATGACTCTCAGTTACACCTCAATAACCAATAATTAAAATAATTACAGTCTAACAGGAAGTCAATCCTAGACTCAAATTACTCAATAGTAACATTTCAGCCTAGGTCACGTGGCTTTGAATCTCACGGGGATACGATTTCTCCCAGACTCACACATACTTTATGTTTGGATAGTGTCAGTAAGCATGGAACCCTAATTCTAGAGCTTCCTACAGATAGTCTGGATGGTTATTTATTTGAATTTGAGATTTTCCTGTCGATTGATTGAACCGAAGTTCTCGGTCTCAAGTTGACGTGTTTGTCGGCTTCTTGTGCAGATGCTTCGACGATGTCTTGGCATTTAATTGGTGGATGGTAACTAGCAGTGGAATCCGTCAGGATAACGCGCATTTCGTCCTATTTGGGACTCGTCAGTCAGCTGGATGTACCTACATTTCCCATTGAGTGATGATGTTCCCACCGAGGCTCGAACCTAGTGCCCATAGTTATTTGCTTGAAAGGTTTGTAAAGAAGTGATTTATTTTAAAGTAGGTTTTAGTACAAACTGATGTCATCTGTAGAACTGTTGGAAACCCAAGGAGTACACAGCCGATTCCTCCTCTCCAGTTTAGGACTAGCCACTATTTCTCACTCATAAAATTATATCATACCATCTCAATCATCCTTGTTTATATTTGTGTTTAGAAGTCATTCGGTCCACTCCAAAATCCCTATTTATCTTCAGTCCTTGTAAATTTTCTCTTACGAAAATTCACATGATTCATCCCTTATCATTTTAGTTTTGTCAGCTATGGATTTCAAGCATATATGATAGATACTATTTTGATTGATGGTGATTAGCAGCAGAATCTAGGACTGTATTTTGTCCTATTTGGGTCTCATCAACCAGATGCACTCTCGTTCTCAATGACTTGAACTAGATGGAGAGGAAATCGAACACTGAACCGGAAGTTAAGGGTAGATGTTAGGTAGTTAAGCTAGAAATCTGTATCTAATGTCACACAGACACTGTTAGTAAAGACATGTGATAATTTTAAGTAATTGAAGTTTAGTTAGTACGATGGTGGACATCAAAAAGGACCGAAAGTAACTGGCATCTTGCTAAGTTATTTAAAAGACGTAGAACTATGACTGAACTAGTATTTGAATTTTTTTATTCCTTTACGTTCCCGGTGGAACATAGGAGGGGGGCTTCAAGCTAGAGGCTTGAAGTTTCGGTAGCAGCAGTGGTGTTTTTACAGGATGGGGTTACTAGCCGCCTCATGCCCAACTTCCCTCTTTACCAGTCTTATTATTGACTTGGCGAGGTAAAGGAGTGCATCTGTGGCCGGAGATGGAACCCCGAACCACATGAGGCGTAGTCGTCTGTCTGTCTGTCTTCGACATAGAACGTTGCACTGATGTGCAACAATTCAAGTCGCCATACTCCCTCCTTGTATCACACAAAACAACAGAAGAAAGTAGAAAAAATGCATAATAGAGACAGTAAACACAGGTGTGAGACAAAGGAATAGTAATAACAAAGAACAATATAGTTTCATTTGAAATCATAAGTCACAAAGAGTGGATGCATCTGCGCCAGCCAGCCATTGAGAACGATTTTGAGCCATATCACCAATTGTTTCCAACCATTGGTTTTTACCATCCCAAGGACCCCAACCAGGAAGTCTACACCTTCCTATGTCGCTTGAACTAACTGTTGTGGATTTCATTGAATGGTGCCATGTTTTGGTTTGACCGCCACCAGCTAGCTCTTTTCCAGCCTGACCAATCCTATGTCAGCTAACATTGCCTGTTGTCGAGGAAGGCGATGACTAGGGATGCATGCGTAATACATGTCCTAGCCATCTCAGTCGATGTAACTGTTTCACAGCCTCGTCGATTGATTTCCCCTACCTACCTAGCACTTGACTGAGGCCTAACCTCAATATTTCTCACCTTATTATACCACTTCACATGGGAGATAGAACACAGGCACCTATGATCAAAGACAGCCAGCTAGTCTTCACATGTCTTCCACTCTCAATGGCCAGGTCTCACAGCTGGACATAAAGGAGGACGGAGCGAACTGCTGAGCAGTACACTCGCCCTTTGGTCGATAGCCAGCCGGATATCACGTCTACTAAGCCAGAGACGGCGTAAACTGGCACATCCGAAACTAGCCACCTGTATCCGTTCTGAGATTTCGTCAGAGATCAACCCGTTGGCACTGGCTGATGCAAATTCCCAAATAAGTGAAGCGGTCAACGTGCTCTACCACTTCACTCCCTTTTTCTAAACTAGAAGTCAGTGTGGTCCAGTCCTGTAACATCATCTTGAATTTGGCGGGAGCCAATCGCATCGCAAACATTAGTAGATTGCAGCTCAAGGTGTTCAGAAGACTCTGCTTTATTTTGTCAGCGTCCTCGCCTAGAAGGACTATATCGTCTGAATATTCTAAGTCAGCGAGATTATTCCCTGATGGTAACAAGTCAGTACCTGAGTCTCTGAAGTGAGTTAGGGTTAAGTCCATTAGTACATCCATGTATGATGAAAGTGAATAGAAATGGGGATAATGGGCATCCCTGACGGACACCATTAGTCTTCACCACTTCAGGTGACAACTTGCCGTAAGCCCTCACCTGTCTGCATGAGTTCGAGTTGGAGGCGTGGTCGGCGAGCACTCTACCACTGTGTCACCAAAGTAGTGTATTTGAATAGCCTAGCAATATACAGTTTATTTTCAGTCATCAAAAAGACGTCGGGGCCAAATGTAATTAGCCAACATGTTGCTAGTCGCTTTAAAAATACATTAGGATGAATAAATGTCCAAATACTAGTTCTCCTATGAATCCTATGCATTTTGAGTGACTTACCACAACATGCCGTATACACTCAGCCATGAGATCCATCAAAAAAGATATAAACTCACCTGTGAAAGTTGCCAAACTCCTTATATGTACTTCCAAATAAACAAACGTGCCAATCTATGCAAATATGAATGTATATGACAGCTGACTAGGCATCTAAAATTCACTTTAGAGCACATGTGTCCAAATTCTGGTTCGTTCATAATTCTATGAGTTTGAATGTTTTAGCAAATATGCCTTTTATTGTCAAACCTAGTAACTATTCAGCAGGAGTGTCAAGTATATCGGAGGATTGTAACTAGCATTAGAATTCAGTATGTGAGTTTCGTCCGACTTGAGACTCATCATCTGGATGCATCTTCATTCCTCAGTGATTAACTAAGTGACTGGGTTCCCCCATAGATTCTAACGTCAAAGCGTTGTCCATTAGACAGCCACCTCTTTCACATTGGGTATCAGTAATTATTCAATTCAATTTACTTCAAGTTAGGTAATCAGATATCGCTGATGCATCTGAACCAGTAGTTGACATGCCAACCTGAATTCGAACACTTCGGTTCATTCAACCAACAGGGAAGTACAAATTTCGCTATATATCAACATGATCGTTAGGAAAAATCTGTTGAAATAATGCTTCAATTTTTCCCCCCAAAGTAAGATATTCAGGCATTTTACAAATAAATAATCAATAATAAAAAAAAATCGAATGCTAACAGTGTATGTGTATGTATAGTGAAGAGATGAATTATATTCTGAATTCAATGAGTCAATGCCTCAAAATTATGCATAGAGAAATTATAAAATAGGGCAGGTATAAATTGGGATGTTTATCGATCGATAACAAATATATACTAGCTATATGCTTCTGCTACTATCACTACTATTACTATTATTTCGCGTTATCCTGACTGTCATGTGTGTCTGTACTTAACATATGAATGAATTCGTTATTTTGTATTATTTTTTGCTGACCTAAGAAATTTCTATGTGTGTCAGGTCATCTATCCATAGACTTACTTACTTATTCAGTATAGTATAGTATAGTAATAACGAAAAAAGTGTATTGACGTTAGAGAACAGGCTAGGTAGGAGAAGGCTATGCTGCGATTGTTGAAACATTGATGTCTAATGGAAATTAAATTTTAGGAGATTTTCATATTATATGTTCAAAGTGATGTTATGATGTGAAAGTTACTCAGCTGAATAGATTGTTAAGAATTACAATCTAAGTGTATTCCCTACCGACCACAGGTAGAAGTGAACACACTTAACCTTCTTCATTTAATTCAATTTGTACTTCCTCGTTGATTGATTGAACCGAGGTAGTCGGACTCAGGTTGATATGTCGACTACTTGTACAGATACGTCAACGATGTCTGATGATTTGACTTGAAGTAAACTGAATTGAATAATTGCTGATACCGGATGTGAAAGAGGTGGGTGTCGTAGCTCAAACGATCTAATGGATAGCGCTTTGACGTTACAATCTATGGGTCTGTCTGTCTGTTTTCGACATAGAACTTTGCACCGATGTCCACCAGTTCAAGTCGCCACACTCCAGTCCATGTAGCACACAAAGCAAGAGAAGAAAGTAGAAGAAATGCATAATATGGACAGTAAACAGAGGTGTGAGACAAAGGGTACTGGGTTTGAGTTCCAGGGAGAACACAGTAACTTAATCACTGAGGAATGGTCATACATTCGGATGATGAATTCCAAATGGAACGAAATGCGCATCCTGGATGGATTCCACAACAAGTCATCTATCACCAATTTAGATCACGTTGATAATTTAGCTAATTCAAAGTTAGCAAATCGTGAGGGAGAGGATTACTGTGTTTCTGCTAAACTAAAATTTAGTTTCTATTCAAAGAAATTCCAACACTTGAATTCCATATTAGTTTGTTTATTAGATATATCAAACAGTAAAACAGTATTATTGTTAACTGGATGACGTTTCGAACAAGATTTATTGTTCATAATCATATGAATTGTAATCGCACAACTTTGAAACTTGAGTTTTATAGTTTTCTTTGTTTTCTCCTTATTTGTCGTAGAATTATCACCTGATATCTGGGAAATTCTACTACCCCTACGACAAATAGGAGATGAGGAAATTAATAAATCAATAGAGACAGTCATGAATAAAGTTAAGAAATGCACAGCGGACCTTATACGCGCAATGAAGCCGTTTCTAGGTGAGTCTAAGTGGTTTAATTTAATGCCCAAAACTAATAACCCCCCGTAGGATGTATGGTGTTGTTAAAGTTCATAAATCAGGAAACCCTATCAGGCCTATAGTCGATTTTAGAAATTCACCCACCTACTTATGAATTATCTAAATATTTAACCATGGTATTAAATCCCTAAAAAGCCACTCACAATCTAGACTAATAAATTCTTATGAACTAAAACACAGATTAGATAATTTAAAATTAGATAATGAAGAAAAAATGGTTAGTTTTGACATTGTCAGTTTATATATACGTATACCAGTAAATATGGCTATAGAGGTAGGCAGTCAGAAACGAACTCATTTCTGACCAAGACCTCGAACTTAGGACAAAAGTGCTGCCACTTGAGGACATAATTCTGGGAGTGCAGCTATGCCTGACTTCCACAGTATTTAACTTCCAAGGGAAAATACACAAACATACTGAGGGAGTTGCCATGGGATCACCAATATCCCCGGTTGTAGCAGATATATTCATGGATAAGTGGGAAAACATAACGATTGAAACGTTCACCCCCAGTCCAAAAATATGGTGGAGGTATGTACATGACACATTCACTGTACTTAGAACACAAGATACTGAGAGATTTTTCGAGCACATCAACTCGAAGGTACAGGCAATTCATTCACTTAGCAATCGGAAAGTCAGGAAGGGAGTAGAGCTTCCAATGTTGGATTGTGGCGTAAAAAGGAAAGAAGATGGGAAGTTGAACAGTAGTGTGTTCACAGGAGACTCACACATTCAAACAGATATTTGGACTTCCGATCATCCCATCCTATGTCAGTAAAAGTAGGATTGGTGAAATGTTTAAGTGACAGAGCACAAAAACTAAGCATTACTAAGTAAAATCTAAGACAGGAAGTGATACATATAAGAAAAGCCTTGAAACTTAATAATTACCCTGATAAATTCGTCAGAAAGTATGTAGGGAAATGTAAAAATAAAATAAAAAAGGAAGTTAGTAATAGTGATAATAGTAATATTAGTGACGACATGCATGTCAAACATGCGCAAGACTATTACAATACCAACAATAAGGAATCTTAATCATCAGTAGTATTTCCATACAAGGAAGGAACCTCGGAAACCACCTTACGCAGAATTCTTAACAAGGCAGGCGGGAATAAAAGTGACTGGAATTCAAACCAACCACAAACTGAATCAGGAACAAGCTTTGTCGGTTAGAGGATCAATCCTTTGGAGCCTTTAAAACAAAGCAATTTAGTTTATCTAACACCCTGCCAGCAATGATTGTCAGGTCAAGTGCATAGGTCAAAGTAGTAGAACAGGGACAGTCAGACTAGCTGAACATAAAAACCTAGCAGCAAATTCTAGATTAGTTGACCCGAATATGATAATAAGAGATCTAGAGAATAGTTCAGCCGAAGATAGCACTACATGCACCTACACACAACCATACAATAGGATGAATGGGATAAGACGACAGTTTTAAAATCTAGTGTCACAGGGTGGAGAAAGAGATTGATAACAACGGAAGCTTTGTTTATCGAATCAAGTGAATGAAAATACGTGTAATAGGAATGATTCAACACCTGTACCAGATATCTGGAGAATTCTACTACCCATAAGACAAATAGAAGACAAAGAAAACAACTATAAAACTCAAGCTTCAAAGTCGTGTGATTCCAATTGGTGATATGATTGTGAACAACAATAAATTGTGTTCGAAACCTTTTCATCCAGTAAATAATACTGTCGCTGTGTGGTACATTTAATAAACAAACTAATATGGAATTACTTACTACCACCACAGTGCCCAAGTTTTACACAATATATTAAATTTTAGGAGATTTTCATATTATATGTTCAAAGTGATGTTATGATGTGAAAGTTACTCAGCTGAATAGTTTGTTAAGAATTACAATCTAAGTGTATTCCCTACCGACCACAGGTAGAAGTGGACACACTTAACCTTCTTCATTTAATTCAATTTGTACTTCCTCGTTGATTGATTGAACCGAGGTAGTCGGACTCAGGTTGATATGTCGACTACTTGTACAGATACGTCAACGATGTCTGATGATTTGACTTGAAGTAAACTGAAATGAATAATTACTGATACCGGATGTGAAAGAGGTGGGTGTCGTAGATCAAACGGTCTAATGGATAACGCTTTGACGTTAGAACCTATGAGTAGTGGGGGTTCGAGCCTCATTTGGAACACAGATCATGACTGAGGAATGAAGGTACATCCAGATGATGAGTTCAGAATAGGACGAAATGCGCATCCTGGATGGATTCACGTTGATAATTTAGCTAATTCAAAGTTAGCAAACCGTGGGGGTGAGGATTACTGTGTTTCTGCTAAACTAAAATTCAGTTTCTATTCAAGTATATCGGAGGATTGTGACTAGCATTGAAATTTGGGATGTGTGTTTCGTCCTACTTGGGACTCATCATCTGGATGCATCTTCATTCCTCGGTGATTAAGTGACTGTGCTCCCCCTGAAGCTCAAACCTGGTACTCATAGATTCTAACGTTAAAGCATTATTCACTAGACCATTTGACCATTCGGCTATCAGCAATTATTCAGTTAATTTACTTAAAGTTAGGCATTCAGACATGGCCGACGCATCTGGTTACAGGATTTCATCATGAGCTGACATTGGTTAGAGAACCATCGGAAAACCTGGCAGTACTGGACAGCTATTTCGTCCTAGTTTGAGACTCTTCAGCTCACTAGCGACTTGTCTTATTCAGGTAGGTAGTTACCTGGGGTTCTAGTGAGAAGTCGTGATCAGTAGGGTGCAGTAGGTCGGGTGTGAGGACAAATACTCGCCACCGAAGACATTGGCTATGGGTCGCACTATGTTGTGAATTGGTAGAAGTTAGAATTCATGGGCAATTGGATCGGGTCCCAGAGACTTAATGATATACGAGCTCGCCTTGTAACCAGCAGGTCCTGGGTTCGAACCTCCTGTGGTGGGTGCATACTGCTAATGGTTCTCTAACCAATGTCAGCTTATGATGAAATCCTGTAATCTATTTTGATCCTGTGTACACGTAATTCAGTTTGTTGAATTAAGTCGAGTAGACTGCCACACAACTTAGTTCAAAGTAACAGGAATTTAGCTAATGCATACTACTAGTACCAGCCAGTAGTATATTCTACGAAGATTATTTGCGAATTGAGTCATTATATTTGAGGATATTAGATAGTTGGAGGCAATCGGTCACAGGAAGCTTTACTTGCCCTAGATTTCGTGCTAGTCAGCAAGGTGTATCTGCAACCTTTAAGGAACAACTCATTTCCTTTCTGAGACTCGAAGCCGCGTCAGCCAGTACTGCAGTCAGAGACGTTACCACTGAGTTAGCTAGTCTGCCTGGCTTGCTACTGACCTACTGTTGATCAGACTGTAGTGGATAGTTTGATTGGACCTAATAACTAGTGTGATGTGTCTAATCCCATCTTTGGTACAGACTGAATTCGGTCAGTCAGGCTGATATGTATCCACATATATATTTATTTATGTGTGTGTATGTATGTTGGTCTCTCTTTCTGTTTGCCCGCTTAGTCTGTGACCATTTCACTTGTATGAACTTGTCTCCTTTAACAATGTATATACCCATTATATATAATATGAGTGTTTGTTGACAGTCCGTTGCTTCGTGACATATATCCATATATGGTGGTTGTTGACATGTCTGCTATATTTCGCTATGTATATTTGGATCGACACTCCATTATAATTAGCCATTCATGTTAAGACTGTCTAACGATTTGTTCACACACTTTGTCTGGAACATTTCATATATATATATATATTGCATTCACAATATTGTGTGACTTACCACTTACTTCTTTTGGTGTGATACCACTTATTGCTTCTCCTTGTGTTTGGAAAATAGAAGTATCATCGCAAACCTAGTGGTCTTCTGATTTCCGCCTTCTTGTGTCAGGACTATTAAATTCTCGACCAGACCATAACAATAATTTAGCGACGAGTACATAACACAGGCTGCAGATACGCCTGGCTGACTGACTGGTGAGAGCCAACTAGAACGAAACCTAGGTCAAGCAAGGCTTCCTGTGACCGATTGCTTCCAACTATCTAATATCATCAAATCAATGTGCACCATGATGGCAAGCTACCTAGTGGAATGGTGGTCACATTCCAAACCTAACTGACTGATAGAGTTCAGTCTGCAATAAAGAAAGGACTAGATATATCACACTAGTTACTAGTGTCCAATCGAAGGAGTAACTTTTCGTTCAACGTCTTTTATACACTAGATGACCAAAAGTTCACGATTTGTGTGCAACGAAGTTCACTGATGTCAAATGCAATTAATGTAAATACATTATCACTAAATTCCATCTACTTAAAGAAATGTATAGGTCAGCATGAATGTTATTTTCTTTATGATCAAATTACTCACGAGTAGTACGCTACAAAGTGTTTTTTTTCCAAGGCATTTTATAATTATTTTATTCTACCCCCAATTCATTCGTATTCATGTTGATTCGCCAATCGAATGACGAGTCAGTGTAGAAATTCGCATAGGATTTCATCTGACTGAGTTACCTGACTTCAAAAAGGCATATAGAATCTTAGATTTTCCGGTCGGTTGATTGGACTGAAGTGTTGGGTATCAGGTTGATATTTTTATTTTTTTTTTTTTTTTAATTATTTTTGATTACAGCTTGATTTCACACTGTATTTTTGGTACAAGTATGGAATTTTCAGCATGGATATCAGTAGCCCAAATTTTGCAGGCCGACCATAGATATCAGGTGTGTGTCGGCAGGGCATCAAATCTCGGACCATGTGCATGGTCAGCGAGAGTCCTAACCACTGTACCACCGACGCACAATTATGTGTCAACATATCTGGTCATGTCACTTCAAGTCAATTGGTGGGTAGTGATTATCTGTAGAATCCAGGATGCGCATTTCGTCCTGTTTGGGAGCCGTCGACTGAATGTGCCTGCATTCTCCAGCGAGTGATGGTGTCCGCATCGAGGCTCCAACTGAATGCTCATAGGTTCAAAAGCTAAGGTGTTATCCATCAGACCATTTGGGGCATGAGAACCACCTCGTTGGGTAATACAAGCACATCCAGATGACGAGTCACAAGTGGGACGAAACGCTGATCCTGGATTCCACTGCTAGTCACCATCTTCCAATTCACTTCGAGGTAGATAATATGTTAGTAGTTCTATAAGGGGCTTGCCTGTGCCAATAACAAGTCTCTTCTGAGTCACTTCATCTATAGACTGAAACCTTGTAGTCCAAGTCTACTGGTATTTTTAGATCAGCAGCTATTGACTGCACATATTTCTAATAGTAACAAGAAAATATCTAATGGATAATATTTCAAAGCAATTTAAAAAAAATGAACTGCTTATATAATTTTAATTTCAGAAATGACTACTTATAAGTAGCTTAAAATAGACTGAAAAAAACTTTCGTGTGTTACTCTAACACAGGCTGAAAATTATGAAGCACTGACAGTGTTAAGCTTTAGTTTAGTACACCTCAACCATCCATGTTATCACTGTGGTACAAGATGGTGCCTTAGACCGATAATGAAAGTCTGATTTTATTCATTTATTGGCTTTAAAGCCAGATCACTATTCCAATCACACTGTGTGATTTATCAAAATAAAGTCTTATCTACGACGGAGTTATATTCTACCACAGTGTCTAAGTTTTATAATTACACGAGATTATTATTGATTCCTTGGGTTCCACGCAGAAAACGGAGCTTTGATAACCAATCTCCACATTGTTACACTTTCTGCTGTCCTCTCTCTCTTTATCTGGGCATACCATTGCTCATAGTCTCTAATCACCTCTTCCTCACAAGATGTCCTCCATGTCATACTCGAACCAACGTCTCACTCATCATTTACCATTCCGTTTCCACTCGAGTAATGACCTGAACTCCAAGTGAACATAGATAGGACGGAGGTGATGAAGATAACCAATGAACAGCAACAACAACAACCAATACCAGTCACCATCAAAGGGAGAGAGATTTAACAGAGGTTGTCTCCTTCACTCATCTAGGAAGTATCCTTTCAACTACATCTGGAACGGATGAATATGTCAAAGTCAGTCAGAATCGGAGAGGCAAGGTGAGATACGCCTTCATTAACCTGTCACTCAGCATAACGAATAAGTTTCGCATTTTCAACACCAATGTGAAGTCAGTCAGTTTTTCTATAAGGGGTCAAAAACTTGGTACTCCCATCACGAACAGTATTTCCAAGAAGCCAGCACAGACTTTCATCAACAGGTGCCTTCTCTGACTCCATAGTGAAGATCAAGTGCCTATCTGGCGAGAAAGAATAAGCAACAAGAAACTATAGGAACAAACCAACAGGCGACAGTCGATCGCTCAACAAATATTTGGAAGAAAGTGGAGATTGATTGGGAATACATTGAGGTGGGAAGCGATGAGAGTGGGTCGTCGTTGAGAGGGTGACATTGAGATGGTGTGGTGGGGGGAGAGATAAGAGAGTTTGATGAATCGTGGGTTCAGCTGAAGAGGACGGCAGAAAGCAGGACAAAAAGGAGACATGTTGTTGAAGTCCTATGTTCCACTCGGAACACAAGGGAATAATAAACAACAACAACAATAATAAACAAACCAATACTTGAAAATTTATCTGATGCTCACTAGCGACTGGCCCTATTCTGGTAGCGACCTGGGGTTTTAGTGGGAAGCCGTGACCAGTAGGGTACAGCAGGTTGAGGATGAGGCAGTAACTCATCAAAGAAGACATTGCAAAATGGTCGCGCTATGTCACGAACTGGCAGAACTTAGAATTCATGGACTGGCTTGCCATTGGATCGGGTCCAGTGTCTACTGAATGGTCTACGAGCTCGCTGGCTTTGTAACTGGAAGGTTCTGAGTTCAAACCCCTGTGGTTGGTGCGTACTGTCCAAAACCAGGACGAAAGAGATGGCTGTTATATACTCCCAGGTTTTCCAATGGTTTTTATAACCGATGTCAGCTAATGATGAAATCCTCCATCAAATGAAACTAAGTCCCCAGAAAAACAATCCTTGAAAATAAATATTTCATTAAATTTTAGATTTTCCGGTCGATTTATTGGACTGAATTGTTCGGCATTAGGTTGAAATATCGGCTCTTAATACAGATGCTTCAACGATGTCCGACCATGTAACATGAAATCGACTTGTGGATGGTGACTAGCAGTGGAATCCAGGATGCGCATTTAGTCCTATATGCGAATCATCAACTGAATTTTAAAATTAAATCAAACTAATATGACCCGTTGCACTCGTGGCTCAAATGGTCTAGTGGATAACGCTTCAGCTGGCGTTTATTTTTTTTTTTAATTTTTGTTTACAGCTTGATTCCACACTGTATTTTTGGTACAAGTATGGAATTTTCAGCATCGATATCGGTAGCCCAAATTTCGCAGGCCGACCATAGATATCAGGTGTGCGTCAGTGTGGGTTCGAACCGCGGACCATGTGCATGATCGGCGGGCGTCCTAACCACTATACCACCGACGCTGTGGGCACTGGGTTCGAACCTCGGTAGGAACATCATCACTCACTGGGGAGTGCAGGTACATCCAGTTGACGAGTCGCAAATATGACGAAATGCGCATCCTGATGGATTCCACTGTTAGTCACTATCCACCAATTAACCATGAATAAGCAAATAATAGCGTGGAGTGCGATATCATTCGACAGTCTCCTCAGTGTGTCCCCAATCTATCTCCATTTTCTCCTACATATATTTGCTGTACGACACGTTCTTGGTTAGTTTGTTTCCAGAGATTCTTGTTGCTAATTCTTTCTGGCTGGATACTTGATCTTCAGCAAGGAGCCAGTGAGGGAGGCAGTTGTCGATAAAAGTCTGTGGTAGTCAGTTGGAGATGCCTTTCGTGACGCGTGGGCCAAGTTTCTGACCCATATAGAAACACTGACTGGCTTAACTAACATTGGCGTTGAATAGAATCGGAATCCTGTTAGTGTAGAATATTTCTTCTCTGCCTTTCCAATTCTGCCTTGCTTTGACATGTTCATCCGTCCAGCCTGTGATTATTTGATTATATTAACACTGTTCAGAATAAAGCTGCTATTATTATTGTTATTATTATTATTATTATTATTATTATTATTACTGTAGCTTATCCTTTACGTCACTGGTTTGTTGGAGTATGTAACAACAGAAGACAAGGGCCAGCCAAACAGATCTTTTATTAAGGAAATCAACACATATTTATACATTTTCATGTACATTATTGTAGATAATTGTTAGCAGAAAAACACAGTCTTCTGATTGGTTGTTTCTCACACAAAGCATCTCTTTGTGAGTGTTTCTTGAATGTCAGATCATCTATATGTTAACTGTATCCGCCTATGCAAATCCTTTGTTCTCAGTCTTTCTCACGACCAATATTTGGGACATAAACATTGACGTAAATTACTGTCCACCAATTTTGACTAGCATCCAGCTCTCACCACACTACTACTACTACTACTAGTTTAATGTCTGTTGTTAGAACCCAGCATAAAATAGTATGCCATCATCCTTTCTCACTAATCGTATGATTTATCATGTGATGGAGTTACTATGTGAATGTATCATTTCTCGCGTATATTGTGATTTAATGTGTGATCAAGTCATCGTCTTTTGTCTCACCTTGATCATTTTTGGATCACCAACCGATCAGAATACACATTTCCAGCTAGTAAGACCACTCCACTCTCATGGTTGTAAACCGACTTTATTATAGTAAAGAAAATGTATAAATATCATGTGTTGTTTCTTAAACTCTATGTAGTCCAGTATAGTACGATATCTTACAGTCACAGGCCAACAGCATTTGTCCTTTGATATTTGCGTGACTCAGTGAATTGGAAGGTGGAACGGACAAATAGGCATATTAGCCTACCAGTCAGGGGGCAACAGTGATGCGCTCACGTTGCAACAGGACCTAAACAAATTGTCAGAGTGGTCCAGAGAACGGATGCTCCTGATCAATGTAACGAAATGTGCAACCAAGCATATCGGACAAGCAGCCATCAGCTCCTAAGAACTAGAGAGAATAAAACTCACATCCCTTCATACTCATTTGGATTTAGGTGTCATAACAAGTCACAATTTAAGAACTACAGAATACTGTCGCGCGTGGTGGCTGCACGAAGTTCCAGATCCTTATGGACAATTCTCAGAGCCTTTACTAGAATCCCCAGAGATATGTTCACCACCTTATTTACATCTCTGGTGAGGTCAAGACTGGTAAACTGTATCCAGGCCCCCAGTCCTTGTCTTAAAGCGGACTTACATATTTTAGAAAGGGTCCAATGGAAGGCGACACGTACATCTCCTGGTATGACTAATTTATGATACGAGGAAAGACTAGACAGTTTAAATCTCTTCTCCAAATCATACCGTAGACAGAGAGAAGATTTGATTACAATGTTTAAAATTTTAAATAATAACTACGAACCTGATCTATTCTCTTTTTCTCTCCCCACCAGATGGTCGGAACACCTTAGGGGACATTTCAGGAGAGATCAAAAGCCAAGAAGAAATCATATTCCTGTTGATTACTGGTTCACACAGTGAGAGTCATAAACTCTTGGAACCGACTTTCAGAAGAGGTGGTGTTTTCAACGTCAATCGATTCATTGAAGAAGGGTTTAGACAAGCACAGAAATTCATTAGAAAATGATTAACATGATTACGCTCGAAGTCTTCTATCCTCAACCAATAAATTTGATTCTAAATCTGAGTTCATTACCGTTATAGTAATTAACAAGCGCAGACATGATTACGTAACAACGGATTCTTTTATTTCATTTCAGTGTTAACAAATTGGCAATGAGTTAAATCACTTATAACATCTGTATGTAAATGCACAAATTTCGACGTAATCATGCACAAATGTGCACTGTTTATTAGATAATTGTGAATTTTAATATTTTTACAAATGAAGTGGAAAATTTCTAACTGTGAACTTGAATCTCATGGTCGAGCAGATAATCACACACACATGCACGCACGCACGCACGCACAGACAGGGATTTCAATGAATAAAGACATACAGCATGTTTATTTATTAACCTATGTAGAGCCATATTCTTGATATTGTGCTAAAGTAACAAGTGAAGTGGAAAATATTAAGATTGATAAGACTGACAGTTACGCAATGTAAACGGATATCTCACAGGTGGTTATGAAAAGGCTAAAAAAATGTATACAATTTGTCACATTTGGTACACACACCATGAAACACATTAAGGTGTAGGGGGGAACTTGCATTTCTTTAAAAGTCTTTGATACATGTCGGATGGTTGTACACACATGTTATCTAAGAACACGGATCATTGACTTATTTTATATGGTTATCAGTAATCGCATAATCGGATTACATTAATTTCATTTTGCAGTGCAAATAATGAGATGGACTTCAAATAAGAGTTTCGCTCATTTATTGATAGCATAGAATTTAACTTTGTAAAAAGGAATTGATTCACAATGACAAGTGGAACAAGTGAAATAATACCGGGGACAGTTCAAAGTGAGAGTAGTGATAGTAACAATTGACGTAATAAGGAAGAGACTACAAACTGAATAGACAAAATGAAAAAATGAAAAATTGGGAGAGCTAGAAGGATTAATACCATGAAAGTTGGAGAGGTTGAACGAACTTTTTCTGTACACAGAGATCTGGCTTTTCTATTTCGATAGCCAAGGCTTCAGGAATACAAATGAGTCGGGTACGTAGCGATTTGGGTAAATTACTCTTTACCTTGTAGATGACTTTAAAGGCGGAGGCTATAGATACAGCGTGATCATTATCGACCAGATGTTCAATGATCACGCTTCTTATTGCTCCACTTCCACCTCTTCGTAACCATGCAGGATAGTGTTCTTGCACCCTCCTGGAAAAAACTCGAATCGAACGACCCATATGCCTAGCTCCACACGAGCAGATGAATTGATAAACACACATAGAGTTAGTCAACAGCGGGGTCTTCTTCTTCAGCTTACTGAACAGTAATGGTCGACTAGTACAGGCTATTCTCAGATATGCAGCAGGGAATGTTCTCCGCATGTCTTTTCTTAATCCCTCTATGCTAAAGTATGGTTATCCCCAATCACATTTTAGCTGTCCCAATTTTTCACTTTTTTATTTTGTCTATTCAGTTTGTATTCCTTTGCTTTATTACGTCAATTGTTACTATTAATGTTCTCATTTGGAACTGTCCCCGGTATTATTTCATTTGTTCCACTTGTCATTCTAAATCAATTCTTTTTACAACGTTAAATTCTATTATATTATTTATTATTATGTCCTTTAATTCCTAGAGGAACATAGGGCTTCAGCTGCGCATCTCCAGTGCCTTCGGTTTTCTGCCATCTTTTTCACCCTGCTCCAAGTCTGCCCACATGCTCTCATGTCCTCTTCACATGACCTCCTCCAAGTCACCCTTGCGCTGACGACCAACTCACCGCTTCCCTTTCGGGTTCCACTCGAGCAATGGCTTGTCTAATGATATCACCTTGGTGGTTTTTCTATGCTATCAAATTTCACACAATATTACACAACGTTTTTATTTTATTCGATTTGTCTACTAATCCTATAATTGCACACCCATTTATTGATAGTCATAAATCAGGATAGCTTAACTTCCTTAACTGGCTAGTTTCAGCATAAAACTTTGCACAGATGTGCAACAATTTGAGTTGCCACACTCCCTCCTTGTAGCACACAAAGCATGAGAAGAAAGTTAACAGAGATTCATCAACAGACAGATAATCAACAGAAGTGTGAGTGGAGGGGAAAAGAATGGCAGTAATATAGAAGAACACAGAATTTGTTTGGGTAAATATGACAGATCACAAAGACTGAAGGAATCTGCACCAGAAATTGAGAAGGAGGATTTCGATTATATCCAGTCGTCATTGGTTCTCACAGTTCCGAAGACTCCAACCAACACCACTTTACGCGGCTGCCTGACTTAAGCTAGCTGTTATGGATCTCATTGACTGATGACATGTTTTGATGTGACCAACACTATCTGTTTTTCAACCTGATCCTATGTCACTCAGATACCATCTTTCGTCTAGGAGCGCAATGGTTAGGAATGCATACGTAACACATTTCCTAACCATCTCATTCAGTCAGTGCAACTGCTTCACAACCTCGTTGATTGATTTTCCCTCCCTCCTTACCTAACACTCGACTGAAGCCTAACCTCATTATTACTCACCCTATTACGCCTACCACCTGACACGGGAGGTACAACACAGGTACCTATTTTCAAAGACAGCTAGCTAGCCTTTTCATGTCTTTCATTTTCATTGTCTCACTCACAGCAGTAGACAAACACACCTCCTCTCTTCGACAGCTAGTCGGATATCACATCTACTAAGAGAGAGATGGTGTAAACTGGCAAATACCAAACGAGCCTTCCGTATCCGTGCTGAGATTTTGACAGCGATCAACCCACTGGAGCTGGCTGATGCAACTCCACAAATAAGTGAAGTGGTCAACAATTTCCAACAACCACTTCATCCCTGCATATCTTTAAGCTAGGAGTGAGTCAATACACGAATGTCACGCCAAACATTCGAAGATTTCTGCTCCTCTAGGTGTTCAGAAGACTCTGCTCTATTTTTTTAGAGTCTTCACCTCACCTAGGAGGGAGGACTATATCATCTGCACATACTGAGTCAACGAGATTATTCCCTGTTGGAAATAATTCAATCCCTGAATCACTGAACTCAGCCATTAGTACATCTATGACAAAATTGAATAGAAATGAGGACAGTAGACATCCCTCGCTGACAAACACCACTGGTTGTCATCACTTCAGATGACAACTATAAACTTCCTTAATATTTGAATATTCATAACATCGTTAACTTAACCTCAACTTATAGAATAAATATAGAAATTCATTATCTCTATAACCAACTGAATACTCTTCGATAAACAATAATACCCATAAAATTAAAGAGAAGTAATGGTATTTAATTTGTGGATGGTGACTAGCAGTGGAATCCAGGACAACTCACATTTCGTCCTATTTGGGATTCGTCAACTGGAAGCACCGGCATTTCCCAGTGAGCGATGATGTTCCCCCACGGAGGCTGGAACCCATTGCTCATAGTTTCATATGCCAGCTGAAGCGTTATCGACTCGAAGTTGAAGTAAGACTGAGATGGTTAGGACAGTGTTACGTATGCCAAGCATCGCTCCTCGACGAGCATGTTAGCGATATAGGGTCAGGCTGGAAAAAACTAGCGCGGTCAAACAAAAACTTGGCACAGTCAATAAATCCACAACAGTTGGTCTAGCCACGTAGAAGGTGTAGACTTCCAGGTGGGGTCCTCGGGACGGCAAAATCTATGGTTGGAAACAATTGGTGATGGCTCAAATCGTTCTCTGGCAGATGCATCCACTCCTGTGACTTATGATCTCAATGAAACTGTTTTGTTTCTTATTCCTCCTTTGTCTCACACCTCTGCTCACTGTTTCTATTATGCTTTTCTTGTACTTTCTTCTCTTGCTTCGCGTGCTACACGGAGTGTGGCGACTTGAACTGGCGCACATTTGTGCAAAGTTCTATGTCGAAAACAGCAAACAGAAGACCACTTGAGCCACGAGAGCCACCTCTTTTGCACTGGGTTTGAGCCTCGGTGGGAACATCATCACTCACTAGGAAATGCAGGTACATCCAGGTAACTGACGAGTCCCAAACAGGCCGAAATGTGCGTTATCCTGATGGATTCCCCAGCTAATCATCCACCAATTAAATCCTAATTAAATGCCTAGATATGGTTGAAGCATCTGCACAAGAAGCCGACAGATATGTCAACCTGAGACCGAGCATTTCGGTCCAATCAATCGACGGGAAAATTTCAAAGTCAATGAAAATAGAAGTAGCATGGTAGCATTGTTAAATAATAAAATAAATGTCAATGATAAATTACACTTAGCCTTATATCCAGTACTTTTCAGCTCTAAACATTCGATCGTTGCACTTATGGGCTGACTTAAATGGTTTCAGTCATACATACATTACACTCACTATATTATACGACTGTATGACAAAAAAACAACAACAATAATATTCCCTTAACAGACATTTAACAAAAATAAATATACAGATTATTTAAACAAAAAACAAAATTATTGATTACCTTATGACTTGTATAAGGGAAATAATACTAACTTCATTGACGTCATTACTTACTTCATTTAACTTAAATCATTTTGGTTGACTCATTCATTACTGTGGTAACATACTATGGTAATAGATCTAGCATACATAGTCTTATGTTCATTTACGACATATTATAATACCACTGATGAAGGGGGTTTAGTTTAATCTCATTCTCACTATTAATCCACTGTAGGGTAAAGATATCGACAAAACGCAAAACTTGTAAGGGATCAAAAAATTTCTCCAAGTCAAGTGAACCATAGGTGTTTCACTGTCAACGATCAATTTGTTTATTTGTCCTGTGATTGAAACACATGGTGGTCGAGGTAATAATTTTCAAGGATTGATATCAGTTAGAAAACCATTGAAAACCAGCCACAGAGGAGTACTGGACAGCTAGCTGTTTCATACTAGCCTGGGAATCATTGGAAGTATGCACCCACCACAGTGGGTTTCGAACCCAGGACCTTCTGGTTACAAGGCCATTGAGGTTGTATACCCCATTCAGCCACTAGGGCCCGATTTAGTGGCTCAATGGCTTTTCAATGGTTCTCTAACTGATATCAATCCGCGGTTAAACTCGTGAAAACAAAACTAACCCTTACAAACCAACTATAGAGAATTTTCAAGGAATATGAGCTCAGCAGTGGTGCTGTGTACTGACCAAATTGCAACTCTACGCATCATCATCACAGAACAAAGCATGGAATGGCAATCAAACCTCTATCTCAACTTTATAGACTTTGAAAAGGCCTTCGACAGAGTTGATCGTGAAGTAATTTGGAAATTACTCGAGTACTATGGCGTACCACAAATATTCATCAACCTTATTCAACAGCTGGCTGTGTGACAACGGCACATGTCAAGTGATCCACAACGGAAAACTCAGCGAGGCGTTTGGAGTAAACACAGGAGTCAGACAGGGTGCTTACTATCACTAATGATATTCATAATTGTCGTCGACTGGATTATGCGTCAGACACGAGGGAAACTAGAAACGGGACAGGAATATCCAGGACCGACGTGAAGAACCTAGAAGACCTGGATTTCGCGCGTGGATGATTTATGTTTGATGTCACACACAATCGAAGACCTACAAGCGAGCAAAAACCGACAAACTGGTCGAAGAAGCAGCCAGCGAAGACAGGACTCCAGGTAAACATAGACAAGACGGAGGTTATGAAAACAACCAAGCAACAACAGCAACAACATCCAACGTCAATCACCACCAACGGGAGGGATTTGAAAGAGGTTACTTCATTCACTTATCTAGGGAGCAATGTCTCAACTACAGGAGGAGCGGACGAGGATGTCAAATCGAGAATCGGGAAGGCGAGAAACACATTCATCAGCCTGAAATCAATCTGGAAATCTTTGTCACTCAGCCAGAATCAACAACAAAATTCGGATTTTAAATACAAACGTAAAGTCAATTCTTCTATACAGATCAGAAACTTGGCGGGTGGGTCACAAAGAATATTTCCAAAAGGCTGCAGACCTTTATTAACAACTGTCTTCGCTGGCTCTATACTGAAGATCAGATGGCCGGAAAGAATCATCAACACGGAATTATGGGAACAAACAATGCAAGAACCAATCGCCCAACAAATATGCAGGAGAAAGTGGAGATGGATTGGTCACTCGCTGAGGAGACCGCCGGGTGACATCGCGCGCCAAGCCCTCGAGTGGAACCCGAAAGGGAAGCGGCGTGTGGGACGTCCAAGGGTGACATGGAGGAGATCGTGTGAAGAGGAGTTGAAAGAATATGGATTAACATGGATGCAGGCGAAAAGTATAGCAGAAGACAGAAGAAAATGGAGACGTGCAGTTGAAGCCCTATGTTCCACTAGGAACCCAAGGGAGCAATAATAATAATAATAGTGGTGCTGTGGTGTGATTCTGTTGCTGAATAAGTTATGCCTATCATCGCTAAAAAAAATGCACCTTTGAACAGCCTTGAAAGTGACGTTCTCCTTCCACTAGTTGGGGGCGCGGTGTTTAAAGAAAACCTGGCCACCAGGTTAATTGGACCAGGCAGAAGAATCAACAGGTAGTATGGCCAAAGCTCTGGTCTGACAGAAGTGACTAGTGTTATTTCTGTTTTAAGCCGACCAGAAGAGAGTTATAATTCTTCCAAGCAACCTAACTAACTAGTGTTTTCTAGAAATCTTCTCAACACCTTGGACTAAATTGCATTTATATCAAATTTAGGAGACTGCTAAAGGCTCGGTTTGGACTGACTACTCGTCCATTAACCACCTCAGTTACTTTGTAACGGCAGAAGGCAAGAAACTCGGTAACAGAAAATTTACCTTAAATTTGGTATCTCTAATATGGTGAAACTGTGTATACCTTTTCTGCATTGACCTTCCGTGTTGTGCTAACCTTTTCTACCCTTACTTGTTGCGTTTCATTGTTTTGTTTTCATGTTTCTCATGTTTTGTCAAAAAGCTGCTTCATTTGCTCTGTCTTCAGCGTCAAATCTATCTCTCCGCTATTTGATTTTGTTTTTCGTGTTGATGGACGTCTCTTTATATACAACTGGTAAATCTTATTTGTAGCCTAGCCACAACTTGGGAACATGAAATGTTTGATATTTACCAATTCACGTTATTTTTAGTTCCAGCGTGCTTTCCGTTTATCCATCAGGGGATAAGTCAAATTGTGTAGCAGTTAGTAATAATAATAATAATAGCAGCTTTATTCCAAACAGTATTTGTGGTACAGGTATGGAATTTTCAGCGTGGATTACAATGTTGCATCTAATTACCTCATGAATTTTATAAGATTTTAAAATCAAAAAGCAACACCCCCCAAAAAAAGATAAATAAAAAAATAAAAAGAACAGTGTTGCGTTTACTTTCTAAACAATGCACCACAGGATATGAAATATTAAGTTGGTGTGTGATAGAAGATGAGAACAACAGCGAAATAGTAGCGAAGAAAGGAAAACAAAAACTAATGGGACTATTTGTTAGAGTGCCGCAGTAAGTTGATCGTGTCATACCTAACGGATTTCTCATCACATAACAGCTGTGCCAGATAAGGTATTGTGGAGTTTTGTATTTGGTAGTCCTAGCATATAGCCGCCTATAGCTGCTTCTAGTTCTACCAGATGAAATGCAAGAAGAGAGCTGCGTATAGAAGGGATGCTCGGGGTCTGACAATATTGTGTTCGCTAGTTTCTTACATGATATTATATGTCTATCCACAATAGTGTTAACCAGTTGGTTTGACGATATCCCACTTGCCCTACTAACGGCTCTCAGTGCCCTTCTCAGCAAATCAAAGTCTTTCTTAAGTCGTCTAGGAAAGATTAATGGGGAGCAGTAAAGGGGAATGGGTAGAATACAAGAATTGACAAACTGAGAAAGCAAAGACTGCTTTATGCCAGACTGCCTAAATTTCCTAATGTAGAACGTTAAGCGAAACATCTTTTTATTAACTAGCAAGATGTGGGGGGACCAGAAAAGATCGGAGGAAATACTCAGCCCAAGGTACTTGACATTAGATGTATTTTCAACCTCTATGCCGTCAATGATAGTGGGGCCATGTGAGCTAGCTAGTTGTTGTAGGTCACACTTTCGTCTGAAAATGAAATTGACTACCTGACATTTAGACGGATTCAGCTTAAGACCGTTTGAAGAGGACCACTGACTAATTTCCGACAGAAAGTTATTTAATTTGGAACAATCTGACTGAGAGTTGACAGGCATAGAAACACAGAGGTCATCAGTATACTTAACAAAAGTGGCTAGATCGGAATGAGCTAAGTCATGTAAGAAAAAAGAAAACAGAAAAGGAGAAAGAATAGCACCTTAGGAAACACCAGCTAAAGTAATTGGGGTAGTGGAGGACTTTCCATTGTAGACGGTGTACTGCTTCCTATCAGAAAAATAGGAATGCAACCACTTATTTGTCCAGCTCTCAGCCTGTGTTGCAGCAAGCTTACTTAGCAAGAGAGACGTAAGTACAGAGTCAAATGCAGATGTGTAATCAAGGAAGGCACACTGAACGTACCACACACTAAGTCAAGCCGTAATGCTTGCCAGAAAGATTGATACAATCCAATCACCAGGTGATCATTTTGTTGTTTTGGGATTAAGCTCATTAGTGGCGTACCCAAATTAGAGGGTTGAATCACTTCAGCCATCTCACTTAGATGAACTAGCAATACATTGAGTCAGATTACACAGTTCTAAGTGGCAATCCAACTGTTTTAACTTTTCATTCAAATACAAAATTTCACAGTGTTATGATCAATAAAATTACTTAGTTACAAATTCTGTGCATGGAATTAATCAATTTCAGAATCAACACAAGATGAGATATAGCTCGCTACCGTAAGCCCTAAGCTTTCATCCAGCAGATCATGAGTTAGAATTCCATCCCACCTCCTTTATATCCTAGACATCTCAGTAGTTTCATCAGCCTTCACACAGAAAGTGTAGCTCATTGCCGGGAGCATGAAAGACCAATCCCATGTAACTGAGTTCAGGTATTATCTAGGATTACAAATAATTTTTCATTAAATGTTACTGGATGCGCCTTTTAATAATAAAGTGACAGAGAAGAGCAGCTAGAAACTGAATAGTGTTTGATTGGATTTAAAATGAAAAATAGAGTCTGAATCCTGCACCAGGTGGAGACAATATTTTGGTCTGTAGATCAAGGACATGAAATGACTGTTTCATCCTTTGTTCTTCGTCATTAAATCCCCTAAGAGCTATTTCTTTACTTCAGTAATCATTGTTCATTCCTGTTTAAATCCTAAACTTAACTTGTGCTTTCGGTTAAGTTCAACATTTAACTATCATGTTATATCCTCACTTTGATAAAGCTTTCCTGGCACATGCTCTGAAATTTCAGGCGATTAACTGTTCAGTTACATGATTTCATCACGAGCTGACATTGGTCAGTGAACCATTGGAAAACCAGTCACAGGGAGTACTGAACAGCCAACTGTTTCGTCACCTTATTTTTGAACTCTTTGACAGTACTCACCAACCACAGGGGATTCGAAACGGGAACCTTCCAGTTACGGGGCCAGTGAGCTAGTAGACGTTCAGTATGTGGTGAGAGCTAGCTGATAGCCAAAATTGGTGGACAGTAATTTACGTCAATGTCTATGTCCTAAATATTGGTCGTGAGAAAAATGAGGGCGAAGACTTTGCGTAGGCGGATACAGTTAACATATAGATGATTTGACTTTTAAGAAACAGTCACAAAGAGATGAAAGTTTAACTTTGTGTGCGAAACAACCAATCAGAAGACTGTGTTTTTCTGCTAACAATAATCTGTTGTTGCAAGTAGCCACTGGAACCCGACCCAATGTATCTGTCCTCATACCCGACCTGTTGAATAGTCTCTCGGCTTTGGATGCGATCCTTCACAGACTCTACTAGGTGAGTATCGAACATGTCACTCATTGGCTTAAGCAGCTAGTAGGTCTAACCGTGCTGCAACCACTTCAACTTGAGCAGGTGAATAGTATCACTAGCCCTCAGAAAGAATATTTGTGGCTTATATAATGTTGCATAGAAAGCTTGTTTCAGCTAATCCGGTTCCAGTAATAATAATAATAATAATAATAATAATAATAATAATAACGTGTGCATTACCAATAAATTCAAAGACAAGAGGAAAAATCTGTTTATTGCAGTTGTTTAAGATGGAAATCTTTTGTTAAATTTTGTTAAAATTAGCTAATTAAGAGAAAGGTCAAGGTCCGACACTGTTGACTTCCATGACTATAACTACAGCGCATGCAGAGAAGTAAACAAGAAGCAAACACGCACACAAGGGAGGAACAATGGAATGAATTATTCTAACAGATGGTAAATTAATTTTTATTGAAATCTGATAAATTTTATCACAAAAAAAAAGAGAAAAACTTGAGATGAACTCTTTAAAGAAAGATTTACACTAACTAATCTCTAGGATGTTTATCTGTTTGGAGTTTATAAGAGATATGAAATATGCTTGACAAAAGTTGAATAATTACAGGCAATCACGCGAATAACTTGGTCATTTATGTAAATTATTATTATTATTATTACAACCATATCGATTGGCAAGTGTCATGAGCCATTGAATCGGGTCCCGGTGGCTGCAGAATGGTATACGAACCAGCTTGCCTTGTAACTAGAAGGTCATGGGTTCGAACCCCTTTGTTGGTTGCGTACTTCCGATGATTCCTAAACTAGTCGGATGAAGCAGTTGGCTGTTCACAGTACTCCCTGTGTCTGGTTTTCAATGCTTCTCTAACTGATATCAATCCATGGTCGAACTCGTAAAAATAAAACTAACCCTTACAAGCCAAACTACAGAAAAGTATCATTATGTTTGGTAATAAAGTGTGCAACTTCCCATCTTCATATGTGAAGACATTCTCACGATATAACAAGGATGAAGGATTCTGAATTCTGCCTTTAGCTCACTAAAGTTCTTTTTTAATTTCAAATTTAGATGGCGAAGAAAACTGAGGTGGTACTGTTTTCTTTTTGTTGTTGTTGTTGTTGTTGTTGAGGACTTGGAAATATTCAAAGACAAAGTGTGGAGACGGAATAAATCAGTTCATTAAAGTGTTTTCCATTTGGCATTATGTCCCAATGTGAACAGGAAAATAGTCTTGATGATAATCAATAATCTGAAGCCTTGTCAATAACCAGGTCCAAATGCACTACACAATTATTTCTAGCTTTGGTTAATACAGTTTACTGTCTGTCTACTTCAATGTACTTGTCCTAGGATTGTATACTTAGAGAATGAAAATACGTGATACACTTAATTGAATTTTAGATTTTACCGTCAACTGATTGGACAGAAATGCAGGTACATCTAGATGACGGGTCCCCAATGGGACGAAATGCGCCTTATCCTGGATTCTACTGCTAGTCACCATCTACCAATTAAATTCTAAACTATATGATACACTTAGCCTTATTTTCAGTAGTTAAGTGACTTATCACTACAGCCCTATCAGTTTGATCTGTACAGTCTGTACAGTCAACTTTCTGGAACTTCATGGATTTATTCTCTTTGATGAATTTGAATAAAGCAAGAACAACAGTGTGGTTTGTGCAGAATAATATGGTACCATCATCATCAGCCGCTTACAGCCTAAACAAATTATGAGGTTTACGCATATATATTTAGTTTTGTATGCAGGCAGTTCAAGTTTTTTCAACTGACAACATGTAAAATTTGCAAGTATGTTAAAACTTCTCCCTACGTAAACCTCATAACTTATTTAGACTGTGAGCAGCTGATGAGAAGCCAACGAAACAGATGGTGGTACCATATTATTCTGCACAAACCACACTGTTGTTCTTGCTTTATTCAAATTTCTAGGGGAAAATAATAAAGGCGGAATTTACGAATTATACAAGGAAGGAAGCTCATAGTTTATTGGTGACAGGGCAAAATGGCCTAAGTGTCCAAGTGTCCCAAAATGATGAACAAAAGAATCTGTGCATACAAAAAGACTTAAGTGTATACAAATTTAGCTTTCTGGAAGACGTTTCAAAGTTTTACATAAATACCAAAGTGGAACAATGGTCTATAGAATGCCTTTATTATATGATGCAAAGTGTTTAATTGAATGATGCACCATTTAAATGGAAACTGGGTAATACACTAGGATTGATTTTGTTTACACTCTACATTGATGATGAACCACTGTTAAAAGGTTCAACCTCATTGATCCTGGCTTTTATGAATAACGCTAAGGTTTACTCATCATCATCAAAACAGATACTCATTTTGTGGTGAGAGCTGGCTGCTGGCCAAAGTTGGTAGGCAGTAATTTACGTCAATGTTTATGTCCCAAATATTTATTGGTCGTGAGAAAGACTGAGAACATAGCATTTGCGTAGGCGGATTCAGTTAACATATAGATGATTTGACATTCAAGAAACAACCACAAAGAGATGAAAGATTAAGTTTCAGTGAGAAACAACCAATCAGAAGACCATATTTTCCTGCTAACAATAATAATCTATAATAATGCACATGAAAATGTATAAATATGTGTTGATTTCGTAAATAAAGAATCTGTTTACTGGCCCTTGTCTTCTGTTGTTACAATCTGGATGATACAGGCCAAATGGAAATCACTTCCAACAATAGTGGAGTAATATTTATTTATGCTCACTGGTGACTGGCCCTATTCTAGTAGGAAGTCATGATGAGTAGGGGGCGAAGTTCAACAATAGCGTCCCAGGAGTGTGAACGCCCCAATGACCTTGAACGCATGCTAGTCGTTGGCCAACTGCATCTGTCACTATCACAGCTAAAATATCAATGCTATTCACCAATTTAGGAGTAAATTTCACCCAGATCACGTTTTTAAGTACTGTTTGGACAATGCATTTATAACTCGTTAGGGTTAGGATTAGGGTTTAGATATGTATTGGGGTTAGAATTACGATTTCAATAAGGGTTATGATTAAAGTTAGGTTTAGTGTTAGGGTCAGGATTAAGCTTATGGTTACGATAAGGGATAGATTTATAGTTGATGTCATTGATCTTAATTTCTTTGTTATCCACTTTTCCCGGTAAGTAGTCGTCTATCCTCTTGCTGGAAACCATAATAATTCAACCGAAGGCTGTTTTTGGAAGACTGCAAGCAGGATGACAGAAATAAACGATTGACAAAAACAGTTTATCTGTAGTCATCTCGATGAATACATGTACAGAAACTAGTCTAACTTCGCAACTGATACTCCTCGTTAAAACTAGGGCGGATTTTTAAGCCACGTCAGAGAAAGATAACCTGTTTAATGGGTTTCCAAGCATTTTTTGCCAATATACATCATTTTTGGAGCAAACATTCTTCATTTTTATGATTGGTTAGTTGAAGGTCACTCGTGCGTTCGCATTCCTAGGAACACATTCCTGTTGAACTTTGCCCAGCAGGGTGCACTAGGTTGGGTTTGAGTACAAATACTCGTCACAGATGACATTGGCTAGCGGTTGCGCTATATGGCTAGAATTCATGGACTGGCTGGTCATTAGATCTGGTCCCAGTGGCTGCTGAATGGTATACGAGCTCACCTTGTAACCAGAAGGTCGTGGGTTCAAACCCATGCGTACCGATGAAGAGTCCCAAGCTAGGACGAAACAACTGACTGTCCAGTACTCCTAGGTTTTCCAATGGTTCTGTAACCAATGTCAGCTCACGATGAAATCCTGTAACCAATCAATTAAATCCCTACAAATCTATACTTGAATATAATATTTATTCGTCAGCAATACTGCTGGTCAAAATTCCCTTAAATCGAGGAACAAAAGCACCTAAAATTTACTATTAGCCAAAAATCAATGATACATTTTGTGTGTGTGGGGGGGAGGGGGCTAGAGTCAAAGCTTTCTGAACACCATCACAAGGAGATATTTAGGACAGTATAGTTTATCCATCTAAGGCCACACTATGAATGTTGTATATATGCGACGTCCAGTCAAAAAATAAATATAAAAAAGAACAAAAAAACACAAAATAGCAACGAAAAAATTCGAAAAAAATACCAAGAAGTAGAATGGAAAATAAACATGATAAAATAATATCTTAGTATTGGGTAGTGGAAGCTATGAAGCTATGTTTATGCATGGTGAACAGTAACAGCTATAATCATACAAGAAGTTATGAAATGATGCAATTAAGAATGTTTATCGCCAAGGTGATCGGTTAATTTGATTGAACAACATTATATAATCGTAAAATAAAACATTTCAGGGTTATTTTATTGTCATCTCTAATGCGGTGTTTGTAGTGGTAGTGTGAGTAATCCTACATAGTACAAACATTTTAAGATGGTGATAATGACGTTCACAACCAAGATTGTCAGTTAATATTGCCGTACAAAAAAAACCACAAACCTAATATTACGTGATGGTTAATGACAGGACAACTTTGTAATACTCGTGGTGATAATATAGTCGGAACCAGTAGATAGACAAAAGAGGGAATAGAGTAAAGTACAAAAAAGTAAGCCAATGATGATAATTTTAGGTAGCTAAGTATATTTAAGGTGTTCACTATAGAATACAGATAAGAGAGAAATAAAAGAGCCTAAAATTATGTTATTAACAACAAAGCAAGTTATAGGTTTCGCGCTTAACACTGTCTTTGTCACTTAACTTGCGCTTTGTCGTCAGTATTTGCGCATTAGGTAGATTGCTGAATTATTGGGTACATAGATAAATTATGTTAAGTACGGGGCTGGTTAAGTATAGCTTATCAACACCACTATCGGTACCTTGCACACTACCCACCAATACAGACGGATTCGTAACATCTATTTCTTAATGACTGGTTCGATAATACAACGTTTTGTAAAAATTCCTCTGTACAAAGCGGTAACAAAAAGTGGAACGTTCAGTGTTCAGGCTTACGATTCGAACACTCCTGCCGTATACTACAATATAAACCTCTGTGGCACGGTATTCGAGCCTCTTCTATTTATTTATTTTTTGTATATCATCGAGTTATCTGTGCTCACAGATTCCCCAATGGTCCTATACGCAGATGACGTAAAAATACGGAAAGAGCTGAAGGGCAACAGTGATACGCTCGCGTTACAAGAAGACGTGAACAAATTGTTAGACTGGTCTAGAGAACGGATGCTCCTGATCAGTGTGACGAAATGTGCAACCATGCACATCGGACAAGCAACCATCAGCTCCTAAGAACTAGGGGGAGTAAAACTCACATCACTTCAGGCTCATTTGGATTTAGGTGTCATAGTAAGTCACAATTTAAAAACTACAGAACTGTCGCGTGTGGTGGGTGCAAGTACTTACACATCCTTATGGGGAATTCTCAGTCTTTACTAGAATCACCAGAGATACGTTTAACTCCTTATACATAGGCAACCAGTCCTTGTCTTAAACGGAATTCACATATTCTAGAAAGGATCCAAAGGAAGGCAACATGTATGATTCTAGTCATGAGTAAGTTATTTATCATACGCGGAAAGACTAGACAGTTTAGATCTCTTCTCCAAATCATACTGTAGGCAGAGAGAAGTTTAATTAATGTTTAAAATTTTAAATAATAACTATGAGCCTGATCTATTCTCTCTTTCCCTTCCCACTAGATGGTCGGAACACCTTAGGGGACATAGCAGGAGAGTTCAAAAGCCAAGAAGAAATCATATTCCTGTTGATTACTGGTTCACACAGTGAGAGTCATAAACTCTTGGAACCGACTCCCAGAAGAGGTGGTGTTTTCAACCTCAATTTAATAATTCAAGGAGAGTTTGGAAAAGCACAGAAATTCACTAGGAAATAATTAACACAAACTCTAAGCCATCTATCCTCAATCAAGAAATCTGAATCTGAATTTCTTTGTGAAAAAGAAAAGACGATAGGATCATCCTTACAGTTAAATCTTAATGAAGACCAGCTAGACATCCTTAGACTGAATCACAGAAATGATACTTCGAGAGAAGAAAATGTCTTCACATTGACCCTATACATAATAATAATAATGATAAATATTTCTATTTAATTGAATTTTAGATTTTCCCGTGTTCAATCTCACATTAACACGTCGGCTTCGACGATGTCTGAACATGGAATCAGAAGTTAATTGGTGAATGGTATGAAACTATGCGTATTGGGTTCGAACCTCTGTGGTGAACATCATCACTCAGTATGGAATGCAAGCACGTCCAGCTGACTGATGAGTCCCAAATAGGACGAAATGCGCATTCTGATGGATTCCGCTGTTATTCACCCTTCACTAATTAACCATAAGTAAATATTATAAAATATAAAATATATATATTATAAATATTAATACATATTGAACTTACTTGATATTCAGTTGAACACAATTCACGTGGAGAACTACTGTTATTACACTGTGGATTGTTATTATTATTATTATTAGACTCTGATCGCGAAGATTTCATTGCTCTACTGTTTAACTGTGTTTTATTTAAATGCTGAGTAGATAAAAACTAAAATGTATTTTTATTCCAATGTATTCTGTGTAGCGTTATTCAATAGGTTCAATAGTTTATATTTATATTCAGTAGGATAGGCTTATTGTATTGTTTGAACACTGAATCCTTCAATCTGTTAACTGAACATTATGGTAACTGTTATGACTCATAGAATTTTTTGTATACTGGTGAAACAGCACATATATATATGTGCATTCTGTATGTATGTATGTGTGTATATAATTATGATGCATGCATGACATATGCTGATAAGTTATTCTTCCATGTCCTCTCCTCTGCGTCTACTTGTCCCTCCCTACCTATCGCCAGCTCTCTCTGTCTCTCTCCTTCTGATTTTGTTAACCCTATTCAATCGTCAGTTGAACTTTTGTGCACTATGATGACAAATAAAACTTTGGTGAATTATGGTTTCATGAATGAATGAATTAGATAGACATATTGAAAAGATTCTAGGGTGGATAGGTAGATAGATAGATAGAAAGAAAGAACTCTAGAAACCTTCGTGATGTTTATTTTACAAAATAGAGAGACAGGGGGAGTAGAAGAAGAAATATTGGAAGGAAGGGAGAGAGAGTATATCATTATATGATTAAATAATAATAATTATTATTATTGAATATGATTGGTTGATTAGAATAATTTTAACGCACCATATGTGTGTGTGTGTGTATGAGAAGACGACGACGAAGAGTTCAGAGAATTAAAGTGGTTCATTATGTGATTCATGGTATGTAACTAAATTCATTCAGGTCACGTGTAACAAAGACTAATTTTTGCGTACATTAGAGACTAGATAAATTATAATGATCATTATGAAGTCCTGATGATTCTACACATGTCCATGTTATGTACAGTTGTAAACACTGAATGTGTGTAAGTGTGTGTGCGGGTGGTACTAAATGATGTGAAAGCCCCTGGCCTCCTATTCAATCTACCTAAACACCAGGTGAATAACGCTTCAGCTGGCGTTTGAAACTATGGTCACCAGTGGGAACATTATCACTCACTGGGAAGTGCAGGTACATCCAGCTGACGAGTCCCAAATAGGATGAAGTGCGCTTCTTGATGGATTCCACTGCTAGTCACCATCCACAAACTGAATTCTAATTACAAGCTGAGACACTGTCGAAGCATCTACGCAAGAAGCCAACATGTCAACCTGAGACCAAGCACTTCAGTCCAGTCAATCGACAGGAAAATCTAAAATCCAATAAAATAACCAGACGTCCGAATTCTCATAGTTACTCAGTTCGAGGTGACGAATTCACCACCAATTCCAATCCCCATACCGCAAAATAAATATTCGGATGATCATATTGAATTTTCACTTCTAAGATGATCAATTTTAAAATGACGAACTTGGTTCTGTAGGCGATAGCGCCATCTAATTGACAACTTCCCTCGTCTAAATTAGTATATCTTCAATAATTATTTATTTTATGTGATACCATTCCTATAAATATGTACTCAGTATCCTACAGAGTAGTTTTTCTTCTCAATTTCTTAAGTAATAACAGTGTACTAACCACATTGAGAGTGCGTCGGTGGTACAACGATAGGATGCTCGCCAACTACGCCTCATGTGGTCCAGGGTTCGATCCCCGGCCACAGAAGTACTTCTTCACCTTGCTATACCAGTAATAAGACTGGTAAATAGGGGAGGTCAGGCATGAGACTAGCAGTCCCATTCCGTAAAAATAAACAGCGATGCTGCTACCGAAATTTCACTCCGGCTCTAACCTGAAGACCCCTTATGTTCCACTTGGAACTTAAAGGAATAAAATAAACCACATTGGGATTTGAAAAAAAATCAGGTTCTTCACTGAAATTGTTTTTATAAAAGGAAAAATTTGAAACGGTCAAATCTTGTGCCCCATTATTCGAGTCCACAAGGTGTATCAACAGTATTTTGAAGATATTCATATCCTTCCGTGTTAAATTGAAATTTAAACTACCCACTAATGAAATTAAAGAGACCTTAGTATTAATCAATTCTGAGGCAAAGGAGAAACCTTAGCCATTTAGTTAGAAAAACTAGAATTATTGATTCGAAGTCTAACAACTACTTCTACCGACTTGACTTTGTGTTCTTAATTTTCCACCTCCTTATTACTGTTGTATTTCTTTAGAACTTTAAGGTAATTCCATATTTTCCTCTGTTTCCATGTGCATGGTGATCACAACTCACGCATTAAACTGTGTATCTTATTACGTCTTTTATGCATTAGCAGTGCGTCGGTGTCACAGTGGTTAGGACGCTCGCCAACCATGCACATGGTCCGGGTTCCAATCCTCCGCCACCGAAGCACTCCTTTACCTCGCTAATCCAGAAATGAAAGCCTAGTGAAGAGGAAAGATTAGGCCAGGTGAGGTTAGCAACCCCACTGCTACAGAAACTTGAAGCCCCCTATGTTCCACTGGGAACGTAAAGGAATAAAAAATGCATTAACAACTCATCCCGTTTGCTACACTCCTCTTTGATGAGAAAAACTATTAATAAATACAACTGTCCAGTTAAAAAGGGGGGGAATGAATTCACCGAAAAGAGACTCTTCTTTGAACTACCTGTTTTGTTTTCAATAATTTGGCGAAGGCTTGTAGCTCAGGTGAATTTTTTAAAAATATATTGTCCCATTTTATAAGCGGCATGATTTAATTTCAGAGATTTCATTGTCCCTCTAGGCAACATTTTCAGCGTTAACTTCAAGATGAAGTTACATGTCTAAATGATTTTATTTTGAAATTAAAACTGAAGATGCTATTTCGATGAATGATGAAAACTTTGTGGGTAAACTATCCAACCTCTGAGAAAAAAATTACTGTTTACAATGGGAAGTCGTGACCAGTAGGGTACAGCAGGTCGGGTGTGAGAACAAATCACTCGCCGAAGGTATTGACCAGCGGTTGCGATATATCGTGAATTGGCAGAAGTTAGAATTCATGGGCTGGTTGGCTATTGGATCGCGTCTGAATGGCTGCTGAATGGTCTACAAGCTCGCTAGCCTTGTAACCAGAAGGTCCTGGGTTCGAACCCATGTGGCGGGTGCGTACTGCTGAAGAGTCTCAAACTAGCACGAAACAGCTGGCTGTCTAGTACTCCCAGGTTTTCCAATGGTTCTGTAACCAATGTCAGCTCATGATGAAATCTTGTAACAAATTACTGTCTGGTAGTACACTCCTGAATATTCTAGTCTTTCGATGACTTTGCGTTTTCTGTCACCGCTTACAGATTCGGTTAGCTACTAATAGAATGCATGCTGGTGAGCATCAATTTTCGTGGGAATTTTCATCTCTTATGAAGTCACAATACATCCAGCTGTTACAAATATTTGTTAACGTCACAAAAAGAAGATTTCCGATTTAGTAAGGGGATTAATTTAACTTAGCCAGTAAGCAGATTCTTTAAAAACTTAATACAATTCTCCCCATTATTAAACCTTAATAAAATAAAAATGACAAATGTACAAGGATAATATGAGTTCATCCTTTATGACTTCTCAAATAACTACAACCTTATTACTATTATTTCTGTCTCCTTTAGTTTCTAGAGGAATATAGGGTTTCAGGAGCCCGTTTCCATTGCATTCGGTTCTCCGCTAACATTATCCCCTGGCTCCAATTATGGTCAATCCACCTCCTTAACAATATAAAAAATATAAATAACATTTGAGATTTGAATATACCTTTTTAATTGGTGAAGAATGACTATCAGTGGAATCCAGGACAACACACGTTTCGTCCTATTTGCGACTGGACGTGCCTGCATTCCCCAGTGAGTGATGATGTTCCCACAGAGGCCCATAGTTTCAAACGGCAAAGCGTTATCCACTAAACCACTTAGGCCACGGGAGCTGGCCACCTCTTATGCAATGGGTCATATTAATTATTTAATTGAATTTTAGATTTTCCCATAGGTTGATTGGAGCGAAGTGGTCGGTCTCAATATCACTCACTGTGGAATGCAGGTACATCCAGCTGACGGGTCCAAAATAGGAAGAAATTCACGTTGTCCTAGATTCCACTGATAGTCAACACCCACCAATTAACCTCTAATTAAATGCCTAGACATTGTCTCCTCTTCACACAACCTCCTCCAAGTCACCCTTGCACTGACGACCAACTCGCCGCTTCTTGTTCGGGTTCCACTCAAGTGATGACTTGGAGTGTCATGTCACTTGATGATTTGTTTCCTCAGAGTATGGTCAATTCACCTCGATTTCTTCCTGCTTATTTGTTGCAAAATCGGTTGTTCCTGATGGGTTCGTTCGCTCCCGGAGATCCCTGTTGTTGATCTTTTCTGGCCATCAGATCTTCAGCGAAGTACTGAGCTAAGACAGCTATTGATGGAGTTCTGTATTTTGTTCGAGATGCTCTACATGACGCGACACCAAGTCTCTGATCCGTATAGTGAGTAACACTGACTTCAAATTGGAGTTGAAAACCTGGATCTTATTTTTCATGCTGAGCAGTGCTGTTGACCTCCACACAGACTTGAGAGTAATGAAAGCTTGTCTTGCTTTCCCGTTGATCCTCGCTTTGATATCCTCGTCAGTTCCGTTCGCCTGTAGTTGAAACGATGCTTTCCATATGGATAGGTAAAGGAGGTTGTTCCTTTCAGATTCCTCCCATTTATGCTGGCTGATCGTTGTCTGTTGTAGTTGCTACTGATGTTGTCAGCCAGGAATCTTTATCACCTCCGTTTTTTCTACTGTTCATCTGAAGGCCTACCTTTGATGCTTCTACTGCGAACTTGTCGCTTTTCACTTGCACGACAATGAATCCACTGACTTGCTGTGATAATACAGAGCTATAATTCAAATGACATGTCTATGTACCATATCAGCGAAGTGAAAGTAGTGATTCGATTTGTGTCATCACAAATGATTGGTATTTTTTTTTGCATTACACAGAGTTAGTTACATTCTCAAATTCTCAATTTGCTATTTTTATACAGTTCGAAGAGGTGAAATTCCCCCCTGAAAATTGAAATCAAATTTAAAACAAATCTAATCCTTACAAACCACCTCTTGAAGATTAATTTGATGCTCGCTAGTGACTTGCTACAAGATAGAGTTTCCCGGAGTAAGTTCTAGTGTGAAGTCGTGACCAGTGAGGTCGTACCAATCAAGCGTGAGGATGGATTTCCCATCGATGATAATTGGTTGGTTGGTGGTCGCTCTAAATCACGAATTGGTAGAAGTTCGAATTCATGGGTTGGCTGGCCATTGAATCGCGTCCCAGTGGTTGTATGGTATTCGAGCTCGCTGGCCTTGTAACCGGAAGGTCTTAGGTTCGAACCCCACTGTGTGGTGGGTGCGTATTGTCGATGATCCCCAAAAAAACTAAGATGAAACAGCTAGCTGTCCAGTACTCCCTGTGTCTGGTTATCAATGCTTCTCTAACTGATATTGATCCGTGGTCAAACAAGTAAAAACAAATTTAATACTTAAAAACCAACCCTTGAAATCATTCAGGTCACAAAATATGACATATATGATGCTGTGACTGTTAATCACATACTCCATACTACCACTGTCATCAACCAGTATTCAATTATAAATGGTTTCTTATGAGATTATGACATTTTCAAGTGTGTTGATCTGCTGAGATTCAATTAGTTTCAAGTTAAATTGTGTACTGACAATATGAACTCTTCCATCAAATACAGGATAAAACTAGTTTGACTAAAAAGTTTATCAATTATTAACAGGGTCAAATGGCACACATGCAGTACACTACAAATGTATACTGAAAAGCTCTGTGTACAATGGGGAATTTAGATTCTGGTGGGAGGAAAGGTTGTAAAAGTCGACTTGTATCTCGTTTCAAAGAGAGAGAGAGAGGGAGGGAAAGTTACATCATCAAATCAACGTGTCTGATATTCAGTCATATTCTACCACAGTGCCCAAAATCTTACCCTTATATATAACACTTATAGTTGTCCCTAAAATGACTGATACGTGATCAGTGAGGCGGAAACTAACCCAGTTGTATAGTAAATCTTAAATGACTAATCCTCACCACTACTTTATATATATATATATATATATATATATATATATTAGCACTTTCTAATGAAAACATTTCTCCAAAAATTGTATAAGAACAATCCGTGGTATCATCGTTAATATAAACTAACATGACGAATACCTACTGAGTACATCAACGCCTGTTTCATCTCAACCTTATGAACACTAAATGATTACGTAATTGAGAAGGTGAGCTGATTAGGACCACTCAGGAGGATAACTTGTTGAAGAATTTGTCATTTAGTGTATGTTTTGTTCTGATTTCGAATAGCAGTGTAATAGAAAGGAGCAGCCTAAATCAATATTTGAGTTTCTTGACCTAGAGTAATGGTGATAGTCTTAATCAACTGGCCTAAATTATTCAGAACTAGTGTTTGAAACGTTGTGTATCGATTTGTACATTTAGTATCAATCTTAAAACTCCTAGAAATCTTGACAAATTCGAATGATGAAACTTGAATAATACACTCCACAGTTAGTCATCATTATTATTATTCTCTTGCGTTCCGATTGGAACATAGGACTGCAACAACACGTCTCCATTTTGTTCTGTTTTCTGCCGTCCTCTTTAGATAGGTCGACGATTGACCAAACTCTATCATCTCTTCCCCGCCACATCATCTCCTCCTTGTCACCCTAATACCGCTGACCCACTAGTCAACTCCCATTTGGAATCCACTCGAGCTATGGCCTGGATTGCGCGCGATGTCATTCAGCGGCCTCCTCAATGTATGCCCATTTCATCTCCATTTTTTCCAACATATTTGTTGAGCGATCGGCTCCTGATTAGTGTATACCCATACTTACTCTTGCTTTCATTGAGAGAAGACACATTGGCTGGCTGACTGGCTGGCTTCCCGACGGCTTTCACCAACCCACCGTATCATTTCGCCTCTCCGATGCGAATGTAGAATAACATTGTTAATATGTGTGTAAAACTTGGGCACTGTGGTAGTAAGTAATTCCATATTAGTTTGTTTATTAGATGTGAAACAGTTTTAAAATCCGATGTCACAGGGTGGAGAAGGAGATTGATAATTGCAGAAGCCTTCTTTATCGGTTCAACTACAAATACAGGCAACAGGAATGATTCAACACCTGTCCAGTTGGATATCTGGAAAATTCTACTACCCCAACGACGACAAATAGGAGAGAACAAAGAAAACAACTATAAAACTCAAGTTTCGAAGTCGTGTGCTAATAATTGATGATATGATTATGAACAATTATAAATTGAATTCGAAACCTTGTCATCCAGTAAGCAGTAATACTGTTTCACAGACTGTGTGATACATCTTACAAAACAAACTAATGTGGAATAAGATTATTGTTATATGAAGTTTTTGTATTTTTTTAATATATTTTCTGTGCGTTGAAGTTTCTCTAGCGGTTTGAATAATTTAGTGGTGTGAGGTTGTTAGCCCTACGCCCAACCCTCCCACTTTACCTGGGCTTGGGACCGGCTAGAAAACTAGTAAGCTAGTTAACGAGGCAAGGTTCAGTTAATCATTATCGAATATTGTTTTTATACAGTTCGTTTGATAGGGAACATGAAATTGCACGCTAACACACACACGCACACACACACAGACATACATAGAGAAATATCTTTGACAGATAAAATCTCGAAAACATTTATTTTCTGATTGGAATTTAAAATAAGCCAAAAAAGTTGACGAAGTAGGATTTAATGAATTCAATATCAAATTTCGGTAAAACTCCTCTTCAACTGAATACTCTATATACATGGATCATATAAAAATAAAATAAACTGTATTAAGATTCACTTACATCATTTAAATAAATAAACTTCAATTATTGAATTGAATTTTTGATTTTCCCGTCGATTGTTTGTACCGAAGTGCTCGGTCTCAGGTTGACATGTCGACTTCTTGTGCAGATGCTTCGACGATGTCTGGGCATTTACTTATGAGAAATGCAGGTACATCCAGATGACGAGTCCCAAATAGGACGAAATGCGCATCCTGGATTCCACTGCTAGCCACCATCCACCAATTGTAAATAAACTTCAATATATCAAAAATTTCAAACTAAATCATACTGATAATAACAGTAATGCCAATAGCAGAATCGATAATAATCAACAATAGTTGTAAAACGAGTTAAGATAATAATAATTATTATTATTATTTCCTTTAATTCCTAGAGGAACATAAGGCTTCAGCTGCGCGTCTCCGTTGCGTTCGGTTCTCTGCCAACGTTTTCACCTGGCTCCAAGTCTGCCTAAATGCTTTCATCTCCTCTTCACATGACCTCCTCCAAGTCACCCCACCCTCGCACTGACCACCAACTCACCGCCTCCCATTCGGGTCCCACTCGAGCAATGGCTTGTCTAGTGGTGTCACTTCATGATTTCCTCAGAGTATCGCTAGCCAATCCACCTCCATTTCTTCCTGCCTATTTGTTGCACAATCGATTCCTGGTTGGTTCGCTCATCGCCAGAGAGCCCTGTTGTTGATCTTTTCTGATCTTGAACGAAGACAGCTGTTGATGAAGGTCTGTAGTTTGTTTGAGGTGCACTTTATGACGAGCCAAGTCTCTGGTCCGCATAGTAGCACTGACTTCACATTTGAGTTGAAAATCCGGATCTTATTTTTGATGCTGAGTGCTGTTTATCTCCACACGGACTTGAGGGTAATGAAAGCTTGTCTTGCTTTTTCGTTGATCCTTGCTTCGATATACTCGTCAGTTCCGTCTGCCTGTAGTTGAAACGATGTTCCCCATGTGGGTAGGTGAAGGAGATTGTTTCTTTCAGGTTCCTCCCATTTATGCTGGCTGATTGTTGTCTGTTGTCGCTGCTGTTGGTGTTGGCCAGCAATCTTCATCACCTCTGTTTTCTCTGTGTTCACCTGAAGTTAATTCCTATTTGTGATGCTTTTTCTGCCAACTTGTTGCTTTTCACTTGCATATCTTCCAGTCTGTAGGAAATCAGACACAAATATGTCATCGGCGAAACCCAGATCCTCAAAGTTCTTCTTTGTGTGAGTCCATTTTATGCCTGTTTCCTCCTTGCCCGCTGTCTGTCGCATTATCCAATCTACTGCAATCAGGAAAATCATTGGCGATAGTAGCCAGCTTTGCCTCACTCCCGTTCTCACTTCGAAGGCTTCCGTAAGTTTCCCGTTGTGGATTACTTGGTATACAGGGGTTAAGATAATGGCAATAACTAATGATAGTTTTAAATGAATCAGAAACAGTAATAACAAGAGCTAGAATAAAACATTACTGGATTCATCAGTAAAACGTATTGTGATGGTGACCACCATTTCCTTTTGTACACAGAGACCTGGTCTATAAACTCTAACTGTACAAGCCTCCTCCTCCTCCTCTTCTACAATTGCAAGCATTTTCACGTTTATTTGTCTGTTCGCTGACAACACTGAGAATGACTTGACAGCGCATCAATATCATATCCGTAGTCCACAAGTTGCTTTTGTGTTATTTAACTTTATGACGCTTTCACTTCAACTGTTTTCAGGCACTCAGGCAAATATTCCATCATGCGATGAGTGGACAGCCGCTTTTGCTTCCACAAAAACACACTCATATTGATTTTCAAGTATTGGCTTTGTAGGGATTTTGCTTGATTGTATGGAGGATTTCATCATAAGCTGACATCAGTTAGAGAAGCACTAGAAAACCAGCTGGGAGTACTGGACAGCCAGCTGTTTCGCCAGCCTAGTTTGGAACACTTCCGCAGCACTCACCCACACAACAGGAGGTTCTAACTCAGGACCTTCTGGTTACAAGGCGACCTCGTAGACCATTGAGCAGCCCCTGGGACCCGATCCCATGCACTCAAATTGAGTACAGCAATTTGAAGTGGCGACTGATCTTACCCAGATTAGTGAAGCACCCACTTGGTGGTGTTAAGGAAGACGAGTTTTTTTGCAGTATAATAAGTTCTTCCGATGGCTTTATCAAGTCTTCGTCTGACTACTTCTCATATATCATCTTTAAACGGCAAACTGATATACAGATATATACAGCATTGTTTGAGATTGTTTGGTTGAACAGTTTTACTGGGGTTAATTTATTAAGAGTATTTATTAATGAACTTCTCAGGAGATCCATTTCTAGATTGTATATCCTTTAGTGTCTTTATTTCACGTTCAACTGTTGTACTTTTTTTCAAACGAAAACGAACCACGTAGCTCAGCGAAGAGTCTCTTTTTACCGGCAAATTCATTTTCTTAGCTGTACAATCGGAAATATACATGTGTTATTTTGTATGTATGTGTGTGTACATTAAGTTTGTCAGACAAATATACAGTTGGTTATGGTTATATTCATCAAAGATGTGAAGATTGGTAATTGAAGTTACGCACTACAAAAACGGTTAAGAAAATTAGATGTTAGTGAAATTAGGGTAGTAACAAAGGTGATGGATTGTCACAAACAGCTGTTAAAAAGAAGTTATGTAATAATATGAATAGTTTGATGATTGAGTTTTACTCAGGATACACATAGGAACAAAGTAGAGAATGCGAAATTACGTAAGAGTTCTAAATAAATACAAGAATTATAAGCAATTAAAGAACAGGCAGTGCGTCGGTGGCACAGCGGTTAGGACGCTCGCCGACCATGCACATGGTCCGGGGTTCGATCCCCGGCCACAGACGCACTCCTTTACCTCGTTAAGCCAAAATAATCCTGGTAAAGAGGAAAGGTTGGGCATGAGGCGGCTAGCAACCCCATCCTGTAAAATAAACACTGCTACAGAAACTTCAAGCCTCTCTAGTTTGAAGTCCTATGTTCCACTGGGGAACGGGAAGGAAAAAAAAGAACAGGCAAACAAACAAATCATCAAGATCAACAAAGTTGTTAGCATGACAGTAGAAGTGGTTGAGTAATCTACTTTTGTATGCACAGCTCCGGTTTTTCTATGTGAATGGACGGCCGGAGCTTCAGAGATACAAAGAAGACGAAACGGTATTGCCTTTGGTAGGTTATTCTTGACTCTGTAGATTACTTTGAACGAGGAGGCGTTTGTTGAAATGGAATGATCAGTGTTAGTTAACCAGCTGTTCAATTATTGTACTCCTTATTGCACCATTATTGCCTTTTCGTAACAATACTGGGTAGTATTCTTGAATCCTGTTGGACAGGATGCCCGTCCAACGACCGATGTACCTGGCTGGTTCCACAACAGCAGGTGAACTTATATATGCACGTAGAAGTGGTCACATGTGGGATCTTGCCCTTCAGGCTTCTTCAGATCAGTGGATGACTTACTGGAGAACACTATTCTTAGCGTTGCTGCAAAGAATCTTCTTCTCAGAGATGATGTGATCCTTCTCTTGGAATATCACTTGTTAAACCTCCCTTGAAATCCAAGTTCATGGAGAGTTTCTTTTTTGGACGCAAGTGAAGTTTCATTTCTCTAAATTCTTGGTTTGATGCTTTTGTCAATGAATCTTATTGGGTATCCATTTTGGATGAAGATTTCTCTCAGAATATCTAATTCTGTTTTTGAGAACGTCTGAGCTACAGATGCGTCGGATGCGGGTGGCAAATGATTTAATTAAATTCCGCTTCTGTTCAATGGTTATCCAGCTATAGAAGCTTGTCAGTTGACCATTCCAAGGCTCCCATCAGTTCTTTTTGTTAGTGCCATATCAAGAAACAGAATTTTGATTCGTTTTCCATTCCATTTGCATTTTATCTTAATTTTATATGATTCCTGTTTGTAGAGTATTCAACTGTAGAGGAGTTCTACCAAAATTTGCTATTAAATTCATCCTATAACCTGCTTTATTTATTAACTTTTGTAGCTTGTTTTAGATAAAAATCTTAATTTTTATCATACATACCATTTCTTGATTAGATAATACAGAACACAATACTCTTAGGATAAAAGAATACGATTAGTTAAGTGCTGAATGTTTTTAATTAAGAAAATCCGATTAATGGAATTTTTTTCCACATCAAAGAATATTGATAGTATAATATCTGAACGCATATAAATGGTCTTAGGATGGAAAGTAAAAGACCAGTCTGCCTACTTTGTATTTCCGTCCTTTCATATTTAAGAAATATATATAATATATATATTCAAAGTTCAGCTAAAGGCACATAGATTTCCAAGCGACTTGTTTCTCTAACTAATGTGGTAGTGTTCAGTAGTATACACCTAAGATTCAGTGTAGGTTTAGTCTGCAGCGAATTCTACAGAGTGAAATAGACGAATGTATTGGTGTCATTCTATCTGCTGATCTTTCGTTATTGGTCGTCTCATATCTTGACGATTTCTAAGAAAATATTCTGTCTTACCTTCTATATCAAGAAGTTAAGATATTCTGGAATAACCTACCCAACGCTTACTCCTACAATTCGTTAACTCTTGCATCCTGCCTATTATTCTCTATTGTTCCCCCTTAGTTTTTCCAGGGCTGGCTACTGAAGAATGACTATGCCTTATTACGCAGGATGTTAAAGGTTGTCAGCAGGGTGAGCAACGTGCCACTTAACCAATCAGCTTGTTAATATTCTGGTCGACAGCCACATGGACTCATGTGAGAAATGGGCTAAATCCATTTTATCTAACTCACACCATCGTCTTCATTCACAACTCTCACCCCCCCCCATTGTATCTCATCAGGCAGAACCAGAAGCCCAAAATATAGATAACTATATGCTCGCACTAACAGGTACAAAAACTCAACTATACCCTACTTAGCTCGTGTTCTGTGCGATAAAGAAGAAAGCATTAGGCGTGAAACTTGTAACTTATTAAATAGTCAGTAGAACAACTGGATCTCGTTGATCCAACTCACATCATTTATAGGTACAACGTTTTCTTTCTTTCTTCTTTGTTCTTTCACACTCTGTATATCTCGACCTTTTTGTTACCGCTTACGCCAGTAAATATGCTAGTAGTATCTACTTTTCTAACACCTTCAAACACTCCGTTCAATTTCGGCTTTGCTACTGATATGCCAATATGTTGTTGTCAAAACTAACTGAGATTACCCTTAATCTATGCAGAACTTTATTTATTGTTAATGTACTAACTGGATGTAATATATTGTATGTAGTGAAATGCTGAGAATTCCATTCTATATCATTCTGTACTGTTTTAGAATAAAGCAATTATTATTATTATTATTGAACACTTCATTGGTTTGGGGGGTGTTTTATCAGCTTCAGTGTATTGATTGGTTACCAACTTGTGTGATATCTGATTATGTATCAAAGGATCTATTTGCCCTCCGTCCTTCTTTACTGCTGTGAGACATAATCGTTAAAATTGAAAGATATGAAGAGGTCAACCATTTTTGACCATAATTGTCTGTGTATTAAGTTGAATAGTATGACCAGAGGGAATGAGATTAGGGACGTAGGTTGTTTGGTAAGGAAGAAAAATCACTCAATGAGGCTGTGAAGCTGTATCGATTATGACGGTTAGGATATGCGCTACGCATGCTAAAGCATCGCCTTTCTTTGCCATCAATTTAATATGGAATTAGATTAGTAGGTTGAATAACATGTTGAACATGTGGCTTTGACTGTTGGCCATGAACCATGTAGAGGGTATAAACCGGCTGAAGACTGCTGATGAAGACATGGCTCAAAGTCGTTCTCACTGGTACACACACGTTCACTGTTTATAATCTACCAGAATGCTTATTAATTTTTCCTCTGATAGATTTTTCATTTGTTTTAGTTTCACTGAATTTCTCTTCTGTAATTCTGTAAACATGAAACGCTGTTCTACTAAATAATTACACATTCAACTAGGTAATACGACTAAAAATCATATTCCGTGGTTTACAGACAAACCTCGTCGAAATTTTAGTTGGTAGACATCTACACATTCTTATCCATTTTCTGTTTTAACAAGTAAGACATCCTATTGTTACACTTCCCAGGAACATTAAATCTGACCACCTATCTGCTAATCAGAAGTAACTTTATTCGTTGATGTTTCCATAAAAATTCGTTATTCATGGTGTCCTGTAAGTCGGGTGAAAGAACAGATATTGACCAGGGGCATTGATTACTGATTGTCCTCTATAGTGTATTCATAGGATATTTATCAGTGGATTCTGACTGACTTAGTAAGCGGACGGTGGTACTCGCATCTCGTAAACTGACTACTGTTGTTTCCATCTCTCAGGCGGCTGTGGGCATTCAAGTGTTGGTTTATAGGGATTTGATTGATTGGTTACTGGATTTCATCGTGAGCTGACATTAGTTAGAGAACCATTGAAAAACCTGGGAGTACTGGACAGCCAGATGTTTCACCAGCCTAGTATGGGACTCTTCATCAGTACGCACCCTCCGGGATTCGAAACCAGGACCTTGTATCGGGTCCCAGTGACCGCTGAATGGTCTACAAGCTCGTTAGCCTTGTAACCAGGAGGTCCTGGGTTCGAATCCCAGCGGGTGTGTACTGATGAAGAGTCACAAACTAGGATGAAACCGCTATCCAGTACTCCCAGGTTTTCCAATGGTTCTCTAACTAATGTCAGCTCATGATGAAATGCTGTAAGCATTATTGAAGAGGTGATAACATATATTGCTCCTTCGTAAACAGTATCCCTGTAAATCGTATCTGTTTGCGATAGATTGTTATTCTGGATAGATTTATACAGGAAACTTGGAAACTTTTCAAGCGGTAATTTTAACGGATTTGGTTTGTTTCAAATTTTGATCATGGATTGAAATCAGTTAGGGAACCACTAAAAACCAGGGAGTACCAGACAGCCAGTTGTCTTGTCCTAGTCTCCAACCCGTTGGCAGTACTCATCCAGCACAGTGGGTTCTAGCCCACAACCTTCCAGTTACGAGGTCAGTGAATTCGTAGACTATTCATCCGGTCACTAATGAGAACCGACTCAGTGGCCAACCCATGAATTCTAACTTCTACTAATTCGTGACATTTTAGCGCAACTGGCAGCAGCCAATGTTATCGCTGGCAAGTATTTATCCTCACTGTCCACCAGCTAGACCCCCACCGGTCATGACTTCTCACTCGAAAGAGCTTTAGGGAACTTCGTTCTGTAACCCATCACTGGCGAGTGTCATATTAATTTTTCAAGAGCTCTTTTTCTGGGATTTGATCTGTGTCAATTTTGATCACTGATTGTTAACCCATGATTTCTTACCTATCACTATATACGTACAAAATCTTTGTATACTACTGAAAAAGCTGTTGCGAACGACAACTATATCCTTCAAGTTGACACTTAATACACTCAGAAACAGTTATTTCTGGATACGAATTTAAAAGAAGTAACAATGTAATCCTAATGGTATACATACTTTTGTATTTAGGGTATTCAGTTGAAAATTTCTCCCAAAATTCTGCGAATTTACTAAATCCCACTTATCAGTATTATTTTTATATTCTTTTAAATTTTTATATAGCTTGACTCCACACCGTATTTTTGGTACAAGTATGGAATTTTCAGCATGGATATCGGTAGTTCAAATTTTGCAAGCCGACCATAGATATCAGGTGCGCGTCGGCAGGGGATCGAAGCTCAGATCATGTGCATGATCGGCAAGAGTCCTAACCACTGTGTCACCGACACACTGAATACAGTTTCCTAACCATCAAACTTGAATCTATTAGGTAGTTGGAGGCAGTCGGCCACAGGAAGCCTTGGACCCAATTTTCGTGATAATAGGTCGTCACCAGTCAGCAAGGCGTATCTGCAACCAACTCGAAGGAACTCATATCCCTTCTGAGATTCGAACCCGCGTCACCCAGTGCTACTTGCAGTCAAAGACGTTACCACTGAGCTATTCGGGCTCGCTCAATGTGTACCGTGATGTGAAGCTACCTAGAATGGTGGCCACATTGAAAACCTGACTGACAGAATTCAGTCTGCGCAAAGGCAGGACTAGACACGTGACACTAATTACTAATGTCCAATGGAAACAAACTTGGATCTATTTGGCATTCTCACAAATGGGTTGCTATAGCTTGCTATAACACAAAGTAATGGTCAGCTTCAGTTCATCTATGACTACTAGTATCCATGCAGACATATTTCACAGAGGTGAGGAAAACTTGAGTTTCACTGCTGGTAGATATTCATTCGTTGAACATATCAAGTAGTACAAAAAGATAACTTACACTTCACAGACAGTTATATGTTAAAGTGAATTCTCTAAATGTAAATCAGCTTCACTGTTCCATTCTGTTATATTTCACAGAAATATTATCAGTAGAAAATCAATAAAAACTGTAGACTACTGAAAGTAAATAAGGTAAGAGTTTGGAGACTCTAAAGTAAAAAGACAGAGGAGTGTCATATATCTGTGTGTTTCGGGATCTGTGCGTAGACTGAATTCAACAGCCAGTAAGTATACACCTACATTCTACTGAATGATGGTGTCCCCACTGAGGGTGATATCTATCAACTATGATTTCAAGTATCATAGAGAGGCTGAGCGTTTTTATCCAGTATATATGATCACAGAGATAACTTGATTGCAAATAGCTATCCCAACAGATTTATCAAGAAACACACATGACAAAGAAAGCGGAAAAAGACTATTCTCCATATGTAAATAAGAAACCCTTATATATATATATATATATATATATTCAAAGGTGACGCACCTAGTGAAATAATTGTTAACAAGTTAAGAAAATGTATTCAAAGAACTTTTAATGCTGGAGAACTGCACATTTCTTATTCTCTACACGACCGATGGTGATTCCTCGACTGAAAGATGATATACCTAGACCAGCCACTTCAAATTGTACCTAACAATTCAACTGCACTTGTAGTGGAGTAAGTTATATCGGTGATTGCTTTAGGAACTTGATTTTTCGTCCTCACTGGAAAACATCTCCCAGTATGACTAAGTAAAGGTGTAGTAAGGACCATCAACAGTTCGATATTAGAACACCTGGTCGAAACCGGCCGGCCACAAAGCCAGGCGGCATTGATGAATCCTTCTCTATCATCTATCGGGAACGAAATAAATTGTTGAAAACATCCAGGTACCGCATGCTACAAACAACTGAGGCTACAGTGATTCGCATGAAACAATCAGTGCTTTGTGTACAGAAGAAGTAAGTCCATCCAGTCATTATTACTGCCCTAGCTGGCCTTCAGTAGAGACTATAAATTCGTGAAATTGTAATATTATTCTCCCTAATTTTTCTGATATTCAGTGTATTGTTATGTTGATGTTACTTTTATTATTATTTTTTTCCTTCGCGTTCCCAGTGGAACATAGGGCTTCAAGCTAGTGGTTTGAAGTTTCTGTAGTAGTGTTTATTTTACAGGATGGGGTTACTGGCCTCATGCCCAACCTTTCCTCTCTACCAGGATTATTTCTGGCTTAACGAGGTAAAGGAGTGCGTTTGTGGCCGGGGATCGAACCCCGGACCATGTGCATGGTCGGCGAGCGTCTTAACTGCTGTGCCACCGACGCATGTTGATGTTACTGAACTGTAATCTATTGGTATTATTATTGATTCGATGTTATTTATACAGCAACATTAATGTTGTCAATAACACTAATTCATTCATTCACTATAATGAATATATAACTGTAAAGCCTGATGGTGAAGTTATCGAAAACAGTATTCTTTGTTCAGTAACCATTCTTTCGCAAAATTATTATTTTATTTTATTTCTTTACGTTCCCAGTGAAACATAGGGGGGTTCAAGCTTGAGGCTTGAAGTTTCGGTAGCATTGGAGTTTATTTTTATGGGATGAGGTTGTCAGCCGCCTGATGTCCAACCTTCCCTCTTTACCAGCTTTACTAGCGGCTTAGCGAAGTAAAGGTGTGATTCTGTGGCCGAGGATCGAACCCCGGATCATATGAGGCGTGCTTGGCGAGCATTCTACCGCTGTGCCACACCAACGCACACCTTTTGCAAACTGCTTGCAGTAAATTAACAGCTGTCAGTCAGTTGACAGATTGGTATAAAGTCTTAGTCACTCCTTCCCTCCCTAATGATGAAATCCGCCATCCAATCAAATAGGAGAGAACAACTATGAATGTATCGTTGTAGACCAGGTCATAAGTTTTGCTGATGAATATTTCGGTAACCAAACAGAGGATATCTTGCCATCATTTTACCATTTGACAACATCAAAGTCTTTGTTAAGTATGCCGGCGATCTAACTATTTCAATGTCTGTGAACTCCCAGCTAGACTGTACTAAGATGAACAGCTTTCTGTCGGGAGTTAGCAAATGGTATTCGTCTAATGGCCTTAAACTACATCCTTCCGAATGTCAAACTGTTAATGTCAGTTTTTCCGATGTAAAAGAAAGTTAAATGATCAAGCTGTTGGTTCCTACGACCGTCGCAAAACTGATGATACTGACATAGAAATCAATTCTGAAGTTAGGTATTTTGGATTAATTCCTTCTACTGACCTATCCTGGTCTTCCCATGCAATGTCGATTTCTAAAATAATATTTCGTCTGGCCTTTTACATCAAGAAGAGGTTAAGGCACTCAGGCATAACTCAACCAATCCCTCCTCCTCTTACAGTTTGTAAATTCGTGCATCTTACCTATTCTTTTTTACTGTTCACCCTTATTCTTTCCTGGATTGTTTAAAAAAGACTATGTCATATTTCGTAGAACTCTGAACAGTGACTGTCAGTAGGGCGAGTATTATACCATCCCGTTAGGCCATATAGTTGACATTGTCATTGATGGTCACTTGATGTCATGCAACAAATTCGCTAAAGGAATTTTGTCAAACTCTGAGCATCCACTTTGGTTACCCATGGCTTTCACCTTGTGTCTCCTCAGGTAAAATAAGAAGTCTTTTCAGAAGAATTTATGCACATATGTCTAAGTATAAAAATTCCAATATACCATATTTAGTGGCAAGTACTTTACGTGATCAAAATAGTGTTAGGCATGAACTAACTAGCCTTCTCTGTACTACTAAGTAGATCATTTCCTCCACCCTTGTAACACCAAGCTTTCTTGTTATTGTACTTCTTATATTCATAATCCTCTCAATTTTTTGTTTTTATTTGTTTATTTTTTCATAAGTGTGAACATCATTTAAGCTGTTTTATCAAACTGTTAATTTTGTATTTCCCCTCACCATGCTGCTATGTCAACAGAACATTAGATTCAATACTCTATAATAACATACTAAAATTTCCAAACTGAATCGACAATACTGTTTGAACCAAACTCACTGTTATAATTATTATTGTTATATTTAGTATTCTCAATTCGTACTTAGAATATATATTTTGACAGCTGATATCTATGGTCGGCCTGCGAAATTTGGGCTACCGATATCCACGCTGAAAATTCCATGCTTGTACCAAAAATACAGTGTGGAATCAAGCTGTAATCAAAATAAATAAAAAATAAATAAAAATATCGTAAATGTGGACAAACTCGTCTGGTTAATTTTATTTATATTTTGAGTAAATCAGATGCAATATTGTGAGAAATGCTGAGAATTCCATTCTGTATTATAAGTACTGCTCTTTTGGAATACAGTAGATGATTATTATTATTATTTTGCAAGCATTTACTTTCAATAAACAGGTAAACAAATCATATCCACATCCCTAGACAAGGAGAGAAAGAGGGCCAGGAAGAGAGAGAGAGAGAGAAGGAGAAACGCAGTTACTCATTTTTGCATTGTTTGTTTAAATCTTTTATTTTGTCATGGCAACGAGTCATTCAGTTTCATTTGAATTCTCTTTTTATCTGTTTCTACTCTGACGATAACAGATGTACAAGTGATGCACACAGACAGTAGGCAACCAGGAAGGAATTCGAACAGTTGACAGTTGAAATACTCAAAATTATAACAAAAATATTTTTCTCAACATCAAATATCATGTTCATCAACAGTTTGTTTACTTATTATTATTATCATTATATATGCGCAATATAAACACATATCCCCGGGATGAGTGGTTGTTATTAACAGGGAGTGGTTATTAAGTAAACAAAATGCACAGCATTCAGATATTTACCTTCTTTTTTTGTTGTTGTTTATTTCAGTTGCTTAGGTTTTAACAAATCACACAGGGGTTGGTCGTGTTTTGTTTACACTCGTCAAATTCCAGCTTTTTTGTTATCCTTGTGTGGTTAAATCAAGTAGAGGATAAACAAAATCTATTCACATAGCGCGCTATTTATTCTATCTCATCATGTGGATACAGACAGAACACCAGATTGATGTTAACCAGGCAGCATTCAGGGGCATTTACTGCATACCAACCAACAAATCTTAATTTCGCCGTAAGAGTTCGATTACTAAATACTGCTGAGGCTCTTGGGGTCCACATAAAGAAGCCTAATTTGTGCGTCTAAAAGAAGCTAGTTGAAACATTATCCTTACCTTGGCCATCTAGGTTTGAATGATCCTGAATTTTTGTGGAATTTTCCTTAATTTTAGTTGATATTCTATTTGCTACTATCACCAATGATTTTCCTGATTGCAGTAGATTGGATAATGCGACAGACAACAGCGGGGAATGAGGAAACAGGCATAACAATTGACTCACACAAAATAGAACTTCGAGGATCTGGATTTCGCCGATGACATATTTGTGTCTGATTTCCTACAAACTGGAAGATATGCAAGTGAAAAGAAACAAGTTGACAGAAAAAGCATCCAGAGAAGATAGGACTTTCTTCAGATGAACATAGAGAAAACAGAGGTGATGAAGATTCCTGGCCGACAACAGCAACAGCAACTACGACAACAGACAACAATCAGACAGCATAAATAGGAGGAACCTGAAAGAAACAAACTCCTTTACCTACCTGAGAAGTATCGTTTCAACTACAGACAGACGGAACTGACGAGGATGTCAAAGCCAGAATCGGAAAAGCAAGACAAGCTTTCATTACTCACGTCAAGTCTGTGTGGAGGTCAACAGCACTGCTCAGCATGAAAGATAAGATCCGGATTTTCAACTCAAATGTGAAGTCAGTGCTTCTATACGGATCAGAGACTTGGCGCGTCATAAAAAGCACATCAAACAAACTACACACCTTTATCAACGGCCATCTTCGCTCAATACTCAAGTTCAGATGACCAGAAAAGGTCAGCAACACGGAGGGATCTTTGGGAGCGAACCAACCAGGAACTGATTGTGCAACAAATGGGCAGGAAGAAATTGAGATGCATTGGCCATACTCTGAGAAGACAAACCATCAAGTGACATCAATAGACAAGTCATTGCTCAAGTGGAACCCGAATGGGAAACGGCGAGTTGGTCGTTAGTGCGATGGTGACTTGGAGGAGGTCATGTGAAGAGGAGATGAAAGCATATGGACAGTCTTGGAGCCAGGTGAAAACTCTAGAACACAACCGGAGGCAATGGAGACGCGCGGCTGAAGCCCTATGTTCTTCTAGGAACTAAAGGAAATAATAATAATGTACTATGTTGGAAATTGTGCCTAAGATAGCCATTATTATTATTATTATTATTCTGACGATAAGATCCTATAACTAATTCAAGCCCTGAAAACCAAAACTTGATTCTGTATAGGAGGTAAGTGGAAGGGTTTGAAATATGACTGACTGAAAACACTGTCAGGACAGTGTGTAGAGGTTCCACACCTATTTTTTCCCATTTTCTTTAGCTCCGGTCTACTTGTTTTGTACATCACTGAATGAATTCTATACAATGATAACCTTCAAGAGGGAATTCTATAAGGTTAGATTTTCAGTAATGACTCAGAAATAAGAATGAGTCATCAACATATATCAGGGATCTTTAACACAGGTTATCTCTATATAACTAAAACTGCAAACATGTTTAAAAATTAAACAAAACAGAGAAACCAAACTAACAGATTTAGAAAAATCACCTTTGAGGTGAACACCATGGTAATCATGTGATTTACAAAAACAACTAGTTAGAACATTCCCAATAATCTCATCACGGAATATATATACTAAAGAGAACTGTACATCTTAACATGGGGCTGGCTACATGATGACCTGTTGGAGTTCTTAAATTTGTTCAACATCAATTCAAGATGCACTTTACCTTCAAAAAGCAAAAAAAAAACAAATTACAGACGAATTCGATCAATATAATTACTTCAGCGTCGCTAGCACAGTAGTTAGGAATCTCGCTGACTATGAACATGGCCTGGGGTTTGATCCCTGGACGACGCACATCTGATATCTATGGTCGGCCTACAAAATTTGTTCTATGGATATCACACATGGTGAAAATTGCATACTTGTAGCAATAATACGGTGTGCAGCCAGGCTATAATAAGAAAAGAAATAAGATGAGAGTAGTTGACCCTAATAATTTTTTGTATCTTCATAGTTCCGTAATAATTTTCGTATTTAATCGGTGGATGGTGACTAGCAGTGGAATCCAGGACAACGCACATTTGATCCTATTTGTGACCCGTCAGCTGGATGTACCTGCATTTCTCAGTGAGTGATGATGTTCCCACCACCGAGGCTGGAACCCAACGCCCATAGTTTCAAACGCCAGCTGAAGCGTTATCCGCTAGACCACTTGGACCACGAGAGCTGGCCACCTCTTGTGCAACGGGTCATATTAATTATTTAATTGAATTTTAGATTTTCCCGTCGATTGATTGGACCGAAGTGCTCGGTCTCCATATCACTCACTGTGGAATGCAGCTACATCCAGATAACGAGTCCAAAATAGGAAGAAATTCACGTTGTCCTAGATTCCAGTGCTAGTCACCATCCACCAAATGAATACTAACTAAATGCCCAAACATCGTCGAAGCACCTGGACAAGAAGCCGATAGACATGTGAACCTGAGACCAAGCACTTCGGTCCAATCAATCGACGGAAAAATCTCAAATTCGATTAGACTTTTATTTCTCCTAGAATTGAAAAGTAGTCTATTTGATGAATTCTATCCAGGTAGGTAGTTACCTGGGGTTTCAGTGGGAAGTCGTGACCAGTAGGGTGCACCATGTCGGGTGTGAGGACAAATACTCGCCACTGAAGACATTGGCTAGCGGTTGCGCTATATCGTGAATTGGCAGAAGTTAGAATTCAAGGAGCATTGGATGGGGTCCCAGAGGCTTAGTGGTATACGAGCTCTCCTTGTGACCAGAAGGTCCTAGGTTCGAACCCATGTGGTGGGTTCGTACTCTGAAGAGTCCCAAACTAGGACGAAACAGCTGGCTGTCCAGTACTCCCAGATGGTTTTCCAATGGTTCTCTAACGAATGTCAGCTCATGATGAAATCCTGTGACCAATCAACCAAATCCCTACAAACCAATTCTTGAATTCTAGTAGGTTTTAGAAAGTTTTTTTCCCAATATTTTCATGGTCTCACTTATTCAGATTATTATTACAGAAGCCTTGGTAACTAGAGAATATGTGCTATAATAACCGATCAAATCTTTGTGTCCCTAGTGTAACTGTATACACTTCACATCATGTTTCTATGTTCTTATTGTAACAAACAAAGGTGTACCCATTCCACTTGATATTCCCCACTTTTGTGTTTACTTAATTAGATAAAGGATTTCTCTCTCTCTCCCCCTTTCTGTGTCTCTCTTCGGTGGTTGTTTAGACTACAGTTCCTTTCTGTTTTTCTATTTCAAGTGTGTGTGTGTGCGTGTTTTTCTTACATGACCTGAAATAATAAATACAATCACAATAACATCCATTCACTGACGCAGTCTTCTCTCTCTCTCAATTAGATTTCATTAAACCATATGCAATTGTGATGTAACAACAACAATGAAACTAACAGACATTTTTCATCAAATGTGTATGTGTGTGGGTGTGTGCGTGCGCAAACAGAAATGTTGTATTGTATAGCGTGATTTATTAGATTTATGAAGACTTGTGAACGAAACCCCCGTGTGATCTGTCTTGCTTTCACACACACTGACACACACACACGCAACACACATCAATTCACATTTGTGAGTTTCAGTTTCCTTGTCAAGTTTTTTTTCTCTCTCTCTCTCTCTGTGTATGTGGGAGTAACAATTGCATAGGTGGTTTATTATTATTATTATTATACTTTATTGTGTTCTATCCTATCGTCACTGTGTCATTGAAATGAGTAATCTCATAATTTTGTATTTATATGTTTAATTGTCTGTGTTCAGTTCATCATCTGTCAACCATAAATGAACCCATCCACCCACGCACCCACCCACCTACGCACACACACACCTACACACACACACGCAAACAATAATCCCTTCTGTCTGATCCTATCTGCACTTTAATTTTAGTAAGACTATTGTTAAAAATAGGATTGATTATGCAATAATGATAGATCTTAATTTCATTTTGTGTTGTTTATGCCTTAGGGGTATTTTAGATTTCTTCTCTACTTTTTGCATGTTTTTATATTTTCTTTATTTATTTATTCATTTATTTAAGTGGAATATGAGAATATATACAGCTATCTGGGATATGGGACTAACTAACTGCACACTAGCTGCACATTGAATGAATGAGTTAGTCTATCGATCAATAAATTATTGATCAGTTATAGTTTAAAAAGAAAAAAAAAAGAATGAAAGTTTATACTTTAACATCTGTTCTATGATTGTTTGTTGTGTTAAATAGGAAAACGGATGTGAAAGGAGAAACATGTTAAGAAGTTCAACTTTTTAAAATGGTTCATTCATTATCTCATTTCTGTATGAAATAGAATCACAGGTGGATAAGATGATTATTATATAGTTGAAATTATTAAATTAAATGAAATTATAAATTGCATTGAAATGCCAATCATTCTAGCGAAAGATGATGTATGTTATATTTATATACATATAATTACAAAATGTACATAAAGTAATTGAGAATTTGAAAATATTTATTCTGTGTGTGTGTGTGTGTTTATAGGTCTCCAATGTATGTGAGTGTGGAGATTTTTAAAGTGGACGTCATTAAATGTAATTGATAAGTGAAACTTTTTCAAGAAACTCGTTCAAGTAATAACATGTTTTATAACTGAATTCTTTAATATTATGTAATTAAGGGAATAAAGTAGTAAGCACTTGTAGATGAATGTTTGTAGAGGTAGCTTGACAGAGAAAGGAGTACTTTGTACAATCTGATCAAGTGGCTACATTGTTTAACATAAGTGGCTATTATATTCTGACATAGAGAGAGAGAGAGAACTACAAATTGAGGTTAGTTTCTAAAAGATGGAAATCTAATGAACCCTTAGTTTTTTCTCTTCTATTTTGAAATCTGTGTATCATTCACCTATCTGCGCTTCAAATTCGTGTACACTATTTGAAATTTTGTAGTATGATGTAACGTTAGATGAATGAGTGTATCAATTTTTAAAATTTTTGACATTGATTGATTGAGTGGTTTAAACGTGGAACTCTGCACAGATGTGCAATATTTCAACTTTCCACACTCCCCTTTTGTAGCTTACAAAGCAAAAGAAGAGAGTAAAGAGCAGCTGACGAGTGCCAACTAGCACGAAACTTAGGTGAATCAAGGCTCCCTGTGGCCGATTACCTTCAACCATCTAATACCAGCAAAGAGAAACTCGTCTAAAGAGAGAGATAGTAAACAGAAATATGAGTGATGCAAGTGCAATATAGTTTTATAGGATGTTATAAATTGTGCTACTAAGAACGATTGTGAACCACACATCACTATTTGTCTCCAGACCTTGGTTTTTACCATCTAGAGGACCCCAATCAGCCAGTAATGAAGTTTTCACCTCCCTATGTAGCTTCGATAAACTGTTGTGGATTTCATTGACTGATGAAGTCATGTTGTCGTTTGAACATCACTCTTTTCCAACCAATCTGATCTTATGTCAGTCAGCTAATCTCTCCCGTCTAGGAAGGCGATGGCTAGGCATGGATACGTAACATATGTACTAAGCATCTCACTCAATCGGTGTAACTCCACAACCTTGTCGACCGACTGAATTCTCCGCCTTACGTAGCACTCGACCCAGGCATAACCTCAATGTTTTTCACTCTATTATATGATGTAACACACACGGGAGATGAAACGCAGGCACCTATGATCAAAGACAGCCAGCGAGGCCTTTCATGTCTTTCACTTTTAAAGGCCATGTCTCACCCACACCCATAAGGGAGAACGGAGAAAATTGCTGCTACGCAGTAGACACACACGTCTCTTCTTCGACACCCAGTTGGATATCACGTTTACTAAGCGAGAGATGGCGTAAGTCAGCGATCAACCCACTGGCGTTGGCTGATGCAAAAAAAAAATGTTCTAAATACTCACTAACCGAAGTGAAGTGACGAAAGACCTAGTTAAATATCAAATGACAAAACAATAAAAGTCGCTCATGGGATATAAAAATCTTAGAGGGGAGTGTAGAATGTTTAACTACTATTTCTTTGTCTAAATTCTCTAAAGAGGTCCACCATTCTGTTACATCAAATAAACTAGTGGTGTCGTACGACGTGACTGCCTTATTTACAAATGTACCAGTGATGGAAACAATAGACATCATTTGTAAACAAACCGATCTATTGCCATTACCGGAGACAGAGATGAAGCGCCTACTAGTTCTTTGCATAAAAGACATCCAACTTAGATTCAATAATCAATTCTACTGACAAATTGACGAACTCGCGATGAATTCACCTTTAGGATCTATTCTAGCCGAGATCTTCATGTGTTATCTTGAACAGACGCGACTTAGTGACTCTATCAAGGAAACAGTATACTATTTTTTATTTTTTTTAATTTTTTTTTTGATTTACAGCTTGATTCCACACTGTATTTTCGGTACAAGTATGGAATTTTCAGCATGGATATCGGTAGCCCAAATTTTGCAGGCCGACCATAGATATCAGGTGTGCGTCGGTGCGGGCTCGAACCCCGGACCATGTGCATAGTCGGCGAGAGTCCTAACCACTGTGCCACCGACGCACTATTATCGATACGCCAATGCTTTGAGTCAGGCATCCGTATTATTTGACCGCCTTAATGAGATCCACCCAAACATTAAATTCACCATGGAATATGAACACAACGAAGAGTTTAATTTCCTGGACTTAAATGTATAAAGAAGAAACGATGGAACGATCGAAAAGTCCATCTACAGAAAAGAAAACTGGACTGGACAATACCTTCACTACGCCAGCTTCTGCCCTATAAGCTATAAGCGGGGATTAGTAAGAACACTGTACGAGAGGGGCCGGGAAGTTATGTTCGCCTAAGAAGGTAGATGAAGAATTAAACCTTGTTGAAAAATGTCTTAAGGAAAACGGGTATCCAAAAGAATTTATCCTAAAGTACAGAAAAGAAAGAGATGAGAAAGAGAAGTACCTAACAGTTGAAAAGAAGAGAGGGTTCATTTGCCTCCCATACAAAGGAGAAACAGTATCGCAAAAGATTGAAAAGAGGATGAAAGGAGCAATAAACAGATGCTTCCCAGCAGCCAAGCTGGTGACACTCTACAGCACTACGCGCTCTGTAAGTCAATCAAAACTGGATAAGTACCCTGCTGATGTTACCTCCAACTGCATTTATAAATTTACGTGCACCTGTGACAGCAAGTACATTGGAAGGATAGAAAGAAGGGTTTCTACCCGGTTTTCAGAACATATTCCGAGAAACTTATGCTTGAAAGGAAGCAGATATTTACAAAGTGCAATTACCTGACACCTTGTGGATACGAATAATTTTGTCGAGATTTCCAAATCCTTCAAAATATTAAACATACAAAGGACAGGGAATCTACTTCGATTTGATGAAGCAGTTGCAATCAAACGTTTCAGGCCAAACTTATGCACACAAAAAGAGAGTGTAGTTAATCTCTCACTCCCTTGGAAACTGTATCACTTTCATTACACTGATTAGTCATACACACTAGTGAGCTCAGCACACTAAGCAAGTTTTTAATTTGATAGACTTTAAAATTCTTGGGTTGCTATGTTGACGTGCAAGCTAACACTGTTTATTAGATTTTTCTGTCTTCTCTCACCCCCCCCTTTTTTTTCATATTTTGATAGTGTATAAATTGATGGTAACTTAAACTAAAGATTGTAATACTTATATCATGGATGCGTTCATTTTATAATGTTTTCCCTATTACCTTTCAAACACTGAAGTATGAAATGTTATTATTTATAACCTTATTAAATGATGTCATTTTATACTGCAAATCTGGTCTTTCTTTCTCTATAGAAATATTTTTTAATTCCATTACGTTCCCACTGGAACATAAAGGGCTTCAAGCCACAGGCAGTGGTGATTATTTTTACGGGATGGGATTACTAGCCTCATGCCTAACCTCCCCCATTTACCAGTCTTATTACTGGCTGAGCGAGGTTTGTGGAGTGCGTCTGTGACCGGGAATCGAACCCCGGACCACATGAGGCGTCGTTGGCGAGCATTCTACCACCGTGCCACTGACTCACTTGGTTAATTTTATGATTTATATTCTATGGTTTTGAACAGGAGGTTAGTCAGATAACATATTTACTTTTCTGCCTTTGCCTTATCTTAAATTATCTAATTGGATGGATGATTTCATCATGAGCTGACATCAGTTAAAGAACCAATGGGAAACCAGCTCGGAGAACTGGACAGCTGCTTCGTCCTAGTTCGGAACTCTTCAACAGTACGTACCCACCTCAGGAGGTTCGAACGCCAAGCATTTTGGTTACAAGGCGAGCTCGTAGACCTTTAAGCTACCGGGACCCAATCCAATGACTGCTGAAGAGCCCAAAACTAGGACGAAACAGCTGGCTGTCCGGTACTCCCAGCTGGTTTTCCAGTGGTTCTCTAACAGATGTCAGCTCATGATGAAATCCTACATCCAATGAAACTAAATCCCTACAAACCCAATACTTGAAGATTAAATTATTTTTTTTGTAATATTTTGCTCCAAAATGATTAGCTGTTATTTTATTTTCTATAACCAATGTACTATACACACATTAGTGCGGAAATGTAGGATCGAATAACATTGAGAAATTGAACACTAACATTACAGATCATTCGACTTTACAAGTTAGATTAGACTATAAACTTAATAAACTAATGAAAGCAGTAAGACTGAATTATGGTCATTATGTATGCTTGTGTAATTTGATCAGTTGTAAAGTAATGGTGATTTAAAATATAAAAACCCTTTCCTCTGGAAGGGAGATTTTTTGACTTCCCTTCAAATTTTCATAAATATGAGTTTTCAGGGTTTATTCTGTGTGTAAGTGGGGTGGTGGTGGTGGTGGTTGTAATTGGTCTCAACGTGTTGGAATGGAGTGGTATGGATGATCAGAGGTTAGAAAGCATAATCGATTAGATTCAAACTGACTAACTACCTGATCACCTTACAACCTTATGATACTGACGCTCATACGCTCATTCATACGGTTAGCGGATTCGCGCTCTTTCCAAATTTAAATATCATTATTATTATTTAATTTTGAGTGGTTTTTGACACGGTCTTAACTGAAAATTTTTTTATGACAAATAACAGGCACCAAACTGATATTAGAAATTACTCATTCGTTTGGATGTAGAAGACAAACTGCCTAATTTTGCCTCTTCCATGTGTATCTACCAATTTAACTGCTCCTGTCGAGTGAGCCAGTTACATAGGCAGTACAAGTAAGCGTGTTTCTTGTCGAATTTCCGAACATTACCCTGCACAGTGGTTAAGTAAAGGACAAAAAAAATCTATTCGCAGTGATATTCTATCTCATATTGTGGATACATAACACAAGATTGATGTTAACGAGGCCTCTTTCAAAGTCATTTACCGCATACCTAGAAATCTCAATTTTGCCTTAAGAGTTCGACTACTAAATATTGCTGAGACTGGCTGTTGGGATCCATATTAACAAGCCTAATTTATGCATCCAAAAGAAGTTAGTTAGTTCAGACATTATCTTTACCTTGGCCATCCAGGTTTGAATGATCCTCAATTGGTTGTGGAATTTTCCTAATTTTAGTTGATATTCTATTTTCTATTATATCTTTATTACTATTATTATTTAAGCATCTTTATTGAACTGTAATTGCATTGTGATCTTACTTAACAAATCGATATTATTTAAAAAACACTCATTAACAGCTGTCTTCGCTCAATACTCAAGATCAGATGGCCAGAAAAGATCAGCAACAGGGATCTCGGGCAATGAGCGAACCAACACAGCAGGAACCGATTGTGCAACAAATGGGCAGGAAGAAATGGAGATGGATTGGCCATACGCTGAGGAAACCATCAAGTGACATCACTAGATAAGCCATCACTCGAGTGGAACCCGAAAGGGAGGCGGCGAGTTGGTCGTCAGTGCGAGGGTGACTTGGAGGAGGTCATGCGAGGAGGAGATGAAAGCATGTGGACACACTTGGAGAGGGGTGAAAAAGTTGTCAGAAAACCGAAGGCAATGGAGGTGCGCAGCTGAAGCCCTATGTTCCTCTAGGAACTAAAGGATACAATAATAATAATATAATATTGTTATTGACTACTATTCTAGAATATTCTATGTATATAAATACACATATATATAATTGTAGAGGCAGAAGAGGGGAAATTATCGAAAAGGATATTCTTTGCACTCTCAATTATTTTGTGTGTTTTATAGATTTTTTTTATTTTTATTTTATTTTTTTATTATTTTTGATTACAGCTTGATTGCACACTGTATTTTTGGTACAGTTATGGAATTTTCAGTATGGATATCGGTAGCCCAAATTTCGCAGGCCGACCATAGATATCAGGTGTGCGTCGGCAGGGGATCGAACCTCAGACCATGTGCATGGTAGGTGAGAGTCCCAACCACTGTGCCACCGATGTCTGAATGAATATTTTTGCTGTAATAAACAAAAACAACAAATTGTAGAGTTATGTTACTATGAATCATGGTGAGCTAGAGATCTTTTTTTTTAATACTTTACCCTCCGAGTGGAACATAGGGGGCTTCAAGCCAGAGGCTTGGATTGCTAGCCACCTCATGCCCAACCTTCCCTCTTTACCAGTCTTATAACTGGCTTAGCTAGGTTTGTGGAGTGCGTCTGCGGCCGGAAATCGGATCCTGAACTACAAGAGGCGTGGTCCGCAAGCATTCTCCCTCTGTGCCACTGACGCTCGAGAGCTTAATACATGAAAACTATAAAGGTTATCAATCAGTGACCTATTCCCTTATTTTTACCACTAGGTTTAGAAGTCCACCTATCTAGTAAAAATTGATTAGTTGTAAAACTTTCGACTTCATAACTCATAAACAAAGATTAGAAGAGATGGCTTAGCTTTAACATTTGAAGCAACAGGCTGCATAACTTCGACTTCAATGAAAAAATCAATTGGTGCATACAGATGATGAGCCTCAACTAGGATGAAAGTTAAAGTTTCCTTCATGTTCCCAGTGGAACATAGGACTTCAAGCTAGAGAGGCTTGAAGTTTCTGTAGCAGTGTTGTGATTATTTTTACAGATTGGGGTTGCTAGCCACCTCATGCCTAACCTTCCCTCTTTACCAGTCTTATTACTGGCTTAGAGAGGTGAAGGAGTACGTCTGCGGCCGGGGATCGAACCCTGGACCATGTGCATGGTCGGCGAGCATCTTAACCGCTGTACCACCGACGCACAGCTAGGATGAAAGGCAAGTCATAAATTTCAGTTTTTATATTCTATCAAACACAACTGATATAAAGAACAGGATATCCTTGAGAGAAGGAATTCCACACAAGATCTTGTGGTCAAACATGATATCCAAAAATATTCCAGTTGTAGTATTCAGTCTGCTGATGTATTCAATATCTTAATAATAACAAATAGCTTTCGTTTTTCTGAAGGACAAGTTTATTGAGTCATTTAAATTATACAGCAATGAAATTTCATATTTGAATGTACTTTTTGTTAATAAGTAATCTTTGCATAATTTAGAGAGGAATATATATGTGCATTATATTCATATTTTTAAGTAGAGATTGATTAGGCAATTATTTAAAATGATTTGACTATTATTCCACTTTTAGTTTATGTGTGATTGTATTTATTTTACGCCTAAATGAACAAAATATTTTGAATATGCATTGTGTTCAGTGTTCAGGTGTAAAAATTATTATCACTATTTTATTGAACACATTGAAAAGAAACCAACCCCTAAACCCATAAGCATTATTCAATTGTTATTTTAATTTATGCACATATCATGCATCATGTTACAACAAAAGTTACAACCAATTCTTTCTACACAGAAAAGAAGGACAAGTGAGAGGGTGGCTTGGGGGCCTGTAGGATGGACTAGGGGTGAAAAATTGTGTCTTTCGATGGTGAGAAACAAGTGTACATTATGCGAAGAGCAGCTTAGTGTGTTTTTACTAAGAAATAATGGCATAATCAACGATAGTCGTCTGTTGTCGCATCACAAATCATAATCACACATAAATCAAAAAGTTTTCAGGCGAAGGAGGGGGAGGGGTTGATGAAGACGGGTTTTTTTCGTTGTTGTTGTTGTTGTTTAGCTGGGGTTAGACAGACAGGGGATTGGAGGAGGAGTTGAAGTAAGTTGGGCGGGAAATCAATCATTTTACATTGTGGATTAAAGGTGGTGTTAGATTACAAATGAAACTAAACTAAATAAACAAGTGAGTGAATTTCTAAAGCCTAATCACTTTATTGTTGTCCATTATATTATCGTCATTTTCATCATCATTATTATTACTATTTTCTGTTAGTTTGGCTATTAATTTTCTTTCTTTCTTTTGAAACATGTTTTTACATGTGATGTTTCTTCTGTCAAGGCTGATGGTGGTGGTGGTGGTGGTGGTGGTGATGGGGATCGTCTTGTAAATTGCTGATTGCATAATTACATAATCCATTGAAGACAATGGAATGAAATGATTTAACAAAGTATTGAAATTGACAGATGGTGGGGGAATAACTGTTCAGTTAGTTAGGCATACATACACACATGCACACACGCACAGACACACACACACATACATATACAAACAACACCGTTTGATCAGTGAAGCGAATGAATCAACATGAATGACATTTATCGATTGTGATCATCATTCCGTTTTTCCAGTAATGTACATAAGAAACACGAATAAACAAATTTGACAAATTATTAACCTTCAGGACATTGTTATTATTCTGATTATTGCTATTATTGTTCAATAGTGTACATACAACAAAATTAAGTTACATCATAAGTATGTCAATAAGATGTTAAATGAATGAACACACACATCTTACTCGTAAACCGACACCCCCTCCCCTCATCTTATTACAGCACATACATTACACAAAGGAGACTTAAAGTTAAAATGACATGTCTGAGTGTTTCAAATATTATTTATAAACATTATTTATTAGTAACATAGACGTTGGGGATACCAATTTTTCGTAGGCTTTTCAGTAGGCTTCAGTTACAATGTGTACTTAGATTGATGATGTGCTGGAAGCGTTGGAAACTAACAGCAGGAGGTCATTTTTCTTCTTAGCTCAAACTCACTTCTATATCATTCTTGAAGAGGGATGTTTGATGTAGGATGACATAACAGTGTATTTTTAAAAAAGACGATTCATATCTGGTTACTCTTTGACGATTGATCCGAAGATCCAATATAGACGTTCATGATATGCAATTATTTGTTCCATCATGAACTGACACTGATTAGAGAACTACTGCGAAACCACCATGGAGTACTGGACAGCCAGCTGTTTTTTCCTAGTTTGGGACTCTTCAGAGTACGCACCCACCACATGGGTTCGAACCCAGGACCTTCTGGTCACAAGGCGAGCTCGTATACCATTAAGCCACATAAGCCCGATCCAATGGCCAGCCAGTCCATGAATTCTAACTTCTGTCAATTCACGATATAGCGCAACCACTAGCCAATGTCTCCAGTGGCGAGTATTTTTCCTCACAGCCGACCTACTGCACCCTACTGGTCACGACTTCCCACTGGAACCACAGGTAACTACGTACCGGAATAGGACCAGTCGTCAGTGAGCATCTCATTGATATTCAAGTATTGGTTTGTAGGGATTTGGTCGGTTGGTTACAGGGTTTCATCATGACTGGCTCTATTCAGGTAGATAGTTACCTGTGGTTCCAGTGGGAAGTCGTGACCAGTAGGGTGCAGTAGGTCGGCTGTGAGGAAAAATACTCGCCACTGGAGACATTGGCTAGCGGTTGCGCTATATCGTGAATTGACAGAAGTTAGAATTCATGGACTGGCTGGCCATTGGATCGGGCTTATGTGGCTTAGTGGTATACGAGCTCGCCTTGTGACCAGAAGGTCCTGGGTTCGAACCCATGTGGTGGGTGCGTACTCTGAAGAATCCCAAACTAGGATGAAACAAGTGGCTGTCCAGTACTCTCTGTGACTGGCTTTCCAATGGTTCTTTAACTAATGGTAGCTCATGATGAAATCCTGTAACCAACCAACCAAATCCCTACAAACCAATACTTGAATTATTTATTCTTCAATGAAGAGTAAAACTGAGTATATGGTTATGTATAGATAGTTCCTGTGGAATGGGATGAAATACCTGTTCAACACTGCTACACCATCAGAAATAATGTGAAAATATGAATAGTTAACATTAGTCAATTGGTAGATGGTAACTAGCGGTGGAATCCAGGATACGCGTTTCGTCCTATTTGGGGATTATCAACCCGATGTACTTGCGTCGGTGGCACAGCAGTTAGGACTCTCACCGACCATGCACATAGTCTGAGGTTCGATCCTCTGTCGACGCACACCTGATATCTATGGTCGGCTTGCGAAATTTGGGCTACCGATATCCATGCTGAAAATTCAATACTTGTAGCAAAAATACGGTGTGGAATCAAGGTGTAATAGAAAAATCAAAATGACTCCCCAGTCAGTGATGAGGTTCCCACCGAGACTCGAATCGACTGCCCATTGTTTCAAACGCCAGCTGAAGCGTTATCTACAAGGCCACTTGAACTTCGAGAGCCACCTTTTGTGCAACGGGTCATATTAATTACTTGGTTGCATTTTAGATTTTCCCGTCGATTGTTTGGACTGAAATGCTCGGTCTCGTGGCCGAAGTGGTAAAGGGGTCTAGTGGTCTTTGGCGTTTGAAACTATGGGTACTGAGTTCGAGCCTCGGTGGGAACACCATCACTCATTGTGGAATGCAGGTACATCCAGCTAGCGAGTCCCAAATTGGACGAAGTGTGCATCCTAGACTCCACTGCTAGCCACCATCCACCAACTAACTTCGAATTGCATGTCCAGACATCGTCGAAGCATCTGCATAAGAAGCCGACATGTTAACCTCAGGTCAAGCACTTCGGTACAATCAAGCGGCGGAAAATCTAAAATTAAATTAAATAGTTAAAAAGTAGATCTAAAAAAGGATGTACGATAGATTCGATAAGATAAATTAGACTTTAGATTATATCACGAACTGGTACAGAATCAGTGAAAACCAATAAAGCATTGGATGGCTGTTTCGGCCTAAATTAGGACTCTTCAACAATGCTCCAGGATCTTCAGATAACAGGGTTACATAACTGACCATTCAACCACTGGATTGGAATTTTATAACACATGAATTCTAACTTCGGTAACTCAACGAATCTGTGTTATTGTTAACGAATGCCAGCGTAAAAATTATGCTGGACTTAATATATCTTTTGTCACTGGATTTGAAGAAGTACATTCAAAAACTGTTAGTAACCTTCAACCTCGTGACCCAGTAGCGAAATGATGTTCTGTTCCTCTCTAAACCAAATAAGTCATTTTAGAGTTTACGTGTGAACAATATTTGGAGAATCTGAGACACCAACAAGAAGTTGTGAAGTTTTGTTTTTAGTTTTTCACAATTGGTTCATTAATTTCAGCTTTCCGCATAATCTAAATTAAAGTCAACCAAATGCTAAAAATGGGGTACTAACTCAAATGGTAGAGCGCTAGCTAAGCATGTGAGAGGTACTGGGATCGATGCCCAGATACTCCAACTCACTTTGTCTCCACCCTCGAGGCGGTGACAAGCATTGCGTCGATGGCACAGTGGTTAGAGCGCTCGCCGACCATGCATATGGTTCGGGGTTCGATCCTCAGCCACAGACACACTCCTTTACCTAGCTAAGCCAGAAATGAAAGCTAGTAAAGAGGGAAGGTTAGGTCAGGTGAGGCTAGCAATTCCATCCTGGAAAAAATAAACAGAACTACAGACACTTCAAGCCACTAAATTGAAGCCCTATGTTCCACTGGGGAACATGAAGGAAAAAAATTCCTCGTTATAACTGGGATGTATTTTTAAGTCATGTCAGAGAAAGATACCCTTTTTAGTGTGTTTTCATGCATTTTCTTGTAAATATACATCATTTTTCATGCGTAAATCCCTTATTTTTATGATTGGTAGGCTCAAGGACACACGTGCGTTCGTATCCCTTGGGATGCTATTGTTGAACTTTTCCAGATGACATTTTACTAGATTTAAACAAAATGAATCAGGGAAACTATATGCAATATACATTGATGGGGGTTTTCAATAGCTTAAGTTTTAAGCAGCCCGCCAAATATTGAAATTAATTCAGTCACTGAAAATCCATTTGAACTAGATTATGATTCATTAACACTTAACAGGAATAAGTGAAAAATATAGAGAATTAAAAAAATATCCAAATCAGCAATTCCGAAAATTGTTTACCAGTGAATTTCAATAATCCCAAATCACTTTTTCTACAAAACCGTCGTGTTACTTTCTTAAAATTAAGTAGTATACCCATCTGTTTAATGTTTTTCGAAATATCTAGTGGCTTGCAGTGGGATTCATGATGTCTTATTTACTCCGTTCAGTTTAACATCCATGCATCGCTACGAATGGCAGTATTCCCTCTGAAACTCAAGGCTCATATTCAAATTTTTTAAACTCTAAAACAACACAAATAAGGCTACTGGACAGTGTGAGTCACCATTTTGAGCAAATGGTATAAATTATTATGTATTGAAACTTTGTATTTCACGTAGCTTATTTTTGATGTTCCGAAATGTTCCGTCTTTCCTGATGTCATGAATCCTATTAAGAGATACCTCGATGAAACGTGTGATTTCAGATTTTGTTGTTGCAGCTAGCAGTGGATTTTAGGAGGCGTTTCAGATCTTCCGATCATCCCATCCTATGTCAGTAAAAATAGGATTGGTAAAATGTTTGAGTGACAGGGCACAAAAACTAAGTGGTACCAGGGAAAATCTAAGACAGGAAGTGATACACATAAAAGAAGCCTTGAAACTTAATAATTACCCTGATAAATTAGTCAGGAAATATATAGGGAAATGTAAAGATAAAATAAATAATGATAGTAGTGATAGTGATAATAATAATAACGGTAATAATGATAATAATAGTGATAAAAATAATATTATTAATGACAACACCAACAATAAAGAATCTAAATCATCAGTAGTAATTCCATACAAGTAAGGAACCTCGGAGACTTTACGCAGAATTCTTAACAAGTCAGGAATAAAAGTGGCTAACTCAATTAGAAACAAGCTTTGTCGGTTAAAGAATCAATCCTGTGGAGCCTTTAAAACAAAACAGTTTAGTTTATCTAATAACCCGCCTGCAATGACTGTCAGGTCAAATACATAGGTAAAACTAGTAGAACAGGGGCAGTCGGGACTAGCCGGACATAAAAACCTAGCAAAATCTAGATTAGTTGACCCGAATAAGATAATAAAAGATTTGGAGAATAGTTCAGCCGTGGATAGCACTGCATGCAGTTACAGGAAACCACACAATAGGATAGGATAGGATGACAGTTTTAAAATCTTGTGTAACAGGGTAGTGAGTGGGGAAGATTGATATCCGAAGCTTTGTTTATCGAATCAACTATAAACACGTGTAATAGGAATGATTCAACACCTGTCCACACAGATATCTAGAAAATTCTACTATCCCTACGACAAATAGGAGAAGACAAAGAAAACTATGAAACTGAGGCTTCGAATTCGTGTGATTATAATTGATGATATGATTATGAACAGTAATAAATTTTGTTCGAAACGTCATCCAGTAAATAATACTGTTTCACTAACTGTGTGACACATCTAATAAACAAACTAATAAGGAATTACTTACTACCACAGTGACCAAGATTTACACATATAAATATGACCTATCGTTTCATATCTTATCAAAAGCATAATGGAAGTTTCGTTACTGGACAATATATCAAAGGACACCTGATTATTTTCTGCCCTTGTAGGCTCTGTCTACCATTTTGATACTTGAAATGATAGGCAACTAGAGCAAACCTATTGTGACTTTGCCGAGTTTACAGTGTTGACTAGATTCTCTCAATCAAGCTTGAAATGTGTCCAAAACATTAAGCCAGTTGCCATCTCGGCATGCTTTGAAATAATTTTGGATTGGATCTACTTTTCGTGCAAGATTTTTGGAATTTTTTTTGAATATTCATCGAAACGAAGTGTTTCCAAAACCTTCAGCGGGTTTTCACCTTGCATATTTGGATCATTTTTCCCTAATTACAAAAGTATTCGTTGATGAATTCACTGATGAATCGATACATCAAGAGATGCATAGGATCTTGATCACAATATATAAGTGAAATAGTATATACTACTTACTATTGTGAGTAGTTTAAAAATTAGGAACATTTATTTCACAAAGAAATTTAAAACAAGCAACGGGGGATAATAAACGAAGATTTGACGAATTCCTTTTTTTATTATTATTATTATTATTATTATTATTATTTCCTTTAGTTCCTAGAGGAACATCGGGCTTCAGCCAAACGTCTCCACTGCTTTCGGTTCTCCCCCAACTTTTTCACCTGACTCTTAGTCTGCCCATATGCTTTCATCTCCTTTCACATCAGCTCCTACTCCATGTCATCCTCGCACTGACGATCAACAAGCCGCTTCCTGTTCGGTTTTCACTCGAGGGATTACCTGGCGTCTGATGTCACTAACTTGATGGTTTTCTCAGAGTATGGCCAATCCACCTCCATTTCTTCCCACATATTTCTTGCACAATCGGTTCCTTCTGGGTTGGTTGCCAGATATCCCAGTTGCTGATCTTTTCTGGCTAGCTATCTGATCTTGAGCGAAGTGTTGAGCGAAGACAGCTGTTGGATGAAGGCTGGTTGTTTGTTCGGAGTGCCCTTCGTGACGCGGCACCAAGTCTCTGATCCATAGAGTGAGTAGTACTGACTTCACATTGGACTTGAAAATTTGTATCTTATATTTCAGGTAGTTATGCAGGTGAAGGAGGTTGCTTTTCTCAGATTACTCCCTGTTATGCTGGTTGATTGTTGTCTGTTGTTGTTGCTGTTGTTGTTGGTCAGGAATCTTCACCATCTCTGTTTTCTCTATGTTCACCTGAAGACCTATCTTTGATATCTCTTCCGCCAACTTGTTGCTTTTCACTTGCATATCTTCCAGTTTGTGAGAAATCAGATAAATATCACCGGTGAATTTCAGATCCTCCAAGGTTTTGTGTGGGTCCATTTTATGTCTGTCTTCTCGTTGCCTACTGTCTGTTACACTGTCGAGTCTACTACAATTAGGAAATCATTGGAGATAGTAGACAGACAGCTTATCTTACTATTGTCTTCACTTGTGCGAAGGATTCTGTGAGTTTCCCGTTGTAGATTACTTGGCAACAAAGGCCCTGATAAAATTCTTTGGTAGAATGCCTTACATAAAGTCGCGTATATACGTAGGGAGGTATACGATTGATAAGAAAATAAACTACAATGAATCAGTGATGCCTAACGACAAGTGAGAGTGTTTCAAAGGTCCAGTTTATATAGATAAGGGGGAGGACTATTATTATTATTATTATTGCTCCCTTGGGTTCCTAGTGGAACATAGGGCTTCAACTGCACGTCTCCATTTGCTTCTGTCTTCTGCTGTACTTTTCGCCTGCATCCATGTTAGTCCATATTCTTTCAACTCCTCTTCACACGATCTCCTCCATGTCACCCTTGACCTCCCTCACGCCCCCTTCCCTTTCGGGTTCCACTCGAGGGCTTGGCGCGCGATGTCACCCAGCGGTCTCCTCAGCGAGTGTCCGATCCATCTCCACTTTCTCCTGCATATTTGTTGGGCGATTGGTTCTTGCTTTGTTTGTTCCCATAATTCCTTGTTGGTGATTCTTTCCGGCCATCTGATCTTCAGTATAGAGCGAAGACAGTTGTTAATAAAGGTCTGCAACAGCCTTTTGGAAATATTCTTTGTGACCCCCGCCAAGTTTCTGATCCGTATAGAAGAACTGACTGACTTGACGTTTGTATTGAAAATCCGAATTTTGTTGTTGATGCTGAGTGACGAAGATTTCCAGATTGATTTCAGGTTGATGAATGTGTTTCTCGCCTTCCCGATTCTCGCTCGATTTGACATCCTCGTCCGTTCCTCCTGTAGTTGAGACAATGCTCCCTAGATAAGTGAATGAAGTAACCTCTTTCAAATCCCTCCCGTTGATGGTGATTGACGTTGGATGTTGTTGCTGTTGTTGGTTGGTTATTTTCATAACCTCCGTCTTGTCTATGTTCACCTGGAGTCCTGTCTTCGCCGGCTGCTTCTTCGACCAGTTTGTCGGTTTTCGCTTGTAAGTCTTCGATTGTGTGTGACATCAAACATAAATCATCCACGCGCGAAATCCAGGTCTTCTAGGTTCTTCACGTCGGTCCAGGATATTCCTGTCTTCTCGTTTCCCACTGTCTGACGCATAATCCAGTCCACCACAATTAGGAATATCATTGGTGATAGTAAGCACCCTTGTCTGACTCCTGTGTTTACTCCAAACGCCTCGCTGAGTTTTCCGTTGTGGATCACTTGACATGTGCCGTTGTCGTACAGCTGTTGAATAAGGTTGATGAATATTTGGGGTACGCCATAGTACTCGAGTAATTTCCAAATTACTTCACGGTCAACGCTGTCGAAGGCCTTCTCAAAGTCTATAAAGTTGAGGTAGAGGTTTGATTGCCATTCCATGCTTTGTTCTGTGATGATGATGCGTAGAGTTGCAATTTGGTCAGTACATGATTTGCCTTTCCTGAATCCAGCTTGTTCTGGTCGGAGTTCTGTCTCCAGTGCGTCCTTTAATCTCTCCAGGATGATGCGACTCAGGATTTTACTTGGCGTCGATAGGAGCATGATTCCTCGCCAGTTCTTGCAGAGTGAGGCGTAAGTCGCCCTTCTTTGGTAGTTTCACGAGGTAACCTTTCCTCCAGTCAGTAGGCACCTTTCCCTCCTTCCAGACCTTTTGCAATAATGGAGTCAGCATGTCTGCTGTAGTCTCTGGGTCCGCTTTCAGTGCTTCAGGGGGTATTCCATCTGGTCCGGCTGCTTTTCCAGCTTTCAGAAGCTTGATTGCATTCAAGACTTCAGCTCTCGTTGGAGGATTGGTGTCAACTTGCAGTTGTGTGCGCGCTGTTGTTGGTATTTCTGGACGGGTTGCAGGTGATGGTCGGTTCAAGAGTCCTTTGAAGTGATCCGCCCATTGTTTAATCTGTTTTTCTTCCTTGGTAATTGGGTTCCCTTGGCTGTCTTTTATAGGTTTCGCTTGTGTTGGTCTCTTCCCGGATAGAGATTTGGTTATCTGATATAGTGTCCTCAGGTCCCTTTTGCCTGCTGCCTTCTCAGCTTCAGTAGCGAGGTTGTCGTAGAATCGTCTTTTGTCCTTCCTAGCACTCTTCTTCACTTCTTTGTCCAGTGCTTTGTAAGTTGAGCTCAGCGTCTCCTTCTCCTGTCCGTCCTTGCATTGAATCATTTTCTCTTTCACCATTCTCCTCTCTTCTATTAATTTCCAAGTGTCCGTTGAGAGCCATTCCTTGTCTTGTCTCTTCTTTCTTCCTAGAACCGTTGAACACGTTTCGTTGAGAATCGCCTTCAGAGACTTCCAATGTTCTTCCACGCATGATTCTTCAGTGATGTCGCGTAGTGTTTCCTGCTTTGCTCTGACAGTTGCAGTGAAAGTGTCTTTTGTGGTTGTGTCCTTCAGTTTGAGTGTTGAACTTGCATTGTGGCCTATCCCCAGCTATCCTCGAGGCTTTTAGTTTCACCTTGAAAGTCCCTTGTACTAGATAGTGGTCTGAACCCACATCTGCTCCTCTCCTTGACCTTGTGTCCAGTAGGCTCCGTCTCCACTTTCTTGAAATTGAGATGAAGTCTATTTGGTTCTTGGTGTTTCCATCTGGTGAAATCCATGTCGTCTTGTGTATATCCTTGTGTTTGAACACACTACCGCCAATCACCAAATCATTGAAGGCGCAGAAGTCTGAGAAGAGTTCACCATTGTCGTTCATTTCGCCGAGGGCCTCACGACCCATGGTGAGTTCTCTTCCTGTGTTGTCTCCTCCCAGCTTCGCATTCATGTCGCCCATCAGGATTTTGATATCGCCATTTGGGACGTTGTCCATTATTGCTTGTAGTTGTCTGTAGAACGCCTCCTTCTTCTCTTGTTCTGAGACGTTTGTAGGCGCATAGCATTGAATGACTGTAACTTTCCTTCCTTTTGAGTTGAACCTGGCTGTCATTATCCTGGAGGAGATTGGTTCCCACTGCATGAGAGCTTTGGTTGCTGTTGGTGACATCATGATGGCCACTCCCTCGGTGTGCTCATGGTTGTCCTCTAGGTGGCCGGAATAGATTACTGTCTCTCCAGTAGGTAGTTGGCACCTTCCAGTTCCGTTCCATCTGCTCTCGCAGATTCCCAACACTTCTATTCTGTACCTTCTCATTTCAGCGGCTATCTGGGCAGCCTTTCCAGTTTCGTACATTGTACGAACATTCCAGGTACCCATCCTTACTTTTGCTTTCATCGAAAGAAGGCACATCGGCTGACTGGCTTCCCGAAGGCTTTCACCAGCCTGCGTCATTTCACTTCCCCGATTCCAGCGAAAAGTAAGGCTATTGCTTATGTTTTTAGAATTTTTAATATATTTATTCGTTGAAGTTTCTGTAGCGATTTGGTTGTTTTACAGGGGTGGAGTTGCTAGCACCACGCCCCAACCCTCCCTCTTTACCCGGGCTTGGGACCGGCTAGAAAACTAGTAAGCTAGTAGCCTAGCAAGCCAGTATCTGGCGAGGTTATGAAATATTAAAATTAAAAATATTAATGGATTACGCTTCGCTAACATCACTGTTGTAAACAACGAGTTTTCAGAGGTCGAACTTGAGAATATCAGGAAGTTTCGGAACGAATAATACTAGTAATAATGAAACGAGTTAAGTTAATGGCATTCAAAAAAAAGTAATTTTAAGTGGGTCAGTAATAATGATAAGACATGGGATAAAAAATTTACGACAATAATAACTGTTATTAGGTAAGGGATATTACCATGGTAGATTTTAGGAGGCAGACATTTCCTTCACTGTACTGAGACAGGGTTTATATACTCCAAATGACCAAGCCTTCTGTAATGAAAGCAGCATTCTGTTTATTTGTCAACTAACAACTGTGAGTAAAGTGACAGAAGTACCATTATGTTCTTGGTCGATAAGGTGCTTTATTATTTACTCCCGATTCGCTAACATTTTTTATTTGTTTTAAGTTGAAAGTCAGCTATGGAAACTGATTTATGTTAAATGTCACACAAATTCAGAGACTTCCAGGCAAAATGCAACAAACTAACAGAAGAAACGGCAAGGGAATACTGGACTCAAGGTGAGCATGGAGAAGATGGGGTGATGAAGATAACGGAACAGCAACCCACCACCCTCCAACAACAACAACAACATCAACCAGGACAAATCAATATCAATAGCAGGAATTTGAAAGAGGTCACTCCCTTCAATCGTCTAACAAGCATAGGTCCAAATATGGATGGTGGTCGTCAAATATACATATATCAAAAACAGACAGAATCCAAAAGAAAAATACAACTTGATCAACCTGAAACCAGTTTGGAAATCTTCTCCACTCTCCACCCCCCCCACCACTCCGCCCAGCATTAGCAACAACAAATGTGAAGTCAGTCAATTAGTCAGTCAGTTCTTGTATACGGCTCAGAAACTTGGCGCGTGTGTCACGAAAAGCATTTCCAACTGCCTACAACCGACTCTTGTCAACAGCTGGCTCCTTCGCTCATTCCATACTGAAGATTAAGTGGTCAGCCGACCAGAGAGAGTTAGCAACAAGGAACTTTGCAGTGGAACGAACAAACCGAGAGTCGATCGCTCAATAAATATGTAGAAGAAAGTGGAGATGGATGCATTGGGCACTCGATAAGGAGACTGTCGAATGACATCGCATTCACTGGAGGCCATCACTTGAGTGGAAGATGAACGGGAAACGACGATTGAGGCGTTGGTTCGAGTTTGACATGGATGGGATCGTGTGGCGAGGAGGAGATGAGAGATTATGGGCAATCGTGGGTTCAGTTGAGGAGGACTGAAGTGAATAGGACAAATTGGAGATGTGTTGTTGAAGCCATATTTTCCAATTGGTATTCAAGGTATACTAATATTTAATAATAATAATAATAATAATAATAATAATCGGACAAGAAGCCTGGTGGCAGTCTGATGGCAAAGAACTGTAATGTCGTGAAGCATGCGTAATAATAATATTAATAATAAATAACATTTGTTCATTGAATGAAGTATGACATATAAGAAACAAAACGAAAGAGTACACACAGTTTAAGCCAATAAATGAACAGACAGAAAAGAAGAGAAAGCCATAGGGCTAAGAAAGAAATAACAATCAAGTTACAAAAACCCATGTAAGTGTGCTATATTCAGAGTAACTGTTATGTACTCGTCGACAAATTATTGTTATGGTCTGGTCGAGAATTTAATAGTCCTGACGCAAGAAGGCGGAAATCAGAAGACCACTAGGTTTGCAATGATACTTCTATTTTCCAAACACAAGGAGAAGCAATAAGTGGTATCACACCAAAGTAAGTCACACAAATTGTGAGAGCGAAATATGTATGAATGTCCAGACAAGTGTGTGAACAAATCAATAGACAGTCTTAACATGATTGGCTAATTATAATGGAGTATCGATCCATATATACATAGCAAAATATAGCAGACATGTCAACAACCACACATATATTATATGGATATATGTCACCAAGCAACGGACTGTCAACAAACACTCATATTATATATAATATAAGGGGAATATACATTGTTAAAGGAGACAGGTTCATACAAGTGAAATGGTCACAGACTAAGCGAGCAAACAGAAAGAGAGATCACCATACACACACACACACATAAATATACATATGTGGATACATATAGTAACTTTCATCTTTCTTTCAATATACAAAGACGCAGACCACATTTGCCTATGTAAATAAATGTAAACATTTTCTTACTTCATTGTTTCCTGATTTCGAAGGATTTCATGTTATGCCAAAATATGCTCATAGTCTAATAACTGTTAGGTTATGAAACTTTTAGCTACCTTCTTTTCGACGCATATACATGACTATTTGGGTAAGTACTTAAACACTTGGGAGTGGGGGAAGACAAAAATTAGCCTTCTGATGTAAAAGGTTTACCCCCGCCCCGCCCCCCAACTTTACCAGGTCTTTACTTTATTGTCACACACAAACACACACACACACATTCTCATTTGAACGGTATTCACAGGCTTTATGAGAACTACAATGGAACATTTTTTATTTCTTTCTTCTATGCTTTATTCATATGTGTTGATGGGACTTAATATAAAAATCCATTTTCGATAAAAGAAAAAACATTATCTTTTAAAAATCTAATTCCATTTTCTGTGATTCTGTCAGGTCAAATTCTTCTGCTCTCTGTGAATTACAAAGTCCTAGTTAAAAATTTTTATTAGAATGAATTGAAACGAATTTATCTGATGTGTAAATGTGTGTGTGTGCTCTCATGTCCATGAAAGTTTTCTTCACACATAGATCTTATTGTATTATTATTATTATTGTTGTTCCCTTGGATTCCTAGTGGAACACAGGGTTTCAACTGGACGTCTCCACTTACCACTTCTGTCTTCCTTCTGCTGTACTTTTCATATGCATCCATCCATGTTAGTCCATATTCTTTCAACTCCTCTTCACACGATCTCCTCCATATCACCCACCCTATCACTGACGTCCCACTCGCCGCGTGCTTCCCTTTAGGGTTCCACCCGAGCAATGGCCTGACGCGCGCGCGATGTCATCCAGCGGCCTCCTCAGCGAACGAGTGTTTAATCCATCTCCACTTTTTCCTGCATATTTGTTGGTTGGCGATTGATTGGTTCTTGTTTTGTTCCTTTCAATGGCCCGGCCATCTGATCTGATCTTCAGTATAGAACGAAGACAATTAGTTGTTGATAAATGTCTGCAATAGCCGGTTGGAAATATTCTTTGTGACCCGCCCGCCCGCCAAGTTTCTGATCCGTATAGAAGAACTAACTTGACGTTTTGTTAATTGTTTATATTTTTAGTATGTTTTAATATATTTATGCGTTGAAGTTTCTGTAGCAATTTGGTTAAGTTTTCGGGGTGGAGTTGCTAGCACCATGCCCCAACCCTCCCTCTTTATCCTGGCTTGGGACCGGCTAGAAGACTAGCAAGTTAGTAGATCTTATTGAAGGTCTATTAATTATTTTAACTAAATTTATACTTTAAAAGTCTAACAGTGTTAGTTTCATATTGTTTTAATGTAAAACTTAAGTTTGATTGACCTCTTTACTAATACATTCGTCAGCACTCTACCTTGGTGGATCGATCATAAAAAACGTTGTCCGCACGCCTCTCATACAGTTTCATTTGATGTATTCATACATCTGTGTAGAATCATAAATATTAAAACTGAAATAAGTAGATATCTGTGAGAAGAAAACCTATAGAATTTCTGTTATGACCGTTAATACAATAGGCAATTTGCGCTAAAGAACTTCCTACCTACTCGATCTGATAGCCTGCTGTTCTAATCACCATTAGCAGAAACATCGACACCATACGATACCACCGAACTCGTGACGCAAAACAAGAAAACGAACCGTCAACGTAGAGACCTTATATTGTCTCGAATCAACAGTGAAGAGGACTGACAGCAATTACGTATATATGCATGCTTTAAATAGCCTTGAGAGACACTAATTAAACTGGTGAGTTAAAACAGTCTACAACCAGTAGGATTCTAAGGTCATGAGTACCGGAGAAATATAAGCTGCACTGTAAAAATAAGTGTAGTATTTTAGAAAAATTAGGTATATATATAATAGTTTCTCAGTGGAACACTGCCAATTTGATAGAATAATTGATTATTGGACTGTAATGAAACTCTCTCAGTACACAAAGATAAGTTTCCATATTGCTATTATTATTCCCTAGGGTTCCGAGTGGAAAATACGGCTTCAACAAAACATCTTCGATTTATCCTATTCTCTGCAGTCTTCCTTAACTAACCTCGCGATTCCTCATAACCTCTCATCTCCTCCTCGCCACACGATCTCCCCCATGTCACACTCGAACCATCGCCCCACTCGTCGTTTCCCGTTCATCTTCCCTGTCAAGTGATGGCCTCCAGTGAATGCGATGTCATTCGACAGTCTCCTTATCGAGTGCCCAATGCATCCATCTCCACTCGGTCTTTAGTATGGAGTGAGCGAAGGAGCCAGCTGTTGACAAGAGTCGGTTGTAGGCAGTTGGAAATCTTTTTCGTGACACACATGCCAAGTTTCTCAGGCGTAAACAAGAGCTGACTGACTAATTGACTGACTTCAAATTTGTTGTTGTTAATGCTGGGCGGAGTCGTGGGGGGGGGTTGGAGAGTGGAGAAGATTTCCAAACTGGTTTCAGGTTGATGAAGTTGTATTTTTCCTTTGCGATTCTGTCTGTTTTGGACATCTGTATAGGTGTCCACCCCTATCCGTAGTTGGACCTATGCTTGTTAGGCAAGTGAATGGAGTAAGCTGTTTCAAATTCCTGCTATTGATATTGATTTGTGCCTGTTGATGTTATTGGTGGTGGTGCGTGGTGCGTTGTGGTTTGGTCATCTTCATCACCTTCGTCTTATCTGTGTCCACTTGGTATCCTGTTTCCCTGCTCATTTCTTCGAGTTTGTTTGATATTAGACGTTAATCGATCGTGAAATCCACATCTTTTGACATTTTCTTGTCGGTCCAACGGCAAAGTTAAACTTTAGACACCACTAACAACCAATCAGCAAACGACCTCGAACGAACCAATCACATTAAAGAGGCATATATGATGAATGGAAATGTATATTTATAGAAAAAAAGCATAAAATAGATAATAAAAAAGGTTGCATGGGATATCTTTCTCGAACATGAGACAGAAACATCTCCCAGTTTAGCATGGGACTGTCAATGGAGAAGTTACACCATATCCTGTACATATATTCATCCAAATGACTATAAATGAGATCCATTTATAGCTCTTATCCTATTTTTCAACCTGCCCCAAAATCCTTCAATAGAATTTGTATGTGTCCTCGTAACGGGATCCACAAAATCACTTGAATGGTTGTCTCTATGATGAATATATCCCAGAGATGACAGCGAATTGTAGCCTTTCCACTCGTCCGTGTGTATAATTGACCCCGCTTAACAATTCTGGTAACAATAGGTATAAGAGTAGTTGCCTTTCTATCTGCTATCCTTAGGGAGAGAAGCGACCCAGCGAAAAAAGTTCCTACGAAATAATAAAATTATCAGCTTACCCTCTCTAGTGTTAGTAGGCTTCAAACATATAGCACAACGATGAACAAACCCATCAGTTGATTTGGTATAGCCTTTTAAAGTCATGATACCACCAAACAATCAAATTCGTTCTTTCCGGAGCAACTCAAATCTAGGAAATACTGGGAAACATTAACCTCCTCGAATTGCAACAATAGCCTTGTAAGGTCACGCATAAGAAATGAACCAAGAGCTATACAACACTGAACTGCATTCGTGAACCTCATTGGATAATTCGACATCGTTCGTGAATCTCACTGGATAATTCGCTGATTGGTAGTTAGTGGTGTCGAAAGTTTAACTTCGCCGGTCCAACGTATGCCTGTCTTGTCACTCCCAACGTGTGGTCTTCTATATGATCCAGTCCACCACAATTAAAAAAATATCATTGGTGATCATAGGCGGTCTTGTCTAACTCGTGTCCTCACTTCAAAGACTTCGTGGAGTTTTCTGTTTTGGATCACTTGACACGTAGGATTGTCGTTTAGTGGAATTCTCTGAGATAGCCTTACAGTAGGGCAAATGTTACTAATGTAATGGACGATGACTGAAGGTGAAGCCAAAATCTGGATAGTGACAAGATTAGAAAGAACTATCATCGCATTATTAGCGCAATGCTCCAACGAGTCAACTACGAAGAACTTCAACTAACCGGGCTTCATCTCAACCGTAGATTTAATTAACCCACCTGTCATATGAAGGAGAGACACATAACTGTCCACTGATTATTGTCACACTAACTACCTACTCAAGTCTTTCCACCTCAATCCTAGTAATATTGACTTAGAAAGAGTGGACAGGTTGGCAGCTGTTCATGAGAATCTCTAAGAGGGTAATGGTCTCTTAGAAAACCTTCCTAAATTGGGGTTTCTTTTGTCGATTTCACCTTTAATTATCAATTGTAACACATCAATAATGTAAATCAATTGAATCTATCCAATTTTCAATGATAAGTTCACACCAAGGTCCCCCCCCAAACACACACACACAAACGTACATACACACTCCATATACTGGGGTTTTATGCCTCTATTTTGATCAGTTATATTTTAATGTAATACTTTTAGTGTATTTTTTATCCACTTATATATAAAGTTGAGTGTATAGAGTATTCAGCTGATAAGTTTATTTTGAAATTTTTAATCCATTGAAGGTTAATTCCTATTCACAAATTTAGAAGACGAAAGAAACTTTTAGGAAAGAATATTCTTTTCGATAAAGTTGGTGAAGTCTATAAATTATTTCCCACTGAATACTTGATTACTTAATTCGTTATAAGTAGTAAAGAAGAAAGTATAGAAAAAACGTTAGTTGACCTTGATCCAAATTTATTGACTGTATTTAAGAGATACAAAAAAATATATATATATCAATAGACACAGCCAGTATTGTTTAAAAGAGGTTTATTTAAAAAAAATAAAATAATAACAGCTTACTACTGCTTCTTCAACTCAGACATATTAGGTGTTAAGTACCATTTCATATTTTGCTGCAATAAAACCACCTAGATAAGCTGTGTGGTGGAACAAAGTGTTCACTACTGACGATGACAATGCGTACCCAGAAGGCTGAGTGAAAATGAGTGCTCACTGACCAGAATTGTTTCCATCAGTAGTGATTACTGAGTATTTAAAGATCAATTTTATTGGATATGTAGATTGTAGCAGAAGCTTTCAACTAGGATATCAAACGGAATATCTTATCTAGATTATCTAAATATAGAACATAAATGAATTGCCTGTGTCTGAGTGTGTTTTTAAAAAATTAATTCCCTTACGTTCCTAGTAGAGCATAGGACTTCAAGCCAGAGGCTTGAAATTTCGGTAGCAGCAGTGGTGATTATATTCACGGGATGGAGTTGCTAGCCAGCCTCATGCCCAACCTTCCCTCTTTACCAGTCTTATTACTGGCTTAGCGAGGTTTGTGGAGTGCATCTGTGACCGCGGATTGAACCCCAGACCACATGAGGCACGGTTAACTAGCATTCTATCACTGTGACACGAACGCACGGTGGTGTTCCTCACAGTTAATCAAAAGGTGAATGAGAATGTCTGACGTTTATAAAAGAACTAGCGGATATGCTGGTCTACGTAAGGCAGCTGGGAAACCTTCATTCCATACCTGTGGCGTACATGCATTCTAGAATCCGAAGGGATCAAATGACGCATGAACCTGTTTTGGCCTGAGTGTGTCCATGTGTGTATCTAGAATTACTTACTTCATTCAATGCCTAAATGTAACCATTTTTATTTTAGGATTAGATAACTGAATATACACATTTGATCATATAGGGAATAATAAAAAGACAGTTGCAGCGAAGAAAATTTTCTTTTCGACGAAGCCAGGATCAACTAGATAGCTGTACATTTGTGTATATATAATAAATGGGTAGGGAAGTTCTAGAATAATCTCCGGTCAAGGGACAGACTGATAAAATTACAATTAGGAAGTAAAATGCCATAACAAACAGGGGGATGAATAAAGCTCAAACAAAGTAGCATCATAATTACTGAGAAGATTGACATATTTTGTGCAATTGGGGGTTAGTAATGTAGAAATAACAAAAATAAACAGGATGTTTGAATAAAAAAAATCTAGTGGGATCATAACAAATGCAACGAATAGTTGTTCATCCAGTCAGAGATTAAATATGTAGAAATAATAAAGTAACAAAATAGACAGGAAGTCCGGATATGGTAGTGTAAACAGGGATTAAGAAAAACTTAAAAATAACGTGAATAAACAGGAAGTTTGGATAAGAAAGGCAATGAGATAGTCACAATTAAAAGAATTACCTGTTTATGATAGCCATGGCCGGGACAAAGGTTTTTGGATACATAGTATGAGTTTGAGCTTTTGGATAGCTAGTGCCTCGGCTATGCACAGATATCTTAATTTTACTCCCTTTGATACATTTGACTGAATGTTGTATATGACTTTGAGGGATTTTTCGAATGATGCTGAATGTCCTGAATTGACCAGATGTTCTGTCACTGAACTGTATACACGTTTTCGTTCTCCTTTTACTAGCCAGGGTCAATAGTGTTCAGATAACTTATAGACGGAAGTACTAGTTTCTTATTCTTGCTATTCACTGACTCAGTTACCACCTAATGTAGGTTGAATAACCAGTAGTAGTCAAAAAGCAATAGTTACCCGTTAACCTCTACAATTAGAAACTTCAGAAGTACACAGCAGAGATTGTACAAGGTATCAAACTCATAATGTATTAAATTCCAATCCTTTTGATCTCCAGTAACATACTAGCGCTTAGCAGTCTAACAGGATTGGTTCCGATTTCTCTGGGTACCCTAAGTAGACCCAAACCAAGATGAAACGTTGTCAATCGCATTTTGAATCTCAATAATTTTGAAAAAATACTGTCTCATCATAAAGTCTACCTTTACCTTCACTGTCACTCTCATATTATTCTTGCTTTCCAGTTGATACGTATCCATATAATATGTGTGTTTTGTTTCCGCGTGAGTGGCTGGAGAGAATTCTACCTCAGTGCCACCGACGCACAACAACTGATTACTGGTAGTTAATGTATAAGTTAGTTTCTTTTTATAATAATAACAACCCTAATAGATACAAATATAAATTTGTATACAATTGGTGGATGGTGGCTAGCAGTGGAATCCAGGATGCACATTTCGTCCTATTTGGGACTCGTCAGCTGGATGTACCTGCATTTCTCAGTGAGTGGTGATGTTCCCACCGAGGCTGGAACCCAGTGCCCATAGTTTCAAACGCCAAAGCGTTATCCACTAAACCACTTGGGCCACGAGAGCCACCTCTTGTGCGACGGGTCATATTAATTATTGAATTGAATTTTTGATTTTCCCGTCGATTGATTGGACCGAAGTGCTCGGTCTCAGGTTGACATGTCGGCTTCTTGTGCAGATGCTTCGACGATATCTGGGGATTTGATTTGTATACGATTGGTGGATGGTGGCTAGCAGTGGAATCCAGGATGCGCATTTCGTCCTATTTGGACTCGTCAGCTGGATGTACCTGCATTTCACAGTGAGTGTGATGAAAATCAAAAATTCAATTCAATAACAAATATAAATTTATGAAAATAAGCAGAGGTAACAGGGTGAATCTAAGTTGGTTAATTTATCAGGATTTCAAATGACCCTAGTTTGGTTTCAATACGATCTGACATTAGGTAGATGAACCAATAGAAATTAGAAGAACCAAATAATTGCTACCTTCTACTTTTGTGTTACTATGTGTTGTTATTGGTTACCAGAGAGTTTTGAGAAGAATTGAACAATGATTATTTTCCTCACTGAACCATCGCTAATCCAGTTATTTGCAATTTTCTTAATTCTGTGAACCTACTACACTAAACCTCCGCAAATACAAGGTTATATTATAATAGCTCAGTATTGGTCCTCAAAATCATCGCTATTAATACGTTTAATCCTACTCCAAAAATATGTTGGAGATATGTGGATGACAGTTTCACAGTGTTAAAAACAGAACATATCTCTAGCTTCTTGACACTCACTAGTAGAAGGAATAAAATTCACATTTGAATCAGAAAATGAACAGGGAGAATTAGCTACGTTAGACTGTAAAATAAAACGAATAGAAGAAGGCAAACTACACACTAGTGTTTATAGAAAACCAACGCATTCTAATAGGTATTTAGACTTTAATGCGTCTCATCCGTTAACTGTTGAGGCTGTTAAGTGTTTAACAAACCGAGCAGTACCACTAAGTAGCACAAGAAAAGACCTAAATGATGAAATAAAACAGATAGAACAGGCGTTGGTGTTAGATAACTATCCTTTAAAATTCATTTGGAAGATTGAAAAAGGCCAAAAGAAAAAGAAAAAATAATTGTGAAACTAGTAATAATAACATAAATAAGAGAGAATATAAGTCATCCACTGTTATACCATATAAAGAGGGGACATCTGAGACCCTACGTAGGATTCCAAATAAAGCAGGAATTAGGCTGGTGGTGGCATTTGAACCTACAAACTCACTCAGGGACAAGCTATGTAGGTTAAAGGACCCAGTTGACCCAATTAGACAAAATAATATTATTTACAAAATACCCTGCAATAACTGTGAGCGAGGTCAACTACATAGATCAGGGGTATTCAGATTGTCAGAACATAAGAATTTAGCTAGGGTAAGAATGGTTGACCCTAAAAAGATAAGTAATTTAGAAAAAAGCTCAGCAATTGCAATGCATGCATTAACACACAACCACACAATAGGTTGGGATAGGGTTAAAATTCTAAAAAGTAATCTAGGTAGGTGAAGAGAGATGTTGATTACTGAACCCTTGTTCATCGAGTCTACACTCAACACATGCAATAGGAATGATTCATCACTCATTCCCGAAATATGGAAAATACTACTATCAATCAAATCAAGTGAAAATCAAGTGAAAAATAATGGAACTATATAAATGGAGTTCGGAAGTCGTGTAAGTACCTTGATATGATTATGAGAAGTAATGAATTGTGCTCGAAACGTGGTCATCAGTAAACATTACTGTATAACACTATGAGACTTTATCAAAACAAACATTTACCCATAATGCAATTTGACTGATAGCTGTGTTCACAAATTCTTATCAGAAGAAGTTCACGAAATCCATATCAACGATAATAATCAAAATAAACATTATCTTGAAATTGATTTCAGGGTTGATTTATTCTTGAGCCAACAGATTAAAATTGATCTTTTTACTATTACTGACTAATTTCTAGAAAAGGATTTCTCACAACTCTGATGGGAACTACTGACCAATAGAATCCATCATAAATACATGCCAACAGATGACATTGGATGACTGGGGAGTCATATTATGAATCCGAAAAGGCTGGAAACGACCGAGTGAAACAGTAATTAACTCAACTTGTAGGAAGTTGGTATTGATTATATCTTAGCCTGTTATAAACAGAAACACAAAATCACATAAAATTATTACCCACCTCTTATACTGGTTGATCAGTTCTGCTGATTAATGATTAGAAATATTTCAGTATAGACTTAGCAACTAGTCGATATCATTCAGAGAATCATTAGGAACCAAGGATCATTGTAGAGTTTCGCCATCTTAGTTGAATAATAATAATAATATGCTATATTCCAGAAACAGTACTAGTGGTACAGTGTGGAATTTTCAGCACTTATCCACAATATTGCATCTAATTTTATCAAACATTTAAAAAGGAGTATTTCAAAAAAAAATAAATAAAAAAAACAACAACAAAAAAACACAAAATGGCAACAAAAAAATTCGAAAAAAATACCAAGAAGTAGAATGGAAAATAAACAACTTAATAAATAATATTTCACTACTGGGTAGTGGAAGTTATGAGATGTGTATGCGTGGTCAACAGTGAAAGCTATAATCATACAAGAAGTTATGAAATGCAATTAAGAATGTTTATCGCCGAGATGATCAGTTAATCTGATTGAACTACACTAAACAATCATAAAATAAAACATTTCAGGTTGTTTTTTTTATTGTCAGCACTAATGCGGTGTTTGTTATGGTAGTGTGAGTAATCCTGCATAATACAAAATTTTAATATGGTGATAACGGCGTCCACAACCGAGATTGTCAGTTAATATTGCCGAACAAACAAAACAACCACAAAACTAATTTTACATGAGGCTAATGACAGAACAATTTTGTAATACTCATAGTGATAATATAGTCGGAACCAGTAGATACAAAAAAGAAGGAATAGAGTAAAGTACAAAAAGAAAGGTAAGCCAATGTTAATAATTTAGGTAGGAATGTAAGTTTAAGAAGGTGTTCACTTAGAATACAAATAAGAGAGAAATAAAACAGCATAAAATTATGTTATTAACAACAAAGCAAGTCATAGGTTTCGCGCTTAACATTGCCTGTGTCTCACTTAGAACACGGGAAAAATATGGTATCGTTGAGTTCTTATACCTGGTTGTACGAGCATATATTATTTTGTACTGATTTCTGGTTCTACCTGATGAGATGCAAGGAGAGAGTTGAAAACAGAGGGGTGTTTGGGGTCGGAGAGTATTGTTTTAGACCATTTTTTGCATGTATTGAGATGCCTTTCTACTAATGTAGTGACGAGCTGACTGAGTTTTGCACCACTAGTTCTACTAACTACCTTCAACATCCTTCTCAAGATGGTATAGTCCTTTTTCAGCAGCCCAGGAAAGACTAATTGGGAGCAGTAATGTAGAATAGGTAGGATACGAGAGTTGACAAATTGTGAAAGTAGAGGTTGGGTGATTCCAGATAGTCTAACTTTCTTAATGTATTAGGTTAGACGGAACACTTTCTTGTAAATCGTTTGAATATGAGATGACCATGTAAGGTCGGAAGATGGAACTAGTCCGAGGTATTTTGCATTAGACTTGGTTTCAACTTTAGTCCCCTCAATGCTACAGGCTTTATGAGTACTTACTAGTGTTTGTAGATCCTGTTTATTCCTAAAGGAGAAGTCAATAGTCTGGTATTTTGAGGAATTCAGCATGAGGCCATTTAGTTTAGACCACTGACTGATGTCCGACAGGAAGCTATTTAATTTGAAACAGTCTGACTGAGACTTAACGGGAAGCCTTGCAAATTTGCACAACTAAGACACCACCTTAGATCGAATTAAAGACTTTTAAATTACGAGGACGGCCTATTGACCATTTACTTTCTGGAATGGAATCAAACGACTGAAGAGGTCTAACTTCTCCATTTTGTGAAATAGCGCTACGGCCAACCAATATGATCGATAAACCATCCAATTCACACCTGATGCGGGAGATGTGGTACCTGCTGACTTCGCATTAGGACTCCAGGACATTCATCCTGAAGTTACTAATGAGCAAGAGATCACTAGTAAAATTTCATGTTTTGTCAAGATATTTTATGGTCCAAGAAATCAGAAAAAACAACAGCAACATCGATTCAGTTTATACAAAAAGTGTCCTTGAGAGTTTTTGTTCGGATGTTAAGAACACTAGACTACGCTAACTTGTAATGAGCACCACTCATCTGTGTGAGTAATGTATGCGTGTGTGTATGTGTGTGTGTGTGAAAATGATTAGAGAGAAGAGAGAATAATGAGCAATATCATCGTCAGTTATTGATTCACTGAACTATGTTGTTAGAGTTAATTACCAGAAATAGATTAAGAATAGTGCTCACTTCATTCTCTATAGTTTGCTTTGTAAGGGTTAGCTATATTTTTACGAGTTGATCACGGATTGATATCAGCTAGAAAACCATTTAAAACCAGACATAGGGAGTACTGGACAGCTGCTGTTTCATCCTAGTTTGGGAATCATCGGAAGTACCCATTCATCACGGGGGTTCGAACCCATGACCGTCCGGTTACAAGACAAGCTCGTATACTATTCAGCCAATGGGACCCGATTCAGTGGCCAGTGCATGAATTCTAGCTACTACCGATTCGTGATTTAACGCGACTCCAACCATTGTCGTTGGTGGGACATCCATCCACACACGTGACATCTAATTGGACCTCATTGGCCATTGAATCGGTTCCCAGTGGCTGAATGTCATACTGTGGTGAGAGCAGGCTGCTAATCAATTGGTAGACATTAATCTACGTCAATGTCTAGCTCACTAATATTGGCCGTGAGAAAATATGAACAAAGCTGATTCAACAATCAATCACATTAGATTTAACGTGGGCAAATAGGGTTCGCAGATAGATGGCCTGACTTTCAGAGAAACCCGAAACAACCAATCAGAAGACTGTGTTTGTCTACTGGAATAAGCTCTAATAATGTACACTAAATATATATAAATACGTGCTGATTTCCGTAATAAAACGATCTGTTGCCAGCCCTTGTCTTCTGTTGTTACAATACGAGATTGCCTTGTAACTGGAAGGTCCTGAGTTCGAATCCCAGTGGGTGCGTACTTCCGATGATTCCAAAACTAGGATGAAACAGCCGCTGTCCAGTACTCCAATGCTGGTTTTCAATGGTTCTCTAACTGATATCAATCCGTGATCAACTCGGAAAAACATAACTAACCCTTACAAACCAAAATATAGAAAATTATTCTGATACTTGCTAGTGACTTGCTACAGGTTGGAGTTTCCTGAGTTCTAGTGAGAAGTCGTGACCAGTGAGGTCCAATTAGATGTCACTTCATTCATTAAATTGAGAAATTATGAATGGCTATAAGGCTATATAACTATTAAAATAATCAAATTGAAAACAATAAGAACAATGATGTTAACTGGAGCATGGTGATTAGCAGTGGAATCCAGGTGCGCATTTCGTCCTTTTTAAGACTCGTCATCTGGATGAGGATGTCCTTACCGAGGCTTGAACCCAGTGCCAATGATATTTGCGTAATGAAAGCATCTGACTTTTCACTTCATGACTTTTCTACAGCTGATAACAGCCTAAAAATTACACAGGTTATGTAAGTAGATGACATCCTCCAATATTATTCCAGCTTGAAGAGTAATGAATAATTCTTAGCACGGTAATGGAACAGTATGCATGAGTATAAGGTAATTTAATGATGATAAAATAATCAACCAATTATAGTTTATTTATACATAATAAAAACAGAGAGTTAAGGAGGGATATACAGAGGAAGGAAGTCAAAATACGAAGGTTTGAATAGACGTGACAACAACAACACAATTGAGATTATGATTTTTCTCAGGATTTGAATTATGTCATGAACCAACAGCATTTGGCGAATCTTTGAAAACTAGGGAGCACTAGGCAGATGTTTTATTCTGGTCTCAAAAGTCTGCACCAGCATGCACCTTCAATCTTATCAGGCGTAGAATTCACAGATCATTGAATTCCTGCCGAAGTGGTTGAATGGACAGCGAGCTGGGATCACCACCTGAAAGTCCCGGGTTCGATTTCTGCTAGGGTTATGGCTGCAAGCTGTAGAATAGATTCGAGTTGGGAGAAAACAGCTGTCCAGTACTCTGTGGTTTTATTATTATTATTATTGTTCCCTTGGGTTCCTAGTGGAACACAGGGTTTCAACTGGACGTCTCCACTTACCACTTCTGTCTTCCTTCTGCTGTACTTTTCACATGCATCCATCCATGTTAGTCCATACTCTTTCAACTCCTCTTCATACGATCTCCTCCATATCACCCACCCTATCACTGACGTCCCACTCGCCACTTGCTTCCCTTTCGGGCTGGTTCCACTCGAGCAATGGCCTGACGTGCACGCGATGTCACCCAGCGGCCTCCTCAGCAAGTGAGTGTCCAATCTATCTCCATCCAATTTCTCCTGCATATTTGCTGTTGTCGGGCGATTGGTTCTTGTTTTGTTTTGTTTGTTCCCATAGTTACTTGTTGAAGATTCTTTCCAGCCCGGCCATCTGATCTGATCTTCAGTATAGAGCCACCGAAGACATTTAGTTGTTGATAAAGGTTTGCAGTAGCCAGCCTCTTGGAACTATTCTTTATGACCCGCCCGCTCGCCAAGTTTCTGATCCTATCCGTATAGAAGAACTGACTGACTTGACGCTTGTATTGAAAATCCGATCGAATTTTGTTGTTGATGTTGGCTGAGTGACGAAGAGTTCCAGATTGGTTTCAGGTTGATAAATAATGTGTTTCTCGCCTTCCCAATTCTCGCTCGATTTGACATCCTCGTCCGTTTCGACTGCGTGTAGTTGAGACAATGCTCCCTAGATAAGTGAATGAATGAAGTAACCTTTTTTAAATCTCTCCCATTGATGGTGATTGACGCTGGACGTTGCTACTGTTGTTGTTGGCTGGTTATTTTCATAACCTCTGTCTTGTCGATGTTCACATGGAGTCCTGTCTTCGCTGGCTGCTTCTTCCACCAGTTTGTTGGTTTTCGCTTGTGAGTCTTCAATTTTGTGTGTGTGACATCAAACATAAATCATGTACTCGCGAAATCCAGGTCTTCTAGGTTCTTCACGTCGGTCCAGGATATCAATCCTTGTCTTCTCGTTTCCCACTCACTGTCTGACGCCTAATCCAGCAGTCCACCACAATTGGGAATATCATTGGCGATACATAATAAGCACACTTGTGTGACTCCTGTGTTTACTCCAGACGCCTCGCTGAGTTTTCCATTGTGGATCACTTGACATGTGCCGTTGTCGTACAGCTGTTGAATAAGGTTAATGAATATTTGGGGTACGCCGTAGTACTCGACGCTGTCTAAGGCCTTCTCAAAGTCCATAAAGTTAAGGTAGAGGTTTGATTGAGGTCTGTGGTTTTAAATGTTCTCTAATTTATGTTAGCTCGTGGAAGAACCTACATTGAAGTGTGAAATTTAATTATTACGTCAATAAACTAATCAGTAAATTGGAGGTCTTGACGATAAGTTCCGTTCAGTGAGCGAAAATCAAACTAATCATATACAAATTTGATGATGCTGGTAGGATTTTCCACTGATGTATTTCAGAATATCTTGTGACCAAGACGTTATGGAATTAGATTAGATTACCACAGAGGATTGAATTACTCAAGACTATTGTATTTTAATGTTCTGTTCATATTCCTCCAAGATAAATGGAAGTTACCATTCCTAGCGTTTTTCTACATCTGTCTGGATTAGTTTATTCTAAAAATTTGTTGGTATTCAACAAAATCAATAAAAATTGATCTATGATGTTTGCAAAATCTGTGTGAAGATGTTTTCAGGTCAGTTTACTGAAATATTTACATTTCTATGGATCCATTTTATAGCAGCTTAATAAATGCAACAGTTCAGACCTAAGTTTCGGTATATATATATATATATATATATATATATATATATATATATATATGCGGCCAGGAGTAACGCGAGACTACCTATTACCGCCGATGATATCCTTGATTGTGGTGGGCCGGATTATGCGTCTGACTGTGCTCAGGGAGCAAGCAGACAGGAATAAGTTGGATCACCAATAAGAAGACTGCAGAAGATCTGGATTACGCGCGTGAATGATTTATGCCTAATGCCACACAAACTTGAAGATTTCCAGGCGAAAACCAATAAACTGGTAGACAGAGCAATCAGTGAAGGCAAGACTCTAGGTGAATATAGAGAAGATGGGTCTGATGAAGATAACCAAACAACCACGCACCACGTACCACCAACAATAACCAACACAAATCACTATCCGGGGGGTGGGAAATTTGAAAGAGGTCACTTCCTTCGCTTATCTGGGAAGCATCGTTTCAACCACAGGCAGTAGAATGGATGATGATGTCGAAAACAGACAGAATTGGAAAGGCGACATGTACCTTCATCAATCCGAAATCCTTTTGGAAATCTTCTGCACTCTCCTCAGCATTAACAATAACATTCGGATTCTATTTAACACAAATGGGAAGCCAGTCAATCAGTTATTGGCGTGAGTGTCACGAAAACGATTTCCAACTGGTTACAACCGACTCTTGTCAACCAACAGCTGTCTCCTTCGCTCACTTCATACTGAAGATCAAGTGATCATCCGACCAGAAAGAATTAGCAAGAAGAAGCTCTGCAGTGGAACGAACCAACCGACAGCCGATCGCTCAATAAATATTTAGAAGAAAGTGGAGATGGATGAATTGGCCACACGATGACGAGACCGTAGAATGACACTGGATTCACTGTAGGCCATTGCTTGAGTGGAAGATGAATGAGAAACGACGATTTTGGAGTGTTGCTTCGAGTGTGACATGAAGGATATCGTGTGGCGAGGAGGAGACGAGAGATTGTGCGGAATCGTGGGTTCAGTTGAGGAGGACTGAAGAGAACAGGACAAATTGGAGATGTTGTTCAAGCCGTATTTTCCACTCGGAACCCGAGGGTATAGTCTGTCTGTTTTCGACATAGAACTTTGCACAAATGTGCGGAAGTTCAAGTCGCCACACTCCGTGTAGCACGCGAAGCAAGAGAAGAAAGTACAAGAAAAGCATAATAGAAACAGTGAGCAGAGGTGTGAGACAAAGGAGTAATAAAGAAATACAAAACAGTTTCATTGAAGATCATAAGTCACAAGGAGTGGATGCATCTGCGCCACTGAGAACGATTTTGAGCCATGTCACCAATTGTTTCCAACCATAGATTTTTACCGTCCGAGGACCCAGCCTGGAAGTCTACACCTTTCTACGTGCTTAGACCAACTGTTGTGGATTTCATTGACTGGCTATAGTAATAATATTGATGCAAACGTAGAACTTTGGAACTATGGTAGAATGTAATTCCATATTAGATAAAAGTTAATAAAGCAGGATGATTTAATAAATTCATCAAATTTCGGTAGAACTCGTCAGCTGAATTTATTTTTATTTTTTGATTACAGCTTGATTCCACACCGTATTTTTGGTACAAGTATGGAATTTTCAGCATGGATATCGGTAGCCCAAATTTTGCAGGCCGACCATAGATATCAGGTGTGCGTCGGCGTGGGCTCGAACCCCGGACCATGTGCATGGTCGGCGAGAGTCCTAACCACTGTGCCACCGACGCACTCTACATACATGGATATATATACACTAGTGAAATTACAGTGGGAGATATAAGACTGATAAGCACAAATAAACTACATTGAATTAGTCATGCAGAAAGACGACAGGTGAGAATGTTTTCCAGGTCATGTTCAAATGGATAACGGGAGTCGGAATATGTGAGAGATTAAAATTAAGATAAATTGGATTACGCTTCAATTACATCACTTAGATAAACAATTAGACATTAGAGAATATATCAAGAATTGCAAACAGAGTAATATCAATAGTAATAGTTGTAATAATGATAACAATAATAATAATAGTCTCGAATTGACTTAAGATAATCCTACTGATAAAGTATAGTTTTAAATGAATCAATAATAATAATAATATTGTTAATAATAAGAGGTATACTAATAAGTAAAACGTATTACCATGGTAGATTCACAGTGACGACCATCTCGTTTTGTACACAGAAACCTGGTTTATAAACTCGGATTGCACAAGCCTCCTTTGCAATGGCAAGCATCTTCTTGTCTTCTTTGTCTGCTGACAATAGTGAATGACTTCAGAGCATTGACATCATGTCCGTAGTTTACGGACTATGTGTTCAGCTGGCGAGTTCTACCGAAAATTTGATGAATTCATTAAATCATCCTTCTACATTAATCTTTATTGCTTGTTTTAAATTTGTTTTTTTCCTTCACGTTCCCCACTGGAACATAGGGCTTCAAGCTAGTGGCTTGAAGTTTCTTTAGCAGTGTTTATTTTACAGGATGGAGTTGCTAGTCTGCCTCATGCCCAACCTTTCCTCTTTACCAGGTTTTTATTACTGTCTTAGCGAGCGAGGTTTGTGGAGTGCGTCTGTGGCTGGGGATCGAACTCCGGATCATGTGCATGGTTGGCGAGCGTCCTAACCGCTATACCACCGACGCGTTTTAAATTCGTAGTGGGAAATAAATGTTTTCAATCCATAACAGATAAGTTTATTTTAATTATCACACAGTAATAACAATTGGATGACCTATCGAGCATAAATTGTTGCTCAGAAGGAAGTTAGAAAGACAGAAAAATATATATTAGACGAATTGTGAAAACGTGTGACTAAATTGACATGATTATGAGTGGCAATAATTTATGTGCGTCGGTAGCACAGTGGTTAGGTCTCTCGCCGACCATGCACATGGTCCGGGGTTCGAGCCCACCCTGACGCACACCTGATATCTATGGTCGGCCTGCACAATTTGGGCTACCGATATTCAGTGCGTCGGTGGCACAGTGGTTAGGACTCTCACCGACCATGCACATGGTCCGGGGTTCGAGCCCACCCTGACGCACACCTGATATCTATGGTCGGCCTGCAAAATTTGGGCTACCGATATCCATGCTGAAAATTCCATACTTGTACCAAAAATACAGTGTGGAATCAAGCTGTGAATCAAAAAAAAATCAAAAAAAAAATATATGCTCGAAACCTTGTCATCCAGTTGTTATTTCTGTATCACTGCGTGATAATTAAAATAAACTTAACCAATATGGGTATATATATATGGTTTGAGTTACACAAGTTTGTAACAAAAGAAGACAAGGGCCAGGCAACAAATCGTTTATTAAGGAAATCAGCACATATTTATACATTTTCATGTACATTATTATAGATTATTGTTAGCAGAACAAACACAGTCCTCTGATTGGTTGTTTCTCACAGAAAGCTAACCTTGCATCTCTTTGTGGCTGTCCCTCGAATGTCGGATCATCTATATGTTAACTGTATCTGCCTACGCAAAGCCTTTGTTTCCATTTTTTTCTCACGACCAATATTGGGGACATAAACATTGACGTAAATTACTGTCCACCAATTTTGACTGACAGCCAGCTCTCACCACAAGTTAAGTGCAATGGCACTGATTGAATCCCTCAGTGCACTTTATACCGATATTGATATTTCTTCTTATTCATACTCAACAGTAAGATTTATTTGTTATCGTGTGGTAAACTATAACCCATGTAAAGTTCATCTATATATGTCAGGCAGACATATGATGATTGGTTGATGGTGGAAGGTAGAATTCATTAAGTTGACCATTGAATCGGACGCTATTGTCTGAATGATATACGAGTTTGCCTTGTAACTGGTGGGTCGTGGATTTGAATCCTGGCGTTGGTTGCGTGTACTGTTGATGATTCCCCAAAATAGAAAATATCCCCATTTAGACATTTAGAAAAGAGAAAGATTGAGCGAAGAAATATTTACTTTTCAATTAGATCCTCATCTCTGGCTCTACTCTAATATATATAGCATTTTAATTACAATACACAACAATTTACCAATCAAGTGGCGATATGTTTGTTAACAATAATTAGTCGGTGTCAAAATGTCAATGGGGTGATAATTAACGAAGAAAAATTAATATCTATAATAAAGAGGTGGAAATGGTTACAACACGTGGATTGCATAATGCATAATTTTGGAAAAATGAAGAGCAATTAAGGAATAAGCGTGTGCACAGGTTGATTACGTAACAGATTGTTAAAGAAAATAAAACAATTTGGACAATGATAATTTGTAACTAAAGTTGAAGTGGTCATAAGAATAAAATAATTTTTACAAGGATAACACGTAATTAAAGATGAAGTAGTCAGAAAAATAAAATAATTTGGACAATTATAGTTTTTAAAAAGAAAAATTATTCTAGGGGGAGGGTGATGGAGTAGTCCGGTTTATACAGTCATGTAACGATGGCCAAGGTAAGGAAAGTGGCTGTACAAATTTCTTCTGGACACACAAGTTTGGCTTCTTCAGGTGGATTCCTATTGCTTCAGCTGTATGTAGAAGACGAACTCGTAAAGCAAAATTAAGATTAGTAGGAATGCGATAAATAATTTTAAATGCAGTATTAACATCAACCTTATGCTCACTATCTACAAGGTGGGCTAAAATAGAGCTACGAATAGATTTTGTTTGTCCCTTGCTTAACCATGCCGGATGATGTTCGGAAATACGATGATGAACCTGCCTAATTGTTCGCCCGATGTAGCTGGCTCCGCAGCTGCAGTCAAACTGGTAGATACACATAGAAGAGGCGAATTTAGGTAGTTTATCCTTATTACTCGAACGTAGGATAGGTGTGGTTGTGAAGAGACAGCGTACCTCTGCTGCATAATAAGCTCTTTTAACTGCATTCTTCAGTCGCTGCGTTATTATTTCGCTGATGTTGTCGCCGAGGAACTGAAGTTTTATGAACAGTGGTTTTTTCGGAACTGTTGCCATAGTCACTGTCCTAGGTGATGAATTCATATTTTTCTCAATAAACTTATCTGGATAACCATTTTTTCTAAGTAATTCTCTAATAATCTCAAGCTCCTCATTGAAGCAGTCGTCTGAACAGATTAACCTAGCTCTATGAACCAGACACTTTACCAGGTTGCGTTTATATTTCAAAGGTACAAAACTCAAAAAATGAGTGTACTGTCCTGTTGTAGTAGGTTTCCTGTACACACTCCTTCTTAGTGTGCCATCTTCTTTCCTTGCCATGAAGACGTCTAGGAATGAGATACAGTCATTACTTTCTTTCTCTATAGTAAAGTTTATTGCTGAATGGGCATCATTAAACTTGTCAAGGATGTTCATTGCGTCGTCCTCGTTTTTTATGACCAGAAATGTATCATCCATATATCGACAGTAGAAATCCAAGTCACTAATTGCTCCTTTCAGTGGTCCATTCTCTAACTTAGCGAGGAAAAAATCAGCTAGGATTGGGCCTAATGGGGAACCCATAGCTACACCATCAATTTGTCTGTAATATTCCTTATTGAATAAGAAATGAACGTTCATTGTACATCTTAAAATAAGTTCCTTCAAGGTGGATACAGAAATGCCGATGTCTATGTTTCGTGTAGTAATCTCCTCACATATAAAATCCACTGTCTCCACTAACGGTACGTTGGTGAACAAGGAGGATACATCAAAAGATATCATAAACTTGTCCTTCACATTCCCCAAAAACCTAGAATGAAACAGCTGTTCAGTACTCCCTGTGGCTGGTTTTCAATCGTCCTGTAACTGTTATCAATCCGTGGTCAAACTTGCATTCACAAATCTAATCTTTACAAACCAAAGTCGTGAAAAAGAGAAGAAATAAATTAGAAAACACTCGGATTTTCCATTATCAGCAACTGACACCTGTTGACCAATAATAATTATGATAATAGTAACAATAGCTTTATTCTGAACACTGTTTATATGTGATGTACAGAATTTACACCTGAGTTTATTGCATGATGTCCCCTCTTCGTCGTCTTGGATCTCCAAATAAAAAAAGATTAATTGACTGCCAGCAGATCGTGTGACATAGTTCTCTGTGAACTGAAGCTCAAACCAATCCACTGTTATGTGATATATCTTCTTTCTCTCCTTCGACAAATACACGACTAAATTTTGTTTGAATGAAAATGGAGAACTCTTCGCCGACTTCTGCGCCTTCAACGAACTACTGATTGGTGGCAGTGTATACAAGCACAAAGATATCCACAAGGCTACATGGGTGTCACCAGATGGGCAAACCAAAAACCAAACTGACTTCATGTCAATCTCAAGGAAGTGGAGGCGCGACCTACTGGACACAAAAGTAAGAAGAGGAGCAGACGTCGGTTTAGACCACTATCTCGTACAAGGGACAGTCCAAATCAAATTAAAAGCTTTCAGGGAATCAGGAGCTGCAGATAGACCACAAGCTAAGTTCAACACTCAAAAACTGAAGGACCAGGCTACAAAGGACATCTTCATTGCAAGCATAAAGGATAAAGCCGAAGAGGTTGGCGTTGAAAAGCACTTGGACAACTTGAAAACGGTGTGGAGTCAAACTTGCATGGAAGTTCTAGGCAGAAAGAAGAGACAGGACAAACAGTGGTTCACTGCGGACACTTGGAAGCTAATAGAAGAGAGAAGGATAATGAAACAAAGGATTATCCAGCGCACCGACGAGCAACAAAAACAGGATTTGAATGCAAGCTGAATTACTCTGAACAAAAGAGTGAAGAAGAGTGCCAAGGAAGACAAAAGAAAATATTATGAAACCATGGGAAGTGAAGCAGAACAAGCTGTAGGCAAAGGAGACCTCGCCACACTCTACCAAACAACTAGGAACCTATCGGGCAAAAGTTCGACACAGATTAAACCAGTAAAGGATGACAATGGAAAGTCAATTACCAAAGAGCAAAGAAAACACCGGGCTGAATACTTCAAAAGACTTCTAAATCGACCGCCACCTACAACGCGCCCAACAATACCAATAACGGAAGCAGAACTACCAGTGAACATCGACCCCCCGACGAAATCATAAGTCCTGAATGCAATCAAGATGCTAAAAGCTGGAAAAGCAACAGGTCCAGATGGAATCCCAGCAGAAGCTTTGAAAATGGACTCAGAGATAACAGCGGACTTGATGACGCCATTGCTGGATAAGGTGTGGAAAGAGGGCAAAGTACCTGAGGATTGGAAGGAAGGATACTTATTCAAACTTCCAAAGAAAGGAGACTTAAGTCAATGCAAAAACTGGCGCAGAATTATGCTCCTGTCCATCCCAAGCAAAATACTAAGCCGCATCATCCTGAAGAGAATCAAGCATGCCAACCTGGATGCAAAACGCCACACTACGGATCATCATTGAACAGAGCTTGGGATGGCGGTCAGCTAGCTCTCGATCTCAACTTCAGCGACTATGAAAAGGCCTTCGACAGCTCAGCGTCGATCGAGAGGTGATTTGGACAGTACTTCTGTACTACGGGGTGACATCGACAATTATACATCTCATCCAACAGTTATACGACAATGCTGCATGCCAAGTAATCCACAACGGGAAACTTACGGAAGTTTTCGAAGTGAGGACGGGAGTGAGGCAAGGCTGTCTACAATCGCCAATAATTGTCCTGATTGCAGTAGATTGGATAATGCTACAGACAACGGGAAATGAGGAAACAGACATAAAATGGACTCACACAAAAAACTCGGAGGATGTGGACTTCGCCCGCGATGATATATGTATGATTTCCCACAAATTGGAAGATGTGCAAGTGAAAAGCAATAAGTTGGCAGAACAAGAATCCAGAGAAGATAGGACTTCCTTCAGGTGAACGTAGAGAAAACGGAGGTGATGAAGATTCCTGGCCAACACCAACAGCAACAACAACAACAACAGACGACAGTCAGCATAAATGGGAGGAACCTGAATGAAGCAACCTCCTTTGGGTCCTCTCCTTGCAGACTGTTTATGGCCAGTCTATAGAATGGTCAGTTGAAGTCAACAATCCAAAGTTTTTAAATGTATAAAAGGTATGTAGATGACACCTTTATTATTTGTAGTAGTGATTGTAATTTGAATAAATATATTAAATGTATTTAATGGTCACCATCCAGCGATAAAATTCCCAACTCGAAATAGATAACGAGTCTAGTATTCATTTCCTCGATGTGAACTTATCAAGGAGGACTGATGGAACTGTGAAGAGATTGATTTGTCGAAAGCTGTCATGAAATGGTCGACTGACAAACTTCTACAGTTGGATACTGATATGTATCCACATATATATTTATGTGTGTGTGTATGGTTGTCTCTCTTTCTGTTTGCTCTCTTAGTCTGTGACCATTTCACTTGTATGAACTTGTCTCCTTAACAATGTATATTCTCCTTATATTATATATAATATAATATGAGTGTTTGTTGACAGTCCGTTGCTTAGTGACATATATCCATATATGGTTGTTGTTGACATGTCTGCTATATATTTTGCTATATGTATATTTCGTTCACACAATTTGTGTGAACTACTTTACTTACTGACCACTTTGGTGTGAGACCATTTATTTTCGTCTCCTTGTGTTTGGACAATAGAAGTATCATCGCAAACCTAGTGGTCTTCTGATTTCCGCCTTCTTGCGTCAGGACTATTAGTTTCTCGACCAGTCCATAACAATAATTTAGCGACGAGTACATAACAGATACCCATTGGTCGGAAACGAAACTTGGTTCGGTCGCTTGCTACTCGCATTCGGCGCATATATAGCCCTGATGCTGTCTGTGGAGGATGAGTTAATTTACGAAATATCTTGCAACTAGTGAGTTAAGTCAGATACATAGGTCTGTCAAATCAGTAGATCGAGGGTAGTGAGACTATCAGAAAATAAGAATTTAGCTAAGGTTAGAACAACCGACTCCACTAAGATAAGTAATTTAGAAGAAAACTCAGCAATGCCACTGCATGCAATAACACACAACCACACAATAGGGTGGGAAAGAGTCAAAGTTCTACATAGTAATATAGGTAGGTGGGTACAGAGAAAGTTGATTACTGGATCTTGGTTCATCAAGTTCACAGCCAACATATGCGATAGGAATGACTCACCACCAACGCTAGGTATATCGAAAATACCACCACTATCAATCAAATCACGAGGTCAGAAATAATGCGGTTGTATAAACGAAGTTGGAAATTTGTGAGATTAGTGCCTTGATATGATTCTGAGGGGCAATGCATTGTGCTTGAAACGTTTTCATCAGTAAATATTACTCACTGTATAACTCTGTGAACTTAATCAAAATAAATTTTCCCCATCAAACTTCAGTATTTCTGACAGATGCCTACAACTCGACCAACGTTAGTGTACTATTAGTTTCAATGATACTATTTCATTATTGTTATTAATATCACTCGGACAATTTTATAATTAGAATAAGAGAACACGAAGTTCAGCAACACAGATATCTGGCTTTTCGGCGATTGCATTTTTAAAAGTAGCTGTACAATCGCATTTATATACATCAGTTTACATGGACACAATTCTTGTTTGGTTCCACATAATTACAACAGAGAATAAAAGGCGATAATTATTTTCAACTAGATATGGTTTTTACGAGAGGCGTTAGAAAGAAAAATTACACAGGATTAGAACGGATAACAAATGTGTGTAAAAATGAGCATGGAAACAAAATTGAAATAATAATTTTCAACTTGAGATGGGAGTTAGGAGGTGTGAATATAGATTAAAAGAGCCTTAGAAACACAAACAATGCACAGAATTAAGATATAATTGTAAAATAGTTATTATAAATGTGAACAGAAAAAGCGTGGAAACAAATTAAAATAACTGTTTTTTTATAACAGAAAAAATCGGGTGAATTGAATGAAGACAAAGGGAATAAGAATCACACACACACAGTAAACGAAAAAAAGTTCAAGAGGAAAAAGAGAACGAACGAAGAGGAAAAAAGAAACGGAAGCTAAGGGAACATACCGAATTAGGGTCATCGTCTGTCTGTCTGTTTTCGACATAGAACTTTGCACAAATGTGCGGAAGTTCAAGTCGCCACATTCCGTGTAGCACACGAAGCAAGAGAAGAAAGTACAAGAAAAGCATAATAGAAACAGTGAGCAGAGGTGTGAGACAAAGGAGTAATAAAGAAATACAAAACAGTTTCATTGAAGATCATAAGTCACAGGGAGTGGATGCATCTGCGCCACTGAGAACGATTTTGAGCCATGTCACCAATTGTTTCCAACCATAGATTTTTACCGTCCCGAGGACCCCAGCCTGGAAGTCTACACCTTTCTATGTGATGGCTTAGACCAACTGTTGTGGATTTCATTGACTGATGAAGCCATGTTTTTGTTTGACCGCCGCTAGCTTTTTTCCAGCCTGACCCTATATCCGCTAACATAGCTCGTCGAGGGAGGCGATGGCTTGGCATACGTAACACATGTCCTAACCATCTCAGTCTTTGTAGCTTCACGGCTTCGTCGATTGATTTCCCCTGTTTACCTAGAACTCGACGCCTAACCTCCATGTTGCTCACCTTATTATGCCACTTTACACGGGAAATAGAACGCAGGCACCTATGATCAAAGGCAGCTAGTCTTTTCATGTCTTCCACTCTCAGTGGCCAGGTCTCACAACCATGGTAGTTATAGAGGTTGGACTAATTTGTTTTGAATACACAGTTCCGGCTTCTCGATGCATATTGCGAGGGCTTCTGCTGTACAGAGAAGTGAGAAACATACTGCTTTTGGTAGGTTTCTGTTGACTGTGTAAATTACTTTGAAAGAATCAATTGAGATGTTGAGGGAGGTGTTGATCAGATGTTCAATAATGGCACTGCTGATTGAACCGGTGCAGCCAAGCTGGATAATGTTCTCTAACACGTTTTGAAAGGACGCGCATACAACGACCTATGTATCTAGCTCCGCACGAGCAGGTGAACTGATATATGCACATTGAATTGGTCATATGCGAGAGTTTGTCATGTGCGTTGTTTTGAAGTATTGGAAGGCTAGAGAATGTCACTCTTACTGTTGCTGCAGGGAAGGTTTTCTTTAAACAGCTGGAATTTCTCCTCTTCAGGATATCAGCTGCCATATCTCCCCTGAAATTCAGATACAGCGTTTTTTTTGGCGCTGAATCGCATTCTTCTCTGTTAGGTTTAGGTTTCATATTCTTTTCGACAAAACGTATTGGATAGCCATTTTGAGTCAGGATATTTTTGAGGAATAGGAGCTCCTCTACCATGCAATTGCTGCTGCAGATTTTTCTAATGGGATGAATTAGTGTGATGATGAGAGCCCGTTTTCGGCTCAAAGTTGTCGAAGTGTAGAAATGCGTTAGTTGGTCATTCCATGTCGGTTTTCTGTGGATGGACCTCTTCAGGGTTCTATAATCTCTTCTGGTTAATTTCACGTCCAGAAATGCAATCTTTGAATCGTTTTCTAGTTATATTGTGAATTTAATCGCAGGATGGGAATTATTAAATTCTTGTAAGATGCAGTTGAGGTCCGAGTTTTCGTATCAGACTATAAAGGTATCATCAATGTACCTTTTGTTCAGTAGTAACTTGTTTGTTGTTGATTTTAAAATTCCACTCTCCAAACTGGCCATAAAACAGTCTGCTAAAGGCGGGCCAAGAGGAGATCCCATTGGGATTCCGTCTTTATTTCTGTAGATGTCGCCGTTGAAGGTGAATTGTACATTCAGCGTGCATTTCAGCAACAATTCCTTCAGATATTATATTGGTACTCCGACGCTTATATTGGATTTCTTCATATAATTGCACAAAAAGCAAATTTTCAAGTATTGGTTCTGTCGGGATTTTGTTTGATTGCATGGAGGATTTAATCATGAGCTGACATCAGTTAGAGAACCACTGGAAAGCCTGGGAGTACTGGACAGCTGTTTCGTCCTAGTTTGAGACTCTTCACCAGTACGCACCCACCGGGATTCGAACCCAGGACCTTCTGGTTACAAGGCGAGCTCGTAGACCATTGAGCCACTGGGACCCGATCCAATCGTCCTTCAATTCTAACTTCTGCCAATTCACGATTGGACGATTGGATCGGGTCCCAGTGGCTCAATGGTCTACGAGCTCGCCTTGTAACCAGAAGGTCCTGGGTTCGAATCCCGGTGGGTGCGTACTGGTGAAGAGTCTCAAACTAGGACGAAACAGCTGTCCAGTACTCCCAGGCTTTCCAGTGGTTCTCTAACTGATGTCAGCTCATGATTAAATCCTCCATGCAAAAAGCAAATTGTTTCTGTTAGTGGCACGTCGCTAAAGAGAGATTCGACATCTAGTGATAACATTCGTTTATCATTTACATTCAAATCTTTTATGTATTCAATGAACTCAGAAGTATCCCGAAGGGAGTATTTGCATAGGCGTTGTCTTACCGGCTCCAACATTTCGGACAACCATTTGGCGATTGGATGGTATAGTGACCCTGACATGTCTAGAATCGGTCGAAGCGGCAAGCCGTAGAGTCATGGAATGGTTGACCCTGTGGGTTTCAGACGATCATATAGGTCGTCAGGTATCAGATGGTCGTTCTTCATTCTTCTGAGAACATCTGTTATTTGTTTTTCAATCACTTCTGTCTTGTTTTTCTCGTTGCTGGGCTTGGAGAATTTCTTGTCATTTGATATAAGTGTTGTCAATTTGTTAACATATACATCTCTGTCCATTAGGACCACTCCTGATCCTTTGTCAGGACATGTTATTATCAAATCTTTATTGTCTCTTAGTTCTTGGAGTTGTCGTCTGTGTTCTTTTGCCAGGAGACGTCGGGCTTGCTTGTTTAAGTTGAGATACTGATTTTATAATTATCTGTGGTTCATTGTATTGGAATATGCGTCCCAGTTTTATCGACTTGAGTTTCCAGTACTGGTAATCAATATTCATTAACCAAAGCACATCTATTAATCAATACCAAGGATCGATTCTGATTGTTTACTGTTTTCATAAAGATGAAAAAGAAAAAGAAACACAACTCAAAGAAAGGATTGTCGTCACCATTATCAGCATCATTTGTGTAGAATAAATGTGATTTTAATGTTTATGCATAAAATGTTTTTGTGTAAAGATGACAAGATATTGTCAAATAGAAATCATTTTTAGTTTTTTTTGGTGAACACCCAGTTTTATCGAAATAAGTTTGAAGAGAAACTCTCTATCAAGGGTATAATATTCTGTGCAAATCAGCATGCCATATACATCTATAAATTTACATTTTTCAATTTACTCACTCACTCACTCACAAAGGTAGAGGCTTTCTTACTCCCTTTCTTTCCTACCTACTTACTCATTCGGACAACGTTTAGAAAACCGCCAGTCTCTAACAAAGGCGAGGATCTCATTTGAATTATCATAGTTTATTCTGATTTTAGTCTAGGAAGCCAAGCTGGCTTTCTGTCGGCCTCAACTAGAAAAAGCTTCCACAATCTCTGTACGGCGATCTGTTCTGCTGAACTTGGGCTTTGGCCACACCACCTGCTGACTCATTAACCTTGCCAACCAAACCTGGTGGCCATTTGGCTCTTAATACCCCCCACCCAAACTAGCGAAAGGAGAATATAACACACTTGCGACTGCTGAAAGGTGTATATGTTGATGACGATATGAAGATTGTAACGATACACACAATCACATCAAAAGCCAGTGACTGAGCTCTTGTCTCTTGAAGGTCTATTGTCCACCATGTGTTCCACTCCTCATAGATTAACAAATTGGTCGTCGAAAGCGAAACGACTGAATCTAAACTGATATGATGATTTTTTTAAAATTTCCTATAAATGCACTATTATCCATCTTATTGATTATTATTATTATTATGACTCCCTTGTGTTCTTAGTGGAACATAGGACTTGAACAACACGTCTCCATTTTGTTCTGTTTTCTGACGTCCTCTTCAGCTGAACCCACTCTCTCATCTCTTCCCCGCCACACCATCTCCTCCATGTCACCCTCGCACCGACGACCCACTTATCACTTCCCATTTGGATTCCACTCGAACCATGGCCAGGCGTGCGATGACATCCAGTGGCCTCTTTAACGTGTGCCCGATCCATCTCAATTTTCTCCTACATACTTGTTGAGCTATCGGCTATCGCCTGTTAGCGTTCCTATAGTTTCCCGTTACTAATTCTTTCGTGTCACTTGATCTTCAGTATGGAACCAGTGAAGGAGGCAGCTATTGATGAAAGTCTGTGGTGACCTGTTGGAAATCCTTTCCGTGATACGCTGGCCAAGTTTTTGACCCGTAGTGAAGCACTGACCGACTTCACATTAGTGTTGAAAATGAGAACCTTGTTCTTTATGCTGAGGCTGAATGACAGCGGAAGATTCCCAAACTGGTTTCATGTTGTTGATGACGGCGTATCTTAACATCTTATGGAAACTCAGGGTAAAATGACCATTTAAAAAAAAAATGATAATTAGCTTCAATTTTCAAAGTGATGAAAGTTTTTGACTTTAGACTAATAGAAGTTTTAAAACTCATTGGGAGTCGATAGTTGTATCGCCTCACTTCTCCTTTCTTCACTAATGGACATCCCAGTTTATTTGAACTTCGTAAACTTTGTCCTTCCCTTTTTTTATTAATCAGTACTCAAGAAACGTAAAATCTGGTGTTGTTTGTCAATATGTTTCAGTGTTTCCAATCTAATCATATCCTCATGTCCTAAATTTTCTAAGAGAATTCAAAATTACACACTTAGTTTTCATTGAAAGAGATCTTGTTATTTCATGGCTGACTGAGTAAAACAATCATCTATCGAGCACTGGTCTTTCGTCAGAAAAGTTATTCAGTACTTCAGATGCTTCAAATAGTAATAATAATAATAGTGAATTTATTTATTAAAACTTTGAATCATTTGTTGACGTTTTGCTAAACTGGAATTTTCAAGTGTATTGGTTTTTGTAGGGATTGAGTTTGATTGATTGGAGGATTTCATCAGGAGCTAACATCAGTTAGAAAACCATTGGAAAACCAGCCACAGGGAGTACTGGACAGCCATCTGTTTCGCTAGCCTAGTTTGGAACACTTGGTCAGTACGCACCCACACTAGGGGGGGGTTCGAACCCAGGACCTTTTGGTTGCAAGGAGAGCTCAGAGACCATTCAGCAGCAACTGGGATCCGATCCAATGGCCAGCCAGCCAGCCTATGAATTCTAACTTCTGTCAATTCATCACATAGTGCGACCAAATCGCAGTGTATTCTTCTATGAGTTACCGCTTCGAATTCTGAAGACTGTCAGTGGGGCGAGTGGTACACTCTCCCATTGGGCCATATCGTTTACACTGTCACTGATAGGTGCTTGATGTTATGCAACAAATTTGCTGCAGGAATTTTGTCAGACTGTGAGCATTCACTTTACTTAACCGTAGCTCCCACCTTGTGTCTTCTCAGGTAAAACAAGAAGTCATTTCAGAAGACTTTATGCACGTACGTCTAAGTATAAAAATTCCACTATACCATATTTGGTGGCACGTATTTTATGTGATGAAAATAGTGTCAAGCATGAACTAACTAGCCTTCTCTGTACTACTAAACAGACCATTTCCTCCACCCTTGTAACACCAAGCTTTATTGTTATTGTTATGTTTATAATCCTCTCAATTTTTTTTGTTTGTATTTGTTTATTTTTTCATAAGTGTGAACATCATTTAAGCTGAGTTATCAAACTGTTAATTTTGTATTTCCCCTCACCATGCTGCTATATCAACAGAACATTAGATTCAATACTCTATAAAAACATGCTAAAATTTCCAAACTGAATCGACAATACTGTTTGAAACAAACTCACTGTTATTATTATTATATTTAATATTCTCAATTCGTGCATCGAATATTTTTGACTTTACATCGTAAACGTGGACAAATTCCTGTGGTTAATTTTGTTTTAATTTTATTTATATTTTGAGTAAATTAGATGAGAGATATTGTGAGAAATGCTGAGAACTCCATTCTGTATTATAAGGACTGTTTTTGGAATAAAGTAGATTACTATTATTATCTGTGTGACGCTATAATCAGAAATCAAGAAAGACAGCATTATATCAAGACAGTATTTACTCCTGACTGATACGATTAGGTGGCAACCACTTACGTTAAAGAGTAGTTTTGAAAGCTGAATTGAGTCGACATTACCCACTAGGAGGTTAACTGCTGATATCCATTAGTCCGCCACACTATCTATAAAACTAACCCTTTTGGTGATTTAAATTACTGAAGTTTTCTGGTTTCTTATATATGTCAGGAAGAATCGAGAAAGTATACACGAATGGCTATCAAAAGTGGACAAACAGCACGTTTAATTAAGTTGAATTTACTTCTATAAGTAACAGTTAGTGTTAACAGTGAACAGAAATAGTTCAATGGATCAATATATATATATATATATATATATATATATATATATATATATAGGCGTCGGTGGTATAGCGGTTAGGACGCTCGCCGACCGTGCACATGGTCAGGGGTTCGATACCGGGCCGGCGCACTCCTTTACCTCTCTAAGCCAGAAATAATGCTGGTGAAGTGGAAAGGTTGGGCATGAGGCTAGCAACCCCATCCTGTAAAATTAAAAATGAACACTGCTACAGAAACTTCAAGTCACTAGCTTGAGGCCCTATGTTCCACTGGGAACGTGAAGGAAAAATTATTATTATTTATTATATATATATATATATATATATATATATATATATATATATATATATATATAGACGAAGGACAAATGCGATTCCATTCACAAAGACAGAATAGAGTTATAAAGAGATGCAATGATAAAATCTGTTGATAGTCAATAGAAAAACTGTGTGGAATCATCTTTCATTTTAAGGTGAACATCGTTAACACATACCTTAAGTAACTTACTGTAATCCACACTATTGTAAGCTAAACAGAGATAGAAAATTTGTTTAAAGTTTAGAAACACTAGACGTGTATTAACATGTTCTGTTTGAGTGAATAATATGCGCATATGTGTAAAGGAATTAAGAAGAGAAGAGGTTGCATAGTGACCTCAGTTATTGATCCATTGAACTATTTCTGTTCACTGTTAACACTAACTGTTACTTATAGAAGTAAATTCAACTTAATTAACGTGCTGTTTGTCCACTTTTGATAGCCATTCGTGTATACTTTCTCGATTCTTCCTGACATATATAAGAAACCAGAAAACTTCAGTAATTTAAATCACCAAAAGGGTTAGTTTTATAGATAGTGTGGCGGACTAATGGATATCAGCAGTTAACCTCCTAGTGGGTAATGTCGACTCAATTCAGCTTTCAAAACTACTCTTTAACGTAAGTGGTTGCCACCTAATCGTATCAGTCAGGAGTAAATACTGTCTTGATATAATGCTGTCTTTCTTGATTTCTGATTATAGCGTCACACAGATAATAATAGTAATCTACTTTATTCCAAAAGAGCAGTACTTATAATACAGAATGGAATTCTCAGCATTTCTCACAATATTGCATATATATATATATATATGCTCTAGATTTTGAATTACGCGCGGAATATTTTTATAAATCGATATAAATTACTGAATGAAATACTGTATAAAATACTTGTAACCTCTCAAATATTTAGTACTTGCTACAGAATTCTCGTCTTCCTACTTTCATTAATCATAATAATAATGGACGCTAGAATAAAGTCCCAGTGGCTGAATGGTATGCAAGTTTGCCTTGTAACCAGAAGGTCCTGGCTTCGAAACCCACCGGTTACATACTGCCGATGAGTCCAGAACTAGAATGAAACAGCTGCCCGATATTCAATGTGGCTGGTTTTTCATAGGTCTCAAAATCATTCTCAATGGCACAGATGCCTCCACTCCTTGTGAGTTATGATTTCCAATGAAACTATATTGTTCTTCGTTATTGCTATTCCTTTGTCTCACACCTCTGTTTACTGTCTCCATTTTGCATTTCTTCTACTTTCTTCTCTTCCTTTATGTGCTACATGGAGGGAGTATCAGACCGTTGAGAGCAAGGAGTCAGGAATACGGTGGACCACCGATAAGAAGACTGTTAAGGATCTAGATTTCGCGCCTGGATGATATATATATATATATATATATATATCAAACGTCACAGAAACTCGAAGACTTGCAAGCAAAAGCCAACAAACTAGCTGAAGAAGCAGGCAGTGAAAACAGGACCGCAGGTAAACATAGTGAAGATGAAGGTGATGAAGATAACCCATCAACCTACAGCAGCAACAACAACCAGCACCAATCACCATCAACAGAAGAGATTTAACAGAGGTTGCCTCCTTCACTTATCTGGCCAGGAAACATTATTTCAACTACAGCCACTTGGAAAGGATGAAGATATCAAAGTCAGAATCGGAAAGGAAAGACACGCATGGCCTCATCAACCTGCAACCGGTTTGGGAATTTTTTGCTGTCACTTAACAAAAGGAACAAGATTTGTACTTTCAACACCAATGTCAAGCATGTCATTGCTTGTATACGGGTCAGAAACTTGGCCAGAGTGTCACGAAAAGGATTTCCAACAGGCCACTGCAGACTTTCATCAATAGCTTTCCCCTTCACTAGCTCCATACTGAAGATCAAGTGGTGAGGAAGAATTAGTAACGAGAAACTATGGGAAAAAACCAACTGGAGACAGCCGTAGGAGTAAGTGGAGATGGATCAGGCATACTTAGAAGATTTGATAGTGTGAAATATTCCCATATTATGAATTAAAAGTCAATCTGAACGAAGAATATTCTTTTCAATAATTTCTCCTCTTCACGTTCTGACAATTATAAAATATGAATATATTTGTGGTCGTTACAATAATGATAGCCAGTTATGCGGCAGATACATTCTCTTTAACGTAGAATAACAGATTAGTAGTTATGGGGTGTCGAAATAAATAGTCGTAAATAGTTGTGTGACAAACATCGTGCTAGTTGGCTGAAATCGATTACCAAAATATTGTAAAATGGGCGACAACAGTGATGGTGATTAGTCGTCATAATATATTTGTAGAGTGTGGGGTAGGAAAATTGACAAATCAGTTCAAGGTTATGGAAGGTGTCAGATGGGTGAGTGGCTATTACAAAGTGGTCTGTGTTAAACAGGAGATAGTAAGACTGCAATGAGAGGTTCATAATGAAATAACGAATATGCGGAATGAAACAGGTGGAGGCATATATTGAGAAAAGAGATAATATCACTAACAATAAGTCCGGATAGTATAAATGGAAAATTCGATAGTATTGAGAGAATGTTTGCATGAAGGGCATAAATTATGACGAATAATAATAATTGTAATAATAGCATTTGTAATAATAAGCAAAGGAAAGAAACCAAGAGAGTTAAGGGGAAGGAGCACTCTTGGTGAGAAGAAAAATCTTCAATCCAAGGTTGGCCATGGTAGGAACAGCGTCTGGACGTGTTCTTTTTGGATACACAGTTCCGGTTTAGTCGATCTTATTGCAACAGCTTCAGCTATGTGCAAGAGACGTAAGCAAACTGTACGTGATAACGACTTCGGAATTCGGTATATAACCCTGAAAGCTGTGTTGACATCGATACGATGTCCAGTATCGACCAGGTGTGATAGGATCGAGCTTTTTATGCACTTAATTTCCCCCTTGCTGAACCAAGCTGGTAAGTGTTCTCGAACCTGTAGACTTTAAAGAGGTCGCCGACTGACATCGCATGCCAGACCATCGGTCGAGTGGAATCCAAATAAGAAGCAATGGGTGGGTCGTTGGTGCTAGGGTGACATGGATGAAATGGTGTGGCGGGGAAGAGATGAGAGAGTCTGGTGAATCGTGGGGTGAACTGAAGAGGACGACAGAAAGCAGAATAAAGTGGAGATGTTTTGTTGAAGCCCTATGTTCCACACGAAACGTAAGGGAATAATAAGCCAAAATGCCAGGCTTCCATTGAAATTAAGGAACTAACAGTTATCTGAAACTTCATTTGTCTAAGTTCTGCAAGGATTTAAGTTAGTAGTGATCTGAACTGTTCAATGAATAACTCAGATCAGAATGTTGACCGGGGATTAAGTGTTCTCCTTTTCCTCTATTCTCCATATTGATATTTTGCTAATAAAGGCACGTTTATAATTTGCCACTATTCTTTAAAAATACCATTATCTAATTGAAATACTTTGTAAAGTTTTCAGTCAATATTTTTTATTTATTTGTTGAAATGTATTCATTTTTTCCCCGTAGTACAAATGCTGGCATATTAGAAGTGAACCAAGTCATTAACTAAGACTTCGGACTGAAAAGAAAAACAGTCCATTGAAGTTGAATTACGTGCATAATAAGCGTTACGGCCGAGTTAAGCCTTAAGCACCACTAATTACCAATCAGCAAACGAACTTAAATGGTCTAATGAATTTCATCCATGTGAGTTGAAGGTTCTATTCCGCTAGATTCGAGTCAAATACCTGATCTAAATCAGTTGTGCTTGTAGTTTGGTGAGGATAAGAGTTTCCAGAATTGCTTGGATGCGGCGTTACTTAAGAAGGAAAGGATTTGTTCATGTGGAGGTGTCAAGAATATAAAAAGCTTCAACAAATCGATTGATGGATATGCCCGTCATTGTGCAATTTGTTTGAGACGAGTTAGTGTTAGGAAAGGTAAGCTGATTATTCTAATATTTTGTAGGAACATTTTTTGCCCTGTCCCATTTGTCATTAACCCAGATTTTGTATATTTTTAGTCACTTCGTTTTTAAAAGAGCCTGAGAGAAGTGAAGCTACTAAACCTGAAAATAGTCTCGTATCGACAGTTAAGTGGTACTAGCACTACAGAGACATCACACGTCATGGAAAATGGAGATAATCACTTCGTTATTAGGGGGAGAAGGTATAATCCTACACGCGGATGAAACTGTCTAATTGGAGTAAAAATACAACCGTGGTCATGAGCGAGCGAAACCACGTTTGGATGATCGGCTTATATGACACCTCTCTACAGAAAGGATTTATCGACAGAATAGCAGACAGAAAGTGAGTGAATTGCAGGTACATCCAGTTGACGAGTCCAAAATAATACGAAATGCGCATCCTGGCTGGATTCCACTGCTAGTCATCATGCACCAATTAAATTCTAATTACATGCCCAGATATTATCGAAGCATCTGCACAAGAAGCCAACAGACATGTCAACCTGAGACTATTAACTTTCATTTTAATTACCACGAGTTATATATTGCTCGCTGACCATGCACATGGTCCGGAGTTCGATCACCGACCACAGACGCACTCCTTTACCTCACTTATCCACTAGTAAAACTGGTAAAGAGGAAAGGTTAGGCCAGGTGAGGCTAGCAACCACATCCTGTAAAAATAATCACCACTGCTACAGAAACTTCAAGCCTCCAGCTTGAAGACGCCCTATGTTTCACTGGGAACGTGAAGCAAATAAAAAAATATATATTGCTGATAGTTGTATACAGATGTCCTGTAATTGGGGCATAATGTCCGTTTGAAGGCAACTGAGCAGGAGAAGTCTTGAAGATGAGTGTGATTCAAGGTGTTAAATTTAAAGACAAAGATGTTAAAGATAAACTTATTACCATTTACAAAATAACAGGCATTAAATCGGCCAAAGTGGACGTTCCCTTCGAATTAGAATCCAAGAACACAAATCATCCGTGAAAAGACACAATGTATGTTCCTTCATATCAATGCACATAGACAATTATTGACATCAATTTGTTTGGGATAATGTCCAAATCTTGGACAGAGGAAACACGAAAAGTGCAGTCAGGGAATTCCTAAAAGCCTGATACTCAAACGAAAATGCAATTAACAAACACGTTAACATATAGACCAAATATACCAACTAATAAAAATTAAATCATGTGACAAGAAAGTTTAAAATCCAAGTCAATAGAAAATGGTCAATACATATGTAAAGATGGTTACCGGGAGACGCAATTATATCACTCATGGAAAATTTAAATCAGTTCAGTTTATGCTAAAGATTGCGCTGAAAAGGGATGTTGTCCAGAAGTTGGACGACGAAAGCTCCGCAACTAAACGAACCAGCTCAGAGAACACTGGTAATTGCAAATGATAAACGTATATTCGATGAGCAGTTGATTTCATATGAGAGGAGCATATCTAAAAACTCGAAGAAACTTATAGTGTCTAAGGGATCTGCTCCTAAGGTGGCAGATATTCAATTTTAACGAGTGTCCATAAGTATGAGAGGCGAAGTCAAGTAGAAGTTTCTACAAACTTCTTAACATCCATAAAGAGTGCAGCGTCTAATCAATAATATTCACTCAGTGATATAAGAATAGAATTTGGGCATAATTTCATCATAGACAAGTTTAATGCATAAAATATGCAGCGATACAGCATTATTTACTGATGGCGCCTTCACCACAATTTATTGCTCATAATCGTATTCGCTAAGGATTAGAAATGAGATAAGTTACTCTGCAATGGTAAGTCAATAGACAACTTAATACTTCAGGTAAATTATAGTGGAAATAGTTAGTTTATTAATAGAGTCTACGATTGCAGCACTTAGTAACACCTTCAAAGGACATAACATTCCCTTCATCGACGTTTACAGATATGCAGTCCTGACGACTGAAAACACTGTTGTTGTTGTTGTACACTGTTGTTCTCATCCTCTATCACACATCAACTTTATATTTCATATCCTGTGGTGCATTGTTTGAAATGTAAACTCTACGCTGTTTTTTTTCTAAATTTTTATTTTATTTTTTTGGCGTTGGTTTTTTTTTCATTTATTTATTTTTTGATTTTAAAAGTCTTATAAAATTTATGAGGTAATTAGATGCAATATATTGTAATGCACGCTGAAAATTCTATACCTGTACCACAAATACCTTTCGGAATAAAGCTGTTAATATTATTATTATTAAATCATAGCTAAAAACATTTACCAGGTTGCATCTCAAATATTCTAACAAGTACATGTGATTATACTACACAACATTGATACAAAATACTGCCATACTACTTGTGCTACTAAACACTGATTGGCTAAAATCAATGGTCTCTGAGTTCAAAGCCTATCCCACCTACTTTATACAGACTAGATAACATGTTAATTATTAAATCATCCTATACCGATTATCTGAACAAGTGCCAAAAGGTCTACGTCCCAAGGGAACAAATTCTTATAGGAGCGCTATTGCCAGGCATCTCCTCGACACGAGTCATGAGGTGGAAATCGCGAAATCCTTTAAAATTAAAGCTCAATTCTCTTCAAGTTTCAGGTTTTCATCATGAGCTGACATTCGTTAGAGAACCATTGGAAAACCTGGGAGTACTGGACAGCTGTTTCACCCGTCCTAGTTTGGGACTCCTCAGCAGTACGCAACCGCCGGAATTCGAACTCAGGACCTTCCGGTTACAAGGCGAGCTCGTATACCATTAAGCCACTGGGACCCGATCCAATGGTCCTTGAATTCTAACTTCTGCCAATTCACGACATAGCGCGACCGGTAGCCAATGTCTTCGGCGAGTATTTGTCCTCACACCCGACCAGCTGCACCCTACTGGTCACGACTACCCACTGGAACCCAGGTAACTACCTACCTGAATAGGGCCAGTCACCAGTGAGCATCTCACTGGTTTTCAAGTGTTGGTTTGCCGAAGGAATTTCTATCAAACGCTTGAAAGCAGATTTCTATGTTCAGAAAGAAGCAGTTATTAGTCTTTCCTCACCCATCCTGGTAACTGGATGTCTTTATTCTTTCCCTTATTTGATTACGTAATCTTTGGCTTTAACCTCAGTCCCTCTTTGATATAGTGTAATTTTGCTTGTCTCTTGTTTCTATGAGTTGAGTTGAACTCAGTTCAGCGTTACCTAATTTATTAGTCACTCAGCATCTTACGTATCTCCCGTTTTTATTACGTAACTCCTTTACCAGTGTATGCATACATTTACTTCATTTTTTTTTTCATTTCATTCACAACTCTCCCTTTGTATCTCATCAGGCAGGCAAAACCAGAAGCCTATATAGATAACTATATGCTCACACTAGTAAATACAAAAAACTCAACCATACCCTAGTTAGCTCGTGTTCTGTGCGACAAAGAAGAAAGCATTAGGCGTGAAACCTATAACTTATTAAATAGTCAGTAGAACAACTGGATCTCGTCTTCCCAATTCATATCATTTATGGGCACAACGTTTTCTTTCTTTTTCTTTTCTCTCTTTTTTTCTGTTATGTGCTGCTTTGTTTCTTTCATCCCTACAAACTCTATTAAAACATTCATCTTCGTTCTTTCACACTCTGCATATCTCGACCTATTTGTTACCGCTTACGCAAGTCAATATGCTAGCACCTACTTTTCTAACACCTTGAAACATTCTGTTCAATTTTGGCTTTGCTACTGGACATGCCAATATGTTGTTGTTAAAACTAACTGAGATTACCCTTAATCTATGTAAAATTTTATTTATTGTTAATGTACTAACTGGATGCAATACTGTAGTAAAATTCTGAGAATTCCAAACTGTATCACAAGTACTGTTTTGGAATAAAGCAAATTATTATTATTTTTCGTTTAAACTTGAATTGCCTGTGTAAAAACTATATAAGCACAATTTCCTGAGAACTGTTCACTAATTGTGGAACCTCCTGACAACTGACATGAAAAAAATTTGCAAGCATGTTAAAACTTTTCTGTACACAAACTTAATAATAATAATTTACTTAGGCTGTTAGCAGCAGCTGATGAGAGGAGCCGACGAAATAAGCAATGATGGTACCATCGTCTTATTCCGCACAAACCCCACCGTTGTTATAACTTTTAATGATGAGCCTATCGTACTGAGAAACTAGTTGGAGAATATTATAATCAGTATCATCCACGACAGAATTAATACCTACTTTCACCAGAGGGCAAAGTTAAACTTTCGGCAGCCCTAACAACCAATCAGCAAACGACCTTGAACGGACTAATCACATTAAAAGAGGTATTTATGAATAATGGAAACGTATATTTATAGAAAAAAAGCATAAAACTGTTACAGGGAGAATCTTTCCCTAAAGTGTGAAAGAAACATCTCCCAGTTAAGCATCGGACTGTCAATAAAAAGTTACACCACATTCTGTACATATATTCATCGAAATGACTATAAATGAGATCCTTTTGAGATCCATTTATAGCCCTTATCCTATTTTCCAACCTGCCCCAAAATCCTTCATTAGAGTTTGTATGTGTCCTCGTAACGGGATCCACAAAATCACTTGAATGGTTGTCTCTATGATGAATATATCCCAGAGATGACAGCGAATTGTAGCCTTTCCACTCGTCCGTGTGTATAATTGACCCCCGCTTAACAATTCTGGTAACAATAAGTATAAGAGTAGTTGCTTTTCTGTCTGCTATCCCTTCGACGAATCCCTTTCGGAGGGAGGTGCCATACAAACCTATTACCCAAATATTGTTCGCTCGCTGGTGACCAGGGTTGTATTTCTTCTTCACCAACATAGTTTCATCGACGTGCACAAAAACATCTTCTCCACCCAACAAAGAACTGATTTTCTCCATTTTCCAAGAAGCAATATGTCTGCAATGCTGATACCATTGAACTGTTGAGACGAGGCTATTCTCCATCTCAGCAGCAGCTGCGGCTCTCACTGGCTGCTTCAAGACCCAGTAGTTGCAGATATACAAAATTTGCATCAAGGAGAGGTGCGACCTTGCAAAAAAAGTTCCTACGAAATATTAAAATTACTAGCTTACACTCTCTAATGCTAACTCGCTTCAAGTATATTGCACAACGATGCTGTTGACCTGCTATAGCTTTTAAAGTCATGACACCACCACACGAACAAGTTCTCTCCTTCCGGAGCAACCCTACAAATCCAGGCAATATGGTAAACACTATCCTCCTTGAATTGCAACCGTAACCTTGTTAAGGCACGCATTTGAAATGAATCAAGCGCTTTACAAAATTGAACTAACGTACGTGAATTTCATTGGATAATTCGACGTCGTTCGCTGATTGGTAGTTACTGGTGCTTAAAGTTTAACTTGGCCCACCAGAGAAAACGGATACACACAGAGATCCACAAATATGTATGTATATAATCCACGCTAAACTGAAATATTACAATAATATGTACAGAATGAAAAACGATGAACAAGACAAGAAGAGGACATAGTATACGTCAGTAAAATAAATAAATAAGAAAAGTGTTCTAGAAAGTGAAAATATATTAGAAAAAAACAACAACTCAGAATCCAGGATGGTAGTAAAGAATGAAGAAACAATCGGAATGATTAGAAATTTAGTCGATAGATAACCACCAAGGTCATGGAGATCTGTACACAATAATAAATATATAAATAAGGATGATAATAATAATAATGGCAAGAAAGAAAAGACGATACCATGGAAACACTTGTTTTCTCTCTCCACATACAAACACACAGCAGATCACAGAAAGGCTTAAGGCACAAGTAAACAATATGGACAGAATAAAAAAAATCAGCAGTCGGTAGGTGAAGGTGGCGGTGGTACTAGTCAAGAGAACAACAGCAAAAGAAAGAAAGAAAGGAAAAAAAGATCAATTCAAATTAAGTATCTGAGTCAGGATTTAAAATAGTCTCTGTGGGTGGTTTCAACAGGCCAGTCTTTTCTAAACCATTCGGTAGGATTTCAACTAGTTTACTGTGTAAATTTCGTTTTCTACGTGCCCATGCTGAATCCAACTGACGACCAAAACGTGTTTCACGTAGAGCATCTGGTAGACTTGATAGAATTTCACGTAGAAAAGCGACAGTTGCAAAAATTCCTCCAGCTATAGCAGCAAGTCTTGCAAGAAATGTACCGAATAATTCACGATCATATATGACTTTCACAACTAACGGGAATGTATCATATATGAAGAATATTCCAGGGATACCATGACTATCATGAGCATGATCGATTGTTCTGTTCTAAATAAATAGAATCAAATAAAAACGAAAAAATGGAAACAGTAGACTGTGTATGCGAAGAACTCATAAGACGAAACATCAATGTTGATATTCCTATATCTTTTATAAAAGACCTTGTCTTGAAATGAACAATGAATGCCCACCTTTTATTTAATAAGGAACTATATAGAAAAAGCGATGGTGTGGTAATGAGGTCATCACTAAGACCCATTCTAGCCGAAATTTTCCTTGCGAAACTACAAAATGCGCTCTTGAAAGATGCAACTAGTGAACTAGAATTCTACTGTTGGTACATGGATGATACATTTTTGATTATGAAAATGAGGATGAAGCGAAAAACATCCTGGATATATTTAACGGCTTTATCCTGCAATAAATTTTACTATTGAGAAAGAAAAAGACGTCTAGTATTTCATTTTTAGACGTTTTTATGACTAAAAAAGAGGATGGTACAATAAGAAGACGTGTATATAGGAAACCTACATCAACGGGTCAGTATACTCATTTTCTCAGCTTCGTGCCTTTGAAAAACACACGCAATCTGATTAAGTGCTTGGTTCACAGAGCAAGAGCAATCTGCTCGGATGAATGTCTTGATGAGGAAATTAATAATACTGAACGGTTGATGAGTGAAAATGGTTATCCAGAAAAGTGTATTGATAAGAATATGAATCCAAAATCAAAACAGTCCAAGGTACTAACAGTTCCCAAAAAGGCCTTATTTTTACAAATTCAGTTTCGCGGGGACAATATCAGCGAGATACTAACACAGCGGCTTAGATATGCGGTATAAAGAGCATTCCCTGTTGGTGCTGCTGAATTACACTGTGTCTTCAAAACCATCCACTCCTCTTTTGCGTTAGGGAGTGAAAGATGAACTGCCCTATTTTCACCTTTTCCATGTGTATCTACCAATTTAACTGCTCCTGTCGAGTGAGGCAGTTACATAAGCCGTACAATTAGGCGTGTTTCTCGTCGAATTTCCGAACATCACCCTGCGTGGTTGGTTAAGTAAAGGAAAAACAAAATCTATTCGCAGTGATATTCTATCTCATCTTGTGGATATACAACACACGATTGGTGTTAATCAGTCTTCCAGAGTCATTTAACGCATACCAAAGAATCTTAATTTCGCCTTAAGAGTTCGATTACTAAATAGTGCTGAGGCTTTTGGGATCCATATTAAGAAGTCTGATGTGTGCATCCAAAAGAAGCTAGTTCATAGACTGTCCTTAGCTTGGCCATCTAGGTTTGAATGATCCTCAGCTGGTTGTAGAAATTTCTTTAATTTTAGTAGATATTCTATTCGCTATTATATCTTTATTATTATCATTATTATAATTTAAGCATCTTTAATGAACTGTAATTGCATTGTGATCTCTTACTTAACAAATCGATATTATTTAAAAAACACTAATATTGTTATTGACTACTATTCTAGAATATTCTCTGTATATATGATATACATATATATAAATGTAGAGCCAGAAGAGGGGAAATTATCGAAAAGGATATTCTTTGCACTCTCAATTATTTTGTGTTTTATAAATATCAATAATGATTAAGATATTTGAAAAAGAATAAATGGTATAATTTTAAAATAAAGTATAAAGCATAAGAGTTGAGTTCAACATATTCCATGTATATATATATATATATATATTATTATTATTATTATTATTATATCCTTTAATTCCTAGAGGAACATAGAGCTTCAGCCACGCGTCACCATTGCCCTCGGTTTTCTGCCAACTTTTTCACCCGCTCCAAGTCTGACCACATGCTTTCATCTCCTCTTCACATGACCTCCTCCAAGTCACCCCACCCTCGCACTGACGACCAACTCGCCGCCTCCCTTTCGGGTTCCACTAGAGCAATGGTTTGTCTAGTGATGTCACTTGATGGTCTATTTTCTCAGAGTATGGCTAGCCTATCCACCTCAATTTCTTCCTGCTTATTTGTTTCACAATCGGTTCCTGCTGTGTTGGTTCGCTCCCAGAGATCCCTGTTCCTGATCTTTTCTGGCCAGCCATCTGATCTTGAGCGAAGTCTGAAGTTTGTTTGAGATGCTCTTTATGACGCGGCAAGTCTCTGATCCGTATAGTGAGTAGCACTGAATTCACACTGGAGTTGAAAATCTGGATATATATATATATATATATATATATATATATATATATATATATATATATATATATATATATATATATATGACGTAAAGAGATCTACTCTAATCTTTAAGTAGTAACTTCTACTACCTTACCAATACAGAAACTGCTCGTCTGTCTCTGTCTGTCTGTCTGTTTTCGACATAGAACTTTGCACAAATGTGCGGAAGTTCAAGTCGCCACATTCCGTGTAGCACACGAAGCACGAGAAGAAAGTACAAGAAAAGCATAATAGAAACAGTGAGCAGAGGTGTGAGACAAAGGAGTAATAAAGAAATACAAAACAGTTTCATTGAAGATCATAAGTCACAAGGAGTGGATGCATCTGCGCCACTGAGAACGGTTTTGAGCCATATCACCAATTGTTTCCAACCATAGATTTTTACCGTCCCGAGGACCCCAGCCTGGAAGTCTACACCTTTCTACGTGACTGGCTTAGACCAACTGTTGTGGATTTCATTGACTGGTAAAGCCAAGTTTTTGTTTGACCGCCGCTAGCTTTTTTCCAGTCTGACCCTATATCCGCTAACATTGCTCGTCGAGGGAGGCGATGGCTTGGCATACGTAACACATGTCCTAACCATCTCAGTCTTTGTAGCTTCACGGCTTCGTCGATTGATTTCCCCTGTTTACCTAGAACTCTGCGCCTAACTTCCATGTTGCTCACCTTATTATGCCACTTTACACGGGAAATAGAAACATAAATCTAGTTGAATATTATGCTGTTGGTCTTATTTAACAATTCTTGCAGTTGATTTCAGGTTTCAGTGAGTACTTTGAGAAGAGGCAACAAGTCACTACATTTGCACAGAAAATGTCCCTTTTTGCTGTTGTTGTATAGATAAAATTTGACATCTTTGACGAATTGAACTGTAATGAACAATAAAATATTTAACTAAGGCTTTCAGATAGATAGATATATTGGCTAGACTAATTCCCCCCCCCTGAATAATATGCCTGTCCACTTTATAGTTAAGGGAGACAAGAATACGCTGGACCACCACCGACAAGAAGACTGCAGAAGATCTGGATTTCGCACGTGAATGATTTATGTTTGATGTCACACAAACTCGAAGACTTGTAAGCGAAAAGCAGCAATTTGGAAGAAGTAACCAGTAAAGAGAGGATTTCAAGTGGACACACAGAAAACAAACTCGATGAAAATACCAACGCACTACCAACAACAACAACCAGCAGAAATCACCATTAGTGGGAGGAATTTCATAGAGATCACTCTCTTAACTTATCTAGGAAGCATTGTCTTTAACACAGGCGATAGACAGAACGGTTGAAGATGTTAAAACTAAACAGAATTGCAAAGACGAAATACACCTTCATCAATCCGGACTCGTTTTGGAAGTCTTCTGCACTCCGTCTCAGCATTAAGAACAAGATTTAGATTCTATTCAACACAAATGTGAAGTCAGTCGATCAGTTCTTCTAAATGGGTGAAAAACCTGATCACCGCGTCACGAAAGGCACTTCCAACAGGCTAAAGCAATTATTTGTCAACAACTGTCTCCTTCACTGGCTCCATACTGAAGATCGAGTGCCCAACCGGCCAGAAAGAATTAGTTACAAGAAACTCTCCAGTAGAACGAGTCAATCGACGGTCGATCGCAGAATAAATATGTAGTGGAATATCGAGACGGATTGGGCATACGATGAGGACACTTTCGAATGACATTGCGCGCCAGGTGCTCGAGTGGAATCCAAATAGGAACCGACGAGTTGGTCGTCTCCTAGAGTGACATGGAGGAGATCGTGTGGTGAGAAGGAGACGAGAGATTACGGGCAGTAGTGGACACAGAGGAATAGGACAGCAGAAAACAGAAGGAAGTGAATTCCTGTGTTCCGCTAGGAACCCAAGGGATTATTAATAAATACAGGATGCTTGGTATTGGGATGTTTATTTGCAATTTGATATCTCTATGCAGTGAAATCATGTACAGTTTATGCGAAAATCGTCATTTGCTGCATAGATCTTCTGTGTTGTCCTACTGCTACCCTTCGTGTTATCTTTCTTTGTCTAATTTTCATATCTGCCACATTTCGTCGCAATACTTATTGATTTGCTCTCTTCTCTATGTGGAGTCTATCTCTTCCCACTATTAGATATTTCTGTGCTGATGAACACATCTTTATATACTACTGAAAACTACGATTAGTCAGCTACAGATCAATCATGTTTATAACAGTAATAAGTGCAACAACAAATGAATATGCTTACCTGTGTAGTTGCTGCATACTGATACGTCTCCATTACTTCGAATGGATGAATCACATGAGTTGGTACCATTGTCAAGAAATACTGATATGATGTTGCAGCTAAAATTTGAAGCAAAAAAAAATCAAGATAAAGAAGAGACAACCATTGTGAAAACAGAATTGCTGAATAATTCTCAGAAAGAAAATGAAATGATCATTTCATTACACATTAGGTTTATAGGAACATCTGTCTGTCTATCTGTCTGTTTTCGACATAGAACTTTGCATCGATTGTGCACCAGTTCAAGTCACCACACTCCATGTACCAAGCAAAAGAAGGCAGTAGTAGAAATGCATAATAGAGACAGTAAACAGAGGTGTAAGACAAAAGGAATAGTAATAACGAAGAATAACATAGTTTCATTGGAAATCATAAGTCACAAGGAATGGATGCATTTGCTCCAGCCAGACATTGAGAACGAGGATTTTGAGCCATATCACCGATTGTTTTCAGCCTTTATTGGTTTCTACTGTCCTGAGGACCCCAACCAGCCAGTCAGGAAGTCTACACCTTCCTATGTGGCTGGCTTAAATTAACTGTTGTGGATTTCATTGACTGATAAAGTCATGTTTTGGTTTAACCGCTGCTAACTTCTTTCCAGCCTGATTCTAAGTCAGCTAACATTGCCCGTTGTCGAGGAAGGCGATGGCTACACATATGCATGCGTAACACATGTCCCAACCATCTCAATCGATGTAGCTTTACAGCCTCACCGATTGATTTCCCCATGCTTACCTAACACTTGATGGAAATATAATTTATCTGACAAACAGCTTTCATCAGCAACCAGAGATATATTGACAACTAAAGCGCACTACCAGACAACTGCTTTGTTCTAGCTTTTCGATTTATTAGTTTATATGGTGGTAGTGCTATGTTACACACAGTGGCAGGAGCCGAAAGAATACACACAACATGCAATCTCAGCCCACTGGCTGAATGATAATATCTTCCTTCACTTTGTATTCTGAGGACTCTGGATTCCATCGCATAGCGTATTGCTTAAGGAATCTATAAAACGATTGTTCAACGCTTGAAGCGTTTTCTCATTGATTTTCAACAGTTTATTTTCTTCTGTCAGAGAGAAGATATCAGCTCAAGATAAAAATGCACCGCCTAAATCAACTAGGATAGCTAACTATTGATATTTGTAGAGGAGCTATGTGCTTAGAAGACGTAACTGAAGATGAATTAAACATTGTATATGATACCTTGATCGAAAATAGCTATCCCAAAAAATTTATCAAGAAACACATGACAAAGAAAGAGGAAAAAGACTACTCACTATCTGTAAACAAGAAGCCTCTTTATATACGACTGCAATTCAAGGGCAATATATCAAGTGAGATAATTACGATGAAATTAAGAAAATCAGTTCAAAGAACTTTTAATGCTGGCGAACCACACACGTCTTATTCTCTAACCGACCGATGGGGATTCCTCAAATGGAAGATGAAGTACCTAGGCTAGGCTAGCCACTTCTAGTGGTATCTATCAATTCAACTGCACTTGTGGTGGAGCGAGTTATATCGGCTGTTGCTCTAGGAAATTGATTTTTCGTGCTCACTCGAGAACACCTCACAGTATGGCTAAGTAAAGGTGTAGTGAAAACCATCAACAGTTCGATATCAGACCATCTGGTTCAAACCGGCCACGAAGCCAGCCAACATTGAAGAATCCTTCTCTATAATCTACCGGGTGCCTAATAAATTGCCAAAAACATCGAGGTACAGCACGTTTCAAACAGTAGAGGCTATTGCAATTTGTCTCAAACAACCAGTGCTCTGTGTTCAAAAGAAGCAAGTCTAGCCAGCTAATATTACTGCCCTGGCCGGCCTTCAGTAGAGACTATAATTCCATGAATTTGTAATATTATCCTTCCTAATTTTTCTGACATTCAGATTATTTTGTGTTGATGCTATTGAACTGTAATCTATTGGTATTATTATTGATTCGATATTATTTAAACAACATTATTTTTATTTTTTTTATTTATCTTTGATTGCAGCTTGATTCCACACTGTATTTTCGGTACAAGTATAGAATTTTCAGCATGGATATCGGTAGCCCAAATTTCGCAGGCCGACCATAGATATCGGGTGTGCATCGGCATGGGCTCGAACCCCGGATCATGCGCATAGTCAGCAAGAGTCCTAACCACTGTGCCACCGACGCACATTGTTGTTGTTCATAACACTAATTCATTCATTCATTCACTATAATGGATGGATATATGACTGTAGAGCCTGATGATGAAGAGGTTATCGAAAAGAGTACACTTTGTTCAGTATCCAATCTTTTGAAAATTTTAATGAGCATTTTTATTCAGATAAACGTAAATGTCAGGAAATTCAGTTCCCTTTTTCACTAGTGGAAAAGTATCTAGTGAAATGGACAGAGTGGTAAATACACAAACTCCCCTGTCTTAGAATAAGGAAACAAAATGCATCAGTAGTACATAAAGACATGTTCATTGGGTCAAAAATATCCAATAGTGGAGTGGTAGATTTGACGTCAAAGAGGAGCAAATGATGAACCAGTATTGCGGCGAAACATGGGAGACATAAAATGATGACAAAGAAAGACAATTCTAAGGGCAGAAGTAGGACAACACGAAAGATCTATGTAGCAAATGACGATTTTCGTATAAGGTGTACATAATTTCGCCGTATAGAGATATCAAATTGCAAGTAGACATTCCATTATCAAGTCTCTGGTCTTCTGTCGTTACATTGCCATGATTATTATTATTATTATTATTATTATTATTATTATTATATAAGCTTTATTCCAAATCAGTACTTGTGATACAGAATGGAATTCTCAGCATTTTACTACAATATTGCATCCAGTTTTTACATTAACAATAAATAAAGTTCTACATAGATTAAAGATTATCTCAACAACATATTAGTATGTCGGTAGCAAAGCCAAAATTAAAATGTTTGAAGGTGTTACAAAAGTAGATACTACTAGCATATTTACTGGCGTAAGCGATAGCAAAATGGTCGAGATATACAGAGTGTAAAAGAACAACAAGAAGGTTTTAACTAGAGTTTGCAAGGAAGAGAAAAGCAAAACAGCACTTAACAAAAATAAAGACAAAAAAGGTAGAGAGAATGGAAAAGAGAGAAAACGTTATACCCATAAATGATGTGAGTTGGAAAGACGAGATTCATTGGTTCTAGTGACTATTTAATAAGTTAAAGGTTTCATGCCTGATGCATTCTTTATCACACAGAACACGGGCTAGGTAGGGTATGGATGAGTTTTTGTACTTACTAGTGCGGGCATATAGTTTCCTATATAGACTTCTTGTTTTCCCTGAAGAGATACATGGGGAGAGTTGTGAGTGTAGAGGGTGTTGTGAGTCAGATAAAATGGACTTCGCCCATTTTTCACATGAGTCCATGTGCCTGTCCACCAGAATGTTAACAAGCTGGCTAAGTGGTAAACTGCTTACCCTGCTGACAACCTTTAACATCCTACGTAATAAGGTATAGTCTTTCTTCAATAGCCCAGGAAAGACTAAGGGGGAGCAATAGAGAATTATAGGCAGAATACGGGAGTTAACAAATTGTAGTAGTAAGGGTTGGGTTACACCAGAATGTCTTAACTTCTTGATGTAGAAGGTAAGACGGTATATTTTCTTGGAAATCGTCAAGATATGAGACGACCAGGAAAGATCAGAAGATAGAGTGACGCCTAGGTATTTAATTTCCGACTTAGTTTCTATTTCAGTGCCATCTATGTTGCACACCTCGTGAGCGCTAACCAGTTTGTTTAGGTCAGATTTATGCCTAAAGGTGAAATTAACTGTTTGGCATTTGGAGGGGTTTAAGGTTAGACCGTTTTCCTTGGACCATTGTGGTCGTCTGCGTACACTGTAAGCAAACAAGTTGATCATATATAATACGTAAATATTTCCATTATGGGTAAATTTTGGTTTTAATAAAGTCTCACAGTGTTATACAGTAATGTTTACAGTAGTCTTGGATAAATCTGACTATATCAAGAAAGTCACTGAACATATTGAGCTGGGTCCATATGAGGAAATTAAGAAGCCTGTAGATACAATAATGAATAAGGTTAAGAAATCTACAGCGGAATTAATACCCAGATTGAAGCCGTCACTGGGTGAGTCAAAATGGTTTAATTTAATGCTTGAAACTAATGATGTTAGTAGAATGTATGGTACTATTGAAATACGTAGGCCAGGTTATCCCATACGACCAATAGTAGATTTTAGGAACACCCCTACTTATGAATTATCAAAACACTTAGCTATAATACTATGCCCCATTAATAATCGTTCAAACTCTAGACTAACTAATTCATATGAGATGAAAGATAAACTAAATGACATTCAACTAGAGAATGATGAAACAATGGTTAGTTTTGATATAACTAGTCTTTATACCAATATACCAATCAATATGGCCTTAGAAGTAATTAAAAAAGAATTAACTGCAGATCCTGAACTCACTTATAGGATGAAACTACCCATTGAAGAAATTATTTTAGAGGGATTCAGTTATGCCTCACATCTACTATCTTTAAATTCCAAGGCAAAATATATAGACAAACTGAAGGTGTAGCAATGGGATCACCAATATCCCCTATCGTAGCAGATATATTTATGAACAGCTGGGAAAATAGTGCTCTCAATACATTTAATCCTACTCCAAAAATATGGTGGAGATATGTGGATGACACTTTCACAGTGTTAAAAACAGAACATATCTCTCTCTAGCTTCTTGACACACATAAGCTCACTAGTGGAGGGAATAAAATTCACATTTGAAGCGGAAAATGAACAAGGAGAATTAGCTGTGATGTTAGATTGTAAAATAAAACGAATAAAAGAAGGCAAACTACACACTAGTGGATAGATGGGTTGATTACTGAATCCTTGTTCATTGAGTGTACACCCAACACATGCAATAGGAATGATTCATCACTCATACCCGAAATATGGAAAATACTACCACCAATCAAATCAAGAGATGGAAAATAATGGAATTATATAAACGAAGTTAGAAAGTTGTGTGGGTACCTTGATATGATTATGAGCAGTAATAAATTGTGCTCGAAACGTGGTCATCAGTAAACATTACTGTATAACACTGTGAGACGTTATCAAAACAAAATTTACTCATAATGGAATTACACTCTACCACAATGCCCCAAGTTTTATTCTTATATCAAGGTAAATATTTCTAAAATGTATTCTGTATGGTTAACGATCTGAAAGGCCATTTGTAATATCCCATTTAAGTACTTTTCGTATTTACACTTCATGGTCAAAAAATTGACATAGAAATAAAAATTATGTAAAATAAAGTGAAATATTTGTCACTACAAAACAATTTGTCCTATAGCAAACATATATATAAAGGACAAAATCCTGTTGATAATCACTTGTGGAATTGAAAATACACATGTGGAAGTAGTGCGTCTGTGGCGCAGCGGTAGAATGCTCACCAACCACGCCTTATATGGTCCAGGGTTCGATCCCCGGCTACAAATGCACTCCTTCACGTCTCTGAGTCAGTAATACGACTTGTAAAGAGGGAAGGTTTGATATGAGGCTAGCATTCCCATCCTGTCTGTCTGGTTTCAACATAGAACTTTGCACCTGTGTGCAGCAGTTCGAGTCGCCACTCTTCCTTCATTCAGCACGCAAAGCCAGAGAAGAAAGTAAAAGAAAAGCATAATAGAGACAGTAAAAGAGGTGTGAGACAAAGGAATAGTAATAACGAAGAATAACATAGTTTCATTGGAAATCATAAGTCACAAGGAGTGGATGCATCCACGCCATCATCGAGAACAAGGGATTTTAAGCCATATCACCGATTGTCTCCAGCAGCCATCCTGTAAAAATAAACACCATTGCTGCGGAAACTTCAAGCCTCTAGCTTGAAGCCCCCCCTCCTATGTTTTCACTAGGAACGTGAGGAAAAGAAAAAATCGTGGAAGCGAATTTTCGATTCACTCTGTAATATATTCCAGTTTTTAAATAAGCATTTTTTTTCTATTTTCTGGGATGTTTAAACATCCCTGTTGTTGTTCGATTCTTTTTGGACATGAATAATCGATTTATGTTATCATATCACCTTGTAGAAGGAACACGCTTCAATGAAGCCCTTTCGTTTTAGCATAATCAATATTTGATAAGTGATGATTGACAGTGGTTTATACGACACGCATTACATCTTGTTTGAGACTCACCGACTCAATGTATACTGGATCTTAGTGACTGAGGGTATTTCCCGGTAAGAATCCAGTCAGGAATCAATCGTTTTAAATGTCAAAGTTCCATATCGGTGGCCTGCTTAAGACTTCGGCTACTGGAAGGCTCCACCAATATTGTATTACCATTTAATTACTCTTATTCATTTTGTCAAAATCTAGCTAAGCATGACTTCTAATAGAATTGTTTACTCTGGTGAGTATTTAAAACACTCACAGCCTTCTGATTCGTAAGAGAAAAAGCGCTATCCTCGATGACAGCTTATCCCAGGAACATGAGATGACCGTTCCTCAATGGTGTCCTTGCTTCATATAATAATGTGCTCCTCAACTTTATATATTTGACATTCAACAAAATTTATTATTATTATTATTGTATCGTTTAATTCCTAGAGGAACATAGGGCTTCAGCCGCACGTCTCAATTGCCTTCGGTTTTCTGTCAACTTTTCACCCCGCTCCAAGTCTGACCACATGCTTTCATCTCCTCTTCACATGACCTCCTACATGTCACCCTCACACTGTAGGCCAACTCGCCACTTCCTGTTCGGGTTCCACTCGAGCGATGGCTTGTCTAGTAATGTTACTTGATGGTTTCCTCAGCGTATGGCCAATCCATCTCCATTTCTTCCTGCTTTTTCTTGCACCATCAGTTCCTAGTTGGTTCGCTCATTGACAGAGATCCCTGTTCCTGACCTTTTCTGCCTGGCCATCTGATCTTGAGTATTGAGCGAAGACAACTGTTAATGAAGGTCTGTAGTTTGTTTGATGTGCTCTTTATGACGCGCCAAGTCTCTGATCGGTATAGTGAGTAGCACTGACTTCCCATTGGAGTTGGAGATCCGGATCTTATTTTTGATTGTCAGTCCTGTTGACCTCCACACAGATTTAAGAGTAATGAAAGCTTGTCTTGCTTTTCCGATTCTGGCTTTGATGTCCTCGTCAGTTCCGCCTGTAGTTGAAACGATGCTTCCCAGGTAGGTGAAGGAGGCTGTTTCTTTCAGGTTCTTCCCATTTATGCTTATTGTTGTCTGTTGTTGTTGTTGCTGTTGGCTAGGAATCTTCATTATCTCTGTTTTATCTATGTTCACGTGAAGTCCTATCTTTGATGCTTCTTCTGCCAACTTGTTGCTTTTCACTTGCATATCTTCCAATTTGTGGGAAATCAGACATATATCATCGCGGGCGAAGTCCACATCCTCCGGGTTTTTTGTGTGAGTCCATTTTACGCCTGTTTCCTCATTTCCCGTTGTCTGTAGCATTATCCAATCTACTGCAATCAGGACAATTATTGGCGATTGTAGACAGCCTTGCCTCACTGCCATCCTCACTTCGAAAACTTCCGTGAGTTTCCCGTTGTGGATTACTTGGCATGCAGCATTGTCGTACAACTGTTGGATGAGATGTATAATTGTCGATGTCACCCCGTAGTACAGAAGTACTGTCCAAATCACCTCTCGATCGACGCTGAGCTGTCGAAGGCCTTTTCATAGTCGCTGAAGTTGAGATCGAGAGCTAGCTGACTGCCATTCCAAGCTTTGTTCAATGATGATCCGTAGTGTGGCGTTTTGCATCCAGGTTGGCATGCTTGATTCTCTTCAGGATGATGCGGCTTAGTATTTTGCTTGGGATGGACAGGAGCATAATTCCGCGCCAGTTTTTGCATTGACTTAAGTCTCCTTTCTTTGGAAGTTTGAATAAGTATCCTTCCTTCCAATCCTCAGGTACTTTGCCCTCTTTCCACACCTTATCCAGCAATGGCGTCATCAAGTCCGCTGTTATCTCTGGGTCCATTTTCAAAGCTTCTGCTGGGATTCCATCTGGACCTGATGCTTTTCCAGCTTTTAGCATCTTGATTGCATTCAGGACTTATGATTTCGTCGGGGGGTCGATGTTCACTGGTAGTTCTGCTTCCGTTATTGGTATTGTTGGGCGCGTTGTAGGTGGCGGTCGATTTAGAAGTCTTTTGAAGTATTCAGCCCGGTGTTTTCTTTGCTCTTTGGTAATTGACTTTCCATTGTCATCCTTTACTGGCTTAATCTGTGTCGAACTTTTGCCCGATAGGTTCCTAGTTGTTTGGTAGAGTGTGGCGAGGTCTCCTTTGCCTACAGCTTGTTCTGCTTCACTTCCCATGGTTTCATAATATTTTCTTTTGTCTTCCTGGCACTCTTCTTCACTCTTTTGTTCAGTGTAATTTAGCTTGCATTCAGCTCCTGTTTTTGTTGCTCGTCGTGCACTGGATAATCCTTTGCTTCATTATCCTTCTCTCTTCTATTAGTTTCCAAGTGTCCGCAGTGAGCCACTGTTTGTCCTGTCTCTTCTTTCTGCCTAGAATTTCCATGCAAGTTTGGCTCCACACCGTTTTCAAGTTGTTCCAGTGCTTTTCAACGCCAGCCTCTTCGCTAGTGTTGATTTGTGTCTCGGCTTTGTCCTTTATGCTTGCAATGAAGATGTCCTTTGTAGCCTGGTCCTTCAGTTTTTGAGTGTTGAACTTAGCTTGTGGTCTATCTGCAGCTCCTGATTCCCTGAAAGCTTTTAATTTGATTTGGATTGTCCCTTGTACGAGATAGTGGTCTAAACCAACGTCTGCTCCTCTTCTTACTTTTGTGTCCAGTAGGTCGCGCCTCCACTTCCTTGAGATTGACATGAAGTCAGTTTGGTTTTTGGTTTGCCCATCTGGTGACACCCATGTAGCCTTGTGGATATCTTTGTGCTTGTATACACTGCCACCAATCAGTAGTTCGTTGAAGGCGCAGAAGTCGGCGAAGAGTTCTCCATTTTCATTCAAACAAAATTTAGTCGTGTATTTGTCGAAGGAGAGAAAGAAGATATATCACATAATAGTGGATTGGTTTGAGCTTCAGTTCACAGAGAACTATGTCACACGATCGCCTGGCAGTCAATTAATCTTTTTTTATTTGGAGATCCAAGACGACGAAGAGGAGATATCATGCAATAAACTCAGGTGTAAATTCTGTACATCACATACAAACAGTGTTCAGAATAAAGCTATTGTTACTATTATCATAATTATTATTGGTCAACAGGTGTCAGTTGCTAATAATGGAAAATCCGAGTGTTTTCTAATTTATTTCTTCTCTTTTTCACGACTTTAGTTTGTAAAGATTAGATTTGTGAATAAAGTTTGACCACGGATTGATAACAGTTACAGGACGATTGAAAACCAGCCACAGGAGTACTGAACAGCTGTTTCATTCTAGGATTTTGGGGAATCATCAACAGTACACGCAACCACCGCCAGGATTCAAATCCACGACCCACCAGTTACAAGGCAAACTCGTATACCATTCAGACAATAGCGTCCGATTCAATGGTCAACCCAATGAATTCTACCTTCCACCATCAACCAATGTCATTGGCAGATCGAAATGACCAGTTTTTATAAAACAATGCATGCTGTTCGCAAGCCTCTGTAAGAATACTCACTACTGGAATGCAGGTATATATGCAGTGGACGAATTCTAAATACGAGAAAAATGAGCATCTTCAATTCCACTGTTAACCATTATCTCTTAAAAACATTCAGGATAGAGCTTCTCGCGGATTTCTATTAGTTAAAGTTACCATATATTGTAAGAGGAGAAAACATACGGAGAGTACAATAGATTCAATAAAGTGTTAATCGACCACTACATAAATATAACAAAAATTCAGAATTATGAAGGCACTACAAGGTGAAGAACTAAAATATCGTAAACATAGCTAAACATTTTCTGAAATATATTCAACATTTCAACATTAATAACCATATTCATCATTTCTCTATTGGATGTATCACACAGTCTGTGAAACAGTAATATTATTTATTGGATGAAAAAGTTCCCAACACAATGTGTTATTCTTCATAATCATATCATCAATTATTAGAACACGACTTCGAAACCTGAATTTTATATAGTTGTTTTCTTTGTTCTCTCCTCTTTGTCGTCGTAGGCATGGTAGTAGTAGAATTTTCCAGATATCTAGGCGAACAAGTGTTCAATCACTCCCCTTATTACACGTATTTTCATTCAGTGGATTCGATAAACAAAGCTCCCGTTGTTATTATCAATCTCTCCCTCCCTTTACCCGCCCCCTACCACAACATTAGATTTTAAAACTGTCGTCTTATCCCATTCATCCTATTGCATGGTTGTGTGTGACTGCATGTAGTGAGTGCTGTCTGTCTACGGCTGAACTATTCTCTAGATCTCTTATTATCTTATTCGGGTCAACTAATCTGGAATTTTCTGCTAGGTTTTCATGCTCGGCTAGTCTCCGACTGCCCCTGTTCTACTACTTTGACCTATGTATTTCACCTGACAATCATTTCAGCAGGCAGGGTATTAGATAAACTAAATTGTTTTGTTTCATAGACTCCACAGGATTGGTCTTTTAACCGACAAAGCATGTTTCTAATTGAGTTTGTGGGTGGTTTGAATTCCAGCCACTTTTATTCCTGCCTGCTTTGTTAGGAATTCTACGTAAGGTGGTTTCCGAGGTTCCTTCCTTGTATGGAATTACTACTGATGATTTAGATTCCTTATTGTTGGTGCTGTCTTCCGCATATTTGACATGCATGTCGTCATTAATGAATATTATTATTATTATTACTATCACTACCAATAACCACTCCTATGATTATTTATTTTATTTTTACATTTCCCTACATATTTCCTGACTAATTTATCAGGGTAATTATTAAGTTTCAAGGCTTCTCTTATATGTATCACTTCCTGTCTTAGATTTTCCTTGGTATTGCTTAGTTTTTCTGCTCTGTCACTCAAACATTTCACCAATCCTATTTTTACTGACATAGGATGGGATGATCGGAAGTCCAAATATCTGTTTGAATGTGTGAGTCTCCTGTAAACATTAGTGTTTAACTTCCCACTTTTCCTTTTTACGCTGCAATCTAATATTGGAAGCTCCCTGACGTTCTGACCTTTCAATTCATAAGTGAATTGAATTGCCTCCACCTTTGAGTTAATGTGTTCGAAAAATCTATCTAAATCCTGGCACCTAAACAAAATGTATTAATAATGTAACTTCTCCACTATTCTCTGGTGGTTAGTATCAACTTATGGCAAAAACTAACAACCTCAGTACAACATATGATATTTTTATAGTTAGTTCTCAGACCACCATCTCCCACTAACTTCACAGTTGATTTTACAAATTCTCCTACTAATTATGAATTGTCCGAATATTATTTACCTATGGCATTAAATCCTATTCGGAAACCACTCAAAATCTAGTCTTCCCAATTCTAATGAACTGAAACACAGACTGGATTAGTTAAAATCACGTAGACAAGGTGAAAAGATGGTTGTTAGTTTCCACATCACATCAGTCTATACACGCAAATACCGATAAATACGGTCACAGATTCGGTCAGAAACAGACTTATATCGGACCTAAAATTTCAAATCACTACAAAAGTACCACTAGAAGGGATCACACTAGGAGTGCACCTATATCTGACTTCTACATCGTTTCAATTCCAAGGGAAAGTGTACAAACAAACTGAGCGTACTGGCAATGGACCACTAATATCTCCTACAGTCACAGGTTCATTTGTGGATACATTGGAAAACTTGGTGACTGAGACGTTCAGACCCAAACCCAAATATGGCGGATGTATGCAGACAACATATTCACAGAGGTAAACGAAGTGTAGTAGTGCCAAGGGATTTTTCAATCGAAGACATAGAGTCGGTCAACACTAATAACGACAACAAGAAATTAGAGAAGACAAACAAAACTAACACTCTTACCCAGAAACATCAGATGGTGCCATTAACAGATGCTTTCGCAAGCCTCTTTGTATTGCCACGTTTCGACATGTCCCTGTAAAAACTGGTGAACTAATCTTTACGGCATTGAATAACTCCTCGAGTGAAGTGAATGCTCCAAAAGATAGCTGTGCCCCACATGACAAACACAAGTCTGGATCACATTCTCTAGCAGCCAAAACAGCATACTCTCGCATAACACTGACCGTGACAACGACATCCTGGAAACCTATTCGTACGAATAGGCACCCAGTGTGCGAATAGGTACAATAGGTGCCTATTTGTACGAATAGGTTTCCAGGATGTCGTTGTCACGGTCAGTGTTATGCGAGAGTATGCTGTTTTGGCTGCTAGAGAATGTGATCCAGACTTGTGTTTGTCATGTGGGGCACAGCTATCTTTTGGAGCATTCACTTCACTCGAGGAGTTATTCAATGCCGTAAAGATTAGTTCACCAGTTTTTACAGGGACATGTCGAAACGTGGCAATACAAAGAGGCTTGCGAAAGCATCTGTTAATGGCACCATCTGATGTTTCTGGGTAAGAGTGTTAGTTTTGTTTGTCTTCTCTAATTTCTTGTTGTCGTTATTAGTGTTGACCGACTCTATGTCTTCGATTGAAAAATCCCTTGGCACTACTACACTTCGTTTACCTCTGTGAATATGTTGTCTGCATACATCCACCATATTTGGGTTTGGGTCTGAACGTCTCAGTCACCAAGTTTTCCAATGTATCCACAAATGAACCTGTGACTGTAGGAGATATTAGTGGTCCATTGCCAGTACGCTCAGTTTGTTTGTACACTTTCCCTTGGAATTGAAATGATGTAGAAGTCAGATATAGGTGCACTCCTAGTGTGGCGAGGGCTGGCTGCTAGCCAAAAGTGATAGATAGTAATTTACATCAATGTGTACGTCCCCAATATTGGTCATGAGAAAAAACAAGAACAAGAACAAAGACTGACTCAACAACCAATCACAGCAGACTTTGCGTAGGCGGATACAACTTGCAGATAGGTAATCGGAATGAACTTCAAGAAAAACGGCCACGAAGAGATGAAAGATTAACGTTCAGCGAGAAACCACCAATCAGAAGACTGTGTTTGTTTACTTACAATAATCTATAATAGTGTACATGAAAATCTCTTAATACGTGTTGATTTCCTTAATAAAGGATCTGTTGCCTGGCCATTGTCTTCCGTTGTTGCACTAGTATGATCCCTTCTAGTGGTACTTTTGTAGTGATTTGAAGTTTTAGATCCGATATAAGTCTGTTTCTGACCGAATCTGTGACCGTATTTATCGGTATTTGCGTGTATAGACTGATGTGATGTGGAAACTAACAACCATCTTTTCACCTTGTCTACGTGATTTTAACTAATCCAGTCTGTGTTTCAGTTCATTAGAATTGGGGAGTCTAGATTTTGAGTGGTTTCCGAATAGGATTTAATGCCATAGGTAAATAATATTCGGACAATTCACAAGTAGGAGAATTTGTAAAATCAACTGTGAAGTTAGTGGGAGATGGTGGTCTGAGAACTAACTATAAAAATATCATATGTTGTACTGACCTAAAGGCAGCATTCGACTCTGTCAATCGAGAAGTTCTCTGGAGATTCTTGGTTGTAAAGGGAATTCCGAGAAAATATATTGCACTGATTAAGGCACTCTACTCGTACTCATACAGCCAGGTGAGGGCTTACGGCGAGCTGTCATCTGAACTGATGACGACCAGTGGTGTCCGTCAAGGATGCCCATTATCTCCTTTTCTATTCAACTACATCATAGATATGTTAATGGACTTAACCCCAGGTGACTTCAGCGACTCAGAGATTGACTTGCTACCGGGGAATAATCTCGTTGACTTGGAATATGCAGATGATATAGTTCTTCTAGGAGAAGACGCTGATGAAATGCAGAGTCTTCTAAACACCTTGAACAGCAATCTACGAATGTTTGGCATGCGATTCGCTCCCGCCAAATGCAAGATGATGTTACAGGACTGGACTACATCGACGCCTAGTTTAAAAATAGGGAGTGAAGTGGTAGAGCACATTGACCGCTTCACTTATTTGGGAAGTACCATCAGCCCGAACGGCCTGATCTCTGACGAAATCTCAGCACGAATACAAGGGGCTCGTTTCGCATTTGTCAGTTTACGCCGTCTCTGGCGTAGACGAGATGTTCGACTATCGACCAAAGGGCGGGTGTACTGCTCATCAGTCCGCTCCGTCCTCCTTTATGGTTGTGAGACCTGGCCACTGAGAGTGGAAGACAGGAAAACACTGACTAGCTGTCTTTGATCATAGGTGCCTGCGCTCTATTTCCCGTGTAAAGTGGCATAATAAGGTGAGCAACATGGAGGTTAGGCGTAGAGTTCTAGGTAAACAGGGGAAATCAATCGACGAAGTCGTGAAGCTACAAAGACTGAGATGGTTAGGACATGTGTTACGTATGCCAAGCCATCGCCTCCCTCGACGAGCTATGTTAGCGGATATAGCGTCAGGCTGGAAAAAAGCTAGCGGCGGTCAAACAAAAACTTGGCTTACCAGTCAATGAAATCCACAACAGTTGGTCTAAGCCAGTCACGTAGAAAGGTGTAGACTTCCAGGCTGGGGTCCTCGGGACGGTAAAAATCTATGGTTGGAAACAATTGGTGACATGGCTCAAAACCGTTCTCAGTGGCGCAGATGCATCCACTCCTTCTGACTTATGATCTTCAATGAAACTGTTTTGTATTTCTTTATTACTCCTTTGTCTCACACCTCTGCTCACTGTTTCTATTATGCTTTTCTTGTACTTTCTTCTCGTGCTTCGCGTGCTACACGGAATGTGGCGACTTGAACTGGAGCACATTTTTGCAAAGTTCTATGTCGAAAACAGACAGACAGACTGAGGTTGTTAGTTTTTGGCATAAGTTGATGCTAACCACCAGAGAATAGTGGAGAAGTTACATTATTAATACATTTTGTTTAGGTGCCAGGATTTAGATAGATTTTTCGAACACATTAACTCAAAGGTGGAGGCAATTCAATTCACTTATGAATTGAAAGGTCAGAACGTCAGGGAGCTTCCAATATTAGATTGCAGCGTAAAAAGGAAAAGTGGGAAGTTAAACACTAATGTTTACAGGAGACTCACACATTCAAACAGATATTTGGACTTCCGATCATCCCATCCTATGTCAGTAAAAATAGGATTGGTGAAATGTTTGAGTGACAGAGCAGAAAAACTAAGCAATACCAAGGAAAATCTAAGACAGGAAGTGATACATATAAGAGAAGCCTTGAAACTTAATAATTACCCTGATAAATTAGTCAGGAAATATGTAGGGAAATGTAAAAATAAAATAAATAATCATAGGAGTGGTTATTGGTAGTGATAGTAATAATAATAATAATATTCATTAATGACGACATGCATGTCAAATATGCGGAAGACAGCACCAACAATAAGGAATCTAAATCATCAGTAGTAATTCCATACAAGGAAGGAACCTCGGAAACCACCTTACGTAGAATTCCTAACAAAGCAGGCAGGAATAAAAGTGGCTGGAATTCAAACCACCCACAAACTCAATTAGAAACATGCTTTGTCGGTTAAAAGACCAATCCTGTGGAGTCTATGAAACAAAACAATTTAGTTTATCTAATACCCTGCCTGCTGAAATGATTGTCAGGTGAAATACATAGGTCAAAGTAGTAGAACAGGGGCAGTCGGGGACTAGCCGAGCATGAAAACCTAGCAGAAAATTCCAGATTAGTTGACCCGAATAAGATAATAAGAGATCTAGAGAATAGTTCAGCCGTAGACAGACAGCACTCACTACATGCAGTCACACACAACCATGCAATAGGATGAATGGGATAAGACGACAGTTTTAAAATCTAATGTTGTGGTAGGGCAGGGCAGGGCAGAGGGAGGGAGAGATTGATAATAACAACGGGAGCTTTGTTTATCGAATCCACTGAATGAAAATGCGTGTAATAAGGGGAGTGATTGAACACTTGTCCGCCCAGACATCTGGAAAATTCTACTACTACTACCACGCCTACGACGACAAAGAGGAGAGAACAAAGAAAACAACTATATAAAATTCAGATTTCGAAGTCGTGTTCTAATAATTGATGATATGATTATGAAGAATAACAGATTGTGTTGGGAACTTTTTCATCCAATAAATAATATTACTGTTTCACAGACTGTGTGATACATCTAATAGAGAAACGAATATGGAATTACTGACTACCACAGTGGCCAAGTTTTACACATATTTTAAGAAGCATATCATTTCGATTAATATTATTATTCTACGTACAGTGTAGGTAGAGTTGTTGTCATCAAAGGAAATCATGTCTTAAAAGTATTCATAGATTTAACAGGGAAGTACTAATGGTTTTGTTTATTAATGATGTGCACTTTAATACACCCTAGAATGTTTGTGCAAACAGATAAACATTATAAAGATTAAGATTTGAGATATTAGATTACTGTGCAGGTAATTCAATTTGCCACAATGCACAAAATACAGATCAGAGGGAAGTAAAAGAACAGGAGAAGAAGAGGAACAGGAAGTAAAAACGATGCTCTAATATGAAGATATAGAAAAAGCGTTCAGAAGAGAGGAGTAAGACAATCAGTAGATGAAATCCTGTGTACATTGGTGACTCAGCGAAACTGTTCAAATCCTAGTGTAGGGGTAAAATGGAACTCCATTATAGATAAGATTTTATTTTGATAAATCACACAGTGTTTGTTATACAGTACAGTAATATTTACTAATGACGACAATTCCAGAACATCCACAACAATTAAAAATGCAACATACAAGCTGGATGGAATGCATAAACCTATGCCTAACAACATACTTCTAATTCAACGGCCAAATATATGAACAAGTCAAGGAACACCATCAATGGGATCGCCAATATCAGGTTTGATTGCAGAAGCAGTGATGCAAAGACTCGAAAATATAGTTCTACCAAAGATCAAACCCAAGATTTGGGTACGCTACGTCGACGACACATTTGTAATAATCAAAAGAAACGAATTAGATAAAACTCACAACTTGATAAATGACGTTTTCAACGACATCAAATTCACAAGAGAAGAGGAATCCGAGAACCAAATCCCATTTTTAGACGTCTTAGTCAAGCGAAAAATCACAGGGGAATTAGAAACTCGAGTTTATAGGAAATCAACTCACACAGACCAAATCCTAAATTACAACAGCAACAACCCAATAACACACAAAAGGAACTGCATACAAACACTGTTCAAGATAGCAAGCCAGGACTCATTGCAGCACTCCCACCTTAAGGAAAATTCAAGATAGATATCTCATGGACGTCTTCCAAAAGAATGGATATCCACGGAATTTCATCAAAGGACATATACCCCCAAGTCAACCTATCAAACCAAAAGCCCCCAAGGAAAGCACAAAGAAAATAGCCTTACCATATATAAAGGATATCTCAGAAATAACTACAAGACTCTTCAAACCTTTAGGGATTGCTGTTGTACACAAACCAACAAAGTCACTTCACTCAATTCTATGTCAACCAAAAGACTCAACAGCGAAAGAAGATAAAACCAACATCATCTACAAAATAAATTGTAATAACTAAGAAAAACACTACATTGGCCAAAGTGAACGTCCCCTTCGTCTCCGTATCCATGAACATAAGCTAGTCGTCAAAAGACATGATATCCACTCCCTCATAACACTACACACCGAAAACCACGGACATCAATTCGACTGAGACAACCAACGTTCAGGTATTAGACAGAGGAAACACCATCAATGCTAGAGAATTTTTAGAAGCTTGCCTGGTATTCCAGTGAATCATCAATCAATAGACACATCGAGATAGACAAAATTTATCAACCGATAAGAAAGAAACTTCACACACAAAGTGTGGAAGTTCAAGTCAAAGAAACAATCAGTTCCAATGCCAAAAGTAATCTAGAAGGTTTGAAAACACACAAAAACAACCAATCACATCCAAGTTCACCGACCAGGAGAGATGATTAATAAACTCGTGGAGAAATAAATCTAAAAGCTCACTTCAATTAAAATTGAAGTATGCGTGCTGAAGATGTCACCCAGTAGGGTGATGAAAGCTTCGCAAATTAACTATCCAGCTCAGAGAACACAACCACATCAGAACAATGTATTCCTGCTCATAATCATATCGAGTCACTCACTCACACAACTTTTTTTGCTTCATTTATATATACATGAGTGTAGTTGATTAGACATTCCAACGAAATCAATATACGATAAAGTGCATTCAGAAATAATAGTATTAGTATTATTGATCAATTACAATCAGTTGGGAAATAAGACGAGTGTTTTCATGGTCAAAATAAGTAACTTGTTAGAATATTATAGTGTGAACTGAATACATTTACTATCCTCTTCTGGTTTGACTGACTGTTGGTAATAATGTCTACCATATCTCTGGTATTTGCATTGAGTCGTTTCTATTGCATGTGTTGTGTTGGGTGTAGACTAGAGGAACTAGGCAGATTTCAGTAATCAATCTCTTTCGCTCTTCACCTACCTATATGGAATTTGAATTGTTGGTTCAAACGTCAAGTGACTGAATTTTCAAACCATTGGACCACTCCATGATAAGGTGAAAATATCCATTTAGTAATATATTATCTTCAAGAGTTTACTGTGTAATACTAGTTCTTGAAATCTGATATGCACTACTTACTGTAATGGACAAGAGTTTGGGAAATCCATTTCAACTAACTTCGTAATTATAGTATACTTTTTTCCCCTATACTATGTGTATCATTAATTTGACATATGACCATTATTATTCGCCTTTGTCCTTGTTTAATCTTCAACGGTAAAACTTCTCTTTATGATTGTGTGTGTGTATTTACAGTGTGCTGTCTAACAGTATAAGTTTGTTTGAATGAATGAAGGCCTTTCTGACCTGTGACTATCTGAAACGAAGCCTTGACGTGTGACTCCTTATGGACAAAGATCTTGATCCCATCTCGTTGTGAATATTCTCTTTGATACTAAAGTACCTCTAACAGCTAAACTTCGGTTAACTGATTGTGTCTTACAACACTTGTTTTGTATTTCAAAACATACCTGCATACCCGGCAACGTTGAGGTAAATTTCAGTTTAATGTTATTATTATTGTACAATAGAACCACAACGGAAAACTCAGTGAGGCGTTTGGAGTAAACACAGGAGTCAGACAAGGGTGATTATTATCACCAATGATATTCCTAATTGTGGTGGACTGACTGGATTATGTGTCAGACAATAGGAAACGAGAGGACAGGGATATCCTGGACTGACGTGAAGAACCTAGAAGACCTGGATTTCGCGCGTGGATGATTTATGTTTGATATCACACAAAATCGAAGACTCACAAGTGAAAACCGACAAACTGGTAGAAGATGCAGCCGGCGAAGACAGGACTCCATGTGAACATAGACAAGACGGAGGTTATGAAAATAACCAACCAACCAACAACAACAACCGCAACAACATCCAGCGCCAATCACCATCAACGGAAGGAATTTGAAAGAGGTTACTTCATTAATCCGCTTATCTAGGGAGCATTGTGTCAACTACACGCAGTTGGAACGGACGAGGATTTCAAATCGAGCGAGAATCGGGCAGGCGGGAAACACATTCATCAACCTGAAACCAATCTGGAAATCTTCGTCACTCAGCATCAACAACAAAATTCGGTAGGATTTTCAATACAAACGTCAAGTCAGTCACTTCTTCTATACGAATGAGAAACTTGGCAAGCGGGTCACAAAGAATATTTCCATTAGGCTGTTGCAGAGCCTTATCAACAACTGTCTTCGCTATATACTGAAGATCAGATGGCCGGGCCGGAAAGAATCACCAACAAGAAACTATGGGAACAAACAAACAAAACAAGAACCAATCAATCACCAACCAACAAATATGCAGGAGAAAGTGCAGATGGATTGGACACTCGTTGAGAAAGTCACCGGGTGACATCGCGAGTCAGGCCACTGCTCGAGTGGAACCAGGCCGAAAGGGAATCGGCGAGTGGGACGTCAGTGCAAGGGTGACACGGAGATGGTGTGAAGAGGAGTTGAAACAGTATGGACTAACATGGATGGATGCAGATGGAAAGTACAGCAGAAGACAGAAAGAAGCAAGTGGAAACGTCCAGTCGAAGCCCTATGTTCCACTAGGAACCCAAGGAAACAATAAATAAATAATAATAATAATTAATAGAACCGCTAAAATAGTGCAGAATAATCGTCTTTTCCCTGCGTTTGGAACGTTCTGTGTTGTGTCGCGTGTCTCAACGAAGTTTTGTCAGCTATAATACAATAGAACATGGAGATCAGTTTCTTGCGTTCGGACCACCATAACCCAATTAATTTGATCGTTACACAATGAGTACATTAAGACCTTTACGATTGATTGTAAGCCGCTTCAACTTAGTTTTTTTTTAATCATGCGTTTCAATAATCATGTGGACAGCCAGCTTATAACTCCCCACATGGATTGAACTAACAGTGTTATATATTCCATATATTGTTACCACCGCTAACACATAGTCAATCAAATGAATCATACTTTAGTCAGCATTGCTCACTAAACAATGTCTGTCTGTTAGTCTGTTTTTGACACAGAACTTTGCACCGATGTGCACCAGTTCAAGTCGCCACACTCCCTTCATGTAACACATACAGCAAGAGAAGAAAGTAGAAGAAATGCATAATAGAGACAGTAAACAGAGGTGTGAGACAAAGGAATAGTAATAACAAAGAACAATATAGTTTCATTGGAAATCATAAGTTACACGGAGTGGATGCATCTTCGCTATGCATTGAGAACGACTTTTAGGCATATCACCGATTGTCTCCAACCTCCATTGGTTTTTACCGTCCCGAGGACCCCAACCAGCCAGTCAGGAAGTCTACACCTTCCTACGTGGCTGGCTTACATTAACTGTTGTGGATTTCATTGATTGGTTTGATCGCCGCTACCTCTTTTCCAGCCTGACCCTACATCAGTTAACATCGCCCGTTGTCGAGCAAAGTGATGGCTACACATGCATGCGTAACACATGTCTCAACCATCTCAGTCGATGTAGCTTCATAGCCTCGCCGATTGATTTCCACTCCTTATCTAACACTCGACGCCTAACCTGAATATTGCTCATCTTACTATAATCATTAAGCAATGAAATTCTTCAACATGACTTTCTAACTATTCCAGTTATCTGTTGTTGTTTTTTGATATTTAAACACACAAAACCCGGTACAATAATAATAATAATAATAATAGAACAGCATATGAGATAAAAAGCAAAAAATATAAGTTTCACAATCGGTTCCTGCTGTGTTGGTTCGCTCCCAGAGATCCCTGTTCCTGATTTTTCTGGCCATCTGATCTTGAGAAAAGTATTGAACGAAGACAGCTGTTGATGGAGGTCTGTAGTTTGTTCGAAGTAGTTTACGTGACGCGGCGCCAAGTCTCTGATCCGTGTGGTAAGTAGCACGGACTTCACATTGGAGTTGAAAGTCCAGATCTTATTTTTCATGCTGAGCAGTGCTGTTGATCTCCACTCAGACTTGAGCGTAATGAAAGCCTGTCTGCTTTCCTGATAATCCTCGTTTTGACGATATCCTCATTAGTAATCTTCGCCTGTAGTTAAAACGATGCTTCCCAGGTAGGTAGGTAGGTAGGTAGGTGGGTAGATGAAGGAGGTTGCTTCTCTCAGATTTCTCCCGTTTATGCTCGCTGATTGTTGTCTGTTGGTGTTGTTGTTGCAGTTGCTGTTGGCCAAGAATCTTCATCACCTCTGTTTTCCCTAATACCTTAAATCTACTTAAATGCTTCAACATGAACACTAGTGGATGTTTCGTGTAAGACTTTAATGTTATTTCACCCATCACTTGATGGAAACATCTTCAATGGAAATCAACAAATCTTAATTGAACACTTTTTTCTTTATTATAGCTTGATTCCACAGTGTATTTTTGGTACAAGTATGGAATTTTCAGCATACGATATCAGTAGCCTCAATTTTGCAGGCCGACCATAGATATTAGGTGTGTGTCAGAAGGGGATCGAACCTCGTACCATGTGCATGGTTGACGAGAGTCCTAACCGTTGTGCCACCGACGCACTTAGATAATGAACATGAATTATTTAATTATATTTACACTAAGTAGGAAATAAGGGATAACAAGTTAATTTCTAATGCTAAGCCGGTCTGCTAAACTGATTTCAAATCAGACTAAAACACTCTGTAAACCAAATATCAGGCAAAAACGACTTAACAATTACAGTCAGAAAATCAAACGAGGATGATCATTGGAGGAGAACTTTTATTATCTAAGCAGAAGTGGCAATACGGGATGAAGGTATCTGGGAATGAATATGTGTGCGTCGGTGGCACAGTGGTTAGGACTCTCGCCGACCATGCACATGGTCCGAGGTTCGATCCCCCGCCGACGCACACCTGATATCTATAGTCGGCCTGCAAAATTTGGGCTATCTATATCACATGCTGAAAATTCCATACTTGTACCAAAAATACGGTGTGGAATCAAGCTGCAATCAAAAATATAAATATAAATTTAAATACTGTTAAGTTAAATCCTAGTTACTGTTAAGTTAAAAGTCTTAGTAACTAGTGAGATGACAGCTTTTAGCTGAACAGTCTAAGAGCTCGCCTTGTAACCGAAAGGTCCTGGGTTCGAGCCCCATACTAATGGTGAAGAATTCGAATTTAAGACGAGACGACTGTTCAATACTCCATACTGGTTTTCCAATGATTCTCTAACTGATATCAAATCGTAATCAAACCTGAATGAGAATGATAAAACGCAAACCATGGAGTAAAAAGGCCATGAAATGGTATTATATTATTATTATTATTGATTCCTTCACGTTCCCAGTGGAAAATAGGACTTTAAGCCAGAGGCTGGGGGGTTTCTAGCCTCACGCCAAACCTTTCCTCTTTACCAGCTTTATTTCTGGCTTAGTGAGGTTTGTGGAGTGCGTCTGTGGCCGGGGATCGAACTCCGAACTATGTGCATGGTCGGTGAGCGTCTTAACCACTGTGCCACCGACGCCACGAAATGCTAACTAGAGTGTTTTAAAAAAAATCAAATTAGGAAGTTCTTACACAAAATAAAACTTACAAACATCAGTAATTGATTCTGTCGCTTCCAATGGATAAATTTGCGCTTTTCTACGCTCACCAAAAGAGAAATGATATATGCGATGACTGAAATTTCGGGCTATGTGCAAATATATAGAGAAAAAAAAAGATATAAAATGGGAGATTAGTTGATGTGTTTATCACCTACTTACTTATATCACGGATACTTTAACTACTCTCAATCAAAATACTACTTGTGATTCTATTTTTTGAAGAAAATAAAAGACAAATTCATCGAAGAAAATGCTTCTCTTTATCGACGAAATCATATTCACAGGCTGTGCTGTACAGTCGTATTTATACTTACAAAAAAATATATAGCCGTCTATTACTGAGTAATAGGGGTGGAGTGACATAATTGATATAATTACCCAGAAGTGGCTTTAGAAGTGAGAACTAAAAGTTTTAAATTACATGGTACTCAACGGTACATAGATAGAAATTTGATAAGGTTGCAATTGCTATTCAGTGAGAATAAAGGTAATTAAGTGTCAATTGAACAAGTGTGAAGAGGGTGTGAAAACATACAAAAGGAGCATATGAGATTGATAATAGTGAATTAATTATTAAAGCAAAAGCAAATTAAAAGTAAAGTTAAAAATTAAAAAAGTAAAGAAAAATCAAAATGTTTTACAGGGAACGACTAGTGAAGAAGTAGAATAAGAACAAGCAACAAAGGTGATTAATAAAGCAGGAGGATTTAATGAATTCATTATCGAATTTCGGTAGAACTCGTCAGCTGAATACTCTACATACACGGATATATATACACTAGTGAAATTACATTGGGAGATATAAGACTGATAAGTAAACAAACTACATTGAATTAGTCATGCAGAAAGACAGGTGGGAATGTTTTCCAAGTCATGTTCAAATAGATAAAGGGAGAGAGAGTAATCTTGTGGATTACGGACATGATATCGACGCAGTCAAGTCATTCACCATTGTCAGCAAACAAAGAAACAAGAAGATGCTTGCAATTGCAGAGGCTTGTGCAATTCGAATTCACAAACCAGCTCTCTGTATACAAAAGGAAATGGTCGTCACTCTGCATCTACCATGGTAATACGTTTTACTTATTAGTATACCTCTTATTATTATTATTATTGTATCCTTTAGTTCCTAGAGGAACATAGGGCTTCAGCTGCGCACCTCCATTGACTTCGGTTTTCTGACAACTTTTTCCCCTTATACCTCTTATTATTAACAATATTATTATTATTCTTGATTTATTTAAAACTATCCTTTATCAGTAGGATTATCTTAAGTCAGTTCGAGACTATTATTATTATTGTTATCATTAATACAACTTTTACTATTGATATTACTCTGTTTGCAATTCTTGATATGTTCCCTAATGACTAATTGTTTATCTAAGTGATGTAATTGAAGCGTAATGCAATTTATCTTAATTTTGATCTCTCATACTCTCTCTCCCGTTATCCATTTGAACATGACCTGGAAAACATTCCCACCTGTCTTTCTGCATGACTAATTCAATGTAGTTTGTTTACTTATCAGTCTTATATCTCCCAATGTAATTTCACTAGTGTATATATATCTGTGTATGTAGAGTATTCAGCTGACGAGTTCTACCGAAATTTGATGAATTCATTAAATCCTGCTTTATTAACCTTTACTGCTTGTTTTAAATTCGTATCGGGAAATAAATGTTTTCAGTAGAATAAGAGACTGGACAAAATGTTTTTTGTATACAGAGTTCAGGATTGTATTGACGAATTGCCAGCGCCTCCACCATACACAAAAGCCAAAACCTGACGCACTTTTTACCATTTGGCTTCACTTTGTAGATGATATTGAAAGACGACTCTGGTGGAGCTATGTGACCTGAGTTCACCAAATGCTCGAGAATTGAGCTAGTAATTGCTAATTTGCTAACCATGTCGAATAATGTTCAGAGAAAGCGTTTGGAAAGCGTGCGGTAGCTTTGTGCAGGCGGTCAATATAACTAGCTCCACACGAGCAGGTGAATTTATAAACACACATTGAGGTGGCCCGTTCAAAGCGGCAGTTTATCCCTCACACATCCATTGGTCATTTGTTGGCTGTAGAAATTGATACGTAGCTCAGCCATAAAGAAAGCTTTCCTCAATAATCTGCATAAACGATTCTTCAGGATCTCAGCTGCGGTATCACCACTCATAAATAGCTGTTTCTTTCTATTTTTATTTTTAGTTTTTCCGAATTATATCGGTCTTATTTAACTACGAAGTTGACAGTGAGATATAGAGATACGTACACGTAGGTTTTGGGACAATGGAATTAGCAGGCAATATATCACTCCACTTGTGACGTGTGCCACTACTGATAAAATTTATCAGTAGTATACAGATGCCGACTGGTAGGAAGTAGCCAAAGTTGTCAACAACATTTTAAGACCGTGGCCAGGGAAGTAGAAGTGTTTATTTCTTAAATCTGGGTGTAGCTTACTTTGAGTTCAGGAAATAACTTCATTGGATAACTTTACAATTCAAGGTTTGACCTTCAGAAGACTAACTACCAATCAGAACAGCTAACTACTCGCTAAGTAAGCCAACTTTAAATGTAGCTAACAATGCATCAATATGGTGTGTTTTTCCTTAATAAAAAAGTCCATTACAAAGTCTTTTGTCTTCTCCCATTACACAACCACCTATCCACAGAGGACTAGACAGCAGAGTAGCTGTAATATGATCGATGTAATCTACTGCATGGTACACAAAGCAACAGAACCTGGTTGGATTAAATCATATGCTTGCAAAACACATAATGGTTTGCACACATGTGAAACACTTCGACTTGCCACACTCCACCTCCTTGTACCACACAAACCAAGAGAAGAGAGTTATCACACACTCATCAAAAGATAGATAATAAACAGAAGTGACATTGAGGCAAAAAGGAATATTAGTAATATGGAAGAACAATAGAGTCCTTATTCGATGGTGGGTATGACACACCAATCACAAAGAGTGAATGCATCTCCGCTAGCCATCACTGAGAACGAAGATTTTCAGCCATATCACCAATTGTCTGTCTCCAGCCATCATTGGTTCTCACCATCTCGAGGACTGCAACCAGCCAACCAATCTACACCTTTTTAAGAGACTGGCTGGATTACACTAACTGTCATGGATTTGATTGACTGGTGAAGCCATATTTCGGTTTGACCATCACTAGCAGCTCTTTTCCAACCTGATCCTATGTTAACCCGTCTAGGAAAGCGATAGTCAGACATGCACGCGTAACACAGGTCCTAACCATCTCAATCAATCGATGCAGCTGCTTCACAACCTCATCGACTGATTTCCCCAGTAAGAAAGGTAAATAAATAAATGACTGCAAAAAAAATCCATGAGAACCCCTGTGTGTGCGTGTGTGCATGTGTTAAACACCATCGGGCCTACAATTCAGTACAATTGAGTACGCATACATGTACGCCTAGAGAGAATCAATTTTTCAAGTGATATCTAAAATCTATCAGAGGACAGTTTATTTTCATTCACTGACATGCAGGAAACAATAGTTTCTAGGTTGGTAAAGAAAAACAAATTTTTTTTATTTTGACGTAAAGTTTGCCACTTCTAACAAGCAAGATCGTGTCTCTCTCTCTCGTCCCAATCGATAATCAATCACACAAAAACAAAAAAACACAAAAACGATCAAAAAAAACAACCAAAAAGAAAAAGAGATAAGGTTATCAATATTGACTGTTGTTGAATGATAAATGTATATAGCACAAATGCAAACGTGCCATGATTACCTGGTAAGGCATAATCAATAACAAAACTTCACTATTATTACATGTATATCCTTTTTATTTACTATCAGACCTTGACGGTGTGTTTACAACTTGAGCAATCAAAAACTTCCATCTCTTTATTGCATATATATTTTCTCTCGTTTGGTTCATTTTAATCGATTAAGATACCATCTGGTGATATTAGATGGTTGGAGGTAATCGGCCAAAGGAAGCCTTGGACACCACCGAGGTTTCGTGCTAGTTGGCACTCACCACAGTCAGTCAGCAAGGCGTATCTGCAGTCACCTTGAAGGAACTCATGTTTCTTCTGAGATTCGAACCCGCATCATCCAGTGCTACCTGCAGTCAGAGATGTTACCACTGCGCTAGCTATCCGGACTGGCTCACGATTGACCTCCTGTAGAACAGACTATAGTGGATATTTTGATTGGACACTAGTAACTAGTGTGATGTGTCTAGCCCTCTCTCTGCTGCAGACTGAATTCTATCTCTAATGACTTTACCTACTTTTGTGTGAATTGAAAGTGTTTACAAGCTCCTGCCTGATATACAACTTCCTATTAAACTTGGGGAATGGCCTAATTGTGGATGGCAACGTGTTTCAATACAACATGAGATAACTGTTCTTCAGTGTGCTCTTTGGGTCTCAAAATATACTTCTGAACATCTTAACAATCAGCTTTCAACTAGATCGATATCGTGAATTTCTTGACGGAGAAAAAGCAGACACATCACAATGGAATGATTTGTGCTTCATTTGCTCAGAGACCAGTGTATGTCACAGCATATGCTGTCAGTTAATATTTTACTTGAAGATATTGTACGAAGGAAGAGTATATCATGCAATAAACTGTGAAAATTCTGTACATTATATAAATACTGTCCAGAATTTACTGTCAGAAGCTACTTACATCCTGTCGCACAATATATAGTAGCCTATCTTTAGACCAACTGTAAAATTTTGTCACATTATTTTAAGCATTCTAATCTCAACTCTCTTTGTCTTCATCTGTTTTCGACATAGAACTTTGCACTGATGTGCAGCAGTTCAAGTCGCCACACTCCCTCCTCGTAGCACACAAAGCAACAGAATAAAGTAGAAGAAATGCATAATACAGACAGTAAACAGGGATATGAGACAAAAAGAATAGTAATAACGAAGAACAACATAGTTTTATTGGAAATCATAAGTCACAAGGAGTGGATGCATCTGCGCCAGTCATTGACAACGATTTGGAGCCATATCACCACCAATCGTCTCCAAGTCTTCATTGGTTTCTTCTTCCTGAGGACCCCAACAAGCCAGTCAGGAAGTCTACACCTCCCTAAGTGACTGCCTTAAACTAACTGTTGTGGATTTCATTGACTGATGAAGTCATGTTTTGGTTTGACCGCCACCAGCTAGCTCTCTTCCAGCCTGACTATATGTCAGTTAGCTAATATTACCCGTGGAGGAAGGCGATGGCTAGGCATTCATGCATAACACATGTCCTAACCATCTCAGTCGATGTAGCTTCACAGCCTCGTCGATTGATTTCCCCTCCAACCTACCTAGCACTCGACTGAGGCCTAACCTGAATATCGCTCATCCTATTATACCACTTCACACGGGAGATAGAACGCAGGCACCTATGATCAAAGACAGCTAGTCAGTCTTTTGATGTTTTCCACTCTCAATGGCCAGGTCTGACTGACACCCATCAAGGAGAACGGAGCGGACTGCTGAGCAGTGCACCCGCCCATTGGTCAGTAGCTGACCAGATATCACATCTACGCCAGAGACGGCGTAAACTGGCATATGCGAAACTATACCTCTTTATCCGTACTGCTAATCTCAACTAATGAATCGCAAGTCATAAGTTATTCTATCTGTTGTGATCTGAACAATTAAACAATATTATTACTGTTATTGGATGGTTGGAAGCAACAGACAAGAAACCTTAGACCCGGATTTCGTGCAAATACGCTTTGGTGATTGGTGAGTGCCAAACAGCACGAAACCTAGGTCAAGTAAAGCTTTCTGCCGATTGCCCCCAACCATCTAATATCATCAAATCAGTGTGCACTGTGATGGAGAGCTACCTAGTGACATGGTAGCCACATTGCAAACTTGACTGATAGAATTCAGTCTGAACCAAAGATAGGACTAGACACATTACACTAGTTATTGACTAGTGTCCAATTAAAACAGTATTATTAATGGCACCGATACCTGAATAGGGCATATAGTTACCTGGGGTTCTAGCGGGAAGTCGTGACCAGTTGGGAGCAGCAGGTCGGGTGTGAGGAAAAGTACTCGCCGAAGACATTGGCTAGGGGTCGCGGTATGTCGTGAATTGGTAGAAGTTAGTTTTCATGAGTCATTTGATCGGGTCCCAGTGGCTGCTGAATGGTCTACGAGCTCACTGGCCTTGTAACTAGAAGGTCCTAGGTTCGAACCGTTGTGGTGGATGCGTGTTGATGAAGAGTCCCAAACTAGGCTGAGGAAACAGCTGTCCAGTACTCCCTGTGGCTGGTTTTCCAATGTTTCTCTAACCAATGTTAGCTCATGATGAAATCCTGTAACTAGTGCGAGACAGTTAGGTTAATGAATCATTACATTAGCTAGTAGTAAGGCTTCAATGTGTCGAACTTAGACACACACCAACGAGAAACAAAATATCACACAAAACACAAATACTAACAACCAAATATATATTTTTAGGGCTTTAAAAGACCTACCCACTTTACTTGAGAGTGGTGCAATATGCAGATGCAGATTTCCAAGTCCTCTTAGAGGTCTTTTAAATGGAAATAGAAAGAAAATACACGAAAATGAATAGATTTTCAAAAGTGATAGGAAAATATGCATGTTTTGAAAATTCATAAATAGTTTATTCTATAAAGCATTACCGTTAGACCAAAAGCTGAAATAATACACACTTAGACGGAATTCTGAACAGAAAATGAATATTTTCAAGTGTTGGATTTCGTTTGATTGATTGGGGATTTCACCATGAGCTGACATTAGTTAGAGTGTGATGAGAGCAGGCTGCTAGCCCAATTGGTAGACAATTATTTACGTCAATGTTTGTGTCGCAAAGATTGGTCGTGAGAAAATATGAACAAGACTGATTCAACAACCATTCAGAGCACACTTAGCGTAGTCAGATACAGTTAACATATAGGTGACCTGACATTCAAGAAACAGTCACAAAGAGATGCAAAGTCAACTTTCTGGGAGAAACAACCAATCAGAAGAGTGCGTTTGTTTGCTTGAATAAGCTAGAATAATGTACATGAAATATATATGTAGATATATACGTGTTGATTTCCTTAATAAACGATCTGTTGCCTGGCCCTGACCATTGGAAAACCTGTAGGGAGTACCGGAGAGCTGTTTCGCCAGCCTAGTTTGGGACTCTTCTACAGCAGTACGCACCCACACTAGGAGGGGTTCCAACCCAGGACCTTCTGGTTACAAGGCTAGCGAGCTCGTAGACCACTCAGCAGACACTGGGACCCGATCCAATGGCCAGCCAGTCCATGAATTCCAACTTCTGCCAATTTATGACATAGTGAGACCACTTCGCAATGTCTTCTTCGATCACTTACTGCGTCGTCACCTTCAACCCGCTGTACCCTACTGGTCACGGCTTCCCATTAGAACTGTCGAAGAGTCCCAACTGTCCAGTACTTCCTGCAGGTTTTCCAATGGATCTCTAATTGATATCAGCTCATGAGAAAATGAGTAGTTGATAGGCAATAAACTATGCCAAAATTTGCAATTCATAACAGTTAGCCAATTGGTCGAATTGGATTTATCGCTTCGCTTGCCAAAGATTTCATAGCTAGTTTGATCTCGTTAACTCGTTATGCCTTAAGATGCCAAAGTGATTTATAAAAATCAAACATACTTTGGGTACCAATCACACTGAATAAAGAAGTGAAGATGAGTGCTAGGAAAGACAATAGAGACAGATCTGCAACACACTAATAACTAAGACAGAATAGGCTGCAAGTAGAATACACCTCAGAACGTTATATCAGATGACCAGGTCTCTATTTGGGGACAGATCACAGCAGATGAAACTGATCAAAGATATTTAAGTGGACCTAATTACCAAAAAAGAGAAGCAAACACAACAATGGGCTGATCCGTTCAATGGACTATTGAACCGATCATCACCTACGGCTTACTCAGAAATGCCATCTACAGCAGGCAGAGAACTGACAGTGAGCATTAATCCTCCGACAAAAACAGAAAACTTGAGTGCAATCAAGCTACTGAAAACCCTGAAAGACAGAAACACCAAAAGGAATCCCTTCTGAAGCATTGGAAATGGACCAAGAGATTGCAGTGGATATGCTCACTCCGCTATTGCGAATAGTTCGGAAGGAAGAAAAGGTACTTAGTTATTGGGAGAAATGTTACACTATCAAACCCCCAGAGAAGGGTGACTTAGGCATCTACAAGAACAAGCACGGATTGACGCTTCTGTCCACTCAAGGCAAACTACTATGTTACGTTATCTTGGAGAGAGTTAAAGATGCAGTGAGTAAGAACTATGAATTCAGGAAAAGCAAATCGTGTCCCGAACAAATTGTAACTGTACGCACCACCATCGGGCAGTGGCATAGAATAGCAGTCAAATCTCTACCTCAACTTCATCGACTTCCAAAAGGCCTTCGACATGGTTGACCGAGAAGTAATTAGGAAACTACTTAAAGACTATAAAGTGGCCAAAAATCTTTATCAACCTCATTATTCAACAGCTATATGAGAATGCTATGTGTCAGATGATCTACAACAGAAAACTCAGTGAAGCCTTTGAAGTGAATACAGGAGTAAGACATGACTGCCTACTATTACCGATGATATTCCTAATTGTGATGGACTGAGTCATGCAGCACAACGTAAGTGAGGAGCAAGAAGACAGGAATACGTTGGAGCGATAAGAAGACTCTAGAAGATTTCCACTTCGTGGACGATTTATGTCAATCACACGAACTCGAACAATCACAAGCGAAAACTAGAAAGTTGGCAGAAAAAACAACAAAGACGGGGCTTCAGGTGAACATAGAGAAGACGCAGGTGATGAAGATAACCAGACAACCAGCACTAATCACCATCATCTTCTGCGCTCAACATTAAGAGAAAAATGTGGATTTTTAACATCAGAGTCAAATTAGTTATTTTATATGGGTGAGAGACTCGACTAACGAGTCACGAAAAGTATTTCCGATTGACAGCTGCAGACTTTCATCAACAGCTGCTTTCTCTGGCTTTATACTGAAGATCAAATAGCCGGCCGGAAACAATTAGCAACAAGAAACTTCGGGAAAGAACCAACCAATATGCCGAAGAAAATGAGTACGCATTGGGCACATGTTGAGGAGACGGTCGAATGACATCGCACACACACCTGTCCGTCTAATGAAATCCGAACGGAGAACGGCAAGTTGGGCATTCGATGGTAACATTGAGGAGATTGTGTGAGGAAGGGATGAGAGCCTATGGGGAATCGTGAGGCGAGCTGATGAGGACTGCACAGAACAAGACGACGCGTAAATGTACTGTTGAGGCCCAATGTCTCAATCGGAATCCAAGGAAATTGTGACAATGGAAGACACTTCATATGATCATTGAAGGTGAAAGAATTGAAAAATATTTGATTACCATTGCTTTTGCAGGATCGTATACACATGATGGAAACAATACACAGAAACTGGAAGTACATTAATACATGAGTTCAACGACTTTGACAAAGATAAGAGATACGCTATTGGTCAATGGCTTTTAAGATACGGACTAATATATATATATATATATATGCTAGAGCCTATCCACATGGTAATTTTATGAAGTATTACTTCTTTCATGATAGACACGTACATTCTTAAGCTACTGTCTACGTAAGGATAAAACCCAATGTACAAACACTAGAATATAAGAAACAAGGAAACCCATGAGGCAATTAAAGTCGATTAAAGTGCAAATAAAATAAAAATAAATAAAAATAAAAGTATGCTCCATGATATCCTGAAATAAATCCTTTATTTTCAAGTATTGGTTTTGTAGGTGGAGGAAATGGTTTATTTAGTGGTGCCAAGAAGGTTAGTTAGTTCATGCTTGACACTATTTTCATCACATAAAATATGTGCCAAATATGGTATAGTGGAATTTGCAGACTTAGACGTATATGAGCAAAGTCTTCTGAAAATACTTCTTGTTTTATCTGAGGAGACACAAGCCTGGAGCTGCGAGTAAAGTGGATGCTCAGAGTCTGACAAAATTTCTTTAGCAAATTTGTGAAATCAAGTGCCTGTCAATGACGACGTCAATGATATGGCTCAATGGGATAGTATACCAATCCCCCTACTGACAGTCTTCAGAATTCGACGCGGTAACTCATAGAATACATTGCGATTTGGTCGCACTATGTCGTGAATTGGCAGAAGTCAGAATTCATGGGTTGGTTGGCCATTGGATCGTGTCCGGATGGCTGCTGAATGGTCTACGAGCTCGCTTACCTTGTAACCTTGGGTTCGAACCCCCCATTGTGGGTGCGTACTGTGGAGAGCCCAAAACTGGGACGAAACAGCTATCAAGTACTTCCTGCACGTTTTCCAGTGGTTTTTTAAATGATTTCAGCTCATGATGAAATCCTCCATAAAATCCTTTATTGTTTATACATTTGTATATTCAGTTGCAAATAAGTGATCACTTAAAAAAATGCGTATGCCTACGCGTTTTAGAACACGAAACGTTAGAAGAACTGGCACTTTTAAATTAAATTTGTGTTAAAAAAATAACCGTCTTAATAAATGTGAGAAAATTATGGTTTTTGCGATTAGGAAAGTGAATAAAACTCTAGTCTTATTGGCAAAGATTTTTAAGAAAGTACATCTACCTTTAAAAAATATAAACGGAGAAATTAATTTCGGAATTAATTCGCCAACAGAAACCTTTAATGAAGTTATGAAAACATTAACACCCCAAGAAACTAACAATACGAGTTAAAGAATTTTAACACTGCAGAGTAATTGAAGTAGCTACCGAATGACTACATACTAATAATCCTTGCCCACAATGAATTACTTGAAGACAATGGTCCAATAATGACAAAAAAGCATGCGTTAGTGTATACACTCCCTTTCAGAATATGATGAGAAAACAAAGAAACGGCAATATTATCCCAGAAAACACATAAGAAAAACTTTAAAACAGCGCTATAAAAGTTTTACAGTCCAAGAAATACATGACAGCCACGTTTATAAAGATACTGGGAGTAAGGAACTGAAATGCAATGAATTGCAAACAGAAGTCGTAAACAGATAATCAGGCATACAAATTAACGTCAAGCTCTTCACAGATATTTATCGGCCCAATTCACTACAAAGAATAACAGGTAAATTAAATCGGTTGAATGTTACAAGTTAGCACGAATTGGCACTGAAAAGCCTTTGGACAGAAACGTATTCGTAGCACACGTTTCTAATTGATACTACAGGTGTCGTAGATGGAACATGAATGCAAATACTGTCTTATAATGCAGAACATAAGAAAGTGTGAAATATTCACAAATAAGAAGAGATTATATACTACAATAAACATGCTTTTAACACACTGACAGTTTGCATGGTCCAAATCCAAATCTTTGTGAAACTCTTTCAATGGCTGCACACAAAACATGCTAAATGAAGCAGACACTAGTAATTATAAAATATTACACGGAGTTACTTACTTTCCAAGTAATATATGGATATTTCCTTCAACCTTTTTAACGTATAAAGTACCAATGATTCGACAAGCATCAGGATTTTTACCATCAGGAACCTTCTTGTTTATCATGTCAACATCCAAGTCTTGAAAGGGATTTGTTTTGAAACTATACTTCCACAACCGATCTTGGATAGCATGATGTCTTGAACGTAGATTCCCAGCAAGTAGTTGTCGGTTCTGAATGTAAATAACACGAAAAAAATTCTTTCATTTCTATACGTGTTAGATAACTAAAGCTTTTAGATGCCTTCTGATATAAAAGAAGTGCTACTAGTATTAACACAATCAGAATTAAGTTATCAGTGTTGCATTTTAGTGGTACAAAAATAAAACTGAACTGAACTAATGGACAACAAGTGAAGGGTACTTGTGGAAGGAACGATTTTATTGGGTGAAATTAGAGATAAACGTTGAATATAGATAGAGAAATATTATACTCCAGGGAGATGAGTCAGAAATCCTAATATTATTTCCTCAAAATTCCCGAACATTATTTGAGAATGAAGTGAATAGTTTGCGGCACACTGAAGTTGGTGACCACACTGACTCGATTCCCAGCTCTAACTACTACTCTTAATTTCTGATCTTGTTCTAAGTCAGGATTTACAATAAAAGATTTAACTAATCATAATCTGCACTCTGATTTTTTACTCAGGTTTCCATATGGATCGTTATTCAAATTTCATGATGCAGAGTCCGCTAAATATCATAATCAGAGGACTTACATAATTCATACTTAAAAACAGGGAATTATAAATAGTCAGAGCTTTTAGTTCAAAATGTAATTAATGTAAATAACCAACTGAGAGTACATATGCTACCATGAATCAACTTTTTTCCATCTCTCAATCCAGCCGACTATGGCAGTTCGAAAATTATTCATAACAAGTACAGCCAAAACGAAGCACGTATGAAGCTGATTTATTTAATGCACAATATAGCCAAAACTGTTGTTTAAACATTTAAGTGCATAAGACGGGAAAGATGTACATCTATGAGAGGTGCTTATGCAATCTTAAAACTACCAAAAAATGAGTTCTCATCTTCATCTTCTTATTTTATATAGGGTGAAGTGGCACTGGGATCGGATCTAGAGTTGGTTTTCTATTAGTACTGCTAAGAACAAGGGACATGGTGCATAACCCCGAAAACTATCCCTCCAGGTCTTTCAGTTAGAATTCTGTGCAGATGACCCTTTAGAAATGAAGGTATCTGCACTTAAGCTGTTTAGTGTTTTGTCGAATAATTCAGAAGTGGGAATACTATTTAAATGTTGAAAAAAGTATTAAGCAACATTTCTAGGTCCCAGAATGTGCTGAAAATTAGAAAAGCTCGTCAAACGCCTTAGGGTTCAGGGAAATAAGTACATACCCTGAATATAACTTGATCGGAGGGATTTAGTTCGAAAGAAACTGGTATATACTGAATTTCTTCTTCATCGACTAGTGAAGATCCAACAGTATCCACCACATCCATGGAAATAGCTAAAAAAATATGCTAATGAATAAGGCTTACCATCACATAAGGAAGCAACAACAATGTCAACATTAACCTTAACTTTCCTAGAAAGGGCTCGGAAATAAAACAGCCTTACCCAGAGATTTGTTTGTCCACTTCATAGGAATATCTCACGGGAGGATCAATGAAACGCCAAGTTTCCATTAGAAGCAGCCAAAATATGCAGCAGAATGTTAGAATCGAGACTGAATTGATTTATGACTTTCATATTTGCATGAATACCTAAACCACCAGCCCATGTCGACTTTTTACATTCCGGCGGTAGCTTTGGGAAAATATCTAATTCATGTATCCGTTGAGAGATTACAGGTTTTATCCCCTCATTTAACAACCCCACATTTCTCCTCCTGACCTCCATAAAGTCGAGACTTTCAATGCTTTTATCAAGGTTACGACATTGAAAGTGAAGCAATAAAACGTGTAGATGCGAAGTCTTCCAATATCCAATATCCAATTTCATTTCGTATATGGAATTCATGCAGTGATTTCTAAATTACATCTGATCTCTTCAAATGGGTATTTTTTTATTTGTCCAGCCGTCTTCCAGATGAAGTCATAGACATCATTTCTTCTGCAAGTGCTGCTAACCAGCACTTCATATCGCATTTATATTCTAGCCTTTTTACTCCTCCACAGTATTTTCTAGGCGAGTTTGGGGGATCACTGAGCCAATTCAAAATGACTATTTTATATCTAAATGTAATGATTTAAATTTAGTAATCAGGATGGAATATCCACAAGCCCTTGCTTATTCTTGACTTGAATTCAGTGTATCTTATAGCTGCTCGCATCAGGCTTCAGTACAGAAAAGGAAAAACACTAACTTCCCACAAAAGCATTCGACTGTGGTAAAATGGGTGTTCTATGGGTTTTACACCGAAGACATTATTAAATATTCTCCCTAAATCTGCTACTATCCATTGAATAGAAACTGAATACGCTGGCGTCCATCACAGTCATTTGTCCCTATTTCTGGCAGATTATGGTAGATTGTAGCCAAACGCCCAACGCTTTCCCCCAGATTTTGTTTTGGAACGGGATGCGATTTTTATACAGTGACAGGAGTACAAGTGACAGGATGGTAGACGTCTATGGCGCGACTGTATGTTTGGACATGGTGAAAACACCCCCCCCTCTTAATTGTTTTTTTTCTTCTGCCGTTTGTCTTCTCTACACCATTTGTTGTATATTTGTTTATTCTGATGTAGGTTCTGTTCAACACACGGCTCACCATCACGCGTGCCGCAGGGTTCTATCGTAGGGCAACTGATGTTTTTGATTTTTATCAATGGCTTACCATGCCGTTCAAGCTGCCAGACTTTTCTATGCTGACGACATAAAGATATGGAGGGCGATAAAGTGTTCGAAGACTCAGATAGTCTGCACGCAGACCTAAAGCTTCTGGAAGACTAGGTGGTGGTCATTGGCATGACCTTCAACCTGAAAAAGTGCAAAGTGGTGAAATTATGCACCTGCAGGCTGCAGAATGTAAGTTACATGAAAGCTTGTCCTGATCAACATCGGAGCGTGACTTGGGTCTATTTCTAATAGAAAAATGGACACAAGCGTAAATTACACGGAGGATATAGAGAGAGCATGTGCACTCTTACACTTTACACATAGACAGCTAAGTGCACTCACTCCTGAGCTTCTTCTAAGGTTTTACATAACATACATCAGACCACACCTTGAAGTGCATAATATTATTGCACCCATACTGCTTAGAAGGGACGCAAACCTATTGGCGGGAGTGCAAGAACGGGCGACAAAAGGAGTGGTTGGTCTCCGAAATAAACCATACGATGTAAGGCTAAAGAAATTAAGCTGGCTGACACTAAGCTAATGTTGGCTTAGTAGTGCTTCACGACTACTAGTGATGCAGTTGAAAAAGTCGAAGTGGCAAGTAACGCAGGATCTATTTTTGAGAAATCCGTGTTGAGACCTTGTAACAAGATCTTCCCTAATTAGGTAGTCTGACAATTGATCTTTTACAACTTTCTCCATGATTCGTGAGATAACTGGGGTTATATTTATGGGTCTGTAATTGCGGACGTTTGCCCTATCACCAGATTTGTAATGTGGAATTATGAAGCTAGTTTTCCACTCACTAGGGTAAGTGCCAGTGTCCATAGATATTGAGAAGAATTTAAGAAGTAACAAGGGTATATCACACCCACTGTTTTTGAAAATTATCGAAGCGAGGCCATCCGGTCCCGTACTAGTGGAAGGTTTAAGGCTTTTAATTGCTTGTACTATTAACTGATTAGTGAACACAATGCTTTCAAGGGAAGAGATAGTAAAGGGGGCGGTTTCACCAGGCATATGTGTTTCTAAACTAAAGTTTGCAAACCAATCACTGAAGAGTTCACAGATAGTGGCAGGTTCATTGTAGATTACTTTGTCGTGAAGTAAGTATGGGATTTCCCTCGCCGACTGCATTCGTTTTTTAAGAAGTGCCGTTAAGTTATAAACTTTGGAGGTACTTTCAAGTGCCGTTAACTCTTCGTCGAGGTCCTTTTGAGAGCGTAGGCGCTTGATAGATTCAAGAGACTCGTGGATTGAGAGCAATAGTGATATGTCCTTAGTGGAATAGTACTGTTTCTTCAGCTTCCTTAACTTATTACGGTGTGCCCTTGGAATATATTCAGTTCGGTGTCTACTTAATTTCACTATTTTCTTTGGAGCAACTGTATCTAGACAAAGGGTAACATTCCTGTAAAACAGGGTTACTAAGGCCTCCAGGGAGTCAGTGGTAAAATAGTCATCCCATTGACAGAGTCGAATAAGTTCTTGGACTAATCCCCAGTCTGTATATTTGTAACTACGACATATTGTGCTTCCTGAGTCTTGTTTGTTTCCTGTATTTAGTGGTGAGAAAGGCAGAGAGCAGAGTACCATTCTATGGTCACTACTGGAAAATCTATTACCAACATACGTGGATACTGGGATTGTGTCATGACAAAAAACAAGGTCCAACATGTTGTCACCACGAGTAGGTGTCTGGACGTGTTGTTGCCATCCATAACAGTCTATAGTGGCAAGTAATTCGTCGAAGCGTTGGGGGCCGGAACTAGTTAGCCAATTGACTTCTGGAAGATTGAAGTCCCCTGCAATTATTTTGTAATTAGCACTAAACGAGGATGCGTGTGCAAACGATTTAGCTAATAACGCATCAGTTTCTTTTGTTGCGCTTGGTGCTCGATAAACACAGCCTATGAGAAGTTTGTACTTATCTCCATGTAAGACAACCCAGAGTGAGTCAGGTACATTATTCATTGTTTCATCTTCCACCTTACTGACTACAAATGAGCTATGTATATATATGAGACATCCTCCACCACGCTTGCAATCTCTGTTTGCACGGTGTACAGTGTAATCATCGATACCTATATGCACATCAAGTACAGAGGATGAGCACCATGACTCAGTAATCAGAGCTACAGTAGGCTTGGCGACTAATAATAATGTCCTTAGTTCAGATATCTTATTGATTAAGGAACGTGCATTAATTAGCAATATCGTGAATAAGTCACGGGATACTACAAACTGGCTTAAAATGTCACCATAACCTAAATCTATTTGTGCGTCAGCACCGCAAGAATTTATGAATGAAAAGGAGGTCGGACTGGGTGTCTGTACATCGGGTTGGAGTGCAATGAGGTGGTCCTAGGTGCCATGGGTCGTACCAGTGATTCGGGACACCTGGAAAATTTACCATGTGTTCCTGGATATAAGGGTAGTACAGGTTGGGCCTAGGTTGACGGTTAAAAGGCATAGCATCAGAAGGTCTACCCATCCAACTGCTATTCGTCATACCGGTACACACCTTCGGGTTGTTTTTATAACTTAAAGGGAATTGTGAAGGAAGGTGCTTTGGCTGCAAGACTTTAGGAGTCTTGGAGCCTGACTTTCTATAAGGTGGAGCATGCGGAACACCTCCAGATGTACTTATGTTTCGAGAGGAGTTTTTCGTAACAAGTGATGGTTTGTTGGCATTCTTACTCTCAGCAGGCTTATTGAATACAAAGTATTCTTCCCCATCATTAGTCTCAACCCTGCGAAATTTGTTCATCGTGGTGAGGTTACTACGTTTGGGGGGAAATTTCTTAGAACAACTTGCAGAAGTTCTAGTCATTTTAACATCTTTCGATGAGGCTTTGTTTACAGGGGTACTGGTATCTAAATCAGTTCCTAGTTCCATTGGCAAGTGTGGTTGTTGTGTAGTTTGCTGAATGCTAGTTTCAGCACTAGGTGTCTGTTGCTGTGCACGATCCTTTTTTGGTAAATCAAAGCTAGAGGAGGTGACCAGGTTATTACTACGCATTATTCTGCGCTGACACGGTGTTTTATCCTGAGCTACGGTTATAGACTTATAACTGCTATTCAGTCTTAAGTGATCCTGACATTTAGTAAACTTACTAGCATCAAGGGAATTACTGAATTTAAAAATGATTGGGCAATTAGCCTGGTTAGACTTTTTACGAAGTCGTTTGCATTCACATGGAACACTAGCCATGCCGCAACAAATCAGGATTTTGTGTCTTACAGTTTTCAGGGGCAGAGAATCTGGGACGTTGTAAACTATAGCTTGGTGAGAAGAGGTTATACGCTTCATCACCTCCGTAGCCAAGCAGTCAATCAGATTTTCAGCTTTATTTAGGTTGTCTGGAGATATTTTAGGATGCCTTTCTAAAAGACAGGCTATTGGGTCTAAATTCAAAAGCTTATTTTGAGTTACATCCAGTAAACACTTAACCTGGCCAATATCAGAACGGCTCTCCGTGGTATTTGAGATTGGCAGTGACATACTATCAAACTGATCTAATTTTTTCTGAATTTCACTTACTTGCCTCTGCATATCTTTCAAAAGGAGGTTTAGTTTACAGAACTCAGAGTTCTCTAACAGAACATCTTTCACCTGTATCACAGGAGTGAGATCTGCACTCAAACCATTTTGAGAGCTAGTAGTTGATACTGTATTACCAGGCGGTAATGCAGTTATAACCGAATTTGAGCCACTATCTAAAACAATTGTGTTTCTACGAACACGTTTTTTAGAGATTTGGACCATAATTTCAAGAATTATAAGACAATAAGCAGTAAATAAATTTCAGAGCAAACACGTGCAAAAATGTCACCAATTGCAAACGTACCGCTGTTTTTGTATCTTTATTAACTTCAGATTCAATTGGCCGTCTGTTTTACGTTTTCACCGTCTCTTTCTCGGTCTTTCAGACTGCACAACCTACACTGATAACACATTATTATCGCTTTTCCTCTTACTGCGACGCCGAATAAATAACTGGTGAAAGGATCAACTCCATTCACAGTAGCAACAAGGTCTTAACACACTACATACTACAAACAACATATAATTAATTCAGCACCACTCCTTTTAGGAGTCAATCAAAGCTATGGCAGTCGAAGGGCGGAAAGAGGTTCTCAAATGTTTACCAAAGACCAGGAACCTTTACCTCGCAATCAAGAATCAAGCACGAGGAAATCAACTTAGTTTACGCTAGCTCGTAAAAACGATATTGGATACCGGAGGGGAACTCAGGGATAATCAGGGGTTGTCGAATTCAGAATGACATGATGGGTGATCAAGTATGCAATACATCGTCGCTATCATTTGTACAGCTCTCCTTAACTGCTGAACAATACTGAATGATTAATGCCACTTCGTATGTCTGACTATGTACCCTGACTTCATGTGCCCCCATGGTACTTTCAAGAATAAGCGGTCAGACCTTGTAGCGTTTTTCGCCATAATTCATGCTTTCAGTTCACAGCATGGGCATTTGTTCTGACAAAAAGGCCAGCCACTTAACTGATGAATGTGATGCATTCAAAGCACATATGTTTCACTACAACTAACCATGAATAATATATACTTCTTTTTTGAGTACTTTCTCAGTTTCTTTTATTCGTGAGTACTTTTTAGCTTAGTTTTTGTCCATTTCAACATCTCATCTACCAATTACAAGATCCGGTTTGAAACCTGTTTTTCTTTAGAAGTAGGTCCTTTGGTAGCCGCTAAAGTCAGATTACTTGAATTGGATCTACGTGATATGGAACTATGGTGTGCCCAGTTAGCGCACTAATTTGGCCGTTAGAATGTTAACGATCGGAAATTCAAGGACGTGTGATCTCAATCACCCTATCGCATTAGCAAGGAGTGATGTAGGCTGGTAATTCACCCACCACCGAGGCAGCCACATGGAGTATGTGACCATGAGGTGACAAAAAGGCTATGTATGTCTGAGAATGAGGGCAGTTAACCACTCCTTCAAGGGGAAATCATGGGAAATAGATCCCCAGCAGAGTTATAACCAGCTCAAGAATAGTTGTGCGGATACACCTTACAGCAATATGGGTAAATACCCAATAATCTCGGAACTTTTAACCAACGACAGGCCACAAACAGAAACACTGGAATATTTACTGCCAACACAGGGCAACCGAGGTGGATCGTCGGGAAACAAACTTAAAACCTCAAGCCAGTAGTAGGGCTGGGACGTGAGAAATGTTGCGTTGCACCGAAAGCAGCCACGTGGACCTACATAGCGACCTGTGTGAATTATTTATAGTTCCACAGACAACAAACCAACGTCACAAGACAACTACAAAACAAATGGTTACTGCATCAAGATGTTACATCTTAAAAATGCTACAGGTTTGAAAGGCCACAAGTTCAAAAGTCGCCGCTGCAACGCCTATAGTTAAAAATCGCTATAATTCACAATAAAACTTCTGACCGTAGTGATGCAGTTTTTTGATAAAAGCAAGCAACTTGACCAAAGCATGGATTGTAACCTTCAGCGGAAACGAGAGCACTGTAAATATCCCAGGCCACTGGATGCTGATTCACCAATAACGACATCGACAGGCAATGTTGTGCAAACAAGAAGTCAGCGTCATGGCAATCGGTCGAAGTAAGTGTGTTTTAGGGGCAGAAACAATACAGTTCTTGTAACATCTCAGTGACACCACTGGGTTCTCACCACTGCTCAAAGAGGTGAATGCCATCAGTCGACATCCCGTACACGCCTCCCTCACTTAATTCCGAGGTTTCCTGTGATCGATCAACTTATATCGATGCTCTACATCCAATCGCGTACATTATATGAAGCTTGCGAATAACGGACTAAGGATGGAAAAATCTGTAGCTTTGAGAACAGGGACGGTGCAAGCGCATAAGTGAAGGATTTGCTGATAAAAGCCACAACCCTGAAATATCATGACGCAAATGCTCTGTTGTATTAATGGAAGAGGGGGTCACTAGTGCTTAGAAACTGATCGCATTATTTTATAAAACACTTTATTCGGTATAGAGTAGATATTCTACTTTTGGTAGGGAGTTGCCTGCAATCTAATTTACCATCAAAAACTTCCACCAAATGGTAGAAGATAGACGATTCTTGATCTACATAGATCATAGCCCCTTTACGCTCTCAGGAGAAGCGGACGAATTCACCACCTTAGTTTTATATCACAGTTCTACTAGCGATATAAGATGTGTGAAACGGAGTGTAGCACTGTGTGGCTAACGTAGTGTCCAGAATACATACGAACACAGTGCAAAAAATACCACTGTGGACTCCAAAGCACCGGTCGGACATCAAAAGAACGACTAAGAGTTAGAGCATATCTTCACTTCAAATAACTGGTTTCCACGTTTTTTAAGGGGGACAGATGCCTAAGGCGTATCCGTTTTTAACTTTTATTGGTTATTTTGAAGAAATAAGAGCGTTTTTATAGGTCCTTGAGAAAAATTCAACGGACTCATATGTTGATGCTGTCTATCATTTACTTTGTACTGATAACTCGAAACGTCGTACTTGGACATGACGACAGCAACATTCATTTTTGACATATCGATAATTAAATAGGAGTCTAGATCATCAACATAAAAAAATAAAACAATAGTGGTTTTACGGATTTGAGTTCTAAAAAGGTGCTTTCGCTCCCACCATCTACAAGCCTGCTCAACTTCTTGTCGAGATGCTACACCATAGGACCTACAGAAATTTGAGAGATACCCTACAGGTCAGTTTGTCATACGGGTTCTAGTCTTCCGAATCTTTGAATTCACCTCTCACTGAAACATCAAGCATTTACCTCATGATAATCTTTTTTATATCAACACTACTACACTCAATATTGTCTTAATTTCCTAGGCCTTTAATAAAGCTGAAGCTTACTTTTTTGTCAATATTTGCCGACTGTTTAAAGTTTGGTTTCTCTGGTAGAAAAAACACAATGACAACAACAAAAACGTTTGGGAAAATGTATATTTTCGTCGAAAACGTCATAGTCTCCTTGCTTAGACCAATATGGTTAGCATTGAACATGGCAAATGTATACCACCATTCCAAGGCATCTCTAACTCCTTTTGGTATCTATCTTGTAAATGTGCTTCCAATGATGTATTACCCATAGTTGTGCTTTATACCATTTAGCAATTTCCCAGGGCGTCTTCTATTCCTGAAATAGCTTTTAATCCAGTGGCGGCATGGCACTCACTCAAATATATGCTGTTCACCGGTTGACCATAACTATCAGCATAGAGCAAAACGAAGCTTGGGTTGTCGCTCAACTTTGATGGTGACGTTAGTGAAGGGTTTACATTTTAGCATTTATATGAACTGTCGCTTGTACTGTGATTCGAAAACCTAAAATTTTGAAACTGTTAATTTATGAAACTTCAGGATTGTAACTTATAGCATAAATGGTGTTGCCTGTAAAAATGACATGCACTGCATATAAACTTAACTATTTATACGAAATATAAATAACCATTATCATAATATTATTATTCATTGAGCTTACAAACTAGTAGTTGTTCTGTGACAGTTATGTCTTCACCGTCTACAAAGAAGTAGTATCCACAAGGCAGCATGTACTCGGACGTAGGTCGTCTGGTCAGCTGATACCGACAACTTGAACTTAGCGAATGAACCGAAAATATGATATACGCTCGTTTCACCACACATATTTTCCCAGTGTCTGCCCGCTAAAAGTTGATGGAAAGCTATGACATAGGCAAAAAAGCCCGAAAATAACATCCTTATCCGCATCTATAGCAAGTAATACACAGAAACAGTCGCAGTATACACCACTTCCTCTTGAAAATGTTAGAGTAAATGCCCACTTAGGAGAATTCCATTAATGCTTATTCTTAGTTTAATGCCTTAAAAATCGACGTCATCATGCACGTACGTCGTTACGTAATAACTTTATCTGTCATTTCGTCGTTTCAGTAATTATATTTACCATATTTTAATTATATATACGTATTGCATTGACTTCCACGTGCTGTGACAGTCCATTCTGTTATTTCAGCAACCGACCAACCGAAATGACTCCAGGAAGTGTTAAATTTCCCAAGCAGCCAAATGACGTCTGAAATTACCGTGATTCTAATGATAAACTGGCCAGTCACGAGCAACACAATCAGTTATTTGTTTCGCTGGGAGAAATAAGAAGTAACAAGTCTCAAGAGAGTGTACAACGTAAAAACGTCATTTCTGCATAAAAGACAGTGACACAGAGTTAGAATAGACCAGTTGTCAATCACGTCTCAAAAACCGTTAATGCCCAGCTCTTGCTACGCTCGGGCTTACGCTGTTCCTTGAAGTTTATCAGAAACGCTTAGTACTGACGGACGCAAAAACCAAAACACCGATTGGCGACTCGAGAATTCTTTATTGTAACACCAACATATAGCCAACTTTACAACTAAGCTTTACAACTAAGGTCTATGAACAAATATTACAATAATAAATCACAATATTACTTCTGACGGTTGTCTCCTGACTTCTTTCTGAACAGCGACCGATGAAACGATGACTGGTGTATTGATGCCTCCGCAAAGATTGGTGAAGTTCGTTTTGAGCAAACAACCATCAATTGATCGTTCAATCTTCAACTACATTGACATGCAATTTAGTTAGGCCGGGACGTTGACAATTTTTGATTATTCTCCTGGAATTTTTCGTCTTATTTGTTGTCAATTCGTGTTTTCTCGCGTCTTCTGGTCTTTTTTGAACAAGTGTTATAGGGATTTTCTGGATTGTTTGGTCAAGTTTAATAATGCCCGGATCAAAGGAAGGACAAAGCGTTTTGGAAGCAAATAGCAAAGGATGTAATGGTGATTTGCCTGTTAATTGTAACGATTTGTGTGATGCTATGCATGATAAGATTCATGTCGACTCTTTGCCCTCTTATGAAAATAGGAATTTTAAGATTTCTAAATATGAGGCTCTGCGTTTCGGTGGAAACCCAGCCGACTATCCATAGTCTCTAAAGGAGTTTGAAATCATGTTGAGTGGTTTTTTATTAAACGATGAAATGAAGTTGATATATTTGTTGAGGTACTGCATTGGCGTTGCTGAAAGAGCTATAAAATTAGACCTGGACATCAACAGTAACTCTCTTCGAACACTATCAATCGATGTGAGCTGTGAATTTTAAGTACTTCACTCAAACCTATACATCCACTTGAAATTAGGCAAATACATCTCCTAACTGTAGGGAAATTTATAGGGACCAACCACGAAGTAGCTTAGCCTCTGCATCTGAAAAATAAGAATAGAACTTGGGCACTGAGGTGGAGTTCGCTTAAGGTAAAGCTCATTCAAAAGTAGTGCATTACAATTATTTATTTTAACTCAGATAGCATAAGAAAAGTATAGTAAGCAGAATGTTAAATATATTTAACGGAAAATAATAACAAGTAACCGTCTTTACACAATTGTTCGTCATAATTATTTCGGCGATGTCGAATTGCTGTGACAAGTGACTAGGCAAGTAACAATAGTTTTATATGTTGCATAAACGGATTTTATAAGGAATGCATGCCATTTTTACAGGCACAATAAGTTACGTTATAAATTGCAATCCTGAAGTATCACAAATTGATACTTTTTCAAAAGTTCAAATCGTTCAATTATTGTACAAACAATCAGAATAGGTTATCATAAGTGTTAAATTGTAAACGCTTTACTAACGTCACCATCAAAGCTGAGCGACAACCCAAACTCCGTTATATTTTCTGATGATAGTTTTGGACAAACAATGAACACCGTAGATTTGAGTGAGCGCCATACCCTCACTCGATTAAAAGCTATTTCAGGAGGAGAGCAACGTCCTGAGAAACTGCGAAATCGCATAAGGTACAATCATGAATAATACATCATCGAAAGTACACCTACAAGATATATACGGCAGATGGCCATAGAGTCCTTGGAATGGTGGTATACATTTGCAATGTTCAGTGATAACCGTATCGGTCTTATCATGGAAACCATGTTATTTCCGACGAAAATGTAGCTTTTGTCAATGTAGTTGAAGATTGAACGATCAATTGATGGTTGTTTGCTCAAAACGAACTTCACCAATCTTTGCGGAGGCATCAATACACCAGTCATCGTCTCATCGGTCGCTGTTCAGAAAGAAGTCAGGAGACAACCGTCAGAAGTAATATTGTGATTTATTATTGTAATATTTGTTCATAGACCTTAGTTGTAAAGCTTAGTTGTAAAGTTGGCTATATGTTGGTGTTACAATAAAGAATTCTCGAGTCGCCAATCGGTGTTTTGGTTTTTGCGTCCGTCAGTACTAAGCGTTTCTGATAAACTTCAAGGAACAGCGTAAGCCCGAGCGTAGCAAGAGCTGGGCATTAACGGTTTACGAGACGTGGCTGACAGATTCTGACGGTATGGCGTCAGTTTTCACGGTTTCGGACAGTTGGTGACAGTTTGGATAGTCACCGTTCTTCTTTCCTGGTGTCAGTCAAGTCCTCTTTCAACAAGCAATATCTGGAACTTTTTTGGAATTGGTTCAAGTTCAACAATGTCTGGGTCATAGAAAGGACAGAGCGTCTTGGATGCAAACAGGAAAGTTAGTCATGGTGAGTTGTCCGTTAATTGTAACGATGTGTCTGATGTTAAACATGATATGTTTGATGTTACTGTTTCGCCGTTCAGGGATAATAGGAACATCAAACTCCCTCAATTTGAACCACGATGTTTTGATGGAAACCCGGCTGATTATTTACAATTTGTAAAGGAGTTTGGGATCATGTTGAGTAGTTTTCTATTAAGTGATGAATTGAAATTGATGTATTTGATGAGGTATTGCACTGGAGATGCTGCAAGAGCTATACAGTGCTGTAAGTTTATGAAGTCAAAAGAGGGCTACTACGAGGCTATGAGCATACTACGTCAAAGGTTTGGAAGACCTTCGATGATTGTAGGGAAATTATTCGGGGCTGTTATGGGTAATGGTGGTCAATTACAGGATGACTCCCAGGCACTCACTGGGTTTTTGGATAATTTGCTGATTTACAAGAATGCATTGATTTCGATGAATTGCATGAGTGACCTCAACTCGAGTTTTATACTAGAAGTAATAGCAAGACGTCTACCTACTCGACTGCAAAGGAAGTGGGTGAAGATAAGCTCCCGTATGGAGGATGAATGTATCGAGCCAAAGTTCGATGATATCCTGAAACTAGTAAAAGACAGCGTCAATCTATCTATGAGCAATTTTGCCAGTCTATTGCATCTCACCCCTAGAATAGAGCAGTCTGAGGATAAAACGCACTCATTGATGACGAATAGGCCTCAGAGAGGTGGATATCGAGAAGGCTCTATGGTGTCTAGTAATGCATATAGACCTAGTGAGTGTAACAGGTTTCGTAGTACATCCTCAACAGATAAGTTACAAGATGCAAGACAAACACGGTTGTGTTTTACACGTTTGCAAGAGGTGCACACAAGGGTGAACTGTGAACCAGTGAGCAAGTTCAGTGATAAGCTAAATGTAAACTCCAGGTCTGACTCCGAATTGTGTGACGATAACGGTGCGGTGAAGAAGTCTGTAGTTGCAACTAGTAAGCCATTGTTGAATAGAGTGTCACAGAATAGAGTTGCTGCTTCAGAGTTCAGTTCTGACTCCACAAGTTTACAAGGTATTACTAGTCAGAGTGAAGATATAGAACCTTTAAGGATTTGTGAGGAGGAACCCAAATCATCTACTTCTGTTATTAAAGAGTTTGAAAATGATGAGGTCGACCAGATAGATGATGGTAAATTGAATATTTGTGATAATGATCATGATAGTGCAGATTTGTCTTTGGTTGATCATGATGAAATGGAGGGAATGCCAACAACCGCTAAGTTAAATAAAGTTTCTGTAGAACTTGAACGTGAAGTAGAAATAAATGCAGATTCAGTTGCAGAAGGCATGCATATTTGTGAGACCGTCAGTGTGAGTGATCAGCGCGTAGCCCACCTATCATCAGATGATAGTGCTAAACCTGAGCTGATAGTAAAAGACAGCAGTGGTGGTGGTCTTGCAAGTAGACAAATTTCTGAAAGCCGAGCAACAACAGCTTCTGATCCACCGCTAACTTCATCAACTGGTATCAATCAGTCGTCGTTGGTGTTGTCATCCACAACGAAAAAGACGCCCATCAACTCAAGTGTCTTGTACAATAACTATGATAGTATTGGTGCGTTTGAAGAGACGAAAGATATTGCTCAGTTTAGTGAGGATAAGCCAACTGTGTAAGAAAGGGTAAGTGACAAACTGGCTTGCACAAATAAAGGCATTTCTAGTTTCAAGTTACTATTTGAATGCTATTATCTTTGGTGTAAATCACTCTGTGCCTACGCTTGGATGGTCAGATACGTCGTGTGTTTGTTGGTCATCTACATTTCACGATACAGTGACATGGGCGTGTCACCGTTCAGATTTGAGGATATAGCTGATAGAGGGAAGTCAGCAAATGAACTCTGCAACGATTTTCCAACCTAGGGCGTCAACCTGAGTAGGGTTGTAGGCGTACTGCTGTAAGTCCTACAATTCTTCAAAGGGTAGCGCATCAATAAGCAGCCCAACGTGCTTGGTGTGTGATTTTGTACATATAATAATAATAGTATATTCTCATTTTGTACATGAGAGACGCCAGTTTACAGGCATCATCAATATGATAAATTACATATACGATTAGCAATCATAATTAATAATAATGTTTTAATAAAATACACATTTTTTCCTACTTGTGTAGGACACACCAAATATACAGGCATGGATAAGCATTATATAAATTTCATAAATTTGGTTCATGGTTAAGTTACATGGTTGCTGGCGTTTTTGTCTTAGGTCTGTGGGAACAATATGATAACCAGTCATTCAATGGAGCACGTCATGAAATATAGGAATATTAACTTCGCATTAAAAAAAAACCCAAGTAAGTTTTGGATGGATTAAAAATACTTGGGAAAAAATAAAGCTTGAAGTTATTCCACAATATAACAAGTCATTCAATGGAGCACATCATGAAATATAGGAATATTGTCTTCGCATTAACAAAAAAACCCAAGTAAGTTTTGGATGGATTAAAAATACTTAGGAAAAAATAAAGCTTGAAGTAATTCCTCAATATAACTTGGGTGTGTACAAATCCGAATCTTATTTTTGATTTGATTTATATCCAAATTGGGTAATAAGGAAGCTGTTTTTACAGATACGATCAGTTATGTTATAAGCTACAATCGTGACGTTGTATTACAAATAGATACTTTTCCATTGGTATAAGAGTATATTCCACAAATGTAATCCAGGTTGCGTCGTGGAGAAAGTTAATTCGTTATTAACCAGGCAACTGAAAGATACGGGACCAATAATGTTTGCAGATCATTTGTCATTGTAAATGGTCAAATATCCACATTATTCATTCTCATTCAAAAAGTCAAATGGAAGCTGAAATGGTGAGAGAAAAAAGAAGACAAACAACAGCAACGCAAAAGAAAGCAACGGGAGTCCTTAAGGAGTGATTAATAAATATATACATATATATTCTGTTTAGTAACTGTGGTTATTTTGGTACACAAACTAACTAGTCCCGTTATGCTAACTTTTATATTATGTGTAAACTAATATATTACTGTCCTGTGTAGAAATGTTAATCATCTAGTTCCAATAATATTAAAATTTATAATTGTAGTTTGTTGTAACTACACGTTTAAAGAACTTAAAATATCTATGTAGGGTGAAAAAGAAGGTGTAAGAGTCAGGCGCAAAAGTGCATTGTCATCTTTGAGTAGTCTGGTGACTGAGGAGATGAACACTGGAAGTGTGTTTGCATCGCGCACATTAGCTGGTAGTCTATTCCAAATGACTGAAAACTTATTTAAGAAGAAGTTGTACCGCACGTAAGTCTGACAGTGCTCCATAGCAGCTAGGTTGTGATGATTTCTAAGATTGTAACTGATGACAGCGGTAGGTTTAGTTATTGGCTCGGAGGAATGCAAGAGAAGATTAGTTAGCTTATAGTAAAAGATAAGGTTTAGCTTAAGGCGTCTTTTCCAGAGGGGTTCTAATCTTAGTCTTACGCATCGCTCATGGTATTCCAGACCACTTTCTAAACCAAGAGTTCTTGAGGTAAACTGCCGTTGCACTCCCTCTAATTTAAGCTTGTCATTTTGTCTTAGTCCGCTAAGAATAAACGGGCAGTATTCTAAGATAGGTCGGACACATACTTTGTATAATAAAACCCTAGTTTCACAACAAAAGAAATTGCGTGTTATGCATCCTATCAGCCTTCGCGTTTTACGTCTGGCATAATCAGTCTGTTCAGCGAACGTTAGGTTACTAGAGTATCTAATACCGAGATCTACGACTGAGTTGAGCTTAGCTAGTTTTCGCCCATTTATTTCAAGAGTTAGATCAAGGTTACTGTTGCCGATACAAATCCAGCCGCATTTGTCAATGTTAAAATTTAGACAGGATTCAGCACACCATGTTGCGAGGCTACTTAGTTCAAGATGTATTTTAGTAACCATATCGCTTAATTCATGAGTGTAGCAGGAGTAGACGACTTTGAGGTCGTCAGCATATAGGAATGGTTTGCCTAAGGTGAAGCACTTGCAAATGCTGTTAATGTAGACTGTGAATAAAAGTGGACCTAGGACACTACCTTGCACGACCCCACTTGAGATCTGCCTAGGATGAGACAATACAGATCCAACTTTGGTTATTTGTACCCTGTTGCTTAGAAATGATTTTAACCAGTTCAGTAATGGGTTGCGAATTCCACAAGAGTACAGCTTCTCAAAGAGAATACTGTGAGATACCATGTCAAATGCCCTAGATATATCGAAGTAGAGAACAACGACTAGCTTACGTGCTTCGCGACTACTAGTGATGCAGTTGAAAAAGTCGAAGTGGCAAGTAACGCAGGATCTATTTTTGAGAAATCCGTGTTGAGACCTTGTAACAAGATCTTCCCTAATTAGGTAGTCTGACAATTGATCTTTTACAACTTTCTCCATGATTCGTGAGATAACTGGGGTTATATTTATGGGTCTGTAATTGCGGACGTTTGCCCTATCACCAGATTTGTAATGTGGAATTATGAAGCTAGTTTTCCACTCACTAGGGTAAGTGCCAGTGTCCATAGATATTGAGAAGAATTTAAGAAGTAACAAGGGTATATCACACCCACTGTTTTTGAAAATTATCGAAGCGAGGCCATCCGGTCCCGTACTAGTGGAAGGTTTAAGGCTTTTAATTGCTTGTACTATTAACTGATTAGTGAACACAATGCTTTCAAGGGAAGAGATAGTAAGGGGAGCGGTTTCACCAGGCATATGTGTTTCTAAACTAAAGTTTGCAAACCAATCACTGAAGAGTTCACAGATAGTGGCAGGTTCATTGTAGATTACTTTGTCGTGAAGTAAGTATGGGATTTCCCTCGCCGACTGCATTCGTTTTTTAAGAAGTGCCGTTAAGTTATAAACTTTGGAGGTACTTTCAAGTGCCGTTAACTCTTCGTCGAGGTCCTTTTGAGAGCGTAGGCGCTTGATAGATTCAAGAGACTCGTGGATTGAGAGCAATAGTGATATGTCCTTAGTGGAATAGTACTGTTTCTTCAGTTTCCTTAACTTATTACGGTGTGCCCTTGGAATATATTCAGTTCGGTGTCTACTTAATTTCACTATTTTCTTTGGAGCAACTGTATCTAGACAAAGGGTAACATTCCTGTAAAACAGGGTTACTAAGGCCTCCAGGGAGTCAGTGGTAAAATAGTCATCCCATTGACAGAGTCGAATAAGTTCTTGGACTAATCCCCAGTCTGTATATTTGTAACTACGACATATTGTGCTTCCTGAGTCTTGTTTGTTTCCTGTATTTAGTGGTGAGAAAGGCAGAGAGCAGAGTACCATTCTATGGTCACTACTGGAAAATCTATTACCAACATACGTGGATACTGGGATTGTGTCATGACAAAAAACAAGGTCCAACATGTTGTCACCACGAGTAGGTGTCTGGACGTGTTGTTGCCATCCATAACAGTCTATAGTGGCAAGTAATTCGTCGAAGCGTTGGGGGCCGGAACTAGTTAGCCAATTGACTTCTGGAAGATTGAAGTCCCCTGCAATTATTTTGTAATTAGCACTAAACGAGGATGCGTGTGCAAACGATTTAGCTAATAACGCATCAGTTTCTTTTGTTGCGCTTGGTGCTCGATAAACACAGCCTATGAGAAGTTTGTACTTATCTCCATGTAAGACAACCCAGAGTGAGTCAGGTACATTATTCATTGTTTCATCTTCCACCTTACTGACTACAAATGAGCTATGTATATATATGAGACATCCTCCACCACGCTTGCAATCTCTGTTTGCACGGTGTACAGTGTAATCATCGATACCTATATGCACATCAAGTACAGAGGATGAGCACCATGACTCAGTAATCAGAGCTACAGTAGGCTTGGCGACTAATAATAATGTCCTTAGTTCAGATATCTTATTGATTAAGGAACGTGCATTAATTAGCAATATCGTGAATAAGTCACGGGATACTACAAACTGGCTTAAAATGTCACCATAACCTAAATCTATTTGTGCGTCAGCACCGCAAGAATTTATGAATGAAAAGGAGGTCGGACTGGGTGTCTGTACATCGGGTTGGTGTGCAATGAGGTGGTCCTAGGTGCCATGGGTCGTACCAGTGATTTGGGACACCTGGAAAATTTACCATGTGTTCCTGGATATAAGGGTAGTACAGGTTGGGCCTAGGTTGACGGTTAAAAGGCATAGCATCAGAAGGTCTACCCATCCAACTGCTATTCGTCATACCGGTATACACCTTCGGGTTGTTTTTATAACTTAAAGGGAATTGTGAAGGAAGGTGCTTTGGCTGCAAGACTTTAGGAGTCTTGGAGCCTGACTTTCTATAAGGTGGAGCATGCGGAACACCTCCAGATGTACTTATGTTTCGAGAGGAGTTTTTCGTAACAAGTGATGGTTTGTTGGCATTCTTACTCTCAGCAGGCTTATTGAATACAAAGTATTCTTCCCCATCATTAGTCTCAACCCTGCGAAATTTGTTCATCGTGGTGAGGTTACTACGTTTGGGGGGAAATTTCTTAGAACAACTTGCAGAAGTTCTAGTCATTTTAACATCTTTCGATGAGGCTTTGTTTACAGGGGTACTGGTATCTAAATCAGTTCCTAGTTCCATTGGCAAGTGTGGTTGTTGTGTAGTTTGCTGAATGCTAGTTTCAGCACTAGGTGTCTGTTGCTGTGCACGATCCTTTTTTGGTAAATCAAAGCTAGAGGAGGTGACCAGGTTATTACTACGCATTATTCTGCGCTGACACGGTGTTTTATCCTGAGCTACGGTTATAGACTTATAACTGCTATTCAGTCTTAAGTGATCCTGACATTTAGTAAACTTACTAGCATCAAGGGAATTACTGAATTTAAAAATGATTGGGCAATTAGCCTGGTTAGACTTTTTACGAAGTCGTTTGCATTCACATGGAACACTAGCCATGCCGCAACAAATCAGGATTTTGTGTCTTACAGTTTTCAGGGGCAGAGAATCTGGGACGTTGTAAACTATAGCTTGGTGAGAAGAGGTTATACGCTTCATCACCTCCGTAGCCAAGCAGTCAATCAGATTTTCAGCTTTATTTAGGTTGTCTGGAGATATTTTAGGATGCCTTTCTAAAAGACAGGCTATTGGGTCTAAATTCAAAAGCTTATTTTGAGTTACATCCAGTAAACACTTAACCTGACCAATATCAGACCGGCTCTCCGTGGTATTTGAGATTGGCAGTGACATACTATCAAACTGATCTAATTTTTTCTGAATTTCACTTACTTGCCTCTGCATATCTTTCAAAAGGAGGTTTAGTTTACAGAACTCAGAGTTCTCTAACAGAACATCTTTCACCTGTATCACAGGAGTGAGATCTGCACTCAAACCATTTTGAGAGCTAGTAGTTGATACTGTATTACCAGGCGGTAATGCAGTTATAACCGAATTTGAGCCACTATCTAAAACAATTGTGTTTCTACGAACACGTTTTTTAGAGATTTGGACCATAATTTCAAGAATTATAAGACAATAAGCAGTAAATAAATTTCAGAGCAAACACGTGCAAAAATGTCACCAATTTCGAACGTTCCGCCAGGGAAGAATATGTTCATATTGTATATACTGAATTGATATCATCTGTCATCTAGCTGTTGATAATTTTGTTTCTGTCTGAATGTCTTCCACTTGTATCATCAACCTGAGAAGGAATGTAGGCGTACTGGTGTATGTCCTACAGTTCTTCAAGGGTAGTTTGTCGTGCCAGAATCCACAACTCGTTGTTTTCGTTCCTTGTTGTTATTATATAATTTTGTTGAAATTTTCGTCGTGATTACTTCTGAAGTTGTTTCCAGTCTTCTACATCCGTGAATGAATTGATTGATGTTAAAGACAGCAGATTGGTCGTATACGCCGAGGAGGCTAGGCTATTGCTGAGAATGACATGTACACGGAGATAATTGTCAGCTGTGGTCTGACGCGCCGGGGAGAAAGAGTGTAAACGACTGAGGCTCGCATACGTCACAGTTACTAGAATTGAGGCAGAATGAGTGACAAGCGATTGCAGTGGTAATTGGTAGTGAGTAGATAAGAGGATGAGCGTAGAGTATCGTGAGGTGCTGCTATGGTCACGTTGCATTCTGCAAGAGTCATTCTAGCAAGTGGCGATTGTGTTGCAAGAGGATGTGTCAAGAGGATGCCTTTAACTGGAAGGCGCAGGTCGTCATCGATGTGTGAGATTGTGCTGTGGGTATGCTTGTGGTGTGTTGGCTTTTCTGTTTGCTTTCCATTTCAGGTCTGTCCATGTGACCCAGGTTCTTGCAATGGCATCCAAGTCAAAGTGTATTGGTCGTGAAGAAAAAAAGGAATGGATCCGTTTTCTGCCGGGGAGTGTCAATGTAGTTGAAGATTGAACGATCAATTCACGGTTGTTTGCTCAAGAACCAACTTCCCCAATTTTTGCGGAGGCATCAATACGACAGTCATCGTCTCATCGGTCGCTGTTCAGAAAGAAGTCAGTAGCAAACCGTCAGAAGTAATATTGTGATTTATTATTGTAATATTTGTTCACAGACCTCAGTGGAAATAATTTTAATATGTTGGTGTAACAATAAAGAATCCTCGAGTCAACAATTGGTGTTTTGGTTTTTTCGTCCGTCAGTACTAGGCGTTTCTGATAAACATCAAGCAAAAGCGTGAGCCCGAGCGTAGCAAGAGCTGGGCATTAACGGTTTACGAGACGTGGCTGACAGTTGTTTTACTGCATCAAATGGTGCCGAGGTCGTTTCCAGAATTCTCCATTTGCTCCATTTGTGTCTGCATGGCGGACTGTATTCGTAAGTTGAGTAAAAATGTTGAAAACTGTTTGAAAACCAGTTGCTTCTTCATTTCAGATCATGAATACTCATTTACAGCATGTTCGCCAGCGTCTTCAAATGGTAGAGTTGGATCGTTCATGGAATTTGAGTGGTTATGAGGTAGACTGTTTGGAATTAATCCTCATTTCAGTTTAGGTGCAGGGTTGTTCGACCTCGACCAGAAGATGAATAGGAGCAGCAAAATACCAGAAAGAGAAAGTATGTGAACATGAAAAGGACATTTAATATTTCATGCATATATAAATGTTTATGTCAATTGTATGTTATACTTTAGTAAATAGTTTTCTATATTGCAGCTGTGTTTTCACGTATTTATGCGAAGTCTTAGAGTTTATTTAGTGTCATAATATATATTAATGAGTCTAAGCGTTTTAGTGTTCTAATAACTGATGCGTCTTAGAAATAAGTGGTGCGGTCTGGTTGGGATGGTCATTGGGCCGAAACAGTTTATATAGAAAGCGTTTGAAGGTTACGGTAGAGTGACAGGCCCTATTTCTCAGGGTAAACTAATCCTGTATGTTCCGTACCAAGTCTTTATGCATCCATGCTGTTAGTTTATTTATAGTTTTCAGATTGCTAAGGGTGTTGAAGTGCGTCTTTTAGGTGCTGTAGTAGATTAGTAGTTGATTCGTTCTAGGAGTAAATAGTTTATTAATATAATCAGTAGAGTGAAACAGTCTGTATAGAGAGCGTTTGAAGCTTGTAACCGAAGAGCAAGTTCTGACATCTAGGGGTAGGCTATTCCATATTTTAGAATACATGACTGTGAAGAAGTTTTCACGGAGTGTTGACTTAAAAGAATGAGTTGTCACTGTGGAAGTTTGGTTACGCAGATGGTAAGAACCTTCCTGTGCGAATTGTATGTCCCTGTTACCTGAAAATGATATTTTGTGAAGGACCTTAAAGAAGAATATTAGGTTTATAATAAGTCGCCTTGTCCAAAGTGGGTCAAGTTTTAGGATCATGCAGCGTGAGATGTAGTCTTTCTTACAATCGTAGCCAAGTAGTTTTGAGGTAAAATATCGTTGGATACTTTCCATCCTTAGCTTGTCGCGTGTGCGAGTGCTGCTTATAATAAATGGACAGTATTCTAGTAGTGGTCTGACACATGTTTTGTACAGAATTAGCTTGGCTTCATTGTCGTGAAAGTTCCTGAGTATGCATCCTAAGAGCATCCTCGATTTTCTAGTCTGTGATGCTACTTGCTCAGAGAATGTCAAGTCACTAGAGTACCTAAGGCCTAGGTCAACGACACTTCGGAGTCTTGTTAGGTTAGCAGATTGGAGCGTTAATTTCAGGTCAATTGAGGGTGCACCGAAGCAGATCCAGCCACATTTGTTCAGATTAAATTGGAGATTCCATAGGGACGACCAAGCAGCCATTTTATCTAATTCCTTCTGTACTACATTCTCGAAGTTCCCTAAGTCATCACATTGGAATGTATAAGCTACTTTTAGGTCATCTGCAAAGATGAATGGTTTCCCGTGCGTGAAGCAAGCGCATATGTCATTGATGTATAGTGTAAATAGGAGGGGTCCAATGACACTACCTTGTACTACACCAGAAGTGATAGGGCTAGGTTTGGAGGTTGCAGACCCGAGTTTAACTATTTGGGACCTATTGTTAAGGAATGATTTAAGCCATCCTAATAATGGGTCACGTATTCCTAAGGAGTTCAGCTTATTTGTTAGCAGTAAATGGTCAACACGGTCAAATGCCTTAGAAATGTCAAAGTAGATGACAAGTACTAGTTGCCGTCTGTCACGACTGCTGGTTACAAAATTGAAGAAGTCTAGGTGACATGTTAAACATGATCTGGATTTCAGGAATCCATGTTGGTTCGGACTTATAATATTGCAGCTAAGCATATGTTTGATTAAGTTATCTTTGACTAGTCTCTCCATGATTCTAGATGCTATAGGTGTGATATTGATTGGCCGGTAGTTACTGACTTCAGTTTTCGAGCCAGATTTGTGTTTAGGCATAATGAATGTTGTCTTCCATATGTCAGGGTAAGTTTGGGTTTCTAGGGACATTGTGAATATTTTAAGCAGCAGTAGAGGAATGTCAGGGCCACCATATTTATAGAAGTAAGATGATATACCGTCGGTACCGAAACCTTTTGAACTTTTGAGGGTTCTTATAGTTTGGTTAATATTAGCGTAAGTGAATTCAACAGTGCTAATTTGGTTTGGTGTGAGTGGAGATGGAGTTTGTGCCATATTAGTAATAGGGTGTATATCGAGTAGCTGGACTGAGGGCTTAAGGTAGTTACCTGCAAACGTTTTGTTGAATAGTTCACATATGTCTGCAGAGTTAGTGCATAGCCTACCTTTGTCTATGAGGAGAGAAATGCTGTGATTTTTGCGATTCATTCGCTTCCTTAAGATTTCTGTGAGTGCATACACTCTAGCAGGACTGGCTACTGCGATGCGTTCTTCCTTTCTCATACGGAAATCTCGAGCTTGTGAGATGGAGCTAAGGGTGTTAAGTATTAGACCTAGAGTGCCAAAGTCGTGGTGTTTGAAGTAACTTGTTGAGAGTCTCTTCAGTTTCGTACGATCCTTTGGTTTTATGAATGACTTTCTGTGTGGGGAAACCTTTAGTGTTTGGAGTGGAATGACAGCATCTAAGCATGTGTTAGAGTTATGGTAGAAGATGGTTAGGGCTCTCGATAGGTCATCAGTAGTGAAGTATTCATCCCATTTGGAGGATCTTAGCATCGATTCTACTAAGGCCCAGTTTGCCTTACTATAGTTCCTATATATTACTTGTTGTGAAGTGGAGGTATGAGATGCATTGCTACTCAGCGGAATTGGCAGTGCACACATCACTGTTTTGTGGTCGCTCCCTGGAAACTCAGAACCTACTAGCGTTGAAAGGGGGCTTATATTGTGGCAGAAGATTAAGTCTAGTACGTTGTTACCTCTTGTGGGAGTAGTGACAGTTTGTTTCCAGCCAAGTATATCCAGTGTGTCTAAGAACTTATCAAATTTAGTTGGGCCTGTGGGTATATCCCAGTTGATTTCAGGTAAGTTAAAGTCCCCACATAGGATCTTATGATCGTATTGTAAGTCGGATAATTGCTCCAGAGTATTAATAAGTTGGGTCTCGTAATTACTAAAGGTGCCAGGTGCTCTGTAGGTGCATCCAATTAATGCTGTTACGTTATTTAAGTGTACATTAACCCATAGAGTCTCAGGCATGTTAAGTGTACTACTTTCTAGCTGTGATACAGTAAGTGCATTCAGAAAGTACATGAGACAACCCCCTCCCTTACCACCTTCCCTGTCACACCGAAAGTGTGTGTAGTTATCTAAGCTTATTTCTTCATCCAGGATGTTCGAATGACACCAAGATTCAGTGATGACAATTACAGGGGGTTTGTATATTACTGTGAGTGCTCTGAGCATCGGCAATTTATTTAGAACAGATCTAGCATTTATGAGGATTAGGTAAAGATGAGAGTTGAAGTAGCATTTGAAGTATTTAAGTTCGTTAGTCAGCCCCGAATATGGTTCAGCACCCAGTAGTTCTGCTTGACATGACGATCCTATGTTAAGAGGAGTTTCAGCATCATGCTCACCTATGTCTATCGAGTTGGTGTGTGCTGTTTTCGGTGAAGAATTAGGAGTTGGAGTACTGGATTTGCTATAGACTAAGGAATTTTTATTTTTAGTTAGGTTACAGAAGTGGGTAGGGTTCTTTATTTGGCCTATACTTGTGCAAGTGTCAAGTGTGCCTAATGGATACGGGTGCACTAGACCGTTCCTGTTTTCATGCAAGGAGGGAGCCAGCACTAGTGGTTTAGGAGTGTTAACATCCCTACCAGCTGTTTTTTCAACGCTGACAGGGACGCGGGGGATAAAAAATGATTGGATCCTTGTGATGACCATGGCTTATTATTCCACCTATTGTTTGATGCTAGTTGTGTCCTTGTGTGGGTTTCGTGTGTACTGCATTGTGGGTTAGTTCCCAGCAGACTTGTACCATATATCCGGTCGAAATTTGTTTGTGTGCCATACTCTGAAGACCCTGAGTTGTTGGTAGCCGAGTTCTGACTATTACCACTTGTACGTTTGAGGGTGACATTGTTGTGACATTGGATATTAGTGTGTGCCACGGTGCGATTTAGCACGTTGTGAGTGCTAATACTATTAACCGTGGGGAGTGTGGGCTTATTTAAGCTGCCACTGTTTTTGTTGGTATGATTTAGGGGCATATTTTCCTTATCTTTAGCAATGGAATTATAGCTAGGAGAGGACAAAGTCGAATTTCGGGGGGTTTTGACTTTTTTTCTGGGGTTATTTAGTGGCATTTTAGATTCTGCGGTGATGGGTGGTATGGTTTTATTATTTATTTGGTTACAGTCTAGTGGCCTTTCGGCTGGTGTTGCACTCTGATGGGATATTTCTGTGTGTTTTGAGAGGGGTGATGCGGTGGGGTCTACTGTATCTTTCACAGGGTTGGGAATAATGGCTGCTTGCAATGTCCTATTACCTATTTCACAATTAGTCTTAGCGAGATAGTTGTGTGCGCGCCTTTCTATGACTGTTTTGTCCACCCCGACCTTTATATGTTTGTAGTTTCTGGCTTGCGATAGGGTGTGTTGGGAGTGGATGAATTTTCTGGTCTCTGCCGGTGTTTCGAACTGAAAACGAATAGGACAACACTTTTCATGTTGACTCTTCTTCAGCCTATAGCACTTAGTCTTGGAGTTAGGCATTTTCGCTTCACTAAGTAAGATGCGCTGTACCTTTTTTATTGCCTCATTGTCCGGAACGTTGTAGACAATAGCACTCAGTTTTGCGTCGAGTCGTTTTGTTACTTCTGTGGTAACAAAGTTAATGAGGTTATCTACCTTAGTTACCGATTCTGTGTCAAGCTTGTTAAGGTTTACAGTTTTCATGAGGATAGTTAGAGGTGTCAGTTCACAGACCTGCGATCTGATATCGCTGATCTGATCTGATAATTTGGATATCTCGGTATTGGTTTCGATGTTTCCAGCATTTACTGACTTACTGTTTTTTATTTCCCTTAACTCAGCCTTAAGTTCTCCTATAGACAACTTTAGAAGTTCTATTTCTGAAGATAGTACTGAAAAAGAGCTTGATGGCTGGAGTTTCTCCATAAGCACATAAGGTGAAGGGAGGAGTTCTGTATGAGCAGAGGGTACTGAATTTTTAGGAGTAGTGCTAATACTAGCTGTCAGTACAGTTTTATCCTCAGTTTCAGCTCGACGCTTACGGCATACAAGTGAGTTATGTGACTCACTATAGCCGTTTGTAGGGGGTGTGTTGCTTGATGTAGCAATCAAGGACGTTAAATTAGACACCAGTTTTACAGGGGATTGGGTTCGTTGCTTTTTACTTTGATTAACCATAACTATTAGAAATAAGAGTTAGTGGTTACAAGTATGGAAGTGGTATAGTACTTGTGCAAGTATTACAACAAGATAAATTTTATGTAACGAATCACGTAAAAATGTAACACAAACTTTAAACGTACTAGGCCCTCGGTTTTCTTTTACATAGCTCACGCACTCTGACTTTTGTGTTTAACTACTTTAAAACCTACATAAGTAGGTGAAATTATCACTTGTCTTTCACTTTAAACTAATTGTTCGCAGGAAAGACTGCAGAATATCGAGAAGATAATATTTCTTGAAAAAAAACAATAAAAAATGGTGAACCCCATGCCTGTTATATATTTTGAATCATTTACACCTTTTATATACCTCTTCACCTCTCTGCCGGCTTTCTTCTGTCTTCTTCTCTTTTCAAAGGTACTGCCTTCAACGAAGGTACTGATACAGCGCTGCTATTCTCCATTTATTCGGGATATTGCTAGCTCATCTGGTAAATAATGGGACCACCTATATTATAAAATCTACTGACAGGTTCAAAGTCGGTCTCATAAACAACTGGAAATGTCACAAATATGGTGTACTTGCGGGTGAATTTAAAGGTTTATAGACTTAACAACACTTTATGAATCATTTACTGGTAATTATTGTTTATTCTGCATCTCTTATGTATCACGTCAGCACCTGTACAGAAATGCTACTTACCTTCCTCAACTAACGCAATCATTTATGATTCCCGCGTGAAATTGACACGTATTCTTTTCAATCACCGTTTGGATTTGACGCTGTATCTATTTCCTTATTTGTACACTTCATTTTAAATGTTTCTCTCACATTTACCAGTATTCAACTTATTTATAAATTAACAAACCATATTATATATTCTACATGTTTTAATAAGTGTACGTATGTTCATGTCTGTGAAAATGGCAGGTTTCTGTTACAGAAATAAATTATTATTATTTTTATCATACTTACTCTTTTCTTCTACGTATATTATGTACTTTGGCGTTTGGAGTTAACTTCTTCAGTTTCTATTCCCAGCATTATCCTATATAAGAGTGAAAACCATCACTCGTTTCGCCCTAATTTTTACTTTTTTTATATCGTTATCCTATATTATTTTTGTTGTTTACTACCGTAAACTTGAACTAACCGTTAGCATGTAACACTATAAAACTGAATGGCTATAAATTCTTAGTAATAAAAAAGAGGAATAAACCCTGTGATTATAGCATATTGTTTGCTTGAAATTATTGTTATTTACTGGCTGCCTCTGCACCTCTCTGTGTTTACTTCTGTCTTCTCTTCTCGAAGGTATTGCATTGAAGTACCGCAAATGTACAGTAATGCTGCTTTCTACGTTTGTAATACTTGGGCGTTATTCAGAATATTGTTAGCACTCACGATGAACAACGGAACAAATTCCATTCCGAATTCCGTTTAATATCGCAAAGTTGGTCCCGTGTACCTGCCAATACCAAAATAAGTCTGTACTTACCATCTACTGTGGAGTTTTATAATTTTTCGAACCCCTATTGGTTGATAAAATGATAATGATCACAAGGTCTGCATCCTGTGTGTCTTACTCTAGCACCTATATATTACCTCTCTTCTAACCTTCCATTAAGGCGACATTTCGTAATTCCCACATGAATTTGACTCACTATAAGTATATTAAAGATCATAATTTAGACTTAAACCAATATCTTGTAATCTATTCCTATGAAGTTTCTTAAGGTCTTTTTCCAATTTTTAATGTCATAAAACAGTGCTCCATTTCAAATTGTACTCGTCATATAGGATCATGCCTGTACAAATGGCATGTCAATCATGTAAATGCTTAATTTGTGTGAAATATATTATTATGATACTCTTCGCATATCCTCTCATCTATTCAGAACCAATTGCCACTGCTATCAATTGTCCCTCATTCTGCCTCAGTCCTAGTAACGTTGACGTGTGCAAGCCTCGTTCGTCTGCACTCTCGCTCCCCGGCGTGTGAGACCACAGCCTAAATAGAAACATTCATTCTTAATCATTGATTCCACAGCTCATCCTTATCTCCGTGTGCATGTCACACTCAGCATTAGACTCTCCGGCGTTTAAGACCCATCTGCTGCCTTTAACATCAATCAATTCATTCACGGATTTAGAAGACTGGAAACAACTACAGAAGTAAGCATGACGAACAATTTAACAAAATTATGCAATACAACAAAGTACGAAAACAACAAGTAAACACATTGAATCCAAAAACACCAATTGATATGACTCACCACACGTATAGGCGAACACTACATATAACCTCGAAGATCATGTCCTAATGTAATTCCTTTGAAGAATCGCAGGACTTACACCAGTACGCCTGCAAACCCTCTTAGGTTGACGAATCAAGTGGAAAAATGTTCGAACGCAAACAAGATTAACCAACAATTACATTAATTGGAACCCACTCAATTACTTTACACAAACATATGTACAATAAACACATCAAATGTTGTGGATTCTGCCTTGACGAACTACCCTTGAAGAACTGTAGGACCTACACCAGTACGCCTACATTCCTTCTCAGGTTGATGATACAAGTGGAAGACATCCAGACACAAACAAAATTATCAACAGCTAGATGACAGATGATATCAATTCAGTATATACAATATGAACATATGTACAAAATCACACACCAAGCACGTTGGGCTGCTTATTGATGCGCTACCCTTTGAAGAATTGTAGGACTTACAGCAGTACGCCTACAACCCTACTCAGGTTGACGCCCTAGGTTGGAAAATCGTTGCAGAGTTCATTTGCTGACTTCCCTCTATCAGCTATATCCTCAAATCTGAACGGTGACACGCCCATGTCACTGTATCGTGAAATGTAGATGACTAACGAACATACGACGTATCTGACCATCCAAGCGTAGGCACAGAGTGATTTACGCCAAAGATAATAGCATTCAAATAGTAACTTGAAACTCGAAAGGTCTTTATTCATGCAATTGTGAACCAACGGCGACAGTGACTTCTAATACTACTACTACTAATAATAATAATACCACGAACTCATTGAATTTATCATCGTCAACATCGTCATGAAGTGTGTGTGAATGTTGTTGTAAGCAGTAAGACACACAGTTCTTCAGTATGCCTGCAAATCCTCTTGGGTTGACGAATCAAGTGGAAAAAAGTCCGAACGCAAACAAGATCAACCAACAAATAGATGAGAGATGACACCGAATTCATATATACAACATGAACTCTTTTGTCTGCTTCCAAAGTGCCACGTCCCTTCCTTGGCCCAGGCATTATCCAGCGTCACCAAAAGATGCAAATTGCGTTGATAATCCGTGTCCAAAGAGATACTGGCTGCAGACCCAGTAAGTAGACCCGGTAGAGTTCCAGAAGGCGCTCCAGAAAACGAACACATGAATAAAAACTGTCGAGGAACTTAGCCCTAAGTTCCTATTGTTACGAAGACTCTCCGAACAGATAAACACTACGACTCCAAAACACCAGTGGTTGTAAGAAGGAAGTTCTATTATTTGGCATTTAAAATCGAGGTTTAGTACACAGTCTGTAAACAAATGTTTTATACAAAATATGAAGTACTTTTTAATCGTTTTCGTTCGTCTTCTTCGAACAGGTAAACGATTGAACCATTCGCGCCTTCGAGTGGCTTACCGATGGCGACCAAGGCCAATGAACCAAAGTTCAGTGTTCACTTCCATTGACAACACCCTCTTTCTGGTCTAAAGCCTGCCTGGTTCTCTCGTGATTGTTTCCCTCGTGGACCACTTGGTCTACGCATGAATATTGAGCCTGGGACTTTAGATACTATATTAGTCAAGCTAATCCCTCTCTGATTATCACAGAAAGACTTGTCTCCCTTCTTGTATATGGGGATAATCAGTGACTTACACCAACCCGACAGAACTTCCTCTGATTCCCAGACGCTGCCTAGAAACTCAATTAATGCAGACAGTTACTGTCTCCACCGTATTTACATACCTCTCGAGTCATTCCATCAGGTACTGCTGCTTTGTCTTGTTCCAGAATAATGGCAGCCTTAGAAAACTCAGTTAGGGAGGGAGGACCTATGTCTATATCCCATTCAGGGAGGTGTTGGATGTTCCGCAGGTTAAGCGTGGCTATAGGTCAATGAAACTGTTCCTCAAAGTGTACTTTTCAGAGTTCCAGTCGTCTATCCTGAGAGATAATCATGGTGCCACTATTCTCAGAGATTGATTCACTTATCATTTGCTTTTACCACTCGTTTCCCTGATAAGCCTAAATAGTTGTCTGGTGCTGCCAACCGCCGATGCCTTTTCATCCCTTTCTCTTTTGTCGCCCACCACTGTTCATGGTCATTGTGAAGACATTTCTCGGTATCGCGGTACGTTTAACGTTTGCGTTACATTTTTACGTGATTCGTTACATAAAATTTATCTTGTTGTAATACTTGCACAAGTACTATACCACTTCCATACTTGTAACCATTAACTCTTATTTCTAATAGTTATGGTTAATCAAAGTAAAAAGCAACGAACCCAATCCCCTGTAAAACTGGTGTCTAGTTTAACGTCCTTGATTGCTACATCAAGCAACACACCCCCTACAAACGGCTATAGTGAGTCACATAACTCACTTGTATGCCGTAAGCGTCGAGCTGAAACTGAGGATAAAACTGTAGCGACAGCTAGTATTAGCACTACTCCTAAAAATTCAGTAACCTCCGCTCATACAGAACTCCTCCCTTCACCTTATGTGCTTATGGAGAAACTCCAGCCATCAAGCCCTTTTTCAGTACTATCTTCAGAAATAGAACTTCTAAAGTTCTCTATAGGAGAACTTAAGGCTGAGTTAAGGGAAATAAAAAACAGTAAGTCAGTAAATGCTGGAAACATCGAAACCAATACTGAGATATCCAAATTATCAGATCAGATCAGCGATGTCAGATCGCAGGTCTGTGAACTGACACCTCTAACTATCCTCATGAAAACTGTAAACCTTAACAAGCTTGACATAGAATCGGTAACTAAGGTAGATAACCTCATTAACTTTGTTACCACAGAAGTAACAAAACGACTCGACGCAAAACTGAGTGCTATTGTCTACAATGTTCCGGACAATGAGGCAATAAAAAAGGTACAGCGCATCTTACTTAGTGAAGCGAAAATGCCTAACTCCAAGACTAAGTGCTATAGGCTGAAGAAGAGTCAACATGAAAAGTGTTGTCCTATTCGTTTTCAGTTCGAAACACCGGCAGAGACCAGAAAATTCATTCACTCCCAACACACCCTATCGCAAGCCAGAAACTACAAACATATAAAGGTCGGGGTGGACAAAACAGTCATAGAAAGGCGCGCACACAACTATCTCACTAAGACTAATTGTGAAATAGGTAATAGGACATTGCAAGCAGCCATTATTCCCAACCCTGTGAAAGATACAGTAGACCCCACCGCATCACCCCTCTCAAAACACACAGAAATATCCCATCAGAGTGCAACACCAGCCGAAAGGCCACTAGACTGTAACCAAATAAATAATAAAACCATACCACCCATCACCGCAGAATCTAAAATGCCACTAAATAACCCCAGAAAAAAAGTCAAAACCCCCCGAAATTCGACTTTGTCCTCTCCTAGCTATAATTCCATTGCTAAAGATAAGGAAAATATGCCCCTAAATCATACCAACAAAAACAGTGGCAGCTTAAATAAGCCCACACTCCCACGGTTAATAGTATTAGCACTCACAACGTGCTAAATCGCACCGTGGCACACACTAATATCCAATGTCACAACAATGTCACCCTCAATAGTACAAGTGGTAATAGTCAGAACTCGGCTACCAACAACTCAGGGTCTTCAGAGTATGGCACACAAACAAATTTCGACCGGATATATGGTACAAGTCTGCTGGGAACTAACCCACAATGCAGTACACACGAAACCCACACAAGGACACAACTAGCATCAAACAATAGGTGGAATAATAAGCCATGGTCATCACAAGGATCCAATCATTTTTTATCCCCCGCGTCCCTGTCAGCGTTGAAAAAACAGCTGGTAGGGATGTTAACACTCCTAAACCACTAGTGCTGGCTCCCTCCTTGCATGAAAACAGGAACGGTCTAGTGCACCCGTATCCATTAGGCACACTTGACACTTGCACAAGTATAGGCCAAATAAAGAACCCTACCCACTTCTGTAACCTAACTAAAAATAAAAATTCCTTAGTCTATAGCAAATCCAGTACTCCAACTCCTAATTCTTCACCGAAAACAGCACACACCAACTCGATAGACATAGGTGAGCATGATGCTGAAACTCCTCTTAACATAGGATCGTCATGTCCAGCAGAACTACTGGGTGCTGAACCATATTCGGGGCTGACTAACGAACTTAAATACTTCAAATGCTACTTCAACTCTCATCTTTACCTAATCCTCATAAATGCTAGATCTGTTCTAAATAAATTGCCGATGCTCAGAGCACTCACAGTAATATACAAACCCCCTGTAATTGTCATCACTGAATCTTGGTGTCATTCGAACATCCTGGATGAAGAAATAAGCTTAGATAACTACACACACTTTCGGTGTGACAGGGAAGGTGGTAAGGGAGGGGGTTGTCTCATGTACTTTCTGAATGCACTTACTGTATCACAGCTAGAAAGTAGTACACTTAACATGCCTGAGACTCTATGGGTTAATGTACACTTAAATAACGTAACAGCATTAATTGGATGCACCTACAGAGCACCTGGCACCTTTAGTAATTACGAGACCCAACTTATTAATACTCTGGAGCAATTATCCGACTTACAATACGATCATAAGATCCTATGTGGGGACTTTAACTTACCTGAAATCAACTGGGATATACCCACAGGCCCAACTAAATTTGATAAGTTCTTAGACACACTGGATATACTTGGCTGGAAACAAACTGTCACTACTCCCACAAGAGGTAACAACGTACTAGACTTAATCTTCTGCCACAATATAAGCCCCCTTTCAACGCTAGTAGGTTCTGAGTTTCCAGGGAGCGACCACAAAACAGTGATGTGTGCACTGCCAATTCCGCTGAGTAGCAATGCATCTCATACCTCCACTTCACAACAAGTAATATATAGGAACTATAGTAAGGCAAACTGGGCCTTAGTAGAATCGATGCTAAGATCCTCCAAATGGGATGAATACTTCACTACTGATGACCTATCGAGAGCCCTAACCATCTTCTACCATAACTCTAACACATGCTTAGATGCTGTCATTCCACTCCAAACACTAAAGGTTTCCCCACACAGAAAGTCATTCATAAAACCAAAGGATCGTACGAAACTGAAGAAACTCTCAACAAGTTACTTCAAACACCACGACTTTGGCACTCTAGGTCTAATACTTAACACCCTTAGCTCCATCTCACAAGCTCGAGATTTCCGTATGAGAAAGGAAGAACGCATCGCAGTAGCCAGTCCTGCTAGAGTGTATGCACTCACAGAAATCTTAAGGAAGCGAATGAATCGCAAAAATCACAGCATTTCTCTCCTCATAGACAAAGGTAGGCTATGCACTAACTCTGCAGACATATGTGAACTATTCAACAAAACGTTTGCAGGTAACTACCTTAAGCCCTCAGTCCAGCTACTCGATATACACCCTATTACTAATATGGCACAAACTCCATCTCCACTCACACCAAACCAAATTAGCACTGTTGAATTCACTTACGCTAATATTAACCAAACTATAAGAACCCTCAAAAGTTCAAAAGGTTTCGGTACCGACGGTATATCATCTTACTTCTATAAATATGGTGGCCCTGACATTCCTCTACTGCTGCTTAAAATATTCACAATGTCCCTAGAAACCCAAACTTACCCTGACATATGGAAGACAACATTCATTATGCCTAAACACAAATCTGGCTCGAAAACTGAAGTCAGTAACTACCGGCCAATCAATATCACACCTATAGCATCTAGAATCATGGAGAGACTAGTCAAAGATAACTTAATCAAACATATGCTTAGCTGCAATATTATAAGTCCGAACCAACATGGATTCCTGAAATCCAGATCATGTTTAACATGTCACCTAGACTTCTTCAATTTTGTAACCAGCAGTCGTGACAGACGGCAACTAGTACTTGTCATCTACTTTGACATTTCTAAGGCATTTGACCGTGTTGACCATTTACTGCTAACAAATAAGCTGAACTCCTTAGGAATACGTGACCCATTATTAGGATGGCTTAAATCATTCCTTAACAATAGGTCCCAAATAGTTAAACTCGGGTCTGCAACCTCCAAACCTAGCCCTATCACTTCTGGTGTAGTACAAGGTAGTGTCATTGGACCCCTCCTATTTACACTATACATCAATGACATATGCGCTTGCTTCACGCACGGGAAACCATTCATCTTTGCAGATGACCTAAAAGTAGCTTATACATTCCAACGTGATGACTTAGGGAACTTCGAGAATGTAGTACAGAAGGAATTAGATAAAATGGCTGCTTGGTCGTCCCTATGGAATCTCCAATTTAATCTGAACAAATGTGGCTGGATCTGCTTCGGTGCACCCTCAATTGACCTGAAATTAACGCTCCAATCTGCTAACCTAACAAGACTCCGAAGTGTCGTTGACCTAGGCCTGAGGTACTCTAGTGACTTGACATTCTCTGAGCAAGTAGCATCACAGACTAGAAAATCGAGGATGCTCTTAGGATGCATACTCAGGAACTTTCACGACAATGAAGCCAAGCTAATTCTGTACAAAACATGTGTCAGACCACTACTAGAATACTGTCCATTTATTATAAGCAGCACTCGCACACGCGACAAGCTAAGGATGGAAAGTATCCAACGATATTTTACCTCAAAACTGCTTGGCTACGATTGTAAGAAAGACTACATCTCACGGTGCATGATCCTAAAACTTGACCCACTTTGGACAAGGCGACTTATTATAAACCTAATATTCTTCTTTAAGGTCCTTCACAAAATATCATTTTCAGGTAACAGGGACATACAATTCGCACAGGAAGGTTCTTACGATCTGCGTAACCAAACTTCCACAGTGACAACTCATTCTTTTAAGTCAACACTCCGTGAAAACTTCTTCACAGTCATGTATTCTAAAATATGGAATAGCCTACCCCTAGATGTCAGAACTTGCTCTTCGGTTACAAGCTTCAAACGCTCTCTATACAGACTGTTTCACTCTACTGATTATATTAATAAACTATTTACTCCTAGAACGAATCAACTACTAATCTACTACAGCACCTAAAAGACGCACTTCAACACCCTTAGCAATCTGAAAACTATAAATAAACTAGCAGCATGGATGCATAAAGACTTAGTACGGAACATACAGGATTAGTTTACCCTTAGAAATAGGACCTGTCACTCTACTGTAACCTTCAAACGCTTGCTATATAAACTGTTTCGGCCCAATGACTATCCCAACCAGACCCCACCACTTATTTCTAAAACGCATCAGTCATTAGAACACTAAAACGCTCAGACTCATTAATACACATTATGACACTAAATAAACTCTAAGACTTCGCATAAATACGTGAAAACACAGCTACAATATAGAAAACTATTTACTAAAGTATAACATACAATTGACATAAACATTTATATATGCATGAAATATTAAATGTCCTTTTCATGTTCACATACTTTCTCTTTCTGGTATTTTGCTGCTCCTATTCATCTTCTGGTCGAGGTCGAACAACCCTGCATCTAAACTGAAATGAGGATTAATTCCAAACAGTCTACCTCATAACCACTCAAATTCCATGAACGATCCAATTCTACCATTTGAAGACGCTGGCGAACATGCTGTAAATGAGTATTCATGATCTGAAATGAAGAAGCAACTGGTTTTCAAACAGTTTTCAACATTTTTACTCAACTTACGAATACAGTCCGCCATGCAGACACAAATGGAGCAAATGGAGAATTCTGGAATCGACCTCGGCACCATTTGATGCAGTAAAACAACTTAACATGACCTTATCTAGTTTTCGTATCCACGATCAAATTTCTTTCCTGTTATAAAACTACGATAAGACTGCTGAAAAATGGAATAAATATATCACTGATCTCAACATAATACATCAATAAACTTTAAGCCAAGGGTGCTGTTCACAACAAAGTTATATAAGAGAATTGACTTCAAGCTTTATTTTTCCCAGATATCTGTATTGCATTCATCTGATGTCTGGGATTTTTGTTAATGCGAAGACAATATATCTATATTTCCTTGTTTGTTGCACAAACAGACTTTATAGCAGACTGTTCCGATGGACTCTAATGTCAGAAAGGACAACCAAACTGTAAATTTATTATACATCAAATTATGTGTAATTTATATAATAACTTATCCATGCCTGTAAAACTGGTATGTTCCTGCATAAACAGGAAGAAATATATATATCCTCGGCTAACCTCGCAGATCATGTCCTAATGTAATTCCTTTGAAGAATCGCAGGACTTACACCAGTACGCCTGCAAACCCTCTTAGGTTGACGAATCAAGTGGAAAAATGTTCGAACGCAAACAAGATTAACCAACAATTACATTAATTGGAACCCACTCAATTACTTTACACAAACATATGTACAATAAACACATCAAATGTTGTGGATTCTGCCTTGACGAACTACCCTTGAAGAACTGTAGGACCTACACCAGTACGCCTACATTCCTTCTCAGGTTGATGATACAAGTGGAAGACATCCAGACACAAACAAAATTATCAACAGCTAGATGACAGATGATATCAATTCAGTATATACAATATGAACATATGTACAAAATCACACACCAAGCACGTTGGGCTGCTTATTGATGCGCTACCCTTTGAAGAATTGTAGGACTTACAGCAGTACGCCTACAACCCTACTCAGGTTGACGCCCTAGGTTGGAAAATCGTTGCAGAGTTCATTTGCTGACTTCCCTCTATCAGCTATATCCTCAAATCTGAACGGTGACACGCCCATGTCACTGTATCGTGAAATGTAGATGACTAACGAACATACGACGTATCTGACCATCCAAGCGTAGGCACAGAGTGATTTACGCCAAAGATAATAGCATTCAAATAGTAACTTGAAACTCGAAAGGTCTTTATTCATGCAATTGTGAACCAACGGCGACAGTGACTTCTAATACTACTACTACTAATAATAATAATACCACGAACTCATTGAATTTATCATCGTCAACATCGTCATGAAGTGTGTGTGAATGTTGTTGTAAGCAGTAAGACACACAGTTCTTCAGTATGCCTGCAAATCCTCTTGGGTTGACGAATCAAGTGGAAAAAAGTCCGAACGCAAACAAGATCAACCAACAAATAGATGAGAGATGACACCGAATTCATATATACAACATGAACTCTTTTGTCTGCTTCCAAAGTGCCACGTCCCTTCCTTGGCCCAGGCATTATCCAGCGTCACCAAAAGATGCAAATTGCGTTGATAATCCGTGTCCAAAGAGATACTGGCTGCAGACCCAGTAAGTAGACCCGGTAGAGTTCCAGAAGGCGCTCCAGAAAACGAACACATGAATAAAAACTGTCGAGGAACTTAGCCCTAAGTTCCTATTGTTACGAAGACTCTCCGAACAGATAAACACTGCGACTCCAAAACACCAGTGGTTGTAAGAAGGAAGTTCTATTATTTGGCATTTAAAATCGAGGTTTAGTACACAGTCTGTAAACAAATGTTTTATACAAAATATGAAGTACTTTTTAATCGTTTTCGTTCGTCTTCTTCGAACAGGTAAACGATTGAACCATTCGCGCCTTCGAGTGGCTTACCGATGGCGACCAAGGCCAATGAACCAAAGTTCAGTGTTCACTTCCATTGACAACACCCTCTTTCTGGTCTAAAGCCTGCCTGGTTCTCTCGTGATTGTTTCCCTCGTGGACCACTTGGTCTACGCATGAATATTGAGCCTGGGACTTTAGATACTATATTAGTCAAGCTAATCCCTCTCTGATTATCACAGAAAGACTTGTCTCCCTTCTTGTATATGGGGATAATCAGTGACTTACACCAACCCGACAGAACTTCCTCTGATTCCCAGACGCTGCCTAGAAACTCAATTAATGCAGACAGTTACTGTCTCCACCGTATTTACATACCTCTCGAGTCATTCCATCAGGTACTGCTGCTTTGTCTTGTTCCAGAATAATGGCAGCCTTAGAAAACTCAGTTAGGGAGGGAGGACCTATGTCTATATCCCATTCAGGGAGGTGTTGGATGTTCCGCAGGTTAAGCGTGGCTATAGGTCAATGAAACTGTTCCTCAAAGTGTACTTTTCAGAGTTCCAGTCGTCTATCCTGAGAGATAATTATGGTGCCACTATTCTCAGAGATTGATTCACTTATCATTTGCTTTTACCACTCGTTTCCCTGATAAGCCTAAATAGTTGTCTGGTGCTGCCAACCGCCGATGCCTTTTCATCCCTTTCTCTTTTGTCGCCCACCACTGTTCATGGTCATTGTGAAGACTTCTTGTTAGTTTTCGTTTGAGTAGCTTTCGCTCCCCATTGATTGGGAGCTCGCCGGATTCAGTCTTCTTGCGTCAATCAGATTGATTAACCAATCTTCTCTAGAGCTTCTCCGGGCCAATAACTAAATCTACCTCTTTAATCAGTTACAGTCTTGGAAGTCATAACAACCTGGTCCTATAGAGCATTGTCAGACTCACACGCAGTATAACTTCTCCTCAAATAAGTTCTCAGTAATTTGGAATAGACTACCAGCCAGTGTGCCTGACGCAGACACACTCCCAGTATTCATCTATTCAGTCACCAGAATCCTCAGAGATGATAACGCCCTCCTTCGTCTGACTGCCTCACCCTCTTTTTCACCTCACACATAAATGCTTGATTGATTAAACGTATGAGTAACAACGGAACTCATTAATAAACACTAATGTTATTGCCAGAACATGACGAAGTTCCCTAGGCACAGCAAAAATATCAGCTCATACATTCAATATTAAACTTGACTTGACAGAAATATTGTTCAATAGAAATCATGGTTCCTAAAAAGGGATTGTGTGTATATACATAAACATAAACTTACAGGTAATCACTTGGGGACTCCTTATGCTTATTTTAGTGCTACCGTCTTCTGTCCCCTTCATCTCTTTCACTATTTCACTACTCTGAATAATGACGAAGAGTATAAACATTTAGTGACATGCAATGACAATCCAAAGAGGTATGTGAAAGTGACTGGCCACAAATCCTGTAACTGCCGTGCAAAATACTGATTACTCTCTCCTTCAACGCATCCTGGATGAAAATTTTAGAAAAATACCTTCATACCAACAAATAAATCCCATTCGCTAACCATATAGCGCTAATAAATCTGCAAATCTAAGGATTAGTGATGGCGGTTGCATTTAGAGTTTCACTGACTCATTCAGTGGTAATATCCCGCTCCGGAATGGTACATCTGTCGTCTTGTATTGATACGTTCGCCATTATCCTGGATCCTAACTACAAATGACATGTTGCTGATAACTGTGGATGTGATGTCACTTCCCAACACCTTTCATTGGACACTAACTGTTATGTCACCTGCATACACTACCAGTGCAAACATCGATGTCATTAGACCAACTGTGATTTCACCAGCCAATTTCACACTTTTATGAGTAGCTTCTGAAAGTTTACTTTTGGAAGCACGGCAGCGGGAAAGTGAAGAGAAAGCAAGTAAAAACATACGGATGGATATCCGTCATTCAATTGGTGAAGAAAGCCTTGCAAGTTATAAATACCCTGGTTCCTAATTCGTTACTCACCTCATCCTCCTGATTTAATTGATCACTTACTAGATCTGAGGGTGGTCATATCATGTCTGAAAAACACTAAATAAGGCCAAAATTATGGTATGAAATTAACTACAGTGAAAGAAGGGGTCTTCTGAATGACTTGAGCCCAACGACTGAGTAATCGACACTCGCATCAAAACCAATGGCAAAATCACCGACAGATTGCGCACACTAAAATAGAAGAGAGCGGTCGATTTTGAGCACCTGTCTCGATATCACACTGGTAAGAGACTAAAGCAGGATAGCTAGTCAAACCGTCGGAGCAGCATTTACCTCTCGCCATTGTCCAAAAGAGCTAGAAAAAGGTATGATTTCTACTTCTGTTAAAGCCACTGCATGAATAACGCTCTGAAGAATCCCACAGGACTCACAGTCTTCGACCGAATTCCAAAACAAAACGAGACGGTTGCAAATAAGATTGTGTTGGTAACAGACTGTTATTAAAGAAAATGTATAGCATAAACATGGCATGAACCTTCATATGTGGAGCTGCCCGTCATCCAAATACTAACCTGACCTAAGTTAAAACATTTTAGTCAATTGTATTACGTCATCTAACTTACTAACTCAATCTTACTTTAGTTGCTGTCCAATTAACCTTGTTTCTATATTAGATCATTCTTTTATTACCTGATCAATTATCTAATTTTGAAAAACCTCATGTACACACACACACTCTCAAATAATTATATATAAATGCGATTGTACAGCTATGTGAATGAATTCGCCGAAAAGAGTCTCTTCGCTGAACGTCTTCTCTTTTTCAAATACTAAGAACACAGTTGCTGGACACAAAATGGTTTGCAGCCGACAAAAGTGCACATTCAAGCGAATAGGTAAAACAGTCCAGTGGACCGAAAACAGCCTCATTAACACTGAGTGCAGAGTGGTATATAAAGTACAGATTTAGTTTTTAAAGGTGCATATATTATAAGTAACAATTTAGTTGTTTGTTTCGCCCATCTGCACCCCCTAATAACTATCCACCCGTAATTTAGCTTGATTAATACTGTATGTTCTGTGTTATAATAATAATAATATTAACGGCTTTATTCCAAACGGTATTTGTGATACAGGTATGGAATTTTCAGCGTGCATTACAATATACAGTTTACAGTTTACAGTTTACAATTTATTTAGGATAGTAGGCTATATGCCTGTGTTAATCCTTTCGATTTATTTCATACAGGAGGTCCAATCTCGCCTTGAATGAATCAACGGATGGCGCTGATACGACATGTTCCGGTAGGGAGTTCCAATGGTTCACAATTCGATGCGAAAAACGGATTTCCAGACGCAGACGATTCGACCGTGGTTTTTTAACCTTGAGGTGATGTCCTCGCAATTGGTTGGTGCTAGAAGGAAGAAATAATTTAGATAAATTAGCTCCAAAATCATTTCTTAGGATACGGTATGCTAGTATTAGGTCACCCCTAAGTCGTCTGTATGACAGTGGAAATGAACCCAGTCGACTTAACCTCTCCTCATATGACAGGGTTGAGAAACCCTTTATTAGCTTAGTTCCTACTCTTTGCACCCTTTCTAATAAGTCTATTTCGTATTTGAAACACGGGCTCGCTGCCTGGATCCCATATTCCAAATGAGGTCTGATATAAGTCGGATATAATATACGAAATATATCAGCGTCAAAGTTCGCAAAAGCCTTGCGTATGGCCCATAACATTCTAAAACCCTTAGTGGCTGCAGTTCTACAGTTTGTTGCTGTTTTCAAGTCATGCTGCACAACCACTCCCAAGTCCTTGTACTCAGTGACCACTGGGAGAGTAATGCCATTCATTGAGTAATTGTGCACGTGACTATGGGATACATGCATAACTACACTCTTGCTTAAGTTAATCTCCAAGGCCCAGCGCTTACACCAATCACTTAACAAGTTTAAATCTTCCTGCAAAGCAAGTTGATCACTGTCATCGTGCAAAGCCCTCCATATCTTGATGTCATCAGCAAACAGTAAGCAGGATGACTTAACTACCGATGGAATCTCATTAACATAAATCAGGAAAAGAAGTGGGCCTAGAATTGTACCCTGAGGAACGCCACTCTTAACCGATTCCCATGTTGATAAAACCCCGTTAACTCGTACTCTTTGTCTTCTGTCCTTTAGAAAGTCTTGAATCCAGTCGGTAACCACTTTATTGATTCCCAGACTACCTAACTTTACTAGAAGACCTGAATGAGAAACCCTGTCAAACGCCTTGCTAAGGTCTATGAATATGGCATCCACCGGTATATTAGCATCAGCTGAGCTTGCCCAACTTTCTCTGGCCAAAAGAAGGTTGGTCAAGCAAGAATGACCTGCTCTAAAACCGTGCTGTTCCACAGCGAAAAGTTTGTTCCCTTCAATGAACTGAATGATAGCATCACGAATTATTCTTTCTAGTAGTTTAACAACAATACTGGTCAAACTAACAGGACGATAGTTCTGAACTAAGTTTCTAGATCCGGTTTTGAAGACCGGACTAATGATGGCATCTTTCCAGTCTCTTGGACATTTAGACTGGTCCAGAGACATATTGAAGATTACCGACAATGGCTCGGCTATGCTTTCAGCCAATGCTGTTAATATACGTGGGTGGAGTTCATCAGGGCCACTGGACTTACCAGGATTGAGCCTTAGAAGCCACTTTAGGACAGTATCCTTTCCAATGTATAAGGGTGCCATTTTCAAGTTACCTTCTGGAAAATTTACAAAGCTGGTATCAATTTTATCAGAGAATACTTGACTAAAGTGCTTGGACAAAGCCTCAGCCTTGGTCAAGTTATCCTCAGCCATGTTTGTCTGGTCATCTTCAAGCATAAGAGGTGGGATAGCATCACTCTTACGTGTTCTTCTCTTGATATATGAGAAGAGTCTTTTTGGGCAGCCTGGTGAACTTTTAACTAACTGGGTTTCGTAAGCTATCCTTGACTGGTGGATCAAAGTTTTACACTGGTTTCTGGTTTCACAGTATTTCAGCCGGAACTGCTGTAGCCCAGTAGAAACAAAGAGATTCCAGAACCTTTTTCTCCGTCTCAGGAGTGTTATAGCTTGTCTATTTATCCATGGTGGCCGATTCGTTGGCCTTTTAGGAACCCTCCAGGGGATGAGATCAGTGGTAACCCTCTCAAGTGTATTCTTAAATCTATCCCATTCATCTTCAATGGATGAGACAATGTTGACTGACCAGTCGGCAGTTGAAGCACGCTCCTTTATAGCCACTATGTCAGCATGCCAAACACTAGGCCGGGATTTGGGTTGAAAACTGACTAAATTGCCAGCCCTTAAGTTAAAATCTAACACCCCATGATCACTGTTTGCTAGAGGTGGATGAATAACTAGACCATCCACGTCGTCGTTGTCATGAGTAAGCACTAAGTCCAGCAAGGAAGATCCTTGGGTAGAACCGAATCTTGTACTACCTAAGACATGTTGTGTCAGGGCATTTTCCATGGTTGTCAAGAGTAACCGGCTGTCAAACTTATCAGCGGATCCTGGAGATGTGACAGCTACCCAGTCTATATGAGGTGCATTAAAATCACCTAGAATAAGACAGCTACTGTGTTTACTCCATTGTTTGAGGTGATCTAAAATGAAGTCATCACACTGACAATAGGGACTTCTATACAGAACTCCAATGAGTAGAGTGCCGGTTGCAAAGCTTACTTCACAGCTAATTACCTCACCTGTCCCACTGTCATGAGCTTCAGATTTCACGGAACGAACATGTAGGGAGTTGTTGATGTACAGAGCAACCCCGCCACCTCTACGACCCTTAACTCTGTCGCTGCGCAAGCAACTAAATCCGCATAGCTCAGGTGTGTCATCTAATCCCGAAACCAGCCATGTTTCAGTAATGGCCACAATACCTGGGCTAAGGTCTTCTACTAATACACCTAGCTCGTGAAATTTGTTCCCGATACTACGTATATTAGTGTACACTACCTTCAGGCTTCCTATGCGGTCTGGCCTATCCACACAGGTCTTGGAAGCATACGTTTCCAAGACCTGACTATTTGAAAACCCACCAGTTTAAGGTTAGTCTCACCATTTTTGCGTCTTGTTTCTAGCTGGGACAAAACTTCTTTTCGTTTAATTCTGTCTTCAAGAGATAAATCAGGTCTGGCTGAAATTCCTGACCCGGCAAGGTTGTGTACATTAGCCAGTAGATGATTCCGTTCATCAGGAGAACCTAAAACTACTTTAAGCAACCTACGCTGATTAGAACATTCATCATCTCTTTTGCCTATTCTAATCAGCTTTTTAATCGATACTCCAGGGAAATTCGCTGGGAGCATCTTCCTTATAATACTACTCACTAATTTAAGGTCGTGATCGTGCCTTTTCACGGGATCAGATTCTTTGGACTCTTCCAAATTTCCAACAATTATGTTAGAGTCTAAGGAGAGCTTGTCGTATTTAGCATCTAATTACCTCACAAATTTTATAAGATTTTTAAAATAAAAAAATCAACGCCAAAAGATAAATAAAAACTTAAAAATAGCGTAGAGTTTACATTTCAAACAATGCACCACAGGATATGAAATTTAAAGTTGACGCGTGAAAGAAGATGAGAACAACAGTGTTATAGAGAACCCATATTGACATTAAGAGCGACAGAGCTGCCAGTGACGGAAGCCTTGAATGCTATAGTCAAAGAAAGCTAGGGAAACACCAGGACCAGATGCGACTCCCCCAAAATCTTTCAATGCAGATTTAGAAACCTTGGTGTATATGGTCACGTTGCTGCCACACAAGGCCTGCAGACTTATGGAGATACTTGAGAATTGAAAGAAAAGCGACTTTGTCAAACTCCTGAATAAGGGTGGCTTATGCCTTCAAAAGGGCTGGCATGGGATTATACTTCTCTCCACCTCAAGCAAAAAATGGTTCGCTACATACTGGAGCGACTAATAGACGCACTAGACGCAGAACTCCACTAGTAACAAGCTCGATTTATCAAGGGCGAAACATAGGTTTGCTGTTTCGACTTTGAGTAGGAATTTGATACAGTTTGTCGTAAGTCACCTTGGAAACTGTCTCAACACCACTCAGTGCAGTGCGGTAAACCTTTTTAGGCTTCATTCAACAGGTATATGGTGATGTGAAATGCCAGGCAATCCACAGCCGAATTCTCTGTGAAGCGTTTGAAGTGAAGACAGAAGTGACACAGAGAACCTTGCTATTACCAATGAGATTCTTGATTGTGATAAATCGGATCATATGGCAGGCTGTTGAGAGCGAGGAGACAGCAATACTTTAGATTGACAGGAAGACACTAGAAGATCTGTACTCCGCAGATCATTTGTGTCTAATTCCACCCTTCCTCCCAAGATCAGCGGTTGGAAAACAACAAGATGGCAGATGGGGCGTCGGGAGCAGTTTTTTGAGTGGACATGAGGAAGATAGGGCTGATGAAGAAACCTAGCCAACAACAACAAGCACCAACCACAATCAGCGAGGGAAAACTGAAGAACGTCGTCTCCTTCACTTACCTAGGCGGCATCATTTCAACTACATGCGGACATCAGTGCCAGCCAGGATCGGAAAAGTAAGGCAGACCTTTACTGCTTCGAAATCATTATGAAGTTCTGCTGATCCCAGCATAAACAACCGGATTCGGGTCTTCAACATCAACAAAGTCAGTTATTAAAATAATAAGTTTTCAGACCATAGGTGTTACGAACTTCCTCGAATAATTTGAGCGCCGAGTCAGATTGATTTATTATAAATTATTCAAATTAATCCCAGCGTGTTGAGAAAATCAAAACAAGATTTTTCTGAACGTTTCGCTGTGTAAGCCACAGCTTCTTCAGCAGATTTATTCGGTTTTTATCCAATTTTTCCGAATAAATCTGCTGAAGAAGCTGTGGCTTACACAGCGAAACTTTCGGAAAAATCTCGTTTTGATTTTCTCAACACGCTGGGATTAATTTAAATAATTTATAATAAAAAGTCAGTTATTGCATGTGGTTCAGCCGTCTAGGTAAGGGAATATACAGCACTTACATGGACGCTGAACACCAAATGAAGGGAAGAAATTCACCAACAAGCCATACTCACTCCCAACACTTACAGAAACAGCCCTTGCACAACACGCACACGCCTAACTATCATGCACTGACGTAGGTTACCAGTACTTACACTACCACTGCAGGAAACCCATCGCGTTTTTCATATATTCCATCTGTTGTCACCTCTGTCGGTCGGAAATATTCAACACCTAGTGAGGAGATAAATAGACGTCAATCTCGACTCTGGCCTTCAACACAGGTGCTAGCAGCTGATAGTCACACACAATTTCCGATGACTTTTCTGATTGCTATAATGCCCCGTGATATCCAAAACCTTTGTCTGACAGTTGTCGGTGCATATGCGGGACCTGTGGCGTGAGGAACTGTGAGGTCATGCACTCAGCCTCAAATGATAATGGCATTAGTAGCTGATAAACAGTCGCGTGTTCTTAATTGGTGGATGGTGACTAGCAGTGGAATCCAGGAAGCGCATTTCGTCCTGTTTGGGACTGCATCTGCACGAGAAGCCGACATCTCAACCTTAGACCTACCACTTCAGGGCAATCAATCGACGGGAAAATCTCAAATTCAATCGAAGTTACATGTTCTGGTTAAAATACGTCTCGCTGATGCAACTGACCTACTCATTAGCTCCACCTTACGTGGAGCCATGTCCGGTTTGCATCTGATGCATTTGAGCCATTAAGTACGTGATATTCAGTGTGCTTCTGCGTCTAGGCACACGGGACCATGCAAAATGCAAGAGTACTAAATTGCAGGACAATGAAGCCGTCAGACAACTGCTTCTTCAGAAACTGCCCTTTGTTTGTGACCACTATGTATGAACTTCAGTATTGAAAGTAGACAAGTTGGTCGTTAACACTAAAGTATTCCAAACTCCATCGGATTCATGACCTCCTTTAATCCCTTGCAACTCATCAGGCTTCTGACAAGCAATAAGGAATTTCATCTCAGCGTCTTATAATTATAAGAAGTGATAAATCACGTATGAAAGACTGGTGCTTGAGCACCATCATATTCCGTGATCACTAGTAGGAAAGGGGATTAATGGAGACAGTGAGTCTCACAAGACGTGCATTTAGAAGACTTTCATTCTTCTTCTAAAATATTAGTGCTATGAAATAATAGATAGGGTGAATATTTACACTAGTTTCATTCCTTTTGGATATCATTAAAAAGGGAACACTTCTGACGCTTTCCGTAGAGGGAATAATTCAAATGGACGCTGAATATGAACTCAAGAAACAGAAATGTTGTTGATTGCACCAAATGAATTTACACTGGACATTGTGCAAGAGTTTTGTTTAAGTATGTGTCGCAGTCTGTTTAAACTCCGTCGTATTTCCTCGGAAGACGAAGCAAACAGAGCACGGCTCGAGGTGAAGCACTGTTTAACAATCGACTGAGTTAACAGCAGCAGAAGTCAAAAGTATATACACAAAGAGCTAGGCAATAGCAGTTCGGCGACCACCGGGTTTAGAACTGACGCCTCCTTTCGAATTTGAACCACTGCATCCAGACATGTTGGTGAGGCGCCGAGGTAAGTACACAGTGATGAGAATGTGGCTCACTGAGCTCTTACGGACCATGACTCATTGGCCGTTTGAATTACCATGTAGTCCTCTTCGTCGCTCACAATCTTACCTACCTTGGTGAGGTCAAGTAGGTGTAAATTTGAGCTATTACTAAAGGGATGTGAGACGGTTGGACATGAAGTTGTCAAAACCCAAACACATCCGTACAAACAGTAGGCTCCCCTCCCTCAATAAGTACGTGTATTTACGGTATTCTTACGGTTCGGTCTTGTAGTAATGAATGTCTCTTTAGTAATCTGAGTTGAGTTCGATTTAATTGTATTTTTCCTGTTTTAGGTTGTTACTCCATTGGTGATCGCCGAGAAACAGGTGACATCGAGGTGAGTGTAGTTAATTTTTATGATGAGACATCTTTCCCCGTCTGAGACGAGATGTATGCATGTATTACCTGACCCCTTCAATGTATCGTTCATTCAGTCGAATTTTTTAATTGTTAATTTCAGCCCACTGAAAGTTGCAAGACCTGGCGATACTCTAAACGAGACGGTTGACGATGAGCGTCTAAGCTTGAGATCAGAATCTATTCACATGAGATCAGTGTGACGGTGACAAAAAGGTAAGCATTGATGAAACATCTTTCCCCGTCTGAGATGAGTTGTATGCATGTATTAACTGACCCCTCTAAAACTTCTTTCACTGGACTACATTTTCCTACTTAATTTCAGCTCTGAAAGTTTCGGGATTTGGTGATACTATGGATCGGAAGGCTGACGATAGACGAATTAGCTGTATTCTAAAATTGATTCACACAAGGGTTAAAAGGTAGGCAATGATGAAACATCTTTCCCCGTCTGAGACGAGATGTACGTATTAGTTCCTGATTCATGCTTTACTTGACCCCCTCTCATGACTCGTTTTTTCTACTTTTAGTGCATTATGGACAACTACGTGATACACGCATGTTACCAGTGAATTAAACGTGATTTGCATCAAGCAGTCAGAAATGCACCTAAAGTACATATGCCCTTTGTAATTAGCTTGATCATTGTATTCAATAAATTTTTTGATTGGTGTGCTTATTGTGTTTACATCTAATATTATCCCTTATACGTGTAGTCATGCGCATTATGTTCCCTGACTATTCTTACGCTTAGCGGGCTTAGTGCTTTTTGGTTACTACGATTCTAACTACGCGTTGACTTTTTAACTGGTCAGTAAGAGCGAATTCAGCATAGCGATTTTACTCAAAGAAACTTGTGGTTAGCCCAACGTCAACTGGAGCTAATATGATCGTCTCACTATCCTCTATTTCCTGAATACAAGACTATGGGCAATACTGCCAGATTTATCAGCAGAAGACCCTCATCGCTTCACAAGTGGGCGACCCGTTTGGGCTGTGAGATACTCAAGTTTTAGTAGGTCACCGGAGCGCGACGAACGCGTTTGGTCATTTAGCGTAATGAAAACCGGTTGTCTGGCTCGTACCATCTCGAAGTTTCCACTTTGATATACGCAGGAGATTGTCCTTATGCAGAAGTTGTAGTATAGTGCGGAAGCCCCGGCTAGATTGTCACATTGTGTGTCGGTGGCACAGTGGTTAGGACTCTCGCCGACCATGCACATGGTCCGAGGTTCGAGCCCGCACCGACGCACACCTGATATCTATGGTGTGCCTGCAAAATTTGGGCTACCAATATCCATGCTGAAAATTCCATACTTGTACCGAAAATACAGTGTGGAATCAAGCTGTAAATCAAAAAATTGTTTACTTTCGTCATTCATTGTGAAGATAGGTTGTCCAAAGGTCATTTTGTTTGCTCAGTGTTTTTTCGTTATTGTACCAGATATTGGTGTCTTGATGGGCTAACTGTGCTCCTGATATTTGCGGGTATAAATTTCATTCCCCGGGCACAAGCTGACTAGGTCCCTTCCCTCGGTCAACCTCACAGAGAAAGACTTAAAAGTGTTCAAATAGAAAATCCTCCTTCAGGCACTAGTTACTACTCACGAATTTTCCCCATCATTTCTAAATTCCCAGGGGAGAGTGAAAGCACACTGACTCCTGTTTACTTATGTCAACATAACTTTCCTGATAACAAATTGAAGAAATGTATGTCTGAATTGTTTGATTTATTTTAGTTTATTACCAGATTGAACATTTCGGTGCTGATTCATATAATTGTACCTCAACACAAATCATTAGAAACAGGGATTGAATGGAAAAGCAATTCTTCAGGTTTGACATACCTGAATATAGAGGAATGAATGTTTTGTGTTCTACTTCTAAGTCAAACGCAATGCAATAAACGTACTGGGAATCTTTTCTACTTATGAAGGGGAAATACGAGATGATAAGTACTGCTTCAGAACTACCATTAATTTATTTTTAATTACAGCTTGATTCCACACCGTATTTTTGGTACAAGTATGGAATTTTCAGCGTGGATATCGGTAGCCCAAATTTCGCATGCCGATCATAGGTATCAGGTGTGCGTCGGCGTGGGCTCGAACCCCCGACCATGTGCATGGTCGACGAGAGTCCTAACCACTGTACCCCCGACGCACTCAGGCATTCATTCTCAAGTCTGTCATTTATAGTGATGACAGTAATTACTATTAGTTTTATTGAGGTAAAACGCTTACCACTAGAGGAACTGTGATTATTAGACGACCAACTATATTTACTGTTTGTAAGACACACCCTTAATCTTGCACCCGTTGAATATGCCTATAAAAATTAAGTTCCCGTGTAAGAATTGTAAAACGTCTTGTCTGCAATCATCCGTTAATGGTTTGCGAGAGATAAGACACACACCAAAGACTGTAGTGCTGGATTTGGCATCTAAGAAGCTCGACAATTACAGGCACATCATCACGTGATGTTAGCAGTAATTTTCATTCAGTCTCGCGTTGGTTAACAGAATTCATAATGACGGCTACTTGGTCGCCATTAAAAAGCAGGAAAGTGTAGCCTTTGAGAATCCAACACTACTATCGAATAATCTGTCTGTCTGGATTCAACATAGAACTTGGCACCGAAGTGCAGCAGTTCGAGTTGCCACGTTCCAAATAGCACACAAAGGTAGACAAGAAGGTGAGTGAGGAGAATCAATAAGAGTGAAACAGAATAGGTAATGGTAGAAAGGAATATAAAAGATTACAGAGACTGAATACATCTGCGCCACTGACAGCGATTTCGAGTCATGTCACCTATTGTCTCCAGCCATTGATTCTTAGAGTCCCAATGGCCCCAACTCGGAAGTTTGCATCTCCCTACCTGACTCAGTTTAACTGTCAAGGATTTCGTGGATTGATGAGGCCATGTTTTTGTTTGGCCACCACTCTCTCTTTTCCAACCTGCACCTATATCAGCTAGTAATGCCCGTCGGGAGGAGGCGATGGTTAGGCATGCGCACCACCTGACCTAGCCATCTCAATCCATGTAACTTTATAGCCTCGTCGATTGATTTTCCCTCTTTGCCCAACACTACGCCTAACGTCAACGTTACTTGCCTTATTATACCACATAACGTGAGACAGAGATCGCAGACATCTATGATCGAAAGCAGTCAACCTTTTCATGTCTTCAACTCGTATTGACCATGTTTCGGAGCCATAGAGAAGGACGGAACGAACTGCTGAGCAGTACACACTTCCCTTGGTTGATAGCCGGATGTCACACCTACGCCAGAGATGGTGTAAGTCAGCGAAAGCAGCTCGAGCTTTTCGGATCCGTGGTGAGATTTCGTCGCCAATCAGTCCGTTGGTGCTGACACAGCTTCCCAAATAGGTGAAGTGGTCAACATGTTCTATCACTTCACTCCCTATCACTAAGCTAGGAGTTGACGTAGTCCAGTCCTGTAGCAGCATCTTACATTTTGTAGGGGCGAATCGCATGCCAAACATACGAAGATTGTTGCTCAAGGTGTTCAGAAGACTGCATTTTGTCAGCATCCTCCCCTAACAGGACTATGTCATCTGCATATTCTAAGTCCATAAGACTATTCCCTGGTAACAAGTCGATTAGGAAGTTGTTAAGTTCAGTTAAGGATACTTCCATCAGCATATCTATGATGAAGTTAAACAGGAATGGGGAAAGTGGACATCACTGTCGGACACCACTGGTTGTTATCAGTTCAGATGACAATTCCCCATAAGCCCTTACACGGCTACCTGAGTTTGAATAGAGTGCCTTGATTAGTGCAATGTACTTTCTTGGCACTCTCTTCACAGTCAAGCATTGCCATAGTACCTTTCGATCCACCGAGTCGAAGGCCGCCTTCAAATCAAGAAACATGGCAATTGTTGGACGCCGAAAAGTGTGTCTATGTTCTAGAATCTGTCGGAGAGTGAAGATATGGTGTATGCACTATTGAGTAATATAAATGCGAAAAACAGCGGAACTGCCCCAGGATGACAATCCAAGAAGGAATTGCTGTGAAAAGAGAAGGAAGACAGAAGAAAGCCTCAGGAGGTGTGCAGAAGTAGCTGACGCCTAAGATCTTTAGCGTAAACAGGATTTAACGATGTGTAATAACAGGCGAAAATCTTAATCACTTACAATTGTAGGCGTCGTTGTAAAAATCGCATAGCATTGTTTTCGTAATCATTTCACTAGTGGTGCTTTCACTGCTCATTTAACTTTAGAAGGTATGGTATAACAGATGATTCCTTTCATTATTTGTGGATTAGTACTTTACTTCATATTGTTGCATAACATACATTTGTGATACCTAGAAACTGAAATAATAGACATGGGAAGATTTGTAGCCCAGATGGGTAATTCTTGTTTGGCTGTATTCTCTGAGCTGATTGATTCAATTTTGAAGCTTTCGTGGAGAAGAGTGAAATCTTACATTTTTTCTGGTATGTTCTGTCAGATAGGAGAGATGACGATCAATTAAAGCGGTAGTTCTACTGAGAGCCAAGCTTCACAAGAAAGTGGAATGACTTCAACAGTTAGGTACAGAGAATTCTTATTCGTATCCTGTTTTCTCGAGTTCAGGCAATCCACCCTAAGGACATACGTGATGAATAAATTTAAGACCTTTCTACAACACACTGAAATAACGGATATTTTAGAAGTTTTTCAAACAACCATTGAATAATACATTTTCATTCAAAACAGTTTCATCCTGGTAGACTGTTTTTTACGAAGTGAACATTATGCTTGAAGTCAAAGCAACAGTACTATTCCTTTGTCTCACACCTCTGTTTACTGTCCCTACTATGCATCTCTTCTACTTTCTTCTCTTGCTTTGTGTGCTACATGGAGTGTGGCGACTTGAACTGCCGCACATGTGTGCAAAGTTCTATGTCGAAAACAGACAGTATCTTCGGCATTTCTTGGTCAGCATGTAACTTTTCGGCAACCATTCCAACTAGCATTTGCTCAAGACCGATTCAGTATGGATAGATCTCCAAAGATTACCGGTGCAGTTTGGCGAGCGTCAATAGTGCGGTGACGCAGTAAAGCGAGTGTTAATTCTATTAACGTTAGAGCTTGAGATTAACCAAACTGGCTACTCCCATTTTTTCTAAACGGCACTGGATAGAATTCTACCCGACGCGATTTCTCTTAAACATTTCACTTTTTTCATGCTTTCTCATATGTATTTGCAATTTGCGTCGGTGACAAAGCGGTTACGACTCTCGCTGACCATGCACGTAGTCCGGGGTTCGATTCCCAGCCTACGGACACCTGACATCGTTTGGTCAGCCTGCGAAATTTAGGCTACCTATATCAAATGCTGAAAATTCCATACTTGTACCAATAATACGAGGTGAAATCAAGCCATAATCAGAAAATAATAATAATAATAATAAAATATATACATAACTTAAGATTTATATCATGTGCACTTAGTTGGCGTCGCCCTACAGTACAGGGACTACACTGCCATTCTATCCTGCGCATGCTGATTAACAGATCTGTTAATAGTCACCAAAGTAGATCTCTCCTATATGTAAGATGACCATGTTAATTTGATGGTTCTATATTTAAACATGAGTCTATATGCTTTCTAAACAAAAAGAGCGTTATCAAGAACAAATGGTGTGTTAAAAGATAAGTGCAGTGCATGGTTGCGCAGTATGTTGAGCTGATGTATAGCTTCATTTTTATCACAAATATCTACATCACACCTTGTTGCAGTCCCTCAGAACTATCGATCTTCGCTGATGAATTCACTATTTTTGCTGCTGCTTCGTTTGGTAACTCCTTATCTATAGTGACTGGCGACTTCAACAACTGCGACTGCAGTTTTATTACATTGCTGGGCCATGAAAATGTTGTTAATTTCCCAACTCGACAAAATACTTCACTTGATTTAGTATTTATAAATGATTCTGGAATATACGAAGCTCGTAAAAGAGCTCCGCTCTTCAATTCTGATCATTGTATTGTACGAGTCTTACCCAAAATTTACGGAAAGTTACACAGTAAAGCCTTCTCAAACTTGTCTAAGAAAGTTGTTCACAGATGCTACTCAAATGAGAACGTACATCATCTTAGAAACATGCTCAGTGACACAAGATGGGATCTGTTTAATGATGATTCACTTGATGACAATATCTCTAATATTACATCCTATCTGAAATTCTGTTTTGAAATCTGCTGTCCAAAAGAAACACTATTCGTCAAATTTGACCGTTTCTCCTCTCCTCAACTTAAAAAGCTTCGTAGAGAGAAGGAAAAACTATATAAAATCAAAGATAAAATTGGTGTAAAAAGAACTAACTTCTTAATTAAGTCTGAAATGCAGAGGTTGAATGTAATATATAACCAGAAATTCATATCCTGCAAAAATCCTTCTAATATGTGGAAACTATTTAAGGAAATCACTGGTGGTAAGCAGATAAACAATATTCCATATTCTTTTGATGTATGTACTCTTAACAAATCTTTTATTTACTCTCCCTCAAATGCCATGCTTCCCAGCATCACTTGTGTTAATAATAGCCCCTTTCCAGGTTTTAACACAAATGATGTTCAAAAGTGCCTCAAGTCTCTAAACCCTTCCCAGAGCTTAGGTCCCGATTATGTACCTAGTATTATCTTTAAAAAATGTTCTGATATTCTGTGTCACCCTCTCACTGATCTATTTAACAAATCTTTTTCCGATAATATTGTGCCTGCCGTTTGGAAGGACATTAAAGTTGTACCCATACCTAAATCATCTACTGGAGCATGTGTCAAATTTAGACCCATTGCTATTACCTCTCCTTTTTTGAAAACTATGGAGAAATTACTTTTACTTAGTCTTGTACCTTCGCTTAAATCCTTTAATGACCCTAAACAATTCGCCTATAAGCACAGTAGAAGCACTTTAGATGCAGCTGCCGTCTTATATCATAACATTGCTTCCAGTCTAGACAAGGGGGCTAAATTTGTTCGTTGCGCCTTCCTAGACTATACATCTGCTTTTGACTCGGTCCCTAGGGACATCTTATTAAATAAACTTGCTGCTAGTCAAACAGAATGTTGGGCTGTTAACTGGTTACATTCCTATTTCTCAGAAAGAAAGCAGTACACCGTGTATAAAGGGAAGTCTTCCACTTCATTGCCTACTGAAGCTGGTGTCCCTCAAGGGGGTGTCCTTTCTCCTTTTCTTTTTTCTTTCTTCTTACATGACTTGCCTCACTCTGATGAAATAAACTTTGTGAAGTACTCTGATGATTTAACGGTTTCAATGGCTGTTAACTCCCAGCTAGATTGTACTAAAATAAATAGCTTTCTATCGGAAGTCAGCAAATGGTCTGAGTCTAACGGTCTTAAACTGAATCCTTCTAAGTGTCAAACTGTTGATTTCAGCTTAAGATGTAAACGACAGTTAAAAGAAGTCATCGATTCTCATGACAGTTGTAAAATTGACGACAATGATTTAGGAATCAAATCAGAAATTAAGTATCTTGGACTCATTCTCTCTTCTGATCTCTCCTGGTCTTCCCATGTCTTAGCAATCTCCAGTAAAATATTCCGCTTGACATTTTACATTAAGAAGTTAAGACACTCGGGTATAACTCAACCCTTCCTCTTACAGTTCACAAACTCTTGCATCCTACCTATTCTTCTTTATTGTTCACCCTTATTCTTTCCTGGTTTGCTTAAAAAGGACTATGTCACAATTCGTAGAATACTGAAGACTGTCAGTAGGGTGAGTGGTGTCCCAGTGGACCACATAGTTAACGTCGTTGTCGATAGGCACTTGACTTCGTGCAATAAATTTGCTAAAGGGATTTTGTCTGACTTGGAGCATCCGCTTTACCCTCAGCTTTCACCTTGCATCTCCTCAGGTAGAACAAGGAGTAACTTCAGAAAACTGTATGCTCGCACGTCTAAGTATAGAAATTATATGATACCATACTTGGCACATATTCTATGTGATGAAAATAGTGTCAGGCAAGAATTAACTAACCTTTTTTCACCTAGTAAATAAACCTCCAAGTTTTACTTTTATTATTTCTATTATACTTATGGTCCTGTTACTTCTCTGTTTTACTCATAATTGCAAACACCAACTTATCTCCATGACTGCTGTAATCTTTGTTTCTCCCCTCACCATATCATGCAAAGAGAACACTATTTTCAATATTTTTTAAACATGCTAGGATTTCTATACCGAATCGACAATACTGTGTGAAACAAGCCCATGGCAATTTTCACTTGTATTATTATTATTACCTTAGCTGTTATTATTATTTTCATTATATATGCTGCATGTTTTTGACATTACCTCTATTGTAAATGTGTAAAATCTTCTGTGTGATCAATTTTTATTTATAATTTGAGGAAATTAGATGCAATATTGTGATGAATGCTGAAAATTCCATTCTGTATCACAAGTACTGTTTTTGGAATAAAGTAAATCATTATAATAATATAATATAATAATGAACTATCAATATGTATTAATCGAATATATCACTGGGTAGGCATGTAAAGACAGAAGACAAGGGCCAGACAGTAGATCATTTATTGAGGGAATCGACAGATATATATATATATATATAAAAGATTTTTATGTACACTATTATTTCTTATTGTTAGCAGAATAGCAACGTCTTCTGATTGGTTGTTTTCTTTCTGAAGATTGTTCTGTACTGCTTGTGACCGTTGCTTACAAAGTTATGCATATGTCTGAGAATCGTATTTGCACACGCTAAGTCTGCTGTGATGGGTTGTTGAGTTTCTAAAGGTTAGGGTTTGTTCTTGTTTTTTCTCATAACCCCGATTCGGGACGTGAACACTGACGTCAGTTGTTGTCTATAATTTTGTCTTGCAGACAGCTCTTACCACAGGCATAGTATATTCTTCATTCATCAGTTAAGGCAAGCTTGAGCGTAGTGGAATCTTCCCAGAAAAGTTTTACACATTCCCTTGAATATCACCTTAAAAGAGTTCCAGTGTTTTTCCACGCAGGTTTCCTCAGTCTTACCACATAGTGTTTCCAACTTTTCTCTAGTCTTATATGTTGTGAAGGTATCCCTTGTAGTTTTACCCTCCAGTTTTTGAATGATGAACTTGAATTACAGTGACCTGTCTCCATTTGTTTTCAGGGGTTTCAGTTTCATCTTGGAGGTCCCTGGAACTAGAAGATGATCTGAGCACACACCTGCTCCTGTTCTCGACTTTGTGTCCAGTAGTCTGCGTCTGTATGGTTAGTGGTATGTCCATCAGGCGAAATCTATGTTGCTTGTGTATATCCTTGTGATTGTACTCGCTGCCCACAATCACCAGGTCATGGAAGGTGCAAAAGTCTGCGAATAATTCTCCGTTTTCATTCATTTCTCCAATCTAGAGCTTCTCGACTCATGATGAGTTCTCTCCTTGTATTATCTGCTCTCAGTTCAGCTGACATTCATATCGCCCATAAGGATTTTGACATCAACATTTGGGATGTTGTCCACAACTGTTTGTTTTTGATGTAGTTTTGTTCTCTGAGCTGGGTGGTTTATTTGCAAAGCTGTCATCACCCTACTAGGCAACATCTTCAGAGAATACTTCAGTTTGAAACTATTTATCTATTCAAACATTCTGTTCGTTGCTAGATTCAGAATATTATTCTCAAAGCATCTGCACAAGAAGCCGACATGTCAACCTGAGACCGAGCACTTCGGTCCAATCAATCGACGGGAAAATCAAAAATTCAATTCAATATTATTCTGTTAGTTCAATACTGCGTTAACAACCGAATACTATGCACAGATGAACATTCTATTTCATGTAGCTTTATGTAAACCGAAATCACATGCTTAGTGATTGGTTACTGGATATAGACTGTATATACATTAACAGCAGTTTGATTAATGAAAAATATACATTGACTTCTGTGTCTTGCCTTCTATTGTTACATTGGTACTGACTGACACTTTCGAAAATATGAACTCGTGTCTGAGCCTTGAGCTGCTGTCTTACAGATAACAGGGGTTTGTATTTGTGACCAATACCAAATGTGCCGATTAGAATGAGTCAAAATCTTTCGTTCAGAAATACTGGGATGCAATAGACAGGTCGATTTTGAGCTTGAAGGCGTATAGAGCTACATTTATTGATAGTTGGGAAATGAACACATCTGTAATGCACCTGCCAGTGTTTTAAATTTTGCTTTATCGTGCACACATACGGATTGGCTCGGATGGTATTTTTGAGCTCTTTTCTTGTTGTGTTAACATGGACTTCCTGTGAGTCTGTATTTCAGTCATGCGAGCTGTGTAAGCTGTAATTGCTTCCCCCTGAATAATCTCAACCTTTTGTTTTATTCAAATATACTCTTTCTCGGAGCATGTTACGAAATAAATGAGTCTTTTTCTCTTGACCTTTTGTTGTCAGTACTTACAAGTGAGGTAGAGTATTGATTTTTTGGGTAACTACGCAGACAACTTTTCATAAGTGTTGGTAAATCGCAGCTAGGCAATAGCACTACCAGCGATTTAAATATCCTTCTGTTTAACTTCACTTTTTGGTTAGATTAGGATATTTATCAACAGCCCTTAACAAATCTCATCCAAACAATAAACAACCGCATCCAAAGAACTTTAAACATGGTCACCGAATTGGTCAAATAGCAAAACAAGATGAGTGGCGAATGAAATCCAACGAATTATCGCTACCCTAATTTTATGGCGGACTCACAAACGTATATCGCATTAGGACCAGTTGTATCACTCCCAGGAACCCAAACACATAATGCAAAATATCATCCAACGCAGAGAAAACAACTACATCAGAAACTTATCTTTCGTCAATCGCTCATACACACATACAACCTTCTACTTTGTGTCCTTTTGCTGTTTTTTATGTTAACTCTAAGGAATATGAATTAGTTGACCGACAGAAATTAGTGTTACCGAATTTTTTTCACGGAAGTCTTGTTGTCGCATTATAGAAAAAATGACGGTGCGACATTTATGCTCTTTGGCTTTGAAACTGAATATATTCACGCATTACCACGTAAAATATCGTTGTCGTTATCTTTGCCATATCCCCGAAAATATAAAGATACAAGAAATGCTCAGTGTCAAGAAATGTATTTACAATGACGTGATAATCACACAAATGAAAAGCAATTTAGTTTGAAACAATGGATTTATCACATTCCTACTAATCTTAATTTTGCTTTACGACTTTGTCTTCTACATCCACCTGAAGGAGCCAAACCTGTGTGTCGGAAGAAATTTGTACAGCCACATTCCTTACTTTGGCCATCGTCACATGAATGTAGAAACCGGACTACTTGGCCCCCTTCCCTCTAAATCTTTAAAAATTATAACTGTCCAAATTATTTTATTATTTTTCTGACTACTTCATCTTTCAGACATTTATAAAACACAAAATAATTGAGCAAAGAATATTCTTTTCAATAAATTCCTCTTCTGGTTCTATATTTATTCATATGTTTATATACACAAACTATTCAAGATTGGTAGTTAAAAACAATATTAGTGTTTTTTAAATAATATCGATGTGTAAAGTAAGATCAATGGAAGTACATTAAAGATGCTTAAGTTACAATAATAATAATAACAATAATAATAATAAAAGATATAATAGCGAATAGAATATCAACTAAAATTAGGAAAATTCCACAACCAATTGAGGATCACCCAAACCTAGATGGCCAAGGTTAGGATAATTTCTGAATTAGCTTTTTTGGACGCATAAATTAGGCTTCTTGATGTGAATCCCAACAGCCGGCCTCAGCAATATTTAGTAATCGAACTCTTTAAGCGAAATTAAGATTTGTTGGTTGGTATATGGTAAATGACGCTGAAAGCTGCCTCGATAACATCAATCTTATGTTCTGTATCCACAAGATGAGATAGAATATCACTACGAATAGATTTTGTTTATCCTTTACTTAGCCACACAGGGTGATGTTCAGAAATCCTACGAGAAACACGCCTAGTTGTACGGCCTATATAACTGGCTCACTCCACAGGAGCAGTTAAATTGGTAGATACACATGGAAGAGGTGAAATTAGGCAGTTTATCTTTCACTCCCGAACGCAAAAGAGGAGTGGATGGTTTTGAAGACACAGCGTAATTCAGCAGCACGGAATGCTCTTTTTACCGCACTTCTAAGCCGCTGTGTTAGTATCTCGCTGATATTGTCCCCGCGAAACTGAATTTGTAAGAATAAGGCCTTTTTAAGAACTGTTGGTACTTTGGACTGTTTTGATTTTAGATTCATATTCTTATCAATACACTTTTCTGGATAGCCGTTTTCACTCATCAACCGCTCAAAATTATTAATTTCCTCATCAAGACATTCATCCGAGCAGATTGCTCTTGCTCTGTGAACCAAGCACTTTATCAGATTGCGTGTGTTTTTCAAAGGCACGAAGCTGAGAAAATGAGTATACTGACCCGTTGATGTAGGTTTCCTATATACACTTCTTCTTATTGTGCAATCCTCTTTTCATAAGGACGTCTTTTTCTTTCTCACTATTAAAATTTATTGCAGGATGTATCTCATAAAATTTATCCAGGATGCTCTTTGCTTCCTTCTCATTTTTCATAATTGAAAATCTGTATCATCCATGTACCGACAATAAAATTCGAGTTCACTAATAACATCCTTCAGAGGCCGATTTTCTAGTTTAGCAAGGAAAATTTCGGCTAGAATGGGTCCTAGTGGTGACGCCATTGCCACACCGTCAATTTGTCTATATAGTTCCTTATTAAATAAAAAGTGGACATTCATTGTACATTTCAAGAGAAGCTCTTTCATCAAAGAAGATATAAGAATGCCAACATGGATGTTTCGTCTTTTGAGTTCTTCTCATACAAAGTCCACTGTTTCCATAAGTGGTACATTGGTGAATAAGGAGGATATGTTAAATGATATCTTTAACTGCATGCTAACATTGTCCAAATCGTTTTATTTTTCTTTAACAATCAGTTACTTAATTAACTTGAGCACTCGTTTATTACTTAATTACTCTTCATTATTCCCAAAATTTTTTTTTGGTTACAGGTTGATTCCACACCCTATTTTTGGTACAAGTGTGGAATTTTCAGCGTGGATATCGGTAGCCCGAAATTCGCAGGCTGACCATAGATATCAGGTGTGCGTCGGCGTGGGCTCGAACCTCGGACCATGTGCATGGTCGGCGAGAGTCCTAACAACTGCGCCACCGACGCACAAATTATGCATTATGCAATCCAACCATTTCTACCTTTTAATTGTGTGTTAATTATCACCCCCATTGAAATGTTGATACTGACTAATTATTGTTAGCAAACATACGCCAGCCATCTGATTGGTAAACTGTTGTGTATTGTAATAAAAACGCGATATATACATTCTAGATTAGAGCCAGAGATGAGGATCTAATTGAAAAGTAACTACTTCCTCGCTCAATCCTTTTGCTCTCTAAATTAGTCTTTCATTTTTGGATCTTAAACGGAAAGAAAATATAAGTTAATTAGTGGATGGTGACTAGCAGTGGAATTCGGGATGAGCATTTCATCCTATTTGAGATTCGCCAACTGGATGTACCTCAATTCCGCAGTGAGTGATGATGTTCCCGCCGAGACTCGAAGCCAGTGCCCATAGTTTCAAACGACAAAGCGACTAGAAAAGAAAGTATCAAGCAATAAACTACGCTGAAAATTCTGTACATTACATAAACTTTTTTCATTATTATTGGAACTAGATGAATTCCCAGATGAACAGGTTCTCCGTGCGTTGTCGTTATTTCTCCTACCTTCTCATCCCTAATATCATGACAATTTAGAAGTCTACTTGTAGAAGTGGTTAGTGCTTGCTGCCAGTTTATTCATGATACTACTCTATATTCAGATATTCCGTAATGAACTATATTAAATAATTAGTTCAAACTTTTTATAACAATTATTGTCAATTTTATACTACTGCTACTGTTTTAAGTAGTTCGACCAATTTCATAAAAAATTATAGCTACTAGTTGTAAACTCTCATTTTATGGACTTTGAAAATGATAGATTGTACGAGGTTATGTTATTCCCTCTTTAGTTTGTATTCCTTACACCTGAGTCATCACTAAGTATTTCGAAAAGAGTATTTTATGCTCAGTACAATAGCTTAAGAAGTAAAAACGAAATAGTTTATTGTTTGGTGGATGGTGACTAGAAGTGGAATCTAGAATGCGTATTTTGTCCTTTTTGTGCTACGTCATCTGCTAGTACTTGCATGAGGAGCCGATATGTCAACATAGGCCAAGAGCTTCGGTTCAATCAGTCAACGGGAATTTCCAGAGTGAATTGATACCTGTTCCACAAGAGGTGGCTACCGTGGCCTAAATGGTCTTTTGGATAACTCTTTGGAGTCTGAAACTATGGGTACTGGGTTCGAGCCCCAATAGAAATACCATTACTCACTCATTCACTGGAGAATTTATGTATATCCAGCTGAAGAATCGCCAGTGAGGCGAAACGCGCATCCTAAATGGATTTTACTGCTAGTCACCTACGAAATACTTCAAGTTATGTCCCCAGACATTGTCGAAGCATCTGCACAAGGAGCGGTTATGTAGACACAGGCTGAGCAGCATGGTGCAGTCAATCGATGCATAAGTCGGAATTGAATTAAATGAGTCTACTGTTCATTCATTTAAGTTTTGTTATTTACCGGCAGTCACTTTGTTAGCAATTAGTAGTGTTCTCTGAGCTGGTTGGCTTAGTTGCGGAGCTTTCGTCGTACCCCTCTAGACAACATCTTCAGTGCAATTTCTAGCATAAACTGAACTGATTTAAATTTTCCATGAGTGGTAGAATTGCGTCTCCCGGTAATCATATTTAGATATGTATTGACCACTTTCTATTGATTCGGATTTTAAACTTTCTGGTCAAATGATTTACTTTTTATTAGTTGGTATATCTGGTCTGCATTAACATGTTTGTTGATTGCATATTCATTTGAGTACCAGGCTTCTAGGAATTCCCTGGTACTGAGGGTGTATCCTCTGTCTAAAATTTAGACATTATCCCAATCAAAATGATGTTCATAAGTGTCTTTATGCATTGATATGAAAGAGTATATATAGAAAGAATATATATCTTAAGTTGGAATTAATTATATTTAATAACATATCAACATTATAGTACTGTTTTTAAACCGACAAGATTTGCAATAATTATTGAAACGAAATTCAATGTAAGTTTTATTTCCGATTAGAAATTTATAAGTGAGAACATGCATATCCTAACGTCAAACACCAGTGGTCATTTGAGGGCTAATTATCTGAACACAGTCAAAACAATTAGTGGGAGAGATTGAAGTACTTATCTTTGAGCAAGGCTAACTACCAATCGAAAAATGACCTTGAATGAACCAATCACATAAAAGAGGAACCTTTTGGTTATGGAGAACGTATATTTATGGGGAAAATGCATAAAAATGTTATATAGGATACCTTTCTCTCACATATGATAAAAACAACTCCCAGTTTAGCATAGGAGTATCAATTGAAAAGTTATATCACACTCTGTACATATATTCATTTAAATGACTATAAATGACATCCTTTTGAGATCCATTTATAGCCCAAATCCTGTTTTATTAACTTTTCCCAAAAGTCTTCTATAGAACTGATGTGTGTCCCTGTAATGGGATCCACAAAATCATCAGGATGGGTCACTGTGTGATGAATATATTCAACGGATGACAAGGAGTTATAACCCTTCCACTCATCAGTTTGTATTTGTAGATTCCCATTTCACAAGATAGTTAACTTTCTATCTGCTATTCTCTTGACGAATCCTTTCTGTAGAGAGGTGTCATATAAGCCTATCATCCAAACAATATTTGCTCGTTAAAGACCACGACTGTATTTTTTATTCAATAAGACAGTTTCATCCACATGTACGATGATACCTTCTCCTCCTAATAAAGAAGTAATACTCCCGTTTTCCATGATGCAACGTCTCTACAGTGCTGGTACCACTGAACTGTTGATACGGGACTATTTTCAGGTTTAGCAGCTTCACTTCTCTCAGGCTCTTTTAAAAATGAAGTGATTACAAATATACAAAATCTGGGTTAATGATAGATGGGACCTGGCAAAAAATGTTCCTACAAAATATTAGAATAATCAGCCCACCTTCCCTGACACTAACTCGTCTTAAAAATAAATTGCACAACGACGGTCACACCCGTCAATTGACGTGCTGAAACTTTTTATATTTATGCACTTCCACATGAGCAAATCCTTTCCTTCTTAAGCAACCCCACATCCAAGCAATACTGGAAAATCTTATCCTCACCAAACTGCAAGCACAACTGAGTTAGACCAGGGATTTGACTCAAATCAAGCGGAATAGAACCTTCAACTCACATGGATGAAACTCATTAGACCATTCAAAGTCATTCACTGATTGGTAATTAGTGGTGCTTAATGTTTAACTCGGCCATAAGGCTTATTATACACGTAATTCAACTTCAATGGACTGTTTTTCTTTTCAGCCCGAAGTCTTAGTTAATGACACGTACTCACTCACTGGTTCATTTCTAATATACCAGCATTTGTACTACGGGGAAAAAATGAATACATTTCAACAAATAAATAAAAAATATTGACTGAGAACTTTACAAAGTATTTCACTTAGATAATGGTATTTTTAAAGAATAGTGGCAAATTATAAACGTGCCTTTATTAGCAAAATATCAATATGGAGAATAGAGGAAAAGGAGAACACTTAATCCCCGATCAACATTCTGATCTGAGTTATTCATTGAACAGTTCAGATCACTACTAACTTAAATCCTTGCAGAACTTAGACAAATGAAGTTTCAGATAACTGTTAGTTCCTTAATTTCAATGGAAGCCTGGCATTTTGGCTTATTATTATTATTCCCTTACGTTTCGTGTGGAACATAGGGCTTCAACAAAACATCTTCACTTGATTCTGCTTTCTGTCGTCCTCTTCAGCTCACCCCACGATTCACTAGACTCTCTCTTCCCTTCCCCGTCACACCATCTCCTCCATGTCACCCTAGCACCAACGACCCACCCATTGCTTCTTATTTGGATTCCACTCGACCGATGGTCTGGTGTGCGATGTCAGTCGGCGACCTCTTTAAAGTCTACAGGTTCGAGAACACTTACCAGCTTGGTTCAGCAAGGGGGAAATTAAGTGCATAAAAAGCTCGATCCTATCACACCTGGTCGATACTGGACATCGTATCGATGTCAACACAGCTTTCAGGGTTATATACCGAATTCCGAAGTCGTTATCACGTACAGTTTGCTTACGTCTCCTACACATAGCTGAAGCTGTTGCAATAAAATCGACTAAACCGGAACTGTGTATCCAAAAAGAACACGTCCAGACGCTGTTCCCACCGTGGCCAACCTTGGATTGAAGATTTTTCTTCTCACCAAGAGTGCTCCTTCCCCTTAACTCTCTTGGTTTCTTTCCTTTGCTTATTATTACAAATGCTATTATTACAATTATTATTATTCGTCATAATTTATGCCCTTCATGCAAACATTCTCTCAATACTATCGAATTTTCATTTATACTATCCGGACTTATTGTTAGTGATGTTATCTCTTTTCTCAATATATGCCTCCACCTGTTTCATTTCGCATATTCGTTATTTCATTATGAACCTCTCATTGCAGTCTTACTATCCCCTGTTTAACACAGACCACTTTGTAATAGCCACTCACCCATCTGACACCTTCCATAACCTTGAACTGATTTGTCAATTTTCCTACCCCATACTCTACAAATCTATCATGACGACTAATCACCATCACTGTTGTCGCCCATTTTACAATATTTTGGTAATCGATTTCAGCCAACTAGCACGATGTTTGTCACACAACTATTTACGACTATTTATTTCGACACCCCATAACTACTAATCTGTTATTCTACGTTAAAGAGAATGTATCTGCCGCATAACTGGCTATCATTATTGTAACGACCACAAATATATTCATATTTTATAATTGTCAGAACGTGAAGAGGAGAAATTATTGAAAAGAATATTCTTCGTTCAGATTGACTTTTAATTCATGGGATATGGGAATATTTCACACTATCAAATCTTCTAAGTATGCCTGATCCATCTCCACTTACTCCTACGGCTGTCTCCAGTTGGTTTGTTCCCATAGTTTCTGATATGTATCCACATATATATATTTATGTGTGTGTGTGCATGTTGGTCTCTCTTTCTGTTTGCTCGCTTAGTCTGTGACCACTTCACTTGTGTGAACTTGTCTCCTTTAACAATGTATATTCTCCTTATATTATATATAATATGAGTGTTTGTTGACAGTCCGTCGCTTGGTGACATATATCCATATTATATGTTTGGTTGTTGACATGTTTGCTATATTCGCTATGTATATTTGGATCGACACTCCATTATAATTAGCCATTCATGTTAAGACTGTCTAATGATTTGTTCCCACGCTTTGTCTGGAACATTCATATATATTTCGCATTCACAATCTTGTGACTTTACAACTACTTTACTTACTTACCACTTTGGTGTGAGACCATTATTTTCGTCTCCTTGTGTTTGGACAATAGAAGTATCATCGCAAACCTAGTGGTCTTCTGATTTCCGCCTTCTTGCGTCAGGACTATTAGTTTCTCGACCAGAACATAACAATAATTTAGCGACGAGTACATAACAATTTGGCGACGGGGAAAACTAGTACATAACAGTTTCTTGTTGCTTATTCTTTCTTGCCACTTGATCTTCAGTATTGAGCTAGTAAAGGAGGCAGCTGTTGATGAAAGTGTGTGATAACCTGTTGGAAATCCTTTTCGTGACACGCTGGCCAAATTTCTGACCAGTATAGAAGAATCGACTTCACATTAGTGTTCAAAAAGGAGACCTTTGTTCCTTATGCTGAGGCTGAGTGACAGCAGAAGATTTCCAAACTGGTTTCAGGTTGATGAGGGCATATCTTATCTTTGTGTGCAGTTGAAACGATGCTTCCCAGATAAGTGAATGAGGCAACCTCTGTTAAATCTCTCCCGTTGACAACGACTGATGCTAGTTGTTGTTGTTGCTGTTGGTTGGTCAGGCTTAAAGTTTAACATGGCCGACAAAATAAAGTGATAAGATATTATCTTGCCCAATTTATTATTCTTGCTTTCTAAAAACTCGTGAATTGGCAGAAGTTAGAATTCAAGGACCATTGGATCGGGTCCCAGTGGCTTAATGGTATACGAGCTCGCCTTGTAACCGGAAGGTCCTGGGTTCGAATTCCGGTGGGTGCGTACTGCTGAAGAGTCCCAAACTAGGACGAAACAGCTGTCCAGTACTCCCAGGTTTTCCAATGGTTCTCTAACTAATGTCAGCTTATGATGAAATCCTGAAAAAAAATATATTTGCAACATCAGAGTGTTGCTAAATACCCTGCTAAATCATCTGGAGCTTGAAAAGTAATAGATAGTAGGAATACTAATTGTGATGCGTATATATCAAAGCTGGCAGTTCGCAAAACAACCGAGGGACACTTATTCTGAATTTATCTACCGGTAGTCACTAAACAAACAGAGGGAGACTGTTAAGCTGTGTAATGGTCGCTATCCAAACTAGAAAACAATGTTAAGCCTTTAAGCGTTAACAAAAGTAACACAAATATAAGAAGTGCTGAAATCTAGGCAACACACAAAGAATTGTTACGTAGTATGTACTTCCGATATGCTGAGTACAATATACACAAATAAGCTAATAAAATATCTACCTCCAACAACCTGAACAGAGAAAATTTTTTACTTTTATGTACTGAAGATATAAAATTTTAAATTGAAAACCAACTATTTCGCCAAGTTTACAATTTTTGATATTTTGAAGTTATTTCTCTGATAGGTAATTGTTTATTTCACTGGTGTAACTGGACTGTTATCTCAACTTTAGTCTCTCGTACACTTCCTCCTATATCTCATTTGAACTTTTTTTTGTAAAACATTAGTGCCTGTAGTTTTGAATGAATGACTTATTGTAGTTTATCTACTTCATAATCATATTTCTCCCGACATATTTGTATTAGCATATATATATATATCACTCAGTGTAGAGTATTCGGCTGAAGCGTTCTACCGAAGTTTGATGAATTCGCTAAATCCTGCTCTATTTACATCTCTTGCCCATATTACCAATCGGTTACTGATTAAAAACTGATTGACTTTGTGAAGTATATATATATATATGTATCATAAAGAAGATTTGTAGCTCAGGTGGATGAATTTGATGTGGTTGTGCTCTCACCACTAGGCGACATCTTCAGAGCATACTTCAATTTCCTGAAGTGAGCTTTTAGATCTCTCCACGAGTTTATTGGTCATCTCTCCTGGAAGACGTCTTCCAAAAGAATGGATATCCACGGAATTTCATCAAAAGACGTAAACCCCCAAGCCAACCTATCAAAACGAAAGCCACCAAGGAAAGCACAAAGAAAATCGCCTTACCTTATATAAAGGATATCTCAGAAATCGCTACAAGACTCTTCACACCTTTAGGAATCAACATCGTACACAAACCAACAAAGTCAATCCACTCAGTTCTATCTCAACCAAAAGACTCAACAGCGAAAGAAGATAAAACCAACATCATCTACAAAATAAATTGTAACAACTTCGAGAAACACTACATTGGCTAAAGTGGACTTCCCCTTCGTCTTCGTATCCATGATCATAAGCTAGCCGTCAAAAGACATGATATCCACTCCCTCGCTCATATCACTACATACAGACAGCCACGGACATCAATTCGACTGGGACAACCAACGTTCAGATATTAGATAGAGGAAACAACAAGAATGCTGGAGAATTTTGAGAACCTTGGCACTCCAGTGAATCATCAATCAATAGACACATCGCGATATACAAAATCTATCAACCGATAAGAAATAAACCTCACACACAAAGGGTCAAAGAAACAATCAGTTCCAATACAAGTAATCTAGAAGGTTTGAAAACACACAAAAACAACCAATCACATCTTAAGTCACCAGGAGAGATGATTAATAAACTCGTGGAGAAATAAATCTAAAAGCTCACTTCAAGAAATTCAAGTATGCGCTGAAGATGTCGCCCAGTGGTGGGGCGATGAAAGCTTCGCAAATAAACCATCCAGCTTAGAGAACACAACCACATCAATATATATATGGTTCATCATAATAAAGGTTTTTGTATTTCCGAATGAATGAAAAACAAAACGATATTGTTTTTACTGACGTTTCGCTATTTCATGCTAATAGCTTTATCAAAGTATTATCAAACCGGAATTTACAAAATCTCAGCACATATATAGCTAAGAGTTAAAGGGCGAGAAAACAGACTTAGGTCAAATTAAAAGGGCATATTGAAAGTCAAAATAGCAATGAAGATCACTAAACCAAATAACAAAGGTAATAGTACGTTTGTTATGATATCAAAATAAAGTTTACTAACGTGATCATCGTTCGTTTGTCTGGGGTCGTTTTTCGTTGTCAAGTTGGCCAATCGGTAGAGATAACACAATCAAGTGTTTTTCATTCATTGGGAAATACAAAAATCTTTATTATAATGAATATCATAAACCCAATACACAAATTTGTTCAAACCGTTAAAAGTGAACTTGATTTGGACATTTATATATATATATATATATATATATATATATATATATATATATATATATATGGTTGTTAAGAAATTATATCTGGTAAGGGAATTGAATCATAGATATGAATGCATAAAATAATAAAAGTAGTATGAAATGCAATTAAAATGTCTGTGATTATAATCACATGTGCGTTTATCAATTCACCTGTTCGTGTGGATCTAGGTATATTGGTCGTTCGATTAGAGTTTTTTCAAAGAGAGTGCAAGAATGCTAACCCTACTGGTTACACAGAGGGGAGGGAGTAGAGCAATAAAAAGTGTGATCATTGAACACTTGGTCGATAATGTTCACCCTGTCTCTACAGCCTCCGCCTTTAAAGTTGTCTACAAGGTGAAAAGTAATTTGCTCAAATAGGGAGTGAAGTGATAGAACATGTTGACCACTTCACCTATTTGAGAAGTTGTATCAGCACCAATGGACTGATTGGCGACGAAATCTCATCACGGATCCAAAAAGCTCGAGCTGCTTTCGCCAACTTACACCATCTCTGGCGTAGGCGTGACATCCGGCTACCAACCAAGGGACGTGTGTACTGCTCAGCAGTTCACTCCTTTCTTCTCTATGGCTCTGAAACATGGCCAATACAAGTTGAAGACATGAAAAGGTTGACTGCTTTCGATTAAAGATGTCTACGATCTCTTTCTCACGTTATGTGGTTTAATAAAGCAAGTAATGTTGATGTTAGGCGTAGAGTATTGGGCAAAGAGGGAAAATCAATCGACGAGGCTATAAAGTTACATAGATTGAGATGGCTAGGTCACGTTCTGCGCATGCCTAACCATCGCCTCCCCCGACGGGTATTACTAGCTGATATAGGTGGTGCAGGTTGGAAAAGAGAGAGTGGTGGCCAAACAAAAACATGGAATCAATCCACGAAATCCTTGAGATTTAAACTGAATCAGGTGGAGGGAGATGCAGACATCCGGGTTGGGGCCATCGGGACTCTAGGAATCAATGGCTGGAGACAATAGGTGACATGACTCAAAATCGCTGTCAGTGGCGGAGATGTATTCAGTCTCTGTAATCTTTCATATTCCTTTCTACCATTACCCATTCTGTTTCACTCTTATACTTGTCAGACTGTATTGATTCTCTTCACTCATCTTCTAGTCTACCTTTGTGTGCTATTTGGAACGTGGCAACTGGAACCGCTGCACTTCGGTGCCAAGTTCTACGTTGAATCCAGACAGACAGACAGAGATCCACCCGACTCATCTGTATTGCTGAGGCTTTGGCTATCGAAACAGAAAAGCCAGATCTCTATATACGGAAAAAGTTCCTCCAACCCCTCCAACTGTCATGATCTTAATCCATTTATGTTAAAGTATGGTAATCCCCAATCATATTTTGACTATACCTATTTTTAGCTTTGTTTATTCAATTTGAATACTCTTCGTTTATCACGTCAATTGTTACTATTATTATTCTCACTTTGAATTGTCCCCGGGTATTATTTCACTCGTTCCCCTTGTCATTCTAAATCATTTATGTTTTGCAACAATTAATTCCATGTTATCGAATCCCACACAATGTTAAGTAACGTTTTTGTTTCTATTCGATTCGCCTTTTTTTTCCTTCACGTTCCCAGTGGAACATAGGGCTCCAAGCTATAGGCTTGAAGATTCCGTACCAGTGTTGATTTTTTACAGGATGGGGTTTCTAGCCTCATGCCCAACCTTTCCTCCTTACCCGTACCACTACTGGCTTAGCGAGGTGAAGGTGTGCGCCGGCCGGGGCTCGAACCCCGGACCATGTGGATGGTCGGCGAGCGTCTTAACCGCTGTGCCACCGACGTACATTTGCCTACTAATCCTATAATTGCACACCCCTTCCAAGTTCTGTGCCTCTTATGAATTCTATATATGATACTAACTATTTAGCCACATTTATTATTATTACTGTTTCCTTTAGTTCCTAGAGGAACATAGGGATTCAGCCAAACGTCTCCATTACATTCGGTCCTCTGTCAGTGTTTTCACTGTGCTCTACTTCTGCCCACATGCTTTCATCTCCTTTTCAAATGACCTCCTCCAAGTCACCCGTGGACGATCAGCAGGCTGCTTCTTATTCGGGTTCCACTTGAGTGCTTGTCCTGTGATGTCACTTGATGGGTTCCTCAGAGTATGGCTAGCCAATCCATCTCCAATTCTTCCTGCATATTTGTTGCACAATTGGTCCCTACTGTGTTGGTTCGCTCCCAGAGATCCCTCACTATTGCTGATCGTTTCTGGCCATCTGATCTTAAGCAAAGTGTTTAGTGAAGACAGTTATTGATGAAGGTGTGTAGTTTGTTTAAGGTGCTCTTCATGACGCACCAAGTCTCTGGTCCATGAAGTAGCACTGATTTCAGATTGTAGTTGACATTTAACTGAGATTATAATCCACAAACATTTTCATTTCATTTCATATTACCATTATTATTATTACTACTTTATTCGTTCACACCTATGATTCAATTCCATCATCTGATATAACTTCTTAAAAACCATATATAAACGATTGTACAGCTTGATAATAAATTCGTTGAAAAGAGTCTCTTCATTGAATCACTTATTTTGATATTTTTTTTATGTGTTACAATGGGAATTTTGCATTAAGTAAATATTTACCACGACTCTCCTTGGTCTTCCAAGATTTCTATATCATAATATGTAGCCTGCTATTGAGCTTGGCCTCAAGTTAATGAAACGGCCATCCAGTGTTCACATTACTTTGATCTGTCTAACAAGCAGCATTAGTTGATTTGGGCGGTATTCAACGACTCATATCATCCAGTAGTACATGGTAGAATTGACTTGTTTTCCATCAAACAGATTGTCACTATTAAGAAGAAAATTAAACACCAAATCTATTTCAAGTGAGAAGTCATGACCAGTGGGGTACAGCAAGTCGGGTATGAGGATAGATACCCTCCAGAGATGACATTGGCTAGTGGTCATGCTATATCGTGAATAATTGGAAGAAGTTGGAAGCTGTGCTGGTCATTGGATTGGGTCCCGAAGGCTTAATTGTCTATGAGCTAGCCATATAACCATGAGGTCCTGGATTCGATCCCCCCCTGTGGTGGGTGCTTATTGCCGAAGAGTCTCAAACTAGGATGTCGAAACAGCTGGCTGTCCAATACTTTTTCTCCTTCACCTTCCCCAGTGGAACATAAGGCTTCAAGCTAGTGGCTCGAAGTTTCTGCAGCAGTGTTTACTTTTACAGGATGGAGTTGCTAGCCTCACCTGGCCCAAACTTTCCTCTATATCAGGATTATTTCTGGCCTAGCGAGGTAAAGGAGTGCTTCTGTGGCCAGGGATTGAACCGCGGACCATGTGCATGGTCGGCGAGTGTCCTAACCGCTATGCCACCGACGCACACAAAATATATACTAGATAGTTGGAGGCAATCGGCAGGAAGGCTTGGACCTAGGTTTCGTGCTAGTTGACATTCATCAGCAACCTTGAAGGAAGTCAAGTCAAGTACCTTGGACTGAGTATTTCCTTCGATCTTTCCTGGTCCTCCCACATCTTGCTAGTTAATAAAAAGATGTTTCGCTTAACGTTCTACGTTAAGAAGTCAAAGCAGTCTGGTATAAAGCAGTCTTTGCTTTCTCAGTCTGTCAATTCTTGTATTCTATCCATTCCCCTTTACTGCTGCCCATTAATCTTTCCTGGATTACTTAAGAAAGACTTTGCTTCGCTGAGAAGGGCACTAAAAGCCGTTAGTAGGTCAAGTGGGATATCGTCAAACCAACTAACTTGTTAACACTATTGTGGATAGACATATAATATCATGTAAGAAACTGGCGAATACTATATTGTCAGACCCCGAGAATCCCTTCTATACGCAGCTCTCTTCTTGCATTTCATCTGGTAGAACTAGAAGCAGCTATAGGAGGCTACATGCTAGGACTACCAAGTACAAAACTCCACAATACCTTATCTGGCACAGCTGTTATTTGATGAGAAATCCGTTAGGTATGATACTATCAACTTACTACGGCACTCTAACAAATAGTCCCATTAGTTTTTGTTTTTCCTTTCTTCGTTTCTATTTCACTGTTGTTCTCATCTTCTACTACACACTAGTTTTATATTTCATATCCTGTGGTGCCTTGTTTAAAATGCAAACGCAATGCTGTTCCTTTCATTTCTTTTTATATATCTATTTTTGTTTTGGTTGTTGCTTTTTGATTTTAAAATCTTATAAAATTTATGAGGTAATTAGATGCAATATATTGTAATGCACGCTGAAAACTTCATACCTATACCACATATACTGTCTGGAATAAAGCTGTTATTATCACTACTATTATTATTATTAAAAACTCATGTCTCTTCTGAGATTCGAACCCGCATCACCCAGTGCTACAGGCAGAGACGTTACCACTGAGCTATTCGAGCTCCCTGTTAGTCTCCCGATAATTCACTAACAGATGTCAGCTCATTATCTTATCCCCTAACCAATCAAATCAAATCCCCGCGAATCAACACTTGTGCAAAAATCTGTTTCTGTCGATTAAATGATTACGTTAACTAATTTTGAAAGCAGAAAAGACATATTTTGGATGGGATACAGAACTATATTATTGTTAAATAGTTTTGTTTAATCTCTGAGTTATTCCCTCCATCACTAATAAGAATCATTATTTTCTATTTTTTCTATAAATAGAAACCTAATTTTACTCTATTAAATGTATGTATCATCCCTCTTATGTCGCCAATATCTTAAGTAATCAAAAAGGAGAATAAACAATAGGTATTTACTCAATTTATCGATATTTTTAGCTAAACAAGAGTAGATAATGGAAGACAAAATGTACGTGGGCGGAAAACATCTGCGCCCAACTAGAATCTTTACCTTTTTCAAATATGACCTTGTAGTTAGCTTATTAGATAATAACTTCAAGTTCTAGTTTTGAAAAGCTTCTCTTCCCTTCTCTTTTTTGTATTAAGGCTGAAGATAGATGTAAAGACAGACGAATAATCAACCAATCAAAATTTACTACTGTCTTTCATTTCGCCCACTCACTCATAAAAAATTGAGTTTCTTACATAACTTAGGTAACAAGGTAGATTTAGTACTCATAGTTTTGTATGATGTGTGTTGAAAAACGTTGAGTTAGTTTCTGTTCAAGTTCAAGTACGCTTTGAATAGTATGATCGGGTTCAAAATCGGAATTATTTATCTTCATATAATTATACAAACAGTATATGCAAGAATACATACAAATCAATGGTTAGTACGTTTAAAACATGATGGAGACGATAGAGATAAGTTAACACATTCAGCTAACCAAATAGCCAGAGAACTTGGTTTCATGCCATTAAGTCAGCATAATTATGGTGAACCAAATGAATTTGTATTCCAGCATTTAGGCTTACCACATGCACGTGGTACACCAAGCCATATTCATAATGAACGCTTAAACAAACATCCACAAATAGCTAATGCTGTACAAATTGAAGGATTTGTTCGAAGGAAAAGGGGTTTCCGTCCATTATCTGCTGATGGCTTAAGTCGAATAGAACTTCCAACAGCAAGAGTATTATCAGATAAAGAAGAAGAATTAAGTGAGCTAAGAAGTAGAACAGATCCATTATTCTCGAAGGAATGGTATTTACACAATGTAGGTCAGGCTGATGGTGTTCCTGGATTGGATTTAAATGTACTGTCTGCATGGTCACAAAATATCACCGGTCGTGGAGTGATTACAGCTATCATGGATGATGGTGTGGACTATTTACATCCAGATATAGCAGCAAATTATGCGGTAGAGGCGAGTTATGACTTTTCAAGTAACGATGCCTTTCCGTATCCTCGTTATACAGATGATTGGTTTAATAGTCATGGTACACGGTGTGCTGGTGAAGTTTCTGCTATAGCTGGAAATGGTATATGTGGTGTTGGCGTTGCACCGGGTTCCAAGGTGGCTGGACTACGAATGTTGGATCAACCGTATATGACTGATCTGATTGAAGCAGCTGCAATGGCTTATGCACGTGATCTTATCGATATATATTCAGCTAGTTGGGGACCTACAGATGATGGAACAACTGTTGATGGTCCACGAAATCAGACTATGCGTGCTCTTGTCGATGGGGTAAATAATGGTCGTAAAGGCAAGGGAAGTCTTTATGTTTGGGCATCAGGTGATGGTGGAGAGAATGATGACTGTAATTGTGATGGTTATGCAGCAAGTATGTGGACAATAAGTATTAACTCTGTTACAAATGATGGTCATACAGCTGTTTATGATGAATCGTGTGCATCAACACTGGCATCAACATTTTCAAATGGTAAAAGTCCATTTGTTCATGATGCTGGTGTGGGAACTATTGATTTATACGGAAATTGTACACTTCATCATTCAGGAACATCAGCAGCAGCACCCGAAGCTGCTGGTGTTTTTGCTTTAGCATTAGAAGCTCAACCAGAACTCACTTGGAGAGATGTACAACATTTAACTGTGCTTACATCGAAACGTAATCATCTATACGACAGGCAACATAATCATAATTGGACAATCAATGGTGCTGGTTTAGAATTCAATCATTTATTCGGTTTTGGAGTGCTCGATGCTGGTGATATGGTACATTTAGCAAGAAATTGGAAAACTGTACCTGAACGTTTTCATTGTATTGCTGGAACATTTAATGGACGGAAAATTGCACGTCTTGGTGAACCAATTCTCTTAGAATTGAATACTGATGCATGTATGGGTAGTCCGATAAATCAAGTAAGTGTATGTACTATATATCTTATCTAATAACAAAAAACTAACAATACTCTTAAACTTATATTTTTGGTGTAAAGATTTTCAAGTGAAATGATATTCTCAGTTTTGAAAATTAATTCACAATTTATAATTGACACATTTCGAAGTGAAATCTCACTACAGTTTCCTTTGGAAACTGAAATTATTCACATTATAATATGTGGTCTGCTTGAGTTCATTCAATGATGATCAATAAAAGCAAGCTTAGCTGTATATACTACTGACGGGCAGATTTCAGTAGTTGGATACTACTCATATCAAAGACTAGTGCTTATTAGCCACATCAAAGTGATCTAAAGACCGGATGGTTGTTTGTATAGAGCTAAGCTCCTCACTGGTGGTGCCTAGCTGTTTATTAGTCAACTAGCAGTATGTAACATCATGTGGTTTTTAAGTCATCTCTCGTAAAATATTGATTCGGTATATTATCACGATTAATTTATTTAAATGATATAGAACAATTCTTGAAAAGATTCGTTGGTGGGATTGTCGACCTCTAGAATTAAAGTTATGAAGGAAACCAATCTCATTCTCGAGGTCGAATAGCTTAGCTGAAACATGGCTAACTGAAGCACTGTGTCACATTGGTTTGAATCTCACAGGGGATATCAATCCCTACGAGTTTGCAGACACGCCTTACTGATGAGCGCCAACAAGTGCGAAACATAGTTTCATGCTTCCTTTTGGTTGATTTCGACCCACTAATCCTTACCAGTTCTACCTAAAGATTCATGCTAAACGAATTAAATAGAGACTATCTGTAACCAAAATATTCACACTCATATGATGTAACATTATTAAGGTATATGTGCTGAAGAGACACCTTGAATATTGTATACATTGTTGCGTGTTATTATTTAAGCATTTCCAGTTGCCTTCGTATGCAGTATTGTCCAGGAGTTGAGAAATACAATTACAATCTTTGTTAAGAACATAATGAATGGTTTGTCCCCTAAAAACTAATTTAAATAGTGTGTGGTATTGTACTTTTACTGCTATTAACGATTTCAGTCATTTTAAAATCTTAGACAAACGATAATACTCATAAGTGCATTATTCAACGTGTTTTGGAATAAAATAAACCACACTCTTGAGGTCACAAATCCCTTCATTAGACTTTACAACTAATTAGCCTATTTTGAGGATAGTTTATCGAGACAATGAGAGTTCTCTGGTAGTTAGTATCGTTCTGAACTAGGCAAATAACAGGCTAATACTTCGATTCTTTTAATTTTTGGTGTGAATGACATTCAACCATTGATCTAAGTTAGTTTGATGTAAACTAAATTTACACAACTGTATTCACGGAATATACACATTGGATCACAGGGATTATTATTAAAAAGACGGTTGGAGCGAAGAAAATTTTCTTTTCGACGAAGTCATCAACTAGATGATAGCTGTACATTCGTGTATTTATGATAAATGGGTATGAAAGTTCCAGTATAATTTCCCGCCAGGAGTCAGATTAATGAAATTACAATTAGGCATTAAAATGCCATTAATAAACACAGGGGAGAAGGATAAAACTCAAAAAAAGCAGCTTCATAATTACTGGGAAGATTGACATGTAGTGCAATTAGGGGTTAGAAATGTAGAAATAACAAGAATAGACAGGATGTTTGGATATAAAGAAATCTAGTGGGATCATAACTAATGTGATGAATAATTGTTTATGCAATCAGGGATTAAATATGTAGAAATAATAAAATGACTAAATAGATAGGAATTTCGGATATGAAAATATGGTAGCGTAAATAGAGATTAAGAAAAACCGAAAAAGAACATGGATAAACAGGAAGTTTGGATAAGAAAGGCAGTGGGATGATCATTAGTGAAAGAATTACGTGTTTATAATGGCCTTGGCAGGGACAAGGATTGGACGTATTTCTTTTGGATACATAGCGTGGGTTTGAGCTTTTGGATGGTTAGGGCCTCGGCTATTCCCGGATGTCTTGATTTTACTCCTTTTGATAGGGTTGATCGAACCTTGTATATTACTTTGAAGGATTTTTCGAAAGGCGCTGAATGTCCTGAATTGAACAGATGTCCTGTCAATGAATTGTATGCATGTTTTCGTTCTCCTTTTACTAGCCAGGCTGGATAGAGTTCACGAGCGCGTTTTTCAAGTCGGCGCATGGTACGGCCAACGTACCCAGCTCCGCAAGAGCAAGTAAACTGGTATATGCACGTTGAGGCGGCCCAATGCGACAGCTTGTCTTTAGCGTTCCGGCTAAACAGATTCTTGCAGGAGAACGTCAGTTGTAGGCTCACGGTAAAGTATGTTTACCTCAGAGATTTAAAAAGGCGTTTACGAAGGATTTCTGCTTCAATGTCACCTTTGAATTCTAGATTATGCAGAAGTGCTTTCTTTGGCACGGATTGGACATTTTCGGAAGTCTTCTTCGATTTGAGATTCTTGTCTATGAACCTGGGCGGAAAACCGTTTTCTATCAGAGTTCTTTGAAGATTACGCAGTTCTTCGTCAATTACTTCCTCACTGAATATCTTCCGAATCCTCGAGGAAAGAGCGTATACCAGATTCCTCTTTCTGCTTAGGGGCACGAAGCTTTGAAAGTCGATGGATTGTCAATTCCATGTTGGCTTTTTGTATATGGACTGTATTCATAACCAGAAATAGTTTGGGATGTCAAAAAAAGTTGCTTTTAAAATCGGAGGTGATATATTAATAATTACACAATATGAGTGGAAGTCGTGTAGTGAGGTGATGAGTGAAGTTGAAATTTTTAGAAAAAAAAAAGGTTGAATAACATTAGGAAACTGATCACTGTCTTGGAAATTACTGACCCAGTGCTCCTGTATTAATTTCCGTTAGATTCCAATTTTATTTTCCTATTTCTGTTATACGAATGAGTGATGTATAACTTCTCATTCACTATATAAGTATAAAACTTGGACACTGTGATAGAGTATAACTCCATTATGGATAAGATTTTTTTTTTTTGATAAACCATACAGTATTGTACAGTAATATTAATTGATGACCACGTTTCGAGCACAACTCAGTAATTCTCACAATCATATCAAGTCCCTACTCACACACAACTTCCTTGTTTCATTTATATACATGAGTGAAATTGATTATAAATAAGAGAACACAAAGTTCAGTAAAGATATCTTTTCAGTGATTTCATTTTAATTTTATTTTGAAAATGATATATCTTTGCCGAACTTCGTGTTCTCTTCTATCAAACTGATTAGATATTTGAACAAAAATCAATATAGGATAATGTACATTCAGAAATAATAATATTAGTGTTATTGATCAGTTACAATCAGATGGGAAATAAGATGTGGTAGTCAGATTGCTGGAACATAAGAATTTAGCTAAAGTAAAAATGGTTGACGCTGATAAGGTTAGTAATTTAGAAAAAAGCTCAGCGATTGCACTGCATGCAGTAACACATAACCACACAATAGGGTGGGAGAGTGTTAAAATTCTAATAAGTAATGTAAGTAGGTGGAGAGAGAGAGATTGATTACTGAATCCTGCCTGGCTCCTCGAGTCTATAACCAACACATGCAACAGAAATGACTCAATACAAATACCAGAAATATGGAAGATATTATTACCACCAGTCAGTCAGTCAAATCAGAAATCTCAAAATTCTATTTCAATTCACATACACATCACAACATTCTAACAAGTCACTTATTAGGACTATAAAAACACTCGTCTTATTTCCCACCTGATTGTACTTGATCAATAACACTCATATTATTATTTCTAAATGTACATTATCCTATGTGGATTTTATTTAAATGTCTAATCATCAATTCCATTCATGTATATAAATGAAGTAAACAGTTGTGAGAGTAGTAACTTGATATGATTATGAGAATTAATGAACTGGGCTCGAAACATATTCATCAGTTAATATTAGGGTATAACACTGTGATTTATCAAAATAAAATCTTATCTGTAGTGGAGATTCTAGTCACTATTATAGATAGTTAAAATTATTCACTCCTGCCTTCCTGTCTTAGTTTTAATCACACTGAATTAGAAGTGATGCATAAGTGACCGACTGCTATTAATCAAGCTATCTAACTAAAGTTGATTTTCCGTCGCAAATTCGGTCCACATCTCTGTCTATTAATTCATGGGATAACTTAGCAAGCGGGCCGGTTGGTGGCGGTTGTCTTGAATTCTGTTGTTTTCACTTCTGTCATCATGTTCATTTCACAAACAGAATTCCACCAGGAGAAAAAACGCCTTTCTAAATTAACTCAACATTATAATTATTTGTTCGACTTTAGGGAGTATTTTTTGTCAGCGAATAGCGTGTTATATACTATTTAGTAGTGAAGACTACTGGAATGCAGGGGGTGTGCATTTACTCCTATTTGTTATTTTTCATCAATTTATGCCTTTATGAACTGATGTTGTCATTGGGGCTCAAGACAAGTGTTCATTGTTTCAAAAAACCAGACCTATTCGAAATTATTATTTTTCTTCAAAAGAATGGTTACTGAACAAAGAATACTCTTTTCGATTAGCCTTTCATCATCAGGCTCAACAGTGAATGAAATAATTAGTGTTATGAACAACATTAATGTTGTTTAAGTAACATCGAATCAATAATAGTTATGTCCGTACATTACAGTTCAACAGCATCAACATAAAATAAGCTGAATATCAGAAAAATTAGGAAAGATAATATTATGCATTCATGAATTTAAAGTCTCCACTGGAGGTTGGCTGGATGTGCTTCATTTGAACACAAAGCACTGGTTGTTTGAGGCGAATTGCAATAGACTCTGCTGTTTGAAACATGCGGTACCTGGATGTTTTTGGCAATTTATTTGACACCCAATAGATGATAGAGAAGAATTCTTCAATGCTGGCGGCCTTTGTGGCCAATTTGCACCAGACGACGGTCTAATATCGAACTGTTAATGGTTTTCACTACACCTTTAATTAGCCATACTAGTAGATGTTCCCAGGAGAGGGCGAAAAATCAAATCCTAGAGCGACGGGTGAAATAACTCACCCCACCACAAGCGTAGTTGAATTGGCAGATACCACTAGAAGTAACTAGCCTAGGTACTTTAACTTTCAATCGAGGAATCACCATCGGTCGTGTAGAGAATAAGACGTGTAGTTCGTCAGCATTAAAAGTTCTTTGAAATAATTTTCTTCATGTCTTGGTAATTATTTCACTTGGTATATCATCCTTGAATTGCAGTCGTATAATGAAGAGGTTTCTTGTTTACGGATAGTGAATAGTCCTTTTCCGCCTTCTTTGTCATGTGTTTGTTGATAAATTTGTCGGGATAGCTATTTTTGATCAAAGTATCATATACAATGCTTAATTCCTCTTCAATTACTTCCTCTGAGCATCTGGCTCGAACTCTTTGACTGAGGGTTTTACTAAATTTCTTTTGTACTTGAGAGGAAGGAATCTGTGAAAATGTGCCTACTGTCCTGTCCAAGTTCTTTATCTATTTTATTTATTTTATCCATTTACGTTCGCAGTGGAACATAGACCTTCAAGCTAGAGCTTTGACGGGCATTCCACCGCTGTGCTACCGACGCACGACTTATTTGATAACCAGCTAGTCATTCAAGATAGCTATTTCTTTTTTGATAAATATAGATCAGCTTTTGTAAACATTCATACTATTATGCAACTGATCTCAGGATTTCTATCAGTACTAGCAGATATTCACGCCATTACTTTTGATACTGTGAAATATTCTCATATTATGAATGAAAAGTTAATCTGAACGAAGGATATTCTCTTTTCAACAATTTCTCCTCTTCAGGTTCTTATAATTATAAAGTATGAATATATTTGTGGTCGTTACAATAATGATAGCCAGTTATGCGGCAGATACATTCTCTTTAACGTAGAATAACAGAGTAGTTATGGGGTGTCGAAATAAATAGTCGTAAATAGTTGTGTGACAAACATCGTGCTAGTTGGCTGAAATCGATTACCAAAATATTGTAAAATGGGCGACAACAGTGATGGTGATTAGTCGTCATAATATATTCGTAGAGTGTGGGGTAGGAAAATTGACAAATCAGTTCAAGGTTATGGAAGGTGTCAGATGGGTGAGTGGCTGTTACAAAGTGGTCTGAGTTAAACAGGGGATAGTAAGACTGCAATGAGAAGTTCATAATGAAATAACGAATATGTTGAATGAAACAGGTGGAGGCATATATTGAGAAAAGAGATCATATCACTAATAATAAGTCCGGATAGTATAAATGGAAAATTCGATAGTATTGAGAGAATGTTTGCATGAAGGGCATAAATTATGACGAATAATAATAATTGTAATAATAGCATTTGTAATAATAAGCAAAGGAAAAAAACCAAGAGAGTTAAGGGGAAGGAGCACTCTTGGTGAGAAGAAAAATCTTCAATCCAAGGTTGGCCACGGTGGGAACAGCGTCTGGACGTGTTCTTTTTGGATACACAGTTCCGGTTTAGTCGATCTTATTGCAACAGCTTCAGCTATGTGTAGGAGACGTAAGCGAACTGTACGTGATAACGACTTCGGAATTCGGTATATAACCCTGAAAGCTGTGTTGAAATCGATACGATATCCAGTATCGACCAGGTGTGACAGAATCGAGCTTTTTATGCACTTAATTTCGCCCCTGATGAATCAAGCTGGTAAGCGTTCTCGAACCCGTAAACTTTGAAGAGGCCGCCGACTGACATCGCACGCCAGACCATCGGTCGAGTGGAATCCAAAATGAAAGCATTACAATGTTTTTAGTTTAAGTTTTCACCATCAATTTATACGCTTTTAAAGTTGAAAAGAGGGGGAGGGTGAAGACAGAAAACAGAAAAAATTGATTAACAGAACAGTGTTAACTTTATAGGTTCACATAGCAACTCAAGAAACAAAAACGGTTACAGTTTAAGAGATTAAGATTTGTTCAGTGAGTTGAGATCACTGAATTAGATGACTAATCAAAATCAAAATTCTGTTACCAAGGGAGTGAGAGGTTAATCACACTCTCTTTCTGTATGCATAAGTCTGGTTTAAGTCTTTTGATTGCGATTGCTTCGGCAAATCGTAGTAGATTTGTTGTCCTTTGTCTATTTAATATTTTGAAGGACTTAGAAATCTCTACGAGATGTCCGGTATCAATAATAGAACAGTTTTAGTATTGCTAAAACGTTATTAAATATAAACTATAAAGTGTAATTATTCAGTTAATATCTCGTTCATCGTCAAAATATGTTGATGGGTGAAGACAGAAGTTCGAATAAATGTTATCCTGTGGTGATGATAACGAGCCTCAAAGCAAAAATAAAAAGTGAAGTGGAACAAAGTAGAGAAATTAAGATAAAACAGGTAACAAAAAACACCCTTAACAAATTGTTTCTCAATACATAGTTTAGGTTTTCGCTCATATTATAAAAGTAGTGTTGAAGACATGAACTTTTTACAATAGCTGCATTAAGCCTCGTGAGCATATCTTTTAAGAATAAATCATATGGAGCTGAGTAATATGAGTCAAAAAGATGTTTACAAACAGAGGAGTTTGTCATTCTGAGTTTGGCTTTTTATCAACCAAACAGTATTCAGGTACATGTTATCACAGAACTCGCTTATAAACTTCAGTGTAGTCCGATCCATAGAAGAAGGGTGAATGATTAAATGCACATAAAGTTACACATAAGCTGTTAAATATTATATCAATACACGAATTTGGCAAAGGTCGAATTCAGGATCATTGTGTTCCCCAAATGAGCATCTTGTTATTAAGGTATTGTGTTAAAATTCAACTGTTATGATTTTTTGACTTCATAGTAATTGGCAAAGTGTTTCTCCTTCAATATGTATTTAAACCTATTGTGAGGTCGTAGGCTCCTCTACTACAGAATAGTTCAAAACCTGGATGAGACATATAAGACATCTGTCAAGTACTTGTACATAGCGAGTATATATATATATATATATATATATATATACGCTATGTAGGACTTCGATGAGTTTCCTTGTATTCTTCTATCGTGCAACTTACATCTCAAAATGTAGTGAAGATATTCATTCAGGAATCTAGAAAAAAACAAAATAACTGACCAAAGAATATCCTTTTTCGATAATTTCCTCTTCTTGTTCTACAGTTATATATGTATATATATATATGTGTACAATTGGTGGATGGTGGCTAGCAGTGGAATCCAGGATGCGCATTTCGTCCTATTTGGGACACGTCATCTGGATGTACCTGCATTTCTCAGTGAGTGATGATGTTCCCACTGAGGCTCGAAACCAAGTGGCTCGTGGCCCAAGTGGTCTAGTGGATAACACTTTGGCGTTTGAAACTATGGGCACTGGGTTCGAGCCTCAGTGGGAACATCATCACTCACTGAGAAATGCAGGTACATCCAGCTGACGAGTCCCAAATGGGACGAAATGCGCATCCTGGATTCCACTTCTAGCCACCATCCACCAATTGTATACCAATTAAATGCCCAGACATCGTCGAAGCATCTGCACAAGAAGCCGACATGTCAACCTGAGACCGAGCACTTCGGTCGAATCAATCGACGGGAAAATCAAAAATTCAATTCAATATATATATGTGTTTAAAAAATTATATTTGTAAAATCTCAGCGATATTGAAATGAGTAATTCCAACGTTTCGTTCAGCAATCTGGTCCGAACTTCTTCAGGGAAATTAATCGAAATTAACATAACAGACGTTTATATACATATAAAAGGAGCATCTCGCTGAGATTTTACAAATATAATTTTTTATAAATGTCTACTTCTCACTCGGTGCCCAAATATTTTAGAACTATTTTGTCAAATCTTGACGACAGTTCATTTGAATTACTTTGCAATCGAATTAAATTAACAAAGAAACTATGTAATTGGCACAATCATCGTGTTTTCACTCTCTGTTGTCTGCAACAGAATGCGTATCCTAAATCCGTAGCTGTCGAGTCACCTGACAACTCCATTAGGTCGAATAAAGCAGCTCAATCTTCAGAAAGAAGGCAAAGTAATAAGTTTGACAGGGTGCTTCAACTAAACTCTAATCCTAAACACCATAATTTTGAAAATACGTCTAATCATAAAATTCTAGATACTAACAGTTTGAACAGACATGAAGGTGTGATGTTAGTTGACGCATAGGAAATCCTGATTAATAAATAAGAATGGATATGTATCACTAACTAGTAATACTTGGTCAAAGTTTCCCGACTGTCTATATCTACTTATGGAGACGTTAAGACATTGTTTTACAACTGTTTATCCGCACACACACACACATACACACTGTGTTCAAAGTGTTTAACAAAGGTAGACCAATATTTGTAAGTCTCAGGTCAAATTTTGATCACAACTCATACAATTTTGTTTATTATACTTGTTGATACTTGCTTTATGACTCATGATTGGACAAAGTTTTTTAAAAACAAAAGATGTTCCTTTTATATACATAAACCTCTGTTGTGTTAATTTCGATTAATTTCCCTGAAGAAGTTCGAACCAGATTGCCGAACGTAGGAAACGTTGGAATTACTCATTTCAATCTCGCTGAGATTTTATAAATATAATTTTTTACAAATGTCTACTTCTCACTCGATACCCAAATATTTTAGAACTATTCTGTCAAATTTTGACGACAGTTCATTTGAATATGTGTGTTTACATACAAAGAATATTCTAGAATAGTAGTCAATAACAATATTAGTGTTTTTTAAATAATACCAATTTTTAAAGTAAGATCAATAGAATTACAGTTCACTAAGGATGCATAAATTATAATAATCATAAAACTGCAATAGCAAATACAATATCAAATGAAATTAAGGAAATTTCTACAACAAATTGAGGATCATTAGAACTTTGATTCACAGCCAAGGTAAGGACAGTGTCTGGATCAGCTCCTTTTAGATGCATAAGTTAGGTTTGTTAATACGGATCCCCAGCGGCCTCAGAAATAAGTAGTAGAAGAACTCTTAGGCTGAAGTTAAGATTATTTGGTATGCGGTAGATAACTTTGAAAGCCGCATCGTTAACATGAATCTTGTGTTCTGTATCCACAAGAAGAGAGAGAATAGCTCTGTGAATGGAATTTGTTTGTTCCTTATTTAACCACTGTGCATGATGATGTTCAGAAATCTGATGATATGTCATTAGTCAAAACGAACAATAATAATAATTGTTATTTAAGTGTTGGTTTTGTATGGATTTAATTGGTTACAGGATTTCATCATGAGCTGACATTAGTTAGAGAACCATTGGAAAACCAGTTGGGAGTGCTGGACAGCTGTTTCGTTCTAGTTTGGGATTCTTCATCAGTACGCACCCACCACAGGATGTTCGAACCCAGGACCTTCTTGTTACAAGGCGAGCTCGTAGACCACTCAGCAGCCACCGGGACCCAATCCAATGGCTAGACATTCCATGATTTCTAACTTCTGCCAATTCGCGACATAGCGCGACCCTTAACCAATGTCTTCAGTGGCGAGTATTTGTCCTCACACCCGACCCGCTACACCCTAATTGTACTTGTCACCGCCGATATATATGTAATCCACCAATGCGAAGCAGCAGTAGTCAATAAAAGTGAAGTATTTTTTTTTGATTTACAGCTTGATTCCATACTGTATTTTTGGTGCAAGTATGGAATTTTCAGCATGGATATCGGTAGCCCAAATTTTGCAGGCCAACCATAGATATCAGGTGTGCGTCGGAGTGGGCTCGAACCCCGGACCATGTGCATGGTCGATGAGAGTCCTAACCACTGTGCCACCGACGCACAGTTTTATGACCATCAACTGGAGATGAATTGTTCAATGATCCTAATACATATTCAAGAGGAATAATTCTCTTTATGAGGCTAGAAGACGAAGAGCTGGTGAACGAAGGTTTGATAGGAAATTGGTGTAGCTCTATGGGCAACCTTTGTATATCTTATCTTCAGCGCACCATTTGCACGGATCTTCGTGTGGTGGTACTTCTGCTCTTCTCACTGTGTTCTTTTCACGTCTTCCATGTATCTTCACAAAGCTGTATCATTTGCCTTCTCTGACATCAAATCTATCTCCCTGCTATTTGATGTTTTTTTTAAGCCGATGAAAATCTCTTTATATAGATACTACTGATAAATCGTATCAGTAGCACTCGCCACATCATGTGTTTTCGGTTTAAATAATAATATCTAGTGTAACAACAGAAGACAAGGGCCAGGCAACAGATCGTTTTATTACGGAAATCAACACGTATTTATATAAATTTCACATACATTATTATAGCCTAGTCAAGTAGGCGAACGCAGTCCTCTGATTGGTTGTTTTCGAGTTCCTCGGAAAGTGGAGCCATCTATCTGCGAATCATATTTGCCCACGTTTAAGTTTGCTGTGATTGGTTGTTGTTGAAACAACCGTGTTCATATTTTCTCACGGCCCATATTAGTGACCTAGACATTGACGTAGATTAATGTCAACCAACTGGCTAGCAGGCTGCTCTCACCACACTAGAATATGATTGCAAGATCTTGTTTCTAAGATAGTTATCTCGGAGAACTCATCTCAGCTCCAATGGTTACATCCTGAGGTGTAAGGAATTGTACGTTACTTCTGAATTATGAAACAAAGAAACACAAATAGGCGTATGGGAAAAATATCGTAAAATTCTACAAGTATGTATAGAAAGTCAATCACTGATTCACATTACAAATAAATGACACCTTCCTGAAAATTCTTAGGCTACTAAGAAGGTTCATACAGTACTACAGGAAAATGTACGAGTTTTCTTTTTTCTATATTAAATTTTAGATTTTCCCTTGATTGATTGACATGTCGGATTCTTGTGCAAATGCTTCGACAATGTCTAGGCATTTAATTAGAATTTAATTGCTGGGAACATCATCACTCACTGGGAAATGCAGGTACATCCAGTTGGCTGACGAGTCCCAAATAGGAAGAAATGCGCGTTGTCCTAGATTCCACTGCTAGTCACCATCCACCAATTAAGTGCGAGTTTTCTGTTTAACTTTTGAGATCTTCTGTAGATTAGCTCCATAAAATGGAATTCTTATCACTTCTTTTACTGGGGGGGGTGTCATTTTACAATGTTGCCTTGATAACGTGGAACTGACCTCATTAGTTTACGTTACATAATCAGTTATGTTTTGAATGTTCCCAAGAATCTGGTCAAGCTATTTGACAAGTGCTTGATCTTCTGTCTCAGTCGTTACAGCTTCAAATTAACTCAGTTTTAGAATAGTTGATGTGTGTTCCCTATGGTCATTTGTCTCACTGGTACCCACGTGGCTTTTCTACTTAAGTAGGAAGTGATGGTAAGCAGTCTGGTGGAGCCAAACATCCAGAGAGAAAATAAGATGGTGGTTGTTATACCAGCCTGAAACTGCTCGTCTGTCGAATTTGGTTCGCATGTGCTTGTGGCTTGATTCTTAAATAACCTTCACTACTTCATTTTTCATTGAGCAGGGATATTTTAAAGACTGAGATCGTTTGACTTCAACTTTGCAATGAGCCAAGGTGAATATACTGTACTGTAGACAAGGAATTGGCACGCAGATAATAGTTTGGTTCTGTTATCTTACGTCGGTAGTCTGACATACACTGTTTGGTTTGAGTTCTATTGCCAAAAGGGAATATTGTCACTTTTCACCAAGATGTAGACTAGCTAGTTAGTGAGTCTGCATAATAGTTCCCAATACATTCTTTGGTGAGAGTAAAGAATGGACAGGAAAGCCAAACGACCCTAAAACAACTTGAGCACTGTGGTACAGTATAACTGAATTACAGATAAGATTTTATTTTGATAAATCACACAGTGTAGTGTTATACAGTAATATTAACTGATGAAGTATGGAACATCTGAGGCTCTATGTAGGATTCTCAATAAACACAGGAATTAAGGTGTCATTCAAACCTACAAACTCACTCAGACATAAGCTCTCTAGGCTAAAAGACCCGGTGGACCCAATTAGACAAAATAATATAATTTACAAAATTCCTCCCAATGACTGTGAATGTGGTCAACTACGTAGGTCAAACTAGCAGGTCGGGGGTAGTGAGATTGGTGGAACATAAGAATTTAGCTAAGATTAGAATGTCATCATAACATTTTAACAATTTACGCATTTTGACTATAAAAACACTCGTCTTATTTCCCATCTGATTGCAACTGATCAATAACACTCATATTATTATTTGCAATTAATGGTGTCCTCTGAGTTGGTTGGTTTAGTTGCGGAGCTTTCATCGTCTTTTTGGACGACATCTTCAGCGCAGTATTTAGGATAAAGTGAAATGATTTAAATTTCTTCATGAATGATATAATTGTGTCTCCCGGTAACCATCTTTAGATATGTATTGACCGTTTTCTATTAATTAATTATTAATTACAAATCATCCACCTGAGTTACAAATCTTTTCTATTACTCATATTGTTATTTCTGAATGTACATTATCACATATTGATTTTTATTCAAATGGTTTATCAGTTTTACTAATGTATATAAATGAAGTAAAAAGTCGTGTGAGTGAATGGCTTGATATGATTATGAGCTGTAATGAATTTTGCTCGAAACGTGGTCATCAGTTAATATTACTGTACAACACTGTGTGATTTATCAAAATGAAATCTTGTCTATAATAGACCCTAAAACAAATTGCATTACAAATTGCAGCTATTCATAATCGTCGCTGTGAGTTTCACCCTGATTTAGGGTTAAGGTTAGGGTACGATTAAGGTAAGGTTGTGATTAAGGGTAAATCTTGCATTGAAGTTTAGAGTTAGGATGAAAATTGCCAAGAAGATTACGTAAATGCTGAGCAATCTGATTGGCTAACCCAAGGTCAATTGAATGTGGCACCTATCCTTTAATGTTGCTCATTCTTTTTGATAACAAGTCTAAAAATGTGTTTTTTTTATTTCATAGTATTAGAATATCCATTTAATTGCATACTTGAGACTTTATTTCTTCTACTGACTAATATTGTGTTCATCTCTGTTTTTATAGGTGAATTATCTAGAACATGTTCAAGCATTTTTGACAATCAGAGCAACAAGACGCGGTGATGTCACCATTTTCTTAACCTCACCAATGAATACAACATCAATGCTATTAAGACGACGACCTAAAGATACAGATAATACCCGTGGTTTCACTAAATGGCCATTTATGACTACACATATGTGGAGTGAAAATCCTCGAGGGAATTGGTCACTTATTATAGCACTTGATCCAAATTCTAAAGATCCATTAGGTTATGTATTGTTAACTGAATGGATTCTTGTTGTGCATGGTACACAAGATCCACCGTATGCTCATCTGTCAGAGTCAACCATCAATATTGCACCAAAATTAGGCATTGTCAAGAAACAACATGAAACAAAACAATTTACTGCTTAATGCATACATACATACATACCTACTTTTTGACTATCAGCACCCTTTGATCTAAGGCACGATTTCACTGGTCTTCATCATTCTCTTGTGATTCTTTCATCTTTAAATCAATGTGTTGTTCAGTTATAAAGATTTGTCAACTTGAAGTTTTTGTCTCCTAGCTTCATTATTTCCTTTTTTCATTTTATTGGGAAGGTAATATATATATGATGATGAATTGCCATTATCAATGTGATCAAGTTGTTTTTCGTATTTCATGGTGACTCATCAGTAAAAACAAAATGTCAGCCATCTTAATTGTTGTAAAAATAATAGAAACCAGAAAAGTGATAAATAACTATGAGCATTTCCGTGATTCATCTTTCTCTTTTAGAATGTTATTAAGTTATAATTTTCTAATCGACATGAAAGAAAACCTATTCATACGCATTTATTACATACATGTTTATTGATTGCCTTTCACATTCTGAAAGTATTTCACCTTATATTACACAATCTCATTGAATTAATGATGCGTGCATTTGTGTGTGTGTGTGTGCGTGTATGTGTCTGTCAGTATGTGTAAGTACCCACAGATAAATTTCCTTTCCTATTAAAGCATTTATTTCTTTAATCTTAAGAGGGAATATTTTATATCTCGCATTTGTCTTTCCAGAAAAGAGAAATAAATCAACTGTTACTTTTGATCGTATTATTGTCATTTGTCAGTCATCATATCATCATCATCAATGTGAACACTATTCAACTTTCATTGATAATTTGTTATACACACGAAAAGAGGTACCCCCTTCCACCCAAAAAAGCTCCTAAAGTAGCAAAACTCCATCCAAAAACTATTCTACACAGTGATATATGTAGACAGAAGAAAAAGGGGACTATTTTGAATTTCTTTTATTTCATTTCATCATTATTCTATGTCGTTTGTTTTTGTAGTGATTGTGTGTGTGTGTGTGTGTGTATGACACCATGTGTCGATTGTCCGTGAGAAGATAAATCTTATTTCATACATGCAAGTTGTTGAGTGATTTTGTTTTGTATTTGTTTTTTGTTGTTGTTTTGTGTTTTTCGCATAATAAAACTTTCATCCGAATAAAGTTGACCTGCAAGTTGATCCGACTATCTGAGTGTTGCATATGTGAAGCCAGTTAGTACAGAGTAAAATAACTTTTCTGTATCGAAATCAATCATTTTCAAGTATTGATTTTGTAGGGATTTTGTTTTTGATGGTATGGAGGATTTCATCATGAGATGACATCAATTAGAGAAAGCCTCTTGCGACCGCCGGGAGTCGAAACCAGGATTGACTGCTTGGAAGGCAGCTATGATAACCGCTACACCACCGTAGCGGCCGGTTGGGACAGGGGAAACAGCTGTCCAGTACTTCCTGCAGGTTTTCCAGTGGTTCTCTAATTGATGTCAGCTCATGATGAAATCCTCCATACAATGAAATCAATCATATCGCCTAGAATTCAACAGTGATAAATGAATTTGTTTTAAGAAAAAGAATGTAAAGACTCTGTGTATTCTCTTAAGGAGTGTTCGAGACTCAATGCATTCCTAAATTAGATATATCTATCAGGCAATAGAGGCGTATCTTACAGGTATAAGCAGATTATTCGGAAGAACATCTCACCAAGACAAATCCTGCATTTCAAAAAAGTTGTACAGCTTTATTCGTTTTTACCATAAACATACAAGGGTCTAATACTGATAAATGGGGGGGGGGACTACTTCAATAACACAGTGTCTGAAGGATGACTTTAAACTATACAAGTTGCTTTAGAAGCCGCCTTATGTGAACCTACATCTGTAAGATGACTACACGAAAATAACAGCCCAGCAGTCGTATATATATATATATATATATCGTATGCTACAATGTTAATACAAATGAAATAACTAACACTTATGGCATTTAAAATCAATTTCCCCAGAATACAGAGAGGTGCCTGCAGATCTGAGGAGGAATTGTGTATTGGTGCAAAAAGGCGATGAAGCTTATGAGAAGAATGGACGCCTAACAAAGGATAGAAAGTTACAGGATTTCATCATGACCTGACATAAGTTAGAGAACCATTGGAAAAACTGAGTATTGGACAACTGTTTCATCCTAGTTTGGGACTCTTCAGCAGTACGCACTCACCGGGATTTGAACCCTGGACCTTCTGGTTAGAAGGCGAGCTCGCAGACCATTGAAGCACTAGGATCCAATCCACCGGGTTCAAATCCTGGTGGGTGTATACTGCTTAAGAGTCCCAAACTAGGACGAAACAGCTGCCCAGTACTCCCAGGTTTTCCAATGGTTCTCAAACTAAAGTGCTTTGAAGAGTAACGTTCAGTGAGGCACTCATGGAAAGCGGCCTGATTAAAACCTGGGCTACCAAAAACTTCCACATCTCTATTGCATATATTTCATTCGTTCGCTTTGTTTTAACTGATTAAAATATGACCTCCGATGGTAATATCTACTCTTGTTTGTATTTGAAATGTCAACAAAATTCTGATTCCAAAGTTCTTACTAAACTTGAGGAATGGCCTGATTGTGGATGGCAGCGAGTTCCAATACAGGAGATAACTGTTCTTCAGTTATGTCCTCAGCTCTCAAAGTGTACTTCTGAACATCTCACAGTTGGCTTTCAACTAGATCGATATCGTAGATTTCTTAACGGAGACAAGGCAGATATATCGTAATGGAATGCTTCAGCTCAGAGAGCATTGTGTCACAGGGTATACTGTCAATTAATACTTTACTCGAAGATATTGTACAAAGGGAAAATATCATGTAATAAACTCCTGTGAAAGTGCTGTACATTATATAAATACTGTCCAGAATAAAGTTATTATTATTATTATTACATGTGGATTATACAACCAGTTCTTTAGGAGCAGTTACAATTATAGATGCACATTCAACTCTCCTTCGAAATACTACTTTTCTTGACAAGTATTCACAGATTAACTGGAAAGTGAAAAGAAATGAGCCGGTGGTCAGCAAACAAGAAAAGACATAACAGTCAAATTACAACTGAAGAGCAAAATGCATTGAAGAAACTGAAGAAGAGAAAAGATATATTGTTATTCTACCGGCTGATAAAGAAAGAACAACAGTAATCTTAGACACAGAAGACTGCATAAAGAAAGCAGAGGATTTACTCAAAGATAATAATGTATATCAACAGTTGACAAAAAAACCCTATACAAACATTAGATAACTAAATCAAACAACGTTAAATAAACTAACGAAATCAGAAGAAATTACAAAACAAGATCAATGGCGAATGAAATCTAACGGACCTATTTTACCTCGATTCTATGGTAGACCAGAACTACACAAACCAAACATTCCCTTACGACCAATCGTTTCGCTGCCAGGAACAATAACATATGATTTATCTAAAGAACATTTCAGGAAATTAAATTACCTAACAGAATCATGCAACCATTCTATCAATTCGTCAATCCAATTTTTAGAGAAAATCAAAAACATTCAAGTAGATGACAAAAAGCAATGGTGTCCTTTGATGCCACAGCATTATATACTTCAATTAGTTCAAAACTAGCAGCAACAGCTATGAAACAATTACTCTATAGTGATAAAAACATAAAAACGCAATGTTTAACTTGGATAGAACTCATAAAATTATGCCTTACAACAACATACTTCCAATTCAATACTCAAATATACGATCAGATAAAAGGAACATCGATGGGATCGCCCATATCAGGATTGATAGCTGAAGCCGTCATGCAAAGATGAGAATTAATAGCTCTACCTATAATTAAACCAAAAATCTGGACAGGTACGTTACTTTGATGGTACATTTGTAATAATTAAGAGAAATGATTTAGAATATACCCATAAATTAATAAACAGCATATTTGAAGACATCAAATTCACCACGAGAGAAGAAGAACAGTTAGATAACAAAATCCCATTTTTAGATGTCTTGATCAGGAGAACCAATACAGGAAATTTAGAAACACAACTATATAGAAAATCAACGCACACAGATCAAATACTCAACTATACTAGAAATAATCCAATTACTCACAAAGGAAACTGTGTGCAGACATTGTTTGAAAGAATTCAGACCCATCGTAACACTCCAGAGTTGAAAAGAATAGAAGAAAAATACTTACAAATGGTCTTCAAAAAAATGGTTATCCACAAAATTTCATCAAGAAGTGTTTAAAGTCGAATCAAAACACCAACAAAGAACCCTCATCAAAGACCAAAACAAAATTAATCCTACCATACATCAGAAATATCTCTGAAATAATGGCTAGGATAATGAAACCGTTTGGTATAGATATAGCACACAAGCCAGTCAAATCGCATAATTCGATATTATGTAAACTGAAATATTTAACAGAAAAAGGAGATAAGAATAATACCATTTACAAAATAAATTGTATGAACTGTAACAGGGATTACATCGGCCAAAGTGGGCGTTCCCTTCGAATCAGAATCCAGGAACACAAATCAGTTGTCAAAAGACATGACATATACTCCTTCATATTAATGCATATAGACAATGATGGACATCAGTTTGATTTGGATAATGTCGAAATCTTAGACACAGGAAACACGAAAAGTGCAGTCAGGGAATTCCTAGAAGCCTGGTACTCAAACGAATATGCAATTAACAAACACGTTAATATAGACCAAATATACCAACTAATAAAAAGTAAATCATGTGACAAGAAAGTTTAAAATCCAAGTCAATAGAAAGATGGTTACCGGGAGACGCAATTCTATCACTCATGGAAAATTTAAATCAGTTCAGTTTATGCTAGAAATTGAGCTGAAAGGGGATGTTGTCCAGAAGGACGACGAAAGCTCCGCAACTAAACGAACCAGCCCAGAGAACACTACTAATTGCAGACCATCATAACAATTTTCATAGAAGACGTTTCATAATCTCTGCTACAATATCATATATGACATCAGTATACCTAACTGAGAATGCTAAAATTCTTTCAATGTGCTTATCTTGGTTAACCTGAAAGAATGTTTGCTTCACAAAAGAAATTTTGAAGTTTTTCTGTGTCATTAAAAAATCATTTCAGCATTGCAAATTCCTTTGATACACAAAGAATAGAAGTTTACAGACTGAAACGTATTTTGAATTGCTAATGACCGAATTTCGTGGTTGGATAGTCAGTCAAAACCTGTATAAGTGTCGATCTGTTGATGAAATATGAACTGTAATTTCCTTCCTTCATTTCGCATAGAAAACAAGATGGAAGACCTTTAAGTAGACAAAAGGATGACAAAAGATAACCAAATTGCCTAATAATTTTGTAATGCTGATCAAAGTCTTTTTGCTGAGCAAGGTCGAATTCAGTGAGTTGAATGACTTAAGGACGAAAAGGGTTCCAGTTCACTAAGGAACATTACTTCCCCCTTGGACTGTAGGTACAGATTACCCTTTTTTGCACTAGGAATCACAAAGTTTTGGTATATCACATCATCTAGCTGGCTAAAACTTCAATCAACCTCGTTTCTAAGTATATAAAGGAGTGGAAATTTAATAAAAGATAACTATTGGAAATATGTCAGTAGGATGGTGTGATATACTGGATCACCTGCCGCATTCCGTTTACTTCGTATTACCACTGACTGGTTGAGTTTACTCTTTGGCGCTGGGAAGTTGGGTACGCTCAGTGGTTACCCTGGCAAATGTACTACACTTAGTATATGTATAAAACGTGGGCACTGTGGTAGTAATGCGTCGGTGGCAAAGCGCTTAAGACGCTTGCCGACCATGCACTCCTTTACCTCACCAAACCAGTAATGAGACTGGTAAAGAGGAAAGGTTGGGTATGAGGCTAGCAACCCCATCCTGTAAAAATAAACACTGCTACAGAAACTTCAAGCCACTAGCTTGAGGCCCTATGTTCCATTGGGAACGTGAAGGAAAAAAAACTGTGGTAGTAAGTAATTCCATATTAGTTTGCTTATTAGATGTATCACACAGTGAAACAGTATTATTTACTGGATGACGTTTCAAACGAAGTTTATTGTTCATAATCATAGTCAGACTAGCCGAGCATAAAAACCTAGCAAAATTTAGATTAGTTGACCTGAGTTAGATAAGAAATCTAGAGAAAAGTTCAGCCGAAGATAGCACTCATTGCATGCAATTACACACAGCCATACAATAGGATAGGATGGGATAGGATGACAGTTTTAAAATCTAATTGGACAGGGTGAAGGGAGAGATTGACAACAATGGAAGCTTTGTTTATCGAATCAACTGCAAATACGTGTAATAGGAATGGTTCAACAACTGTCCGCCCAGACTTCTGGAAAATTTGACTACCCCAACGACGACCCCAGTACTCCAGCATTGGAAATCAGCACGTATCTATATATATTTCCTGTACATTATTAAAGCTTATTCAAGTGGACAAACACAGTCTTCTGATTGGTTGTTTTCGAGTTCCTCGGAAAGTGAGGCCATCTATCTGCGAATCTTATTTTCCCACGTTAAGTCTGCTGTGATTGGTTGTTGAATCAGCCTTGTTCATATTTTCTCACAGCCAATATTAGTGACCTAGACATTGACGTAGATTAATGCCTACCAATTGGTTAGCAGCCTGCTCTCACCACAGTCGTATCCAGTGAGGTCCATCCAGTCAAGTGTGAGGATGGATGTCCCACCGACGACATTGGTTGAGGTCGTGCTAAATCACGAATTGGTAGAAGTTGCAATCCATAGCCTGGCTGGTCATTGAATCGGGTCCCAGCGGTTGCTGAGTGGCATACGAGCTAGCCTGCCTTGTAACCGGAAGGTGCTGGGTTCGAACCTTTTGTGATGGGTGAGTACTGCAGATGATTCCCAAAACTAAGATGAAACAGCTGGCTCTCTATTACTCCCTGTGGCTGGTTTCCAGTAGTTCTCTAACTGATATCAATCCATGATCAACCCATAAAAATAAGCTATTTAATAGTTGGCAGTTTGTTATTAAACGCCAATTTAAAAGGTCATTAGGTAGCCAATAAATTCTCAGTTAATGCAAACAGTGGACAGCTTCATACTATCTATTTATTTAATCTGATGTAGGCTTGTGTTTATTGTTAAATTTTATTCATAAATAACCGAAATTATAAAGCTGAAACAGTATTTGGGAACAGTTGGAATATAAATCTAAGAAAAGTTCATCAAAGTTTATGGAAAAGAAAAGAAGTGTGAGTGATGATCAGGTATGTACAAAGGCATGCTCAGTTTCTCCTTTCTCTTGTAGAAAACTTGAAATCTACTTATACCTTCCTTGCCCTCACGTGTTCTGCTTCCTTTCGATGGATAAAGTAAGCACACTTATTTCAAATTGTTTACTCATATGTTGATATTTGATCTTTAATTGAATGACTAAAACCATTTCTGATATTCAACTTGTAACAGTAGAGGGCGAAAGACTTGGCAACAGAATGTTTGATTTTGCAAATTGATATGTGTATACCAACCAAAATTATATACACCATATCTTCAGTGCACCATTTGCACAAATCTTCAATTGTTGTGCTACTTCTGTCGTTCCTATTGTGTTTTTTCTGTTCTTTTAGCGTTTCCAATGTATCTCTACAACTCTTTGACATCAAATCTATTTTCCTGATATTCGATGTTTTTATGCCGATGAAAGTCTTACCAGTAGCACATGCACAAACTGAAGGGCCAGTCCACTAATGACTGACGCGATCTTGATGTTTGAACATTCAAATCAATCAAAGTGGCATCTGACATCTAAGTGACATCTGAGTGCTACATATTAATCTTGAGAAGAATTGAACTTTCATTCACTCGTAGTTTTTTGTCTAAATTCTGTTTGACATTCGCCTATAACTCTAAAATTCAACTACTGGTTTGTAGGGGTTTGATTGGGTTGGTTACAGGATTTCGTCATAAGATGATATTGGTTAGAGAACCATTGGAGAACCTGCAGGGAGTATTGGATAGCTGTTTGCGACTCTTCAGCAGTACTCACTCACTGCGGTTCGAGCCTAGGACCTTCTGGTTACAAGATGAGCTCATAGACCATAGGCTTACAGTGGCTTAATGGTCTACGAGCTCGCCTTGTAACCAGAATCTCCTAGGTTCGAACCGTGGTGGGTGCGTACTGTGAAGAGTCCCAAATTAGGCTGACGAAACAGCTGTCCAGTACTCCCTGCAGGTTCTCCAATGGTTCTCTAACCAATATCATCTCATAATGAAATCCTGTAACCAACTCTAAAATTATCTTATTTCTTCTCTAGTCTTTGTGCTTTCCAGTCTTCCTGAAGACTGGGCTGTCATTAGTCGTTAACTCCTTGCGCTTATTAGTGAATCTATTGCTTGTCAAGGTCATTGAAAACATATTTACTCAATATCTCCCTGAAATGTTTCGGGTGAAACAATGAAAGCTCTATGCCTATGATCTTGTTTTCACGAACTGCTACGGTTCGATCGTATTACTCGAAGTCTGTTGGATCGTATTACTGATCATTAGCACAGACAAATTCTAACAAGTGAACATTTTTTGAATTTACACAGTTTCCTATGGAAACAGAAATTATTATTCTGACCACAACATATGATCTGCTCGATACCGTGAATAGTAATCAAGAAACAAAGCATTATTGATATAATTACTTAGAAGTGGCTTAAAAAGTGAAAATTAAAAGTTGTAAATTACGTGGTATTCAACGGTACAAACATAGAAATTTGAGAATAAAGGTGGTATTTGAGTGCCAATTTTACAAATGTGAAGAGGGTGTAAAAATTTACAAAAGGAACATATGAGAGTGATAATAGTGAATTAATTATTAAAGCAAAAGCAAACTAAGAGTAAAATTAAAAAATAAAAAGAGAAAAAACCCAAATTTATTTTACAGGAAACGACTACTGAAGAGGTTAAAACCAAGGTAGAATAAGAGACTGGACAAACGTTTTCTGTATACAGAGTTCGGAGTTGTGATGACGAATATCCGGCTCCTCCACCATGCACAAAAGCGGAAACCTGACGCCCTTTGTACCATTTGGCCTCACTTTGCAGATGATCTTGAAAGAAGACTCTGGTGAAGCTGCGTGGCCTGGTCAATACAACCCTGAATTTTGTATACAGAAAACGTTTGTCCAGTTTCTTATTCTACCATGGTCTTAACCCCTTCACTAACCGCCCCTTATAGGAAAAAATTTTTGATTTTTTCTTTTTTAATTCTACTTTTAGTTTGCTTTTACTTTAATAATTAATTCACTATTATCACTCTCATATGTTCCTATTGTACATTTTCATACCCTCTTCACACTTGTTAAATTGACACTCAGATACCACCTTTATTCTCACTCAAGAGCAATTTTAACCTTATCAAATTTCTATGTTTGTGCCGTTGAGTACCACGTAATTTACAACTTTTAATTTTGGTTTCTGAAGCCACTTCTGAGTAATTTTATCAATTATGTCACCCCCTATAACTCAATAATAGGCCACTATATATTTCTGTTAGTATAAATACGACTAAAACCAAGCTGATATGTATCCATATATATATATGTGTATGGTGGTCTCTCTTTCTGATGCTCTCTTAATCTGTGACCATTTCACTTTGATGAACCTGTCTCCTTTAACAATGTATATTCCCCTTATATTATATATAATATGTGTGTTTTGTTGACATGTCTGCTATATTTCGCTATGTATATATGGATCGATACTCTATTATAATTAGCCAATCATGTTAAGACTGTCTATTGATTTGTTCACTCACTTGTTTGAACATTCAGATATATTTTGCTCTCACACTATTGTGTGATATATTTGATTCTCCTTGTGTTTGGAAAATAGAAGTATCATCGCAAACCTAGTGGTCTTCTGCTTTCCGTCTTTCTTGCGTCAGGACTATTAAATTCTCGACCAGTACATAATAGTAATTTGGCGACGTGTAAATAACACAAACAGAAACTTATTAAACTATATACTACTCATTGAGGCAGTTGAGTAGTTGTTTAACAGTCACACCAACCAAATAGCTAACCAAAAATTGGGTGATTTGAAATGATTCAGCTCTCGTAGCTGAGTCGAATTGGATTCACCATTGATGAGATCAGCCCTAATGAGCGGAACGGTCATCCGGTGATTGGAACACTTCAATCTAGTTGGCAAGAACTACTGGTTGTTGTGTAAGCGGTACCTAATTATGCATGTCAACCAATCAGTAGAGTGCAGTCTTACGGACTTTTATCGATTTTAAATTCTGTTCATACGATGAATGAATAAACTTTTGTGATAAATTAAAATCACTGAAAATTCCTTATTAGATTAGACGTTCAGTGAGGATGAGTACAGTTTATATATATCACAAGAATGTCAGTGGTGCACTCGTAGAACACTGGCCAGCCATATATGCTTTCCGAGGTTCGACTCCTCAAATTTGCTAAGCCAGTGGTAGCTGCGGTAATCAGAGAAGCTTAGGCATGAGATTAGCCATCTCACCAGATAAAAAGACCACAAATAATTGTAAAAATATTCATTCAGATATCTATAAAATACAAAATAATCGAGCAAAGAATATTCTTTTCGATAAATTCCTCTTCCGGCTTTACAATTATATTTATGTTTATATATACAGAATAAAGCAATTAGTTCCCTTTATGAATTTCGACAACACAATAAGAAGACGTAGTTTATCTGAAACGTGTAGTGCTTTGGTGCAACACGTTATGGACATTGTGATCACACACACGAGTACTTGTCACACAGAGTTTTTATAGAAGGAATGAATAATTACAATACAGGTCAGATTGTGTACTGGTCAAGGTCACAGATAATGGGTAGGGAGATGACGCAAAGGTGTGGGTAAGAAAGATAACGAGAAGAAAAAACAAGGCAATTAATAGAACCTATTATGCAGCTAAACTTATCTTCATAGAGGAAACGAGAACTATCCTGTCCTGTAAACCCCTCACATTATCCGAACGATAGTGTCACATCCCACTGTGTTTATCAATTTACATGTATGTGTGGAGGGAGACACGTACATAGGGAGGACCCATCGGTCTCTGCATGTTAGGGCTACAGAACACATTTCAAAGTGGCTGCAACAACAAATGAAATCGCCAAATACAAGTGATCCCGGAAATAGATGTCCAACACCATCTATAGCGAAGCATACTATAGAGACGGGTCATAAGGTTGATTTTAACAATGCCTTTAAGCCGATATATAAAACAAGGTTGGGCCACATACTTAAATTTGTTGAAGCCTTAGCCATAAAAATACTTAAACCTGTCTTATGCGTCCAAAAGTTATTTGTTATCACCTTAAACCTGCCTTGGTAATCCCAATTTAGAACCAAGGACCAATTTTACTTCATAATATTTTCAAACCCCTTCTTTGCCTTGTTTTTCCTCTCTTTATCTTTCTTACCCACACCTTTGCGTCATCTCCCTACCCATTATCTGTGACCTGTACACAATCTGACCTGCATTTTAATTATTCATGCCTTCTTGCCTTCTATAAAAACTGTGTATGACAAGTACGTGTGTGATCAGAATGTCCGAAATGTGTTGCGCCAATAAATTACACGTTTCAGATAAACTACGTCTTCTTATTGTGTTGCCGATATACAGAATATTCTAGATTAGTAGTCAATAACAATATTAGTGTTTTTTAAATAATATCGATTTGTAATGTATCATCAATGGAATTACAGTTCAGTAAACATGCAAAATTATAATAATAATAATAATAAAGATATAATAGCGAATAGAATATCAACTAAAATTAGGAAAATTCCACAACCAATTGAGGATCACCCAAACCTAGATGGCCAAGGTTAGGATAATTTCTGAATTAGCTTTTTTGGACGCATAAATTAGGCTTCTTGATGTGGATCCCAACAGCCGGCCTCAGCAATATTTAGTAATCGAACTCTTAAGGCGAAATTAAGATTTGTTGGTTGGTATATGGTAAATGACGCTGAAAGCTGCCTCGATAACATCAATCTTATGTTCTGTATCCACAAGATGAGATAGAATATCACTACGAATAGATTTTGTTTATCCTTTACTTAGCCACACAGGGTGATGTTCAGAAATCCGACGAGAAACACGCCTAGTTGTACGGCCTATGTAACTGGCTCACTCCACAAGAGCAGTTAAATTGGTAGATACATATGGAAGAGGCGAAATTAGGCAGTTTGTCTTTTACTTCCAAACGCAGAAGAGGATTGGTTTTGAAGATACAGTGTAATTCAGCAGCACCAACAGGGAATGCTCTTTATACCGCATTTCTAAGCCGCTGTGTTAGTACCTCACTGGTGTTATCCCCAAGGAACTGCATCTGTAAGAACAAGGCCCTTTTTGAAACTGTTGGTAACTTGGGCTGCTCTGGTTTCAGATTCATATTGCTATCAATAAACTTTTCAGGATAACCATTTTCATTCAGCAACCGTTTAATATTATTAAGTTCCTCATCAAGACATTCGTCCAAGCAAATCGCTCTTGCTCTGTGAACCAAAAGAAATCGAAATTTGTCAATCCAAACAAAACTTGAATCAGGCTCTGTTATTTGTTCTAGTGACTAATATATCTTTTAAATTACGGCCGGATTACAATGGTTCAGTGCTTTTATCGATGCATAGTGTTCAGTATGATACGAAAATGATCATTTGATTTCCTCGACATGCATCCCCCCTCACCCTTTACTTGATCACCTTCAAAGATTGGTGGGTACCAGTACGAATTCAGAGGCATTGTAACGGCAGAAGACAAGAGAATTGGTAATAGAATGTTCACTTAGAATTTGGTATCTTCATATGGCGAAATTAAGTGCACTGACTAGTGTGCAATCAAAAATATCCAATACAGTCCTACAGGAGGTCAATCGCGAGCCAGCCCGAATAGCTTAGTGATAACGTCTCTGACTGCAGCCCTGGGTGACGCGGGTTCGAATCTCAGAAATGACATGAGTTCCTAAAAGGTTGCAGAAACGAACGCCCTGCTGATCAGTGTCAACCAGCATGAAACCTAAGTCCAAGGCTTTTTGTCGATTGCCTACAACCATCTCATACCCACATTTCACAGTACACCGTAAAAACAAGCCAACTGGCATGGTGGCCACATTGCAAGCTTGATTGATAGAATTCAGTCCGCGTCGAAAATAGGACTAGGCACATTACACCCGTTACTAACTAATGTGCAATCAAAAATAAGTGTACCTTATAAGAAAATTGTCATTTGCACAGATCTTTCATGTTGTGTTACTTACTCCTTTGGTATTGTGTCCCATTGTCTATATTTCAAGTCTCCCATATTTTGCCGTAATGCTGGTTCATTTCTTCTCTTTGGCGTCAAATCTATCTCCCTGTTATTTGATATTTTTGTGCTGATGTACGTCTAGCACACTCCACACCATGTGCTTTTCAGCTGTTAACACAGAAGAGACTGATTGGTTGGAGGATTTCATCATGAACTTGTTTGGGAATCTTTGGTGGTACGCACCCACAGGGTTTCGAACCCATGACCTTCTGGTTACAAGTCGAGCTCTTACTCCCAGGTGGTTTTCCAATGGTTCACAAACTGATGTCCGCTCATGGTGAAATCCTCCAACCTCCTCAAACACAATCCCTAGAAAAACTAAAACCTGAAAAATAGATACCCTAACCTAGATTTCACTGATGATCATTTTGTTTATGTGAATGAAGCTCAGAAATATTCCGACAAAGCAGTTGACCTCATCGTCATTTTAAGCACTTTTTTCAAGATTAATCCTCACATTATAATCGTAGATTATCCTTGACTTTAAATATCAATAATTTTCTTATTTCATCAAGGTTATTCCTAAACTGATGATCAGAAGGAGGGTAGGTTCATTGGGTGAATGAATCAGAAACTGAAACGCCTTAGTTTGATTCCCCCCAATTTATCACCTTGACGACAAATATGATCTATAGGCTAAGAGATTCACCATTCCATGAAGAGTATATGAAAGACAGAATTCAACATACTTGTTTCTAAATATTCACTGTAACGAAATAGAATCAATTTACCATGAAATAAGCGGAAATATGTCAGTGAATATGCGATGTGGTAGAGACAAATATTTCGGTACAAGTGCGATTCATTTCATGCAAAATTCTCAAACAAAAAGTTTTAGTCCATTAGAGGAAATAAAATGAAACATAACAACGATAAATGGATTAAATATATTTCTAAAATGGAACATTAAACATAACCAGTCAGACTTTGCAACACACCTTGTTTTCAACAGACATGTGCGCACACATATATATATATATATGCTTTTGAATCTCATGCAAACTGTTTTCTATAACAAGCAACAAAGGTGGTTAATAAAGCAGGAGGATTTAATGATGGATTCATCAAACTTCGGTAGAACTCCTCTTCATCTGAATACTCTACATATACGGATATATATACACTAGTGAAATTACATTGGGAGATATAAGACTGATAAGCACAAATAAATTACATTGAGTTAGTCATGCAGAAACACGACAGGTGTGAATGTTTTCCAGTTCATGTTCAAACAGATAAGAGGAGAGGGAGTATGTGAGAGATTAAAATTAAGATAAATTGCATTATGCTTCAATTACATCACTTAGATAAACAATTCGACATTAGAGAATATAAGGAGAATTGCAAACAGACTAATATCAATAGTAACAGTTATAATAATAATAATAGTGTTGAAGTGGGTTAAGATAATCTTACTGATAAAGCGTAGTTTTAGATGAATCAAGAATAATAATAATAATGACAATGATAATACTAATAATAAGAGGTAGAATAATAAGTAAAATGTACTACGATGGTAGATTCAGAGTCACGACCATCTCCTTCTGTTCACAGCAGACAAAGAAACAAGAAGATGCTTACAGTTGCAGAGGCTTGTGCAATTCGAATTTATAAACCAGCTCTCTGTATACAAAAGGAGATGGTCGTCACTCTGAATCTACCATGGTAATACGTTTTACTTATTATTCTCTACTTGTTATTACTATTATTCTACCTCTTCTTCTTATTATTGTTATTATTATTATCATTATTCTTATTCTTGATTCATCTAAAACTACGCTTTATCAGTAAGATTATCTTAACCCACTTCAACACTATTATTATTATTATAACTGTTACTATTGATATTAGTCTGTTTGCAATTCTCCTTATATTCTCTAATGTCGAATTGTTTATCTAAGTGATGTAATTGAAGCATAATGCAATTTATTAAATATTCCCATAGTAGAATTTAGAACAACACATTTAAGCGAACAATATTGTTTTCAATTAGATCTCATCAGGCTTAACTCTAATATATATAAGTTTACAAATAAAATTCAAATATAAACCAATCATGGTGTTTTGTCTATAGGATAATACGATGGTGAATATAAAATTGTGCAGTTAGTCATAATAGTGGTAATGATAATATTAATAATAGTAATAATAATAATAATGGTCTTATCGATAATAAGGATGAAAAAATAATGCAATTTATCTTAATTTTAATCTCTCACATACTCCCTCTCCTCTTATCTGTTTGAACATGACCTGGAGAACATTCACACCTGTCGTGTTTCTGCATGACTAATTCAATGTAATTTATTTGTGCTTATCAGTCTTATATCTCCCAATGTAATTTCAATAGTGCATACGTATCCGTGTATGTAGACTATCCAGATGAAGAGGAGTTCTACCGAAGTTTGATGAATTCATCATTAAATCATCCTGCTTTATTAACCACCTTTGTTGACTGTTTTAAATTCGTATCGGGAAATAAATGTTTTCAGTTCTATTTTATATAACTTTTAACTGTGTGAAAATAACTGGACAGATAAACGATCCACATACAATATGAAAAAGGAGTCAAATCTGAATTTGAATTGAGGTACCATTCAATATTGTTTAACAGAAAAATAAATAAGTGACTCTACATTATAGCATTTAAAAAAAAACGAAAGTACCTAATGAATCTAACAAGGACCTCCAGTTACCAGTCAGAGGACTTTCTAACATAAAGAGGAAATTATGGATGCTGTACACGAAGCACACAACTAATTCATTCCAAATCTAGGAGTCAGGCACTGCTTAGACAACAGGCTCATTCGAAGGGAAAATACGTGTAGCTAACTTTCATATCCTGCTCCATATTCATTACTTGGTCAACCATGCAAACGATTCCGTTATTCCTTTCGATGAGACTCACACAGACTCCATTGAAAATTTCCAGATTCACCTAAAAATGAGGATCAAAGGGGTGAATGAGGCAAGGAGAGATTTGATTTCCAGTTATCTCGATGAATTATTGCACATCAGCTGACTGAACCTCATTATGAGGACTTCAGTGGGAAATTGGTAAGTTTTCTTGGAGTATATACTAGGACGTTGCCCTAAATTACTACTTTCCAACATGTCATTACTTCTATTATGATTGAGTCTCACAGAGTTATTTACTAATGACCACGTTCCAAGCACAACTTATTGCCACTGATAATCCTCCCAAGGCACTACTCACACAACGTTCTAACTTAATTTATATAAAGCGATAAGAAGACGTAATTTGTCTGAATCGTGTAATGTATTTTCACGGACAACACATTTCGAACAATCTGATCACACACGGACTTGTCATAGAAATATATATGAAATGAATAAAGAGGTAAGAGGTTAGAAAATAGGCTACCTAGGTCAAGTTAAAAGGACATATTCAAGGCCAAAATAACAATGAAGACCACTAAACCAAGTAGCAGAGGTAATAGTACACCTGCTATCGTATCAAAACAAAATTTACAAAGGAAGGTTTAATGTGATGATGAATTGTTGCCTTGACCACACATAAAGGTGGTTTGAACATTCTAATTGCCAGCTAGGGCTTCTACAAACTTTAGGATACGCCCTCCCCCAAACACGTCTTATAGATAGTTTTAAAAGATCTGTTAACATCAATTTTATGACCTGTCTGTATAATATGTTTCGCAGAGAGGAGCTAGGTCTCCTGTTCTCGCCATCAATGGGTTCTGAAGATTCTGTTTGCTTCTGGAGCCATTTAGGAATATGCTCTGAAGCCAGCCCTTACTTGCAGAGATCGATGAGTCCTCCCTATGTATGTGTGTCCACACGTACATTCAAATCGGTAATTACAGTGGGATGTGAAGTCATTTTTCGCATGTTCGAAGTGCTTAGATAGGTATATTGACTTTACATTCTATATTATTATGATATTAGCTGCATAAAAAGTCTTTTTAACAGCAGCGTTCAGTCTCTATCTAGTTATCAAGCTGCTATGATGCACCATATAGGGTAGCTTGATGTACACGTCTTTCTTAAGGGGGCGAGTTGTAGAGTGGGTCTTGGTGTTCTGACTACTTTATATCTCCTGATGAACTTGTCTGGATAATTGTTATCAACCAGAGTTTGTGCCAACATTCTTTCTTCTTCATCAAGTGTGTCTTCAGTGCATATTCGTCGGATTCTACTGAAAAGGCCCCTTACTAAGCCTCTTTTTTACCGAACAGGGCAGAAACTGTGGTAATTAAGATACTGCCGTGTGACCATATGTGATCAGATTGTTCGAAATGTGTTGTGCAAATACACTAACTACACGATTCAGACAAATTACGTCTTCCTCCTTATTGCTTTATTTAAATTCATAAGGGGAACTAATTGTTTTAGGCTTCATTTATATACTTCATCTAATATCCTATATGGGATTCTTAATATAGCGGGAATCAGGGTGGCATTTAAACTTACAAACTCACTTAGGTAGGACAAGCTGTGTAGGTTAATGGACCCTGTAGCTTGACCCTATCAGACAAAATAATATTATTCACGAAATACCTTGCTATGACTGAATTAAGTCACCTAGTGAGGTCAGTCAAACCAGTAGATCGTGGATGGACAGATTAATGAGAAGATAAGAATTTAGATAAGATTAGAACAACCAACCCTACGAAGATAAGTAATTTAGAAGAAAACTCGACAACTTCATTGCATGCATTCACACACAGCCACACAATAGAGTGGGTGTAACACAGTTACAATTCTGAAAGGCAATATAGGTTTTTTGGTGAATAGAGGGAGGTTGATTACTGAATCCTACCTGATTCATCGAATCTACACCCAACACATGCAATACGAATGACTCATCACTCATAACAGAAATATCGAAAATATTACCAACGATCAAATTAAGAGATCAAAAACTATAGGATTATATAAACGAAGTTGGAAATTTGTGTGAGTACCTCAATATGATTATGAGCAGTAATCAATTGTGCTCGAAACATGGTCATCAGTAACTATTGCATACTGTATAACAAACACTGTGAGACTTAATCAAAATAAATTTTCTCCATAATGGAATTATACTCTGCCAAAGTGCCCACGTTCTATCCTTATATCAATCGCGTTACTTTGAGATAACTTTTTTTTTTAAATAACCCACTTCCACTTTGGACTCATCTGATTGGTTGACAGAGATATGCCTAAGTCTATAGTATGTAGTTTCGTTTTGGGTTGCTATGGTTTAGAGTCACTAACTGATTAATTTTTTTCCATAGGTAAACTGGTTAATTTATTTAATTAGTTTCAAAAAATATTTGTCTGAACTGGATTTTAGCCACATAGACAAATGTTTAATGTATCCTGAATGCCAGCAAGCTATGTGTTGGAAGATTGGTCTATGAACTCAATATTTTACTCTAAATATTTGTTTTTGCAATTTCAAGGTCGTCTACCTTGTGGATCTTGGCGCCACTTTTCATTATATTGTAGAATAAACCAATTTACTAGAATGATTACTTTTTATTCTTCTGTGATGGGGTTGCGAGCCTCATATTCATGCAAGACAAATACTAGCTCGATTCTTGAGCACTTGGTGAACTCAAGTCATGTAGCTCCACCGGAGTCGTCTTTCAAGTTTATGTACAAGGTCAGGTCAAATAATACAGGTTTTGGCGTTTGTATATGATGGAGGCATTGGCAGTTTGTCAATACAACCTCAAACTCTGTATACATAAACAGTTTGTCGAGTCTCTTTTTCTACCATGGTCTTAACCATTTCATCAGTCGTCCCCTGTAAATATTTTATTTCTAATGGTTATTTTGCTTTGATTTTAATAATTAATTCCCTATTAATACTCTCCCATGTTTCTTTCGTATATTTTCTCACCCTCTTCCCATACGTTAATTGGACATTCAACTGCCTTTCTCCTCATTCAATAAAAATGTTAACCATATCAAATTTCTAACCCTTTCTTCCTTTGTTCCTTTGAGTATTACGTGATTAATGACTTTTATTTTTACTTTTGGAGACATTTTTGAGGAATTATATCAGTTGTATCACTCCACCCTATTACTCACTAATGGACTAACATACATTTTTGGTAAATATAAACATATGCGTTTATCAAGTCACCTGTTTGTGCTTAGCTAGATAGCTCGTCGTTCGACTTGAGTTTTGTCCCAGATGGTACAAGAACACTATCCTGCATGGTTACGAAGAGGTGGAAGTGAAGCCATAAGAAGCGCTATTATTGAACATCTAGTCGATAATGATCACCTTATCTCTATAGCCTCCGCCTTTAAAGTCATCTACAAGGCGAAAAGAAATTTACCGAAATCACTACGTATCCATCCCGCCGTCTGTGGGTATGGTCACAAAAGTTATTTGTAATTTGAAACGAGGCAAAGCGGAGGACCCGACGGAATTATTCCAAAGGCGTTTAAATATAGGGGTGACATACTAGTATGTAGATTAACTAAGGTACTAGGCAGCGTCTGGGAATCAGAGACAGTTCCATCAGACTAGGGTAAGTCACTTATTATACCGATATTCAAGAAGGGAAACAAGTCCTCATGTGATAATCATAGAGGGATCAGCCTAACGAACATAGTTTCTAAAATCCTGGGTTCAGTAATCATGCACAGACTAAGTAGAACTCGGGAGGAACAAACGAGGGGAAATCAAGGAGGCTTTAGACCAGGTAGAAGGTGCATAGATCATATCTTCACTCTCCGACAGATTCTAGAACATAGACACACTTTTCGGCGTCCAACAATTGCCATATTTCTTGACTTGAAAGCGGCCTTCGACTCCGTGGATCGAAAGGTACTATGGCAATGTCTGACTGTGAAGGGAGTGCCAAGAAAATACATTGCACTAATTAAGGCACTCTATTCAAACTCACGTAGTCGTGTAAGGGCTTATGGGGAATTGTCATCTGAATTGATAACAATCAGTGGTGTCCGACAGGGATGTCCACTTTCCCTATTTCTGTTTAACTTCATCATAGATATGCTGATGGAAGTATCCTTAACTGAATGTAACGACTTAGGAATCGACTTGTTACCAGGGAATAGTCTTCTGGACTTAGAATATGCAGATGACATAGTCCTGTTAGGGGAGGATGATGACAAAATGCAGAGTCTTCTGAACACCTTGAGCAGCAATCTTCGTACGTTTGGCATGCGATTCGCCCCTAGAAAATGTAAGATGCTGCTACAGGACTGGACTACGTCAACTCCTAACTTAGTGATAGGGAGTGAAGTGATAGAACATGTTGACCACTTCACCTATTTGGGAAGTTGTATCAGCACCAACGGACTGATTGGCTACGAAATCTCACCACGGATCCAAAAAGCTCGGGCTGCTTTCGCTGACTTACACCATCTCTGGCGTAGGCATGACATCCGGTTATCAACCAAGGGACGTGTGTACTGCTCAGCAGTTCGTTCCGTCCTTCTCTATGGCTCTGAAACATGACCAATACGAGTTGAAGACATGGAAAGGTTGACTGCTTTCGATCATAGATGTCTGCGATCTCTTTCTCACGTTATGTGGTTTAATAAGGTTAGTAATGTTGACGTTAGGCGTAGAGTGTTGGGCAAAGAGGGAAAATCAATCGACGAGGCTATAAAGTTACATAGATTGAGATGGCTAGGTCAGGTGCTGCGCATGCCTAACCACCGCCTCCCCCGACGGGCATTACTAGCTGATATAGGTGCAAGTTGGAAAAGAGTGAGTGGTGGCCAAACAAAAGCATGTCATCAATCCATGGAATCCTTGACAGTTAAACTGAGTCAGGTGGGGAGATGCAAACTTCCCAGCTGGGGCCCTTGGGACTCTAGGAATCAATGGCTGGAGACAATAGGTGACATGGCTCAAAATCGTTGTCAATGGCCAGCGCAGATGTATTCAGTCTCTGTAATCTTTCATATTTCTTTCTACCATTACCCATTCTGTTTCACTCTTATACTTGTCAGACTGTATTGATTCTCTTCACTCATCTTCTTGTCTACCTCTGTGTGCTATTTGGAACGTGGCAACTGGAACTGGTGCACTTCGGTGCCAAGTTCTACGTTGAATCCAGACAGACAGGCAGAGATCCACCCGATTCATCTGTATTGCTGAGGCTTTAGCTAGCGAAACAGAAAAGCCAGATCTCTATATACGGAAAAAGTTCCTCCAACCCCTCCAACTGTCATGGTCTTAATCCATTTATGCTAAAGTATGGTAACCCCCAATCATATTTTGGCTATACCTATTTTTTGCTTTGTTTATTCAATTTGAATACTCTTCGTTTATCACGTCAATTGTTACTATTATTATTCTCACTTTGAATTGTCCTCGGGTATTATTTTACTCGTTCTACTTGTCATTCTAATTCATTTATGTTTTGCAACTATTAATTCCATGTTATCGAATTCCATACAATGTTAAGTAACTGATATGTATCGATGTATATATGTATATGTGTGTGTATGGTGGTCTCTCTTTCTGTTGCTCTCTTAGTCTGTGACCAATTCACTTCGATGAACCTGTCTCCTTTAACAATGTATATTCCCCTTATATTTTATATAATATGTGTGTTTGTTGACATGTCTGCTATATTTCGCTATGTATATATGGATCGATACTCCATTATAATTAGCCAATCATGTTAAGACTGTCTATTGATTGTTCACAATTGTCTGGATATTCATATATATTTTTGCTCGCACACTCTTGTGTGATTTGATTCTCCTTGTGTTTTGGAAAATAGAAGTATCATCGCAAACCTAGTGGTCTTCTGATTTCCGTCTTTCTTGCGTCAGGACTATTAAATTCTCGACCAGTACATAATAATAATAATTTCGCGACGAGTACATAACAGTAACGTTTCTATTTCTATTCCAATTGCCTACTAATCCTATAATTGCACACCCTTTCCAGGTTCTATCCATCCTATCAATTATTCTATATATGACATTAATTGTTTTGCCACTTGACATTTAAATGAGATTGTAATCACAAGCATTTTAACTGCATTTCATAATACTATTATTATTATTTTATGCATTTACACCTATGATTCAATTCCCTCACCGAGTATAACTTCTTAAAAAAAACCATATATATATATATATATATATATATACGATTGTACATCCTGATAATAAATTCGTTGAAAAGATTCTCTTCGCTGAGTGACTTGTTTTGATTTCCTGAATTTAGATACGACTGTATAGTACAGCCTCTCTGAAGATGATTTCGTCAATAAAGAAGCATTTTCTTCACTGAATGGTCTTTTATTTTCTTCATGACTCAATCATTGGGTATTTATTTTCTCGATGATTTTAAACCAAATCAAACGAGTTATATAAAAGCCACCTTTCAGGTAAAATGCATGAAACACAATTAGTATGAAATTTCCATTTTCCATAAGAGAAGAATAGTTAACTAATTACAATGAATAGAAGTTTGTGTCAACGAAGGAAGTCAAAATATAATAGGGATAAAAATAACAATAATAATAATAATAACAACCTAATAAATATTTTCTCATCTAAAAAGATTGATTACCATACTTCGTATACACCCACGCATTTATCAAAAACAACCAATCAAGTTAGACAAAGTCAGGTTTGTTTGTTGGTTTGTTATTGTTCATTCACATTTTGGTCATATGTGTCTATAATGTGATGTTGAACAAAGTGGAGGAGATTGAGTCTACGCTTATCATATATATATTCAAGTTTCACGTCAGCAATGATAACATTTACAACATTATTAAAGCAAGACATGTAGGCAAACCATGTATATGGGTTAGTGATGAATGCCAATAAAAGTTTCAAAAGAATGGTCACTGAAAATTCTTAATTTATTGCAGGTGTATGAATGATGCCTTTATTCTTTTAATGGTAATGACTCGGATAGGAACATAATAATAACTTAATTGAATGAATTACATTCTGCTATGAAATTTACATGCAAAGAGGAATCTCAAAATAGAATTAATGGCTTTCCTAGATGCCCTTCTTACAAGGAAGTCAGATGGTAGTGTAAAGAGAAATTTGCATAGAAAAAGCACGTTGACATGACAATAAACACACTTTCATAGTTTTGTTCCTCTCCAGTATAAAAGAGCTGTATGCTCAGAAGAGGTAACTGAAAATGAACTAAGAATTGAAACTAGCTATCCAGACAAATTTATCAGGAAACGTATGGCCAAGAAAGTTGAAAAGGACTATTCACCATCCGTAAACAAGAAGCTTCTTTACATACGACTGCAATTCAAGGGGTGAAATAATTAGGAAGAATTTAAGAAGTTCAGCCCAAAGGACTTTTAGAACTGGCAGACTACACGTCTTATTCTCTAAATTACCGATGGTGATTTCTAGATTGAAAGATGAAGTACCTAGACTAGCAACTTTTAGTGGTATCTACCAATTCAACTGCGCTTTTAGACGAAATCATCAACTAGGCTGTACATTCGTGTATTTACAATAAATGAGTAGCAAAGTTCCAGAATAATGTCTGGTCAAAGGTCAGATTAGGAATTAGAAATGCCATAATAAACAGCGAAGATGGATAAAACTCAAACAAAGTAGCATCATAATTACTAAGAAAACTGACATATTGTGCAGTTAGAAATGTAGAAGTAACAAAATAGACAGGATGTTTGGATAAAAAAAACAACTAATTTGATGAATAATTTTTTATGCAATCATGGATTAAATATGTAGAAATAATAAAATGACAATGAAAATATGGTAGTGTAAATAGGAGGGATTGAGAAAAACTTAAAAATAACATGAATAAACAGAAAGTTTGGATAAGAAAGGCGATGGGATGGTCATTACTAAAAAATTACCTAATCATTAAATGGTATTTGTCTCTCCAACTTACCTCTAAGCAATAATTTATACTCGAAACCTTGTTGTTATGCTGAGGCAGAGTGCAGAAGATTTCCCAACTTCATTTCAGGTTGGTGAAGGCGTATTTTGTCTTTCCGATTATGACTGGTCAGCTTTGATATATTCGTCTCTTTCGACTGCCTGTAGTTGAAACAATGCCTTTTCCCATGATAACTGAAGGAGGCAACCTCTGTGCGTCGGTGGCACAGTGGTTAGGACTCTCGCCAACCATGCACATGGTCCGGGGTTCGAGCCCGCGCCGACGCACACCTTGGTATCTATGGTCAGCCTGCGAAATTTGGGCTACCGATATCCATGCTGAAAATTCCATACTTGTACCAAAAATAGGGTGTGGAATCAAGCTGTAATCAAAAATAAAAAAATAAATCTCTCCCGTTGACGTTGATTGGTGCTTCTTGTTGTTGCTGTTGACGGTGGTTAGTTATCTTCACCACCTCCATCTTCTTCGTGTTCACCTTGAGTGTCCTGTTTTCGCTGCCTCTTCAGCGAGTTTATTGATTTTCGCTTGAAAGTCTTTGAGTTTGTGTGACATTTGACAGGTATCATCCACGTGCGAAATCCAGATCTTCTAAAGTCTTCTTATCGGTGGTTCAGTTCATTCCTGACTACTCACTCCCAACCACAATTAAGAATATCATCGTTGATAAATAAGCGGGCAGCCTTGTCTTACTCCTGTATGTTCATCGAACACCTCAATGAGTTTTCTGTTGTGGATCAGTTGACACGTGGCATTGTCATATAGCCAGCTGTTGAATGAGATTGATAAAGACTTGAGGTACACCATAGTGTCGAAGTAGTTTCCAAATTACTTCTCAGTCAACACTGTCTTGTGAAGGTTTTTTCGAAGTCGATGAAGTTGAAGCAGAGAGAGATTTGATTGCCATTCTATGCTTTGTTCGATGACGACGCCAAAGTTGTACACTTACATTAATATTTATGAGTTGTTGTACAGTGTAAGATAAATAAATCACATATTCACTCACTCACTCAGGAACTGGATCACTCTAAATTTTCTCTACGCTAATCTTATTGATCAGACGGTGATAGAGCGTCGGTGGCACAGCGGTTAAGACGCTCACCGATCATGCACATGGTCCGGGGTTCGATCCCCGGCCACAGACGCACTCCTTTACCTCGCTAACCCAGAAATAATGCTGGTAAAGGGGAAAGGTTTGGCATGAGGCTAGCAACCCCATTCTGTAAAATTAAACACTACTACAGAAGCTTCAAGCCACTAGCTTGAGGTCCTATGTTCCACTGGGAACGTGAAGGAAATAATAAAAAAAGACGGTGATAGACAACCAACAGATTTTATCCTTTTATAAATGCCTACTGGTGTGTGTGTGTGTGTGTGTGTTGGATCAAACGCTAAACTCAACGAGAAAAGGTTGAAGTCAGTTTTGTCAAAGTGTTATAAAGTGAATTTGTCAATTATAATAGATAAAAAATAATATAATACTGTAAAGTTTGACTGACAGACTGTTCAACTGGTTTCAGCATAGAACTTCGCACAGATATGCAGCAGATAGAGTTGTCACCCCACCTCCTTGTCTCACACAAAGCAAGGCAACAGAGTTAGCATAGGTACAAAAGACAGATGATAAACAAAAGTGTTAGTGAGGGAAAAAGAATAGTAATATATATGGAAGAGAAATGGAGTTTTATTGGATAGGCATCACAAATCACAAAGGGTGAATAATGCATCTGCACCAGCCATTGAGCTAGCTATATCACCAATTGTCTATCTCCAGCCGTCAGTGGTACTTACCATCACGAGGACCCCAACCAGTCAGGAAGTCTTCACCTTCCTCCCTACGTGGCTCGCTGTCTTAAACTAAGCGTTATGGATTTCACTGATTGATGAAGCGGTGTTTTCGTTTGACCACCGCCAGGTAACTCTTTTCCAACCTGAACAATCCTATGTCAGTCGGCTAACATCTCCCGCGTCAAGGAAGGCGATGGCTAGTCGTGCGTGCGTAACACATGTCCTAAGCATGTCACTCAATCTATGCAACTGCTTCACAATCTCGTTGATTGATTTCCCCTCCTCACCTAGTACTCGTCTGAGGCCTAACTTCAATATTACTTAACCTATTACACGTACCACCTTACATGGAAGATAGAACATAGACACAAATGGTCTCCTACTTTCAATGGCCATGTCTCACCGACAGCCATAAAAGAGGATGGAGCGAACTGCTGATGTATAGTACACTTTCCCTTTGGTTGACAGACGGATATCACGTTTACTAAGTCAGAGATGGCATAATTTAGCAGACATTAGTGTCAATATGTGACTCTTGAATTTACTTAGCAGTTGTTTCATGTTTTGATGACCTTTATGCATATGACATCTTTCGTTAATAGACGTGAGGAATTGAAGGGTCGCCATGACCCTTATCGGTGTTTGTTTTGTATGCTAAATGACGAGAAACAGTGAAATATATATTTATATGCTTACATTTGGCCTATTATTTTCACTCCTATATTCTTTCCACTGTTCTTTGTCTACTTTTTCTGTCCAGAATACATTGGAAGCTAATCTACACGAATCTCGTCAGCAAACTTTAATCGCAGATAAAAGAACTGAATTAGCTCAAAACGACAATATACGTTTAGCACGTGAATTAACACAATATAAAGAAAAAGCGAATCATATTTTAGCTATGAAAGAACGGGTAAATTCAATTCAATTTTCTTATTTTTGTTGTTTTCGCTCGACTACTTATTCCATATTCAGTAGTTAAAATACACAACGGCAATAAATGTGAAGTTTTTTTTCATGTGTTGTGATTTAGGAGCTTTTTTGACTTTATAAGGGACTTTATCAACACCTATAGACATCAGTTAAGGAATCACTGACAACTGATGTTGTTTTGTAACTCAACAGGCTTTTAAATCAGTCCAAGAAGTGCTGACTAAGAAGTCTACAAGATGGTGGTTAAGCTGGCATATCAGAATAACAAGATGAGTTCGTCCTGCCTACCATACCGTTGTCTAACATAGTAATGTGTAAGTATTTTTGTAGGCTTCTGTCGACTAGGTTGAACTACTGTCAGAGCAGGATAAAGTGGGCGTAAATACTTTCCATTCAATAACGAACAAGGGAACTGTACTGCTTCCCCAATCTTTAGAGTTTTGATTAGGAAAAGTTGACTACAAGAATCGGTTAATAATTATCGGAAAGGCGCTTCGTACGGTTGGACCTTCAAAAACCCCACCGCATTTAAACGACCGATGTATAACCAGCCTCATGAAAGCCTCTTCTTTCCTGTTCAGTCAAAGAAAACAACTCACTCGGCATTATCACGCATTACAGCGTCGAAGAATTACACAATAGTCAATCTCTTACACACACGTTTATCTTAATCAAGGAATTATCGTGACAAAGTGGTAAATGACTCAAACAGTTTTTGCCAAAGTATTACTTCAAAGGATAAATTAAAAAGACGGTTGGAGGGAAGAAAATTTTCTTTTCGACTAAGTCATCAACTAGATGATAGCTGCACATTCGTGTATTTATGAAAAATGGGTGGGAGAGTTCCAGAATAATTTCTGATCAAGGGTCAGATTAATAGAATTACAATTAGGAATTAAAATGCCATAATAAACACAGGGGGACGGATAAAACTCGAACAAAGTAACATCGTAATTACTGAGAAAATTGACATATTGTGTAATTGGTGGTTGGAAATGTAGAAAAAACAAAAATAGGATGTTTGGATAAAAAGAAATCTAGTGGGATCATAACTAATATGACGAATAATTGTTAACTCAATCAGGGATTAAATATGTAGAAATAATAAAATGACAAAATGGACAGGAAATCCGGTTATGAAAATATGGTAGTGTAAATAGGAGGGATTAAGTAAAACTTACAAATAACATGAATAAACAGGAGGTTTGAATAAGAAAGTCAATGGGATAGTCATTTTTAGAAGAATTACCTGTTTATGATGGCCATGGCCGGGACAAGGGTTGAACATATTTGTTTTGGATACATAGCATGGGTTTGAGCTTTTGGATGGCTAGTGCCTCGGCTATGCCCAGATGTCTTCCTATTTACACTATCATATTTTCATATCCGAACTTCCTGCCCATTTTGTCATTTTATTATTTCTACATATTTAATCCATGATCGCATTGGCTATGATCCCACTAGATTTTTTTATCCAAACATCCTATTTTTGTTATTTCTACATTTCTAACCCCTAACTGCACAATATGTCAATCTTCTCAGTAATTATGATGCCACTTTGTTTGAGTTTTATCCGTCCCCCTGTGTTTATTATGGCATTTTAATTCCTAACTGTAATTTGATTAATTTCACCTTTTAACAGGAAATTATTCTGGGACTCTCCCACCCATTTTTCATAAATACACGAATGTACAGCTATCATCTAGTTGATGACTTCGTCGAAAAGAAAATTTTATTCGCTGTGACTGTCTTTTTATCACTGAATTGTGGGAAGGAATAATCTCTTTATTTTTACTTTAAGTAAGGCTTGTTGAGACTCTTGAGGTGCATGTTTCCATTCATCCCATGTGTTATATTAAGGGATATTTCTGGTGATCATGTATTCAAATGTAATAAGTACATGCATAAGACATAACGCCGGAATCGACGCCATTGTCTATACTAGTGACCTAGTTATTAGACAAAGAAAAGAAATATGGAAGAAAATAATACATAAATCTATTATCTGCTATTGTCATATTTCTGGTTTATTTTTGGGCGATTGTTTGACATATCGCTTTTTTGATGAAGTGCCGCCATCTGCTTTATCCATTGGGTATTAAGGTGTTTCATTAAATACACCAAAATACATCAGCTTGATTTCATGAAAGTTCAACAATATACTTTCAACTTTCAGGGTTACTGTCCCCTTTAAACTGTTACATTGCTCAGATATCAATATCAAGCGACATTTTTTGATAAAAAAAGAAGCTCAGGAAATGTAACACAGTTTAAGAATATAATGCCAACGAAATATATTCGTCAGAAAAAAGTTTTAACCCAAAATTTCTTTTGAAAAGAATACAAAAAATGTGACTTGTCAATAAAACGCCATAGCAACGGACTGTGATGATAAAATTAAAGGGGATATTCAGCAAAGCCATTCTTAAATGACTGCCAACTGTTTGTAAAAGCCGCTATTATTCACTTAGAGTTCTCTAACAAATGACAGTATCTGACCACTGACCACTTGAACAGTATTCACACACTGTGAAGATACAACAAGCGGATTGAGGAATCAAGGCTGATTCTTGCAGGGCAAAGGTTAATGATAGTAAATTCACACGTTCAATTATCAGTTAAGTTCAGTTTTTATGAAATGTGGTGTTACTGGTTAAAAACATTTCAATAAAAAAACCAATGATTCGACCTTAGATGTAAATTAAGGCTGAATGTTTATTTCACAGCTTACACGGAAAACTGACTAATGATATATCTCTGATCTCAGTCCTTACGGCTCGCATTGACTGACATCAACTGAAGAATTGTTGAAAAATTGTGTGCGTCGGTGGCACAGTGGTTAGGACTCTCGCCAACCATGCACATGGTCCGAGGTTCGATCCCCTGCAGACGTACACCTGATATCTATGGTCGGCCTGAAAGATTTGGGCTACCGATATCCATGCTGAAAATTCCATACTTGTACCAAAAATAGGGTGTGGAATCAAGCTGTTAATCAAAAATAAAAAATAAAATAAATAAAAAAAAATCAAGGAGAGGTGGTGACTCACAAGGACGAGCATGCTCAAGATCTAGTCTTCAGAGTCTTGCTCCAAGCGTGTCATCTGTCCACTTGCATTTTTACAGCTGTTGTTGGTTTGCCATAGATTATTAACAAATGGTACTTCTCATTTTATTCTAACTAAACGTTCCACTTGAATAATTCAAGCACTCATATGAAGCATTTCAAGAAATCAGTTTTCTGTATTAATTATAATAAAAGGTTTCCTTGTTACTGTAATAGAGAACTTAGCTATTACTGCAGATAAAATCCTAGAAATAACTAAACGGTCTGTCCCGAAAAATGCTCAATGACTAAGCAGACTTCGAGTGAGGATCCTGCAATGACAGAGTTATGCAACTCCCTTCAGCAGATGTTTAGGTCAAACACGCATTCTAAATCCTCCAACCGTCGTCCTAAATCTCCTCAACGCAGGAACTCGCGTGGTCGATCTAAGTCCAAACCACGTTCACTGAAAAACCCCGACTGGCGCTGGTACCACAACACCTATGGCCAAGAAGCGAAGTGTTGCCGTAAGCCTTGTAACTTCGGAAATGTCTCAAAGTCTGCGGGAAACTATCCCGCCGGCACGCGTTAGCGGCAACCGTCGCCGGTGGCACTAGCCGCCTACTTTACATCCATGATGTGATAAGCCAGACTCGATACTTAGTCGACACAGGCGCCGAAGTCAGCGTCCTTCCTGCTACAGAAGCAGATCGACAGAAGGAACCTACCTTCAACTTACAGGCTGAAAATGGAAAACCAATCGCAACCTTTGGTAGGAAATACGTCTATCTGAACGTAGGTTTACGCAAACCTATTCGGTGGAGCTTCCTTCTCGCTGACGTTACAATGCCCATCATTGGCACGGACCTACTTAATCATCATGATTTACTCGTAGACGTCCGCCGAAAACGACTGATTGACAATACTACTAGTCTGTCAATCAAAGGCATCAGCTACATAGGCCCTAGCTTGTCACCCGTTAAGATAAAGGCAATCCTTGATCCAACTTTTCAACCTATTGTTGACAAGTATCCGGAACTTAATTGCCCGTCGAACGACCTACCGTGCATAACCAGCAATGTTATGCACCACATCATTACCACAGGACAACCTGTGACATCTAAAGCACGACGATTAGCTCCTGACAAACTGAGAATCGCCAGGAATGAATTTGACCATATGCTCACCCTTGGCATCATCCGACCTTCGAATAGCCCATGGGCATCCCCACTTCATATAGTTCCGAAAAAGGATAGCAATGATTGGCGACCCACCGGTGATTACCGGCAAGTGAATGCCAAAACAACCCCTGATTGCTACCCATTGCCTCATATACACGACTTGACGGCAACCTTATCCGGCGCGACTATATTCTCCAAAATCGACTTGGTTAAAGCGTATAACCAAATCCCGATGGCAACAGAAGATATCCCGAAAACGGCTATTATTACGCCTTTCGGACTTTTTGAATTTCTACGTATGCCATTCGGTCTTCGGAATGCAGCCCAAACATTCCAACGCTTCATTGACGAAGTATTTCGCGGTCTCGACTTTGTATACGCATACTTAGACGACTGCCTCATTGCCAGTCCAGACAAGGAAACTCACCTTAGGCACTTGGACTTGGCATTTGACAGGTTACGCCAACATGGTGTTACCATTAATATTCAAAAATGTCAAATCGGTGTTGACTCACTCGACTTTCTGGGTCACACTATTGACTGCAAGGGCATTCGCCCACTGGCTACTAAGGTTGAGCCTCCTAAGAAAAACCGTTCTGGACGCACCGTAAGGTTCCCAGAATATCTGCACACTTATTTGACTTAACGAATTCGTGTGATTCACGCAACTCACTCGTTCGTGGTACTAACTATTTTTTTTGACGTATAAATTTTTTTTATATACAGTACCACCGAACACAAAAAATTTTTTTTCAACAGTTCATGTAACATACACAAAAAAATTAATTAGATGTATTTTTTTTCGATGTTCTGAACTTAGCATTATTTTACTGTATAGTAAATGCACATAATTTTTTTTAACCAAAAAGGTCATTTCGTACATTTTCCTCGACATGGTTCTTAGCGTTCTTGTTTTCTTTTCCAGGTGCGACGGGCACTGGACGGGAAACAAACGAAGCACGGAATCCAACGAACAACACCAGGAAGCTATGTACAAACACCCCATTAGCATAGGCAGACAAACCAGTAGGCATAAGACCAAGCCGATCGGAAGATTTTTTTCACCCGAAAGGGAACCATCGAGTTTTTTTTACTTCCGGCTGGTTCTGTCTTAGGGTCCTCACGACCCCACTAGGGGGGGAGTGAGCTGTAGCGGTAAATAATTCCCCAAAATTATTGACCACAGCAATCACTCATTGGATGCTGACCACCACTGTTTAAGTCGACTTGTTTAGCTGAAGGCTTCCGGTCAAGCATCCCCGCCATTTGGTACCCCGTCGTGTAACGTGCACGATCACTAGCTAGCTAAGCGTTCGTCTATCGGCTGGTTTTGGTTCCTAAATACATTTCTTCGTTTGGACGACCAATAATTGGCTTTTGCTTTGTCTTTGGTACGCGAGAATAAATTAATTAGAAGTTGTTGAACGAGATATCACGTCAAACCTTTAACATCCGCCCACCCCTAAACTGGTGAGCCTAACCGCGAACTTCATCTACGACAATTACTCAGATAATCCCGGTGAGTTCGTTCCATTTTGTATTCGTTCTTGTACCATATATTATTCGATATAATTTTCGTCATGAGTGATCTTAGTCCCAAGGTCATCCGTATCCGCTCAACTCCTAAAACCATTCAGCTCGTACCATACTGGCCAGATAATGCTGAAACGTGGTTTCTGCTAGCTGAAGCAGATTTTTGTGAGCATGGGATAACTGATCAACGTTCACAGTTACTTGCAGTTATTCACGCCCTACCGCGGGAATTCAGCAAGTACGTAACATCACAGATGTTCAGTCCCGAGGTAAGTAACTCGTACGAGTTGCTGAAAGCATCCCTCCTCAGGAGAAACGCTCTCACGGACAGACAACGTCTAGATGAATTATTTCGCAACATCGAGTTAGGAGACCAGTCAGCCGTGAGCATGCTGACAAGAATGAAACAAGTCGTCGGCCAATGTCAGTTCGACGAAGGACTGTTTAGAGAACTCTTCTTAACCAAGTTGCCACAATCTGTACAGACCGTACTTGTGACACTTGAGGGTACTGTAATAGAGAACTTAGCTATTACTGCAGATAAAATCCTAGAAATAACTAAACGGTCTGTCCCCGAAAAATGCTCAATGACTAAGCAGACTTCGAGTGAGGATCCTGCAATGACAGAGTTATGCAACTCCCTTCAGCAGATGTTTAGGTCAAACACGCATTCTAAATCCTCCAACCGTCGTCCTAAATCTCCTCAACGCAGGAACTCGCGTGGTCGATCTAAGTCCAAACCACGTTCACTGAAAAACCCCGACTGGCGCTGGTACCACAACACCTATGGCCAAGAAGCGAAGTGTTGCCGTAAGCCTTGTAACTTCGGAAATGTCTCAAAGTCTGCGGGAAACTATCCCGCCGGCACGCGTTAGCGGCAACCGTCGCCGGTGGCACTAGCCGCCTACTTTACATCCATGATGTGATAAGCCAGACTCGATACTTAGTCGACACAGGCGCCGAAGTCAGCGTCCTTCCTGCTACAGAAGCAGATCGACAGAAGGAACCTACCTTCAACTTACAGGCTGAAAATGGAAAACCAATCGCAACCTTTGGTAGGAAATACGTCTATCTGAACGTAGGTTTACGCAAACCTATTCGGTGGAGTTTCCTTCTCGCTGACGTTACAATGCCCATCATTGGCACGGACCTACTTAATCATCATGATTTACTCGTAGACGTCCGCCGAAAACGACTGATTGACAATACTACTAGTCTGTCAATCAAAGGCATCAGCTACATAGGCCCTAGCTTGTCACCCGTTAAGATAAAGGCAATCCTTGATCCAACTTTTCAACCTATTGTTGACAAGTATCCGGAACTTAATTGCCCGTCGAACGACCTACCGTGCATAACCAGCAATGTTATGCACCACATCATTACCACAGGACAACCTGTGACATCTAAAGCACGACGATTAGCTCCTGACAAACTGAGAATCGCCAGGAATGAATTTGACCATATGCTCACCCTTGGCATCATTCGACCTTCGAATAGCCCATGGGCATCCCCACTTCATATGGTTCCGAAAAAGGATAGCAATGATTGGCGACCCACCGGTGATTACCGGCAAGTGAATGCCAAAACAACCCCTGATTGCTACCCATTGCCTCATATACACGACTTGACGGCAACCTTATCCGGCGCGACTATATTCTCCAAAATCGACTTGGTTAAAGCGTATAACCAAATCCCGATGGCAACAGAAGATATCCCGAAAACGGCTATTATTACGCCTTTCGGACTTTTTGAATTTCTACGTATGCCATTCGGTCTTCGGAATGCAGCCCAAACATTCCAACGCTTCATTGACGAAGTATTTCGCGGTCTCGACTTTGTATACGCATACTTAGACGACTGCCTCATTGCCAGTCCAGACAAGGAAACTCACCTTAGGCACTTGGACTTGGCATTTGACAGGTTACGCCAACATGGTGTTACCATTAATATTCAAAAATGTCAAATCGGTGTTGACTCACTCGACTTTCTGGGTCACACTATTGACTGCAAGGGCATTCGCCCACTGGCTACTAAGGTTGAGCCTCCTAAGAAAAACCGTTCTGGACGCACCGTAAGGTTCCCAGAATATCTGCACACTTATTTGACTTAACGAATTCGTGTGATTCACGCAACTCACTCGTTCGTGGTACTAACTATTTTTTTTGACGTATAAATTTTTTTTATATACAGTACCACCGAACACAAAAAGTTTTTTTTCAACAGTTCATGTAACATACACAAAAAAATTAATTAGATGTATTTTTTTTCGATGTTCTGAACTTAGCATTATTTTACTGTATAGTAAATGCACATAATTTTTTTTAACCAAAAAGGTCATTTCGTACATTTTCCTCGACATGGTTCTTAGCGTTCTTGTTTTCTTTTCCAGGTGCGACGGGCACTGGACGGGAAACAAACGAAGCACGGAATCCAACGAACAACACCAGGAAGCTATGTACAAACACCCCATTAGCATAGGCAGACAAACCAGTAGGCATAAGACCAAGCCGATCGGAAGATTTTTTTCACCCGAAAGGGAACCATCGAGTTTTTTTTACTTCCGGCTGGTTCTGTCTTAGGGTCCTCACGACCCCACTAGGGGGGAGTGAGCTGTAGCGGTAAATAATTCCCCAAAATTATTGACCACAGCAATCACTCATTGGATGCTGACCACCACTGTTTAAGTCGACTTGTTTAGCTGAAGGCTTCCGGTCAAGCATCCCCGCCATTTGGTACCCCGTCGTGTAACGTGCACGATCACTAGCTAGCTAAGCGTTCGTCTATCGGCTGGTTTTGGTTCCTAAATACATTTCTTCGTTTGGACGACCAATAATTGGCTTTTGCTTTGTCTTTGGTACGCGAGAATAAATTAATTAGAAGTTGTTGAACGAGATATCACGTCAAACCTTTAACATCCGCCCACCCCTAAACTGGTGAGCCTAACCGCGAACTTCATCTACGACAATTACTCAGATAATCCCGGTGAGTTCGTTCCATTTTGTATTCGTTCTTGTACCATATATTATTCGATATAATTTTCGTCATGAGTGATCTTAGTCCCAAGGTCATCCGTATCCGCTCAACTCCTAAAACCATTCAGCTCGTACCATACTGGCCAGATAATGCTGAAACGTGGTTTCTGCTAGCTGAAGCAGATTTTTGTGAGCATGGGATAACTGATCAACGTTCACAGTTACTTGCAGTTATTCACGCCCTACCGCGGGAATTCAGCAAGTACGTAACATCACAGATGTTCAGTCCCGAGGTAAGTAACTCGTACGAGTTGCTGAAAGCATCCCTCCTCAGGAGAAACGCTCTCACGGACAGACAACGTCTAGATGAATTATTTCGCAACATCGAGTTAGGAGACCAGTCAGCCGTGAGCATGCTGACAAGAATGAAACAAGTCGTCGGCCAATGTCAGTTCGACGAAGGACTGTTTAGAGAACTCTTCTTAACCAAGTTGCCACAATCTGTACAGACCGTACTTGTGACACTTGAGGGTACTGTAATAGAGAACTTAGCTATTACTGCAGATAAAATCCTAGAAATAACTAAACGGTCTGTCCCCGAAAAATGCTCAATGACTAAGCAGACTTCGAGTGAGGATCCTGCAATGACAGAGTTATGCAACTCCCTTCAGCAGATGTTTAGGTCAAACACGCATTCTAAATCCTCCAACCGTCGTCCTAAATCTCCTCAACGCAGGAACTCGCGTGGTCGATCTAAGTCCAAACCACGTTCACTGAAAAACCCCGACTGGCGCTGGTACCACAACACCTATGGCCAAGAAGCGAAGTGTTGCCGTAAGCCTTGTAACTTCGGAAATGTCTCAAAGTCTGCGGGAAACTATCCCGCCGGCACGCGTTAGCGGCAACCGTCGCCGGTGGCACTAGCCGCCTACTTTACATCCATGATGTGATAAGCCAGACTCGATACTTAGTCGACACAGGCGCCGAAGTCAGCGTCCTTCCTGCTACAGAAGCAGATCGACAGAAGGAACCTACCTTCAACTTACAGGCTGCAAATGGAAAACCAATCGCAACCTTTGGTAGGAAATACGTCTATCTGAACGTAGGTTTACGCAAACCTATTCGGTGGATTTTCCTTCTCGCTGACGTTACAATGCCCATCATTGGCACGGACCTACTTAATCATCATGATTTACTCGTAGACGTCCGCCGAAAACGACTGATTGACAATACTACTAGTCTGTCAATCAAAGGCATCAGCTACATAGGCCCTAGCTTGTCACCCGTTAAGATAAAGGCAATCCTTGATCCAACTTTTCAACCTATTGTTGACAAGTATCCGGAACTTAATTGCCCGTCGAACGACCTACCGTGCATAACCAGCAATGTTATGCACCACATCATTACCACAGGACAACCTGTGACATCTAAAGCACGACGATTAGCTCCTGACAAACTGAGAATCGCCAGGAATGAATTTGACCATATGCTCACCCTTGGCATCATTCGACCTTCGAATAGCCCATGGGCATCCCCACTTCATATGGTTCCGAAAAAGGATAGCAATGATTGGCGACCCACCGGTGATTACCGGCGAGTGAATGCCAAAACAACCCCTGATTGCTACCCGTTGCCTCATATACACGACTTGACGGCAACCTTATCCGGCGCGACTATATTCTCCAAAATCGACTTGGTTAAAGCGTATAACCAAATCCCGATGGCAACAGAAGATATCCCGAAAACGGCTATCATTACGCCTTTCGGACTTTTTGAATTTCTACGTATGCCATTCGGTCTTCGGAATGCAGCCCAAACATTCCAACGCTTCATTGACGAAGTATTTCGCGGTCTCGACTTTGTATACGCATACTTAGACGACTGCCTCATTGCCAGTCCAGACAAGGAAACTCACCTTAGGCACTTGGACTTGGCATTTGACAGGTTACGCCAACATGGTGTTACCATTAATATTCAAAAATGTCAAATCGGTGTTGACTCACTCGACTTTCTGGGTCACACTATTGACTGCAAGGGCATTCGCCCACTGGCTACTAAGGTTGAGCCTCCTAAGAAAAACCGTTCTGGACGCACCGTAAGGTTCCCAGAATATCTGCACACTTATTTGACTTAACGAAGTCGTGTGATTCACGCAACTCACTCGTTCGTGGTACTAACTATTTTTTTTGACGTATAAATTTTTTTTATATACAGTACCACCGAACACAAAAAGTTTTTTTTCAACAGTTCATGTAACATACACAAAAAAATTAATTAGATGTATTTTTTTTCGATGTTCTGAACTTAGCATTATTTTACTGTATAGTAAATGCACATAATTTTTTTTAACCAAAAAGGTCATTTCGTACATTTTCCTCGACATGGTTCTTAGCGTTCTTGTTTTCTTTTCCAGGTGCGACGGGCACTGGACGGGAAACAAACGAAGCACGGAATCCAACGAACAACACCAGGAAGCTATGTACAAACACCCCATTAGCATAGGCAGACAAACCAGTAGGCATAAGACCAAGCCGCTCGGAAGATTTTTTTCACCCGAAAGGGAACCATCGAGTTTTTTTTACTTCCGGCTGGTTCTGTCTTAGGGTCCTCACGACCCCACTAGGGGGGAGTGAGCTGTAGCGGTAAATAATTCCCCAAAATTATTGACCACAGCAATCACTCATTGGATGCTGACCACCACTGTTTAAGTCGACTTGTTTAGCTGAAGGCTTCCGGTCAAGCATCCCCGCCATTTGGTACCCCGTCGTGTAACGTGCACGATCACTAGCTAGCTAAGCGTTCGTCTATCGGCTGGTTTTGGTTCCTAAATACATTTCTTCGTTTGGACGACCAATTATTGGCTTTTGCTTTGTCTTTGGTACGCGAGAATAAATTAATTAGAAGTTGTTGAACGAGATATCACGTCAAACCTTTAACATCCGCCCACCCCTAAACTGGTGAGCCTAACCGCGAACTTCATCTACGACAATTACTCAGATAATCCCGGTGAGTTCGTTCCATTTTGTATTTGTTCTTGTACCATATATTATTCGATATAATTTTCGTCATGAGTGATCTTAGTCCCAAGGTCATCCGTATCCGCTCAACTCCTAAAACCATTCAGCTCGTACCATACTGGCCAGATAATGCTGAAACGTGGTTTCTGCTAGCTGAAGCAGATTTTTGTGAGCATGGGATAACTGATCAACGTTCACAGTTACTTGCAGTTATTCACGCCCTACCGCGGGAATTCAGCAAGTACGTAACATCACAGATGTTGAGTCCCGAGGTAAGTAACTCGTACGAGTTGCTGAAAGCATCCCTCCTCAGGAGAAACGCTCTCACGGACAGACAACGTCTAGATGAATTATTTCGCAACATCGAGTTAGGAGATCAGTCAGCCGTGAGCATGCTGACAAGAATGAAACAAGTCGTCGGCCAATGTCAGTTCGACGAAGGACTGTTTAGAGAACTCTTCTTAACCAAGTTGCCACAATCTGTACAGACCGTACTTGTGACACTTGAGGGTACTGTAATAGAGAACTTAGCTATTACTGCAGATAAAATCCTAGAAATAACTAAACGGTCTGTCCCCGAAATATGCTCAATGACTAAGCAGACTTCGAGTGAGGATCCTGCAATGACAGAGTTATGCAACTCCCTTCAGCAGATGTTTAGGTCAAACACGCATTCTAAATCCTCCAACCGTCGTCCTAAATCTCCTCAACGCAGGAACTCGCGTGGTCGATCTAAGTCCAAACCACGTTCACTGAAAAACCCCGACTGGTGCTGGTACCACAACACCTATGGCCAAGAAGCGAAGTGTTGCCGTAAGCCTTGTAACTTCGGAAATGTCTCAAAGTCTGCGGGAAACTATCCCGCCGGCACGCGTTAGCGGCAACCGTCGCCGGTGGCACTAGCCGCCTACTTTACATCCATGATGTGATAAGCCAGACTCGATACTTAGTCGACACAGGCGCCGAAGTCAGCGTCCTTCCTGCTACAGCAGCAGATCGACAGAAGGAACCTACCTTCAACTTACAGGCTGCAAATGGAAAACCAATCGCAACCTTTGGTAGGAAATACGTCTATCTGAACGTAGGTTTACGCAAACCTATTCGGTGGATTTTCCTTCTCGCTGACGTTACAATGCCCATCATTGGCACGGACCTACTTAATCATCATGATTTACTCGTAGACGTCCGCCGAAAACGACTGATTGACAATACTACTAGTCTGTCTATCAAAGGCATCAGCTACATAGGCCCTAGCTTGTCACCCGTTAAGATAAAGGCAATCCTTGATCCAACTTTTCAACCTATTGTTGACAAGTATCCGGAACTTAATTGCCCGTCGAACGACCTACCGTGCATAACCAGCAATGTTATGCACCACATCATTACCACAGGACAACCTGTGACATCTAAAGCACGACGATTAGCTCCTGACAAACTGAGAATCGCCAGGAATGAATTTGACCATATGCTTACCCTTGGCATCATTCGACCTTCGAATAGCCCATGGGCATCCCCACTTCATATGGTTCCGAAAAAGGATAGCAATGATTGGCGACCCACCGGTGATTACCGGCGAGTGAATGCCAAAACAACCCCTGATTGCTACCCGTTGCCTCATATACACGACTTGACGGCAACCTTATCCGGCGCGACTATATTCTCCAAAATCGACTTGGTTAAAGCGTATAACCAAATCCCGATGGCAACAGAAGATATCCCGAAAACGGCTATCATTACGCCTTTCGGACTTTTTGAATTTCTACGTATGCCATTCGGTCTTCGGAATGCAGCCCAAACATTCCAACGCTTCATTGACGAAGTATTTCGCGGTCTCGACTTTGTATACGCATACTTAGACGACTGCCTCATTGCCAGTCCAGACAAGGAAACTCACCTTAGGCACTTGGACTTGGCATTTGACAGGTTACGCCAACATGGTGTTACCATTAATATTCAAAAATGTCAAATCGGTGTTGACTCACTCGACTTTCTGGGTCACACTATTGACTGCAAGGGCATTCGCCCACTGGCTACTAAGGTTGAGCCTCCTAAGAAAAACCGTTCTGGACGCACCGTAAGGTTCCCAGAATATCTGCACACTTATTTGACTTAACGAATTCGTGTGATTCACGCAACTCACTCGTTCGTGGTACTAACTATTTTTTTTGACGTATAAATTTTTTTTATATACAGTACCACCGAACACAAAAAGTTTTTTTTCAACAGTTCATGTAACATACACAAAAAAATTAATTAGATGTATTTTTTTTCGATGTTCTGAACTTAGCATTATTTTACTGTATAGTAAATGCACATAATTTTTTTTAACCAAAAAGGTCATTTCGTACATTTTCCTCGACATGGTTCTTAGCGTTCTTGTTTTCTTTTCCAGGTGCGACGGGCACTGGACGGGAAACAAACGAAGCACGGAATCCAACGAACAACACCAGGAAGCTATGTACAAACACCCCATTAGCATAGGCAGACAAACCAGTAGGCATAAGACCAAGCCGATCGGAAGATTTTTTTCACCCGAAAGGGAACCATCGAGTTTTTTTTACTTCCGGCTGGTTCTGTCTTAGGGTCCTCACGACCCCACTAGGGGGGAGTGAGCTGTAGCGGTAAATAATTCCCCAAAATTATTGACCACAGCAATCACTCATTGGATGCTGACCACCACTGTTTAAGTCGACTTGTTTAGCTGAAGGCTTCCGGTCAAGCATCCCCGCCATTTGGTACCCCGTCGTGTAACGTGCACGATCACTAGCTAGCTAAGCGTTCGTCTATCGGCTGGTTTTGGTTCCTAAATACATTTCTTCGTTTGGACGACCAATAATTGGCTTTTGCTTTGTCTTTGGTACGCGAGAATAAATTAATTAGAAGTTGTTGAACGAGATATCACGTCAAACCTTTAATATCCGTCAACGTCTAAAATGTTATTTCCGAGGAAGGTCTAAGAACAAATGTTATAACAATAAATCACGATATTACTTCTGATAATTTTTTCATCTTCTTTGTGAACAGCGACCGATGAGATGATGACTGATGGATTGATGACTCCGCGAAAATATGTGGGAGTTGGGTTTGAGCAAACAACCATGAATTGATCGTTCAGTCTTCAACTACATTGACACCGGTTTTAATAAATGAGAAGTGGCCTAATTGGTGTTAAGGCAACGACTTGAGTGCTCTCCCATTTATTTCACTAAGAGCTCTCTGTCCCTGTCATTTTCTTACGGCAGAAGTAGCTACGACACTGTTTGTTTACAGCTTTGAGCAAAGGCAGGACAATCATGCAGCGAGGACTTAGTCCAAAGGGCCTACCACCTATAATCTCATACACTAAATGGGTAGGTAACTAAAATCATCGTCTCACTTCTTCACATTTTCTGTTGTTCGATTCTATTAACCACCCCAACTATTACGTCCTTTACACTATTATTGTTATTATTACGGATATATACGTTTATATCAGCTTGAAATTTTATCAAGTGTCTGTTGTTACGCTTTCTTTCTTTCTTTTTCTATCTTTCGATCTGTACAACTTACGCTAATCATATTTATCTTTTTTCCTCGACACAGGCTGACTGTCAGGTGAAAGGATCAAGTCTTTTCACAGTAGCATTACGCTCTTAACACATCTTACCACTCATTTCGTAGTCGGTAGTACAGTGGTTAGGACTCTCGCCGACCATAGACATGGTCCGAGGTTCGATTTCCTGCCGACACACACCTGATATCTATGATCAGCCTTAAAAATTTGGGTTACCGATATCACTGCTGGAAATTCCACACTTGTACCAAAAAATAAGGTGTGGAATCAAGCTGCAATAAAAAAACCAGAGCCAAGACAGCCAAACTGAGAGACGAATAGGCAGGAGTCTATCAAACTCAGAGAACCATTTCCTCAAAACCAAGAAGCGAGCATAAAGAAATAGAACTAACTCACAGCAGTTCGTTAAAAACGATATTGAATATTGTAAGAAATTTAAATGTGGAGACGGGTTTGGCGCGAAGATCATGTGATTGCGTTACACTACGGACGTCACTTTCTTCATCCGGTTGGGGGTGGTTTGACTATGGTAAAGTTTAACGAATCATAATGTCATCGGAAAATTGTGCATTTTTAGAATCCTACGACTCAGCAGCCAATGACTGAGCTGGAGTTATTGAGGATGCAGATGAATCAGAAGACCGATGAGGTACGATGAAATCACAACTAATAACATCATTCAGACACTCGACAGTACGAGGAATATGGTCCGTATATGTGACGAGGTAATTGTTGACTTTTTACATTGCAGTTGAGGCTTCGTTTCTTTTTTTGAATACATTGAAACGTAGTGAATATGACTTCCTTCTGTCGGACTAATATAAATCGCGTTTATTTTTAGTAATAAATAATCCAACAACGTTCCTTTTCGACTATATATGCTTTCGTAGGACTGTTAGCTACCTAAATTTTATTAGATTATCAGCAATCAAAATGTTGTTCGTGAATCTTAGTATGTCGGAATTACCGTTACGTAGTTAATGAGGCCTTTTTCTGATAAAAGTTTATTTGGTTTTCTTTTCATGGCATTGCTTTTACCTTACACAATCTGTATGTATAGATAGTATGCCCGTTTTCATTTAGTGTGCCAAGTTTCTCTTGTCAATTTGCCTGTACCGTGCAGACCCACATTATGAGCTTGGGAGTGTATTTTAGATCCTATGTCATGCATCAGTCTTCAAAAAGCTGGGGTCACAATCATTCTGGAATTTAGACGTAATATGTTTAGCACACTTGATTCTAACATGAAATTTCAGACGACTTGTTGTGGTAGAAATGGGTAATACATTGAAGGCAGAATTTTATGTCTACATTCTCATATACGGTGTTAACTAATATGTAAAAGGTACATTAACTTGTACCTTAAACAGCGTGTTGTGGTTCACCTCAATTCCTAATAACATACTTGTAGTTATCGAATGAATTTAACACGCAGTCCACCAAGTCTTCCAAATACTATCGTAATTTTATTTATTGGAAAGACGGAATCAGACACGAAAAAGATGCGCCACACAGTAATACTAAAATAACACCATACAATGAAAATACGGTGAAAATCGATAAAGGACTTCATCCAGAGAGAAGCAAGTATATTTTAGAAGATCAAACAATATTCGTCGTATTACTGTCTGGAACCGAATAAGGAAGGAAATCATTCCACATTCGCCATTGATTGCAGTTCTTGGCCATGCCTGATAACGTTTTGAGCTACGAATCTGAACTATCTCTCGGACTCAAATCAGGGAGTTGTGATTTGTCAACCAGTGTTAACCTAAGACAAATGTCCTACATCCCACGATGCCATGTTAAAGGCTGACCATCTCTTTGCTTTTTCAATCCCGTCACAGGTCTAATGAACAGAGACTTGTACGGAATGGGATGACATTATTAACGCATACCCAAGCCACAAAAGCCAGTGTTTCCTCCAGATTGTGGCACTAAGTGAGTGGGAGTCTGTACTGCATCCAAACACTGTCAGACCTCAGAATTACTCACGCGATGATGCCATCGAACACAAGAAATTCTACGGAGATAGCGATGATCACACATACAGATCCGCTGCACATCCTCACCTCAAAGAGGCCAGGTTTCACAGATACAGAGCAGGACAGCGCGCACTGAAGTATTGTGAACCTGACCTTTGACAGCCGGGTTGACGTCGCGACGACATCAGAGGTAGCTCAAATTGACGTATGCCGCCCTAGCTTTCGATATACGGTTAGAAATCTCGTCCGTCACATCACCAGTTTCCACACAACAACTGCACGAACCTTTTGACAACTTCAAGCAGTTCACCTGTACGGTTGAGTGCAGATACAGGCTCCTGCCAATCATGCAACAGTACTTTGAACTTAGGCGGCTCAAGGCACTTGCCATACAGATACCGGTCGTCAATTGATTAAGTGCTATTTGGGCAGCATGTGTAGTATCGCACAGTAAGACGATATTGTCTGCATACTTGCGGTCAAAAAGTTTCTTCTAGAATCAAATGTACACCACCGTCACGTACGTCCTTCAAGGCTGACTCCAGAATGTCATCAATTGCAAAGTTAAAGAGAGTTGGAGAGACTGGACAACCCTGTCTAGCCCCACTGTTGTTTGGGAATAGTAATAATAGTTGGTTGTATACCCTCACTGCAAATAGGGCTTTCATGATGTTAACGAATTTCTCATCTACACCCCTCTGTAATAGACAGTTCCAGCGAATCAATGTCACCCCTGATATCAAGAAACACAACGATTGTTGACCTGCAATACATGTTCTAGCAACTGACGTAGGGCGAACACATGACCAATGTATCCACAACCTGAACGAAGCCTACCCTGCTCTTCGCGAGTCAACTCACGTGTTTAGCACAGCCTGCGAAGCAAGGCAGCAGCCAGAATTTTAGACACAATTGGTGGCAAACTAATACTTCCTTGGTTGTCGTTAAGTTATTTGATATCTCAATAAAGGTCACACGGGAAAAAACTTGCAGTCACTCTTGGTAAAGTCTGAACGTTCAATGGGTGCAGATATTCGTTTTCCAAAGTCTTCAATCATTACATGTACATCCTTAGGTTGGAATTTCCTAAATATGTTGGCTGGGATTTGGTCAGTTAGTATAGACATATGCTTCGTCCTACGGAAGTGTGTTTCCGAGTCGTGAAGGTTCCGACTGCTGATCTCTGAGATCCAGAAAAATTCAGACTATTGGGTTTAGATTTACGAAACGGATGACATCACTAGTTGCAAACACTATGTGCAACTGACCAACAATCTTTATTAACAGTGACGATGATATCCAATGAAACTATGTTGTTCTTCGTTATTACTATTTCTTTGTCTCACACCTCTGTTTACTGTCTCTATTATGCATTTCTCCTACTTTCTTCTTTTGCTTTGTATGCTACAAGGAGGGAGTGTGGGGACTTGAACTGGTGCACATCAGTGCAAAGTTCTATGTCGAAAACAGACAGGCAGATGTGCCTAGTATGTTTGCTTTTTAATGATTGATGCACATCAGTTATTGTTACCATTCACGAGAATTTCCAAATGGGCAACAGTTTATCCGCTTTTAGTGCGGCTGATATTGTATTAGTAGTACTCTGATTTGGAATATGGTAGTGTGTTACTGGATAAATTTGCGCAGCATCTCTCACTAAAATCACTGGAAACCATTCTTATCATTTTTCTAACCATGGAGATGTGGCTCATTGGTTTAAAACACTTAACTATCAGTCAGTAGGTCTCGGGTTTGAGTCTGGATCCATTTAGTTTAGCCAGAGCCATGTCGTAGTGTCATTAATTTTCGCACAATAGATGTGGCTCATAAGCCAGTATCAACTGAATTCTAACAAAATAACGACACTAGCCTGCGGTGCTATGTAATGCTTTTTAGATTAAAAACATATTCTAATAAAGACTGCTTATTATCACAGGAGTAAATAACACCGATTTAATTTCACCAGTTAGTTTTGTAGTTGAGGTTTAGACAAATACTAAGCGTAGGCTTATTTATTTATTTTTTGATCAAAATTAAAATGCTCGTGTTTTTGAAACCGCACATACCATATTTTAATTGCTTTTGTATGTGTGAAACCTATTTTGTATATTTTTAAAAATTTAGAGTACAAAAGTTGGTGCCCAAACTCTTGGAATGTTACACTCTCAGGGTGGTAAGTATATTCCAACTTGATCTATTCATGTCAATTTTTAAGCAAATATAATACAATTTATGACTAAGATTGAATTCGACATCACACATCTTGATGTGCTTTCCTGTAAAGAAGATGCATAACAGTATATATGTCGGCTTAAGGCTTTATGTTTCCAGCTCCTTATAGTCTGTAAAGAGTTAAAGCTAAGTTGCCTTGCTTACTACCTACATAGCATGTGTTTACTGAAGTCAGAGTAACATTATTGTTCGGTGCTGAATGTTAAACTATACGAAAGACTCCCAATTATAGTTGTGAATAGTCTCATGTAGTCTATGTGGTTGGAAACAATTAGGTGACATGGCTCAAAATCGTTCTCAGTGGCGCAGATGCATCCACTCCTTGTGACTTATGATCTCCAATGAAACTGTTTTGTTTGTCTTTATTACTCCTTTGTCTCACACCTCTGCTCACTGTTTCTACTATGCTTTTCTTGTACTTTCTTCTCTTGCTTCGCGTGCTACACGGAGTGTGGCGACTTGAACTTCCGCACGTTTGTGCAAAGTTCTATGTTGAAAACAGACAGACAGGCAGACATGTAGTCTAGTTAGAAATATATTCACACTGATAAACCTGAGAAGGCTGTTTTTTAACATTTGTACTGTGTATAAGTTGCTGTTCATTTCTGGTGATCGAAATACATGTTGCTAATCGTTGTTAGGGTAAAATAATAATACGTAGGCATATGTTCATTTTCTAAAATCATTATTATTGCTCCCTTGGGTTCCTAGTGGAACATAGGGCTTCAACTCCACGTCTCCATTTGCTTCTGTCTTCTGCTGTACTTCTCGCCTGCATCCATGTTAGTCCATACTCTTTCAACTCCTCTTCACACGATCTCCTCCATGTCACCCTTGGACGTCCCACACGCCGCTTCCCTTTCGGGTTCCACTTGAGGTCTTGGCGCGCGATGTCACCCAGCGGTCTCCTCAGCGAGTGTCCGATCCATCTCCACTTTCTCCTGCATATTTGTTGGGCGATTGGTTCTTACTTTGTTTGTTCCCATAGTTCCTTGTTGGTGATTCTTTCTGGCTCGGCCATCTGATCTTCAGTATAAAGCGAAGACAGTTGTTAATAAAGTTGGAAATATTCTTTGTGACCCTCCAAGTTTCTGATCCGTATAGAAGAACTGGTCATTGCTACCTATATTTCCAGGTGACAGATTGTGAAATATGTCAATCACTGGGGCTTTCCAAGCCGTTAAATCAGTTTTGTCCAAACCTTGTCGAATATAGTCATTTACCTGTCTATCTGTCTGTCTATCTATTTTTGACATAGAACTTTGCACTGATGTGCACCAGTTCAAGTCCCCACACTCCCTCCTTGTAGCATACAAAGCAAAAGAAGAAAGTAGGAGAAATGCATAATAGAGACAGTAAACAGAGGTGTGAGACAAAGAAATAGTAATAACGAAGAACAACATAGTTTCATTGGAAATCATAAGTCACAAGGAGTGGATGCATCTGCACCAGCCATTGACAACGATTTTGAGCCATGTCACTCATTGTTTCCAACCATTGGTTTTTACCGTGTCGAAGACCCCAACCAGGAAGTCAGGCAGTCCACACCTTCCTTCGTGCCTAAAACTGACTGTTGTGGATTTCATTGACTGATTGGGCCATGTTTTCGTTTGACCACCGGTGACTCAATATTGCTCACCTTATTACACCACTTCACACGGGGGATAGAGCGCAGGCATCTATGATTACAGACAGCTAGTCCTATCATGTCTTCCATTCTCAATGGCCAGGTCTCACTGACAGCCATAGAGCAGGATGGCGAGAACTGCTGCTGTGCAGTGCACCCGCCCTTTGTTCGATAGCCAGCCGGATATCACGTCTACTAAACCAGAGACGGCGTAAACTGGCATATGCGAAACTTGCCCTCTGTATCCGTACTGAGATTTCGTCAGAGATCAACCTGTTGGCGCTGGCTAATGGTACTTCACAAATAAGTGAGGCGGTCAACGTGCTCTACCACTTCACTCCGTATTTCTAAACTAGGAGTCATTGTGGTCCAGTCCTGTAACATCGTCTTACATTTGGCGGGAGCTAGTTGCATGCCAAACACTCGTAGACTGCAGCTCAAGGTGTTGAGAAGACTCTGCTTGTATTTTGTCAGCGTCCTCGCCTAGAAGGACTATATCGTCTGCATATTCCAAGTCAACGAGATTATTCCCTGGTAGCAAGTCAATCCCTGAGTCTCTGAAGTGAGTTAGGGTTAAGTCCATTAGTACATCTATGATGAAATTGAATGGAAATGGGGATATTGGGCATCCCTGACGAACACCACTAGTCGTCACCAGTTCAGATGACAACTCACCGTAAGCCCTCAACTGGCTGGCTATATGAATTCGAGTAGAGTGTCTAGCTATATTTACCTGAGCCAATAAGGAGCATTCTTCACTGTTTGTCCTGAATAATGGGATAAAATTTCCGTCAGTATGCTCTATGTGACTGGTTTTTTCCATTTCTAACGGTATCTGTTGTTCCTTTTCCATCTATATGTATTTCTTAAAATAATATCTTACTACATTGGTGCAATTATCCTCTTGTTACATTCTATGACACCAAATTTAATGTTTTTTTAAATGATTTGATTAAAATGCCTTAAGTAGTTATTATTGTTAGTTTCATTGGTATTTGCTTGTAAAAAGTAAACACTTATGCTAGAATCCCTGTTGTGATAAGAAAAGTGTTAGTTCCTTTATAGCCTGCTTAAATATTTTTTCTTCAGATTTGACTAGTGATAACTTCCCTGGGTGTTTAATTGAGTTAGCAAAGCTAAAACTCAACAGTTTTGTGTGCGTCTATATTATTTGTATTAAGGGAAACAATTACAATAATAGCTAGTTACATTAGCGAGAAAATTAGAAAACACTAAACCTGAAGGTAATGATTTTGATCAACTATTTATAATGTGTGAGTATAAGTCAATGGTCGACATAAAATATGTCGTACAGGACCACTTTTAAACAATGTTTTATTGGAAACTAATTCGATTCCCCCAATGTATATGTGTCTACGAAGGTTAAACCGAATTCTAGACACAGATTTGAAAATTATCAGCATTAGATATTCAAGTGTTGGTTTGTAGGGATTTTGTTTGATTTGCATGAAGGACTTCATCATGAGTTGACATTGGTTAGAGAACCATTAGAAAACCGGTAGAGAGTACTGGATAGCTGTTTCTTCCTAGTTTGAGACTCTTCATCAGTACACACCCACGAGGATTCGAACCCAGGACCTTCTGGTTACAAGGCGAACCCGTATACCATTAAGCCACTGGGACCCGATCCAGTGGCCAGCCACTCCATGATTTCTAACTTCTGCCAATTCACGACATAGCGCGACCCCAGCCAATGTCTTTGGCGAGTATTTGTCTTCACACCCGACCTGGTGCACCTTACTGGTCACGACTTCTCACTAGAACCCCAGATAACTACCTACCTGAGTAGGGCCAGTCAGGTCATCATGAAAATCCTGTAACCAATCAAATCCCTACAAACTAACACTTGAATATCAATGAGATGCTCATTGCGACTTGCCTTATTCAGGTTCTAGTGAGGAGTTCTAGTGAGAAGTCGGGACCAGTAGGGTGCACCAGGTCGGGTGTGAGGACAAATACTTGCCGAAGACATTGGCTAGGGGTCGCGCTATGTCATGAATTGGCAGAAGTTAGAAATCATGGGCCATTGGATCGGGTCCAAGTGGCTTAATGGTCTACGAGCTCGCCTTGTAACCAGAAGGTCCTGGTTTCGAACCCCTTGGGCACGTGTTGATGGAGAGTCCTAAACTAGGACGTAACAGCTGTCCAGTACTCCCAGGTCTTCCAATGGTTCTCTAATCAATACCCAATCCAACATCATGATAAATACAAAATTACAAAATTTCATGCCGGATCGGCCGTGGCCCGGATTAACAACGACCGCGCTTCCTGCTGCCGTGTCACAGGGCGGGAGTGATAAATCTGCTACTGAGACACACCAAACAACAAAGAACAAACAAAAACAGGCCGCGTGTGACCGGCCTCAAGCAGTTGTCCCCTGGGCTCTGCGGTCACGCAACCAACTTCCACGGTGTGGGCAGCCGGGAAGTAACAATCGCCCTCACAATCCGAAATGCACACGAAACCTCTCTATTACTCACTCATCTTTGTCTTCATCTTCATCTCTATCATCTTGCCTTCCTTCCACTGATGCAACTCCTCGACTTGATAGCTCTCCACTTCCTCTCCACTCTGCGTCCACTAAAAACGATGGAAGCCAAAAAACCACCACCGACAGCCTCTTAAAGCCGCGCCACCAATTTCATATAGGAGCTCTTAATGTTAGGACACTTTGCCAAATAGGACAACAAGCATCACTAGCCAAGACCCTGGCATCACGAGCCATTGATGTATGCTGTGTTTCAGAAACACGCATACAAGACCCAAGTGTGGTTATTCACCTAACCCCACCTGGCCAACAGGTTGAATCTGCAAAATTCACCTTGAGGGTGTCAGGAGATGCCACAGCTAGTTCACGAGGATTAGCTGGCGTAGGGATAGCTTTGAGTACTAGGGCAGAAAAGACATTGCTTGACTGGATCCCGGTAGATAGCCGAATGTGTGCTGTCCGCCTGAACGGATCAGTAAGAAGGAGGAAGGACTGCACTACTCGCCGATGCCTTTTCGTAATCTCCGCCTACGCCCCCACTGACTGCAGTTCAGATGAAACGAAGGATGAGTTCTACCAAAAGCTGTCTAGTTTGGTGAGAAAGGCTAAACGCTCAGACATAGTCGTTCTAGCTGGTGACTTTAACGCTCAAGTAGGGAAATTGTGTCAATCTGAGAAGGATGTCGGTGGCACCTATGGAGTTCCGTGCCAGCGAACCGACAACGGTGACCGTCTCCTACAGTTCTGCTCTGATAATCATTTGTTTCTTGTAAGCACTAACTTCAAACACAAGGAGAGACACTGTTTGACTTGGAGACCCCCTTCATCAAACCAACGCTGGACACAAATAGACCACATAGCAATAAGCTATCGTTGGCGTGGGTCGGTAGGAGATTGTCGCTCCTTCTGGAACACGTGCGTAGATACCGACCATGCACTGGTCCGCGCTCGGGTGTGCTTACGACTGAACGGACGTAGGAAACAGCTGGCGGTAAAACCATCACGTCCCCAGCTCGATCAGGAAACTAAATCCGTATTTGAGGAAGAACTAGCTAAACACATATCTGTGTTCGACAGCTGTGCTCACCCTGAAGAAGCTTGGAAAAATATCCAGGCAGCCATAGATACAGCTGTAAAAGCTGTGAATAAGGTAAACCCAAAGGTGAGTAAAAACCACTGGATCTCCACCGCCTCATCCGAACTGATAGATGCTAGAAGACTTATTCCGGCGAGCTCCGAATTCAATGAGGAGCGAAAGCTGCACAAGAGGAAACTTACGAAAAGTCTCCGCAAGGACCGTGAACAGTGGTGGGCGACAAAAGCCAAAGAGATGGAGAAAGCTTCGAGGATAGGCAACACCAGGCAACTCTTTGGACTCATCAGGGAAACGGGTGGGAGAAGACAAATCATTAGTGAGACAATCTCGGAAAAAAATGGCACTATAATTAGCTCACAGGATAGACGACTGGATCGTTGGAAAGAGCATTATGAGGAGCAGTTTAATTTGCCCACAGCCACGCTCAACCTTCCGAGCATCCAACACCTCCCTGAATGGGATATAGATACAGGTCCTCCGTCACTAACTGAGGTTACTAAAGCTGTCACCAATCTGAAACTAGGCAAAGCAGCGGGACCTGATGGAATGACTCCAGAGGTATTTAAGTACGGTGGAGACAGCTTACTGTCCGGATTAACTGAGGTACTAGGCAGCGTTTGGGAATCAGAAGAAGTCCCATCGGGTTGGTGTAAGTCACTGATTATCCCCATATACAAGAAGGGAGACAAGTCTTCCTGTGATAATCACAGAGGGATTAGCTTGACTAATATAGTATCTAAAGTCTTAGGCTCAATAATCATGCGTAGACTGAGTGGTGCTCGGGAAGCACAAACACGAGAGAGCCAGGCAGGCTTTAGACCAGGAAGAGGGTGTATTGATCATATCTTCACCCTCCGACAGATTCTAGAACATAGGCATTCCTACCGGCGTCCAACAGTCATTATATTTCTTGACCTAAAGGCAGCATTCGACTCTGTCGATCGGGAAGTTCTCTGGAGATGCTTGGCTGTCAAGGGAATTCCGAGAAAATATATTGCACTGATTAAGGCACTCTATTCGTACTCATACAGCCAGGTGAGGGCTTACGGCGAGCTGTCATCTGAACTGGTGACGACCAGTGGTGTCCGTCAAGGATGCCCATTATCTCCTTTTCTATTCAACTTCATCATAGATGTGTTAATGGACTTAACCCTAGGTGACTTCAGCGATTCAGGGATTGACTTGCTACCTGGGAATAATCTCGTTGACTTGGAATATGCAGACGATATAGTCCTTCTAGGCGAAGACGCTGACGAAATGCAGAGTCTTCTAAACACCTTGAACAGCAATCTACGAATGTTTGGCATGCGATTCGCTCCCGCCAAATGCAAGATGATGTTACAGGACTGGACTACACTGGCTCCTAGTTTAAAAATAGGAAGTGAAGTGGTAGAGCACGTTGACCGCTTCACTTATTTGGGAAGTACCATCAGCCCCAACGGGCTGATCTCTGACGAAATCTCAGCACGAATACAAGGGGCTCGTTTCGCATTTGTTAGTTTACGCCGACTCTGGCGTAGACGAGATGTTCGACTATCGACCAAAGGGCGGGTGTACTGCTCATCAGTCCGCTCCGTCCTCCTTTATGGTTGTGAGACCTGGCCACTCAGAGTGGAAGACATGAAAAGACTAGCTGTCTTTGATCATAGGTGCCTGCGTTCTATATCCCGTGTAAAGTGGCATAATAAGGTGAGCAACATGGAGGTTAGGCGTAGAGTCCTAGGTAAACAGGGGAAATCAATCGACGAAGTCGTGAAGCTACATCGACTGAGATGGTTAGGACATGTGTTACGTATGCCAAGCCATCGCCTCCCTCGACGAGCAATGTTAGCGGATATAGGGTCAGGCTGGAAAAAAGCTAGCGGCGGTCAAACAAAAACTTGGCATCAGTCAATGAAATCCACAACAGTTGGTCTTAGCCACGTAGGAAGGTGTAGACTTCCAGGCTGGGGTCCTCGGGACGGCAAAAATCTATGGTTGGAAACAATTGGTGACATGGCTCAAAATCGTTCTCAGTGGCGCAGATGCATCCACTCCCTGTGACTTATGATCTCCAATGAAACTGTTTTGTATTTCTTTATTACTCCTTTGTCTCACACCTCTGCTCACTGTTTCTATTTGCTTTTCTTGTACTTTCTTCTCTTGCTTCGCGTGCTACACGGAATGTGGCGACTTGAACTTCCGCACATTTGTGCAAAGTTCTATGTCGAAAACAGACAGACAGACAATCAATGCCAGCTCATGATGAAATCCTGTAACCTATCTGCATAAGACTTAGTATCACTGCTTAGGTATCTCGGTTGCCACATATCAAATCCTAATAACAAGCGGAAGGCAAAAGAAAGTAAGAGAAAAGAAATGGAAATAACATCATAAAATTTCATACAGTCCTGCTAGACACTGTCTATTTTCGCTTGTATCGTTTCTAGTCCCTAATCATGTGTTCCACTGACTAATCAGTGACTACATTAATGTGTGCCATATCTCATGTAATTTAATTTTACTAATATGTCATGTTGAGATAGAGGATGATCAGGTATGCATGTGCGTCGGTGGCACAAAGGTAGAGTGCTCGCCGACCATGCAGGTTCAATTCCCGGCACAGACGCACTCCTTTACCTTGGTAAGCCAGTAATAAAACTGGTAAACATGGGAGGTTTGCATGAGGCTGGCTAGCAACCTCGTCCAGTAAAAATAGTCACAAATGCTACAGAAACTTCAAGCCTCTAGCTTAAAGCCCCCCTATGTTCCACTGGGAACGTAAAGGAATAAAAAAAGGCATGTGTGACATATCCCGGCTACTTCAGGCGACAGTGTGTAACTTCGTCTGATATACCTAAGACTCTACACCTAACTCCTAATCGCCTATAAGGTAGCCCCTCCAAACGGAGCGAATAATTTAAAGTCGACGATGGATGATGAAACACCTGGAGTTTCCGTAGGTCATCTACCTTTATAATGGCTATATCTTGTAATACTATTACTCATTATACCGCACCCATAATGAACAAACTCAGTTCATTCTGTTCTACTCTATATCTGTGGAACAGTAGACTATATGAAGAAAGGTGTGGTTATTTTCATCACATTGACTTCATTCGCTTGCTCACATTACTTGATGCAATATAAGAAGAGAGGTCAGTTGGGTGAGTTTGTGAAGCTTCATTGATTTAAGTAGTTTAGCGTATGGTACAGATGCCAAGCCACAGTCTTTCTCGATGCGAAATCTCAAGTGAGGTAGATTTAGGTTGCAAGTAGTTAGGGGATGATCAGAGTGACATCAATAACTGTTGTCTGTATCACATAACGAAAGGATAGATCTGTGCTGAGTCTTTTGAGAGGGTAAAAACAAATGACTGTAGACTGTTGAATACATAACTTAAAACTGTTGACACTGCATTAAACGTATTCTCTCCTTATCATCTTGCAGTTAATATAATTTTCTAACTGATCTTCGTTTAATTCACTTTCTCACACATTCACTTGTCTTTTTTCAACTGTGTAATAAGTGCCATAGTTCAGTAAGCTTTTTGCTTCTGTTCCAGTGTAACAACTCTTCAGTTGGATGGAAAGATCGATGCGTCCAACTACCTCACTATGTATTCAAACAATGAGAAAAAAGTCTGAATCCAAAACATTCCCTTTTTTATCCCTTCGTAGTCAAAATAATACTTTTCGTTTTACGTTTTCATTCGATAGGATTAAGTCGTTTGCGTCGGTGGCACAGTGGTTAGGACAGTCGCCGACCATGCACATGGTCCGAGGTTCGATCACCAGCTGACGCACTCCTTTACCTCGGTAAGCCTCTAGATTGAAGCTCTATGTTCCATTGGGAACGTGAAGGAAAAAATCAATCAAGTCGTTTGCATACTCAGCTAAAGTGGCTCTTGCAAGGAGGTCAAGTAAAATTAATAATTATATTCATTAGAATACGTGTAATAAATTGATATGCAAATGGAATGAGTGGACATTCTTGATGTCTACACGTCATTAGATCAGTAACCTTAAACGTTAATTTGACTAACAGTAATTCCATATTAGTTTGTTTATTAGATGTATCACACAGTGAAACACCGAGACGGTGAAACACCCTGCAATGATTGTCAGGTCAAATATATAGATCAAACTAGTAGAACAGAGGCAGCCAGTCAGACTAGCCCAGCATAAAAACCTAGCACCAAAATCTAAATTAGTTGACCCGATTAAGATAAGAAATCTAGAGAGAATAGTTCAGCCGTAGACAGACAGCACTCACTACATGCAATTGCACACAACCATACAATAGGATGGATAGGATAGGATGCCAGCTTAAAATCTAATGTAACAGGGTGGTGAGTGGGTAAGATTGATAACAATGGAGGCTTTGTCTATCGAATCAACTGGAAATGCTGCATGTATTAGGAATGGTTCAACAACCTCACTATGATCAATTTTAAGCCATATTTTTGTTGACTGTTGGTTTCTTCTTATATCTCATAGTCTAGTCAATTGTTCAAAGTCAAAAGCTAGGCTTCTTGTACAGGAACTTCGGGGGGCTTAAAACCTGTAAGTTGATTGAGTAAGGTTCAAATCTGTACGTACCCGTCACTGATTGCAAATCAACTTTAGACCATTGGTTCACTTGTAACAACAGAAGACAAAGGCCAGGCAACAGATCGTTTTATTACGAAAATCAACGCGTATTTATGTATATTTTAATGTACATTGATAAGGCTTATGCAAGCAAAAAAAGGCAGTCTTCTAATTGGTTGTTTCTCGGAAGTTAAGCAGACAAACACAGTCTCCTGATTGGTTGTTCTCGATATTTCTCGGAAAGTAGAGCCATTTATCTGCGAATCATATTTGCCCACGTTTCAGTCTGCTGTGATTGGTTGTTGAATCAGCCTAGATTAATGTCTACCAATTGGCTAGCAGCCCGCTCTCACCACACACTTTTACAGTTGGGCTGCTTATTAAGAAGTGCTCAGAATGAGGACGGAAATTTAGTGTTTTCTGAACTTTGATTGTTCCAGTTTTTTTTGTAACCATTGTGTATAGTTTGATCACTTGACTACCTCTAGACAGTGATCCGGTCACTAGTCTGTGCTAGATGAGCCATAAATAAACTGTAGAACTTGTTTTTTAGCTCTGTATTAATTTATAGTGTACATTTTAACCATAAAAGATGAATTCTGTTGAACCCAATCTAACCTGCGATGGTGTGACTTTGCACTACTAAGCATTTCCAAGAGGGAATAAAACAGTTATCCATCCATTTGAGACGCCTCTGAATTGTTCTTTAAGTCAGTCTATCAGTCTGTTCCTTACAACAATTGTCTTAACTATTCTCAACATGACTTTCACCTGTGTATCACTTGTTCTTTTTTAGACCAACTTAGGGGAATCGATTCTAATATGGATAATATTCGTGAAGATCTAAAAGAAGCCCAACGTGATCTTGATGAAATAGACAAGTGTTGTGGTTTATGCGTTTTACCATGGAGAAGGTGAGTTACACACTGTTTTGTTCAATCAAACTGTAAGCTCTGTTGACTGGTGGTGGAAATGTAGTGTTTGTTTGTTTTAGTTTTTTTTTTGGAAAAAAATTCATGTACTGTTTTAAAATAAATTAAAATCCACGAATCCGTTTACATTTTATCGGTGGTTTAGCGGTAGAATGCTCGCCACCCATGCATGTGGTCTGGGGTTCAGTCCCCGGTCGAAACACTCCTAAACCTCGTTAAATCCGGTTATAAGATTGGTGAAGAGAGAAAGGTTGGGCATACGGCTACTGAAACTTTAAAGCTCTAACTTGAAGCTCTTTGTTCCACTGGGAACGTAAGAGGAATTAAAAGAAACTAAACAAATAGTAATGCGGGATAGAGGGGTTTTCTTTTTGATGGTCACAATTCAAATAAATGGCTAACTTAGAATGTGAAAGTCGACTGAAGATTGAATACTTTAGGATGTTATCAAAATATCTGTCAGCATTGAAATTCAATTCCACTAAAACGAATGTTGTCAGTAAATTTTAGTAATTTCAGTTGTCAGTAAGAAAACCTCTCGATCGACACTGTCGAAGGTGATTTGGCAACAACTGCGCTACTACGGGGTGCCACCGACAATTATACATCTCATCCAACAGTTGTACGACAATGCTGCATACCTTCAAGTTATCCACAACGGGAAACTCACGGAATCCTTCGAAGTGAAGACAGGAGTAAGACAAGCTGGCTGGCTGCCTACTATCTCCAATGACTTTCCTGATTGTGAGCAGTAGACTGGACAATGCAGCAGACAGCCGGCAGCGAGGACACAGGCATAAAATGTACCCACACAAAAAACTTTCTGGACTTCGCCGATGTCATACATATGTCTGATTTCCCACAAACTGGAAGATATGCAAGTGAAAAGTAACAAGTTGGAAGAAGAAGCATCAAAAATAGGACTCCAAATAAACATCGAGAAAACAGAGGTGATGAAGATTCCTGACCAACAGCAAAAGCGATGACAACAACAACAATCAGCGGGCATAAATGGGAGGAACCTGAAAGAAACAACCTCCTTTACCTACCTGGGAAGCATCGTTTTAACTACAGGAGGAACTGACAAGGATATCAAAGCGAGGATCGGGAAAACAAGATAAGCTTTCATTGCTCTTAAGTCTTTGTGGAGGTCAACACCACTCAGCATCAAAAATAAGATCCAGATTTTCAACTCCAATGTGAAGTCAGTTCTACTCACTATGTGGATCAGAGACTTGACGCGTCATAAAGAGCACCTTAAACAAATTACAGACCTTCATTAACAGCTACTTTTGCTCAATGCTTTGCTCAAGATCAGATGGCCGGCCAGAAAAGATCAGGAACAGGGATCTCTGGGAGCAAACCAACACAGCAGGAACCGATTGTGCAACAAATATGCATGAAGAAATGGAAGTGGATTGGCTAGCCATACTCTGAACAAACCATCAAATGATATCACTAGACAAGTCATCACTGGAGTGGAACGCGAAAGGGAAGCAGCGAGTTGGTCGTCAGTGCGAGGGTGGGGTGACATGGAGGAGGTCATGTGAAGAGGAGATGAAAGCATGTGGGCAGACTTGGAGCCAGGTGAGAACGTTGTCAGAGAACCGCAGGCAATGGAGACGCACGGCTGAAGCCCTGTCTTCCTCTAGGAATCAAAGGAAATAATAATTTTCCAGCTCTTCGCCTACTACTACTACCACTAATAATAATAATATTCTTCAAATTGCCTCATTTAAACTTCTATTGAAATAAATTGTCTTCTCCAGTTATTACTTGTATTCTACATCAGTATTGAAATTGTTAGCTGTAATTAAACCACATTGATATTGCCTTTCACTTCAATTAATTTAGAATCGCGTTCTTGTCACTCTACTCATGTTTTAGCAGCCTCGAATAGTTCATTTAAGTAGGTTGATGGTGAAATAGAATCCTGCTGTAGGTTAAATGTATTCACCGTTTGTCGGAAGTAGTGTAACTGGTAACGCATACATTCCTTTAAAACTGACAATTTTTTTTACTATCGTGAAATGCTTATCTTCCTAATGTCTGTTTTTGTATTGTTGGTGTTGTTGTATTGACATGGAATTTAAAACTCACAATTTTATACACAAAGATACTGAAAGCTCAGGGAACACAACAGCACCGAAAAGAAATACACTCACCTCTACTATAAATCTTCTCTATCATATCAAGTTGTTCACCGTTTAAGACGATAATCATTCACTCTGGTATGTACCTATCTAAGGCATTGGTTGAGAGTAGCGGTATATCACAAACTAACAGAAGTTAGAATGCACAGATCATTCAATTGTGGCACAAGTGACTGAATGGTCAAGGAGCTTGGTTTTCTCAGCTGAAGGTTCTAGCTTCGATCTCTGGTGGGGTCTCGAAGTCATGCAGTGCTGAAGTTTCAAACTAGGACAAGACAACACCCTAGTTACATTATGGGTAAAATTTATTTTGATAAAGTCTCACAGTGTTTGTTCTACAGTAATATTTACTGATGACGTTTCGAGCACAATTTATTGCCCATATTTGTTGGTTGGCGATTCGTTCTTGTTTTGTTTTGTTTGTTCCCATAGTTTCTTGTTGGTGATTGTGATTCTTTCCGGCCCGGCCATCTGATCTTCAGTATAGAGCGAAGACAGTTAGATGTTGATAAAGGTCTGCAACAGCCTGTTAGAAATATTCTTTGTGACCCGCCCGCCCACCAAGTTTCTGATCCGATCCGTATAGAAGAACTGACTGACTTGACGTTGTTTGTATTGAAAATCCTACCGAATTTTCAAGTATTTTCAAGTACCGAATTTTGTTGTTGATGCTGGTTGAGTTGAGTGACGAGGATTTCCAGATTGGTTTCAGGTTGATGAGTGAATGTGTGTGTTCTCACCTTCCCGATGATTCTCGATTTGACATCTTCGTCCATTCCGACTGCGTGTAGTTGAGACAATGCTCAATGCTAGATAAGTGAATGAAATAACTAACCTCTTTCAAATCCCTCCCGTTGATGGTGATTGGCGCTGGATGTTGTTGTTGTTGTTGTTGTTGGCTGGTTATTTTCATAACCTCCGTCTTGTCTATGTTCACCTGGAGTCCTGACTTCGCTGGCTGCTTCTTGGACCAGTTTGTCGGTTTTCGCTTGTGTGACATCAAACATAAATCATCCATGCGCGAAATCCAGGTCTTCTATGTTCTTCACGTCGGTCCAGGATATCTATCCCTGTCTTCTCGTTTCCCACTGTCTGATGCATAATCCAGCCAGTCCACCACAATTAGGAATATCATTGGTGATAGATAATAAGCACCCTTGTCTGACTCCTGTGTTTACTCGAAATGCCTCGGTGAGTTTTCCGTTGTGGATCACTTGACATGTGCGGTTGTCGTACAGCTGTTGAATAAGGTTGATGAATATTTGGGGTACGCCATAGTACTCGAGTAGTTTCCAAATTACTTCGCGGTCAACGCTGTCGAAGGCCTGCTAGAAAATTGAGGTCCAGATTATTGTTATTATTATTATGTGTCGTGTTCTTCATTATATCTTTTCTCCTTATGATACTTTTAGAGTAAAGAGTGACGTGAAAGCAACAAAGTATCCATCGAATGCAAATGGAACTCTTGGAGGTGTTAATAATTATCAATCTAATTATCAAACTGGTAATCCTTATGGAAATATATATCAAGCACAAGGCGGAAATCAGTTACAAGGACAACCAGTATCCGGACCATTTATCAACAGGTTAGTAGTAAAGCTTTACATTCTTCGCATTCAAACTTTACACATACGTTTATTTATATCTTGTAAAAAAGATATAACTGGCTGTAAGAATGATATTGTCCTACAAACGAAAACTAGTCACACTGAGTGACAGACAAGGTATCCAAAGCGTTCCTAATAACTATTTGAAGTACAATCTAAAATTAAGGTTAGGATAATAGAATATCATCAAAGTTATACTTCATATTGCTATTGTGAAGAAATGGAGTTGTAATATACTATCCGTTGTTTCATTAGTAAGCGCCATTGGATTTCTACTACCTCATCCGAACTGATTAAAGCAAGAAGAGTGATTTCGGTGAGCTCCGAATATGATGAGGAGTGAAAGCTGCTCAGATGCAAAGTATCAAGACCGGGAACAGTGGTAGGCGACAAAAGCGAAAGAGATGGAAAAGGCATCAGCCATTGGTAACACCAGACAACTATTTAGGCTTATCAAGGAGAGACAGGTAGCAAAAGGCAAATGATGAGTGAGACAATCTTCGAGAAAAATGGTACCATAATTAGCTTCCAGGATAGACGACTGGAACGTTGGAAAGAACACATTGAGGAGCGGTTTAATTGGCCTATAGCCACACTCAACTTACCGAACATTCAACACCTCCCTGAAGGAGATAAAGACGCAAGTTCTCCGTCCGTAACTGAGGTTACAAAAGCTGTCACTAATCTTAGACGAGGCAAAGCAGTGGGATCTGATGGAATGACTCCAAAGGTGTTTAAGGATGGCGGAGACAGTTCACTGTCAGAGATAGTCGTGTTGGGCTAATGTAAGTCATTGATTACCCCCATATACAAGAAGGGAGACAAGTCTTTCTGTGATAATCACAGGGAGGTTAACTTGACCAATATAGTATCTAAATTTTACGTTTCAGTAATCATGCATAGACTAAGCGGTCCACAGGAGAAACAAACATGTAAGAACCAGACAGGCTTTAGACCAGGAAGGAAGTTTGTCGATCACCCTTAGACAGATTCAGGAACATAGACATACCTACTGGCATCCAACAATTGTCATATTTCTTGACCTGACTTAGAGGTACTCTGGCAATGGTTGACAATGAATGGAATGCCGAGAAAATACATTCCACTGACCGGGGCACTCTACCCGGACTCATGCAGCCAGCCAGGTGGGAGCCTACGGAGAGTTTTCAATCTAAAGTGATAACAACCAATGGTGTCCGTCAAGGATGCCCACTGTCTCCATTTCTGTTTAATTTCACCATGGATGTACTAACGGACTTAACCTTTACTGACTTCAGCGACTCAGCGATTGCCTTGTTATCAAAAGGATATAATTTCGTTGACTTAGAATTTGCGGATGATCTAGTCCTTCTTCCTAGATGAAGACGCTGAGAAAATGCGAAGTATTCTGAACACCTGAAGGAGTAGCAATCTTCAAATCTTCCTGCTGTGAAATATAGGATGAGGTTGCAGAACTAGACTATATCGACACTTCTAGCTTAAAGGTAAGCAGGAGTGAAGTGGTTGTTTTAGCGTGTTGACGACTTCACTTATTTGGGAATTCGCATCAGCCAGTTCCTGAGGGTTGATCGCTGACGAAATGTCAGCACGCATACAGAAGACTCATTAGGCGTATACCAAATTACGCCATCTCTGGCTTAGTACACGTGATATGCTATTGGCTGTAGACCAAAGGACGTGTGTACTGCACACTAGCAGTTCTCTCCATCCTCCCCTATGGCTGCCAGTGAGACATGGCCGTTGAAAGTGGAAGGTATGAAAAGGCTGGCTAGCTGTGTTTGAACATAGGCGAATGAGTTCTATCTCCCCTGTAAAGTGGTATCATAGGATGAGCCATTTTGAGTTTAGACTTCAATCAAGTGCTATGAATGTGGGAGGGAAAATCTATCGACGAGGTTGTGAGGGGACATGTGTTACTCATGCGTGTCTAGCCATCACTTTCATAATCTCAGCTGACTGACATAGAATGGATCAGGTTGGTAAAGAGCTGCTAGTGGTCAAGCGAAAGCGTCGTTTCTTTAGTCAATGACATCTATAACAGTTTAAGGCAACCAGCCACATAGGGAGGTGTAGACTTACTAACTGGTTTTGCAGTTCTCAGGCTGGTAAGTGCTAATAACGGCTGGAGGCAGACTATTGGTGATATATATATAAATGGGTGAAAATCCTCGTTCTCAGTTATGGCGCAGATGTATTCACTCTTTGTGACTTGTCGTATGTATCCAATAGAATTCTATTGTTCAATATTACTCTTCTTTTTCACTCACTCACACCTCTGTTGATGAATCTCTCTCCTCTCTTCTCTTAGTTTTTGTGCTACAAGGAAAGAGAGAGAGAGAGAGAGAGAGTGACAAGTTGAACTGCTGCATATCTGTGCAAAGTTCTATGTTGAAGGCAGGCAATTACACGTTAATTTTACCTCACTGTATACTTAAAAAAACAACTTTGTACGTACTGAATGAACAGTGTTCTCATTTGTGTGTGTGTGAGAGAGAGAGGTGTGTGTTTGAGTGTTAGCTTCTTGTACATCACATCTATTCAGTGTGTATCATGTAACTTTTATACTCTGCTGATTTCTGTGCTTGTTTGTTTGTTTGTATTTTCTCCTTCAAGAATCACTAATGATGCTCGTGAAGATGAAATGGAACAGAATTTACAACAAGTCTCTGGTATGGTTACACAGCTTCACTCTATGGCTACTGATATGAATCAGGAAATAACTACACATAATAAAATCCTTGATCGCATAGATCAGAAGGTATGTTGATGGTATGATTAGTATTTTAAAAAAAAATAGTAAATCTCCTATTTTTCAGTATAGTAAGTAGTAGTAGTATCAGTAGTCAGTTTTCAACTGTTGAATCTATCCTCTCGACTTTGTCCCACTTAATAAAGCGCTTATCATACATCCATACTGTACAGATATGTCTAGTAGTTTACTGTACAAAATTGTAGGTGTAGATGAGGGGGAGTGGGAATACTGGAGATTTCAGTCGACAAGATTAGTTAAACATGAGTGTGTGTGTCAGTCTGTCATTCCACCTCTTTGTTCTTTTGTCTTAAAAGGTATTCGTGGTTTTTACATTGTTCATACAAGTTTCCACTGGGCTTTTATTTTCATCGAATTGAAGAAGTATCGGTTACAGGATTTCATCATGAGCTGACATTAGTTAGAGAACCATTGGAAAACCTGGGAGTACTGGACAGCTGTTTCCGTTGTCCTAGTTTGGGACTCTTTATCAGCACGCTCCCGCCGGGGTTCAAACCCAGGACCTTCTGGTAACAAGGCGAGATCGTATACCATTAAGCCACTGGGACCCGATCCAACGGCCCATGAATTCTAACTTCTGCCAACTCACGATGTAGCGCAACCGCTAGCCAATATCTTCGGTGAGTATTCGTTCTCACACCCGACCTGGTGCACCCTACTGGTCACGACTTCTCACTAGAACCCCAGATAACTACCTACCTGAATAGGTCCAGTACCCAGTGAACATCTCATTGATATTCTAGTATTGGTTCGTAGGGATTCAGTTGATTGGTTACAGGATTTCATCATGAGCTGACATTGGTTAGAGAACCATTGGAAAACCTGGGAGTACTGGACAGCTGAAGAAGTATCAGAGAACGAAGTCGAATTTTTTCAGTTATTATGTATTAAGGCAAATAAGTCTTGATATTCCTGGTTCTGTATGTCAATTCACACGAAAGATGATTTTTTCAAGATAGATCTATACTTACATCAAATCACTGCTTTTAACTATTCTCAGTATGATCTTATGTTTTAGAGAAAGTTATCGTTAGGGTTCGACATTGCAGATTAAAAACAGGTCTTTACTGGAGTGATTTTACTAAGATGTAAGTATTTACTAATTACGTTCGACGGAAGGACATTGATTGACGCATCAACTGAGAGGACTCAGCACAAAATTGCATGAATTCAGTTTTCTGTAATTTGAAATGGCACATAAAGTTAGAGGAAAAGGATCTACAATATGGAGCTACATTAGGTGCACACATGTAGACAAAGGGAGAGACAGAGAGAGCTTGTCAGATTGTCTGTCTGTCTGTCTGTTTTCGACATAGAACTTTGCACAAATGTGCGGAAGTTCAAGTCGCCACATTCCGTGTAGCACGCGAAGCAAGAGACTTACTAACTGGTTTTGCAGTTCTCAGGCTGGTAAGTGCTAATAACGGCTGGAGGCAGACTATTGGTGATATATATATAAATGGGTGAAAATCCTCGTTCTCAGTTATGGCGCAGATGTATTCACTCTTTGTGACTTGTCGTATGTATCCAATAGAATTCTATTGTTCAATATTACTCTTCTTTTTCACTCACTCACACCTCTGTTGATGAATCTCTCTCCTCTCTTCTCTTAGTTTTTGTGCTACAAGGAAAGAGAGAGAGAGAGAGAGAGTGACAAGTTGAACTGCTGCATATCTGTGCAAAGTTCTATGTTGAAGGCAGGCAATTACACGTTAATTTTACCTCACTGTATACTTAAAAAAACAACTTTGTACGTACTGAATGAACAGTGTTCTCATTTGTGTGTGTGTGAGAGAGAGAGGTGTGTGTTTGAGTGTTAGCTTCTTGTACATCACATCTATTCAGTGTGTATCATGTAACTTTTATACTCTGCTGATTTCTGTGCTTGTTTGTTTGTTTGTATTTTCTCCTTCAAGAATCACTAATGATGCTCGTGAAGATGAAATGGAACAGAATTTACAACAAGTCTCTGGTATGGTTACACAGCTTCACTCTATGGCTACTGATATGAATCAGGAAATAACTACACATAATAAAATCCTTGATCGCATAGATCAGAAGGTATGTTGATGGTATGATTAGTATTTTAAAAAAAAATAGTAAATCTCCTATTTTTCAGTATAGTAAGTAGTAGTAGTATCAGTAGTCAGTTTTCAACTGTTGAATCTATCCTCTCGACTTTGTCCCACTTAATAAAGCGCTTATCATACATCCATACTGTACAGATATGTCTAGTAGTTTACTGTACAAAATTGTAGGTGTAGATGAGGGGGAGTGGGAATACTGGAGATTTCAGTCGACAAGATTAGTTAAACATGAGTGTGTGTGTCAGTCTGTCATTCCACCTCTTTGTTCTTTTGTCTTAAAAGGTATTCGTGGTTTTTACATTGTTCATACAAGTTTCCACTGGGCTTTTATTTTCATCGAATTGAAGAAGTATCGGTTACAGGATTTCATCATGAGCTGACATTAGTTAGAGAACCATTGGAAAACCTGGGAGTACTGGACAGCTGTTTCCGTTGTCCTAGTTTGGGACTCTTTATCAGCACGCTCCCGCCGGGGTTCAAACCCAGGACCTTCTGGTAACAAGGCGAGATCGTATACCATTAAGCCACTGGGACCCGATCCAACGGCCCATGAATTCTAACTTCTGCCAACTCACGATGTAGCGCAACCGCTAGCCAATATCTTCGGTGAGTATTCGTTCTCACACCCGACCTGGTGCACCCTACTGGTCACGACTTCTCACTAGAACCCCAGATAACTACCTACCTGAATAGGTCCAGTACCCAGTGAACATCTCATTGATATTCTAGTATTGGTTCGTAGGGATTCAGTTGATTGGTTACAGGATTTCATCATGAGCTGACATTGGTTAGAGAACCATTGGAAAACCTGGGAGTACTGGACAGCTGAAGAAGTATCAGAGAACGAAGTCGAATTTTTTCAGTTATTATGTATTAAGGCAAATAAGTCTTGATATTCCTGGTTCTGTATGTCAATTCACACGAAAGATGATTTTTTCAAGATAGATCTATACTTACATCAAATCACTGCTTTTAACTATTCTCAGTATGATCTTATGTTTTAGAGAAAGTTATCGTTAGGGTTCGACATTGCAGATTAAAAACAGGTCTTTACTGGAGTGATTTTACTAAGATGTAAGTATTTACTAATTACGTTCGACGGAAGGACATTGATTGACGCATCAACTGAGAGGACTCAGCACAAAATTGCATGAATTCAGTTTTCTGTAATTTGAAATGGCACATAAAGTTAGAGGAAAAGGATCTACAATATGGAGCTACATTAGGTGCACACATGTAGACAAAGGGAGAGACAGAGAGAGCTTGTCAGATTTTTTAGGATATACGAGGTGACACAACAGTTGTGAGTGATTTCGATTACTTGTCAGTCTCCTTAGGATCCTGACGGGGTAGTTAGTCCATCCCTTTCTTAGGCGCTTCAGACAGCAGTCATCAAATTGATTGATTGAAGCAATTTTTGGTCTAATCCATCCACACTTGGATTATTACATTGGCTGCTATCGCTCGCCGAAGAGTTGTGTGGGGCTCTCTATGCTCAATAAGCACTGACTCTTTTTCTACCTAAGACTACAACTTTATTCTTGACCAATAGGAAGATAGATACATAAAATACGGAGGGGACAGAACCATTGCCATGCCATAGATAGAACAAGAAAGTGAAAGTTTTGAAAGTGTCAGAAGGGATAGTAGTATACTTTAAGAAGATCAGCTACTAGTAGCTAGTGTGATGTGTCTAGTCCTCTCTTTGGTGCAGACTGAATTCTATCAGTCAGGTTGTAATGTGGCCACTATTCTAGGTAGCTCGCCATCACGGCGCACCTTGATTTGATTTTTGATGGTTGGAGGTATTCGGCAGGAAGCCTTGGACTTAGGTTTCGTGCTAGTTGGCACTCGTTAGCAAGGCTGATAGAATTCGACCTGCACCGAAGAGAGGACTAGACACATCACACTAGTTACTAGTGTCAAATCAAAGTACCCAATACAGTGCTACAGGAGGTCAATCGCGGACCCGAATAGCTCAGCGGTAACGTCTGACTGGAGCACTGGGTGACGCGGGTTTGAATCTCAGAAGGGACATGAGTTCTTTCAAGGTTGCAGATACGCCTTCCTGACTGGTGAGTGCCAACTAGCACGAAACCAGAGTCAAGTAAGGTTTCCTGGGGCCGATTACCTCCAACCATCCAATGTCAACAGGATCAGCTACCCTTCTAATAGAAAAAAAATTCAATAACATTGATTTATTCAGGAAAATGTGTGTTGTATATCAATGAAGTCGTATTGACCGTATTAGACAGTGCATCATTTCATGTTGCTGTTATCATCGCAATGAACAAACAAAGAGGAAACATTATGAAATAATGCGGGTAGGGGGATTGGAGGGTAAGGAGAAAAACAGGCAGAGAAATAATGTTACATCCAAAATTGAATACGGCAAAAGAAGAAATCCAAATCTGTTATACTCTATATTTGTCAGTTCACGTTAAAAATTCATCAAGGTTTTCCTTTGACATAAACAAAATATTCAGATGACAATAGATGTGATATCCTGGAGTAAGTTATTCCAGAAAGCGCAAGCAAGTTGGCTTTCTTCCTGGCGAATAATTGTTTACTCATCTTGGAAACACTCTTGGCATTAGATCGGGTCCCAGTGGCTGCTGAATGGTCTACGAGCTCGCCTTGTAAACAGAAGGTCCTAGGTTCGAACCTATGTAGTGGGTGCGTACTGATGAAGAGTCCCAAACTAGGACGAGAAAGCTGTTCAGTACTCCCTGCAGGTTTTCGGATGGTTCTCTAATCAATGTCAGCTCATGATGAAATCCTGTAACTCTTTACTTTACCCAACAGAGTAAGGTATTATCCCTAAGCTTGAAATGACTCATATATCACTGGGTATTCTAGCACCTACCTACATCTCTTATTACTGGATCCAAACGTATCAGATGGAAATTTATTAATTCCATAATTTATGTAAATGTTGTACTCAGCGTTACAGTTATCGTTTATTGATGACTTCTGAAGTTCAGCACATTTTGCTCCGTGATCATTACTATGTTGCTTATGGTTATAGACATGGGATTATGTGCTCCTTCATAGTGACTACCTACTCGACACATTAAATGGCGGCAAACTGACCTTCCAATGGTTGATTCGATAAACATGCCGTGATTGTAGTAAATTAGTTCCTAAAAGTTTCATAGAAACTTAGGATCACGGAATTTCACTGTACAAACCACAGTATTTATACGCTAAAATATTTAGAATATTTATGTTACACACACCTCTTGGTTGTTACGTAATTGTGTAATAGGTATATCGCTCACTTAATTTCACTATATCATTCTTGTAATTAACATTTTCATATAACTTTGTATGCTTTCTGCTTCGTATTTCAGGCACAACATAATCAAGCTCAGCTATTTCTTGCTCAAAAGAAAGCGGATCAAATTTTGGGGTAAATCCATTTTCTTCTGTAATAATGGCTGTTATTGTGACTTGCATATCTCCTCTCCTTTTATTCTTTCACGTTCCCAGTGAAACACAGGGCTTCAAGCTAGTGGCTTGATGCTTCGGTAGAAGTGGTGTTTATTTTTGTTTTGTTTTACGCGAATAGGTTGTTAGCCTCATGCCTAACTTTCCCTCTTTACCAGTCTTATTTCTGGCTCAGCGAGGTAAAGGACTGCTTCATTGCCTGGAGATTGAACCCGGGACCACATGCGGGGTCGGCGAGCATTCTACAGCTGTGCCACCGATGCACAACTAACAAGTTACACTTTTCGTTGGGGTTTTATTGTAGTATTCAAACTCCATCCATTATTGTTATGTAAATAGTATTGTCCCGTTTCAGGAGTTTGAGAGTGCTAATAGTGATTGTGGTAATAGTATCATTTAGAAAGATATGTTATCTAGGCGGGGTTTTTTCAGGTGGATCAGCATTCCACACCTGCGCTGAGTAATTCACACTAGGGAAAAAGTTTTGATATTTCCACTTACAATTTGTGCATTCCTCATTGTTTTACTAAAGTTTTATGTTCCTAAAGATTAGAATGTAGCAAAAGTCAAATGCTACTACTGCTTTGTAGAAGTTAACCCTTCTAATTCTCCTTCAACCAAACATAATTGCAAATTAACTTTATTTTTCTAGAATTTAATTGGTGGAATCCAGGATGCGTGTTTCGTCTTATTCAGGATGAACTCGTCATCTGGATGTACCTTCATTTCTCAGTGAGTGATGATGTTCCCACCACCGAGGCTGGAACCCAACGCCCATAGTTTCAAACGCCAGCTGAAGCGTTATCCACTAGACCACTTGGGCCACTAGAGCTGGCCACCTCTTGTGCAACGGGTCATATTAATTATTTAATTGAATTTTTGATTTTCCCATCGATTGATTGGACTGAAGTGCTTGGTCTCAGGTTGACATGTCTGTTGGCTTCTTGTGCAGATGCTTCGACGATTGCAACTGTGGGTATATCCAGATGACTAGTCCCAAATAGAAAGAAATGCGCGTTATCCTGGATTCCACTGCTACTCACCATTCACCAGTTAAATACTAATTAAATGCCCAGACATCGTCGAAGCATCTGCACAAGAAGCCCGCAGACATGTCAACCTGAGACCGAGCACTTCGGTCCAATCAGTTGACGGTAAAATCTAAAATTAAATTAAACTAACTTAATTTTCCTGTCAAAGAAAGTTTTATCATCATAATGAGTACAGTCAATTAATAGGTATTAGTTGCTTATGTTTTCCCCCAGGGCAACAGTATTGTACTTGGATTCGTTATTGCTTAGAAAAATTCTCTCTGTCTCTTATTCAAATGGTATAAAAGTCACAGGGTATCAGAGGGAAGTGTATTTATGACAGCTAAGCTGTGTGTATTCCCTGCTCAATTATGTGAATTTATGCCTTCTTTTGACTGGGTTTAATCAATGTGTTAGCATAAAATTTACACTTTTTCGTGATTTTAATAATAGTAGTACCAATAGTTTTATTACACACAATAAGTTAACACAATATGCACAATTTTCAGCATAGTTCATTCCACAATATTTAAGCTTCATTCAGAAGTTCCAAGTAAAATAGCCATCTCCAGTACATCATGTGACGCAGTGATGTTAGATCTGAAGAATAAAATAATCCACTAGGGTATTTTTCATTGATCCCGCAGAAATGCTCAACTATAGGCTACAAACAAATTGAAAATGTGTGCGACTACATTTAGAGACCCAGGGATATAATTGAACGATTATAACCACAAGTTTGACCACGATTAATATCAATTAGATAACCAATAAAAACTAGCCACAGGGAGTACTGGACAACTGTTTCATCCTAGTTTGGGAGTCATCGGCAGTACGCACCCATCAACAGGGTTCGTATTCAGGACTAGGATGGAACAACTGTTCAGTACTCCCTGGTTTTCAATAGTTCTCTAACTGATATCAATCTGTGGTCAAGCTCGTAAAAACAAATTTAATCCTTACAAACCAACTCTTGAAAATATAACCAGACGGAATCCCAGCAGAGGAATTCAAAATGGAACTCGAGACATCAGCCGACTTTATGACAGTTCGCTCCGTCCTTCTCTATGGCTTTGAAACATGGCCAATACGCGTTGAAGACATGAAAAGGTTGACTGCTTTCGATCATAGATGTCTGCGATCTCTGTCTCACGTTAGGTGGTTTCACAAGATAAGTAATGTTGACGTTAGGCGTAGAGTGTTGGGCAAAGAGGGAAAATCAATCGACGAGGCTATAAAGTTACATAGACTAAGATGGCTAGGTCACATGCTGCGCATGCCTAACCACCGCCTCCCCCGACGGGCATTGCTAGCTGATATAGGTTCAGATTGGAAAAGAGAGAGTGGTGGCCAAACAAAAACATGGCCTCATCAATCCATGAAATCCTTGACAGTTAAACTGAGTCAGGTAGGGAGATGCAGACTCCCGGGTTGGGGCCATCGGGACTCTAGGAATCAATGGCTGGAGACAATAGGTGACATGGCTCAAAATCGTTGTCAATGGCCAGCGCAGATGTATTCAGTCTCTGTAATCTTTCATATTCCTTTCTACCATAACCCATTCTGTTTCACTCTTATACTTGTCAAACTCTATTAATTCTCTTCACTCATCTTCTTGTCTACCTCTGTGTGCTATTTGGAAGGTGGCAACTCGAACTGCTGCACTTCGGTGCCAAGTTCTATGTTGAATCCAGACAGACAGACTACTGGAGAAGGTGTGGGAAGAGAGAGAGGTACCTGCGGACTGATAAAGGGCCACTAAATCAAACTACCCCTCTACCTCACTCAACTTCATCGATTGTGAAAAGACCTTCGACAGCGAAGCGTCGATCGAGAGATGATTCGGAAACTACTTCACCACAAATATGGGGCAACGCCAACAATTACACATCTCATCCAACAGTTGTACGACAATGATGCATGACAAGTAATCCACAACGGGAAATTCACGGAATCCTTCGAAGAGAAGAAGGGAGTAAGACAAGATGGCTGTCTACTTACCATCTCCAATGATTTTCCTGGTTGTGGGCAGTATACTGGACAACTCGACAGACAGTGGTGGGCAGTGAGAACACAGGTATATAATGGACCCACACGAAGAAAGAACTTGGAGGATATGGATTTCGACGATGATATATATATGCCTGATTCCCCACAAACTGGAAGAAGGCCAGGTGAGAAGCAACGAGTTGACAGAAGAAGCATCCAGAGAAGATAGGACTTCCTTCAGGTGAACATAGAGAAAACAAAGGTGATGAAGATTCCTGACCAACAACAACATCAACAGCATTGACACCAGGCAGCAATCAAGAAGTGTAGATGGGAGGAATCAGAAAGGAGCTACCTTCCTCACCTACATACCTAGGAAACCTCTTTGTGTCAACTACAGGTGGACGGAACTGATGATGATATCAGGGCGAGGATCATCGGGAAAGCAAGGCGAGCTTTCATCTCTCTTAAGTTTGTGTGGAGGTTAACACCACTCAGAATGAAAAACAACATGAGAATTTTCAACTCCAATGTGAAGTCAGTACTACTTATTATACGGATCAGGGATTTCGCGTCTCACGAAAACCACTTCGAACAAACTACACACCTTCATCAACAGCTGTCTTCACTCAACACTTCGCTCAAGGTCAGATTGTTAGCCAGAAAAGTTCAGGAACAGGGAGGGATGTCTGGTTTTAACCGAACCAACTCAGCAGGAACCGATTGTGTAAGAAATATGCAGGAAGAAACGGAAGTGGATTGGCTGGCCATACTCTGAGAAAACAAACCATCAAGTGGGTGACATCACCCGCAATGCAGGTTATCATTCGAGTGGAAGCCAAATGGAAAGCGGTGAGTTGGTCGTCAGCTCTAGAGTGACATGGAGGTGGAGGTCATGTGAAGAGGAGATGAAATCATATGGACAGACGTAGAGTCAGGTGAGAACGTTGTCAGAGAAGCGAACGCTATGGTGACGTGCGGCTTAAACCCTATGCTCCTCTAGGAATCAATGGAAACAATATAAATAATACATTATTTTCAGCGCAGTTTATCGCTTGATATTTTCTCTTGGTTCACGGTTTTCTCATAATAATAATAATAATATTAATAACAATAATAACATGATCGGTTGAAGAGAATCTTCACTGCAGCAGTGTGGCCTGTCATCTAGACTTATTGTGATTGAGACATATGATTTTAATAGTTGTTCTTTGGGTGTGTGAACTGATGAGATGATGTTCAATATAAAAAGGCTTGCACAGTCGACGGATCATTATAAAGGCAAAACTCCGCCATACAAAGATAAAGTATAGTCTGCTTAAGAGATGATAGATTTGATTTACAAATGTTGATAAAACTTGTGCCTATGATAGGTTAAGTATACATATCCCTTCTATGATAAGACTGGTATTGTTTTCTTTTCTTTTGTTCTAGTAAAACATCATTTTGATGTTGTATTGTTTTATAGTGTGTGTGTGTGTGTGTGCATGTGTGCGTGTGTATTAATCGTATCCTCAAAGTCAGCAGATACTTTTGTGTTTGTTTGACCATGAGTAAATTGGTTTTCTTAAAACCTTTTTTTTCTAGCAGTATAATAAAGGAGCTTAATTAGAATAATAATAAAGACAATATCTGAAAAATGCATCACATGATATTGAGGCTTTAATAGTACGGTAAAAGAAAAGTTTCTGCTAAAACAAACACCCATACATGGTGGACTAGCAGCAGAAGGAAAGGGATTGTGAAAGAGAGAAATCAATTAGAATGGATTATTTCTGCATATATTGTTGGTTGAGTGGTAGGCAAACTGGCTGGCCATGGACCTACGTTCTATCATCTCCTGTGTGAAGTGGTAGGTGTAACAGGGTGAGCAATATTGAGGTTAGGCCTCGGTCAAGTGCTAGGTAAGCATTGAGGGGAAATCAATCGACGAGGCTGTGAAATTACATCGGCTGAGATGGTTAGGACATGTGTTTCGCATGCATGCCTAGTCCATCGCCTTCCTCAACGGGCAATGTTAGCTTAGCTGACATAGGGTCATGCTGGAAAAGAGCCAGTTAGCGGCGGTTGAACCAAAACATGGCTTCATCAGCCAATGAAGTACACAACAGTTGGTTTAAGCCAGCCAGCCAGCCACGTAGGATGGTGTAGACTTCCCTGCTGGTTGGGATCCTCGGGACGGGTGAAAACCAATGGCGACTGGAGGCAATTGGTGATATGGCTCGAAGTCATTCTTTATGATGGCGCAGATGCATCCACTCCTTGTGGCTTATAATACCAAATGAAACTATAGTGTTCTTCGTTGTCTCATATCCCTGTCTACTATCCCTATTATGCATTTCTTCTACTTTCTTCTGTTGCATTGTGTGCTACAAAGAGGGAGTGTGGCGACTCGAACTGTCGCACATCGGTGCAGAGTTCTATGTCCAAAACAGACAGACAGGCAAACTGGTCAGCTAAACATGCAAGTGGTCCAGGGTTGGATGCCTGATCGATGCACTCCTTTACCACCTCACTTAATCGGTAGTAAGCCCAGTAAAGAGGAAAGCTTGAGAGTGAGACTGACTACCCCATCTTGTAAAAGTAAAACAAAAACTGCTACTAAAACTTCTAAGCTGTCGCTTGAAGTCCTATGTTCCATCGGGAACGCAAAGGAATAAAAAAATATCTGGATATGCTTAGAGCTCTGGGGATTGACTCCCAATCATTGGGTCAACGGTTCCACCTCCGCTTTATTTGCCATGGTCTGATTGATTAGGCCTCACTCAATATGTGTGTTATTCATTACACCAACTGCATGGAAATGCAGGCAGTTGTTGAGTAACACTGCGACAGGAGAAGGCAAGAGACTTGGTAACGGACTTATTGAGGAAGAACATACCGTATAAATGTACATTTTAGCTACTTTTACGGTTGGTTAGGTCACCCGATAATAACTTTTCTGATTGGCTGTCGTTTTCTGAAGCTTAAATCTTGAGATGGACAATTATCCAATGAGATTATTTCCTGACCGTAACATAAGCTGAGTCAAGATTTGACGAATAGATATTTCTATTTCTGTACCCACTGACAGAATGTAGTCTTCATTTTCGGCCAATTTCTATAATTGCGTGTCTGTAAGTACGACTGATGAATCTTGTCAGTATCACACGCCACAAACACCCTCCCTTTATCCAATTTCAGGTTTTATGACATTTTAAAGTGTTAGTGTACTTTATATAGATACAATCTTTAACCAATTATTTTCTTAATTTACAGAAGTTAGCGAACTCATTAGTTGTTATACTTACATTAGTATAAGTATGTTTATTATTATATTATTATTGTTCCCTTGGGTTCCTAGTAGAACATACGGCTTCACCTCCACGTCTCCACTTGCTTCTGTCTTCTGCTGTACTTTTCGCCTGCATCCATGTTAGTCCATATTCTTTCAACTCCTCTTCACACGATCTCCTTCATGTCACACTCGCACTAACGTCCCACTCGCCGCTTCCCTTTCGGGTTCCACTCGAGGAATGGTCTAATGCGCACCCGATGTCACCCAGCGGCTTCCTGCTCATCGAGTGTCCAATCCATCTCCACTTTCTTGCACATTCGTTGGTTGGCGATTGGTTCTTGTTTTGTTTTGTTTGTTCCCATAGTTTCTTGTTGGTGATTGTGATTCTTTCCGGCCCGGCCATTTGATCTTCAGTATAGAGCGAAGACAGTTAGATGTTGATAAAGGTCTGCAACAGCCTGTTAGAAATATTCTTTGTGACCCGCCCGCTAAGTTTCTGATCCGATCCATATAGAAGAACTGACTGACTTGACGTTGTTTGTATTGAAAATCCTACCGAATTTTGTTGTTGATGCTGGCTGAGTTGAGTGACGAGGATTTCCAGATTGGTTTCAGGTTGATGAGTGAATGTGTGTGTTCTCACCTTCCCGATGATTCTCGATTTGACATCTTCGTCCATTCCGACTGCGTGTAGTTGAGACAATGCTCGATGCTAGATAAGTGAATGAAATAACTAACCTCTTTCAAATCCCTCCCGTTGATGGTGATTGGCGCTGGATGTTGCTGTTGTTGTTGGTTGTTTGGTTGGTTATTTTCATAACCTCCGTCTTGTCTATGTTCACCTGGAGTCCTGTCTTCTTTGTCTGCTCCTTGGACCAGTTTGTCGGTTTTCGCTTGTGTGACATCAAACATAAATCATGCACTCGCGAAATCCAGGTCTTCTATGTTCTTCACGTCGGTCCAGGATATCTATCCCTGTCTTCTCGTTTCCCACTGTCTGATGCATAATCCAGTCAGTCCACCACAATTAGGAATATCATTGGTGATAGATAATAAGCACCCTTGTCTGACTCCCGTGTTTACTGCGGACGCCTCGCCGAGTTTTCCGTTGTGGATCACTTGACATGTGCGGTTGTCGTACAGCTGTTGAATAATAAGTATATTTACTTATATGAATTATCGCCACCTGAACTAGTTTTTTTTGTCATGTTCTATGTTGATATGTCAAGATTTTATTCAGTGTTTACCTGCTGCAATCAATATTGTTGTATAGGAGTGACTGTGACTAGTTGAAAACACTGAAGTTGAAGGTTCGAAGCTTTGACACACAGCGCCATACACAGAATGGCATCACCTTGAACAGACAGATATTAATTAAACAAAACCTTATGAAATATATATATATATATATATATCCAAAATAGCCTTGATGCCTTCGACATCTTTGAAAGGTGACATGAGGTTGCATAAAGATTCCTAAGTGACCATCACTACCTCTTCAGAAGGATAACATACTGAATGTCGTTCATGTTTTGTTAATTTGTATCCTATCTTAATGCTCAACAAAAAGTCAACTGTCAGCACAATGTAAATCACTATTCAGCAAATTACCAGTAGAGAGGATCGGTGAAAGCTTGTCGTTTCGTCTAAAACCTCTGTGTAACCCTCGATTGTGCACTACTCTGTGCTTCTGCGGTTGCCGTTAAAGGCAACTGACCAGATGTGAAGAACAAGAAAAGGTGGGACCTTACTTATCTAGCTCTTGAGTGAAGATGTCACGTGTATATTTAAAGAGGAGTTAACTATATGACTCATCTTGGCAAAGTCTAGCACCATACTCAGCCTTATGTAGAAGTAATTGAAAGTGATGCTGGAGAACCCTCTTCAAAAGCTTCATCCGAACTGCTAAATGCAAAAGTACTGGTCCTTGTGGATTCGAAGTATAACTTAGAGAGCAAGCTACTGTAGACGCAAATACAGCCGAACCATAGTTTTGTATCATACAGATCCAACTTGAATGGGACGTAGATATTGATCTTCGCAATATCCCCAAAATTGCGAAGGTTATCTCTAATCTAAAATGAAGTAAATTAGTAGGCTTTAATGGTTTGATTCAAGAGCTGTTTTAGTATGGCAGTGACAAATTGGGAAGGTATTAATTAGTGTTTTTTTTGGGGGGGGGGCTAGGGCGAAACAGTTCCATCATACCAGGACAGGTCGTTGTCCATCATCACATAATAACTTCAGCAGGTAATAGAAGGTTGAAACGAAGTTGTGCTACGAAAAGGCGAATCCGGAAAAAGCCAACTAAGTTACAGGCGCAAATAATGATGTCAATTTTTCATCCATCCACGGGTTCCACTACACAAACCACAGTGCCCAAGCTCTACACTTACATTAAGCATACTAGCTTTATTTACTTATGTGTAGAAATGCCGTTAAAGGCAGTCTCCAACACTCTAGGCGCGTTTGGCATACAATTGACCTCTGTTGAGTGTAAAATACTGAATGCTACAATGCTGGTACACAGTCATTTCTAATTGAAGAGTAGTGTATGAAATGGTTGGTTTTGTGTTCATGAGGTATCTTATAATAATTGTTCCTGTTAAGTGAAGCTGTTTGCTAAGAGATAATGGGGGCTTGGATTGGTGTTCAATAAGCAGGTTTGATTATTCGAACAAGTTATGAATCTTTGCCAACCGACGTGTTACTCTTACTAGACTACCACCTTCCACATTGTTCAGTTTTAGCTGAAGTAGGGTTAGGTTAGAAAACGGTTACAGGGAGCCAGAACACTAGTCCGTAAATTCATTATCTTCTTGTCTGAACCATGAATAGAGTTGTGTGCATAGCGTGATGTAGTCTTCAATAAGCTTGGAATGAATAATTGGAGATTGTTTGTCACTTGGCCAGTACTTGTGTTGTTTTAGTGGTGATCTGTTTTTAGTTTCTAAATATTTCCGTTATTCATTATCTAGTTCTCTCTCCTATACATTTTTGCCCGTTATAGTTTCATCGCGTAACTGTCCCTTCCTCTTATACGTGTATTTTCAAAATGCGTCAACTTATTATTATATTATTATTGTCGTTTCCTTTAATTCCTAGAGGAACATAGGACTTCAGCCGAACATCTCCATTGCGTTCAGTTCTCTGCCAACGTTCTCATATGGCTCCACGACTGTCCATATGGTTTCATCTCCTCTTCACATGACCTCCACCTCCATGTCACTCTAGAGCTGACGACCAACTCACCGCTTCCCATTTGGCTTCCACTCGAATGATAACCTGCATTGCGGGGTGATGTCACCCACTTGATGGTTTGTTTTCTCAGAGTATGGCCAGCCAATCCACTTCCGTTTCTTCCTGCATGTTTCTTACACAATCGGTTCCTGCTGAGTTGGTTCGGTTATAACCAGACATCCCTCCCTGTTCCTGAACTTTTCTGGCCAACAATCTGACCTTGAGCGAAGTGTTGAGTGAAGACAGCTGTTGATGAAGGTGTGTAGTTTGTTCGAAGTGGTTTTCGTGAGACGCGAAATCCCTGATCCGTATAATAAGTAGTACTGACTTCACATTGGAGTTGAAAATTCTCATGTTGTTTTTCATTCTGAGTGGTGTTAACCTCCACACAAACTTAAGAGAGATGAAAGCTCGCCTTGCTTTCCCGATGATCCTCGCCCTGATATCATCATCAGTTCCGTCCACCTGTAGTTGACACAAAGAGGTTTCCTCGGTATGTAGGTGAGGAAGGTAGCTTCTTTCTGATTCCTCCCATCTACACTTCTCGATTGCTGCCTGTTGTCAATGCTGTTGATGTTGTTGTTGGTCAGGAATCTTCATCACCTTTGTTTTCTCTATGTTCACCTGAAGGAAGTCCTATCTTCTCTGGATGCTTCTTCTGTCAACTTGTTGCTTCTCACCTGGCTATCTTCCAGTTTGTGGGGAATCAGGCATAAATATATCATCGGCGAAATCCATATCCTCCAAGTTCTTTCTTCGTGTGGGTCCATTATATGCCTGTGTTCTCACTGCCCACCGCTGTCTGTCAAATTATCCAGTCTACCGCCAACAATCAGGAAAATCATTGGAGATGTTAAGTAGACAGCCAGCTTGTTCTGCTCGTGTCTTCACTTCGGAGGGTTCCGTGAATTTCCCGTTGTGGATTACTTGTCATGCATCATTGTCGTACAACTGTTGGATGAGATGTGTAATTGTTGGCGTTGCCCCACATTTGTGGCGAAGTAGTTTCCGAATCACCTCTCGATCGACGCTTCGCTGTCGAAGGTCTTTTTGAAGTCAATGAAGTTAAGTGAGGTGGAGAGGCAATTTGCATAAGTAGACCTTGTTCCAATCCGCAGGTACCTTGTCCTCCTACCTCACCTTCTCCGGTAGGGATGTCTTAAAGTTCACTGATGTTAAGGGGTCGATTTTGAATGCCTCAGCTGGGATTCCGTCGGGTCATGCTGCTTTTCCAGTTGTTGGCATCTTTATTGTCTTCACGATTTCTGTTCTCGTCGAGGGGGGGGTATGGGTTGATGTTCACTGGTGGTAGTTCTTCTTGCACTCTTCGTATTATTGGGTTATGTGTCAACGTGAATTTGACGTATTTCTGTTCAAAATTCTACGCTGTTAATTCAATAATAATAATTATTATAACAGCCTTATTCCAAATAGTATTTTAGATACAAATATGTAATTTTCAGTGTGTAGTACAGTATTGCATCTAACTTTCACATCACAGGGGTAATAATTAAAACAGGGCGTGTACTTTCATGATATTGTTTTATGTGACTATCAATATAAAATCAGATTAGGTGAATATATTTAAAAGAATGTAATAAAAGAAAAAAGGAGGGTAGCTTCATTAGTGTTCCGCAGTAAGTTGGTTATATCCTGCTCTACACTTTTCTTATCACATAAACTATGTGCCAAATGAGCTGTGGTACTTAGTCATCCGAGCATACAGTCTTCTAAAATTGCGTCTAGCTCTCCTACCTGATGAGATGCGGCAAGGAGAGAGACGGAGAGAGAGCTTTGTGTATAGCGAGGATGTGCTGAGTGGCTGACAAGATAATATTCAATAATATCTTGCATCTGTCTGTCTATAATAGTATTAACCAGTTGGTTTTAATGACACCCTAACAACCTTACTGACGGTTTTAGTCAGCATGTAGTCAGACATTGTTAAGCAAATATTTAACACTTTTGAGATCCAATTTATGATCGACCGAATCATCAAATTTATATAGAGTATCAGTAATCATGAGAAATTCTTTAAAATCACCATCAGTTCATGCATGCGTGTATCATCGAAACTGAAATGTTAGAGAATCTGGCAGAATTATTATTATATTATATATTATTTCCTTTAATTCCTAGAGAAACATAGGGCTTCAGCGCACCTCCATTGTGTTCTGTTCTCTGCCAACGTTTTCACCCCGCTCCAAGTCTACCCACATGCTTTCATCTCCTTTTCACATGACCTCCTCCATGTCACCCCACCCTCGTACTGACGACCAACTCGCTGCTTCCCTTTCGAGTTCCACTCCAGTGATGACTTGTCTAGTGATATCATTTGATGATTTGTTCAGAGTATGGCTAGCCAATCCACTTTCATTTCTTCATGCATATTTGTTGCACAATCGGTTCCTGCTGTGTTGGTTCGCTCCCAGAGATCCCTGTTCCTGATCTTTTCTGGCTGGCCATATGATCTTGAGTATTGAGCGAAGACAGTTGTTAATAAAAAGTCTGTAGTTTGTTCGAGGTACTCTTTATGACGAGCTGATCAAGTCTCTGATCCATATAGTAAGTAGCACTGACTTCACATTGGAGTTGAAAATCTGGATCTCATTTTTGATGCTGAGTAGTGCCGTTGACCTCCACGTAAACTTGAGAGTAATGGAAGCTTGTCTGGCTTTTCCGATTCTCGCTTTGGTATTCTCGTCAGTTCCGTCCGCCTGTAATTGAAACAATGCTTCCCATGTAGGTAGGTAAGGGAGGTTGTTTCTTTCAGGTTCGTGCAATTTATGCTGGCTGATTTTTTTCTGTTGTTGTTTTTGCTGTTGGTGTTGGCCAGGAATCTTCATCACCTCTGTTTACCCTATGTTCACTTGAAGGAAATCCTATCTTCTCTGGATGCTTCTTCTGTCAACTTGTTGCTTTTCACTTGTATATCTTCCAGTTTGTACGAAATCAGACATATATATATATATATATATATGTCATCGGCGAAGTCCAGAACCTCCAAGTTTTTTGTGTGATTCCATTTTATGCCTGTTTCCTCATTTCCCGCTCTTTGTCGCATTATCCAATCCACTGCAGTCAGGAAAATCATTGGCGATAGTAGGCAGCTTTGCCTTACTCCCGTCCTCACTGGCAGAAGAAGCAAAGAATAGATTTTTCGAAATTTTATTCTGGAGAAGCATACTAGATTTTAAATCACATGAAAATCGGATAGCTTTTTTCTGCTTATCTGTAAGAATTTACGTCATGTTCTCATATCTCGAATCTCATACCTCTTATCATCTAATTTCGTTTTCTGTGTGCTGAGATCATTGTTGTTTTTGTTTTCTGTTTTTCTTTCACATCTCTGCTTTGTTTTCGACTACTGTGATATTGTCAGTTCAATAAATTAATTACTCCAGGCTCTACACTACTACTACTTTAGATCTGTGTATAATTATTGATTGATTTTCACCCTATAAGACTATTCAGTGTGTGTGATCATAAGAACTCGTTTGCAGACAAATTCTAATTTCGTTTGTTCTTCTAGTTTGTACTCTCACTTGCATAATTTATTGATTTTAAATTATGTTATTCATTTATATTTGTAATTTCGTGTTCATACTATTCTATGAACTGCATTGAACTCACCCTCTTCCTGATTTCAGGCTAAATATGAGCTATTTGAATGGATGTCTTCATATGTTGTAGAGAGTTCATGAAGTTTCATGGGAATTAGGTACGAGTGACGTCCACAGAATCGCTCGGCCTTTTGTTTGAGAGTGCAGCTCTAGCCTTTACACAACCAAATGTGACCTACAAGGCAGTAGGAGTGGAGTAGGGAGTCCACTATCCATTGGAAGCCAGCCGGTGACAGGAGGCCGGTTCATACTCCTTTTTGAATGGGGCCAGACATCCAGGGGATCCAATAAGCCCTTTGTCCATACGTCTGCCGGTGAGCTTCATACGCCAGTCGTTGGAGGTTTGGAATCAGGGTTTGGCCATCTCCCCTAGACTGTCATCCAATGGACAGTCAACCCGGTGAAGAGCGCCGGGCATCCGCTTTTGCCCTCTCACTTCGGTGAAAAACAACGCCACCAAATTCCAGTACTGGTCCAACAACGTCGCCTTCGGTGGTTTGGCCATGTTCTGCACCGACCAGATGACTATCTGGTCAAATCAGTTCTAAATCCCTCGCCATCCCCACCTTGGCGATGTCGCAGGGGTGGACAGCTGAAAACATGGCTTGGTACAGTCAAGGCTGATATGGAGTTCCTGGGGCTACAAACCGTCTACGGACTCCGTCTGTGGAACAAGAATTGGATAACCCTGTCGCAAAACCTTGCATGAGATCGCCGCGCCTGGGCAGCGATGGTTCGAGATGTTCATGAAGCCGGCTCATCCTCCCGTAGGAGATAGCCGACGTAAAGTAAAGTAATGTCTTCATATTATGATGATTGTCAACTCAAGCCTTCTGATAGCCACCACTATATTAGTTATTTAACTGTCTCTTATTTTGAAGAATAGGTTATTGACACTATCATGTCAGAAATTATAACTGTCCTGACTAATCCAGTTTCTGCAATCAATGCTTATTTGAGTATATTCTGTCTGTTATTTGAACTGCAGTTGAAGAGGAAGTATTTCATTCTGTAATTCTCCTGACGGAAAAGGCTAGCTGTCTTTGATCATAGGTGCGCCTGCATTCTATCTCGTGTATTAAGTGGTGTAATAGGGTGAGTAATATATTGAGGTTAGACATCGAGTGCTAGGTAAGCAGGGAGAGAGGAAATCAATCGACCAGATGGTTAGGACATGTGTTACGCATGCAATGTTAGCTGACTGGCATAAAGTCAGGTTGGTGGTCAAACTTAAAAATGGCTTCATCGGTGAATGAAATGCATAATATTTAGTTTGAGCCAGTCAGTCGGCCACGTAGCGAGAGAGAGAGAGAGGTGTAGACTTTCTGACTTGTTGTGATCCTTGGGTGAAGTTTGAAGACAGTTAGTTGGTAATATGGCTCAGAATTCTCGTTGTCAGTAGCTGGCGAAGATGTCGTATACATCCAGTAAAACTCTACTGTTCTTCCATATTACTATTATTCTTTTTCACTGACACCTCTGTCTTTTGAGGAGTCTCTCTTCTCCTGGTTTGTGTGCTACAAAGAGGGAGTGTGACAAGTTGCAATGCTGCATATCTTTGCGAAGTTATGTGTTGAAACCAGTCAGAAGAGTTCTTTTACAAGATTAACCAGTGAGTTAGTGAGTTACATTTGGGATAGTTAGTTATATTAGTGCAGGCAGAAATGAAAGGAAATTAGCAATCAACTTTATACCGTCAGCTGAAGTAGGCTTCCTGTGGTTTAGAATTTCTTTAATCATTTTAGCGATGAGAAGATCAAAACATCATTTGCTGGTAGTAGTCCTACTGTCTTCGTCGTTTTTGGTATGTGTTGTTGTGTTTTCCGAGATATATCTTCGAATACTAAGGAGCACTCATAGACAGCAGTTTCTTTCAAGTTTTTGTCTCCTTAGCGGTATATACAAGGTGATCTAGTTTATCACCTTGAGGGGGTGTGTTACCTTTTAGACGTCTATTTGAAATGATAAAAGGTGCATAAATTCTAACGTTCATCGATTTTACAATATCGCCAGTGGCAGTTTTGTGTGTTATTGTTGGGCATCCAGGTGAATAGTAATACACTTGCCGGGGATAACACCCATGGCTTTCATCCCTAATTAAGAGTCATGAGTGCACAGTCGCAAATTACCATGGACACAGTTATCCAATTTTATTTTGTTCTAATTTTTTCCTCTGTTTAATGTCACTGTATATAACGTTTCTTTTTGGTTTAAATGTGTCTCTCAAAAATGGTAAATTTTAAAGTATTGATCCATTTGTGATACTGATTCGGTTATGGAATGTCACACTTTACTACATCCAGTATAAGATTAATATTACTTATTGAAGCATAATGCAATGCAAACCAGTAAATATATACACAACTCGGTCGTTTAGACACTGATTCACTCTTGTTTCCTTAAAGTCGAATTATACCTTCTGCATTTCTGTTGAAGACTGGTTGCTATGCCGTGTGTATCGGTGGCACAGAGGTAGAACACTCGTCGATTACGCATCATGTGGTCCCGAGTTCCATCCTCGGTCACAGACGTACTCTTTTACCTCGCTATGCCAGTAATAAAACTGGTAAAGGTGGAAGGTTGGGCCTGAGGCTAGTAACCCCATTATTCTGTGAAAATAAACACCACTTCTACCGAAACTTGGAGCCCTTTATTTTATTTTTATTATATAAACGCATAAAAAACTTGGTACTTTATGGCAACAAGAAGCATGCGCCACACAATAATAATAAAACAACATAGATGAAAAGAAAAGAAGGAAGGAAAAGAAAAAATATATATAAGTAGAGAACGGATAAAGAACTTCATCTGGAAGGAAAACAGTCATGCTTAACAAGTTCAAACAGTGTTCGTTAACTATCATCGGGAAGGGAAGAAAGAAGGAAATCACAACACATTCGCCACTGATTACGATTCTTGGCCATATCCGATAACGTTTCGAGCCATCGATTTGAGCTATCTCTCGGACCCCAACCAGGGAGTCGTGACACACCAACCGATGCTAATCTAGCACAAAAATCCTTCATCCCACGACGCCACGTCATGGACTGACCACCTCTCCGCCTTTTCCATCCCGTCCCAGGGCTAGCGAACAGAGACCTGTACGGAAGCCTCTGGGGTGACATTCGGAGCACATGTCCAAGCCACCGGAGCCGGTGTTTCCAGATGACGACATTCAATGAATGGTGATCTCCACTTTGTTCAAACACACGCCGCCGAACCTCAGAATTACTCACGCGATGATGCCATCGAACGCAAGCAATCCTGCGGAGACAGCGGTGATCGAACACGCAGAGTCGCCGCACATCCTCAGCTCGGAGAGGCCAGGTTTCACAGGCGTAGAGCAGCGCAGCCGCACCGAAGCATTGTATACCCGACCTTTGACAGCCAGGCTAACGTCGCGACGGCGCCAGAGGTGGCTCAAGTTGATGTATGCCACCCTAGCCTTCATTATACGGTTGGAAATCTCATCCGTCACCCCTCCGCCAGCACTCACACAACTACCCAGGTACACAAACTTATCAACAACTTCAAGCGGTTCACCGCAAGAGTGAGTGCAGGTACAGGCTCCTGCCAATCTTGTAACAGTACTTTGCACTTAGACGGCGCAAAGCACATACCATACTTACAGACACTGATCGCCAACTGATTAAGTGCGATTTGGGCAGCCTGCATGCTATCGCACAGTAAGACGATATCGTCTGCATACTCGAGGTCGAAAAGTCTATCTCCAGGTAGCAGATCTACACCACCTTCACGCACATCCTTCAGAGCTGACTCCAGAATGTCATCGATGGCAAAGTTAAAGAGAAATGGAGAGATTGGGCAACCCTGTCTAACCCCACTGTTGGTTGGGAACAGTGGTGATAGTTGGTTGTATGCCCTCACTCTACCTGAGGTGTTTCTGTATAGGGCTTTCAGGATGTTAACAAATTTCTCAGGTACACCTCTCTCTAACAGACAGTTCCAGAGCACAGTTCTGTCCAACGAATCGAAGGCAGCCCTAATATCAAGAAACACAACGATCGTTGGCCTGCAATACGTGTGGCGGTGTTCCAACAACTGACGAAGGGTGAACACATGATCAATGCATCCACGACCTGAACGAAACCCAGCCTGCTCTTCGCGAATCAATCCTTCACGTATTTTGCACAGTCTGCGAAGCAAGACAGCAGCCAATATTTTAGACGCGACTGGTAACAGACTGATACCCCTATGATTGTCACACGAATTACGTCGACCCTTTTTAAAGATGGGGACGATAATGGCTTCGTTCCACATTGATGGTACACTCTCTGTCTCCCACACCTTCCTGAACAACCCAGTTAGAGCCATTGTGAGAGTCTCGCCACCATCTTTAAAAAGAGCCGGGGGTAATTTGTCTGGGCCGGGCGCCTTATGGCGTTTCAGAACTTGGAGTTCCTTACGGACCTCCGCTTCGGTGGGTGGGTCGGTACTAACCGACCAAGGAGCACTCGGGCTAATGATAGTAGACACTGAAGCTGGTGGCCAGCTGAACTGCTTCCCGAAGTGCTCTGCCCAGCGTTCCAGGCGTCTTTTCAGGCTGGTAATTGGAGTGCCATCTGCCTCACAGACCGTCTCGCTGACACCTTGTTTCTTGCTGCCGGTGGCTCGTATGAGTTGGAACAGCTTCCGACTGTTGCCAGATGCAGCAGCTGACTCCATCTCACACGCACGTTCTGACCACCAGGCTTCGCGGTCCTTACGTAAACACTGTCTAATCTTGCGCGTGAGCGCCTTTCGCTGATTGTTGTATTCGCTGCCAGCCGGAATGGACCGGCGTTCATCCATGAGTTGCAAGGAACTCGCAGAAACCCAGTGGTTGTTAGCGGAGCATTCTTTCAAGCCGCAAGCGGCTACACTCGCCTTTTGCATGGCACCTTGCACATGAAGCCAATGTTCATCTATACTACTTGGGGGGTTGCTGGCAAGCATTGTTTTTAACTCATTCTGATATTTCAAAGAAGTAGCAGGTGCTACTAGTTTGCTCACATCAACGCTTAGACGACGGCTTTTACGAACCCCACCAAATCGCAAGACGAACTTGGCACACACTAACGCATGATCGGAGTCCAGGCATGTGCTCCAGAAGGAGCGACAGTCTTGTATGCATCCTCGCCACCGGAAACTGACCGCGATATGATCAATCTGAGTCCAAGCTTGCTTCGCAGAGGGAGGACGCCAGGTAGCGCTACGGCGATGGCTGTGCCGGAAGTTGGTGCTAGCTAGAAATAGGTTGTGATCCGCGCAAAGCTGCAGAAGACGGTCCCCATTATCTGACCTGCGACCATGTAGTCCCCACTGACCACCTAGACGATTCTCCTCTGAGCTTAGACGCCCACCTGTGCATTCAAGTCCCCAGCCAGCACTACGATATCCCTCCGACCCGCCTGTTTCAAGAGATCGCTCAGTTGGTAGTAAAACTCATCCTTCATTGCATCCGGGCTGCAATCCGTCGGTGCATAGGCAGAGACAACAAATAGACACCGCCTATCTGGCCTACTACTCCTTACTTTCGTATAACCTTCCAGCCTCACAGCACATAAACGACTGTTAATGGGAATCCAGTCGAGCAGTGCAGCTTCGGCTCTAGCGCTCAGTGCGACACCGACACCAGCTACGCCGGATGCCGACGCCACAGGGTCCCCGGATAAGCGCAGGTGGTACATACTACTAGAACTTCCAGATGGAGAGGATAGTCGAAGCACTTCACTGGGATCTTGAATGCGGGTCTCCGAAATGCAGCAGACATCGATAGCGAGGCTTTCCAAAGTTCTTGCCAACCCTGCCTGTTGTCCGATTTGCATCAGCGTCCGAACATTGTAGGTAGCCAGCTTGAACGCAGCACGCGGTTTCAGGATATCCGTGTTAGATGTCACATTGGGAACAACCATTTTGAGGACTACTCACTAACATCTCGAAACGACACGGATAGGCTGGGAATCTCGACAAAGGCGAAAGGCTGTCGAAGGTTAAGAAGCCAAGGTTAGAAAGGTAAAATACAGGAAACTATGTATAAAAATAAAAGTAGGTAGGAAGGAAATAAGTTCCTTGAGGGATCAATATTGCTTGGAATCATTTTTACTAGCGCGCGTTGAGTTTCAATGGGAGTTCGTTGCTTTAATTCATTCATTGTGTGCGGGCTGAGATACTGCCCGGGCGCCCAGACCGAAGCAGGTGGTTTTATTAAGGGACCACCCCCGAGCCTTTGACTTGGAGTCTAATCCGCAAGGCAGCGGAGCAGCGTCAGGAGCTGCATTCCCATGGTTGCCGGTGACCCATATGGGTTCATACGCCATTTGATCCGATTGGAAACTGGAGCCCATGTACCCCATGGTAACTGCTTTTAGTTTAACCGCTATCCAGAAAACCTTCCTGACATGGTAGGACCTGTAGAAACAGAGTCCCAGTCAGTTCAGCTTGTTGGGTCATTGCGGTATTCAAGCCCGACCACCACGACAAGGTAGCAGTTATCGGCCGGGACTTGAAGCCCTATGTTCCACTGGGAAAGTGAAGGAATAAAATTAGAAAAATAAACTTAAGTTTTAATGCTATAGCGTACTCGAGTTATAAGACATGGTTTTATTACCATTTACGATGGTTCGCTATAAGAAGTCGATGTTTAAGATGAGATGAGAATCAAGCCAGCTATTTTGTGAATTACTCACACTCTGTATAAAATCGAATAAACTTCGAGATCCACATGCTTCGTATAAGTAACTACGTTGACCAGATAGATAAGTTAGACGTGTAACAATAAGTGGGGATATTATTAACTATTCACGATAGTTGTCTCATTTCGCCTTGTCATTGATTGGTTATTAATATACTGATCTAATTCGTGGATGATGGCTAGAAGCGGAATTCATTCAGGATGCGCGTTTCGCTCTGTTTGGGACTCGTTATATGGATGTACCGGCATTTCTCAGTGAGTGATGATGTTCCCACCGGGATTCGAACCCAGTACCCATAGTTTTAAACGCCAAAGCATTATCCCTCGACCGAAAGTTGCTACCTTGACGTGTGGTCGGGCTTGAACACCGTAATGACCCAACAAGCTATACTGACTGAGACTTATGTCGCTTGAGGTCCTACCATGCCAGAAAGGTTGTTTGGATAGCGGTTAGACAAAAGGCAGCTACCCAATCCAATACTATGATTCAAATAAATCCACAAAATATCATGCCGGATCGGTCGGGGCCCGGATTAACAACGACCGCACTTCCTGCTGCCGTGTCACAGAGCAGAAGTGATAAATATGCTACTTAGACACGCCAAACAAAAGCAGGCCGCATTTATCCGGCCTCAAGCAGTTGTCCCGTGGGCTCTGCGGTCACGCAACCAACTTCCACGGTGTGGGCAGCCGGGAAGTAACAATCGCCCTCACAATCCAATGCGAAAAGCGTTATCCACCTGGACCATGACAGCCACCTCTTGTGCAACGGGTCATATTAACTATTTAACTGAATTTTAGATTTTCCCGTCGGTTGATTGGGCGGAAGTGCTCGGTCTCAGGTTGACATGTCTATCGCCTTCTTGTGCGGATGCTTCGACGATGGGAAATGCAGGTACATCCAGTGATGAGTCCCAAGTGGGATGAAATGCGCATCCTGGAATCCATTAATGGTCACTATGCACCAATTAAATTCTAATTAAATGTCCCGACATTGTTGAAGCAATTACACAAAAAGCCAACAAACATGTCAACCTGAGACCGAGCACTTCGGTCCAATCAATCGACGGGAAAATCTAAAATTCAATTAAATATTCTGATTACTTTGATCAGAATCTAATGTGCATTTACTTATACTAAGTTGATATAACATTTATCACGAAACATAGTGCAATTTAACTTGATACTGAATGTTCTGGGAGGTCGAACTTATCCCTAAGATGTATTTATAGTCTCGATGAAATTGATGTTCTTTCTAACATCCCAGGTTACGTCATTTTGCAAAAGTTGAAGCTTAAAACAGCTTAGTCAGCAAAAGTTAACGTTCCTGACTTTCATTCTTAATGTCCTGTGCATCGGTGGCACAGCAGTGGAATGCTCGCCAATCACACATGTGGTTGGGGTTTCGATCCCCGGCCACAGACGCACTCCTTTACCTCACTAAGCCATTGTGGTGAGAGCTGGCTGTTAGTCAAAATTGGTGGACAGTAATTTACGTCAATGTTTGAGACCCCTGAATATTGGTCGTGAGATAAATGAGAAGAAAGGTTTAGCGTAGGCGGATACAGTTAAAATATAGATGATCTGACATTCAAGAAACAGCCACAAAGAGATGGAAGGTTAACTTTCAGAGAGAAAACAACCAATCAGAAGACGCTGTTTTTCTGCTAACAATAATCTATAATATGTACATAAAAATCTATAAATATGTGTTGATTTCCTTAATAAAGGATCTGTTGCCTGGCCCTTGTCGTCTGTTGTTACACCAGTAATAAGACTATTAAAGAGGGATGGTTGGGCATGAGGCTGGCTAGCAACCCCATCCCATAAAAAGTAGATAAATACCATCCTTACCGAAACTTCAGGCCTCTAACTTGAAGCCCTGTGTTCCTCTGGAATGTAAAGGAATAAAGAGAAAGCTCTAATGTCTTAGGTATGAGTCATATAGCTTTCTTTAATTTTACATGTATAGCATGAAACACGAAATTTAGTCATAAGACTTCCTGCCGACACCTGATCTGCGTTATATCTCCTATTTAATAATATTATTGCATAAAAAGCGAAATATTTTCTTTTCACCTCGTTTTCTTTTTTTTTAATATTTTAGACAATCTTCGAAGCCATCGAACAATAATTCTAATATCCTACCGTCTAGTGCAGGTTTAACAGCTGCAAAATTGATGATGAATTAACCCAGTAGAGTATGTGTATGCGATTACAAATTACTCCGTGATCATCGATTTCGTTTTTTTGTTGTTGTCGCCACCTAACCCCTTCAATAAATAATCACTTACTATCAGTCTATTTTCTATGATTTTGTATTTTCATTTCATTTGTTCAGTATTTCTCATTCTCTCTCTCTCTTCCTCCCCGTGCTCCTCCGGCTGCTGCTGCTGCTGACTAACTGGACTACTCCTTGTGATCACATTTAATTGTTCATCTCACCATCCACACACACACACTCTCTCTCTTGCTCTGTCAACTTTGTTTTTGCGTAAACAAAAGCCAGGAAAATCTAATTTCTTTTTCTACATATAATTATTTTTCCGCCTTTTGTCTTTTTCATTTATTGTTGCCAAGCCGTATGTGTGCCAGTTATTATGGCCATGTTTTTGGATGGTAATTTTATTTTCTATTTTTGCCATTGTCTATCGTATTTTTGTTCTTCAATATTAAGTCAGTGCCTGAAATAACATTATTACTGTTGTTATTATTATAACTATTATTTCTTTTCAAGGTCTCTCTATGCATAAGTGCCTTTCATCACTAATTGAGTCGTCTTTCCAACTTTATTTTTGGTATTGTTTAATAATTTCGACTAGTAAGACGATGAATTTAGATCATCTCTTCTGGTTATCTGATAACACTGGCTAACAGGATAGATGGATGGATGTATGCATAGATGGTTAACTCATCTTTCAGTGTAATAATTGTTGACACACACCCCCTTCGCCCGAAAATACCTCTATCCATCTATCCTTGATTCACCACACCCTGTAAATGTGGATGCATAGAATAAAAAAAAGTGCCTCATGATGATTGCATCATAACTCCTCCTTCCTCTAAGGCATATCATGAAAAAGCAAATATCTCTATTATTTGACCTTTCCACCTCCTTCTTCTTCGTCGTCGTCGACTTCGCCTTCTCTATTATTGTTCATTTGAATGTGACCTTTAAAAAGCACCCGTACATGTATACACACACACATAAATAAAGAGAGAGGGAGAGAACTGTACGCCACCCCAAAGTGAGTGTCATCTCATATCCTCTCTCATTTTCACAAGTTTTGTATTCAGCTCTATTTTGTTGTTTTTCTTTTTTTTTCTTGTATGGAACATTTCATTGATTATAAAAATGATAACTGAATAAATGTGTAACCACTTCAATGAGTTATTCTTGTTTGTTATCACTTTCTATTCTACACATGTATGCATACATACGCGTGTGTGTGTGTGTGTGTGTATTTGTGTCCCCGGGAGAGATTGAGTGGCATTAAAAGACTCAAACAAATAATAATAATTCTTTTAAACGTGGATTTAAACTTCTGATTTCTTTGTTTATTGTTCAGTGAGAATGCATGTGATGAGTTAAATTAAAAGCATTGGAGTATATTGTGTTTGATTGTATGATGATTATTTTACATGAATGAATTTGTATAACATTTGATTTTTATGAATAGTCTGATCAGTTGTTTTAGATTGTTTAAATTATTGATTGGGTTTTCTTTTTCTTTTTAAAAAGTCTGTGTGTTTCTTCTTACACATAGACGATGGATTCTTTTCTTATGAAAGTAAATTGACATATATCTTAATTGTAAGATATCGAACCAAACAATTTATCTAGTTATACTCAGTTAGTGGTGCGTTGGTGGTGCAGCGGTAGACTGCTCGCCGATCACGCCTCATATGGTTTGGGGTTCGATCCTCGACCATAGACGCACATCTTTACCGCGCTATGCCAGTAATAAGACGGGTAAAGAAGAAAGGTTGAGCATGAGGCTGGCTAACAACCCCATCCCCTTAAAACAAAAAACCACTGCTACTGAATCTTTAAGCCTCTAGTTTGGAGCCCTATGTTCACTGGGAATGTGAAGGAATTATAATATAATCTACGCATGCACCCGACCGAAGGGCGGGTGTACTGCTCATCAATCCGCTCCGTCCTCCTTTATGGCTGTGGGACCCATGGTCACTGAGAGTGGAAGACATGAAAAGACTAGCTGTCTTTGATCATAGGTGCCTGCGTTCTATTTCCCGTGTAAAGTGGCACAATAAGGTGAGCAATATAGAGGTTTGGCGTCGAGTTCTAGGTAAACAGGGTAAATCAATCGACGAACTCGTGAAGTTACAAAGACTGAGATGGTTAGGACATGTGTTACGTATGCCAAGTCATCGCCTTCCTCGACGAGCAATGTTAGCGGATATAGGGTCAGGCTGGAAAAAAGCTAGCGAAGGTCAAGCAAAAATATGGCACCAGACAATGAAATCTACAACAGTTAGTCTAAGCCACGTAGGAAGGTGTAAACTTCCCGGTTGGGGTCCTCGGAACTGTAAAAAACCATTGTTTGGTAACACTTCGTGACATGGCTCAAACTCATCATTCTCAATCGCTGGCTCAGATGCATCCACTCCTTGTGACTTACGATTTCCAATGAAACTGTTTTGTTCTTCGTTATTACTCCTCCTTTGTCTCACACCTCTGCTTACTGTCTCTATTATGCTTTTCTTGTACTTTCTTCTCTTGCTTCGCGTGCTACACGGAGTGTGAAGACTTGAACTGCAGCACATATGTTTAAAGTTCTATATCAAAAACAGACAGACGCACGCATAACGTAATACTATTATTGTTAGATACAGGTTAACAGTGTACATTCTACGAAGCACCTTGTCTGCTATTTCAAACACCTTAGCTGTGAATGTCCTAGAATACAGACGACTGCTAGTGTGTCACTCAAAGGCCCGAGCTTAGCAGTCTTGGTTTCAGTGTTACCCCATGTATTAACTAAGCCACTTTACAAGTAACAAATTCAGTAAATACCTAAACACAACTGAATGTAAAGGAGACTAAAATGTTTGAATTCAATTTCTATCTTACTTATTGAAGCGAATAAAAAACTGGACAACTGCTCACTAGTGACTGGCTGCAGGAAGAAATTGTCTGCAGCTCTTCTTGGCGAGAAGTCGTCATCTGTGTGGGGTCCATCCGGTCGTGAGTGAGGACAAATATTCGCCAGAAATCCACATTGGATGGTGTCACTCACACTAAAACTCACAAATTTTTAGAAGTTCGAATTCATTGGTTGGCCATTGAGTTTTTTTGTTTTTTTATTTACAGCTTGATTCCACACTGTTTTTTTGGTACAAGTATGGAATTTTCAGCATGCAGGCCGATCATAGATATCAGGTGTGCGCTGGCGTGGGCTCGAACCCCGGACCATGTGCATGGTCGGCGGGAGTCCTAACCACTGTTCCACCGACGCGCAGTCTCATCCCAGTGACTGAGTGAATAGTGTACAAGCTAGCATTGTAACCGGAAGGTCTTGAGCTTGAAGCTTCTGTGATGAGTACGTACTTCTGAAGAGTCCAGGGATAGGATAAAAGAAACAGTTTGTCAGAATCTATAAAGCTTCTTTAACTGACATCAATCCATATTCAAACTAAAAACAAGTATTGTTTACAAAGTCATAACCACATGTATGGCGATGCCATGATATTCTTTGTTCACAAAGACGCGATAGTCATTACACTGCCAACCATTTAGGTCTAGACTAAGATGAAACTCAATTTAACTGCTCCTGTTTAGTCAGTTACATAGGTCGTACAGTGAGGCATGTTTCTCGTCAGATTTCCGAACATTATCTTTCACAGTGGTTAAATCAAGTAAAGGACTGAATCAATGGTGTACGAACTAGCCTTGTAACCGGAAGGTCTTGAGTTTGAACCTTCTATGGCGGGTATGTACTTCTGAAATAGGACAAAAGAAACATCTGTCCAATACTTGAAGAGCTATATTTACGCCTTGTAGTAGAGTGGTGTTAGTACGTAATATCGGTGTATTGATTTAAACAGAAACGAGTAGTTGGCTGGATACCCGTACCAACTGAGTTACGATAATTGTTCCTAACATCCAGTGTCAAACGATTTTGTTTTTTTTCTGTCACATTCTACGTTTGTTCAAACAGATTTTGATCATTCAAGTGTTGGTCTGTAGGGATTTGATTGTGTAGGGATTTGATTGGTTTCAGGATCACTTCACTAAAGACTTAGTAGATAGATAAATTGGTTATTATTATTATTAGAGAAGAGCAGAAAAAAGGCGAGGATTGGTCATGTTATTTAGAATATCACATTTTCAGTCATCACACAATTAACTACATACTTACACTATGTATCAAATAAGTCCAATAATCTATATTTTCCTCTATTCGGAACACTACTGACACACCCCACTGCATATTTTTATGTAAAGTTTGAATTGTTAATTAGTATTACTGCATATAATCATTATGTTGGCTGTGTGTTCATCAATTTGTTTGTATTAGGCGTAAAGTCAGAATCATGTTACGCACTGTGCTTCACTTTTTATTTCAGTGTTAGGTGTTAATGTGTGTGTGTGTGTGTGTTTGGATGCTGTGAATTCGTGCTGTGTAATATGAATTTGAGTGTTGTAGGCAGCTGACTTGCTCTTATGTGCTAACAATCACGATAACTTGACTTAAGGGTTTTCAGTTGATTGATATCTAACATAAATAAAAATATTAATTCAGAAATCTATAGAACACAAAATAATTGAGCAAAGAATATCCTTTTCGATAATATATATATATATATATATATATATATATATATGACAAACTGTTTCTTTTATCCTATCCCTGGACTCTTCAGAAGTATCGCCAGTACTGAGTAGAAGGACTAAATCTGTAGGCAAAATTAATCCTACAAGCCTCATGCCCAACTTTCCCTCTCTACCAGACCTATTACTGGCTTAGTGAGATAAAGGTGTGCGTCTGTGGCCGAGGATCAATCCGCGAAGCATATGTGGCGCGATTGGCGAGCATATTCTACCACTGTACCACTAATTGAGTATAACTAGATAATTTGTTTTGGTTCGATATCTTACAATTAAAACACCTGTAACAGAATAGCACTATTTGAAGTTGTTATGTTGTACCCTATTGGTCATATACATTCTTAAAACCTACATTAATGAGTATAACTCATTGTCTAAGGGATATGAAATTATACATGAATAATAACTTGTGCGAACTAAGTGTGCTCAACTTGTTTTCAAGGTTAATGTGCTCTAATTTCACATCTTTTTTTAAATGCAGTATTTATAGATCCCATGAATAATTAGTCATCCGTTAGGGTAATGTATTCTCTATTTTAGTCCTATAGTGTTTAACTTAAAAAAAAAATTTCTGACCATAAAGTGAACATTTATATATTAGTTATGCATAATTTTAATATATTTAAGAGTATTTAGTAATGTAGTTCAGTGTTTGCACATTGGAATGTTGCAGATTTGAAACAGTTTGAAATACGCTGTTCAGTTCTGATTAATTGATCCAGTTTAAAATCGTATCAGATGTGACCTTTCTTATTATTTGTTAATTATGCTGGTTACATGCTGAATGTTATTTTCTCCATGAAATTCAATTGTGAATAAGTGTTTTAGGCGAATCATAGTTAACAAGTGATAGGCTTAAATATAATGACATCTATGAGCGGGGGTGTGTGTCCGCCAACTAAAGTCCCCCAGGTATAAAGTAGATATGAATGATTCTTGGCCTAGTACTTGAAGAGAACTTCAAACCCTTCAGTATGCGTAGGGGAACACACTAAACTGACCGTTGGGTGACATTGCGCTTCAGGCCCTCGAATAGAATCCGAATAGGAAGCAACGAGAAGAATATCCGTAGGTGACATTGAGGAGATCATGTGAGGAGGAGATGAGGGATTGTGGTCAATCGTGGACCCAGCTGAAAAGGACATTGCTAAATAGAACAAAGTGGAGATGTTCAAGTGTTGGTTTGTAGGGATTTGATTGTTTACAGGATTTCATCATGAGCTGACAGTGATTAGAGAACCATTAGAAAACCTGCAGGGAGTACTGGACAGCTGCTTCCTCCGTCATAGTTTGGGACTCTCCAGCAGTACGCACCTACCGGGATTCGAACCCAGGACTTTCTGATTACAAGGCGAGCTCGTAGACCTTCAAGCCACTGGGACGCGATCCAATGACCCATGAATTGTAACTTCTTCCAATTCACGACATAGCGCGACCCCTAGCCAATGTCCTCAGTGGCGAGTATTTGTCCTCACACCCGACCTGGTGCACCCTACTGGTCACGACTTCTCACTAGAATCCCAGGTAACTACCTACCTGAATAGGGCCAGTCGCTAGTGAGCATCTCATCGATATTCAAGTGGAGATGTGTTCTCGAAGACCTATGTCCCACTCGGAACCCAATGGAATAATAATAATATAATCAGACCCCTAGGCTGCTTGGTAGAAATGTGAATGAACTGACCGATGAAACAGAACCGCACACTAGATTATTTTAAACTGAAGCTATTGCGTGTTTCTTCTGCTTAATTTTTTTGATTGAATTGTGCGTCGGTGGCACAGTGGTTAGGACTCTCGCCGACCATGCACATGGTCCGGGGTTCGAGCCCACACCGACGCACACCTGATATCTATGGTCGGCCTGCAAAATTCGGACTACTGATATCCATGCTGAAAATTCCATACTTGTACCAAAAATACGGTGTGGAATCAAGCTGTAAATCGAAAATCAAAAAAAAAATGAATCAAGTAATTGACAATCTTTGATTAATAATCGATTGATTGAGTTTGTTTTTTACTTCTCTTTTCTTTTTTTTCTCTAGTCTTTCCTCGGCTAGTTAATCAACAATGTCTTGGTTATCAGATCTAGCTAGTAAAGCTGAGAATTTTCTGAATACCTTAGATCATTCAGCTGCTGAAGTTCTTAAGTCAAATGACCATCAAGCTGTTGATGATAATTATTATAACACAAATATCTTAAGCAAATCGCATGATCTACATTCTAATGTCCAAATGTCTTCACATTCAAGATATGATATGCCAGTGACAATCAAGCCCCTAGATATGTTGGTGGAGGGTATTACTACTACAGGATGTCAGTCATTATTATCCTCAGATGGTGGTGGAGAGAATTTTTCGTCTGTACATTTCTCTGCTAGTAGTAATCAATCATCATCAGATGCCTTTAAATACAGCAACAGTAGTACTACACATTCAGGACAAGGGGATCAGAATGAAATATCTAGGTGAGTAATTATATTTTAAGGTGTTTTTCTCTAAGACTGCATTAATACCGTAGTGTAGAAGCTAAGATGAAGTTTCTACTTACAACGCATTTTTTTGTTTAGATTTTTGTGACTGATATATGTTTCTTACATCCATGCATGCATGTCTAGCGATCACCTTCCTTGACGGGGAAGGTGTTAGCTGACTGACACATAAGATGGATCAGGCAGGTTGGAAAAGAGTTAGCTAGTGGTGGTCGAATGAACACATAGTTATCAGTGAGCGAAATCCATAGCAGATAGTTTGAGCCAGTCAGCCTGCCAACTACGAAGGTGTAGACTTCTCGATTGGTTGTGATCGTCGGGACGTTAAAAAAACCAATGGTCACTGGAGATAATTGGTGATATGGCTCGAAATTCTCGTTCTCAATGGCTGGCTGGCAGATGCATCCACTCCTTGTATCCCTGTTTACTGTCTCTATTATGCATTTCTTCTTCTACTTTCTTCTGTTGCTTTGTGTGTTACAAAGAGGGAGTGTGGCCACTTGAACTGCTGCATATCTGTACGAAGTTCTGCGTTGAAACCAGTCAATCAGTTAGTTAGCTTTCTTCCCAGATGAAATCATTTATTCATCTTTTACCTTAATTTTCCTCATGTGTTGTTGTCTTTGTTATGTTATGTACTCGTCGCCAATATGTTATGGGGTCATTGCCGATAGCATAGTGTGACCGAGTGTAAATATACGCTAATGAGATATAACGGACGATAACGTACAGACTGGTATTGCCGAGTACTTAATTTTTCCAAACGCGAAGAGGCAAATTAGAAAACCACCAAGTTCAAGAGGATGCGTGTATTTCCCAACAAAGAAAATTTACTGTCACACAAGAGTGTGAGTGGAAAAGGTACTAAAGGGTGAGAAAGAGTGTATTAACTTTACAATACAAAAGTATATATAGAAAAAATCCCCATTTAGACATTTAAAAAAGAGAAAGATTGAACGAAGAAATATTCACTTTTCAATTAGATCCTCATCTCACTCTGGCTCTACTCTAATATATTCTGTATAGCATTTTTATTACAATACACAACAGTGTACCAATCATCAAGTGGCACCAATATGTTTGTTAACAATAATTAGTCAGTGTCAACATGTCAGTGGGTTGATAATTAACGAAGAAAATCAATACAAACAATTAAAAGGTAGAAATGGTTAGAATAAATTAATTTTACAAGGATAACACGTAATTAAAGATTGGGTGGTCAGAAAGAATGAAATCATTTGGACAGTTGTGCTTTTTATAATTTTATAGGTTCAGGGGGAAGGGTGAAGTAGTCCGGTTTAAACATTCATGTAACGATGGCCAAGGTAAGGAAAGTGGCTGTACCAGTTTCTTCTGAACACGCAGGTTTGGCTTCTTCATGTGTATTCCTGTTGCTTCAGCTGTATGTAGAAGCCGAACTCTTAAAGCAAAATTAAGGTTGGTAGGAATGCGATAAATAATTTTAAATGCTGTATTAACTAACGTCAACCTTATGCTCACTATCTACAAGGTGTGCCATAATAGAGCTGCGAATAGATCTCGTTTGTTCCTTGTTTAACCATGCTGAATGATGTTCGGAAATACGATGATGAACCTGCCTAATTGTACGCCCAATGTAGCTGGTTCTGCAGCTGCAGTCAAACTGGTAGATACACATAGAGGAGGCAAATTTAGGTAGTTTATCGTTATTTCTCGAACATAGAATAGAGGTGGTTGTGAAGGGACAACGTACCTCTGCTGCATAATAAGCTCTTTTAACTGCATTCTTCAGGCGCTGTGTTATTATTTCGCTGATGTTGTCACCGTGGTACTGAAATTTTATGAACATTGGTTTTTTCGGAACATACATGAATCAATAAGGTAGACAGTAGTTTTTCTTACCACCAACTGGATTCTGATTGGTTGTAATGTCATGTGATAAAAAGGTCATACATTGTTTATCAAGTTAGTGGACATATTGTGAGTTATAATGGGATAACGATCAATATACACACACGGCAAAACATACCAAACTGTCCAAATAAAGCAGGCATCATGTGACTACATATCAGTTTTATTATTATTTTTATTGTTCTGTGGTCCATCTTCATCTTGGTGCCATATTGTACCAGTTATTGGGTTTTAAATAAATAAATAACTCAGGAATTGTTTATTTGTTGTGTCCTTTTATGTACTCTAATAACGAATCATGGTAGTGAAATGAAAGTAAGTCACCTGTCCACAAAAACGTCTAATGGTTAGATGTAGGTTAGTTTAAATGGGGTCAATATGATAGCTGAAATCCGTGTTTGGATACACTGAAATGATGCGTGAACGTGGAATGTTTGCAGTGTTACAAATACTTTATTTCCAATTTGTTGAAAGATTTTTTAATTTTGTATACTGCATATATTTGTCTGTTTTTCGAGACTTTTGATTATAATATTTTCAGTGTTATCATTATTATCATGATTACTTTGATGGTATTATATATATATATATATATATGTGTATATGTTTTTGATGTGGCTGTGTTCTCTGAGCTGGATAGTTAATTTGTGAAGCTTTCATCGCCCCACCACTAGGCGACATCTTCAGCGGATACTTCAGTTGGCTGAAGTGAGATTTTTGATTTCTCCACGTGTTTATTAATCATCTTTCCTGGTCGGTGAACTTTGACATGATTGGTTGTTCTTGTGTGTTTCAACACCATCTAGGTTACTTGTGGTATTGGAACTGATTGTTTTCTTGACGTGAACTTTGACCCTTTGTGTGTGTGAGGTTTCCTTCTTATCGGTTGATAAATTTTGTCTGTGTTGATGTGTCTATTGATTGATGATTCACTGGAATACCAGGCAAGCTTCTAAAAATTCTCTAGCATTCTTGGTGTTTCCTCTGTCTAATATTTGAACGTTGGTTGTTCCAGTCGAATTGATGTCCGTAGTTGTCTGTATGTAGGGGTATAAGCGAGGGAGTGGATGTCATCATGTCTTTTGACGGCTAGCTTATGTTCGTGGATACGGAGGCGAAGGGGACGTCCACTTTGGCCAATGTAGTGTTTTTCGCAGTTGTTACAATTTATTTTGTAGATGATGTTGGTTTTATCTTCGTTCGCTGTTGAGTCTTTTGATTGACATAGAATTGAGTAAAGTGACCTTGTTGGTTTGTGCGTGACATCAATTTCTAAAGGTTTGAAGAGTCTTGTAGTGATTTCTGAGATATCCTTTATATATGGTGGGGCGATTTTTCTTTGTGCTTTCTTTGGGGGCTTTTGATTTGATAGGTTGGTTTGCTTGGGCGTATATGTCTTTTGATGAATTTCCGTGGATATCCATTCTTTTAGAAGACGTCTATGAGATATTTTTCTTCAATTTTCCTTAAGGTGGGAGTGCTGCAATGAGTCCTTATCGTCTTGAATTGGGCAAACAAACATCTAGGTTGTATTGAAGATTCGAAATCGTTAACAGTTAAATGCTTTTCAATGAAATCTGTCACTAATAAGAGATGTTACCTAGAACATACCAGAAGTCGACTTCAACGAATTGAAGTATGCGCTAAAGATGTCGCCTAGTAGGGCAGTGAAAGCTTCGCAAATTAAGTATTCACCTCAAAGAATACAACTACATCAAAATCATCCACCTGAGCTACAAATCTTCTCTATCATATCTATATATTGAATGTTATATATTGAATGCCCGACCGAAAGCTGCTACCTTGACGTGGTGGTCGGGCTTGAACACCGCAATGACCTAATCAAGCTATACTGGCTGAGACTTATGTCTCTTGAGGTTCTACCATGCCAGGCAGGTTGTTTGGATAGCGGTTAAACAAAAAGCAGCTACCCAATCCAACATCATGTCCAATACAAAATTACAAAATTTCATGCCGGATCGGCCGTGGCCCGGATTAACAACGACCGCGCTTCCTGCTGCCGTGTCACAGGGCGGGAGTGATAAATCTGCTACTGAGACACACCAAACAAAAAAGAACGAACAAAAACAGGCCGCGTGTGACCGGCCTCAAGCAGTTGTCCCCTGGGCTCTGCGGTCACGCAACCAACTTCCACGGTGTGGGCAGCCGGGAAGTAACAATCGCCCTCACAATCCGAAATGCACACGAAACCTCTCTATTACTCACTCATCTTTGTCTTCATCTTCATCTCTATCATCTTGCCTTCCTTCCACTGATGCAACTCCTCGACTTGATAGCTCTCCACTTCCTCTCCACTCTGCGTCCACTAAAAACGATGGAAGCCAAAAAACCACCACCGACAGCCTCTTAAAGCCGCGCCACCAATTTCATATAGGAGCTCTTAATGTTAGGACACTTTGCCAAATAGGACAACAAGCATCACTAGCCAAGACCCTGGCATCACGAGCCATTGATGTATGCTGTGTTTCAGAAACACGCATACAAGACCCAAGTGTGGTTATTCACCTAACCCCACCTGGCCAACAGGTTGAATCTGCAAAATTCACCTTGAGGGTGTCAGGAGATGCCACAGCTAGTTCACGAGGATTAGCTGGCGTAGGGATAGCTTTGAGTACTAGGGCAGAAAAGACATTGCTTGACTGGATCCCGGTAGATAGCCGAATGTGTGCTGTCCGCCTGAACGGATCAGTAAGAAGGAGGAAGGACTGCACTACTCGCCGATGCCTTTTCGTAATCTCCGCCTACGCCCCCACTGACTGCAGTTCAGATGAAACGAAGGATGAGTTCTACCAAAAGCTGTCTAGTTTGGTGGAAAGGCTAAACGCTCAGACATAGTCGTTCTAGCTGGTGACTTTAACGCTCAAGTAGGGAAATTGTGTCAATCTGAGAAGGATGTCGGTGGCACCTATGGAGTTCCGTGCCAGCGAACCGACAACGGTGACCGTCTCCTACAGTTCTGCTCTGATAATCATTTGTTTCTTGTAAGCACTAACTTTAAACACAAGGAGAGACACTGTTTGACTTGGAGACCCCCTTCATCAAACCAACGCTGGACACAAATAGACCACATAGCAATAAGCTATCGTTGGCGTGGGTCGGTAGGAGATTGTCGCTCCTTCTGGAACACGTGCGTAGATACCGACCATGCACTGGTCCGCGCTCGGGTGTGCTTACGACTGAACGGACGTAGGAAACAGCTGGCGGTAAAACCATCACGTCCCCAGCTCGATCAGGAAACTAAATCCGTATTTGAGGAAGAACTAGCTAAACACATATCTGTGTTCGACAGCTGTGCTCACCCTGAAGAAGCTTGGAAAAATATCCAGGCAGCCATAGATACAGCTGTAAAAGCTGTGAATAAGGTAAACCCAAAGGTGAGTAAAAACCACTGGATCTCCACCGCCTCATCCGAACTGATAGATGCTAGAAGACTTATTCCGGCGAGCTCCGAATTCAATGAGGAGCGAAAGCTGCACAAGAGGAAACTTACGAAAAGTCTCCGCAAGGACCGTGAACAGTGGTGGGCGACAAAAGCCAAAGAGATGGAGAAAGCTTGAGGATAGGCAACACCAGGCAACTCTTTGGACTCATCAGGGAAACGGGTGGGAGAAGACAAATCATTAGTGAGACAATCTCGGAAAAAAATGGCACTATAATTAGCTCCAGGATAGACGACTGGATCGTTGGAAAGAGCATTATGAGGAGCAGTTTAATTTGCCCACAGCCACGCTCAACCTTCCGAGCATCCAACACCTCCCTGAATGGGATATAGACACAGGTCCTCCGTCACTAACTGAGGTTACTAAAGCTGTCACCAATCTGAAACTAGGCAAAGCAGCGGGACCTGATGGAATGACTCCAGAGGTATTTAAGTACGGTGGAGACAGCTTACTGTCCGGATTAACTGAGGTACTAGGCAGCGTCTGGGAATCAGAAGAAGTCCCATCGGGTTGGTGTAAGTCACTGATTATCCCCATATACAAGAAGGGAGACAAGTCTTCCTGTGATAATCACAGAGGGATTAGCTTGACTAATATAGTATCTAAAGTCTTAGGCTCAATAATCATGCGTAGACTGAGTGGTGCTCGGGAAGCACAAACACGAGAGAGCCAGGCAGGCTTTAGACCAGGAAGAGGGTGTATTGATCATATCTTCACCCTCCGACAGATTCTAGAACATAGGCATTCCTACCGGCGTCCAACAGTCATTATATTTCTTGACCTAAAGGCAGCATTCGACTCTGTCGATCGGGAAGTTCTCTGGAGATGCTTGGCTGTAAAGGGAATTCCAAGAAAATATATTGCACTGATTAAGGCACTCTACTCGTACTCATACAGCCAGGTGAGGGCTTACGGCGAGCTGTCATCTGAACTGATGACGACCAGTGGTGTCCGTCAAGGATGCCCATTATCTCCTTTTCTATTCAACTTCATCATAGATGTGTTAATGGACTTAACCCTAGGTGACTTCAGCGACTCAGGGATTGACTTGCTACCGGGGAATAATCTCGTTGACTTGGAATATGCAGACAAAAAAAAAAAAAAAAAAAAAAAAAAAAAAAAAAAAAAAAAAAAAAAAAAAAAAAAAAAAAAAAAAAAAAAAAAAAAAAAAAAAAAAAAAAAAAAAAAAAAAAAAAAAAAAAAAAAAAAAAAAAAAAAAAAAAAAAAAAAAAAAAAAAAAAAAAAAAAAAAAAAAAAAAAAAAAAAAGACCGCTTCACTTATTTGGGAAGTACCATCAGCCCCAACGGGCTGATCTCTGACGAAATCTCAGCACGAATACAAGGAGCTCGTTTCGCATTTGCCAGTTTACGCCGACTCTGGCGTAGACGAGATGTTCGACTATCGACCAAAGGGCGGGTGTACTGCTCATCAGTCCGCTCCGTCCTCCTTTATGGCTGTGAGACCTGGCCACTGAGAGTGGAAGACATGAAAAGACTAGCTGTCTTTGATCATAGGTGCCTGAGCTCTATTTCCCGTGTAAAGTGGCATAATAAGGTGAGCAACATTGAGGTTAGGCGTAGAGTTCTAGGTAAACAGGGGAAATCAATCGACGAAGTCGTGAAGCTACAAAGACTGAGATGGTTAGGACATGTGTTACGTATGCCAAGCCATCGCCTCCCTCGACGAGCAATGTTAGCGGATATAGGGTCAGGCTGGAAAAAAGCTAGCGGCGGTCAAACAAAAACTTGGCATCAGTCAATGAAATCCACAACAGTCGGTCTAAGCCACGTAGAAAGGTGTAGACTTCCAGGCTGGGGTCCTCGGGACGGTAAAAATCTATGGTTGGAAACAATTGGTGACATGGCTCAAAACCGTTCTCAGTGGCGCAGATGCATCCACTCCCTGTAACTTATGATCTTCAATGAAACTGTTTTGTTCTTCGTTATAACTCCTTTGTCTCACACCTCTGCTCACTGTTTCTATTATGCTTTTCTTGTACTTTCTTCTCTTGCTTCGCGTGCTACACGGAATGTGGCGACTTGAACTTCCGCACATTTGTGCAAAGTTCTATGTCGAAAACAGACAGACAGACAGATATATTGAATGTGTAAAAACTGAGGCACTTGCACCTAGTGGCATGGTGTGGCCACATTGCAAGCTTGACTGATAGAATTCAGTCTGCACCAACCAAAGAAGAAAGGACTACACACAAACACACATTGCACTAATTACTAACTAGTGTGCAATCAAAAGAAGCTGGGTATTTTTTTAATGTATCTGATGTTTGACAATTTTATCAGCACTGTCCATCTGGACATTATCTTTTAGTTCAGATATTGAAGTTGCGATTTTTAACAGTTTTAAACTGATTCACTGACTATATGAGAAATCATGATTTCATTTTAATTTCTCTGATATTTCATAAACTTTCTTGAATTGAATTAACTTCATTAAATGTGCTCTGTGTGCACACGGTATTTTTCACCTACAGAAATAAGATCAAATCTGTAAAGGAAACAATCAATTCTGAACAGAATTCATCAGATGATTTAGATCTGTTTGATTTCTTGAATAATACCAAAACTGTCAGTATACACTCTTCTAGTTCAGGCGGAAGAGATCCAACAAGATATGATTCTCTGCTATCGAATGCTAATAGAATTGAAGAGGATCAAAGTAGTAGTGGTTATGAAACCTCTTTGTCAACAAAAAATACCGATTCCTATGTAATCAAGACGGAGAATGTTGATGATGAGTCTTGTACAAAGGTAGCAACAACAACAACAACAACTGCCTTAACTGGAGGTGAGCCAACCATCAAAAAATCAATAACAATAAACGAAGAGACCGTGAATAAGCCGTCAAATAATCATCTATCGATTGTCAATGATCTACGCGTAGAAAATAAGCTTCTTCGTAGTGAAGTTTCATCGTTAAGTCAAGAAGTTTCTGGACTGTTACGACGTAATCATAAAGCTTCAGAAGAGGTTAAACAATTAACTGGTCAGGTGAGTTATCGATTGTTTAAAATCAGTTTCTCGGTGTTCTAGAATTACCATTTTCTAGTAAAGTGTTACTTACACCAGCTATTCTAGTCCCCTAAAGAAAGCATAACCTTTCTGAGATGTTTTAGTCGTTGTGTTCAATTTAATTGGTGGATGGTAACTAGTAGTGGAATCCATTCAGGATGTGCATTTCTCCCTATTTTCCGACTCGTCGTCTGGATGTACCTGCATTCCCCAGGGAGTGATGATGTTCCCGCCGAGGCTCGAGCCCAGTGCCCATAGTTTCAAACACCAAAGCGTTATCCATTAGACCACTTGAACCACGAGAGCCATCCCGCCTCTTGTGCAACAGGTCATATCAATTATTCAATTGAATTTGAGAATTTCCCGTGGATTGATTGGATCGAAGTGCTCAGACAGTTTGTTGAATCATCTGCACAAGAAGCTGACATGTGAACCTGAGACCGAGCACTAAGGTAAGGTTCAATCAATCGATAGTGTGTTCAATGTTCTACAATGATTCGAGTAGTTTTCAGTAAAATCTACGGTGACGACTGGATGAGTGATAGTTGTTTTGGGTTTGACAAAAATTATTCTCTTTTATGACATTCATTGGGTAGTTGTGGCTAAATCGAAAATCAACAGATACTTGACAGCTCAAACTAGTTGACTGCACTTTATGGTTCTCTATAACAGTTAGCCAGCCAGCCAGCCTTCTTCCTTTTTCACTTTCTTATGTAAATTAACACCCTTAATCGAAGGTGGAGAGTGAAGCAGGAGACAGATAGCAAAATGAAGCGAATATTAAATTACAGTCATAGTATTTACTATTCATAATAGAAGCGTGTTTTTGTCTCACTGAAAGGAAAGTCTCTTTTAACAGTCATTTTCACTGTTCATCAGAATTCAACTAAAAGAAAAAATTTGATAGAATTTATTGTATATCAAACCATGGACTAGATGACTAAAATTAGTTACTATCTAAGCTAAATAAAATCTATGAGAAGTCCTATTTTTTCTATCATTTGATTAATGATAGTCCTCACCAGGTGGACAGAAGAAGAGAGAGGTGCCTTCAAAGTTATCCATCACATTCCATCGATCCTTTTTAACAGAATTCGAACCCGCCTTTTACATATAACTGAAGAAAGAAACTATGGGAATTAATTCGAGAGAACAATCCTAGTCTTGGCATGCGAAAGAAGTTTGTTCTACCCTTGTCTCTCCCTTGCTTGCCTAGGTGAATTCTAATCAAAAGCCTCCCACCCTTTCTTAATCTCCATTTCCTTCGTACTCTCATGATATTGATTTGAACTTTGATTATCTGTCCACTTGACCCTTAGTATTACGTAACTTTTAAGATTTGACCTAATTTATTTATTTCGTGAATTGTCTCCATAAACACATATTACTACCTTCGTTATTCCTACCGCCACCTGCACATTATTTTGTTATCACTGCAATCGTCGTTAGTACCGACGTTTAAAATAGTTATATTATTATTATTCCCTTGAGTTCCGAGTGGAACATAGGGCTCTTCAACAACACATCTCTACTTTGTGCGGTTTTCTGCCGTCCTCTTCAGCTGGGTCCACGATTGCCCATAACCTCTCATCTCTTTCTCATACGATCTTTTCCATGTCACCCTCGGATGACCCACTCGCCACTACTACCCACTTGGGGATATTCCACTTGAGCAATGGCCTGGCGTGCGATGTCATTTGGCAGCCTCCTCAATGTGCGCCCGATCCATCCATCCATCTCCATTTTCTCCTACATATTTGTTGAGCAATCGGCTCTCGCCTGTTGATGGTTTGTCCCAATGCAGAGTTTCTTGTTGATATGTATCCTATATATATATATATATATATATATATATGGTGGTCTCTCTTTCTGTTGCTCGTTTAGTCTGTGACCATTTCACTTTGATGAACCTGTCTCCGTTAACAATGTATATTCCCCTTATATTATATATAATATGAGTGTTTGTTGACAGTCCGTTCCTTGGTGACACATATCCATATATGGTGGTTGTTGACATGTCTGCTATATTTTGCTATGTATATATGGATCGATACTCCATTATATTTAGCCAATCATGTTAAGACTGTCTATTGATTTGTTCACACACTTGTCTGGACATTCATATATATTTCGCTCACACAATCTTGTGTGTCCACTTACTTTCTTTGGTGTGATACCACTTATTGCTTCTCCTTGTGTTTGGAAAATAGAAGTATCATCGCAAACCTAGTGGTCTTCTGATTTCCGTCTTTCTTGCGTCAGGACTATTAAATTCTCGACCAGTACATAACAATAATTTGGCGACGAGTACATAACACTTGTTGCTTATTTTTTCTGGCCGTTATTTGATATTCAGTATGGAGCCAGCCAGCCAGTGAAGGCATCAGCTGTTGGTGAAAGTCTTTCTTAGCCTGCCGGTAGTTGAGACGATGCTTTCTGGCCAGATAAGTGAAGGAGGCAACACCTCTGTTAAATCTCTCCTGTCGATGGTAATTGGTGCTCTAGTTGTTGTTGTCGCTGTTGACAGTGAGTGGTTGGTTATATCTTCATCACCTCCGTCTTCTCTGTGTGTTCACCTGGAGTGTCCTGTTTTCTCTGCGCTTTTTGAGCGTGTTTATTGTTGGTTTTCGCTTGCAAGTTTTCGAGTTTGTCTAACGTGTTAGTCGTGTATATTACTTACCACATTGTCATTATTTGATCACCAAACTCCTCACCGATATTGGTCAAAATTTTTTTTATTCATAAATCTCTTTTAAATTCGAGTAAAGCGTGAAGAAGAAGATCTAATTGAAAACAACGATATTCTTCACTTATATGTATTGTTGTGATAAAATAATTATGCGAATATTTAAAGATTACTAACAAGTTTTCAATTGAAGTATCCTCTATACTCTTACAGGCGGTCAATTGTAAGGCTGAATATCTCCGTGATAACGTCTCTAACTTGAGTATTGGGTGACACAAGCTCCAGTCTCAGAAGAGAATTGGAATTCCTTGATGATTGTAGATACACTGTGGACATCAGTGCCAGCTAGCTCTAAGGACACTTGCGGATTCCCTTCAACCATAAAACATAAGTTTAGAGTAAATCTGTGTAAACCTTTTATCAACCTTATGAACTGTCTGACTGGTGTCAACGTAGAACTTTGCACCGGTGTGCAACAGTTCAAGTCGCCACACTCCCTCCATGTACCACACAAGGCAACAGAAGAAAGTAGAAGAAATGCATAATAGAGACAATAGACAGGTTATGAGACAAAAGAGATAGTAATAATGAAGAGCAATTTAGTTTCATTGGGTATTATAAACCACAAGGAGTGGAGGAGGCATCTGCGCCATCATCAAGAACGATTTTGAGCCATATCACCAATTGTCTCCAGCATCCATTGGTTTTTAATGTTTTTGATGTGGTTTTGTTCTCTGAGCTGGGTGGTTAATTTGCGAAGCTTTCATCACCCTACTGGGTGACGTCTTCAGCGCATACTTCAATTTGAAGTGAGCTTTTAGATTTCTCCACGAGTTTATTAATCATCTCTCCTGGTGACCTTGGACGTGATTGGTTGTTTATGTGTTTTCACATCTTCTAGGTTACTTGTATTGGAACTGATTGTTTCTTTGACTTGAACTTTGACCCTTTGTGTGTGAAGTTTCTTTCTTATTGGTTGATAAATTTTGTCTATCTCGATGTGTCTATTGATTGATGATTTTAATGTCCCGACAACCACAACTAGTCAGGAAGTCTACACCTTCCTACGTGGCTGGCTGAAAATAACTGTTTTGTGTTTCATAGACTGATGAAGCCATGTTTTGGTTTGACCACCACTAGCTAACTCTTTTCCAACATGACCCCATGTCAGCTAAGATCGGTCGTCGTCGACGAAACCCACGGCTAGTTATACGTAACCTTTTGCATAGATGGGGCCATATGTTTTACTTAATCCAACAGAGTATAATTATAATTGATTTTACATATAAAGCATTCTGTTTCAATACATTTTGTTATATGTTCAGGTGTGTACAGGTTTTTCAACAATTAAATTTTTTTATTAAAATGGATAAGGCCTAATTAAGCGAACTTTAGAATATAAAATATAATATGGTATGTAGGAATGTCTAATGAATGTCAGATAGGTTAAATACTAATTAGGTATTTGTGAAATTGGTTTTTGTAACTGTTGGATATATTTGTGCGTTTAAGTTTCTGTAGCGATTTAGTTAAGTTTTCGGGGTGGAGTTGCTAGCACCACGCCCCAACCCTCCTTCTTTATCCGGGCTTGAGACCAACTAGAAAACTAGCAAGCTAGTAATCTAGGCGAGATTAAAATATGGAACGCTTCACGATTTCGCGTGTAATCCTTGCGCAGTTCTTCTATGTGGATCAGAAACTTGGCGGGCGGGTCACAAAGAATATTTCCAAAAGGTTGCAGACCTTTATTAACAACTGTCTTCGCTCTATACTGAATGAAGATCAGATGGCCGGGCCGGAAAGAATCACCAACAAGAAACTATGGCTGGGAAGAAACAAAACAAGAACCAATCAATCGCCAACCAACAAATATGCAGGAGAAAGTGGAGATGGATTGGGCACTAGCTGAGGAGGAGGCCGCTGGGTGACATGGAGCGCGCGTCAGGCCATTCCTCGAGTGGAACCCGCCGAAAGGGAATCAGCGAGTGGGACGTCGGTGCAAGGGTGGGTGACATGGAGGAGATGGTGTGAAGAGGAGTCGAAACAGTATGGACTAACATGGATGGATGCAGGTGAAAAGTACAGGAGAAGGGAGACAGAAGTGGCAAGTGGAGACGTGGAGTTGAAGCCGTATGTTCCACTAGGAACCCAAGGGAACAATAATAATAATTATTGGATATACAGTTATCAGTCTATATTAAACGTTTAAGTAAATTATTCAGGGATATAATAAGGTGAATGAAAATGTTATCTGTATGTATGAATGACATAATATAAGTAAATCAGTATACACTGTTTTGAGACAGAAAAAGCAGTTTGCTAAAAATAAATGAATTACAAGGTAAATATAATAATAAATTCACATCAGTGTTTCTTCCGTATTATTGTTGTTCCCTTGGCTTCTGACTGGAACAGAAGGCTGGCTTCAACTAGATATCTCCACTTTGTCCGTAATCTCTCGTCTCCTCTTCGTCAAACGATCTTCTTGTCACTCTCGCGCTGACAACCCACTCGTCGCTTCCCATTTGGATTCCACTCGAGCGATAGCCTGGGTTGCGATGTCATTCGGTGGCCTCCTGAGTGTATGCCTTATCCATCTCCACTTTCTCCTACATATTTGTTGAGCGATTGGCTCTCGCCTGTTGTTGGTTTTTCCCACTTCAGAGTTTCTTTTTGCTTATTCTTTCTGGTCAGCCATTCGATCGTCAGTATGGAACCAGTCAGCGAAGGTGGCAGCTATTGATGTAGTGGTCTGTTGAAAATCCTTTTCGTGACACGCTGGCCAAGTTTCTGACCCGTATAGGAGAACCAGCTTAACATTCGTGTTGAAAATGCGAATCTTGCTGTTTATGCTAAGGCAGAGTGCAGAATACTTCCCAACTGATTTCAGGTTGATGAGGACGTATCTTGCCTTTCCAAATCTGATCGGCCAGCTTTGACATCTTCATCCATTCCGCGTGTACCTGTAGTTGGAACGATGCTTCATTCGTAGATAAGTGAAGTAAGTGGCATCTTCCAAATTTATTCCGTCGATAGTGACTGATGTTATCTGCGAGATATTTTCCTAATTATAATAACATCAACTTAACTATGATGATGTGGCTCTGTACACTCAAACAATCACCTTTCACCTGATGGAGGTGGCAGTTTCTATTTCCTGTCTCTCTCTACCCATTTAAGACACACAGCAAAATAATAATTATATATATATAAGCGTCTATACAACTTCTGTGTCATTGTAGTTTGTTCAAGACGTAGATTAAGACTGATTGCATCGAAAGGTTGATAACTGAATCTTTTCACCTATATCAAGAAGACTCTCTCTCTCTCTCTTGATATAGGCGGAAAGTGTTTTAGAGTGGCTTGTGAGTTTCTAATTATCTGTACTTTGTATGCCCATGATATCCGGCTATCGACTAAAGGGCGTGTGTCTGTCTGGTCTTACTGTCGGTCTGGATTCAACATAGAACTTGGCACCGAAGTGCAGTACTTCGAGTTGCCACATTCCAAATAGCACACAAAGGTAGACAAGAAGATGAGTGAAGAGAATCAATACAGTCTGACAAGTATAAGAGTGAAACAGAATGGGTAATGGTAGAAAGGAATATGAAAGATTACAGAGACTGAATACATCTGCGCTGGCCATTGACAACGATTTTGAGCCATGTCACCTATTGTCTCCAGCCATTGATTCCTAGAGTCCCGAGGGCCCCGACCCGGGAGTCTGCATCTCCCTACCTGACTCAGTTTAACTGTCAAGGATTTCATGGATTGATGAGGCCATGTTTTTGTTTGGCCACCACTTACTCTTTTCCAACCTGCACCTATATCAGCTAGTAGTGCCCGTCGGGGGAGGCGATGGTTAGGCATGCGCAGCCCATGACCTAGCCATCTCAGTCTATGTAGCTTTATAGCCTCGTCGATTGATTTTCCCTGTTTGCCCAACACTCTACGCCTAACGTCAGCATTACTTACCTTATTATACCACCTAACGTGAGAAAGAGATCGTAGACATCTGTGATCAAAAGCAGTCAACCTCTTCATGTCTTCAACTCGTATTGACCATGTTTCAGAGCCATAGAGAAGGACTGAACGAACTGATGAGCAGTACACACGTCCCTTGGTTGATAGCCGGATGTCACGCCTACGCCAGAGATGGTGTAAGTTGGCGAAAGCAGCTCGAGCTTTTTGGATCCGTGGTGAGATTTCGTCGCCAATCAGTCCGTTGGTGCTGATACAACTTCTTAAATAGGTGAAGTGGTCAACATGTTCTATCACTTCACTCCTTATCACTAAGCTAGGAGTTGACTTAGTTCAGTTCTGTAGCAGCATCTTACATTTTGTAGGGGCGAATCGCATGCCAAACATACGAAGATTGCTGCTCAAGGTGTTCAGAAGACTCTGCATTTTGTCATCATCCTCCCCTAACAGGACTATGTCATCTGCATATTCTAAGTCCATAAGACTATTCCCTGGTAACAATTCGATTCGGAAGTTGTTAAGTTCAGTTAAGGATACTGTCGTTAGGAGTCTGCTTCTTCCTCCTTTATAGCTGTGAGACCTGGCCATTGAGAGTGGAACATACGAAAAGGCTGGCTAGCTGTCTTCGATCATAGACATCTGCTGTTCTGTCTCCCGTGTTAAGTGGTAGGTGTAACAGGGTGAGCAATATTGCGGTTAGGCCTCGGTCAAGTACTAGGTAAGCATCGGGGGGAAATCAGTCGATGAGGCTGTGAAGCTACATCGACTGAGATGAGTTAGGACATGTGTTACATATGCGTAGTCTAGCCATCGCCTTCCTCGTCGGCCAATCGAAGCTGACATTAGGTTAGACTGGAAAAGAGCTGGCGGCGGCAAACAAAAACATGGCTTCATCAGCCAATGAAATCCAAAACAGTTAGTTTAAGTCAGTTACGTAGGTAAGTGTAGACTTCCTCACTGGTCGAGGTCGTCGGGACGGTAAAAACCAGTGGTCACTGGAGACAATCAGTGATAATGCTCGAAGTCATTCTCGACGATGGCGCAGATTAATCCACTCCTTTTGGCTTATATAAAAGTTAATGAAACTTAATTGCTCACCGTTATTACTATTCCTTTTGTCTCACACCTCTGTTTACTGTCTCTAGTATGCATTTCTTCTACTTTCTTCTGTTGCTTTGTGTGGTACATGGAGGGAGTGTAGCGACTTGAACTGTTGCACACCGGTGCGAAGTTCTGTGTTGAAAACAGACAGACAGACCTTGTTTGCCTTCCTTGATTTTTGAATCGATGCAAAGTGTCGACAAAACTCTGGCATTGAAAATTATTATAATATTTAGATGGAATGAAGAACGGTCCCGTTTAACAGAAATAAAGTGACACTGATTTCGTAGCTATGCAAACTTCCGTCATCAGTTAAATTACTCTTAAAAGTGTGAATAATATATAAATAGAATTCTGTGTGACAACCTGATATGTAGTCACATGATATCCGCTTTGTATTGACAGTTTGATATGTTTGGTATATGCATATTGATCGATATTCCATTATAACTCCATCAACTAAATAAACAATGTATGACCTTTTGTCACATGACATGACAACCAATCAGACCCAATGATGGTAAAAGAAACTACTGTCTATCTAATTGGCTCATGTATGTTAGTCATTTTCGTATACACCCTTGTATTGTACAGTCAATAGACTCTTTCACACCCTTCGTACTATTTAGTACCTTTCCCACTCACACTCTTGTGTGACTAGTTAATTTTCCTTGTTGGGAAATACACGTGTCTTCGTGAACGTGGTGGTCTTCTGATTTGCCACCTTCGCGTCAGGAAGAATTAACTACTCAGCAATACCAGTCCGTACGTTATCGTCTGTTATATCTCATTAGCGGCAATGACCCCATAACATATTGGCGACGAGTACATAACACATGACTGTTAACTATGATTATGAGAAGCGAATTGTATTTGAGATATTGAATTGAATTTTTGATTTTCCCGTCGATTGATTGGACCGAAGTGCTCGGTCTCAGTATGGTGGAACTTGGTAATGGGGTGCCGGGGAACATCACCCGAAAGGACCCCGGAGCCAAAAGGAAAGCCTCGTCCCTCCACCCATGTATTTGAGATAGTTTAAGCATCAAATAGTACTTGATCTGTCTGTCGAATATGTGGTGAGTTGGTCTATATCTCTCTCTCTTTCAATGTTTATTATTCATTTAGAATGTGGCTTTCAGTGTTACAGGCAATCAATATGTGAGAGACTAGGTGAAGATGCCAGACTTATTTGTGCTAGATACTTTAATACATTGGATTGCATTAACGATGCACACATCTATTTTTATTTTACCAGTAATAGTAACCCCCCTCCCCGCACACACATACATCCACTCAATAGATGCAGACGTCGTATTCTCTTGCGAAGTGCGTTCATTTTTGATAAAAATAGAACCACTAATTTGCTTTCATTTCTTTGGCGGTATGATAGTGCATAGTTGAAATTTTGCCAACCATTTTGATACTACGCTGCTCTTGACTCTTCTTATTGATTATTGCCTATTTTGCAGAGAGAGAGAGAGAAAGAAAGTATTGTATCTCTAGTGGTTTAACTGCTTCCAAGGGACATTGCTGGACAAATTCGACATCCGCCAAGAAGGGACTTGAAAATTAAACATCGTTAGATATCATCACAATTTATATTTTGCAATAATTTTACATTCCACCTCCATTGTTCTGTTATGGAGATGTGTGTTTCATTGTCTGAAGCAATTAGTGGTGCCTCGGTTCGAGTTCGTCTCCACTTACTGTGTAGCCCGAATAACTAGGTACTATCGTTAGCCGCTCCCACCCCCCGCCACACAGTACTGGGTAATTGATATCTAACTAACAACTCTATTAGTACAGAATTGTCAAGTTCAATTTATCCGCTGAGTCATTATTCATTAGTGTTATAGCAGTCATCTTTATTAACTTACCTAATCGGGTGGTAGTTGCTACTTGAAAGCGATAGTCGGGTTCGCCTATCGAAATGACCCAACGAGCTATACTGGCTGGAAATAATGTTCCTGCAGGACCTACTATTCCGGGAAGTTCGTTTCGATAATGGTAAGACTAAAGGCAGTTACACTAGCTCTGTAGGAAGGGTCGTGCTGCTGGTGAATATGGATGTATGAGCTGTAAAGTGTTCCCCTCAGAAAACCAGTGAACCAGTAATGTTACCTCTCCACTGTAGAAAAGTGGGAGAGGGTTGGAAAAAGTTGACCCCGAAAATTTCACATCTCGACTTATCCCAATATAGCCCTTGGCTGGTGGTAAGATTCTAATACGGAGACAACTCTAAAAACTAGTTCAATTGGGCTTTGTTTGATCGACTTCGAGCAGTTGTCCTTTGGGTTTTACCGTCATGCAACATTAATTCTCTTTCAGTCTCAGGCACTCCATGAACAAATCAACTTCCACGGTGTTTGTTAAACGTAAAATAATTGAGCAAAAAATATCCTTTTAGATAATTTCCTCCTGTTCTGGCTCTACGATTTTATATATGTGTGTTTATTTACATAGAATATTCTAGAATAGTAGTCAATAACAATATGAGTGTTTCTTGAATAATATCGATTTGTAAATTAAGATCAATAGAATTACAGTTCATTAAAATGCTTAAATTAATTAATAATAATAAAAATATAATGGCAAATAGAATATCAACTAAAATTAGGAAATTTCCACAACAAATTGAAGATCATTCAGACGTAGATGGCTAAAGTAAGGACAATGTCTGTGAACGAACTTCTTTTGCGCGCACAAATTAGGCTTGTTAATATGGATTCCAACAGCCTCAGCAATATTTAGTAATCGAACTCTTAAGGCGAAATGTTGGTATGCGGTAAATGACTCTGAAAGACTGGCCGGATGCCCGGCGCTCTTCACCGGGTTGACTGTTCATTGGATGACAGTCCAGGGGAGATGGCTAAACCCTGATTCCAAACCTCCAACAACTGGCGTATGAAGCTCACCGGAGCTCACCGTAGACGTATGGACAAAGGGCTTATTGGATCCCCTGGATGACTGGCCCCATTCAAAAAGGCGAATGAACCGGACTCCGGTCACCGGCTGACAATGGATAGTGGACTCCCTACTCCACTCCTACTGCCTTGTAGGTCACACTTGGTTGTGTAAAGGCTAGAGCTGCACTCTCAAACAAAGGCCGAGCGATTCTGGGGACATCACTAGTACCTAATTCCCATGAAACTTCATGCTAACATCAATCTTGTGGTGTGTATTCACAAGATGAAATGGAATGGTGCTACGAATAGATTTTGTTTGTCCTCTACTTAACCACTGCACATGATGATGTTAGGAAATCCGACGATAAACACACCTAATTGTACGGCTTATGTAACTGACTCCACAGAAACTTCATGGTGTTAACAGCCGGGAAGTAGTAATCGCCCACATACTTCCATAAACACATTTGTCATAGAATGTTATCGCCGGTCATTGTGAATAGTGGCATTTATGTGCCTAAATTAACTGACGTCATTGATTATAACTTCTCATTAAAACTCTGGTAACTCTGTATGTGGTCCAACTTTTGATCAATAATGGATTAATATTAGAGTTTATGCTATTTTCCAGGGGTGATCTATTGATCCACGCTGAACTATGTATGTATCATTGATTAACATGAGTAACTCTCGCTAGCTGGTTATATTTTTACGAGTTGACCACGGATTGATATCAGTTAGGGAACCATTGAAAACCAGGGAGTACTGGACAGATGCTGTTTCATCCTAATTTGGGAGTCATCGGCAGTATGCACCCACCGGGATATTTATAATTCTCTACTTGTTTTTTTTTTCGCTTTTGTTTTACAGGTTGATCGTCTCAATAATCAATTGAAAGATTCAGATACACGTGTTCGTGAATTACAAATCAAGCTGAAAGAAACTGAAATATCTAAAAAGTCTTATGATGATGACATCAATAATAAAAATATCATTGAACAATTAGAAAACAAAGTGAAGGCAACAGAATCTAAGTTATCCAATGCACAGAATGATTTAAATCATTTACAATCACAAGTAGAAAAGAATAAATTGACGATTGTAAGTTGTACACATATGCATTATAATACGGGACCCTATGGAGTCCAATACATCCACTATATTTATTGTTCAATAATGTCCTAACAGTATACGTGACAGATACTGTGTTAGCCTTTATTGGTCATTCGTCTATTTGTATGTGTTTCGTTACCTTATTTATTTTTAAAATTTCATGTTAGTAAAGAAGTTCAAACAGAGGTTTTATTCACTTTATTGAAAGGTGTTCACATTCTTCAAAATGAGTTAATATATGTGTAAAACTTGGGCACTGTGGTAGTAAGTAATTCCATATTCGTTTGTTTATTAAATGTATCACACAGTGAAATAGTATTGTATACTGGATGACGTTTCGAACACAATTTATTGTTCATAATCATATCAATTTTGGTCACACTACTTCGAGATTTGATTTTTATAGTTTTCTCTGTCTTCTCCTATTTGTTGTATGGGCAGTAGAATTTTCCATATATCTGGGACAGGTGTTGAATCATTCCTATTACATGTATTTGCAGTTGATTCGATAAACAAAGCTTCTGTTATCAATCTCTCCCTCCACCCAGCTGTTACATTAGATTTTAAAACTGTCATCCTATCCCCATCCTATTGTATGGTTGTGTGTAACTGCATGTAGTGCTATAGCTGAACTACTCTCTAGATTTCTTGTCTTATTCGGGTCAACTAGTCTAGATTTAGCTAGGTTTTTATGTTCGGCTAGTCTGACTGCCCCTGTTCTACTAGTTTGACCTATGTATTTTACCTGACAGTCATTCCAGCAGGGTATTAGATAAACTAAATTGTTTTGTTTTAATGGCTCTACAGGATCCTTCAACCGACAAAGCTTGTATCTAATCGAATCAACTGCAAATACATGTAATAGGAATGATTCAACACCTGTCCCAGATATCTGGAAAATTCTACTACTCCAACGACGACAAATAGGAGAAGACAGAGAAAACTATAAAAATCAAATCTCGAAATCTTCAGAGTGAGGCTAAAATCCAGCATTCATCGTTTTGAACGCCAACAGATTGTGCATTAACTGACTACTACTGACTAGGCTACATACAAGATCATTTAATCATTTAGTTGTTTTTAAATTAAAACAAACACATTGAGAAACTTTTGTGGTGTTTCAATCAATAAATAAGAAACATATTTACGAGTTCCTCATAATCATATATCAGTTTAGTCATACAGCTTCACAGTTTGTTTTAGATATTATATATGTATTTTCTCTCTTTCTGTGTCTCATCAACTTCCCTTTGTTGTTTGTTGCCACTTTCCATATCCATGCCGGTATAGGCAGGCGGTAACACCAGACAACTTTTTAAGCTTATCAGGGTGCCTTGCGCTGCGGGTTGGCCACCCCTCCGTACACCTCTTGAAATGCTCCCATATGACCGGGCGTCTTACATAGCTTCTCCTGAGGAAGTCCTACTCACTGCCTTCACGTGGCGGAGGTGTTTTTCACTGAAGTGAGAGGGCAAAAGCGGATGCCCGGCGCTCTCCACCGGGTTGACTGTCCATTGGATGACAGTATAGGGGAGATGGCTAAACCCTGATTCCAAACCTCCAACGACTGGCGTATGAAGCTCACCGGAGCTCACCGGTAGACGTATGGACAAAGGGCTTATTGGATCCCCTGGATGACTGGCCCCATTCAAAAAGGCGAATGAACCGGACTCCGGTCACCGTCTGGCTGACAATGGATAGTGGACTCCCTACTCCACTCCTACTGCCTTGTAGGTCACACTTGGTTGTGTAAAGGCTAGAGCTGCACTCTCAAACAAAAGGCCGAGCGATTCTGGGGACGTCACTCGTACCTAATTCCCATGAAACTTCATGAACTCTCTACAACATTAACCAAATTCCAGTACTGGTCCAACAATGTCGCCTTCGGTGGTTTGGCCGTGTTCTGCGCCGACCAGATGACGATCTGGTCAAATCAGTTCTAAATCCCTTGCCATTTCCATCTTGGCGATGTCGCAGGGGTGGACAGCTGAAAACATGCCTTGGTACAGTCAAGGCTGATATGGAGTGACTGGGGCTACAAACCGTCTACGGACTCCGTCTGTGGAACAAGAATCGGATAACCCTGTCGCAAAACCTTGCATGAGATCGCCGCGCCTGGGCAGCGATGATTCGAGATGTTCATGAAGCCGGCTCATCCTCCCGTAGGAGATAGCCGAAGTAAAGTAAAAAATGTAAAGGGAAACAGGTGGTAAAAGGCAAATGGTAAATTAAACAATCTCTGAGAAAAAAATGGCACTATAATTTACTCTCAAGACAGACGACTAAAACTCTGGAAAGAGCACTATGAGGAGCAGTTTAATTGGTCTACAGCCACACTCAAACTACCGAACATCTAACACCTCCCTGATGAATTGTTTATAGACACAGGTCCTCCGTCCTTAACTGAGGTTACTAAAGCTGTCACTAGTCTGAAACAAGGCAAAGCAGAGGTATTTAATTACGGTGGAGATAGTTTACTGTCTACATTAACTGAGGTACTAGGCAGCGTCTAGGAGTCCGAGGAAATAACCGTCGGGTTGGTGTAAGTCACTGATTATCCCTATATACAAGAAGGGAGACAAGTCTTCCTGTGATAATCACAGAGGGATTAGCTTGACTAATATAGTATCTAAAGTCCTAGGCTCAATAATCATGCGTAGACTAAATGGTGCTCGGGAGGCACAAACACGAGGGGGCCAGGCAGGCTTTAGACCAGGAAGAGGGTGTATTGATCATATCTTCACCCTTCGACAGGTTCTAGAACATACATTGCACTGATCAAGACACTCTACTCGAACTCAAGCAGCTAGGTGAGGGCTTACGACGAGTTGTCATCTGAAGTGGTGACAACTGGTGGTGTCCGTCAGGGATGCCCATTATCCCCATTTCTATTCAATTTCATCATAGATGTGCTAATGGACTTAACCCTAAGTGACTTCAGCGACTCAGGGATTGACTTGATACCAGGGAATAATCTCGTTGACTTAGAATATGCAGACGATATAGTCCTTCTAGGCGAGGACGCTGACAAAGTACAAGCAGAGTCTTCTAAACACCTTGAGCTTCAATCTACGAATGTTTGGCATGCGATTCGTTACTACCGTGAAATGTAAGACGATGTTACAGGACTGGACCACATTGACTCCTAGATTAGAAATAAGAAGTGAAGTAGAGCACGTTGACCGCTTTACTTATTTGTGAAGTACCATCAGCCAGTGCCAACGGGTTGATCTCTGACGAAATCTCAGTACGGATACAAAGGGCTCGTTTCCCATATGCCAGTTTACGCCGTCTCTGGTTAAGTAGACGTGATATCCGACTGGCTATCGAAGAAAGGGCAGGTGTACTGCACAGGAGTCCGTTCCGTCCTCTTTTCTGGCCAGCTCTGAGACCTGGCCATTGAGAGTGGAAGACATGAGAAGACTAGCTGGCTGTGTTTGATCATAGGTGCCTGTGTTTTGTCTCCCATGTGAAGTGGTATAATAAGGTGAGCAATATAGAGGTTAGCCATCGATCGAGTTCCATGTAAGCATTGAGGGGAAATCATTCGACGAAGCTGTGAAGCTACATCGACTGAGATGTTTAGGACACGTGTTACACACGCGTAGTCTAGCTATCGCCTTCCTCGACGGGCAATGTTAGCTGACATAGCTGGGTCAGGTTGGAAAAGAGCTAGTTGTGGTCAAACCAAAACATGGCTTCATCAGTCATTGAAATCTACAACAGTTAGTTTAAGTCACGTAGGTAGGTGTAGACTTCCTAGTTGGGGTCCTCGGGACGGTAAAAACCACTGGTTGGAAACAATCTGTGATATGGCTCAAACTCATCGTTCTCAATGGCTACCGCAGATGCATCCACTCCTTGTGACTTATGGTTTCCAATGAAACTATATTGTTCTCTATTATTACTATTCGTTTGTCTCACACCTCTGTTTACTGCCTGTATCATGGATTTCTTTTACTTTCTTCTGTTGCTTTGTGTGTTACAAGGAGGGTGTGTGGCGACTTGGACTGCTGCACATCGGGCAAAGTTCTATTTCGAAAACAGACAGGCAAACAGGTAAAGGCGGTGTTGTCTCATTCCGATGGCACGTATGTGGTGTTGAAACGATAAATAAAGTTTTAGTGATTAACCTCTTTGTTTATCCACCTAACTATCTTACTTTTTAGTACTGTCACCCTGTGATTACATGCAAGCGAATGCAGTGCAATGACTGAGCTCTGTTTTTTCTAGGTTATTTAACTTAGCAGAGTCAATTATTGTAGGTCTAACTTAATTTCTATGTTCCACTAATCTATCTGACTGACCCCGATCCATTGGTTGACCTGTGTAAATTGATCTCACTAACAGTCATCACATGGTATTAATCTCTCCAACTTCCCTCTTAGCAATAATTTATGCTTGAAAACTTGTCACCCAGTTGTTAATACTGCATCATCACTGTGTGTGATTATTAAAATAAACTTATCTAATGTGGAATTACATCATTCTACTACAATGCCAAAGTTTTATTTATAATTATTATTCCTTTGCACTCCGAATGGGGAACATAAGGCTTCAACAACATGTCTCCAATTTGTTCTGTGTTCTGGCGTTCTCTCCAACTGTGTCCAGGATTGTCCTTAATCTCTCTTCTCCTCTTCACCAAACGATCTCCTCCTTGTCACCCTCGCTCTGACCACCCACTCGTCGCTTCCTACTTGGATTCCACTCGAGCGATGGCATGGCGTGTGATGTCATTCGGTGGCCTCCTGAGTGTTTGCTCGATCCATCTCCACTTTCTCCTACATTTTTATTGAGCAATCGGCTCTCGCCTGTTGGTGGTATGTCACCAGCCGGAGTTTCTTATTGCTTATTCTTTCTGGTCAACCGTTTGATCTTCAGCATGGAGCTAGAGAAGACAGCTGTTCATAAAACTCTGCCACACTCGCTGTTGGAAATCCTTTTCCTGACACATTAATCAAGCTTCTGACCCTTATAGAAGCAGTGACTGACTTCACATTTGTGTTGAAAATGTGAATCTTCTTCCTGCGGGTGCTGAGGGTGGAGTGCGGAAGATTTTCAAATTGCTTTTGGATTATTGAAGGCATATCTCGCCTTTTCGATTCTGACTTTGACATCTTCGTCCGTTCCGTGTGTCTGTAGTTGAAATAATGTTTCCTAGCCAGATAAGTGAAGGAGGCAACCTCTGTTAAATCTCTCTCGTGTCGATAGTGATTGGTGCTGGTTGTTGTTGTTGTTGTTGCGGTTCGTTGGTTATCTTCATCACCTTCGTCTTCTCTGTGTGTTCACCTGAAGTGCTGTTTTCGCTGTCAGCCTATTCAGCCAGTTTATTGATTTTCTCTTCGAAGTCTTTGAGTTTGTGTGACATTTGACATGTATCATCCACTCGCGAAATCCATATCTTCTAGAGTCTTCTTATTGGTGGTCCAGCTTATTATTCCTGACTCCTCACCACCACCACCAACACTTTGATGCATAATCCAGCCCTCACCCACAATTAAGAATATTATCGTTGATAAATAAGCGGGTAGCCTTGTCTTACTCCTCCTGTATGTTCATCGAACACCTCGATGAGTTTTCTGTTGTGGATCAGTTGACACGTGGCATTGTCATATAGCCAGCTGTTGAATGAGATTGATAAAGACTTGAGGTACACCATAGTGTCGAAGTAGTTTCCAAATTACTTCTCAGTCAACACTGTCTTGTGAAGGTTTTTTCGAAGTCGATGAAGTTGAAGCAGAGAGAGATTTGATTGCCATTCTATGCTTTGTTCGATGACGACGCCAAAGTTGTACACTTACATTAATATTTATGAGTTGTTGTACAGTGTAAGATAAATAAATCACATATTCACTCACTCAGGAACTGGATCACTCTAAATTTTCTCTACGCTAATCTTATTGATCAGATGGTGATAGAGCGTCGATGGCACAGCGGTTAAGACGCTCTCCGATCATGCACATGGTCCGGGGTTCGATCCCCGGCCACAGACGCACTCCTTTACCTCGCTAACCCAGAAATAATGCTGGTAAAGAGAAAAGGTTTGGCATGAGGCTAGCAACCCCATTCTGTAAAATTAAACACTACTACAGAAGCTTCAAGCCACTAGCTTGAGGTCCTATGTTCCACTGGGAACGTGAAGGAAATAATAAAAAAAGACGGTGATAGACAACCAACAGATTTTATCCTTTTATAAATGCCTACTGGTGTGTGTGTGTGTGTGTGTGTGTGTCGGATCAAACGCTAAACTCAACGAGAAAAGGTTGAAGTCAGTTTTATCAAAGTGTTATAAAGTGAATTTGTCAATTATAATAGATAAAAAAATAATACAATACTACTGTAAAGTTTGACTGACTGTTCAACTGGTTTCAACATAGAACTTCGCACAGATATGCAGCAGATAGAGTTGTCACCCCGCCTCCTTGTCTCACACAAAGCAAGGCAACAGAGTTAGCATAGGTACAAAAAACAGATGATAAACAAAAGTGTTAGTGAGGGAAAAAGAATAGCAATATATATGGAAGAGAAATGGAGTTTTATTGGATGGGCATCACAAATCACAAAGGATGAATGCATCTGCACCAGCCATTGAGCTAGCTATATCACCAATTGTCTATCTCCAGCCGTCAGTGGTACTTACCATCACGAGGACCCCAACCAGTCAGGAAGTCCTCACCTTCCTCCCTACGTGGCTCGCTGTCTTAAACTAAGCGTTATGGACTCACTGATTGATGAAGCGGTGTTTTCGTTTGACCACCGCCAGGTAACTCTTTTCCAACCTGAACAATCCTATGTCAGTCGGCTAACATCTCCCGTCAAGGAAGGCGATGGCTAGTCGTGCGTGCGTAACACCTGTCCTAAGCATGTCACTCAATCTATGCAACTGCTTCACAATCTCGTTGATTGATTTCCCCTCCTCACTTAGTACTCGTCTGAGGCCTAACTTCAATATTACTTAACCTATTACACGGAAGATAGAATGTAGATACCTATGATCAACGACAGATAGTTGGCCTTGGTTTTCCACTTTCACTGGCCATGTCTCACCGACAGCCATAAAAGAGGATGGAGCGAACTCCTGACGTATAGTACACTTTCCCTTTGGTTGACAGTCGGATATCACGTTTACTAAGTCAGAGATGGCATAATTTAGCAGACATTAGTGTCAATATGTGACTCTTGAATTTACTTAGCAGTTGTTTCATGTTTTGATGACCTTTATGCATATGACATCTTCCGTTAGTAGACGTGAGGAATTGAGGAGTCGCCATGACCCTAAATGCCGAGTAACAGTGAAATATATATTTATATGCTTACATTTGGCCTATTATTTTCACTCCTATATTCTTTCCACTGTTCTTTGTCTGTTTTTTCTGCCCAGAATACATTGGAAGCTAATCTACACGAATCTCGTCAGCAAACTTTAATCGCAGATAAAAGAACTGAATTAGCTCAAAACGACAATATACGTTTAGCACGTGAATTGACACAATATAAAGAAAAAGCGAATCATATTTTAGCTATGAAAGAACGGGTAAATTCAATTCAATTTTCCTATTTTTGTTGTTTTCGCTCGACTACTTATTCCATATTCAGTAGTTAAAAACACAACGGCAATCAATGTGAAGTTTTTTTCATGCGTTGTGATTTAGGAGCTTTTTTGACTTTGTAAGGGACTTTATCAACACCTATAGACATCAGTTAAGGAATCACTGACAACTGATGTTGTTTTGTAACTCAACAGGCTTTTAAATCAGTCCAAGAAGTGCTGAATGAGAAATCTACAAGATGGTGGTTAAGCTGGCATATCAGAATAACAAGATGAGTTCTTCCTGCCTACCATACCGTTGTTTAACATAGTGATGTGTAAGTATTGTTGTAGGCTTCTGTCGACTAGGTCGAACTACTGTCAGAGCAGGATAAAGTGGGCGTAAATACTTTCCATTCAATAGCGAACAAGGGAACTATACTGCTTCCTCAATCTTTAGAGGTTTGATTAGGAAAAGTTGACTACAAGACTCGGTTAATAATTATCGGAAAGGCGCTTCGTACGGTTGGACTTTCAAAATCCGACCGCATTCAAACGACCGGTGTATAACCAGCCTCATGAAAGCCTCTTCTTTCCTGTTCAGTGAAACAAAACAACTCACTCGGCATTATTACGCATTACAGCGTCGAAGAATTACACAACTGACAATAGTCAATCTCTTACACACACGTTTATCTTAATCAAGGAATTATCGTGACAAAACGGTAAATGACTCCAACAGTTTTTGCCAAACTATTACTTCAAAGGATAAATTAAAAAGACGGTTGGAGCGAAGAAAAATTTCTTTTCGACGAAGTCATCAACTAAATGATAGCTGTACATTCGTGTATTTATAATAAATGGGTGGGAGAGTTCCAGAATAATTTCCTGTTAAGAGGTGAAATTAATCAAATTACAGTTAGGAATTAAAATTCCATAATAAACAGGGGGACGAATAAAGCTCAGACAAAGTGGCATCATAATTACTAAGATGATTGACACATTGTGCGGGTGGGGGTTAGAAATGTAGAAATAACAAGAATAGACAGGATGTTTGGATAAAAAATCTAGTGGGATCATAGATAATGTGACGAATAATTGTTTATGCGATCAGGGCTTATATATGTAGAAATAATAAAATGACGAAGTAGACAGGAAGTTCGGGTATGAAAATATAGTAGTGTAAATAGGGATTAAGAAAAACTTAAAAATAACATGAATAAACAGGAAGTTTGAATAAGAAAGGCAATGGGATAGTCATTTTTAGAAGAATTACCTGTTTATGATGGCCTTGGCAGGGACAAGGGTTGGGTGCATTTTTTTGGATACAAAGCATGGGTTAGAGCTTTTGGATGGCTAGTGCCTCGGGTATGCCCAGATGTCTTAATTTTACTTCCTTTGATAGGTTTGATCGAATCTTGTATATGATTTTGAAGGATTTTTCGAATGGTGCTGAATATCCAGAATTGACCATATGTTCTGTCACTGAACTACACACACGTTTTCGTTCTCCTTTTACTAACTGGACTGGATAGTGTTTACGAGTGCGTTTTTCAAATTGGCGCGTCGTACGGTTGATGTACTCAGCTCCGGACGAGCAAGTAAACTGGTATATGCACGTTGAAGTGGCCCAATGCAACAACTTGTCTTTCGCGTTCTGACTGAACAGTTTCTTACAGGAAAGTCGTTAGTCGTAGGCTTTCGGCTAAGTATGTTTTCCCTGAGAGATTTGCAGAGGTATTTACGCAGGATTTCTGCTTTTTTTCCTTTTTGATGCATACCGCCGGTTCGAGGCTAGTGCCTCAATTACACAATATATCAGTTTTCTCAGTAATTATGATGCTACTTTGTTCGAGTTTTATCCGTCCCCCTGTGTTTATTATGGCATTTTAATTCCTAATTGCAATTTTATTAATTTGACCCTTATCCGGAAATTATTCTGGAACTTTCCCACCTAATTATCATAAATACGTGAAGGTACAACTATCATCTAGTTGATGACTTCACAGAAAAGAAAATTTTCTTCGCTGCAACCGTCTTTTTAATAATAATAATAATACCTATGATCCAATGTGTCTGTATATTCTGTGATTACATGGAAATAATAAAGATTCATTATATTCCTAGCCACACTGCCTTTCATTTCTCTCTCTCTTTGTCTTACTGTTCATTTTTCCAAACGTGTCAACTTATATGCTAATTTCCACGTTTCTTCAATTCATCACATAACAGAAAGCATACTGTAACAGCAGAAGACAAGGGCCAGACAACAGATCATTTATTTACGAAATCAACATATATTAATAGATTTTCATGTACATTATTATAGATTATTGTAAACAAATAAACACAGTCTTTTGATTGGTGGTTTCTCGCTGAACGTTAATCTTCAAATCTCTTTGTGGCTGTTTCTTGAATGTCAGATCATCTACATGCTAACTGTATCCGCCTACTCAAAGTCTGCTGTGATTGGTTGTTGAATCAGCCTTTGTTCCTTTTCCTCACGACAAATTTTGGGGACGTAAACATTGACATTTTCAATACAAACGTCAAGTCAGTCAGTTCTTCTATACAGATCGGATCAGAAACTTGGTGGGCGGGTCACAAAGAATATTTCCAACAGACTGGCTATTGCAGACCTTTATCAACAACTAACTGTCTTCGCTCTATACTGAATGAAGATCAGATGGCCGGGCCGGAAAGAATCACCAACAAGAAACTATGGCTGGGAAGAAACAAAACAAGAACCAATCAATCGCCAACCAACAAATATGCAGGAGAAAGTAGAGATGGATTGGGCACTAGCTGAGGAGGAGGCCGCTGGGTGACATGGGGCGCGCGTCAGGCTATTTCTCGAGTGGGACCAGACCGAAAGGGAAGCGGGGAGTGGGACGTCGGTGCAAGGGTGGGTGACATGGAGGAGATGGTGTGAAGAGGAGTTGAAACAGTATGGACTAACATGGATGGAGGTGAAAAGTCTGCAAAAGGAAGACAGAGGTAAGTGGAGACGTGCAGTTGAATCGCTATGTTTCACTAGGAACCCAAGGGAACAATGAAAATAGTTCGATGGATGACTTGTTATCTACTTTGCAGTCAACTAACTTCTCATGGCTTCTAATCATTGATATAAATTTCACTTAAGTTCTATAATTGATTGTGTATCGTATATATTGTCTTTTAAATTGACGTTTTCCCCCTATGTGCAGACTGATAAATCAATACGGTGAATTCAACTATAAACTTGGCCAATACAGTAACGCTTCGCACTCATTCTAAAGTGATAGCTGAAAAAATAAAGTTGAATGAATCGATTTGCTGTTAGTGATTTGTGTTTTTAAGTCAAAGGTGTTAGCGCTGATGAGTGCAGTGTAGTAATATTTGTATGTATACTAATTTATTTACGGTAGTACCTTATGTGGTATTTCTCAGTGCTAAACAGAGATGGACTAAATCAATACAATGTCTAGTATCTCTCTGTATTGCTGCATTGTACTGTACTTCCTCATAATTGTACATGAAAACGAAGATAAAATCAGAGGGAAGAAGAATTTTAAATTCAAATTTTGGGCGATTTTTATTGAATTTAAGTAATTTCAACGTAGGACTTTTTTCGCGGTTGGTAGTGTGGTGTATCGTATGAATTAGTAGAAGCTACAATTCCAACCGATTGACTTATCGTCAATATGTGGTGAGAGCTGTCTGCTAGCCAAAATTGGAAGAGAAAAATTTACGTCCCATATGTTGGTCATGTGAAACACATGAACAAAGACTAACTGCACAACCAATCACAGCAGACTTAGTGTGGGCGGATACGAGCACGAGCAGCACATATATGGTCTGATCTTCAGAGAAATGGGCACAAAGAGATGACAGATTAACTTTCTGAGAGAAAACAGCCATTCAGAAGACGCTATTTCTATGCTAATTATAATGTGATATGTAGTCACATGATGTCTGCTTTGTTTTGACAGTCTGATATATTTGCTATATGTATATATTGATCGTCATTCCGGTATAACTCACAAAACGCTTAGTCTGTCCATTAACTAAGTAAACAATATATGACCTTTTTATCACATGACATTACAACCAATCAGAATCCAATGGTGGTAAGAAAAACTACCATCTGTCCTATTGGTTCATGTATGCTAATCATTTCATATATACTCTTTAATCATACACTTGAACATTTTTTTTCACACCTTTCGCACACTACGTACCTTTTCACTCACTGACGGTCAATATCCCTTGTTGGAAATACACGCGTATCTTCGCGAACGTGGTGGTCTTCTGATTTTTCCCTCTTCGCGTCAGGACAATTAACTAGTCAGCAGTACATAACATAATGTACATAAAAATCTATAAATATCTGTTGATTCCCGCAATAAACGATCTGTTGCCTTGCCCTTGTCTCCTTTCGTTACAAATAGAGACTGTGGCTCTGTTACCTGAATGCACGAGGTAGGTGGAGAGAGAGAGAGAGAGATTGATTACTGAATCCAGACTAGATCATCGAGTCTACACCCAATACATGCAACAGAAATAACTCAATGCAAATACCAGAAACACGGAAGATATTATTACCACCAGTCAGTCAGTCAAACCAGAAGAGGATAATTAATAATCTTAGAATTCTATTTCAATTCAAGCACATCACAGCATTCTAACAAGTCACTTATTATGACTATAAAAACACTTGTCTTATTTCCCATCTGATTGTAATTGATCAATAACACTCGTATTATTATTTCTGGATGTACATTATCCCGTATTGATTTTTATTCAAATATCTGGTCAATTCCACATATGAAGGAAAGAAGTTGTGTGAGTAACTTGATATGATTGTTAGTGGCAATAAGTTGTGCTCGAAAGGTGGTCATCAGTTAATATAACTGTGTAGCACTGTGCGACTTATCAGAATAAAATCTTATCCATAATGGAGTTATGCTCTACCACCACAATGTTGTCTAAGTTTTATACTTATATCAATTATATGAATGTACGAGATTTGATCTTTGTTGAGAATACGAATGCATCCTACTAAAAGTGTAGTCATAAAGCAGAACAAACTGACTTTTCAGTGTCTCAAGCTATCAGATAATTGTTTAACTGACGTCGGTTCGTGACGAGATCTACACTAGAAGTAGTCATTTCTTATTTAATGCGAGTGAGTTGTATCTTTATTTTAATTGACTTAGTTATTTAACGAGAGATTTTATGGTTGATGTCCACGTTGAACAGATAGTTGTGTGTTTCTATGTCTGAATTTTCTGTTTTATTATTCTTTTTGTTTGGTGGGTGTCGGGGGTGTTGTGCAGGTAATTGCTTCACTACGTGGTCAAGATGTGACTTCTGAAGGATCACAAAATATGCTCAGCAGTGAAGAGAATACAGAAAATGAATTGATTACTTCTTTTCGAGCTGAATGTGATCTTTTACGTGAAGAGGCTAGTCGATGGCGTCTTGAAGTTGATCATAGAGAAATGGCTATCCAGGAATTAGAATTACAAATGCAAACTGAACGTGAATCATTACGACGTAATATTGAATTGTCTGAACAACAAGCAGAACGTGAAAAACAGGTTAGCGAATAGGAATTTATCATTCATGTTGTTGTTGTCATTGGTTTCAATATTATATGAGCAGGTTTTTTAAAAGGCAAATCAAAAAACACCAAATGACTTGGAATCAAGAGTGCTTTCAAGTATTGATTTTGTAGGGAACTTTGTTTGATTGATTGGATAATTTTATCATGAGCTGACATTAGTTAGAGAAGCGTTGAAAAACCCGGGAACAGCGAACAGCCGTTTCGTCCTCTTTTGGGGCTCTTCATCAGTGCGCAACTACCATAGGAAGTTCGAATTCAGGACCTACTAGTTACAGCAGACACTGGGACCCAATCCAATGGCCATCCCATGAATTCCAACTTCTGCTAATTCATGACATAGTGTGAGATGCAGAAATCCTGGTGGTATATGGCTAAAAATCTGTTTCTTCCGGTGCCATGTGTATTTTGTTTTTTTACCATCGTCTAGATTTTAAAAAGTGTTATTTACTACCCTTCATTGAAAATTCTTTGTCGTGAACACCTATGTTTGTCAGTTTTAGTGTGACTCTGTTTCTTTTCCGTTATTTCTGAATGTTACGCAAATTGATTCACTTTTATGAAAAGTCCTGCCTTAATTCATTACTCATACACAGGGTATTCTGAAGGTTGAATCCTTAATGAGATTAACAGGGTCACATACCTGTTTGAAACCGGTTATCCGAAAACACTCATCAGTATGGCATGAAAGAAAGTATAACAGGTGGAAAGAATATTGTCAATTTAGGCGTAACAGACATCGATTTTCAACCAACCGGTTGGTTTTGTAAAAAGATTACATCTAAAGATAGATAAGCGAAAGACCACGAGCCTTTTGCCCACAACTTATTGATGTGCAATTTTTTACAAAAAAAAATATCTTTGGCCAAAAATGTTTCATCAATCTTTTACATATGAAGCGAATGTCGTACTCACTTCTCATGAACATGAATAAGAAGAGAAAATAGAGTAGGAAGCTTTTTGATGTGGTTTTGTTCTCCGAGCTGGATGGTTAGTTTGCGAAGCTTTCATCGCCCTACTGGGTGACGTCTTCAGTGCATACTTCAATTTGAAGTTAGCCTTTTAGATTTCTCCACGAGTTTATTAATCATCTCTCCTGGTGACCTTGGACGTGATTGGTTGTTTATGTGTGTTTTCACATCTTCTAGGTTACTTGTGTTGGAACTGATTGTTTCTTTGACTTGAACTTTGACCCTTTGTGTGTATGTGTGAGGTTTCTTTCTTATTGGTTGATAAATTTTGTCTATCTCAATGTGTCTATTGATTGATAATTCACTGGAATGCCAAGCTTCTAAAAATTCTCTAGCATTCTTGTTATTTCCTTTGTCTAATATTTGAACGTTGTCCCAGTCGAATTGATGTCCGTGGTTGTCTGTGTGTAGTGAAATGAGGGAGTGTATATCATGTCTTTTGACGGCTAGCTTATGTTCGTGGATACGAAGACGAAGGGGACGTCCACTTTGGCCAATGTAGTGTTTTTCACAGTTGTTACAGTTTATTTTGTAGATGATATTGGTTTTGTCTTCTTTTGCTGTTGAGTCTTTTGGTTGACATAGAAGCCATAGAAGGAGGAATGATTTATAAACTCGTGGAGAAACCTAAAAGCTCACTTCAAATTGAAGTATGCGCTGAAGATGTCACCCAGTATGGCGATGAAAGCTTCGCAAACTAACCATCCAGCTCAGAGAACAAAACCACATCAAAATTATCCACCTGAGCTACAAATCTTCTCTATCATATCTAGAGTAGGAAGCTTTTCTCTTGTGATCCTTGATTTGATCACTAGAAAACACAAACCAGAAACAATGAATAGTTGACTGGTGTGTTTATTCAGTGAATAAATCTCATTATTCGCCTAGAATTTCGCACAAAAGTTCTGCAGTTCAAGTTGTCCCACTGAGAGAAAGCGCACATAAAATTGGACTAAAGAAACGTAATGACGTTATGGTAAATGTGAGAATTTACCAAAGATATTAGATGTTTGGAGGCAATCGGCAGGAAGCCTTGAACTTGTGCTTCGTGCTAGTTGGCACTCCTCAGCAAGACGCGTCTGCAACCTGAAAGCAACTCATCCCCCTTCTGGGATTCGAATCCGCGTCACCCAGTGCTGTAATCAGAGACATTACCAATGAGCTATTCGGACTCGCAATTCACCTCCTGTAGAGGACTGTATTGGGTAATTTTGATTGGAAACTAGTCAGTAACTAGTGTAATGTGTGTGTGTGTGTCTAGTCCTATCTTTGCTGTAGACTGAATTCAGTCAGTCAAGTCTACAATGTGGCGACCATTCTAGGAAGCTTGCGATCATGGTGTACACTGATTTGATGATATTAGACTGTGGGCACATTGGAAACTTGACTGATAGAATTCAGTCTGCATCAAAGATAGGACTATGTACATTACACTATTTACTGACTAGTGCATCGGTGGCATAGCGACTAGGACGCTTGCCGACCATGCACATGGTCCGGAGTTCGATCCCCGGCCACAGAAGCACTCCTTTACCTCGCTAAGCCAGTAGTGAGACTGGTGAAGAGGAAAGGTTTGGCATGAGGCTAGCAACCCCATCCTGTAAAAATAATCAGCACTGCTACAGAAACTTCAAGCCTCTAGCTTGGAGCCCTATGTTCCACTGCGAACGTGCAGGAAAATTTTTTAAAAAATAAATAAAAAAATTACTGACTAGTGTCCAATCAAAGTATCCACGAAAGAAACAACAGTTAGTTGGATAAAGAATAACGCAATTTTTTAGGATCCGGAAGGTGAAAAGGATTGATGAAAGCTTCTGTGCCATTGAGAACTTTTTTAACCGCATAAACAAAAGTCTGTAAACAAGGATTCTTAGCACAACCCGCGCACACATAATCCCCGGCAGATGACAAAGTAACCTTCTGCAGGAAAAAAAACCAAACCGAAGACGTTGCTTCTTTGCTAACAATAACGCTGATAATAATGTACATAAAAATAGATAAATATCTGTTGATTTTCTCAATAAAGGATCTGTTGTCTGGCACTTGTCTTCTGTCGTTACAATATAAATGTAGTGAGACTGGAATGCACATAAAACCTCATTGTCGTCAATTTTGCAGTAATGTCCATCAGAAAGATTTCTCGAGTCTCATGGACGTTTGTGGCTATTTTGGCCTGCGCTTCCCTACTCGATTGACTGGCTTAGGATAAAAGTCAAGAATTGTGTGTGGGTTTATTTATTTTATTTTATTATTTTGACTACAGCTTGATTCCACACAGTATTTTTTAGTACAGGTATGGAATTTTCAGAATGGGATATCGGTAGCCCGAATTTCGCAGGGAGACCATAGATATCAGGTGTGCGTCGGCAGGGGATGGAACCCTGGACCATGTGCATGTGGTGGTCGGCTACAGTCCTAACTGCTGTGCCACCGACATACTTTGATCTGATTGATCATCTTTATCCTTCTTGTGATCTAAACAAAAAAAAATGTTCCATTGTATCATCTTTTCTATTCATTTAAAAGTATTTTTGTCGATTAAATTCTACTCTTGTTTTTTCTTATGTTGTTGTTGTTGTCGTTGCTGTATTTCCCATTCTCTGATGAATAATTAGCTCAGAGAAGAAGCTGATACACAGTTAGCGCATTTACGACAATCCATTCGTGAATCCGAAGAGGCATTCAGTCGTCAAAAAGCTGACCTACACACTAAACTCATATCAACTGAATCAGAATTGAATCGATTAAGACAATTAGCATCCTCCGGTGGTGGTGATTCATCACGTCAATCAGTACCCCCCAGTCGAAGTGATCCAGAAAATATACTAACACTTGAATCGCGTATAAGACAATTGACAGATAATCTCTTATCTAAACAAGATGCCTTGGATTCAGTCTTAGCACAGAATCATGCTTTGAAGGTAAGTAGAGTACAGACATATTGTGATTGCTACATTTCTAATGAATTTAATTGAATGAATTTTAGATTTTCCCGTCAATTGATTGGATCGAAGTGCTCGGTTTCAGGTTGACATGTCTATCGGCTTCTTGTTCAGATGCTTCGACGATGTCTGGTCATGTAATCAGAGGTTCATTGGTGGATGCTGACTAGCAGTGGAATCTATTCAGGATGCGCATTTCGTCCAATTTGGGACTCGTGGTCAACTGGATGTACCTACACTCACCAGTGAGTGATGATGTTCTCACCACTGAGGCTCGAACCCAGTGCCCATAGTTTCAAACGCCAAAGCGTTATCCACTAGACCACTTGGGCCACGAGAGCTGGCCACCTTTTGAGCAAAAGGTCTCAAATCGGACGACATGCGCGTTATTCTGCATTCCACTTCTAGTCACCATCCACAAATTAAATTTCTAATGAATATTTATAAATTAATATATTAATAATAATAGTGCGCTTTATTCCAAAACAGTACTAATGTTGCAATGTCGAATTTTCAACATTCGGTACATTTTTGCATCTAATTTTATCGAATAATATTAAAAACAATTATAAATATAGTATTACAGGATTGTTAATTATAGTTGTTATTTGGTATTAGTAATAACAGTGAAGTTATGTGTGTATATACAAAGAATTTTTAAATAATGATAATAATACTCTCTAATTTGGTTCGCAAGGGTTAGTTATGTTTTTACGAGTTGATCACGGATTAATACCAGTTTGGCAATCATCGGGAGTACGCACCCATTGGGATTCGAACCCAGGACCTTCCGGTTACAAGGCAAGCTCGTATATCATTCAGCCACTGGGACCCGATTCAATGGCCCATGAATTCTAACTTCTACCGATTGGTGATTTAGCGTGACCCCAACCATTGTCGTTGGTGGGACATCCATTCTCACACATGACATCTGGATGAACCTCACTGGTCACGACTTTGATTTTGATTTTTGATTACAGCTTGATTCCACACTGCATTTTTGGTACTAGTATGGAATTTTCAGAATGGATATCGGTGGCCCAAATTTTGCAGGCTGACAATAGATATCAGGTGTGCGTCGGCAGGGGATCGAACCTCGGACCATGTGCATGGTCGTCGAGAGTCCTAACCACTTTGACACCGACGCACACCGACTTCCCTAAAGAACTCCAGGAGACTCCGTCCTGTCTGTCTGGATTCAACATAGAACTTGGCACCGAAGTGCACCAGTTCGAGTTGCCACGTTCCAAATACCACACAGAGGTAGACAAGAAGATGAGTGAAGAGAATCAATAGAGTTTGACAAGTATAAGAGTGAAACAGAATGGGTAATGGTAGAAAGGAATATGAAAGATTACAGAGACTGAATACATCTGCACTGGCCATTGACAACGATTTTGAGCCATGTCACCTATTGTTTCCAGCCATTGATTCCTAGAGTCCCGATGGCCCCAACCCGGAAGTCTGCATCTCCCTACCTGACCGACTCAGTTTAACTGTCAAGGATTTCATGGATTGATGAGGCCATGTTTTTGTTTGGCCACCACTGGCTCTTTTCCAACCCGCACCTATATCAGCTAGCAATGCCCGTCGGGGGAGGCGATGGTTAGGCATGCGCAGCATGTGACCTAGCCATCTCAATCTATGTAACTTTATAGCCTCGTCGATTGATTTTCCTTCTTTGTCCAACACTCTACGTCTAACGTCAACATTACTTGCCTTATTATACCACCTGACGTGAGAAAGAGACCGCAGACATCTATGATCGAAAGCAGTCAACCTTTTCATGTCTTCAACTCGTATTGGCCATGTTTCAGAGCCATAGAGAAGGACTGAACGAACTGATGAGCAGTACACACGTCCCTTGGTTGATAGCCGGATGTCACGCCTACGCCAGAGATGGTGTAAGTTGGCGAAAGGAACTCGAGCTTTTTGGATCCGTGGTGAGATTTCGTCGCCAATCAGTCCGTTGGTGCTGACACAGCTTCCCAAATAGGTGAAGTGGTCAACATGTTCTATCACTTGACTCCCTATCACTAAGCTAGGAGTTGACGTAGTTCAGTTCTGTAGCAGCATCTTACATTTTGTAGGGGCGAATCGCATGCCAAACATACGAAGATAATAATAATAATGATTTACTTTATTCCAAAAACAGTACTTGTGATACAGATTGGAATTTTCAGCATTAATCACAATATTGCATCTAATTTCCTCAAATTATAAATAAAATTAATCATACAGAAAATTTTCCACATTTACAATGTTGATCATTTAGAGACTGATGTCCAATTTGAAAACCTATTTACCCAGACAAGCGACCTAACTCCTACGTCCAAGTATGAGCTAGAAAGATTTAAAAGTACCCTAATCGATTCCTGCTACCAGTTTAAGAGCAGCAAACATCCCGCCAACAGTCTACTTACAAAGAAACACCGAGAGGCATTACGTGACCTCAAAAAGAACGAAAATCTGATAATAACTAGACCTGATAAAGGATCTGGCACAGTTATCATGAATAAGAGTGATTATTTAGACAAAATGAATATCATTCTAAACGACCATACGAAATTTCAAAAGCTAAGCAGTTGTAAAGACACAACGGAGGCAACCGAACGCCAAATGGCCAAGACACTAAAATCATTAGTTGAGAGTAATCTGATTCCTAAAGAAACACTCGACGAATTGAAACCCTCAGGTACGCACACACCAAGACTTTATGGTTTACCGAAAGTCCACAAGCCGGGAGTACCACTACGTCCCATCTTAGATATGTGCCAATCCCCTTATCATTCTACAGCTAAGTGGTTGGTAAAGGCACTAGAACCACTACATCGCGAAGTAGTGAAATTCAGTGTAAAAGACGTATTCAGCTTTGTGGAAACTACCAAAAGCTTGAATGTAAAGGGAAAGAAAATGATGTCACTGGATGTAGCATCATTATTCACCAATGTCCCACTGCTTGAAACAGTCAACTACATATGTGACCAGCTGATAGAAAAGAAAATAGATGTAGGAATCCCACCCGAAAAGGTCAAAGAATTATTATTGAAGTGCACTATGAACGTTCAGTTTATGTTCAATAATGGTTTTTATAGACAAGTTGATGGGGTAGCCATGGGATCACCTTTGGGCCCTTTGCTAGCGGATATTTTCCTGGCAAAGCTTGAAAATGGTCCACTCAAAGACACGATTAAAGGGTTTGACTATTATTGTCGATACGTAGATGATACGTTTATCGTTTGTAATAGAAATCTTAATAAACAAGAGCTTCTGAATACCGTTAATAGTGTTCACCCAACTATTCAGTTTAAATGTGAAGAAGAAGACAATAACAGTTTACCTTTCCTAGACGTCCTACTTACCATGAAGACAGATGGATATCTACAAAGGAAATTATTTAGAAAGAAAACCTGGACGGGTCAGTACACGCATTTCCATAGTTTCACACCGATTCAGCATAAAAGAAACTTAGTTAAGTGTCTTAGCTACAGAATAAAACGAATATGCTCAGAGGAATGCATTAAGGAAGAAATGCATAAACTAAAACTCACACTGCAAGAGAATGGATATCCACAGAGCTTCCTAAGAAAGTATATGTCAATACCTATATACAGGGTAAAGGTGGATACCGTAGACAAGAAACCTTTGTATCTTAAGTTAAGTTACAAAGGGGAAATTGCAGCTGACATTCTAAAGTGTCGACTCAATAGAGCAATAGATAGAAACTTCTCAACTAAACCAGTACTCACACAGCAAGTAAAGGATAAATTACCAAAGATGGCCTCATCAATGTGCATCTACGAATTCAACTGCTCATGTGGAGCTAGTTATATTGGCCGTACTAAGAGAATTAACCTTGTTATGCCTGTTATCGCGACAGATAGATAGGTCGTTAGATAGACAGCTAAACAATATTATGTGACCTTTTCTGTCGCGATTATTGGTTATTTAATGTAACTCACACCACGTGATGTGACCTTGAGTGTTCTTTGTTTTCTGTCAATCTATTTGTGTGTACATGGAATTAATATTAACTGTTCACATTTTGTCCGTCCCCTGACTACTGTTCGGTACGTGTTTGTCCTTTCTTGAGTGACAATGGATTTTATACTTTTCTTGGTGTAATTGTATGATTTATTTTATGTTAAATCAAGTCACTCTGTTCTTAAGTAAAGTTAAGCAAAGACTGTGTTGTCAGTACTGAGTAGAAGGACTAAATCTGTAGGCAAAATTAATCCTACAATGTTTCCATAATCACAGTAGCAAGAACAAGATGATATCTAGTTAACATGAAAGAAAAATCCGATTTGTAGCACTTAGTTCACTTTATGAATTTACACGAAACAGTAGGAAGACGTAATTCATCTGAATCGTGTAATGTATTTCCGCGTTCAACCTATTTCGAACAATCTGATCACAAACACGAACTTTTCATCGGAAATAATGAAGAGTTAAGGGGTGAGAAAATAGACTACTTAGGTCAAGTTAAAAGGACTACAATGATCATCAAAATAACAAAATAACAGATCATTAAACCAGTAAAAAGGAGGCAATAGTTCATCTACTCTAGTATCAAAACAAAGTTTACCAAAGAAGGTTTAATGTGATTATGAATTGTTGCTTTGAACGCATAAATCTGGTCTAAACTTCCTAATTGCCGACTGGCTCTTCCACAAATTTAGGATACGCTCCTAAAACACATTTTACAGATGTGTAACCATCCTGTCTCTAGGTTGTCTGTTCTCACCATTAATAGATTCTGAGGATTCTATTTTCTTCTAAAGCTATGCCGAAATATGCTCTGAAGTCGCTGTGATTAGTCATCTGTTTCGTGACTCCTACGAATCACGAAAAATACCAATTTATTCACAAGTAAAAACATAGTTTTCCTTTGGTTCAGCGAAGAAATTTCTTTTCAACGACTTCATTTTCAAGCTGTACAACCGTATTTATATTACAGAAAAAGGTTATTAAGTGGCACTAGATAATTGCTCAGCCAATATACATGTATATGCGATAAGAATAACGATAATTAAAATGTTATAAGTAGAGTGAGTGAATAAATTACAAAATTATTAAAGATTGTTTTATAAGTGGATTGATGTCAAAAATGGTTTAAAAATGTCATGTGTTGTCTAAAAATTAAAAAAAATTGGGAGTACGATTACGATAAGAATCAAGATGTGAAATGAAGTAGAAAGAACTCAAGTGGTAAAATAAAAACTAGAAAGAACATTATTATGACTAAGGTAAAGAAAGGGGTTTGACAAAACGTTCTGGAACACATAATTTAGGTTTCTGTTCATGTATAGCTAAAGCTTCGGCTATGCATAAGTGAAGAAAACGTAAACTTTGGGATCGATTCGATTTTGCCATGTAGACAACTTTGAAAGATGAATCACATGGGTCTGAATGACCAGGCTCTAACAGGTGGTCACAAATAGACGACTTTGCAGTTCTTCGTTCGCCTTTCATTGATCAAACCGGATAGTGTTCAGCGGAGAGTACGCTTACAACGTTCAGTATAATCAGATCCACAGGAGCAGGTGTGTATATTGACTGAGCAATTATTTAGTGCCAATTAATAACCTTTTTCTGTAATATAAATACGACTGTACAGCTTGAAAATGAAGTCGTTGAAAAGAAATTTCTTCGCTGAACAAAAAAAACTGTTTTTACTCCTGCGAATAACAATAAACTGTTGACTTTACGAATCTAAGACTGATGACCCAGGAAGCACATAGATTCGCTTCACAAATGATATTACTCCATAGCATTAGGTGTAAATAACATTGCTAAACTGCACTACACTAATATCCCCAAATTAATTAAGAATAACAGCTGTCTCAGTTTAGAGAACTGCAAAGTACTAAAAAGCTATGTTCTTTTGTTTCATAATTAAATGTATATATAATAGTCTGAAAGGCTCTATTCGAAGTGATAATTAGTCGAAGACTTTTGTCTTGTAATTCAGTTTTTACCGTTCCTCTGACTTTTGATTTTTTTTACCATTCAGCTGTACGTGCGTCGGTGGCATAGCGGTTAGGACGCTCGCCGACCGTGCACATGGTCCGGGGTTCGATCCCCGGTCGCAGACGCATTCTTTTACCTCGCTAAGCCAGAAATAATGGTGGTAAAAGAGGAAAGGTTGGGCATGAGGCTAGCAACCCCATCTGTAAAATCAGCACTGCTACAGAAACTTCAAGCCACTAGCTTAAAGCCATATGTTCCATTGGGGAATGTGAAGGAAAAAAAATTCAGCTTTACACCAGCTTTTTTCACTACTGCATATCATATTCCTACCTCGTCATTTATGGTATCTATTAATAAATTTTTTTTTATTTTCCTATTTTTGTTTTATAGATTCGACTTGATCGTGTTATGAATGACAATGAGTCGCTTGTCTCAGCTTTATCCTCTGATGATGCCCAGTTGATCTTAGAAAATGGTAGACCTTATCAATCTGCTGTTGGATATGGTTGTACTCGGCTTAATTTACATGTAAGTGCTAATCAGATTTTAAATAAGTAGATTGATGCGTTTAACTGAAAGAGGTTATGAAAATGAATAATTACTTGTTGGATAGGTAGACATTCATTTACTGGTTTGTTTATGTCACTTTATTTATATCTAAAATTGGAGGTATAGCTTATTAGTCATTAACACTTGACAATACCACTCAGTGTGTCCCGGGGGTTCTCATTTCCCCCCTCCCCGTAGTTACTTTAGGCCAGGCCGACCTGGTCGTTTCATCAATCTTCACATAGTAAATTGATATCACTGAGACCAAGGGGTTGACGAAATGATGGAATGAATCCTTACCACATCGGTAAACTTCACCAGAGATTCGTCAGGGTTCTCACTTCCATTCCCTCAATACCTGCAAAAGACAAAATTTGGAAAATACGGACACTATAGTAATAATAATATTATTATTTACTTGTAATACACGTGTTCCCCCAAAACTTCCAGTTTTGTGTGGTTTTGTTATACATACATATTTTTTTAAATTTTACGTATCTACATATACATATAAAAGGAGTCAAAAATTGTTGCAATATGTACAGAAAACGCTGGAAAAAATCCCATGTAGTTTAATGAAAGTTGTTTGGAATGAAGTGATTTGTAGTAAGTCTCCAGACAGACTGTAGATGTTACTAATTTCCTGGAATAATTTGGCCACTGAGTCAGAGTGAGCCATTATGGAAATTATTCAAAATAATCCCCGCGTTGTGTTTAAGGAAAATTCACAATCAAAACAAGATCTGTTTTCTGAACGTTTCGCTGTGTAAGCCCCATCACAGTTTCTTCAAGAGTAGACAGGTGAAGGTCAGAATGAATGAACATAGAAAATGCACGAAGTATCCACACTAGAAATGAAGTGGAATTAAACGGTCTTGACAAATGATCAGCTATAGCAATGTATGCGATAGCGAGTGGACATAAGATTGATTTCGACAATGTTGAAATTCTAGGAAGAGGCTTTCTGTAACATAAAGAAAAACTGACCTTTGAAGTCTTGCACATATCAACCACATCAAGTGGAGTAATTATTAGGAGAGAAGGGAGAGACTGATCACCCACCTATACGTCAGACTCAAATGAAGTCAGACAAATGAGAGAACAACGAAAACTTCTGTGTCCTCGATAAAAATATTATCATGTTTGTCATATGTGAATTGACGTCTTTTCCATATGACAAAAAACATTTACTCAAACACACATGCAGACGTCGTTCGGTCCAGAATATCCCTGTCTGCTCGTTTCCCGCTATCTGACGCAAAATCCAGTCAGTTCACCACCATTAGGAATATCATTGGTGATGGATAATAAGCACCCTTATCGGACTCCGAACGCCTCTATGAGTTTTCCGTTGTGGATGACTTGACATGTGCCGTTGTCGTACAGCTGTTGAATAAGGTTGATGAATATTTGGGGCACTGTATGCCGTAGTACTCGAGTAGTTCCCGAATTACTTCGCGTTCAACGTTGTCGAAGGTCTTCTCAAAGTCTACAAAGTTGAGGTAGAGGTTTGATTACCATTCCATGCTTTGTTCGATGATGACGCGTAGAGTTGCAATTTGGTCAGAACATGATTTGCCTTTCCTGAATCCAGCTTGTTCTGGTCGGAGTTCTGTATCCAATGCGTCCTTAATTCTCTCCAGGATTTTACTTGGCGTCGACGGGAGCATGCATTGCTATAGCTGATCATTTGTCAAGACCGTTTAATTCCACTTCATTTCTAAGGTGGATACTTCGTGCATTTTCTATGTTCATTCATTCTGACCTTCACCTGTCTACTCTTGAAGAAACTGTGATGGGGCTTACACAGCGAAACGTTCAGAAAACAGATCTTGTTTTGATTGTGAATTTTCCTTAAACACAACGCGGGGATTATTTTGAATAATTTCCATAATGGCTCACTCTGACTCAGTGGCCAAATTATTCCAGGAAATTAGTAACATCTACAGTCTGTCTGGAGACTTACTACAAATCACTTCATTCCAAACAACTTTCATTAAACTACATGGGATTTTTTCCAGCGTTTTCTGTACATATTGCAACAATTTTTGACTCCTTTTATATGTATATGTAGATACGTAAAATTAAAAAAATATGTATGTATAACAAAACCACACAAAACTGGAAGTTTTGGGGGAACACATGAATTACAAGTATATAATATAATATATAATACATGTAATAATAACAATAATAATGATAATGTCTGCTCATGTCTTGCAGTTCAGTTAGTTCACAGAAAATCCGTGCTTAAATATGGTGGTGGTATGGTAGAATTTTTTTATATTTAATGGCCGTAATAAGCATAAATTCTTATGAAATTTCTAGTTTCACCTCCGAAGATATTCACTAAGGCGAAAGTTGTGAATAAGTGGAGAGGATGTTTGGTTTCAGGCAACATAAATTTAGCGCAACCGCTTACAAGAATTGAAAGTATCTATTGACAATAATTTCAGTTCGCTGACTCAAAGGTGCACACCACTAACTCTACCTAAAGCCTTTATGTAATATGTTACAGTGTTTTTTGAGAGTTCCAGGGAAGAATAGGGACGAACAAGAGAGAAAATGAAGGGGCAGAATGCATGGATCAACAATAAATCGTAGGAGAAGAGGTTGAGTTATGATGCCAGAAAGTCTCAAGTTCTTTATGTGTAATAAGGTAAGCGTAAAATTTTTTTTAGAAATCAACAGGATGTGAGACGACCAAGAGAGATTCGAAGAGAAACTGACGTCTAGATGATAGAAATTCGATTTATTCTCTACTCTATGACACTGCCGTCAATATCTTACAGGAATCATGTGACTGAATCAGTCAGTCCACGGAAGTCTTGTTCACATGTGAAAGAAACTAAAATCAACAGTATAACTTTCTGTTAGATTCAGTTTAAGACCATTTAGGTGAGACGACCACTTGTTAAATTGAGATGATAAGAACAGTCCAAAGCGGAAACTACTGGGACAGAAATGGTCAGATCATCGGGATATTTTGATGAATGAAGTTAGCTTTGGAAGAATCCAGAAAGAGTAGGTTATGTGAAAAAAAAGCAAAAACGGAATGAAGAGAGAGAGTACAGAGTCTTGAGGCACACTAGTTTGTTTTTTTCGTTAGCATCAAAGTGGAGCGCTTTCACTTTTCATAAACCACTACCCGAAAAATAAGAAGACAGACAGACACCTCGTGACCCATAAAGTCAGTACATGCTGACATCATCTTGGTGAGTAGAAATGCCCTGAGAATAGAGTAGAGTAGTGTAGTCTAAAATGGAGGCTTGGACAAACTTTGCATCTTTCTCAAGACTTGAGCGAGTACTCTGATAGAGTAGAACGACATCATTCAAAGTGCGCGTACCGCACTTGTAAGCAAACCGCTTTATATCACTAAAAGATTTTAAGGAAGGTTTAAGACTATTCAAGAGAAGTTCCTGCATGGTTTTCAAAAATCGAGACATGGTAGAGGTTCGCGTAAACTTCAAACCTGATCTAGAAGATGACTTTGGTACAGACACCATCTTTATTTCTATCCAGGCCACAGATACTGTATCTCTGTGCAGTGATCTACTGGAGATTTGTGTAGGGCGGTGACACAAAACACCAACACACTTGAAGTAAGATGTTGTTTTCTACACCAAACAGTGTAATGGATATGAGGATTTGAGACATGAATATTATACCCTTTTCATTAAACCCCCGGACGAGTTATGATTTATGCGACTTTGACAATGACTTACTTCCTCGTAACTGGACTAGTCAGTAGGACTAATACAGTTCCACATGAGGTTGGTTGGTGTTCACTGACTAAAGGATACAGCTACGAGTGGCTCAGGATATCTTGACGATTGTCAATAACAGAAAAACTGACATTACCAACTGGAAACCGATGACACGACACATTGGATGAAAAACTGACGAGCGTTTCTCTTCTCTAGAGGTAATCCCTCGAGGTTGAACAGCAAAGACGTTAGGTAAGTTTGTAAGGTGTTGAAAATTCCGAAAATTTTAACCACTTAATGTACAAGCTTTATCAGCTAGTATTTTTCGAAAGTAGAACATTCTTAAAGTTCAATATAATCCCAGTAAAATGGCGAAAATCTTTCATTAAATTAATATATGCGTAAAACTTGGGCAGTGAGGTCGTAAGTAATTCCATATTAGCGTCTTTATTAGATGTATCACAATGAAACAGAATTATTATTATTTACTGGATGACAAGGTTTCGAACACAATTTATTATTGTTGTTCATAATCATATCATCAATTATAATTAATCACACGACTTCGAAACTTGAGTTTTATAGTTGTTTTCTTTATTCTCTCCCATTTGTCGTGGTTGTAGAATTGGTAGTAGAATTTTCCAGATGTCTGGGTGGACAGGTGTTGAACCATTCCTAACACATGCAGCATTTCCAGTTGATTCGATAGACAAAGCCTCCATTGTTATCAATCTTCCCAACTCACCACTCTGTTACATTAGATTTTAAAACTGTCATCCTACCCCATCCATCCTATGGTATGGTTGTGTGTAATTGCATGTAGTGAGTGCTGTCTGTCTACGGCTGAATTATTGTCTAGATTTTTAATCCTATTCGGGTCAACCAATCTAGATTTTGGTGCTAGGTTTTTATGCTGGGCTAGTCTGACTGACTGCCTCTGTTCCACTGCTTTGACCTATGTATTTGACCTGACAATCATTGCAGGTAGAGAGCGCGTATTAGATAAACTGAATTGTTTTGTTCTAAAGGCTCCTCCATAGGAGGGATCTTCTAACCCACGAAGCTTGTTTCTAATTGAGTTTGTGAGTGGTTTGAATGACAGCGACTTTTATTCCTGCCTGTCTTGTTAAGAATTCTGCGTCAGGTGGTTTCCGAGGTTCCTTCCTTGCATGGAAATACTACTGATGATTTAGATTCCTTATTGTTGGTGTTGTGGCTTTCGCATATTTAACATGCATGTCGTCATTATTACTATTATTATTGTTATTACTGCCACTATCAATACTATGATTATTTATTTTATTTTTACGCTTCCTTACATATTTCCTAACTAATTTATCCGGGTAATTATTAAGTTTCAAGGCTTATTTTATGTGTATCACTTCCTGTCTTAGATTTTCCTTGGTACTACTTAGTTTTTGTGCTCTGTCACTTAAACATTTCACCAATCCTATTTTTACTGACACAGGAGGGGATGATCGGAAGTTCAAATATCTGTTTGAATGTGTAGGTTTCCAGTACACACCAGTGCGTTTAACTTTCCATCTTCTTTCCTCCTTTTTACGCCACAATCTAACATTGGGAGCTCGCTGACGTTCTGACTTCCCGATTCATAAGTGAATTGAATTGCCTCCACCTTTGAGTTAATGTGTTCGAAAAATCTATGTAAATCCTGGTACCTAAACAAAATGTATTAATAATGTAACTTCTCCACTATTCTCTGGTGGCTAGCATCAACTTATGGCAAAAACTAACAACCTCAGTACAACATATGATATTTTTATACTTAGTTCTCAGACCACCATCTCCCACTAACTTCACAGTTGATTTTACAAATTCTCCTACTTGTGAATTGTCCGAATATTATTTACCTATGGCATTAAATCCTATTCGGAAACCACTCAAAATCTAGACTCCCCAATTCTAATGAACTGAAACACAGACTGGATTAGTTAAAGTCACGTAGACAAGGTGAAAAGATGGTTGTTAGTTTCCACATCACATCAGTCTATACACGCAAATACCGATAAATACGGTCACAGATTCGGTCAGAAACAGACTCATATCGGATCTAAAACTTCAAATTGCAACAAAAGTACCACTAGAAGGGATCATACTAGGAGTGCACCTATATCTGCCTTCTACATCGTTTCAATTCCAAGGGAAAGAGTACAAACAAACTGAGAGTACTGGCAACGAACGGATCATCAATATCTCCCACAGTCACAGGTTCATTTGTGGATACATTGGAAAACTTAGTGACTGAGACGTCCGTACTCAACCCCAAAATATGGCGGATGTATGCAGACAACATATTCAAAGTGGTTAACTAAGTGTAGTAGTGCCAAGGGATTTCTCAATCGAAGACTTAGAGTCAGTCAACACTAATAACGACAACAAGAAATTAGAGAAGACAAACAAAACTAACACTCTTACCCAGAAACATCAGATGGCGCCATTAACAGGTGCTTTCGCAAGCCTCTTTGTATTGCGACGTTTCGACATGTCCCTGTAAAAACTGGTGAACTAATCTTTACGGCATTAAATAATTCCTCAACTGAAGGGAATGCTCCAAAAGATGGCTGTGCCCCACATGACAAACACAAGTCTGGATCACATTCTCTAACAGCCAAAACAGCATACTCTCACATTACACTGACCGTGACAACGACATCCTGGAAACCTATTCGTACAAATAGGCACATATTGTGCCTATTCGCACAATAGGTGTCTATTTGTACGAATAGGTTTCCAGGATGTCGTTGTCACGGTCAGTGTAATGCGAGAGTATGCTGTTTTGGCTGTTAGAGAATGTGATCCAGACTTGTGTTTGTCATGTGGGGCACAGCCATCTTTTGGAGCATTCCCTTCAGTTGAGGAATTATTTAATGCCGTAAAGATTAGTTCACCAGTTTTTACAGGGACATGTCGAAACGTCGCAATACAAAGAGGCTTGCGAAAGCACCTGTTAATGGCGCCATCTGATGTTTCTGGGTAAGAGTGTTAGTTTTGTTTGTCTTCTCTAATTTCTTGTTGTCGTTATTAGTGTTGACTGACTCTAAGTCTTCGATTGAGAAATCCCTTGGCACTACTACACTTAGTTAACCACTTTGAATATGTTGTCTGCATACATCCGCCATATTTTGGGGTTGAGTACGGACGTCTCAGTCACTAAGTTTTCCAATGTATCCACAAATGAACCTGTGACTGTGGGAGATATTGATGATCCGTTCGTTGCCAGTACTCTCAGTTTGTTTGTACTCTTTCCCTTGGAATTGAAACGATGTAGAAGGCAGATATAGGTGCACTCCTAGTATGATCCCTTCTAGTGGTATTTTTGTTGCAATTTGAAGTTTTAGATCCGATATGAGTCTGTTTCTGACCGAATCTGTGACCGTATTTATCGGTATTTGCGTGTATAGACTGATGTGATGTGGAAACTAACAACCATCTTTTCACCTTGTCTACGTGACTTTAACTAATCCAGTCTGTGTTTCAGTTCATTAGAATTGGGGAGTCTAGATTTTGAGTGGTTTCCGAATAGGATTTAATGCCATAGGTAAATAATATTCGGACAATTCACAAGTAGGAGAATTTGTAAAATCAACTGTGAAGTTAGTGGGAGATGGTGGTCTGAGAACTAAGTATAAAAATATCATATGTTGTACTGAGGTTGTTAGTTTTTGCCATAAGTTGATGCTAACCACCAGAGAATAGTGGAGAAGTTACATTATTAATACATTTTGTTTAGGTACCAGGATTTACATAGATTTTTCGAACACATTAACTCAAAGGTGGAGGCAATTCAATTCACTTATGAATCGGGAAGTCAGAACGTCAGCGAGCTCCCAATGTTAGATTGTGGCGTAAAAAGGAGGAAAGAAGATGGAAAGTTAAACACACTGGTGTGTACTGGAAACCTACACATTCAAACAGATATTTGAACTTCCGATCATCCCCTCCTGTGTCAGTAAAAATAGGATTGGTGAAATGTTTAAGTGACAGAGCACAAAAACTAAGTAGTACCAAGGAAAATCTAAGACAGGAAGTGATACACATAAAATAAGCCTTGAAACTTAATAATTACCCGGATAAATTAGTTAGGAAATATGTAAGGAAGCGTAAAAATAAAATAAATAATCATAGTATTGATAGTGGCAGTAATAACAATAATAATAGTAATAATGACGACATGCATGTTAAATATGCGAAAGCCACAACACCAACAATAAGGAATCTAAATCATCAGTAGTATTTCCATGCAAGGAAGGAACCTCGGAAACCACCTTACGCAGAATTCTTAACAAGACAGGCAGGAATAAAAGTCGCTGTCATTCAAACCACTCACAAACTCAATTAGAAACAAGCTTCGTGGGTTAGAAGATCCCTCCTATGGAGGAGCCTTTAGAACAAAACAATTCAGTTTATCTAATACGCGCTCTCTACCTGCAATGATTGTCAGGTCAAATACATAGGTCAAAGCAGTGGAACAGAGGCAGTCAGTCAGACTAGCCCAGCATAAAAACCTAGCACCAAAATCTAGATTGGTTGACCCGAATAGGATTAAAAATCTAGACAATAATTCAGCCGTAGACAGACAGCACTCACTACATGCAATTACACACAACCATACCATAGGATGGATGGGGTAGGATGACAGTTTTAAAATCTAATGTAACAGAGTGGTGAGTTGGGAAGATTGATAACAATGGAGGCTTTGTCTATCGAATCAACTGGAAATGCTGCATGTGTTAGGAATGGTTCAACACCTGTCCACCCAGACATCTGGAAAATTCTACTACCAATTCTACAACCACGACAAATGGGAGAGAATAAAGAAAACAACTATAAAACTCAAGTTTCGAAGTCGTGTGATTAATTATAATTGATGATATGATTATGAACAACAATAATAAATTGTGTTCGAAACCTTGTCATCCAGTAAATAATAATAATTGTGTTTCACTATGTCGTACACCTCAGAGAGTTAGGTTGATGTAATTTCATTAAAGTTTTCAGTAATCTGTAGCCTTTTTAATGGTTCACGTATTCTGAAATTTGGAAAAACTGTGCTCTTCGGGCTTTGTTTTTTTATTGGTGGTCCAGTCACTGCATTCAGGAACTTCCCATTTTGTTTTATTGTTGAAACGCATAGAAACGTGTTAGTTTTTTGCACCAAAACAATCCGCCAGAATTTTATTAGAGGGAATTGAATGAAAAATAAAAATGTTTACAAAACTGATAAGGAACTTCATTAGGAAGGTAAACAGCCATACTTAACATGTCGTAACAGAATTGGTCAGTTATTATGAGGAAGGGACGAAGGAACGAATATGCGGCACAATCGCAAGTGATTACTGTTCTTGGCCACATCCCATACTGTTTTGAGCTTTCAATTCGCGGTCTCTCTCGGGCTCCAACTAGGGAGTAGGCTACTAACTAACTGCATGAAACGGCAGGCATAGACTGGGAATTAAGGCAAAGGCGAAAGGCTGTCCATTGTGTGTAGACGTCAAGGTTAGCGATGGTAAAATACAGGAGTCTATGTATAAAAATAATGTTGGAAAAAGATGTGTCACTTCAGATATAATAACTGCTTGAAAGCATTACTACGAGCTCGCGATAAGTTTCACTGGTAGTTTTTCGCTTCATTCCACTTATCGTGTGAGGTGTGAGATACTGTTTGGGCGCGCAGACTGAGGCAGCGCGACCACCGCCGGAGCTTTTGACTTAGAGCCTAATCCGCAAGGCAGCATATCAGCGTCAGGAGCTGCGTTCCTATGGTGTCCGGTGATTAATATACGTTCATATGCCATTTGGTTTTTATTGGATTCTGGAGCCCACGTAACCCATGGCAATTGCTTTTAGTCTAACCGCTATCCAAACAACCTTTCTAACATGGTTGGTAGGACCTGTAGGAACATGAATTCCAGCCAGTTTAACTTGTTGGTTCAGTGTGCCGTACTCAAGCCTTGACCACCACGACAAGGTAGCGGTTGTCGGCCGGGCGACCGGTTATCGTCATCAGACTTACCAACATGAAATAACTCTGCTGTAGAGTTAATGTCAAGACGAAGTTGAAGACATTTTTGAAGATATGATGTACATAAGAGTTACTTTTCATCATTTAGGTTTTTAGCTGTAATCCTGGGAGGGGGAGGGGGGGGGTTATTTTCCACTTTTGCAGTTTTTTTGTTCACCTCATTTTATTTATTACAGCATCGATATGATTGTACCTTTTCTGCTTTACCAAATTATTATTATTATTATTATTACTGAATAGAATTCACCAATGCCGAAACAACTGAAATTATTGGCTTATCGGATAGATAACTTTGGTATTCGTATGGCGAATACATTTCGTCGTATCCCAATAATTCGTCTTATTACGATATCCTATTTATTAATACTTCATATATGGATGCTACTCTCATTTCTGCTGCCTATGAATAATAACACGACAACTACTACTAGAAATACTAGTAGTAAGTTACCTGCTGATCATAATTCACCACCAGTTGTCGATCCAGTTAATCAGCTTCCTGTTGTGTTAAACAAGCCTTAAATATCTTTTTTGTGTTATTGTTGCTAAAGGAAGAGACTGTAGTCAACTGCTCACCAATGATATACTATTTTTAAAACATCTGAGTTTTGTATTTCTTTTGTTCTTGTTCTTCTTCTTCTTTAATTTCATTGTATTGTCTCTCCTAATTTCTTATGTGATATCTTATTTCATATCGTACCCGTGGCTTTCCGTTTCCGTCTGTCTGTCTGTCTGTCTCTCTTCCTTCTTCTTCTTTTCGTTTTTGTATTCTTTTGGGAAAGTGGTGGTGAACTAGCGTGTGTGTGTGTGTGTGTACATCCGAGTTGTTTTTGAAATTCTCATTGATTTTTATTACTTTCCAGTTAATTTCTTATTTAAATGTTTTGAATAAATTTACAACCAATCAGATTAATTCTATCTTTTCTTTTAAAGGTCACTTATATAATGTGCATATGTTTTTAAATCTCTGATATAAACTGAAGTATTTACGATACATGATAATATGTTGCTATGGGTGAATATTTTCTGTGTCACGGTGTTTGATGAGTATATAATTCAAACTGTGAAGGATAGCAGTAACATTATTTGAGCTTTAGTCTCTTGGTCTCCAACTTATTTAATACCTTGAGAATGTCAAGCCCTTTTACCTTTTATTTGACATAAAATTTATCTTATTCATCAATTAATTCGTCAATAAAGAGGAGAATAGAAATGAATAATAAACATTTGTGAAGAAATTATAATTCATTCGAGGTCGTTAACCAAGAAGTAGTTATTGTACTGTTGACGATGGATTACACTGAATGGAAACAAAATTAATTAGGTTTTACAATAATATATTATCTGAAAGCTACTCACATCAATCTATAATAAAGCATTAATGTGAATCTATAAACAAAACAAGGTGTAACAACAGAAGACAGGAGCCAGGCAACAGATCGTTTACTTAATCAAAAGATATTTATATATTTTTATGTACATCATTATTCATTATTATTAGCAGAGAAATACCGTCTTCCGATTGGTTATTTTCTCGCTGGAAGTTATTCTGTTATCTCTTTGCGGCCATTTCTCTGAAGGTCAGATCATGTATGTGCTGATCGTATCCACCCACGCTAAGTCTGCCGTAATGGTTGTTGAGTTCCTCAAGGTCAGGATTTATTGCTGTTTTTTCTCATGACCAAGATTGGGGACATCAACATTGACGTTAATTACTGATCATCAGCGAAGTGTCGAGTGAAGGCCTGTAGGTTTGTTCGAGGTGCCCTTCGTGACGCGGCACCTAGTCTCTGATCCGCATAGTGAGTAGCACTGACTTCACATCGAAGTTAAAAAATTCTCATCTTGTTTTTCATCCTGAGTGCTGTTGATCTACCTACAGACTTGAGAGTAATGAAAGCTTGTCTTGCGTTCCCGATCATCCTCGCCCTGATATCCTCATCAGTTCCGTTCACTTGTAAGTGAAATGACGACCCTTTCCAGATAGGAAGGTAGGTGAAGGTTACTTCTGTCGGATTGCTCCCACTTATGCTGTCTGTTGTTGTTGGTGTTTCTTTTGGCCAGGAATTTTCATCCCCTCTGTTCTCTCTATGTTCACCTGAAGGAAGTCCTATCTTCTCAGGATGCTTTATCTGCCAACTTGTTGATTTTCACTTGCATATCTTCTAGTTTGTGAGAAATCAGACATATATATGTCATCGGCTAAATTCAGATCTTCCAAGTTCTTTCTTTGTGTGGGTCCATTTTATGTCTGTTTCCTCGCTGCCCACTGCTGTCTGTCGCATTATCCAGTCTACCGCCCACAATCAGGAAAATCATTGGAGATGTTTAGTAGACAACCTGCTTGTCTTACTCCTGTTTTTACTTCGAAGGATTCCGTGAGTTTCCCATTGTGGATTACTTGGCTTGCAGCATTATCGTGTCCAGTCTAAGTTATAGGTAATTATTCCTAAAAATCCCCAAACAGAAATAAAAACATTATTACTTTACGCGCTTATTTTCACAGTCCCCTCGTATAATGAAAGTGAGTGGTTAGGGAATTCAAAGTAGCAAACAAAATTTTCTTAATTGTTTACTACTATTACCATACTGGAAAAAGTGTATTTAAAAACTCGAACAGATTTAAGCTGTAAATATTCTTAAGTTAAACGGTGAAATGATCCACTCAGAAAAATGCTGAGAACTGCTTTCTCATGGTTAAATGACGTTAATCAGAAACATGTATCTGTATTTATTAAGCAAACTTCACAGAATGAATAGTAACTCACTCAGCTCTGAAATCGAATGATTTGTCACAATTCTATGAACAGCTGTAGGTGGTGAAGACTGTGGTAAGTGGCTAATGAAAGATGCTGCCTGCCTTGTAAACCCTTCTTGTACTATTATTATTCCCAAGGTCACCGGGAGAGATGATTAATAAACTCGTGGAGAAATCCAAACAGTTCACTTCAGGAAATTGAAGTATGCACTGAAGATGTCGTTTAGTGGTGGGGCAATGAAAGCTTCGCAAATCGACTACCCAGCTTAGAGAATACAACCACATCAAAATCATCCACCCAAGCTACAAATATTCTCTATCATATCTAAATGTTACCTGTAGTTGTCTGTAGAACTCTTTTTTCTTCTCGAGGTCTGCGTTGTTTGTGGGTGCATAGCACATTGTATAACTGACACTTTCCTTTCTTTGGAGTTGAATCAGGCGGTCATTATCCTGGGTGAGATCGCCTCCCATTGCATCAAGGCCTTCGTTTCCGTTGGTGACATCATGATAGCCACACCATCGGTTTGCATGCATTTGTCTTCTAGGTGACCGGAGTAGATCAAAGATTCCCCATGTCATCTGCTTTCACATATATCCAGTTCTTGAATTCCGTATCTTTTCATCTCATTAACAATTTGGGCTGCTTTATCAGTCTCATACATGGTGCGGACGTGCCACGTCCCCCCACACATGGAATTTTTCTTTTGACACAAATAGACTCATCGTGCTGAAGTTTCTGTAGCAGTTTTGTTTACAGGGTTGGGTTGCTAGCCTCACGCCTGAGAAAGGGGTTGTTAGAATAACATATAGTTGACAAAGGAGCGACCTTGTGGATTGCTCCCCTGAATTTGATGTCTACTGGTTAGTTTGCCAATGAACTCAAGAATTAAACATTTGTTATTGACACATATATCTAAATTACTTTATCGCTACTTGTCCCAACTTTCGGTTATTGTCTTAATTTCGTACCATCGGTGACAAATAGGATGAGTCTGCAGTGTTTCAGGCGTTAAGAATTCAGTTTTTGAAGAATTAATAAGTGCAGGATTTCATCATGAGCTGACATTTGTTAGAGAACCATTGGAAAACCTGCAGGGAATACTGGACATCTGTTTCGTCATAGTTTGGGACTCTCCATCAGTGTACACCCGCCACAGGGGTTCGAGCCCATGACCTGGTTACAAGGCGAGCTCGTATACCAATAAGCCACTGGGACCCAATCCAATGGCCCATGAATTCTAACTTCTGCCAATCCACGCACAACATAGCGCGACCCGTAGCCAATGTCTTCAGTGGCGAGTATTTGTCCTCACACCCGACCTGCCGCACATTACTGGTCACGACTTCCCACCCGAACCCAGGTGACTACTTAGCTGAATAGAGCAAGTCGCTAGTGAGCATCTCATCGATATTTAAGTGTTGGTTTGTAGGGATTTGGTTGGTTACATGATTTCATCATGAGCTGATATTGGTAGGTAGTTACCTGGGGTTCTAGTGAGAAGTCGTGACCAGGAGGGTGCAGCAGGTCGGGTGTGAGGACAAATACTCTCCAGAAAGACATTGGCTAGGTCGTGAATTGGCAGAAGTTAGAATTCATGGGTCATTGGATCGCGTCCCAGTGGCTTAAAGGTCTACAAGATCGCCTTGTAATTAGAAGGTCCTGGGTTCGAACGCCCTGTGGTAGGTGCGTACTGCTGGAGAGTCCCAAACTGTGAGGGAGGAAACAGCTATTAAGTACTCCCTGTAGGTTTTCCAATGGTTCTCTAACTAATGTCAGCTCATGATGAAATCCTGTAACCATTCAATCAAATCCCTACAAACCAACACTTAAATTAATAAGTATGTTGGTATCCTGTATGAAATTGGCTAAAGAAGTTAATTTACGACATTTTCAAACGTCAGATGAATAATAATAGTCAGTAGCAATACAAATCAACAAGAGTATAAGAAAATCCTCCTTCACATATAACTAATCACATGCAAGTGCATCTTAACGTAGATGATTTTTACACTTGCTTCCTTCATTCTGAAGTCAGCGCTGAATAAAGGCGATGAAAAAACTCTTAGATAAACATTTCAGTCTACAAGATTTCATTACACTATAGTATATGTAATGTTCGTGTTTTCCGATTTTCTCCAGTATAATTCACCTGTACCTTCATTGAAAAGGAAAATACTGCAGTGCTAATTTACTTTATTTTTATTCCGACAGATTGGTTATGACATAATAAGGTATTTGTTATTCAATTGCATTGTACCGGTGAATACTCTTGTCCTGATGCATTTTATTGTCATCGGTGGATAGTACTAAAATTAATAAAGTAGTTCGTGTAGTATTTGAAAATTTACCTAAAGTTTTGCATACAGTAGTATCAGAAAAGCTGCTTATCATAAAATGAGAGTGGTGATAGTTCGTGCATAATATTCTATGCGGTGAGTTATCTAAATAATCTCGAAGGCTACAACCTGTCTCAAGTTTATTCATAAATTGACTTCACTTGTTATTGAGGACTGATCGATCGATTTAGAACACAAGTCAGCAGAGACCTCTTTTCTTAACCTAACTTCAAAGCTATATAATCATTTAGGGATTTTAACACAAGGTCATAGTGGTAGATAATCCCCCAAAATTATTGGCAAACAGGATTTATCAGTCAACAGTGGATAATGATCTTCATTGTTTAAGTTGATTGGCTTAGCCGAAGGCCCATGATCAAACATTCTCGACATATGGCACGCCGTCATGTTACGTTCGTTCGTGCACGATCTCTAGCTAGTTAGGCAATTATCTTCATACTACGATTTTGATCTCGAAATATACTTCGTATTTTTTTACGATCGATTTGGTGTTTGATTTGCCTTTGGTCTATACAGACCAGGTACTATAGTGGTTGTGGGTATAAAGACTTGTGTTAGTATACGTCTGTATTCGTGAATGGTAACATCCCGTCTTTCCTTAAAAAGTTAATTGATCATGGGATATTGCTAGTTAGCGAAAAAAAATCAAATCAGAATGCAAGAAAAATAATAATGTTTGAAAAATTCGTGAATAATCTAACGTATTGGAGGAAGTTGACAACGCACGCTTTGCAAACACGCATCTCTGAACATTATCCAGCATATATTTAGCATAAGGACAATGCAAGACATTTACTAGCTCAATTCTCGAGCACTTGGTGGACTCAAGCCACACAGCTACAACACAGTCGTCTTTCAAGTTTATCTACAAGGTGAAGTCGAGTAATACAGGTTTCCGGGTTTGAGTATTGTGGAGGCGTTGGCAATTTGTCAATACAACCCCCCGAACTCTGTATACATAAACAGTTTGTTCAGTCTCTTATTCTACCATGGTCTTAACCTTATCATTAGTCGTTCCCTGTAAATATTTTATTTCTGATGATTACTTCGTTTTTACTTTATTAATTAGTTCGCTATTATCACTCTCACATGTCCTTTTTTTACATTTTCTTGCACTTGCTAAATGAACATTCAACTATCTTTCTTTCTTCTCACTCAATAAAATTTTAACCTTATCAAATTTCTAACCTTTCTTCCTTTGTGCTGTTGAGTGTTACGTGATTCATAACTTTTATTTTTACTTTTAAAGCCACTTCTGAGTATCAATTATATCAATTATGTCACCCCCACCCCTATTACTGAATAACAGACTACTACACATTTTTGGTAAACATAAATGCAAGTGACTGTACATTACAGCCAGCCTCTGAAGATGATTTCGTCGTTAAAGAAAATTTTCTTCACTGGATTGTCTTCATGACTCAATCAATGGGTATTTTCATCGGTGAACTAGTTAGTTAAGTGATGAATAGTCTTTTGGAAAAAAAAGAGGATCAATAAGTGAAAGTGGATTGCAAAGATTGAATTTTAAAAGTCTAGATCCAGTTTCAACACCTAACGAATTAAGAAAACAAAATGGACGCTAAGCCATGGTCGTGAAAGAAGTTTCTGAACACAAATTGAATTGAATTTTTTTTTGATTTTCCCGTCGATTGATTGGACCGAAGTGCTCGATCTCAGGTTGACATGTCGGCTTCTTGTGCAGATGCTTCGACGATGTCTGGGTATTTAATTAGTATACAATTGGTGGATGGTTTTCAAATTCACTATCAGTATCCAAGTGATTAACTCGTTTCGGTCTATCACAAAATTGAAGGCCAAGGGAAAGTACTTCAGGATGCACGTTATTTAATTCAACACTACTATAATTGTAGACGTACCTTAAGACTCAAATACGTGTATAGTCAATGTTAGTAAATCACAGTTTAATATGACTTCTACTTCAAATCTTGTGTCTTGAAATTTCTGTAGCATTTTGATTTTTCAAATTGAAGTATGCGCTGAAGATGTCACCCAGTAGGATGATGAAAGCTTCGCAAATTAACCATTCAGCTCAGAGAACACAACCACATCAAAATCACCTACCTGAGCTACAAATCTTCTCTATCATATCTATATATTGAATGTGTAAAAACTGAGGCACTTGCACCTAAAGGTGAAATTGACTGTTTGGCATTTAGAGGGATTTAAAGTGAGACCGTTTCCCTTCGACCACTCGCTGACTTCTGATGAAAAGCCATTTAGTTTAGAGCAGTCGCTTGGACACTTGACACACAGGCAAAGATACGGTCAGGTTGTCAGCATATTTGACGAGATTAATGTAATTTGAAGGTGGTAGGTCATGTAGAAAAAAAGAAAAGAGAAGTAGGGAGAGCACAGCACATTGGAAGACACCAGCTTCAGTGAGCACAGCACATTGGAAGGCACCAGCTTCAGTGAGCACAGCAGAGGAGAATTTACCTTTGTATACAGTGTACTGAATTCTGCTTGAGAAATAGGAATGCAACCAGTTTGTGACCCAGGACTCAGTTTGTGTCATAGAGAGCTTATTTAGCAAGAGACATCTAGGTACAGAGTCGAAAGCAGAAGTGAAGTCGAGAAACGTGCAGTGGACGTATTTGGCACTTTTATCCAATGATGAGACGATACTGTTGTGTGAGACAGCTGCAGCATCTTATCAACAGCTGCTTCCTTCTCTGGCTGGCTGCATATTGGAGATGAAAAGGCAGGCCAGAAAGAATTAGCAACAGGAAACTCTTCAATGGAACGAACCACCTGAGGACCTATCGCTCAACAAATATTGGGCATACGATGAGGTGACCATCGGATGACATCACGCTCAGTGCAAGCCATCACTCGAGTAGAACCCAGATGTGACACATCGAGTTGGGCTGTGGTCAAACATTGACATGACAAGGAGATCGTGAGAAGCGGAGGGAGAGAGGATACAGGCGAACGTAAGACCAGCTAAAAAAGGACCTCGGAAAATGGAACAAAGTGGATTGGTGCTGTTGAAACTAAGGGGAACAATAATGATAATAATTACCTTAAATCACTGATTGTTTGATCGCTTTTTTGAACGTATTTTCTAAGCTGACCTTGAGATAAATTGATTAATAACACAAATTCAATAAAATTCTCAAGGACAAGATCCTTTTGTTTTAATTAAACAATCTTGGTAGACTATCTAATTCTTATAATTTTTTTAAAATTATAAAATACATACATGATTCACTGTTAAGCAAAACAGTTTTGCCACTAAAAGCTCCTTTGAACTTACTTCCACACACATATGTTTAAGTCATCTGTTTTCCAATGGGATAGAACATGTGTCCTATTAATTCATGCTGAGACAAACTTGAAGATATAATTAAACGTAGAAATCATTAAAATTATACAAATATTATTACTCTTAAGAAAGAATGTTCCTTGCTTATCTATTCCCTATCATGTTATATACACATCGTCTGTCACAGACGGATTTACGTAAGTCATTTGGTGTCTTCTGAGCATATGACATGAATTCTTATACATACATATCTATTTATTTTTTCTCTCATATATATGATGTCTTAATTTAGTAATATGTATTTGATACTGACAATGAACATGAGTTATAATAGTTATGTAGGCAGTATGTGATATATTTATATTGATGTATACTTAATAGACTAGACTACTTATACATGTGTCTAATAAGTAGGCTGGTTCATTGTGGGGATTGTAACGCCATATATCTAGGAGAAACTCCCATACAAGTAAATATAAGAGTGAAAGAGCATAAACAATGTCTAAAGGTGGTTTCAAAGACCTCTGCAGACTTGAAGAAGCTAGAAAACAACTCAGCGATTGCACTGCATTCGATAGAAAAAGGGACACAAAATCGATTTTGATAAGACTAAGGTTTTACAGAAAGGTTTTGGTCCATATAAAGAAAGACTGACTGCAGAACCCGTGCATATTATATTTATATATGGGTGAATCCCAACAGTTTGAACAGACGTGAAGGTGTGATTTTAGCTGATGGATGCATAGCAAATCCTGACTAATCGATAAAATTGGATATATATCAACAACTAGTCACACTTGGTCAAATTCCCGATTGTCTACGTCTTCTTATGGAGAGAATAACAAATGTTTTATGACTGTTCACCCCCCCACACATACACGCCATTATATACTGCATATACACATATATTTTAACAAAAGTAGACTAATTTTCAAAGTCTGAGGTCAAATTTTTGATCACAGTTCATACAGTTTTTGTTTATTATACCTGTTGATGCCTGTTTCATCGCTCATGATTGGACAAAGTTTCAAAACAAGAGATGTTCCTTTTATATATAAACCTCCGTTGTGTTAATTTCGATTAATTTCCCTGAAGGAGTTCGGACCAGACTACCGAACGAAACGTTGGAATTAATCATTTCAATTTCGCTGAGAATTTACAAATATAATTTTATAAATGTCTACTTATCACTCGGTGCTCAATTTTTTTGCAACTAACCGGTCAAATCTTGATCACAGTTCATATGAATTAGGCTGGTTCATTTTTCTTCTATAGAAGTGAAGGTGAAGTCACTAAACTGTTGACAGTTAATGTTGTGGTTGTTGTCTTTTCCTTTCTTGTGAAGTTCTAAAACTTGAATTAAGATGAATCTCATTGTAATATGAAGGAAGAAAACAGAAGTATTTCGTACACTTGGGTCCCCTTAATAAGTTTCGATAAAGAAAAAAAGACTAGATTTGCTGTATAAAATGATATCGTCATTCAATTTCATAGGTTCTCATCAGCTGCACACCACTACCTGAAATTAAAATGGTTATATAGATAATAATAACATACTTTAATGTTTAAGTGGTAGTAGAGAAGAGAGAAATACCATCAAATTGACGCATCCAAAATGCAAGCATTACAACTTTTTTGTTTAAGTTTCCGTCTTCAATTTATGCTTTCAAAGTAGAAAAGAGGGGGGAGGGGTAAGACAGAAAACAGAAAAGATTAACAAACAGTGTTACCCAGTAGGGTTGTAACGACAGAAAACAAGGGCCAGGAAACAGATCGTTTATTAGGGAAATCAACACATATTTATAGATTTTCATGTTCATATTATAGATTATTGTTAGTAGAAAAACACAGTCTTCCGATTGGTTGTTTCTCACGGAAAGTTAACCATACATCTCTTTGTGGCTGTTTCTTTAATGTCAGATCATCTATATGTTAACTGTATCCGCCTACGCAAAGCCTTTGTTTTCATTTTTCTCACGACCAATATTCAGGGGTCCCAAACATTGACGTAAATTACTGTCCACCAATTTTGACTAACAGCCAGCTCTCACCACAGGTTCACATAGCAACTCAAAAAAGTTGAAACAAAAGCGATTACAGATTATAAGATTGAGATTTGTTCAGTGAGTTGAACTCACTGATTTAGATGACTAATTATTAATGTAATCAAAATCAAAATTCATTTACCAAGGGAGTGAGAGATTAATTACAATCTCTTTTTGTATGCATAATTCTGGTTTGAATCGTTCGATTGTGACCGCTTCGGCAAATCGTAGTAAATTTGCTGTCATTTGTCTGTTTAATATTTTCAAGGACTTAGAAATATCTACGAGAGATGTCCGGTATCAACAATATGTGTCTGGTAATTGCACTCTGAGAATATTTGCTTCCCTTCAGGCACAGGTTTCTTCTTTCCGTCCTTCCAATGTACTTTCTCCCACAAGTACACGTAAATTCATAATTGCAGTTGGAGATAACATCAGAAGGGTATTTATCCAGTTTTGAGTGGATTATAGAAGAAGTGGTGCTGTATAATGTCATGAGTTAAGCAGCAGGGAAGCTTCTTTTCATTGCACCTTTCATTGTTTCGTCAATCTTTTGTGACACTGCATCGTCTGTCAATGGGAGACAAATAAAACACTTTCTTCTTTTCTAAGTTGGGTGTTTTCCTTTCTTATCTTTTTCTTATCTATACTTTTGTAAAAATCCCTTTGGGTATCAATTACCTCTTAGATATTTCTCAAAGAAACCTAATTCTTCTTCGACCTTGTACAAAGTTCTCACTAATCTACGTTTATAGCTTATAGGACAGAAGCTAGTGTAGTGAAGATATTGTCCAGTCCAGGTTTCTTTTCTATAGATGAACTTTTCGATCATGCCTTCGTTTGTTCTTTCTAAATTTAGATCCAGAAAATTGAACTCATTATTATGTTCATATCCCATGGTGAATTTGATGTTTGGATGGGTCTCATCTAGGCGATCATATGATACCAATACATGATCCATCTCGTTGCAAGCAACAAATATGTCATCAATATATCGGCGATAGTAGGTTGTTCCTCTGATAGCAGAGCTCAGTTGTGTCTGTTCGAGGTAGCCTATGAATAAGGAAGATGTCTTATTCTCTGGTGAATATGATACTATCTATAGTTCGAATTCAATCGTTTCAAGTTGTTTTCAGCCTCTACAGACTTGAGTACGTGTAAATGAGTTGGGCTTTTGAGATGTTTGCATTATAACGTTAAGACGTATGGTATAGTTTACAGGCCGATAGTAAGCTAGGGAAAGAGGGGTGCGGGAGGGTTGAGTGTAAAGTTAGCAGTCCAAACCAGTAAAAACAACACCACTGCTACCAAAACTTCACCTATATGGGAAGTTGCATCAGTCAGACCCAGTCGATTGATATGTGACAAAATCTCAGCACGAATATAGAAGGCTCGTTTGACATTTACCAAATCACTCCATCTCTGACCTTATAAATATGATATCTGGCTGGCTGTAGATCAAAGGATGTGTGCATCACACCTCAGAAATTCTCTCCTTCCCGCTTGTTATGTACTCGTCGCCAAATTATTGTTATGTACTGGTCGAGAATTTAATAGTCCTGACGCAAGAAAGACAGAAATCAGAAGACCACTAGGTTCGCGATGATACTTCTATTTTCCAAACACAAGGAGAATCCAAGTCACACAAGAGTGTCCGAGCAAAAATATATCTGAATGTCCAAACAAGTGAGTGAACAAATCAATAGACAGTCTTAACATGATTGGCTAATTATAATGGAGTATCGATCCATATATACATAGCAAAATATAGCAGACATGTCAACAAACACACAATTTATATGGATACATGTCACCAAGGTCAGACTGTCAACAAACACACATTATATATAATATAAGGGAATATACATTGTTAAAGGAGACAGGTTCATCAAAGTGAAATGGTCACAGACTAAGAGAGCAATATATATATATATATATATATATATATATATATATATATATATATATATATATATATATGGATCCATATCACCGCTTCATGGCTGGCTGTGAAAAATGGCCATTGAAAATGGGAAAAACACGAGAGTGCTGGATAGCTGTCTTTGATCATAGGCGCTTGCCTTCTATCCCCCATGTTAACTGGTCGGTGTAACTGGGTGAGCAGTACTGACTTTAGGCTTCAGTTGAGTGCTAGGTAAGTGAGAGTGAAAATCGATCAACGAGATTGTGAAGCAGTTACATCGATTGACTGAGATGGTTGGGACACGTGTTACTCATGCACACCTAGCCATCGCCTTCCTCGACGATGGGCAATCTTAGCTGACTGAAATAGGATTGTTCAGGTCGGAAAAGATAGCTTCATTAGTCAGTGAAATCCATCACAGTTAGTCTGAACCAGCTAGCCAGTCATATGGGAAGGTATAGACTCACTGGCTAGCTAGCAGGCTGGTTGAGGTCTTCGAGATGGTAAGAACCAATGACGGGTGAAGACAGACAGCTGGTGATAAGACTGAAAATCCTAGTTCTCAATGGTTGGTGCAGATGCAGTCACTTTTTGTGATTTGTCACACCCATCCAATAAAACTTCATTGCCCTTCCATATCACTATTCATTTCCCCTCCTCACACTTTTGTTTATTATTTGTCTTTTGAACCTCTGTTTACTCTGTTGTCTTGGTTTGTGTGGTATAAGAAGGTGGGTTGACAACTCGAAGTGCTGCATATCTGTGTGAAGTTCTATATGCTGAAATCAGTCAGTCAGTTAGTCAGTTAAACGCTTCAAATAGCTCGGAGCTTTATTGTCTACATAGAATGCAAGGGGGAAAAAAAGAGAAAGAAACCAGATATGTTCTTTCTAAACAAATCCTCTTCAAAAATTTAAAACAATTAGTTCCCTTTATGAATTTAGATAAAGCAATGAGAAGACGTAATTTGTCTGGTTCGTGTAGTGTATTTGCGCAACACATTTCGAACAATCTGATCACACACGGACTTTTAGCAGATATTTATATGTCGTACATTCAGAATTTATCAGTGGATTTAATCGAAAATGTGACACTTTATAGAAGGTATGTAGATGATATTGTAGGCATCAGTGATAAGCCTTGTTCTGCTACATGAATTTTAAATCGAATGAATGGAGTTCAGAATAGCGTATCACTTACATCTGTAGAAGAGGAAGATAATTGTTTATCTTTCCTAGACATATTGCTTAGTCGACGGCTTGATGGGTCAATAAAAAGATCTATTTTTATAGAAAACCTACCTGGACAGGACAGTATCTTAATTACCACAGTTTCTGCCCTGTTCGGTACAAAAGAGCCTTAGTAAGGTGCCTCTCCAGTAGAAATCAACGAATATACACTGAAGACACGCTTGATGAAGAAGAAAGAAAGTTGACACAAACTCTGGTTGATAACAATTATCCAGACAAGTTCATCAGGAGATATAAAGTAGTCAGAACACCAAGACCCACTCTACAACTCGCCCCCTTAAGAAAGACGTGTACATCAAGCTACCCTATATGGTGCATCATAGCAGCTTGATAACTAGACAAAGACAACGCTGCTGTTAAAAAGACTTTTTATGCAGCTAATATCATAATAATAGAGAATGTGAAGTCAATATACCTATCTAAGCACTTCGAACATGCGAAAAATGACGTCACATCCCACTGTAATTACCGATTTGAATGTACGTGTGAACACACATACATAGGGAGGACTCATCGATCTCTGCAAGTAAGGGGGCTTCAGAGCATATTCCTAAATGTCTCCAGAAACAAATGGAATCATCAGAACCTATTAACGGTGAGAACAGGAGATTTAGCTCTTCTATTGCGAAATATATTATAGAGACAGGTCATAACATTGATGTTAACAGATCTTTTAAACCTATCTATAAAACGTGTTTAGGGCGTATCCTAAAGTTTGTAGAAGCCCTAGCAATTAGAAAGTTCAAGCCACCTTTATGCGTTCAACAACAATTCGTCATCACATTAAACCTTCCTCTGTAAATTTTGTTTTGATACCATAGCAGATGTACTATTACCTCTGCTACTTGGTTTAGTGGTCTTCATTGTTATTTTGACCTTGAATATGTCCTTTTAAATTGGTCTAAGTAGTCTATTTTCTCACCTCTTACCTCTTTATTAATTTCATATATATTCCTATGAAAAGTCCGTGTGTGATCAGATTGTTCGAAATGTGTTGTCCGTGGAAATACATTACACGATTGAGACAAATTACGTCTTATTATTGCTTTATCTAAATCCGCTTCATTTAAATTAATTTGTTCAATTAATTAATTAATTAATAGATCATTCAGTTAAATGTATTATTTCCAGTTTGAAAATATAAACGAATTACTAACGTGAACATGGTTCCCATTATCAGTTGAAAAATCAAATGATACTTTAAAAAGAAAGAGAGAAAGCTCTAAGAAACAAAAAATAAAAGAAAAGAAATACACTTTAATGCACATGCGTGAATGTCTGACACACAACGTCATGAGAGATAGATGCCAAGATTTTCTTCTTTTTTTTGCCAATGCCTTAGTCACACATTTAACCAACTGACATAGAAAGACTTTACTATGTGTAATTCTTTTTTTATTATAAACTGATGTGTTTTGGGTATTAGAATTTGATGAATAGATTTTCTATTTATTTGAATTGGTTATTGTTGAACTGTGTTGAACTGGAATTCCAGCCCCACCTAAATAACTTAAAAAAAAGAGGAAATATTGTTTGAAAGAAGATTATTATTATTATTATTGTATCCTTTAGTTCCTAGAGGAACATAGGGCTTCAGCTGCGCACCTCCATTGCCTTCGGTTTTCTGACAACTTTTTCACCCGCTCCAGGTCTGTCCACATGCTTTCATCTTCTCTTCACATCACCTTCCCCAAGTCACCCTTGCACTGACGACCAACTCGCCGCCTCCCTTTCGGGTTCCACTCGAGCAGTGGCTTGTCTAGTGATGTCACTTGATGGTTTCCTCAGCGTATGGCCAATCCATCTCCACTTCTTCCTGCCTATTTGTTTCACAATCGGTTCCTGATTGGTTCGCTCCCAGAGATCCCTGTTGCTGGTCTTTTCTGGCCATCTGATCTTGAGTAGTATTGAGCGAAGACAGCTGTTGATGAAGGTCTGTAGTTTGTTTGAGATGCTCTTTATGACTCGCCAAGTCTCTGATCCGTATAGTAGCACTGACTTCACACATTGGAGTTGAAAATCCGGATCTTATTTTTGATGCTGAGTGCTGTTGACCTCCACACAGATTTGAGAGTAATGAAAGCTTGTCTTGCTTTTCCGATTCTGGCTTTGATATCCTCGTCAGTTCCGCCTGTAGTTGAGACGATGCTTCCCAACTGGGTGAAGGAGGCTGTTTCTTTCAGGTTCCTCCCATTTATGCTGATTGTTGTCTGTTGTTGTTGATGATGTTGGCTAGGAATCTTCATCACCTCTGTTTTATCTATGTTCACTCGAAGTCCTATCTTTGATGCTTCTTCTGCCAACTTGTTACTTTTCACTTGCATATCTTCCAGTTTGTGGGAAATCAGACATATATCATCGGCGAAATCCAGATCCTCCAAGTCTTTTGTGTCAGTCCATTTTATGCCTGTTCCATCGTTGGTTGCCGTTGTCTGTCGCATTATCCAATCGATTGCAATCAGGAAGATCATTGGTGATAGTAGACAGCCTTGTCGCACTCCCGTCCTCATTTCGAAGGATTCCGTAAGTTTCCCGTTGTGGAATACTTTGAATGCAGCATTATCGTATAACTGTTGGATGAGATGTATAATTGTCGATGGGACCCCGTAGTAGCGAAGTAGTTGCCAAATGACCTCTCGATCGACGCTGTCGAAGGCAAGAAGAAGTGAAAGAAGAAGTTCTTGGAAAATACCCATATCGACATTAGAAAGAAGAGAACAAGAAGTTCAGCAAAGATGGCGGTCTTTTCGGCGATTTCATTCTCAAAAGCAGCTGTACAATCGCATTTATATACATCAATTTACATGGATACAATTATTATTTATTTAATTCCACATAGTAGTGAAAGGGAGAGTAATTAATTTTCAACTTGATATGGCAGTTCGAAGGTATGAATATAGATTACAAGGAGCTTAGAGACAAGATTTCATAGGATTAGAAAACAGTAACAACGTATACAAAATTAATATATGTGAAAAACTTGGTCTTCTTGTACGAGGAATAATCAATAAACTCACTCGACTTTCACAAACTGAAGCAAGATATGAAAATCACCGTATTTTTAATATTCGATGCTTAAAAAATGAAATCATCCCTAAATATCTACATCTACGAGCTCCAGTTCCAACGGACAGAGTAAGAAACAGAATAGAAAGTCTACAAAAATTATGCCTGAAAGAAGAGATCCACAGAATCGTTAGAAATCTGCAACAAATCAGATGTGAAATTGAGCAATTAAAACAAAAGCTAAAAGGAATAGTTACCAATGTAGATTATGACCTTACAACACAATTCTCCAACAATGCATAATCAGCCACTTTCAAAAAGTCGAAAAATAGTCAAATCAAAAAGTTCAACAAATTATTAGAGGAGAAATCTTCATCTCAGAATAATGAAGTCAACAATCCAAAATCAACGGGGATCGATAAATCAAAGTGGGTTATCAATCTCTCATCACATATATTAAGTCCTATGGAAATAAGTGTATTAGAAAAGGGACTAAACTCCAATGTAGCGGTGGACAAGCTGAAACCTGAGGATGTCATCCCTAAAATAGAAACAGCACTAAGTGGGATAGAAAAAACAACAGCTGAAGAAGTATGTGCACAATGTGCACTTACATTAAAACGACAGAAATGTGGAAAGCCTAACCTGACAAAACAAGAGACAGAAGCCCTGAAACACCTTAAGAATAACAAGGATATAGTTATCACAAATTCAGACAAAGGAAATGCAACAGTAGTATTGGTGAACTGGTAGATGCACATGGAGGCGGTCAGACGGAGGAGCTTATCTTTTACAGAGGTAGGGAACAATTTGCGGCTCGTGAACGTCATATGTAATCTAGCTGCAGGGAACGTTTTACTAACTGATTTAGAAAGACGATTTTTGAGCATATCTGAAGCTTGATCTCCTTTGAATTCCAAGTTCACGAATAAGGTTTTCTTTGGAACTGAGTCGGGGACCAGTTAAGACTGCTAATCTTTCATGTTGCTGTCAATAAATCGGTTAGGGTAACCGTTTTCTGCGAGTGTGACTTTCAGGAAGTCAAGTTCTGAGTCGACGCGATCAGAACTACAAATTTTCCTTATCCTAAAGCAGAGTGAATGGATTAAATTCCTTTTCCTGGAAATAGGCACCCAACTGTTGGGTGCAACATGAAAGATAAGCAGTCTAAACTGGTCCCCGACTCAGTTCCAAAGAAAACCTTATTCGTGAACTTGGAATTCAAAGGAGATCAAGCTTCTGATATGCTCAAAAATCGTCTTTCTAAATCAGTTAGTAAAACGTTCCCTGCAGCTAGATTACATATGACGTTCACGAGCCGCAAATTGTTCTCTACCTCTGTAAAAGATAAGCTCCTCCGTCTGACCGCCTCCATGTGCATCTACCAGTTCACCTGCTCTTGTGGAGCAAGGTACATTGGCCGTAGTCAGAGAATGCTCTCCACACGGATACGAGAACACATTCCAGCTTGGTTTTACGGGGGAGAAAGGAAATGTGTGCGAAGCTCTATCTTAGAACACCTCATCGACTCCTGTCACTCGGTCAACCCTGACCATGATTTCAAGGTCATATACAGAATTCATGCCAACTTCCCGCGTTTTCTTCGTTACAGACTTCTAAAGACAGCTGAGGCCTTGGCAATTCATGACTTTAAGCCAGACCTTTGTGTACAAAAGAAGTATGTACAATCCCTTCTGCTGCCTTGGCCGTAGAGGGATAGACTTTTATTTATTTTATTATTCTATGTACTTTTCCCTTATTACTTCGATTATTATTATTATTATTATTATTATTATCATTATTATTATTACGACTCTCATTCTGAATCTTTTCCACTTGACCTACTTGACATTTTAAACCAAAAATTATTCATGTGTATACTTTTTATTTTTACAATATTAAATTCTATGTTATCAAATTTCACACCATGTTACGTAACATTTTACATTCGTCTATTAATCTTACAATTATATGCCTCTCCCCAAAATCTATACACCTGATGTATTATCTTATACATGACATTAATTATTGTTCCACTTGACTTAAACTATGAACCTCATCACAAATATTTTAAATTTATTTCATAGTAATTTATTTCATACTATTATTATTTCATGTATTTACACCTTTGACCTGATTCCCTCACCGGATATAATTTCTTTATAAAACCATATATATACGATTGTACAGCTTGATAATAAATTCGTTGAAAAGAGTCTCTTCGCTGAAAATTGTGTTCTTAATGCTACAATGGGAATTATTAAATTATTCAAATTTATCAAATGGACCAATTGTTTGCTGATGAATTCACCATGTTTGCTGCTGCCAACTTCGACAACTCTCTATCCGTTATTACTGGAGACTTCAACACATCGGATTGTTCCTTTCTTGAAGCTCTTGGTCACACAAACATAGTCAAATTTCCCACTCGACTTGACAAAACACTCGACCTCGTTTTTACTAATGACGAAGGAGTATATGAAACACGAAGACGTTCACCGATACATAACTCCGATCACTGCATTGTCCGCGTTTTGCCAAAAATATACAGCAAAACACATATTAAAATCTTCTCACACCTGTCTACGAAAGCACAAGAAAGATGCTACACATCTGACAACTTACTCAATCTAAGATGCATGTTAAAAGATACCAACTGGGATCTATTCTATGAAAGTACATTAGATGACTCAATCACCAATATAATGGATTATCTTAAGTTCTGCCTCGACATATGCTGTCCCAAACAAACACTGTTCAAACGCCTCGACCGCTTCTCGTCTCCCCGTCTCAAACAACTTCGCAGGCAAAAAGAAATGTTATATAAATGCAAAGACAAGTTAGGTCTTAAAAAGATTAATGCTCAAATCAAATCTGAAATCAAAAATCTTAATGCTATCTATAACCAAACACTTTTATCATGCAAATCTCCTAACAGCATGTGGAAACTTTTCAATGAAATTACTGGCAAAAGTAAGCGATGTAATGTTTTTCCCTCTTGTGATGTTAATGCTCTTAATCTGTCTTTTTTACGCTCTCCTTCTACTATAACCACTTCTAACGTTACCAATCTTGTAGCTGATAACTTCCAGGACTTCAATACTCTCGATGTTTTGAAATGTCTTAAAACTCTTAAGCCCTCACATAGTCTTGGCCCTGATAGCATACCTGCATATGTTCTAAAACAATGTGCAGATGCTTTATGTTCTCCTCTAACTAATATACTAAATGCTTCTTTCCGTGAAAACGTTGTACCTGTTCCATGGAAAGACATTAAAATAGTCCCTGTCCCTAAACCTGGAAATAGCAAGAACGTAAAGTTCAGACCCATCGCCATCACTTCCCCGTTTCTAAAGCTCATGGAAAAACTAGTACTTCTTAAACTCGAACCCTCCCTTAAAAGCTTCGAAGACCCCAAACAATTTGCCTACAGACAGGGTAGGAGTACTTTAGACGCTGCAGCCGTCTTACACAACAGTATTATCTCATCATTAGACAAAGGTGCCAAATATGTCCGCTGCACGTTTCTTGACTTTACTTCTGCTTTCGACTCTGTACCTAGAAGTCTCTTGCTAAATAAGCTCTCCATGACACAAACCGAGTCCTGGGTCACTAACTGGTTGCATTCCTACTTTTCAAACAGAATGCAGTACACCGTATACAAAGGCCAATCCTCCTCTGCTGTGCTCACAGAAGCTGGTGTCCCCCAAGGTGCTGTACTCTCCCCACTTCTCTTTTCTTTCTTTCTACATGACCTACCGTCTTCAAATGACATTAACTTTGTCAAATATGCTGATGACCTAACTGTGTCTTTACCTGTCAAATGTCAAAGTGACTGCTCTAAACTAAATGGCTTCTTATCGGAAATTAGCCAATGGTCCAAGGAAAACGGTCTAACCTTAAACCCCTCCAAATGCCAAACAGTTAATTTCACCCTTAGGCATAAATCTGACCTAAACAAACTGGTTAGCACTCACGAGGTGTGCAACATAGATGGCAGTGAAATAGAAACCAAGTCGGAAATTAAATACCTAGGCGTCACTCTATCTTCTGATCTTTCCTGGTCGTCTCATATCTTGACGATTTCCAAGAAAATATACCGTCTTACCTTCTACATCAAGAAGTTAAGACATTCTGGTGTAACCCAACCCTTACTCCTACAATTTGTTAACTCCCGTATTCTGCCTATTATTCTCTATTGCTCCCCCTTAGTCTTTCCTGGGCTATTGAAGAAAGACTATACCTTATTACGTAGGATGTTAAAGGTTGTCAGCAGGGTAAGCAGCTTGCCACTTAGCCAGCTAGTTAATATTCTGGTGGACAGGCATATGGACTCATGTGAAAAATGGGCGAAATCCATTTTATCTGACTCACAACACCCTCTACATTCACAACTCTCCCCATGTATCTCTTCAGGGAAAACAAGAAGCCTATATAGGAAACTATATGCCCGCACTAGTAAGTACAAAAACTCATCCATACCCTACCTAGCTCGTGTTCTGTGCGATAAAGAATGCATCAGGCATGAAACCTTTAACTTATTAAATAGTCAGTAGAACCAATGGATCTTGTCTTTCCAACTCACATCATTTATAGGTACAACGTTTTCTCGCTCTTCATTCTGTATTTATTTTTGTTATGTGCTGTTTTGTTTCTCTCTTCCTTGCAAACTCTACTTAAAACATTCTTGTTCGTTCTTTCACACTCTGTACATCTCGAACATTTTGCTATCGCTTACGCCAGTAAATATGCTAGTAGTATCTACTTTTCTAACACCTTCAAACACTTTAATTTTGGCTTTGCTACCGACATACTAATATGTTGTTGAGATAACTTTAAACTATGTAGAACTTTATTTATTGTTAATGTAAAAAACTGGATGCAATATTGTAGTAAAATGCTGAGAATTCCATTCTGTATCACAAGTACTGATTTGGAATAAAGCTTATCTTATGTTATGTTATATGTTATGTTTTAGTTTAGTTTACAAATGTGCTAAATTTATTTATTCGCCTCTTTACGAAGGTTCCTTGTATTCTAATACTATTATCATATCTATATGTTTATAAATGTATTAATTCTACCAAATATAATACCAGTTTTTATGCTAATACGTGTACTTTGATGAATATTATTCACTTAATGATGGTGTTAACAGATTATCACTTACAAAACTTATAGATCGTATATTTGTTCAAATTGATATACGTTGTCAGTGTTCATGTCCGATTGGTTGGACGATTTCATCATGAGCTAACATCAGTAAGAGAACCATTGGAAGAGCCTCAGTAAGTACTGGGCAGCTCTTTCGCCAGCCTATTTTGGGACTCTTCATCAGTATGCACTCATCACACGGGGTTAGAACCCAGTAGCTTCAGGTTACGAGGCTAACGACTTCGTAGACCATTCAACAGTCTCTGGGACCCGATATAATGGCCAGTCCATGAGTTCCAGCTTCTGAAACTTCCAACTTCGTGCGAATCCACGCATGACATAGAACGACAACAAAAATCCCTACAAAACCAATACTTGACAATGTTCAAGTGTTTGTATATATATATATATATATATTTATATATATACTACTTTGATTATAGCTTGATTCCACACTGTATTTTGGAACAGGTATGGAATTTTCAGCGTGTGATATCGGTAGTCCAAATTTTGCAGGCCGACCATAGATATCAGGTGTTCGTCGGCAGGGGATTGAACCTCGGACCATGTGTATAGTCGGCGAGAGTCCTAACCACTGTGCCGACGCGCCGACGCACCGACACATACCAGACTGTGAGTCACAGTTGCTTCATGGAAGCTGATGATACTATTCATTTGCCCAGACTGAATTAATCTAGGCCAGCTTCAGACTCGCCATCCATTGACGAGAAGTCGAGCATTGTAGAAAATAAATGAAGTGCTTTGTTCACTGAGCGATTGTAAACATTTGTAACTATACAAGAGTAAGAAAGCCAAAAATTTAGGGAAGGAAAGAATTTTAACTGGATTATGGTGAGTAGCACTAAGCAGAGAAAGAAAGTTACGCAATGCTCAACTCCAGAGTTATGAGAAATATTTCACATACTCATTCAGAATACAAACCTTTATTTTGTGCACATTAACAACAGTCGCTTCTGATGTGTGATGGAGGTCAATGTAAATTCATGTTCAGCCAAGAGATTCTTTTCAACGAATTTATTATCAAGCTGTACAATCATATAAATGTGTATATGGTTTTTAAGGAGTTGTATCCGGTGAGGGAATCAGGTCAAAGGTGTGAATACATGAAATTATAATAATAGTAGTATGAAATGCAATTAAAATATTTGTGATTATAATCATGGTTTAAAGTCAAGTAGCAAAATAATTAATGTCATATATAAAATAATACATAAGGTGTATAGATTTTGGAGAGAGGTATATAATTATAAGATTACTAGACGAATATAAAATGTTACATAACATGGCGTGAAATTTGATAAGATGGAATTCAATATTGTAAAAATGAAAAATATAAAAATCAATAATTTTGGGTTTAAAATAACAAGTGGGTCAAGTGGAAAAGATTCAGAGTGAGAATAGTAATAATAATAGTGATAATGATAACAATCGTAGTAATAAGGGAAAGGTACATAGAATAACTAAATAAACAGAATAAATAAATGTCTATCCCTCTACGGCCAAGGCAGAAGTAAGGATTGTACGTACTTCTTTTGTACACAGCAACATGAAAGATAAGCAGTCTAAACTGGTAGTAAAAAGTAGGTAGGTAGTGATTAAAATTTAAAAAATGAGAATTAGCGTTGTTACAAGTTTGACCACGGATTGATATCAGTTACAGAACCATTGAAAAACCAGTCACACGAAGTACTGGACAGGCAGCTGTTTCATCCTAGTTTGGGAAGCATCACCAGTACTCACTCACCACAGAAGGTTCGAACTCAGGACCTTCTGATTACAAGGACAGTGAGCTTGTATACCATTCAGCCACTGGGATCCGACCCGGTTCAATGGCCAGCCAGCCAGTCAGCTCTTGAATTCTACCTTCTACTTATTCATGATTTAGCGCGACCACCAACCGTTGTCACCGGTGGGACACCCATTCTCACACGCTTGACTGAATGCACCTCACTGGTCACGACTTCTCACTGGAACTCCAGGGAACGCCTTCCTGTAGCAAGTTATTCACTAGCGAGCATTAGATTAATTTTCAAGAGTTTGTTTGAAAGGATTAGTTTTATTTTTACGAGTCAATCACGGACTGATATCAGTTAGAATTCATTAGCCACTGAATCGGGTCTCAGTGGCTTAATGGTATACGAGATTGCCTTGAAAGCACAAGGTCCTGGGTTCGAACCCCCTGTGGCGGCTGCGTACTGCCAATAATTCTCAAACTAGGATGAAACAGCTGGCTATCCAGTAATCCCTGTGGCTGGTTTTCAATGGTTCTCTAACTGATATCAATCCGTGAACAAACTCGTAAAAGCATATCTAATCCTTACAAATCAACGCTTGAAAATTAGTGTTGTTTTAATAATTGAGTCAGCCGCGTTGAAGTCGTCATGGTGACAGCTAAATAAACCCAGTTTACAATTTTTCTGGGATGTAGTAGCCAATTTCCATTCTTTGACTTAAGCATGAGGTTAAGTAAGACTTGATTACAGATTCAGGCTGAAGACTGCTTATTAGAAGGTGTGAATTTCGGTAAAATATGACGTTTAGCACTGCTGTCAAAGCGTCAAAGAAGTTCAATAACCGCGCTTCTTATTGCTCCACTTCCACCTCTTTGTAATCATGCAGGATAGTGTTCTTGCATCCTCTTGGACAAAACTTGAGTTGAGCAACCGATATACCTAGCTCCACAGGAGCAGGTGAATTGATAAATTCTTATTGCTCAACATTATAATAAAAAAATACTAAACCAAAGATTCCTATTGAAAAGAAGCCATAACAAAAGGGCCGATTTAATAAGGTATTTATGAGTTTGCAAACTCCACAGCAGACCAGGGAACTAACAGTGGTTGGACCTGTTTCTTCTGCACACATAGTACCGGTTGTCTCAGGCGAATCGAGATAGCCTTTGCTATTTGGAGTATGCGGTATCTGGATGATATCGGCAATTTCTTTGGTACCCGATAGATGATGAAGAAGTACTCTTCGATATCGACTTTGCGGCCAGTTTGAACAAGGTGTTCTAATATGGAGCTGTTGATGCTTCTCACAACACCGTTTATTTAACTACACAGGTAAATGTTTCTGAGTATGAATGGAACTTAATATGAATATGACTCATCAGAATTTACTACTTAAAATTCGTTGTCATTCATAACCATTTAGTTTGTAATATTGGTGTTCAGTTTAGTGCTGCAGTTTTACAAATTACCATAAACACATATATTTTGGACTATAATCTACCAGTAATATAATTGCAAATAACTTTTGTAATCCCAATCTAAATAATTCTATGTTACACTTTTAAAAACCACTAATGTTGTCATTGATATAAGCATAAAACTTGAGCACTGTTGTAGAGTATAACTCCATTATGGATAAGATTTTATGTTGATAAATTACACAGTGTTACACATTAATATTAACTGATGACCACGTTTCGAGCAGAAATTATGTTGTCAATAGCTGGCAAATTTCTACAGTTGGATGCCTATCAGCCATAAAAGAGGTCTCATCATTTCACTAGCCCATCGTACTAGAAGAATTTACAGCGATGACTGTTTAGAAGAAGAGCTCCTATTTCTCAAAAGCATCCTGGTTCAAAATGGATACCCATCGCGTTTCGTGGAGAAGAACATAAAACTAAAGCCAAAAAGAGAAGAGTGCACTTCAGTGCCAAAAAGACACTTCACTTGAATATGGAATTCAGGGGAGACCTAGCAACAGATATCTTTAAAAGGAGAATCTCCAATTCCCTGAAGAAGACTTTTCCGAAAGCAACTCTAAGAGTGATATTCTCTAGCCGCCCACTACTTCGGAGCAACGGGAAGCACATACTTCTGCATATGACCACTTCAATGTGCATATATCAGTTCACCTTCTCTTGCGGAGCTAGGTACATAAGTCGTTCTATGCGCGTCTTATCAAAACGTGTAAGAGAACATCATCCAGCATGGCTGCAAAGAGGAGACACTGGTTCAATCAGAAGCTCCATAACTGAACACCTCGTCAACCCCTGTCACAGCATCTCAACTGACTCATCATTCAGAGTCATTTACAAAGTAAACAAAAGTCTACCAAAGGCAGTGTGTTTCCGACTTCTTTGTACTGCAGAAGCTCTCGCTATATGCATCGAAAAGCTGGAGCTGAGTATTCAGAAGAAACTAGTCCAGCCTTAACAACTGCCATGGACCTAGTTCAGTACGTTCCCTTATCCTTCAGTTTTGTTTTGTTCTCTGTGTGTAATTTTATCTCTTTGTCTTCATTCAATTCATTCCATTTTTTCAGTTATAAAACAAGTCATTTTAAGTTTGTTTCCATGCGCCTCCTGATCACACTCGTAATCTGTTTAGAATAACCATTTTACGGTTATATTCTAATCCTGTGTAATTTTTTTGTTTAAATGCCTCTTGTAGTCTATATTCACACCTCATAATATTATTTCGATTATTTTCCATGCTCATTTTGTTCACACCTGTAATTTCGTTCTATCCCTGTGTAACTTTTGTTTCTAAGCCTCTTGTAATTCATATCAAGGCTGAAAATAATTATCACCTTTTATTCGCCTTTAAAATTATTTATTTCTCCAGTTATCGAATATTAATTTTGTATACTTTGTAAGTGTTTTCTAATCATATGCAATCTTGTCTCTAAGCCCCTTGTAATCTATATTCATACCTTCAAACTTTCGTATGAAGAAGAATTTGTAGCGATAATAATAATAATGGTCTACTTTATTCCAAAAGAGCAGTACTTATAATACAGAATGGAATTCTCAGCATTTGTCACAACACCCTGCATCTGATTTACTCAAAATATAAATAAAATTACAAATTAAAACAAAATTGACCAGAGGAATTTGTCCACATTTACGATATGAAGTCAAAATATTCGATTCATGGATAATCCCCATCCAGGCATTAATGAAAACAAAACACGTATATCAGCGAAGAGTCTCTTTTCGGCGAATTCATTTTCTTAGCTGTACAATCGCAAACACATATATGCATTGTTTTGTATGTATGTGTACATTAAGTTTGTCAAACAAAGTTACAATTGGTTAAGGTTGCTTTGAACTAAACAAGTGAAGGTTGGTAATACAGGTCAAGAAAATTAAGTGTTAATGAAATTAGGGTAGTAACAAAGGTGATGAGTTGTCACAAACAGTTGTTAAAAGAAGTTATGTAATAATAATATGAATAGTTTGATGAGTGAGGTTTACTCAGGATGCACATAGAAACAAAGTAGATAATACGAAACTATGTAAGAGATCTAAGTGAATACAAGAATCATAAGCAATTAAGAAACAGGCAAAGAAACAAAATTAAGTCATCAAAATAAAAGTAAAAACTCAAAACAAATCAAAACGTTGTTACCATGAGAGTAGAAGTGGTTGAGTAATCTTCTTTTGTATGCATACCTCTGGTTTTTCTATGTGAATGGCCAGAGCTTCAGAGATACAAAGGAGACGAAACCGTATTGCCTTTGATATGTTATTCTTGACTCTGTAGATTACTTTGAAGGAGGCGTTCGTTGAAATGCAATGATCAGTGTTGACCAGGTGTTCAGTTATCGCACTTCTTATTGCACCAGTATTGCCTTTTCGCAACCATGCTGGCTGGATAGTGCTCTTAAATCCTCTTGGACAGGATGCGCGTCGAACGACCGATGTACCTGGCTCCACAGCAGAAGGTGAACTGATATATGCACATAGAAGTGGCTAGATGCAGGATCTTGTCCTTGAGGCTTCTGCAGATCAGTGGGCGACAGCAGAACACTATTCTTAGCGTTGCTGCAAAGAATGTTCTTCTCAGAGATGATGTGATCCTTCTCTTGAGAATATCGCTTCCTAAATCTCCCTTGAAATCCAAGTTCATGTAGATTTTCTTTTTAGGCGCAGTTAAAGTTTCGTTTTTCCGAATTACTGGTTCCATCCAACTGCATCTATAGTCCCGACGTTCTGGAAACAGAATTAGATATTCTGAGAGAAATATTTATCCAAAATTGATACCCAATAAGATTTATCGACAAAAATATGAAACCGATAATTCAGAAAAACGAAACTTATTCGAATATTCGAAGCACGAATTGAGATTATTAAATATAATAATAATAATAACAACAGTGAGTTTGTTTCAAACAGTATTGTTGATTCAGTTTGGAATCTTTATCATGTTATGCATTATTGGATCTAATGTTCTGTTGATATAGTATGGTGAGGGGAAATACAAAATTAACAGTTCTAACACAGCTTAAACGATGTTCACACTTATGAAAAAATAAATAAATAAAAACAAAAAATTGAGAGGATTATAAATAAAAGAAGTACAATAACAATAAAGGTTGATGTTGTAAGGTTGGAGAAAATGGTTTATTTAGTAGTGAATTTTAAATAACCCCTTGGTGTCATCACTTCCACTAATTGCACACCGTCAAATATCACTGAAAGGTGAATTCGAATTTATTAAATTTTATGGTGAACACATTGATAAGTATTGATTCAGTGAACTGAAATTTAATTTTCCACATTCTATATAGCAAAAATATTCATTCAGACATCTATAAAACAAAAAATAATTGAGCAAAGAATATCCTTTACGACAATTCCCTCCTGTTCTGGCTCTACAATTATATACATGTGTGTTTATATACATAGAATATCTTAGAATAGTGGTCAATAACAATATTAGTGTTTTTTTAAATAATATAGATTTGTTAAGTAAGCTCACAATGGAATTACAGTCCATTAAAGATACTTAAATAATAATAGTAATAAAGATATAATAGCAAATAGAATACTAAATAAAACTAAGGAAATTTCTACAACAAATTCAGAATCATTCGAATCTAGATGGCCAAGGTAAGGACAATGTGTGAGCTAGCTTCTTTTCGGTATATAAGTTAGTTTTCTTAATGTGTATCTTAACATCCAGCCTCAGCAATATGTAGTAATCGTACTCCTAAGGCTAAACTAAGTTTTGTTGGTTGATATGCGATAAACGAAGCCGTTTTGGAAGCCGTCTCGTTAACCTAAATCCTGTTTTCTTTATCCACAAGATGAGATAGACTAGCGCTATGTGATGAATAGATTTCGTTTGACCTTTATTTAGTTCACCACTGTGTAGGATGATGTTCGCACAATCCGACGAGAAACCTACCTACTCTCTCTCTCTCTCTCTCTGAAAAGTGATTTTAATGTCGTTATTGTTGTTCTTGCTTGTTTGTTTGTTTGTTTTCTTTATACACAAACTATGATTCAAGCTAACCCTGTTCATGAAAATGTTTGTCTATTCACCACTAGGTAGGGTATTTTTAGTGACAAATTTTCTCTACCAGTGAGTAATTTAACATATATAACATATATATATATATATATGTATATATATATATATATATATATATAGTATATATATAGTATATAGTAGTATATATAGTATATATATAGTATAGTATATATAGTATATATATAGTATATACATATATATATATATATATATATATATATATATATATATATTACGTCAGCAAAGAGTTTTGTTTGTCCTCGAACTAAACACACTTTTGAAAGACAATATTTATTGTCCATACACCTCTTTCCAGGCACATATATATATTCGCTTCTAAAAACAATCTATCTATGAATAATTATAGTTCAGTTGGTAGGATTTTTGTAAATATACAATATATATACAAGTATATGAGTATTTATTTATTGAACGGTTGAATAATTTTGACCAATCAGATTTGTCTATCCAATGTGGTGTGTTTCTACTTTAAATCAACTTATCTATTAGACTATTTGATTCATGTTTATGATAGAATCACAAGGAAATCCTTGTAAATTATTATAATGCTATGTAAGACAGAGTATATATATATAAATATATATAATTTATTCTGTTAATATACATCTAATACAATAAATAAATTACTTCTTCATCTCTATAGTCTCATTATTTCACTTTGAATAAGTGTCTATTGAAAGGAAGACGAATAGAAAGAAAGAAACAGGCAGGATATTTTTTCGTGTCTTGAGTTTCGTGTTACTTTATTCCATCCATATAGAAGGCGAACATAAACACATACACACATACTTACATATATATGTACATGAGAATGATGGGAAGTATAACAAAATTTCGTACAACATTATCGTCAAAGAGAGGAGAATTTCGAATGATTGATAAGGATGTACAGTCACAGATTGCCTATTTACTGCATTGTATATATGTAAAGCAATGGTGGGATACAAATAGAAAAGGTATGATTCATCAATATATATATATATATATATAATATATATATATATATATATTACACATTATGTAATAAGAGTTCAATATTCAACATGTTGTTTTTGGCATAATTTTATTTTCAAGTATTGGTTTTGTATGGATTTTGTTTGATTGCATGGAGGATTTCACCATGAGCTGACATCAGTTGGAGAACCTAGGAGTACTGGACAGCTGCTTCGTCCTAGTTTGGGACTCTTTATCAGTACGCACCCACCGGGCTTCGAACCCAGGACCATCTGGTTACAAGGCTAGCGAACCCGTAGACCATTGAGCCAATGGGACCCGATCCAATGGTCAGCCAGTTCATGAATTCTAACTTCTGCCAATCCACGCAGGATATAGCGCGACCACTTCGCAATGTCTTCTTCTATGAGTTACTGCCTCATCTTTTCAACCTGCTATACCCTACTGGTCACGGCCTCCCACTAGAACTCCAGGTTAACTGCCTGAATAGGGCGTGTTAAGAAAACCGAAAAAAAGATCTGTCTGTTTTCTGAACGTTTCGCTGTATAAGCTGCCACAGGCAACTTCTCCAGCAGATTTATTCGGATTTTTATTAATCATCAAAATATATATGTGGTCAAAAATGTTTTTACATAAATTGAAGTCAGTTTCGATAAAGAAAGGAAGACAAAATTTGTAGTATAAAATGATACCGTCATTCTATTTCACAGCTTATCATCATCAGCTGCTGCACACCACTAGCTGAAATTAAAATAGTCATATATAGATGATAATAACATACTTTAATGTTTGAGTGGTAGTAGAGAAGAGATACTATAAAATTGACGCATCCAAAATGAAAGCAGCATTACAATTTTTTGCTGTTTAAATTTTCATCATCAATTTATACGCTTTTAAAGTTGAAAAGATGAGGGAGGGGTAAAACAGAAAACATAAAAAATTGATTAACAGAACAATGTTAGCTATTAGGTTCACATAACAACTCAAAAAAAACAAAAAACAAAAGCGACTACAGTTTATGAGATTAAACATTAAAGTATGTTATTATCATCTATAAAACCATTGTAATTTCAGGTAGTGGTGTGCAGCTGATGAGAACCTGTGAAACAGAATGATATCAGGATTTCATCATAAGCTGACATTAGTTAGAGCACCATTGGAAAACTTGGGAGTACTGGACAAATGTTTCGTCCTAATTTGGGACCCTTCATCAGCACGCACCCACCGGGATTCGAACCCAGCTGCTGAAGAGTCTGAAATTAGGACGAAATGGCTTTACAGTACTCCCAGGTTTTCCAATGGTTCTCTAACTAATGTCAGCTCATGATGAAATCCTGTAACCAATCAACCGAATCCCTACAAACCAACACTTGAATAAGAATGATATCATTTTATACTGCAAATTTCGTCTTCCTTTCTTTATTGAAATTTACCAAAGGAACCAAATGTATGAGGTCAGTTTATTTGAAAGTCATTTGTCCATGGACATTTTAACCAAGAGAAATATGTAAGCAGTTACCAATCATATATTTGTAATGACTAATGTTAAATTATTGTTGGACATTTGCTTGTACAAATGACCTTCAAATAAAACTGACTTCAATTTATGTAAAAACATTTTTGACCACATATCTATTTTGATGATTAATAAAAATCCGAATAAATCTGCTGAAGAAGCTGGCTGTGGCAGCTTACACAGCGAAACGTTCAGAAAACAGATAGATTTTGTTTTGATTTTCTTAACACGCTGAGATTAATTAATTTAAATAATTTATAATGAATCAATCTGACTCGGCGGTCAAATTATTCCAGGAAGATCGTAACGCCTACGGTCTGGAAACTTACAATAATTTTCTTTTGTTTATTTTTTCAACTGGTTTGATTGACTTTTGTTAGCTGCTTGCTATCTGAACAGTTGAATACAGTGAGTAGTATTCACTGTGAGTAATATTTATTTATTCATTTTTCTGTGGAACATAAAGGGCTTCAAGCTAGAGGCTTCAAGGTTTTGTAGCAGTGGTGATCATTTTTACAGGATGGAGTTGCTAGCAAGCCGCATGCTCAACCTTCTCTCTTTACCAGTGTTATTACTGGCTTAGCGAGGTTTGGGAGTGTGTTGGTGGCCGGGGATCGAACCCCAGACCATGTGGGGCTTGGTTGGTGACAGCTCTACCGATGCGCCTCCGACGTATGTGAGTAATATACTTCTGAAATATTTCAAAATAATTAAGTGATTCATTTGATAGGAGTGGAATAAAACGCTTAAAATGGCAAGGATGTATAAACTATATAGGAAATTTAATAATAAAAAGTTTTGCCCCGATGGCAAGGTTCTTATTATTATATCTCAAAGGAAGAATAGTACTTACATTTAGATATGATAGAGAAGATTTGTAGCTCATGTGGATGATTTTGATGTGGTTGTGTTCCCTGAGCTGGAGAGTTAATTTGCGAAGTTTTGATCACCCTACTATGTGACATCTTCAGCGCACACTTCAAATTGAAGTATGATGAAAGCTTCGCAAATTAACTATCCAGCTCAGAAAACATAACCACATCAAAAAGTACTTAAATTTAAAGGTGCATTTAGATAAAAGTAGGAGTGGTTATGTAATCGTGTAGTGATTCATTTAAACAAATCTTTAAGCATAAACATTTGAATACACTGAGTGTGGTGAAAGCAGGCTACCTGCCAATCGGTAGACATTAATCTACGTCAATGTCTAGGTCACTAATATTGGCCGTGAGAAAATATGAACAAGGCTGATTCAACAACCAATTACAGCGAACCTAACGTGAGCAAATATGATTCGCGGATAGATGGCTCCACTTTTCGACGTTACCCAAAACAACCAATCAGAAGCTTTCGTTTGCCTGTTTAACTTCCGAGAAACAACCAATCAGAAGACTGCGTTTGTCTACTTTCATAATCTATAATAATGTACAGAAAGTATATATAAATACGTGTTGATTTCCGTAATAAAAGGATCTGTTGCCGGCCCTTGTCTTCTGTTGTTACATGAGTAGTAATCACTGTGAGTAATATTTTTTTATTCATTTTTCTTTTACTCCTTTACGTTCCCAGTGGAACATTGCGGGTTGTAAGCTAGAGGCTTGAAGTTTCTGTAGGAGTGGTGATTATTTTTTCAGAGGATGAGGTTGGCACAGCGATTAGGACTCTTGCCGATCATGTACGTGGTCCGGGGTTCGATCCCCTGCCGACGCACACCTGATATCTATAGTTGGCCTGCGAAATTTGGGCTACCGTTATCCATGCTGAAAATTCCATATTTGTTCCATAAATACTGTGTGGAATCAAGCTATAGCAAAAATTAAAAAAAAGTTAAGCCAGAAAACCAATCGGAATTGTTGTAAAAGTATGTGAATACAAACATCAAGAGTTAGTGCCTAGTGAATTGGTAAAACGTTGGTAACAGTCTCTGACGCTCTCTTCGGATTGCGACATCTTCAGGAATTCCAGGATGTTATGAAGTAATTTATCTATTTTGCATCTCTAAAGATTCTGAGGCATTGATCTGGTATTAAGTTTCAGCTAGGTGTCAAGTTATAACACCGTTAAAAGAAGGCTTAACATCTAAAATCCAAGACCCTATTGTAAGAATTTAAAAATTCTAGGAGACAACCGTCTTTCCCTTCTGTATATTATCTTCATTTTTGACGTATTATTCTTCTCGTATTAAAAAGTAAGTGAGAAACAGTGTCACAAGGATCACTTATGTACTTAATTATTTTAAATTGTGTGCAGCTGATGAACACTATAGGAAAACAAATGAATTCATCTGTTCCTACAAAAGTTGTTCTTATTACTCTACTGAAGCTTTTAATTTTCAACGGTGAATCAATAGTCTTATAGCAGTAGATTCAGGTTGTATGAGTTAAAGAATTTTTAGATGAAATCTAGCAAATGGAGAGGTTCTCCTCCCTTCTGATTAGCCAAACAATCACTCAGACTTGAAAAATACAAACAATAGTCAGATACAAACAGATATTGGCATTGATTAACACCAAATTAATATAATTCTATATGAATGTATTTCTTTGTACCTCCTCCTTCAGAAAATGTTTATTTTTCTATATTTGATTTGTAAGGAATAGATTTGTGCTGAGGAGTTGATCACGGACTGATATCAGTTAGAGAACCATTGAACACCAGCCACACGGAGTACTGGACAGCTGTTTCATGCTGGTTTAGGAATCTTCGACAGTAAATAGCCACCAATTAATTAATTGATCGATATAAATTAGAATTCATGCGTCATTGAATCGGGTCCCAGTAACTGAATGGTATACAAGCTCACTGGCCTTGTAACAGGAAGGTTCTGCGTTCGAACCCCCTGTGGTGGCCCCAACGGGTTGATCTCTGACGAAATCTCCGCAAGGATACAAAGGGCTAGTTTCGTATATGCCAGTTTTCGCCGACTCTGGCATAGACGTGATATCCGGCTACCGACCAAAGGGCGTGTGTACTGCTCAGCAGTCTCCTCTGTCCTCCTTTATGGCTGGCTGTGAGACCTAGCTATCGAAAGTGGAAGATATTAAAAAGCTAGCTAGCTGTCTTTGATCATGGGTGCCTGCGTTCTATCTCCCGTGTGAAGTGGTAGGTATAAAAGGGTGAGCGACATTGAGGCCAGGCACAGGTTGAGTGCTAGGTAAAACGGGGAAATCAATCGACGAGGCTGTGAAGCTATATCGATTGAGATAGTTAGGACATGTGTTACGTATTTCTAACCATCTGCCTCCTCGACGGGCGATGTTAGCTGATATAGGTGGGTCAGGTTGGAAAAGAGCTAATGTCGGTCAAACCAGAACACGGCTTCATCAGTCAATGAAACCCACAACAGTTAGTTTAAGCCACGTAGGAAGGTGTAAACTTCCTGAATGGCTGGTTGAGGTCCTCGGGACAGTAAAAACCAATGGTTGGAAACAATTGGTGATATGGCTCAAAATCGTTCTGAATGGCTGGCTCAGATGCATCCACTCCTTGTGACTTATAATTTCCGATGAAACTATATTGTTCTTCGTTATTACTATTCCTTCATCTCACACGTCTGTTTACTGTCTCTATTATGCATTTCTTCTACTTTCTCTCTTGCTTTGTGTTGCACATGAAGGGAGTGTGGCTACTTGAACTGGTGCACATCGGTGCAAAGTTCTATGTCGAAAACAGACAGACAGACAATTGATATCGATCCGTGATCAACTCGTAAAAACAAAACTAATCCTTAAAAACCAACTCTTGAAAATTAATCTGATTCTCACTAGTGACTGACTTGCTACAGGATGAAGTTTTCTAGAGTTCTAGTGAGAAATCGTCACCTGTCAGGTGCATCCACTCAAGTGTGTGAGGATGAGTATCACACCGATAGTATTGGTTGGTACCAGTCGCACTAAATTATGAATAAGTAGAAGTTAGAATTCATGGGCTGGCTGGGAAACTGGCCATTGGATCGGATCAGGTCCCAGTGGCTGAATGGTATACCAGCTTAACTTGTAACCAGAAGGTCCTGGGTTCAAACTCTGTATGGTGGATGCTTACTGGTGATGATTCTCAAACTAGGATGAAACAGCTGGCTGTTCAGTACTCCCTGTGGCTGGTTTTCAATGGTTCTCTAACTGATATCAATCCTTGATCAACTCGCAAAATATTGATTGCCTTAAAAAAAGATGAAGATATGCATTTTTAATTTGCAGTGTGTATGTGTGAGCCTTTGAAATTAACTGTATAGCGGTATTCATACTGTACATTAACTGCTATCTTCATATCTCATACTTGCTGTGTATACGTAAATGAATTTATCTGAAATGTTGATGTTAACACACACACACACACACACACACCAGAATCTTGTTTCAGTTCATTCATACACTCAAAATGTTTTATTTAATTTTGTTTTTTATTGGAATACTGAGGCATCATACTGCTACTGCTTCTTTCGGAAGTTTGAATGGTAAGTCCGAATAGTGTACGCTGTCACGTAAATCAGCAGGAAGATAGTTATACAGACATCTGCGGAACACGACAAATTTTTCTTAACATATTACTCTTACGCATAAGTCAAAAAGTATTTAGAATGTTGTATTTTTGATGTAGTTGTGTTCTCTGAGCTGGATAGTCAATTTGTGAAGCTTTCATCGCCCCACCACTAGGCGACATTTTCCTTCAGCGAATTCTTCAATTTATTGAAGTGAGCTTTGAGATTTCTCCACGAGTTCACTATTAGTTATCTCTCCTGGTCGGTGACCTTGGACGTGATTGGTTGTTTTTGTGTGTTTTCACACCTTTTAGATTACTTGTGGTATTGGAACTGATTGTTTCTTTGACTTGAACTTTGACCCTTTGTGTGTGTGAGGTTTTTTTCTTATCGGTTGATAAATTCAACGGCCAAATATATGAACAAGTCAAAGGAACACCTATCGGATCGCCAAAATTAAGTTTGTTTGCAGAAGAAGTGGTGCAAAGGCTCGAAAACATAATCCTAGCAAAGATCAGACCCAAAATTCGGATACGCTACGTCGACGACACATTTGTAATTATCAAAAGAAACGAGTTAGATAAAAATCACAACTTAATAAACAACGTCTTCAACAACATCAAATTCACAAGAGAAGAGGAATCCGAGAATCAAATCCCACTTTTGGACGTCTTAGTCAAGCTAACAACCACAGGGAAATTAGAAATTCAAGTTTATAGAAAATCAACAATTGACTAACACACAAAAGGAATTGTACACAGACACTATTCAAGAGGGTCGGGACTCATTGCAGCACCCGCAACTTAAGGAAAATTGAACAAAAATATCTCATGGACGTCTTCCAAAAGAATGGGTATCCATGGAATTTCATTAAAAGACATATACCCCAAGTCAACCTATTAAACCAAAAGCCCCCAAGGAAAGCACAAAGGAAATCGCCTTACCATATATAAAGGATATCTCGGAAATCACTACAAGACTCTTTGAACCTTTAGGAATTGACGTCGTACACAAACCAACAAAATTACTTGACTCAAAGATAAAACCAACATCATCTACGAAATAAATTTTAACGACTGAGAAAAACACTACATTGGCCAAATTGGACTTCCCCTTCGTCTCCGTATCCAGCTCAGAGAACACAACTACATCAAAATCATCCACCTGAGCTACAAGTCTTTTCTATCATATGTAAATCCTACAAGCGGGAATGTTCTGTGCTATGCTCCAGTCTTTATGTACACATTAAATAAGAGTCGAACCAGAATTTCAGAAGAAGGAAATATACATGGTGGATCTCATCACGATCGATTATCCAAAGTCTACCTACTATTTTGTAAACTCATTTAATAGTAGTTTTTTTAAAATTGTAACAAATATGACGTCATGCATGCAATCACTTTCCAAGTGATTTTTCTGTATTAAAACTGAATTTTTTAATAATCATATTACGTTATGTGTACACGTCATTGTAAAATTTTGTGTGTTAATTTCACAATTTGTTAATTAAGTGGGGGTAAAAACTAGAAAAGAGACATTTAGCTGATTCTTTCAAACTTTACTCTAAAGGTGTTTATTGTGCCAGTGTAGATTCCATCACGAATCGATATCAGTTACAGAATTATTGAAAACTATGGGATATTATTAGACAAGTGTTTCGTCCGGGGTTGTGTGGGACTCTTCGCATGTACGCATGTACGCACGCACGCACAAGCATACCAGTGGGTCAGAATTAATCAAAAACAACAAAACAAAGCCAGAAATTCAGATATCAATCTCCTGATCAATAGTTATAAAACGATAGCTGCTTTTAAGTTCTGACAAGAGTTTCTAGGGCTGTGAGGTGCATCAAGCTGGATATGAAGTAAATACTAATCAGTGTCATTGTTTAGCAGTAATGCTGTGTCCGCAAAATTAACAAAAGTTAGAATTCACCGGCTATGGAATTCCAATCCAGTGTCTAAATGATCAGTAGGCTAGCCTGTCAACCTGAAGGTTTTTACTTCGGTCCCGTGGGAGGGGGGGGTCGCGGTTGGACAGTTTCGACAAGTTACAAACTAGCAAGAAGCACTTGTTAAATATTCCTTCGTTTTCGGTGATTCCCTGATGGATGCCTGTTCGCGACGAAATCTACGTGAGAATTAGGCTTAATCCCTGTAAAAGCAGAAAATCTGAGCATTTATTACGTGATATATCTATATGTATATCTTTAGTTTCGGTCGACTAGTACTAATGTTACAGGATGATAATGACAATGATCAATTCAGAGTAGCATATACGGAGATTCTAGTCCAGTATTCATAATTTAATTGGTGAAAAGATTTTCTTTATTCCTTTACGTTACCAGTGGAACATATATCTTCAAGCTAGAGGCTTGAAGTTTCTCTAGCTGTGGTATTTATTTTCACAGGATGAGGTTGCTAGCTTCATGCCTAAACTGCCCTCATCAGCAGGCTTACTACTGGTTTAGAGAGGTTTGGGAGTCCATCCGTGGCCGAAGATCGAACCCCGGACCACTTCAGGCGTGGTTGGTGAGCACTCTGCCACTGTGCCACCGACACACAAAACCTGGGAGTACTAGACAGCTATTTCATCCTAGTTTGGGACTCTACATCATAAGCATCCACCGGGGTTCGAACGCAGACCTTCTAGTTGCATGGCGAGCTCGTAGACCATTAGGCTACCGGAACCCTAGTAGAAATATGTCTAACTACAACTCCTAAGAGGTTATGACAAATATCTAATGTTACAGGATTTCATCATGGTTAGAGAACGATTGGAAAACCTGGGAGTACTGAACAGCTGTTTAGTCCTAGTTTGGGACTCTTCATCAGTACGCACCCACCGGGTTCGAATCCCAGTGGATGCTTATGATTACTGGAAATGTTGTTCAGTAAACAATTCTGTATTTTACAGTGTATATTTTATCAAATGAACCAGTATGTAGAACCCAATTTTATCACATTATTTGTTGTTATCAAGTTCTATGGTTTTTCGCTGTCCGTCAGTCATGATAGTCATACAACACACGGGTTGTTAGTAATCAGCAATAGAATCAAGGCTGCAAGTTACATCCTAGTAGAAACTAGTTAGCTAGATGGACTTGCATTGTCAGTGAGTGTGATCGTATTTCTACTCCAATTAGAATTGAACACCCATTATTTTAAACGCAAAAGCTTTATCCACTAGTCAAGTGAGCCAGGAAAAATCATCTCTTGTGCAAAAGGTTTCGATTGTTATTTGATGGATTTATTTTAAACTTCAAGTTAGCTGGTTTTATTAAATAGAAATATGAGGTATTTGTTGACAGTAACATATTGAAGGCGAAAGCTGTAGTAAGCAAGATTAACTGTCATTGAGTTATCAATCAAAAACCTAAAATATCCAACTAACATACTACTTATTCCTTCAACTGAAGCTGAACTCATAATTTAAAAAAAATTTAATTCCTTTTGCGTTCCGAGTGCAACACAGGGTTTCAAGCTTTAGTTTTGAATTCTCAGTAGCAGAGATATTCTTACAGGATGAGGTTGCTAGCTCAACGTCCAACTTTCCCTATTTGTCAGGGTTATTATTATTTCCTTTAATTCCCAGAGGAACATTGGGCTTCAGACAAACTTCTTCATTGAGTTCAGTTCTCTGCCAACGTTTTCACCTGGCTCCAAGTCTGCCCACATGCTTTCATCTCCTCTTCACATGACTGTCTCCTCCATGTCACTCTCGCACTGACGACCAACTCGCTACTTCCCTTTCGGGTTCCACTCGAGCAATGGCTTGTCTAGTGATGACACTTGATGGTTTCCCAGAGTATGGCCAGCCAGTCCACCTCCACTTCTTCCCGTCTGTTTGTTGCACAATCGATTCCTGCTGGGTTGGTTCGCTCATTGCCAGAGATCCCTGCCTGTTTCTGATCTTTTCTGGCCGGCCATCTAATCTTGAGCGAAGTGTTGAGTGAAGACAGCTAGCTGTTGATGAAGGTGTGTAGTTTGTTCGAGGTGCTCTTTATGACGTGCAGCGTAAGTCTCTTATCCGTACAGTGAGTATCACTGACTGACTTCACATTGGAGTTGAAAATCTGGATCTTCTTTTTCATGCTGACCAGTGCTGTTGACTTATCTCCACACAGACTTGAGAGTAATGAAAGCTTGTCTTGCTTTCCCGATGCTCACTGCTTTGATATCCTCGTCAGTTCTCTCGGCCTGTAGTTGAAACGATGCTTCCCAGGTGGGTAGGTAGGTGAAGGAGGTTGTTTCTTCCAGGTTCTCCCATTCATACTGACTGATTGTTGTCTGTTGTTGTTGTTGTGGGTGTTGGTGTTGGCCAGGAATCTTCATCACCTCTGTTTTCTGTATGTTCACCTGAAGGAAGTCCGATCTTCTGAGAGTGCTTCTTCTGACAACTTGTTTCTTTTCACTTGCATATCTTCCAGTTTGTGGGAAATCAGACATGAATATATCATCGGCGAAGTCCAGATCCTCCAAGTTTTTCGTTAGTGTCCATTTTATGCCTGTTTCCTGATAGTTCGCTGTTTATCGCATTATCCAATCTACTGCAATCAGGAAAATCATTGGTGATAGTAGGCAGCCAGCTTGTCTTACTCCCGTCCTCACTTCGAAGGCTTCCGTAAGTTTCGCTTTGTGGATTACTTGGCATGCAGCACTGTCGTACAATTGTTGGATTTTGTCAGGGTTACAACCAACTAAATGTGGTGAAGGTGTGCACTGGCTACAGATCGAATACCGGACCACATTCACGGTTGACTAGCATCCTACCGATAAAACCACTGGGGCACTGGACTCAAATCGTATTTATTAAGAAAGCTTCCTTGTAAGAGCTTTTTCTAATAGAGATGACAGCAAAATCTTAATCATCATTTTGTGGTGGGATTAGCGAATTACATTTCAACATAAATGCCAAAATAGGGAATATTACTTCCTGAACTCCTATAACCACCTTTTGTTCAGGATGTGAAATATTTCAATATTTCGTATTCAAAATCTCTTTTTCAAAGGTAAAAGACAGAAATAAATAAACTAAATACATAAACCAAAATTTTTGTTATTACTTATTTATAACGTTCATTACTGGTTAAACAGGGTCAGGCTGAATTCCATATTAGTTTGTTTATTAAATGTATCACACACAGTGAAACAGTATTGTTTACTGGATGACGTTTCGAACACAATTTATTGTTCATAATCATATCAAGGGTCAGGTTGAATTTCACATTTTAAAGGCACTGGTCAATAAAGTGTGAGTTTTTCACATTCTGTTCAGGGTTGCAATGTGCTCAGAAAGATCTTATCAAATTGACGCTTCATTAAAACAGCCCGAATAGAATACAGCAACATCAACTAAGTTTCGCATTGTTAGTCTTTCTCTTTTAGTGTTTTCGTACTTAAATGAAGCGGTAAGTTAGGATCAGTTATTTGGAATAGATTTTGAGAGATTTAGATGAATTTGAATGTCGATTCCGATTCTATCCCTGGTGGGATAGTGGGTGCACACTGGTGAAGAGTCCGAAACCAGTAAGAAACAGCTGTCCAGCACTTCCTGGCTTTCGGCGATTTCTAATTGAGGCTGGATCTTGACATCTATATTAAAATAGTATTTTTTTTTGTATTTCAACCATTTTGACTACTCAAATAAAATAATAGCCATATGTCTAGCTTTAAACAACGAAATAATAATTTGCTTTATTCCAGAAACAGTACTAGTGGTACATTGGTGGAATTTTCAGCACATATCTACAATATTGCATCTAATTTCATCACACATTTAAAAGGAGTATTACAAAAAATAAATATAAAATACAACAACAAAAATAACAAAAATTGCAAAAAAAAATACCAAGAAGTAGAATGGAAAATAAACAACAATAATAAATAATATTTCACTACTGGGTAGTGGAAGCTATGAAGCTATGTGTATGCGTGGTGAACAATAAAGCTATAATCCTACAAGAAGTTATGAAATGATATTAAGAATGTTTATCGCCAAGATGATCAGTTAATTTGATTGAACAACACAAAACAATCATAAAATAAGCATTTCAGGTTTTTTTTTATTGTCAGCACTAATGCGGTGTTTGTAGTGGTAGTGTGAGTAATCCTGCATAATACAAAATTTTTAAGATGGTAATAACGGTGTTCACAACCAAGATTGTCAGTTAATATTACCGAACAAAAAACAACAATCACAAAACTAATACTATATGATGGTTAATGACAGGACAATTTTGTAATAACCCTAGTGCTAATATAGTCAGAACCAGTAGATAGACAAACGAGGGAATAGAGTAAAGTACAAAAAGAAAGGTAAGCCAATGTTAATAATTTAGGTAGCTAAGCATGTTTAAGAAGATTGTTTACTATAAAATAAAAAATAAGATAGAATACGGGAGAAATAAAAGGGCCAAAATTATATTATTTATAATATATATTATATAATATTATTAACAACAAAGCAAGTCATAGGTTTCGTGCTTAACACTGTCTCTGTCACTTAACTACGTTAAAGTGTTGATTTGCAGGGATTTGATTGGTTACAGGATGTCATCATTAGCTGATATCATTTAGAGAACCATTGAAAACCACCGAGGATTACTGGACAGCTGTTTCATTTTAGTTATAGAAGGGTAGAGAATATCGGGAGTTTTAGGGACAGATACTCTCCGCTGACATTGATTATTGGTCGCACTGCATCATGAATTGGCAGAGGCTGGAATTCATAGACTGGCCCCATTGGATCAAGTCCTAGTGGCTGCTGAGGGGTTTGCTAGCTCACCTCGTAACCGTAAGGTCCTGAGTTCGGACCTGGGTGGTGGGTACGTACTACCGGTCAGTCTCTAACTAGAACGAACCGGCTATCCAGTACTCCCTTCATGTCTTCCAATGGTCCTCTAAATCGATGTCAGCTTATGAAGAATTTACAAATCACTGACTGTCGAATTCCAACCCTGTGGCTGAGTGATTTAACTTCCACTACTCGTAAATTTGTCTGGAACTAGGGTATAGCAGCTATTTTAATACTCGATGGCATTCATTGTTACTCTAGGCGTAACACAATATTATTTTTGAGGAAATATACTCATTTAGATCACAAGGTCTTTGTTAGTTGACTAGAACAGCAGGATGGCTCCGCTGAATTCGTTTAGTAATCTTTACCTTCTATTGAAAAATGTGATCCTGATAAAGCTTGCTGAAAGTTGACCGTTAGCAATCGTTTACCTTAATTTCACTTAATTATTTTTTTTTGTTTTGTTTTTAAGAGTTTGACCACGGATTAATATCCGTTAGAGAACTATTGAAGACCAGCTACAGGGAGTACTGGATAGCCAGGTGTTTCATCCTTGTTTGGGAATCATCATCAGTACCAAGCCACTACAAGGGGTTCGAGCCCAAGACCTTCCGGTTACAAGGCTACCTCGTACACCATTTAGCTACTGGGACCCGATTCAATGGCCTGGGTTCAAATCTTGGTGGTGGGTGTGTACTGCCAATAACTGCCAAACTAGGATGAAACAGCAGCTGTCCAGAACTCCTTGTGGCTGGTTTTCACTGGTTCTCTAACTGATATCAATCCGTGGTGATCAAACTTTTTAAAAACAAATCTAATCATTACAAACCAACTCTAGAAAATATATTTTATGTGTTATAAACACGAGTTTTCTAGAAGGTGTTGGTAATAATGGAGATAGTTTCGAATTAGACTTCAATGATTCAACAAACTGTTAACTGTTAACCACAAACCACCACAGGATATGTAGGGTTGTGAACTTTTTAAGATCAATCATTTCAAGTCATTCCTTGTCAGTTTATCTGGATTTCTAGTTGTCTAGATAAGTCCTATGCTGATATCAGGTCATTTTTCCTGTAACCGTACACCCAGCCGTCAAGGATGCCCATTATCTCCTTTTCTATTCAACTTCATCATAGATGTGTTAATGGACTTAACCCTAGGTGACTTCAGCGACTCAGGGATTGACTTGCTACCGGGGAATAATCTCGTTGACTTGGAATATGCAGACGATATAGTCCTTCTAGGCGAAGACGCTGACGAAATGCAGAGTCTTCTAAACACCTTGAGCAGCAATCTACGAATGTTTGGCATGCGATTCGCTCCCGCCAAATGCAAGATGATGTTACAGGACTGGACTACATCGACGCCTAGTTTAAAAATAGGAAGTGAAGTGGTAGAGCACGTTGACCGCTTCACTTATTTGGGAAGTACCATCAGCCCCAACGGGCTGATCTCTGACGAAATCTCAGCACGAATACAAGGGGCTCGTTTCGCATTTGTTAGTTTACGCCGACTCTGGCGTAGACGAGATGTTCGACTATCGACCAAAGGGCGGGTGTACTGCTCATCAGTCCGCTCCGTCCTCCTTTATAGCCAGCTGTGAGACCTGGCCACTGAGAGTGGAAGACATGAAAACACTGACTAGCTGTCTTTGATCATAGGTGCCTGCGCTCTATTTCCCGTGTAAAGTGGCATAATAAGGTGAGCAACATTGAGGTTAGGCGTAGAGTTCTAGGTAAACAGGGGAAATCAATCGACGAAGTCGTGAAGCTACATAGACTGAGATGGTTAGGACATGTGTTACGTATGCCAAGCCATCGCCTCCCTCGACGAGCTATGTTAGCGGATATAGGGTCAGGCTGGAAAAAAGCTAGCGGCGGTCAAACAAAAACTTGGCACCAGTCAATGAAATCCACAACAGTTGATCTAAGCCACGTAGAAGGTGTAGACTTCCAGGCTGGGGTCCTCGGGACGGTAAAAATCTATGGTTGGAAACAATTGGTGACATGGCTCAAAATCGTTCTCAGTGGCGCAGATGCATCCACTCCCTGTGACTTATGATCTTCAATGAAACTGTTTTGTATTTCTTTATTACTGCTTTGTCTCACACCTCTGCTCACTGTTTCTATTATGCTTTTCTTGTACTTTCTTCTCTTGCTTCGCGTGCTACACGGAATGTGGCGACTTGAACTGGCGCACATTTGTGCGAAGTTCTATGTCGAAAACAGACAGACAGACAGTCTTCACACCCCTACTACAGTTGAGGCTACTTTAACTGTCACAGTAACCGGTTTCATCTTTACCAATAAGAAAAACTATCAACCGGATACTATGAATTGATAAAAAACCTATACTAATATAAACTTTACAAATCTATATTTTACTTTTGTTTTAGACGCATTAAGTCAAATTCGTCATTCAATCAAGAAATGGTATCATTCATTCATTCCAAAAGATTTACCTTCACCTTCATGTTTGAATCCATTAAAACAAGAGGCATACAACTGCAATGCATTCATCTATTCACTATCATCTCTTTCACCAACCTTGTCGTCTAGATCAGATGATCTGATTATCATAGGTGCTGGTCAAATGAGAACTGGAACAACAAGTTTAAAAGCTGCATTGGAAATATTATACAACCAACCATGTTATCATATGTCAGATATTGTTAAACAATATAAAGAACCACATATAAAAAAGTGGTTAAAATTATTCAATAATCAATTGACAATGAATACTGGCAAAACAGCACCTCAGATAGATAAAACTGACTGGCAAGAGATTTATGGTCGATGTAAATTTGCTGTTGACTACCCCTCTTGTTTATTCTACAAGGAATTAATGAAAACTTATCCAAACGCCAAGGTAATTTTGAAGTAAGCGGTTAATTTAATTCACTACACTTGTAAAAATCACTGGAAAGATGGCGATCGGTGTTATTACTGTCAAGCACTTGAGATTTACCACTACATTATACCTACCTAATAGAGGAAATCTTTCGAAATCCCTGCATACGTTCGGTTTTATTCATATCCTGTCATCAGAGTAGCAGGATAATAAAGGTGATGTGGGTAGAGGAGAATGATGCTCAGGAAGGCTTCGTGTGATCTTGGAGGCGTGTGGGCGGTTGTTCCCTCCCAGCTACCCACATCGTGGAAGTTGGTTGATTCTTCGAGTACCTGGAACAGAAACAGGGTTAGTGTTGCGTGACCACAGAGCCCAGAGGACAATTGAATGAGGCTGGTCACACACGGCCTGTATGAACTGGTTTCATGGTTTGGTTCCGTATTAGTAAACTTACCACCGGTTACGGACCACCGTAGGGTAAGTCGGGATGTACAATTTTTAGGGTCAACCTTTTCTAACCCCCTTTCTCCTGAGTGGAGAGACAGCATAGCTGGCTAGCAAGCTCGTCATCTGAGGGAAAACACCCCACTGCTGTTATATTTCTGTTCCCCAGCAGTGCGACTTCGTCCACAGATCCCTAGCATAGAGATAAAGCAAAATTCTTACACTATACCGGTAGCTGCTTTATTTTTTTATATTTTTGATTTACAGCTTGATTCCACACTGTATTTTTGGTAAAAGTATGGAATTTTCAGCATGGATATCGGTAGCCCAAATTTTGCAGGCCGACCATAGATATCAGGTGTGCTTCGTCGGCGGGGGTTCGAACCTCGGACCATGTGCATGGTCGGCGAAAATCCTAACCACTGTGCCACCAACGCTATCCTAACAACCTTCCTGGCATTGTAGGACCAGCAGGAACAATAGTTCCAGCCAGTATCGCTTGTTCGTTCACTGTGATGTGCAAGTCCGACCACCACGCCAAATTAGCAGCTATCGGTCAGGTGCAGGATAATAAATGAGTTCTTGATGATGTCAAGGAATTTCGATTTCCTAGCGTTTCCTCTGCTGCAGCATGTGTATTACTGTACAATGTAATGACGAAGATTCGAGTCTTTAAAAAGCTATCAGTCGGCTTGAACTCAAGGAATCTAACCGTAGAGATTTCTAACACCTTCTGCTAACTAAAAGCCTAGTACAGTATACAAAAGTAATGTGTTATCTAGCAATAATTATCAAAATGGTTAGGTGATTAAAATACTTAGACCAACCAGTCACTAAATTTATCCTTAAAGTGTTTTAAATTCTGTAAGCGAAATTTTCAAAAGATGAAATGCCTTCATTTTCACTCTCATCTACAATATGAGGAAGCTGTACAGTATTCAAGAACAAAGAATTTCCAGTGTAGTCAGTATGTAGCAGCTTGTTTGATTTTATATGTGGGAAATCAATCGATGAAGTCGTGAAGTTACAAAGACTGAGATGGTTAGGACATGTGTTACGTATGCCAAGCCATCGCCTCCCTCGACGAGCTATGTTAGCGGATATAGGGTCAGGCTGGAAAAAAGCTAGCGGCGGTCAAACAAAAACTTGGCACCAGTCAATGAAATCCACAACAGTTGATCTAAGCCACGTAGGAAGGTGTAGACTTCCAGGCTGGGGTCCTCGGGACGGTAAAACTCTATGGCTGGAAACAATTGGTGACATGGCTCAAAATCGTTCTCAGTGTTGCAGATGCATCCACTCCTTGTGACTTATGATCTCCAATGAATCTATATTGGTCTTCGTTACTACTATCCTTTTCTCTCTCACACCTCTGTTTACTGTCTCTATTATGCCTTTCTTGTACTTTCTTCTCTTGCTTCGCGTGCTACACGGAGTGTGGCGACTTGAACTTCCGCACATTTGTGCAAAGTTCTATGTCGAAAACAGACAGACAGATATGACTTTGAGAGGTAAAACATGTGGTGAATTGTTCAGTTACAAAGTATCCTGTGACACCATCCAGATCGAATTATTGCTAACGGGATGTATGGGAAGAGGAGTAAATACACTACCCAAAGTTTCTTGAAATGTTCACAAATTATACAAACAGTGAGAAATTAGTTCTTAGTAAAATATCTAAAGGAGAAACTAGAATAATATTAGTGATCATTGTGATGCGTGTCCATGATTTCAAAAGTCTTCATGCAATTCTTCCCATGAATAAACTTGAACAAAGCAAGAACAAAAATTGTGCCAGGATAGTATGAGCTCATCTTTTTATTATTTCAAGGATTCTTCTCAACTGGTTACAACCTGAAAGATAAAAAATACATGAATTACATTAAATATTTGAACATACTTTTCCATGATCACAAGGAGGAAGTAAAAGTAACATTAGTCCGGAATGATTTAAATGATTGGGAGTTACAAACACTATTTATAGAATAATTAGACAGTTAGGCTTGGAAACAAAAAAACAGGGTTGCGTATATGTGTGTATAGCAACAAGGTTTAGCTAGAAAGAGCATAAAAAAGATAGATTACGTAACTAAAGAAAACGTCTTATCTAATAGCAATCGAAAAAAGGAAAGAAACAAGGTAGGGTGATTCATGTTTAGATGAGAGAGTAGAGTTTTCTAAACATGAAAAAGGGTGACTCGTGAAAGGTGTATATTTTTTATATCTCCAGGGCAGTGCAAGATTCACCACTGTCTCTTTCTGCGTACATAGATTTGGTTTAAGTCGTTTGATATCAATTGCTTCAGCAAAGCGTAGCAAGCTAGGTGTTTTTTGCTTGTTGATTATTTTGAACGACTTCAGGTTGTCTACAATATCACTTATGTCCAATAGATGACGCGCAATCGCACTGTTTAATGCTTGAGGACCTTTCAGTCTCAGGCTCTTTGATTTGTGTTCAGAAATGCGGACAATAACCCTTCTCTCTGTTCTTCCAATGTATGTGCTTTGGCACGTACATGTAAGTTGGTAGACACAGTTGAGGTTACATGAGGTGGGTATTTGTCCACTTTTGATTGTCTCATACGGCTAGTTGCTTGATAAACATATACAAGCTTGGCGGCTAGATATGTTCTTTTCAGGGCAGCGTTCAGTCTGAATCTTATTCTACTAGCAGTATCATTACCTTTGAATGCAAGCTGCAGAAAGATAGACTTTTTATCTACTGTGCTGCTTTTCACTTTTTCAACATGACGTCTCCGATACTTGTCGATGAACTTTTGTGGGTAACCATTGTCGCGTAACATTTCTCCTTAATGGACTGCTCTTCTTCAATCTTTTTTTTGAACACAGCTTCCTCACATGATCAAATAATGTTCTCAGCAATCCTTTTTTGTAACTTATAGGCAGAAACTTTTGAAGTTAAGATAAACCTCCCTCCAGGTTTCTTCTCTGTGTATATATCCTATGATTTTGCCGTTACATCTCGTTGGATACCCAGACCAAGAGAATGGAACCTCTCCTCTTTTTATACTCATTGTAAACTTAATATTAGGATGGGCTGTGTTCAAGACTTTTAATACTTGAGATGCATCATTGGAAGAATTACAAATAACGAAATTGTCATCGACATACCTGGTATAGAAGTTGGTCTGACTGATTGCGGATTTCAACCTTATTTGTTCGAGACTACCCATAAGAATATTTGCCAGAATTAGACCCAGGGGGCTTCCCATGGCCACTCCGTCGTTGTTGTTCTTGCTTTGTTTCAAAAGTCATTGAATTGTAGGCCTACGTTAATTGAAGACAAGGTTTCGGTTATGAGTGCTCGCCTAAGTGTCATTTCAGCCGGATCAATGATTATCCTAGGCAGTTAGTTATTCGATGAATTGCAACAGAATTAGTTTTAAAAATGTATACCAACTATAATTATTATTATTATATCCTTTAATTCCCAGAGGAACATTGGGCTTCAGACAAACTTCTTCATTGAGTTCAGTTCTCTGCCAACGTTTTCACCTGGCTCCAAGTCTGCCCACATGCTTTCATCTCCTCTTCACATGACTGTCTCCTCCATGTCACTCTCGCACTGACGACCAACTCGCTACTTCCCTTTCGGGTTCCACTCGAGCAATGGCTTGTCTAGTGATGACAATTGATGGTTTCCTCAGAGTATGGCCAGCCAGTCCACCTCCACTTCTTCCCGTCTGTTTGTTGCACAATCGATTCCTGCTGGGTTGGTTCGCTCATTGCAGAGATCCCTGCCTGTTTCTGATCTTTTCTGGCCGACCATCTAATCTTGAGCGAAGTGTTGAGTGAAGACAGCTGTTGATGAAGGTGTGTAGTTTGTTCGAGGTGCTCTTCATGACGTGCAGTGCAAGTCTCTTATCCGTACAGTGAGTAGCATTGAGTGACTTCACATTGGAGTTGAAAATCGGGATCTTCTTTTTCATGCTGACCAGTGCTGTTGACTTATCTCCACACAGACTTGAGAGTAATGAAAGCTTGTCTTGCTTTCCTGACGCTCACTGCTTTGATATCCTCGTCAGTTCTCTCGGCCTGTAGTTGAAACGATGCTTCCCAGGTGGGTAGGTAGGTAGGTAGGTGAAGGAGGTTGTTTCTTTCAGGTTTCTCCCATTCATACTGACTGATTGTTGTCTGTTGTTGTTGTTGCTGTGGCTGTTGGTGTTGGCCAGGAATCATCATCACCTCTGTTTTCTGTGTGTTCACCTGAAGGAAGTCCGATCTTCTGAGAGTGCTTCTTCTGACAACTTGTTTCTTTTCACTTGCATATCTTCCAGTTTGTGGGAAATCAGACATGAATATATCATCGGCGAAGTCCAGATCCTCCAAGTTTTTTGTGTTAGTCCATTTTACGCTTGTCATCAGTCAATTTGTGTGCTTATGCGAAATTTATTCTGCTTTATTTGTGTTTTAAAATAGTAAGGCTATCATAGGGAGTATGAAGTATGTGCTACCCATAGTAAAGGGGTTAATAACAAACTGGTGTTCATTATCCTAGTTGGACAATCAAAATCACAGATAATCGCATTTATATCATCTCCAATCGACACACACACACCTGATATTAATTGGTCGGCCTGCAAAATTTGGGCTACCGATATTACATGCTGAAAATTCAATACTTGTACCGAAAAATACAGTATGGGATCAAGCTATAATCAAAAGTAATAATAATAATAATAACAGTGACCAACTATGACCATTTGCACAATTAACTTAAGGACAGTTAAATTCCTTGAAATAATCATTCCTAATGACCATCTATTTAAGCCGTTTTTAACTTTCCGGTTGATCGCCTGGACAGTTATGTTCAGCCTCCGAAGATATACGTGGATTAACATGAAGTAATTTAGTGGAAGGAGGAAAAACAATCACTACTTGGGGAATTTAGGTACATCCGGATGACAAGTCGAAAATAGGACGAAATGCGCATGTTGGATTACACTGACAGTCTCCGAAAAATTCTTATTGACTCCTTAAACCTTCAACGTTCTCTGCCCTGTATTACCTCATGAAAAGTTACTCTAAAATAAATAAATAAATAAATAAACCTGGCCTAGTTAATCAGCTTGCTGGCTTTCTAGTCGGTCCTAGGCCTGGGTGAAGAGATCTGAAAAACCAGTGAAGACAGGACTTCAGGTGAACACAGAGAAGACGGAGGTGGTGAGGAGAACCAACAAACCTCAACAATAACAACCAGGATCAGTCACCATCAACAGGAGGAATTTAACAGAGGTTACATCCTTTACTTTTCTAGCAAGCCTCATTTCAACTACTGGCGGCGGCACTGGTGAAGGTGTCAAAACTAGCTACATTCTGAAAGACTAGATATGCTTTCATCAACCTGAAACCAGTATGGGAATCTTTCGCACTCACTCAGCATAATAAACAACAAGATTCGTAATTTCGACACCCATGTTGAGTCAGTCAGCTTGAGAATCCTTATCAGTATGCACCCACCACAGGGGTTCAAACTCAGGACCTTCCGTTTACAAGGAGAGCTCATAGACAATAAGCCATTGGGACCCAATCCAATGGTCCTTGAATTCCAACTTCTGCTAATTCTCGATAAAGTGCGACCACTAAGCAATGGACCGGTAGGTCTTGGGTTCGAGTCCTAATAGTGGGTGCGTAGTGCTGAAAAGTCCCAGGTTTTCCAATGCATGACATTGACTGGTGTAATGTTTTTCTTTATTCTTTTACGTTCCCAGTGGAACAAAGGGGGCTTCAAGCTAGAGGTTTGAAGTTCCTGTAGCAGTGGTAATTATTTTTACAGGTTAGGGTTGCTAGCCTTATGCCCTACCTCGCCTGTTTATCAGTCTTACTACTGGATTAGTGAGGCAAAAGAGTGCGTCGGTGGCCGAGAATTGAACCACATGAGACGTGGTTGGCCAGCATTATACTGCTGTACCACGGACGCACCACTGGTGTGACCATAGCTAATTAATTGTGCCTGTATTCACTGAATGACATCATATTAATGTTCACTTTATCAGTTTAATTATTTTTATATGGAAATAAGCTTTATCATTTCGTTCAAATTCTGTTCTTATTTTAACCAGTTACGCCTGTACTCATCATCCGTCATTGACTTGATATCGGAATTTATAACTTAACGATTCTGTCACTTAGAAATTAGAAGGATATTATTTTCTGTGTTTTAAGACACTGAGCATTATTCCTTTAATGTTTCCCGGCATACAGTTTGCCTTAGTTTCCTGTGAAATCGTCTCAGACCTATTTTATTTTCATAGTTGTTAAATTTTAAAAGAATAGTTACTGAACAAAGAATATTCTTTTCGATAACTTCATCGTCAATCAGAAAAGGATCACTTTCCACATGTAAATAAGAAGCCTTTATTGCAGATGACTGCAATTCAAGGATGATATTCCAAGCGAAATAATTACAAATAAATTAAGAAAATCAGTTCAAAGAACTTTTAATACTGGCGAACTACAGGTCTTATTCTCTACACGACTGATCGTGATTGTTCATTTGAAAGATGAAGTGCCTAGACTAGTAGCTTCCAAGCGTATCTATCAATCCAACTGCACTTATGGAGCGAGTTATAGTGGCCGTTGATATAGGAACTTGATTTTTCGTGCTCACTTGGTAAAATCTACCAGTGTGGCTAAGTAAAGGTGTAGTAAAAACTATCAACAGTTCGATATTAGAACATCTGGTTCAAAAAACCAGCCACAAAGGCTGCCAGCATTGATGAATCCTTCTCGATTATCTACCAGGTACTAAATAAATTGTCAAAAAACATCCAGATACCGAATACTCCGAACGGTGAAGGCTATCGTGATTCACATGAGGTAACTAGTGCTTTGTGTGCAAAAGAAGCAAGTCCAGTCACTCCTACTGCCCTGACCTTCAGTAGAGACTATAAATTCATGAATTTGTATTATTATCTTTCCTAAGCTGTATGATATTTAGTGTGTATTTTTATGTTGATAACATTGAACTATAAAACATTGATACTATCACTGATTCAATGTTATTTAAACAACATTAATGTTGTTAATGACACTAATTCATCCATTCACTATATTTTGTATATAACTGTAAAACCTCATGAAGAGCAGGTTGTCGAAAAGAACATTCTTCGTTCAGTAATCCATTCTTTTGAAAAAAATTTTTAATGGGCACTTTTAATATATTAAACATTATTCGTATAAATGTGCTGTCTTTTTTCAACTTCATATTCTTCTCATATATGTCACATACTTTTTATTCAAAGGTGATTCTAACAATTCGTGATGCTGATTCCTGGGTATCTAGTTGTCGGGCTACAACTGCTTCAAATCTTGTGATGAAAAAGAATCCTACACTTACAGAACGCTTAATTTATCGACTACGTGGCCTTCAAAGTCTACCACAATTGCATGATAAAATGTTTACTAAAGCATTTGGTTCAAATTATGATCAAATGACCAATGCTGAATTAAAACAAGCCTATCTTCAATGGAATCAAAATGTTATCAAAAGTGTACCAAATGATCGTTTGCTTATTTTTAATCCTAAACAAGGCTGGCAGACATTGTGTGAATTTCTTCACATCCCAATTCCTCAAAATATTGATTTCCCTCATTTAAATAAAAAAGTCGACATGAGAAGAAATTTGTTAAAGTATCAACATTTAGCGCATATTATGAATTTCACAGCTGCACTATTCATCTTTTTATTTGTATGTTATTTTTTAAATAAAATCTGTGCACTAACCTAGTTACTTATTTTTAATTAAGTAGTTTGACAAATTAATTAAAAGTTTTGTTTCAAAATTTTGTACATAACTATGATGTGATGAATATTTTACCTGTAAATTTATTCTGCCACTATTGAAATATAAAAGTTTTTAAGTCTAATGATCTATATTCCATTTAAACACTATTCCTTTTACACCACCAATTCAATTTTGTTGAGAATAGAAGTTTTTAATTTAATTTATTTGGATTGGACACTAGTTAGTAACTGCCATAGCGTGTCTAGTCCTTTGTTTAGTACAGACTGAATTCTCCTGTCAGTCAAATTTGCAAGCTGACTATCATGCTAGGTGGCTTCCCAATATGGTGCACTTTGAATTGTTGATATTAGATAGTTGGAGACTATACTATGGTGTAGGACAACAGCAGCATCTAAGGTACACCGGTTGGAGTCATTGAAAGGCTTTAAAGAGGGTTCAAGATTAAGTAAAATAAGTCTTTCCATTACTTTCAAAAAAGATGAGGTAATAGCAATGGGTCTAAACTTAACAATAGGTCCACTTGCTGATTTAGGCACTGGAACAATCGTGATATTTTCCCATGAGTCAGGTATAATACTTTTGGAAAACGATTCGTTGAAAATGTCGGTTAATGGGGAACATAAGATGTCAGCACACTTCTTGAGGATAACAGCAGGAACACCATCAGGACCAAGGGACTCAGTAGTTTTGAGAGATTGAAGACACTTAAGGACATCATTCGTATTAAAGCATGAGAAGCAGCCATTATTTACACTATTAGAGTTAGGAATCATAACATCTTTAGGGATACATATGAAGGATTTATTAAGCATGTCAACATCTACAGAAATATCATTCATTATTTGCTTACCACCAGTGATTACCCTTAATAAATTCCACATATTAGATGGGGATTTACATGAAAGAAACTTCTGGTTATAGAGAGCATTCAATCTTTGTAATTCAAGCCTAACCGAAGTGTTCACTCTCTTAACACCAGATTTATTTTTCATTTTGAACAACCTCTATTTTTCACGGCGAAGCTTTTTGAGTTGAGAAGAGGAGAAGCGATCGAATTTTAAGAATATTGTCTCTTTTTGACAACAAACATCAAGACAAAAATTAAGATAATGTGTTATGTTAGTAATTGTGTTATCAAGAGCTTGTTAAATAAATAAGTCCCAGTTTGTGTCTTTTAACATGGACCTTAGATTCAGTATGTTGTCATGAGAATAACATCTGTGGTGTTTTCTTATAATACAGTGATCAGAACTAAGTAGTGGGGCTCTTTTTCGAGCTTCAAATATTCCTGTGTCATTTGTAAACACAAGATCAAAAGTATTATCCAGTCGAGTCCGGAAGTTGACAATGTTATCGTGTCCAAGTGAAATAAGGAAGCTGTGGTCACTAGAATTGAAATCTCCAGTAACTATAGACAAGGAGTTTCCGAAGGAGGTGGCAGCAAGGGAGGTAAATTCATCCGCAAATAAAGATAATCCTGTGGAGTTGCATCCAGGAGTAATATAAATGTTCGAGATGTATATGTAGTTATATTTTGACAAATGTTTAGGTCGACACTTAACGGTGAGGCAGTCAATATTATCACTAGAGAATTTGAAACATACATTATTAGACGTACACCATTGTGAATTGATCAAGATGGCGACACCGCCACCGCGTTTCTTGCTGGAACTACACCGATCTTGTCTGAATAATTTGAAATCATTTAGATACACTAGATTGAAATCATGTAGATTATGTAGCCATATTTCTTGAAGTGATATGATCCCAGTATTACGATATAAGATGGAAGACACGAGTGATTGAAGACAGTTAATTTTAGCTGGAAGGGAGCGACAATTAGTACTCATAATTGCGGGAACAGTCATGAATTGAATAGGGGTATTTTTAAGGCTCTTTGCCACCCGGCATGATGTTTTGTTTGATCTTTTTTATGGAATTGCCGCTAACAGCTAACAAGTGCGAAGGTAGTGAACCCACACGATTCAATAGAACTTCTCATCTGTATACTACATATACATATAAATTTAGCGAAATCGGTGGTATGCTTCAGACTTTGGCTACCGAAAAACCTCCATCAATGAATTGCCTATAATTACTCTTATTCGATTTGTCTAAATCTAGTGAAAATATGATCTCGAATAGTATTCTTTACTCTGGCGAGTATTTAAAACATTTACAACCTGCTGATTCGCAAGTTCCTGCTAAGCATGAGAAAAAGTATTATCCCCAAATGATCAGTCTATCTCAGCACACGAGATAACTGTTCCTCGATTGCGCCTTTGGTTCATAAAATGTACTCCTGAACGTTTTACGATTGACATGCAACAAAATTTCGTATATTTCTAAAAGGAAGCGAGATCATAACGATTGGTTTGAGCTTCGAATCAGGTAGAATTGTGTCACATGATCCATTATCAATTAATACTTTATCTGAAGATCCTAGAGGAAGAGAAAATATTGTGTAATAAATTCTACTGATAATTATGTACATTATTTAAAGACTACCTAGAATAAAAGCTTTAGATGTGGTTGTGTTCCCTGAGCTGGATGGATAATTTACGAAACTTTCATCACCCTACTGGGTGACATCTTCAGCGCATACTTCAATTTAGTGAAGTGAGCTTTCAGATTTTTCCACGAGTTTATTAGTCATCTCTCCTGGTCGGTGACGTTGGACGTTGTCATTGGTTGTTTTTGTGTGTTTTCACACCTTCTAGATTACTTGTGGTATTGGAACTGATTGTTTCTTTGACTTGAACTTTGACCCTTTGTGTGTGAGGTTTCTTTCTTATCGGTTGATAACTTTTGTCTATCTCGATGTGTCTATTGACTGAGGATTCACTGGAATACCAGGCGGGCTTCTAAAAATTCTCTTGCATTCTTGTTGTTTCTTCTGTCTAATATTTGAACGTTAGTTGTCCCAGTCGAATTGATGTCCGTGGTTTTCTGTATGTAGTGATATGACGAGGGAGTGGATATCATGTCTTTTGACGACTAGCTTAGATATAATGTCCACTCCCCCGCCCATATCGCTGCATACAGACAACCACGGACATCAATTCGACTGGGACAACTAACGTTCAAATATTAGACAGAAGAAACAACAAGAATGCAAGAGAATTTTAGAAGCCCGCCTGGTATTCCAGTGAATCCTCAGTCAATAGACACATCGAGATAGACAAAAGTTATCAACCGATAAGAAAGAAACCTCACACACAAAGGGTCAAAGTTCAAGTCAAAGAAACAATCAGTTCCAATACCACAAGTAATCTAGAAGGTGTGAAAACACACAAAAACAACCAATGACAACGTCCAACGTCACCGACCAGGAGAGATGACTAATAAACTCGTGGAAAAATCTGAAAGCTCACTTCACTAAATTGAAGTATGTGCTGAAGATGTCGCCTAGTGGTGGGGCGATGAAAGTTTCGTAAATTATCCATCCAGCTCAGAGAACATAATCACATCATAATCATCTACTTGAGCTACAAATCTTCTTTATCATATCTAGAATAAAAGCTACTATATATAGTTTTGTTTCCGAATGGAACATAGGGCTTTATCCTCACATCACCACTCACTCAAGTCTTTCCAGTAACGCTTTGCTGGCTCTAAGATCTCCATTTCGCCTTTAGATGACCAAAATATTGCTTCACATTGTCGTGCAACCTAACGAAATGGTGTGTGATAAAACATAGAGAGAGAGAGAGAGGCGTCCTTACCATATGTCCAATTCATTTCCAGTCCATTCTGGATATCTGTCGGGAACAATCTGTTGATCGGTTCACTGCCAGGATAGCTCATCTATATCTTGTACTTAACTGAATATATATATGCTTTCAAATCACGGAGTTAACTGGTTGACATTACTGGCAACCAGTCTATACTGGAAAGGGTCATTAGTTGGAAAATACTGGTTACGTAGTCGCTATACTACACGGTTCAGCAGTTACACAAAATTTTTTAAATTTACAACTACACACTCTTCAGTGATTCATCGTTTGGCATGACTTAGTCCACACTGAAATTAATCCGTTGCATATTGATCAAAAAGATAAATGCGACGACGTCAGAATGGAAATTATTAGGTGTCCCTTAAGCTTTGCTAGTTGATTGTGAATATCTTGGGATCAGAACTGGCGAATTCATGGATTGAATAACGGCATTCTGAGGGAGATGGGATAAGACAAGTTGTTATGTCATTAAAATTCAGCGGGTCATCAGTGAACTAGAATTTGGACATATATTAATTCTAATGTATTCGGTGAATAATCTAGAAACGTGCCTTGTGCTATTATCCCATTCCAGTACAGCATGTCAAAGTGATATAACCATGAAGAAAAGAAAGAATTTTGCTGTAAATGTTGGACAAATTCATTCTAATGTAACTGAACAGCCTTGCTACAAGTTTTATACGGCCAATCTTCTATTACCTCTCTATGTCAACGTGACTCTAGGATACTTTTACGAGGTCAACACAAAGAGATGCTCAAATCGAGGTCGAATAAAATACGTTTAGAGTTTAGATTCTCTCACAGAGTGGTCAACGACTGGAACTCTTTACCTGATTCAGTAGTAACAGCTCGACCGGTGAACGCTTTCAAAGAGAAATTAGATCTCTGCAGAGATATGTATCGCGAGGATTAACATAGGCTAGTCAAGTGTGTGAGGATGGATTTTCCACCGGTGATGTTGGTTGGTGCCAGTCGTGGCAAATCACGAAGTGGTAGAGGTTAGAATTCATGAGCTGACTGGCCATTGAATGGGGTCGGATCCCAGTGGCTGAATGGTATACGAGCTTACCTTGTAACCAGAAGATCCTGATTTCGAATCTCCTGAGATGGGTGCGTACTGGCGATGATTCTCAAACTAGGATGAAACAGCTGGCTGTCCAGTACTCCCTGTGGCTGGTTTTCACTGGTTCTGTAACTGATATCACTCCGTGATCAAACTCGTAAAAGCATATATAATCCTTACAAACCAACTATAGAAAATTTTATTTAAGTATTGGTTTTTAGTGATTTGACCGATTGGTTACAGGATTTCATCATGAGGTGACATCGGTTGGAGAACCACTGCAAAACCTGAAAGCACTGAACAGATGTTTCATCCTAGTTTGTGTTATATACTCGTCGCCAAATTATTGCTGTGTACTGGTCGAGAATTTAATAGTCCTGACGCAAGAAAGACGGAAATCAGAAGACCACTAGGTTTGCGATGATACTTCTATTTTCCAAACACAAGGAGAATCCGAGTCATACAAAAGTGTCCGAGCAAAAATATATCTGAATGTCCAAACAAGTGAGTGAACATATCAATAGACAGTCTTAACATGATTGGCTAATTATAATGGAGTATCGACCCATATATACATAGCAAAATATAGCAGACATGTCAACAACCACACATATAATATGGATATGTCACCAAGCAACGGACTGTCAACAAACACACATATTATATATAATATGAGGGGAATATACATTGTTAAAGGAGACAGGTTCATCAAAGTGAAATGGTCACAGACTAAGAGAGCAACAGAAAGAGAGACCACCATACACATATATATATATATATATATATATATATATATATATATGGATACATATCAGTTTGGAACTCTTCATTTATTTATTGTAGTTTTCGCCTCCTATTGTCAGCAATTGTCTTCAATTTATTCACAGCCATAAGACTAAATAATTAAAAATTTATTCTGAAAAAAACTTTACACTTTGCACACAATTACCACTTTTTTAAAACAAAATTTGATACAAAATCAGCTTACAATCATTGCTTAATTATAATTGGTTGAATCAATAACTGCATTATGAAAGTACTTTATTGATTCAATGATTATTATTTATATACTGTTTTAAAAATAAACCATAAACTAGTTGTTATTGGATATGACCTTAATCATTGATTGATTGACTGTGAGTGGGTATTTTTAAATTTAAGAAAAAAAACTCTACTAGTTTACTACTAAATGAGACATTATCCTGGGATTAATAAATGCAGTGAAGAAGAAGTGAAATTCACCCCATCGAAAAGAATTATACCTCATGGATATTGTATAAAGGATGATTTGGCCTGGAAACCGCATTGCACAGCATTGGATCCAGTGTATTCTGAGTAATAATGTTTTCTAAAAGAAAATTAACCAGAATTTAATAAAAAACAAAAACAAAATTAGTTATGGTCTTGACTGGTCATCAAAACTGCGTCATATTGAAGCGTATAAAGATGAGACAAGAAATGATGAAAATATATGGCCAGAATTATCGAGTCATTTGAGAACTTTTCCAGGTTATTTAATTTTGATTTGATTGAATTAAAATTGATACATTTTTCACAGAATCAAAATATCATGGAATTAGTTCAGAATGGTTAATGTATTCTAATGGTTATTCAAGTGGAAAACGGTGTATATTCAATGGAATACATCAACGAAGCGCTTATTGTGACAAAGAGTATACGTTCAATTGCGATTTTACACACAAAAGAAGGGGTATGTTTAACTATAAGTATATATATATATGTTTAATATAATTAAATTTTAGATTTTTGCATCGATTGATTGGACTGAGGTACTCGGTCTCAGGTAGACATGTCGGCTTCTCTAACTGCAGATGCCTCGACGATGTCCGGGTGTGTAATTAGAATTTAACTGGTGGATGGTGACCAGCAGTGGAATCCAGGATGTGCGTTTCGTCCTATTTGGGACTCGTCAACCGGAGGTACTTGAGACCGAGCACTTCGATCCAATCAGTCGACGGGAAAATCTAAAGTTCAATTAAATAATTAATATGACCCGTTGGACGAGAGGTGGCTTTTATGTGGAGCAAATCGTCTAGTGGATAACACTTTGGCGCCTCAGTGGGAACATCACTGCCTCACTGAGGAACGTAGGTACACCCAACTGACGAGTCCCAAATAGGATGAAATGTGCATCTGGATTCCACTGTAAGTCACCATCCGCCAGTTAAATTCTGACATATGTTTTGTTATAAACAAATCTTTAGCTCAGTTATAATATCGTCACCTGGGGGATTACGCAACAGAACTATTGTAGACACTAACAAACATAATCTTTAGCATTTCAAAGCAAAGAATGTGTTGGTCGATTTATTCACAGTGAGCTTATTTTATATTTTTACAAAAGTCTTCGTTCAACTTAATATTCAACGAAGTGAAAGATAATTTCTCCTTTGATTTAGAGGATATCAGAGTTGATCGACATAGAGTCAGCAAGTTACCTGTTCTCGCTCCCTGAGAATGATGCCCAGTGTGAGATCAAAACCTTTACGAGCAAACTATTCAGGTGACGAGTAACTCTCTCCGTCTGGATAAGTGACTAGTGCGCGGAAATCGTTTATCTGAGTAGCAGTCGATGTCAGTATCTTGGATACAGTGTATTCATGTATGGATTATGATCAGCAGGCGAAATGATACAAAATCGGTATATGCTATAGGGTACTTTTTTTGTTTTATGTATGTTAATACTACACTAACTGTAAGTACTGAGTCTCCTTATTGATATTTATCAGGAAGGTATATTTGAAGTCTCTTGAAAACTCTTCTTCCAGCTTATATATCTCACTGATGAGCAATAATAAATATATGAAGAAAACTGAGAATTCAGTAAATCTGGAAGATCACTTGGAGTGAATGCATCTAGGCTATTGATAACCATTTTCAACCACAACTATCAGTAGTTTCCATTCATAGGTTCTCAGCATCTCAAGGACCTTAACTAGACAGTTCGCATCTAGCAGTAGTAATCACGATCTTCACTGACGTCATGTTTAGGTCTAACCAGTTCTAACTTAGTCATATTGTAGTGAGAGATGGCTGCTAGCCAAAAGTGGTAGACAGTATTTTACGTCAATGTTCACGTTCCAGTATTCGTCATGAGAAAAAACGAGAACAAAGACTGACTCAACAACCAATCACAGCAGACTTTTTGTAGGCGGATACAATTTGCAGATAGATAATCTGAACTTAAAGAAACGGTCAAAGAGAGATGAAAGATTAACGTTCAGCGAGAAACCACCAATCAGAAGACTGTGTTTATTTGCTTACAATAATCTATCATAATTTACATGAAAATCTATAAATGTGTTGATTTCTTTAATAAACGATCTATTTCCTGGCCCTGTTGTTACAATATATCAACTAACATCTTTCATTGAGAAAGGTGACGACCTGACATGCGTAACACACCTCCTAGCTTTTTCAATAGGTACAGCTTCACATCGATTCATTCTTTCGCTTTACAAGTCGGTTTTTTTCAGCAAGCCACAGTGGCTTAGAGGTATACAAGTTCATTTTATAACTTGGATTCAAGCCCCAGTGAACAACTTCACAGGTACGCACTCCTGAAGATATCCGAGTAAAGGCTTAATAGCTACTGCATCAGTGGTTCATCCGCAGAACGCTTGTACATCATGCCTCACATGGCCTGGGGTTCGATCCCTAACCGATGCATTGTTAAACCTCTTTGAGTCGGTAGTAAGGCCAATAAAGAAAAGAAGTTTGCGTGTGAAGCTAGCAACCACTGCACCCTACAAAACCAAAATAACAACTGCTATCGAGGTTTCAAAGCTCTAGCTTGAAGCCATCTGTTCCACTGAGAATGCGAAGGAATACAATAAAAATAAATAAATATTTATTCATAAATCTAAATTACTAAATAGTTCATAAAAATAAAATCATCTTTATTCCTACTTTTTTGCTTATATTTGCTGTTAAATGTGAAGGTGATGATATTGACCAGACTAATGGTATCGTCAATCCAATGAAACCAGGTGATAAATCCTACGGTGCTGTAGAATATTCGCCAAATTTTTTCAAATTGATTCAGCAGTGCCAAAAGTTCAATTTGGGTAAGTTCATGTATTTTTTTAATAGTATGAATATTTTAAAACAGACTAGATATTTTATATTCAAAAAATGCGCTTATTTGATATCACTTTAAATTCAGAAGGAAGGACGCTAAAACCGCGATCAAGTAATAACTAATGTAACTGTCAGCTTCAATATCAGATACTCGTAAATTTAACTTGAAACTGAAATATTTCGATATGAGATGTTTAAAATAATAACAATAATAATAGTGATTAGCCTTCAGCTTCACTTTGGTGATTGTAAATGTCATTCATGAATGCCATGATATGATTCATTATCTGCACTACTGAAAGTCAACGTTAAAGATTTGGTCGCCAAGGTATCATCGATTAACATCCAACAGCTAATTCTTGTAAAGCATTCGCACCTGTAAATGAGTAGAAATCATGGTATGTGTCAAGCAACTTAACCCTAAGTTCCTATTATCTCCGAAGACGCTCGAACCGACAATTACTACGCATAATATTGAACTTAACTCCAAAACATAAGGACTTGCAATAAGTTGTATTGTTCGGCAGTTAAGATCAGTACTCTGTATAAAGTCTATAAACAAATGTTTTACTAGGAATGTACTGTACTTTTATTGATATTCCTTCGTCTTCTTCCACCTTGTACATGATCGGATCACTCGCGCCTTCAAGTTGCCCGCCAATAGCGACCAAAGCCAATGAACCAATGTTCAATGTTCAAAATCAACGACAGTTTGTCTCAGGAATCCTGAGAAGTATCTATCGATCAACATCCACTAAATGTAGTACCACTCAGTATATTCTATTCATATTGTACCCCCTAACTACATTTAATCCTACTCCAAAAATACAGTGGAGATATGTGGATGATACTTTCACAGTGTTATAAACAGAACATATCTCTCTCTAGCTTCTTGACACATATAAACTCACTAGTGGAGGGAACAAAATTCACATTTGAAGCAGAAAATGAACAAGGAGAATTAGCTATGTTAGATTGTAAGATAAAACGAATAGAAGAAGGCAAACTACACACTAGTGTATACAGAAAACCAACTCATTCTAATAGATATTTAAACTTCAATTCATCTCATCCGTTCGTTGTCTGTAAAGGCAGGCTTAGTTAAGTGTTTAACAAACCGAGCAGTGGCACTAAGTAGCACAAAAAAAGACCTAAATGATGAATTAAAACAGTTAGAAGAAGCGTTGGTGTTGAATAACTATCCTATAAAATTCATTAGGAAGATCATTAAAGGCCAAAAACAAAATAAAAATAATTGTGAAACTAGTAATAATAACAAATAAGAGAGAATATAAGTCATCCACAGTTATACCATATAAAGAGGGGACATCGGAGATACTACGTAGGATTCTGATTGTGCGTCGGTGGCACAATGGTTAGGACTCTCGACGACCATGCAGATGGTCCGGGGTTCGAGCCCACACCGGCGCACACCAGATATCTACGGTCGGCCTGCGAAATTTGGGCTACCGATATCCACGCTGAAAATTCAATACTTGTACCAAAAATACAGTGTGGAATCAAGCTGTTACCAATAATAATAATAATAGTAGGAATTAGGGTGGCATTTAAAACTACAAACTCACTCAGGTAGGACAAGCTCTGCAGAATAAAAGACCCTGTAGGCTGACCCAATTAGACAAAATAATATAATTTACAAAATACCATGCAATGACTGTGGGTGTGGTCAACTACATAGGTCAAACTACTAGGTCAGGGATAGTCAGATCGTCAGAACATAAGAATTTAGCTAAGGTAAGAATGGTTGACCCTACCCGAGAAGATAAGTAATTTAGAATAAAGCTCAGCAATTGCACTGCATGCATTAACACACAACCACACAATACGGTGGGATATGGTTACAATTCTAAAAAGTACTCTAGGTAGGTGGAGAGAGAGGTTGATTACTAAATCCTGCCTGTTTCATTGAGTCTACACCCAACACATTCAATAGGAATGATTCATCACTCATACCCGAAACATGGAAAATACTACTGCCAATCAAATCAAGTGAAAAACAATGGAAGTATATAAATGAAGTTAAGAAGTTGTGTGAGTACCTTGATATGATTATGAGCAGTGATAAATTGTGCTCGAAACTTGGTCATCAGTAAACATTACTGTATAACACTGTGAGGCTTTATCAAAACAAAATTTACCCATAATGGAATTATACTCTACCACAGTGCACAAGTTTTATTCTTATATCAATGATATTCATATTGTAGTCAGTATGTCTCGCATTACTTACGAGCATTGAATACCACTAATTCAGGTCTAATTATGCAGCGGTTTTAAGTCACCTAACTATTTTCAGATGGCACCACTGTTTGCTTCATCGGAGATAGGTATCGTTAAGGGCGTATGCTAAACTTATCTATCATGAGAACTTAAATTTTATACATTTGGTTCACCCGATGAAATTCGATAGAGAAAGAAAGATTAGATTTGCAGTATAAAATGATATCATCATTCTATTTCACAGTCTCTCATCCGCTGCACAACACTACCTGAAATTACAATGGTTATTTAGATGATAATAATAACATACTTTAATGTTTAAGTGGAAGTAGAGAAGAAAGAAATGCTACAACACTGACGCATCCAAAATGTGAGCATTACAATTTTTAGATTAAGTTTTCGTCATCATGTTATATGCCTTCAAAGTAGAAAAGACGGGGGAGGGAGGGATAAGACAGAAAACAGAAAGGATTAACAAACAGTGTTACTTTGTAGGTTCACAAAGCGACTCAAAAAAAAGTAGAAACAAAAGTGGTTATAGTTTATAAGATTGAGATTTGTTCAGTGAATTGAGATCACTGAGTTAGATGACTAATTATTGTAATCAAAAATCAAAATTAAGTTACTAATGGAGTGAGAGATTAGATAAGAAAGGAAAACACCCAACTGTAGAAAAGAAGAAAGTGTTTTATTTGTCTCCCATTCACAGACGATGCAGTGTCACAAAAGATTGACAAAACAATGAAAGGTGCAATGAAAAGAAGCTTCCCTGCAGCTTAACTCATGAAATTATACAGCACCACTTCTTCTATAAGCCAATCAAAACTGGATAAATACCCTGCTGATGTCATCTCCAACTGCATTTATGAATTTACGTGTACTTGCAAGAGCAAGTGCATTGTAAGCACGGAAAGAAGGGTTTCTATCCGGTTTTCTGAACATATTCCATCTAATTCAGTGATCTCAATTCACTGAACAAATCTCAATCTTATAAACTATAACCACTTTTGTTTCTACTTTTTTTTGAGTCGCTTTGTGAACCTACAAAGTAACACTGTTTGTTTATCCTTTCTGTTTTCTGTCTTATCCCTCCCTCCCCCGTCTTTTCTACTTTGAAGGCATATAACATGATGACGAAAACTTAATCTAAAAATTGTAATGCTCACATTTTGGATGCGTCAGTGTTGTAGCATTTCTTTCTTCTCTACTTCCACTTAAACATTAAAGTATGTTATTATTATCATCTAAATAACCATTGTAATTTCAGGTAGTGTTGTGCAGCGGATGAGAGACTGTGAAATAGAATGATGATATCATTTTATACTGCAAATCTAATCTTTCTTTTTTGTTTCTAGCGCCTCTCGTAAACCATATCTAGTTGAAAATAATTGTTACCTTTTTATTCGCCTTTGTAATTATGTGGAATCAAGTAAATGAAAATTGTATCTATGTAAAATTATGTATTTGAATGCGATTGTACAGCTGCCTTTGAAAATGAAATCGTCAAAAAGATCAACATCTTTGCTGAACTTTGTGTTCTCTTCTCTCTTATGTCCTTATGAGTGTTTCTCACAATCCGAAAAAGGGTTTTATTTATCTGACTCATACTTAATCCTATGAACAGTGTCAGTAATCTTTGATTAAGAACTACAAGTTATTTCTAAATTCATGTTGACTGATTTTATGGGCACAAACTGCCCAATTGTTTACAGGATTTCATCATGAGCTGACATTGGTTCGAGAACCATTGGAAAACCACCTGGGAGTACTGGACAGCTGTTTCGCCCTAGTTTGGGACTCTCTAGCAGTACGCAATCACCGCAGGGGTTCGAGCCCGGGACCTTCTGGTTACAAGGCGAGCTCGTAGACCATTCAGTAGCCACTGGACCCGATTCAATGGTCCATGAATTCCCAGTGGCTTAATGGTCTACGAGCTTGCCTTGTAACCAGAAGGTCCTGGATTCGAACCTCCTGTAGTGGGTGCGTGCTGATGAAGAGTTTCAAACTAGGACGGGTGAAAGAGTTGTCCAGTACTCCCAGGGTTTTCCAACGGTTCTCTAACCAATGTCAGCTCATGACGAAACCCGTAACCAATCAAGTGAATCCCTACAAATCAATACTTGAATGCTCAATTGTTGTTAATCTATCGGCTTCAAGTATAGATACTTAGATGATGCCTTGATACTGACACGATATTCCTAGTTTGACGGTTGACAGTTGTGAAATCCATGACGCACTTTTCTGCATATTCACAACGCATCAGTTGAATGTATGTATCTGTATGCCCATTAAGCGGTGGTGTTGCCAGCGAGACTCAAGTTATTTTGCCAGTCTTAGTGGGAACACCATCACATCATACATCTGAAATCGAAGTAAATTTTAATACTAATTTCTGATTACAAAAGAAGAAGAAGAAGAAAAAGCAATTAATGTTTTACCTTTTTGCTTTATACTTCCTTGTACATACAACATAAAGGATGTCTATTTCCCTGTTACTTAAATTTCAGTTTAATAACCCACATTCCGAAAAGAATTGAAGTCCCAAGATTTCCAGTGGATCCAGTGTAAGTTTAGTCAGTGTAAATTGTATACTTCTTTTCGCTTCTGAAGCTGATTTACAGTGATGTCTGTCTGTCTGTCTGGATTCAACATAGAACTTGGCACCGAAGTGCACCAGTTCGAGTTGCCACTTTCCAAATAGCACACAGAGGTAGACAAGAAGATGAGTGAAGAGAATCAATACAGTCTGACAAGTATAAGAGTGAAACAGAATGGGTAATGGTGGAAAGGAATATGAAAGATTACAGAGACTGAATACATCTGCGCTGGCCATTGACAACGATTTTGAGCCATGTCACCTATTGTCTCCAGCCATTGATTCCTAGAGTCCCGAGGGCCCCAACCCGGACGGAAGTCTGCATCTCCCTACCTGACCGACTCAGTTTAACTGTCAAGGATTTCATGGATTGATGAGGCCATGTTTTTGTTTGGCCACCACTGGCTCTTTTCCAACCTTCACCTATATCAGCTAGCAAAGCCCGTCGGGGGAGGCGATGGTTAGGCATGCGCACACGTGACCTAGCCATCTCAATCTATGTAACTTTATAGCCTCGTCGATTGATTTTCCTTCTTTGTCCAACACTCTACGTCTAACGTCAACATTACTTATCTTGTGAAACCACCTAACGTGAGACAGAGATCGCAGACATCTATGATCGAAAGCAGTCAACCTTTTCATGTCTTCAACGCGTATTGGCCATGTTTCAGAGCCATAGAGAAGGATGGAGCGAACTGATGAGCAGTACACACGTCCCTTGGTTGATAACCGGATGTCACGCCTACGCCAGAGATGGTGTAAGTCAGCGAAAGCAGCTCGAGCTTTTCGGATCCGTGCTGAGATTTCATCGCCAATCAGTCCGTTGGTGCTAATACAACTTCCCAAATAGGTGAAGTGGTCAACATGTTCTATCACTTCACTCCCTATCACTAAGTTAGGGATTGACGTGGTCCAGTCCTGTAGCAGCATCTTACATTTTGCAGGGGCGAATCGCATGCCAAACATGCCAAACAGTGATGTATTGCGATTTGAGAATTAGTTTCTATGACGATAGTTAAACACAAACCAATTCCTGTTTGTAAACATGCTCAGGTACAAAATCAATCTATAAACACTACACTCTTAGAGATTCACCTCCTATGATCCAACTATTTTTGAAGAATTGGTTTTGTAAGGATTCGATTTGTTTCAAGTTTGAAAACGGATTGATATCAGTTAGAGAACCATTGAAAACCAGCCACAGAGGAGTACTTCACAGCTGTTTTTTGTTCTAGTTTGCAACTCATCGTCAGTACACACCCACCACAGAGGGTTCTAAACCAGGACCTTCCGGTTACCAGTCAAGCTCGTAGACAATTCAGCTTTTAAGGATCCAACTGAATGGTCTACAATTTTTCCTTGTAACCGGCAGATCCTGAGTTCGAAACCCTTGTAGTGGATGTATACTTTGGAGGAGTTCCAAACTAGAACAAAACAGATGTGAAGTATTCCATGCTGGCTTTCAGTGGTTCTATAACCGATATCCATCCGGAATTCAAACTTTAAACAGCTATTTTTCAAGGTCTTCGTATGAAAATAGGCCTGAACAAATACAAAATGAAAATGATACCATTATTTTTGCTCAGAAATCCTAAGAGAATCTTTAAGTTATGAATAACAAGAAATATTTCAACGAATAACCACCTTAAATGGATAATTTTACCATATAATTTGATCTGATCAGAATAAAAGATTTTTCTAATTCCAGTAAATATAACCATTGACTCCTGGTGATGCATGTAACGATGTTTTATTGTAATTTAGGGGATAGTATATCTGTGTCCAGTTGATGAATGACCCTAATGAAACCTTGTTTACCTTTTGTCAATTATTTCTGTACCAGTCATATATACATTCAATCGTTTTATGGTAACTGCGTGCACACTGACGTCTGTCAGTAGCATTTACGGTGTAGTTACAAAGCTAAATGACAGGTAACAAAGGTATATTGTAATTTGACGTTAGATTATATCATTGACCTGGAACTCTTTTTCTATACAATTCTAAGGCTATTACCATTCAATAATATACAGTGTCTGTTGAATTCTGAGGTTCCTGGTGGTGTTCTTTCCAGTTGCTGGAAGTTTTTTCAGTCTAATTTGAAGTACGGGGCTCACAACTGAGTTATTCATTTCGTAAATAGCTCGCTACATGATAGACATCAGTGTATATACCTTGCGTACATACATACACACATATATATGTGTGCATAAATGGAGTAAACAACGCCATAATATTGTCTCAAACATCTTTTTCAGAATACCTCAAACTGTCTCGGAAAAATTTCATACTTTATGTGGTTATTTGATTGGTTACAGGAATGATCATAAGGTGACATCAGTTAGACAGCCGTAGGAAAACCTGAGAGTCCTGGACAGCTGCCTTGTCCCAGTCAGGGACTCTTCTACATTACTCTCCCACCGGTTTTATAGATGCTTCTCTAACTGATGTTGACTCGTGATCAGATCCCTGCAAACCATCACTTCACATTTAATCTGTTATTCACTAGCGACTGACTCTACACAGGAGTTAACTAGGGTTCTAATGGAAAGTCTTAAGCAGCGGGGTCCACCAAGTAACTTGCCCGTGATATTGGCTGCTGTTTAGGATAAATCTACACTATCAATTGACAGAAGTTGGAAGTCATAAACCACCAGGCCAGGTCCCAGTGGCTTAATGGTCTACAAGCTTACCTCGTAACCGGAAGGTTCTGAGTTCAGATAGTTGAAGATTCCCAGATCAGGACGAATTAGCTGTCCAGCACTCCCAGGTTTAAGGTGAGTATTATCACAATGATATTCCTAATTGTGGTGGACTGACTGGATTATGCGTCAGACAGTGAGTGGGAAACGACCAGACAGGGATATCCTGGACCAATGTGAAGGACATAGAAGACCTGGATTTCGCGCATGGATGATTTATGTTTGATGTCACACAAAATCGAAGACTTACAAGCGAGAGAAAACCGACAAACTGGTCGAAGAAGCAGCCAAAGAAGACAGGACTCCAGGTGAACAAAGACAAGATGGAGGTTATGAAAATAACCAAACAACCAACAACAACAGCAGCAGCAACACCCAGCGCCAATCACCATCAACGAGAGGGATTTGAAAGAGGTTAGTTACTTCATTCACTTATCTAGCCAGGAAGCATTGTCTCAACTACACGCAGTCGGAACGGACGAGGATGTCAAATCGAGCGAGAATCGGGAAGGTGAGAACACACACACATTCATCAACCTGAAACCAATCTGGAAATCCTCGTCACTCAGCCAGCATCAACAACAAAATTCGGTCGGATTTTCAATACAAACAACGTCAAGTCAGTCAGTTCTTCTATACGGATCAGAAACTTGGCAGGCTATTGCAGACCTTTATCGACAACTGTCTTCGCTCTATACTGAAGATCAGATGGCCGGGCCGGAAAGAAGCACCGAAAACAAGAAACTATGGGAACAAACAAAACAAAACGAGAAGCAATCGCCAACCAACGAATATACAGCAGGAGAAAGTGCAGGGAGATGGATTGGACAGTGGCTCGCTGAGGAGGCCGGTTGGTGACATCGCGCGCGTGTCAGGCCATTTCTCGAGTGGAACCAGGCTGAAAGGGAGCCGGCGAGTGGGACGTCGGTGCAAGAGTGGATGAGATGGAGGAGATGGTGTGAAGAGGAGTTGAAACAGTATGGACTAAGATGGATGCAGGTGAAAAGTACAGCAGAAGGAAGACATAAGCAAGTGGAGGGAGACGTGCAGTTGAAGCCCTATGTTCCACTAGGAGTCCAAGGGAACAATAATAATAACTCTCAGGCTTTCCATTTGTTCTCTAACTGGTATCAACTCATCATCAATACTGAGTCAGTCTGTATTATGGCAAGTCTATGATAAGCAGGATGCGTCTTTCGGGAAACACAAGTTTCGTGCAGTGTATGCATACTTGACGGATGTGCCTAATAATCTGTGATCACTGTGTATTGTTCTAAGAATTCAGGAGGTCTTTAAGACCAACTTTTAATTTTTACACCCTCAGCGTTGGTGATACAGTGGTTAGGCTTCTCGTCGACCATGCACATGGTCCGGGATGCGATCCCCTGTCAACGTACTTACACCTGATATCAATGGTTGGTCTGCAAAATTTGGGCTACCGATATCACCTCCTGAAAATTCCATACTTGTACCAAAAATACGGTGTGGAATTAAGCTATAATTACAAAAAAAAATAGAAGTTTTCGCAACTCCAACTTCATTACTCTAATGTCACTAGGAGATCTGTTAGAAAGCACTGAAGCAAGACAGGAGATTCCGATGGTAACTCAGAATATGAATGTTCAGGCTGTATTGTTCTCTTATTTTCTGTTTTACGAATGTGTTTAATACTGATAATGTATGCACAACATGACACTTGAGCTTCTTTCAACCAAAATTTCATTCTACGAAATAACCTAATCTGAACAAGTTCAAATTTCTGACACTACAGGCTTGATTTCAAATAAACTGGATAACCATTGGATAGTGGAGTGACGTTGTTCAAGTTTATCAGTGGGAAGAGTTGTAAGAAGTTGGCATAACTATCAAAATTAAATGATCATCAGAGATCTGTAAATACTCCAACTGTTACTTTGTATAATTCATTAATTTCCTTTTGTGCGTCGGTAGCGCAGAGGTAGGATGCTTGCCAGCCAGTAAGATGGTCCGGTCCCAAACCCCTCTTAGCTAACAATAATTCCGGTAAAGAATAAAAGGTTGGGTGTGAGATAGCAATCCCAACCCGTAAAAATGAGACCACTGCTATGGAAACTACAAAGCTATAGCTTTTAAAGCTCTATATTCCACTGGGAATGTAAAGCAATAAAAAAATAATAGTAAATCATTAGTTTTTAAGATCCTTAACAATTTTTTTATGAAAGACATGTTTTTGTTTCTACTATTGCATACATTTTTTTTCTAAAAAGGATGAAATCAACACAAGCTGAAGCCAATAAAGCCGTGATGGCTGCTATACGCAAAGAGATCGCTGAATTAGATAATTGGAAACCAGCGCCAACTTTAACAGAGACTATTTCATCGGTGAAATTTTCAAAGAAATAAATAAATGCATTCATTATACAGTATTAATAATAATAATAATTATTATTATCATTTCATTTCAAAAGGATATGGCAAAGTTCAACAATAGCGTCCCAAGGGATGCGAACGCACAAATGACCTTCAGTCAACCAGTCATAAAAAATGAGGAATTTTCGCACAAAAAATGACATATATTCACAAGAAAATGCATGAAAACACATTAAATAGATTATCTTTCTCTGACATGATCTAAAAATACGTCCCAGTTATGATGGAGATAATTAGTTGCTAAGTTAGACTAGTTTCTGTAGATGTATTCACCAAAGTGACTGAAGATTGGCTGTTTTGTGAATCGCCATCTCTCTTCTCTTGCTGTGTAGTCCCCTTCAAAGCCCTCGGTGAAGTTACTATGGTTTCAGTAAGAGCTCATCAATACTAGCATTGATGACTACATACAAGGAAAATGAGGGTAATACAGCAAGTTGAAATAAACGACAAATCTATTCCTAATCGCAACCCTAACCGTAATCCTGACTACGACCCTAAATTTCACACTAGCCCTAACCTTAATCCTAACCCTAATGACAATCCTTATCCTGCCGTAAACCTAACCCTAATCCCAACTATGACCGTAACCCTAACCCCAACCCCAATACTCACCTTAACCCTAATCCTAAACCTAACGAGATGTTAGCACATTGTCCAAAGAGTAATTAAAAGCGTAATCTGGGTGAAACTTGCTCCTTATTTGATGAATAGGGTTGATATTTCAGTTATGATAATAACAGGTACCATTAACCAACGACTAGCTTGCGTTCAAGGTCATTTGTGCGTTCACACTCCTGGGACGCTATTCTTGTACAGGGAATTTTGTTATATCTTTAGAGTGAAAATTCCTTTACAATTCCAGTACGGATAAAATTTTATTTTGATAAAATCACACAATTTTATACAGCATATATATATATATATATTAAGTTATATTGGCAATACTCTGAGGAAACCATTAAGTGACAACACTAGACAAGCCATTGCTCTAGTGGAACCCGAAAGGGAAGTGGCCAGTCGGTCGTCATTGTGAGAGTGGGGTGAATTGGAGGAGGTCATGTGAAGAGGAAATGAAAGCATCTGGGCAGACTTGGAGCCAGGTGAAAATGTTAGCAGAGAACCGAACACAATGGAGACACACGGCCGAAGCCCTATGTTCCTGTAGGAATTAAAGGAAATAATAATATATTTACTGATGACCACGTTTCGAACATAAAATATGACAGCCCATAATCGTAATATCAAGGTACTCACTTAAGTTCCTTGCTTCATTTATGTACATAAGTAAAAATTGACATCTTGAATAAAATCAATAAAAGACATGCGTGAAACAGAAAGGAAGATAAAGTACATTCGGAAATAATAATATTAGTGTTATCAATAAAATACAATGTAAAAATAAGTAACATGTTGGAATGTTATAATATGAATTGAATACATTTTTATAAAGAAATAAAGACCAGATTTGCAGTATAAAATGATATCGTCATTCTATTTCACAGGTTCTCATCAGCTGCACACCACTACCTGAAATTACAGAGTGGTTATAAATAATAACATTTCATACTTCATTGTTTGAAAGGTAATAGTGAAAACATTAGAAGATGAACGCATCCGGAATGTAAGTATTACAATTCGCTTTAGTTTAAGTCACCATCAATTTATACACTATCAAAATATGAAAAAACGAGACGGAAGGGGGGGGGCTGAGAGAAGACAAAAAAATCTAATAAATATTGTTAGCTTCTACGTCACCATGGAAATTCAAGAAGGTTGAAGTTCATCAAACTGAAATTTGCTTAGTGAACTGAGCTCACTAGTGTGTATGATTAATCAGTGTAATGAAAGTGATGCGGTTACCAAGGGAGAGAGAGAGAGTTAGACTACACTCTATTTCTGTGTTCATATGTTTAGCCTGAGACGTTTGATTGTAATTGTTTCAGCAAATCGTAGTAGTAGATTTGCTGTTCTTTGTATGTTTCATATTTTGAAGAATTTGGAAATCTCGACAAAATGATACATTTAAACATTATTTATTATCCTCCTCTGATTTAACTGACTGGTGGTAATAATATCTTCCATATCTCTGGTATTTGCGTTAAGTTACTTCTATTGCATGTGTTGGGTGTAGACTCGATGAACCAGGCAGGATTTAGTAATCAATCTCTCTCGCGCTCTACCTACATGTATTACTTTGTAGAATTTTGACTCTGTCGTACCCTATTGTATGGTTGTGTGTCAATGCATGCAGTGCAATTGCTGAGTTTTCTTCTAAATTACCCATCTTCATGGGGTCAGTCATTCTACATCTAACTAAATTCTTATGTTCTGATAATCTTACTACTCCTGCTTGGTCTACTAGTTCGACTGATCTATGTAGTTAACTTAACTCACAGTCATTGCAAGGTATTTTGTAAATTATATTATTTGATTTAACTGAGTCAACTTGCAACGTCTTTTAACCTACAGAGCTTGTCTTACTTGAAGTAGTTTGTAGGTTTAAATGCCACCACCCTAATTCCTGCTTTATTGAGAATCCTACGTAGGGAGGCTCCTAGATGTGCTCCCATCCTCCTTTATACGGCAAAAATGCTGTAGATGTCTTATATTATTTCTCATTTATGTTATCACTACTAGTTTCGCCCATACACTTATTGCAAACATCTGATCGAATGGTAAACGATGAATAATGTTGAAATCAAATGCAAATATGATACGACTCACCAACAGATACTTCACTTGGAAACATTTATTACCCGATGCGAATATAAAACAAGCAACAAAGGTTAATACAGCAAGTTTTAATGAATTCATCAAATTTCCGTAGAATTCTTCAATACAGAAGCACTTAGTAGACTACGGACATGATATTGACGCACTGTCAAGTCATTCACTCCCTGTTGTCAGCAGATTAAGAAGACATGAAGACATTGGCTTGCAATTTACGGAGGCTTGTGGAATTCGGGTTTGTAAACCAGGTCTTCGGTGTACAAAAGGAAGTAGTCGTCACTCTGAATCTACCATGGTAATATGTTTTACTTGTCAATTGTTGTTGTTATTATTGTTAATATTATTAGCACTTTATTCTACCACTTATGATATGTATCCACATATATATATATATGTGTATGTTGGTCTCTCTTTCTGTTTGCTCGCTTAGTCTGTGACCATTTTCACTTGTATGAACTTGTTTCCTTTAACAATGTATATTCCCATTATATTATATATAATATGAGTGTTTGTTGACAGTCCGTTGCTTGGTGACATATATCCATATATGGTGGTTGTTGACATGTCTGCTATATTTCGCTATGTATATATGGATCGATACTTCATTATAATTAGCCATTCATATTAAGACTGTCTAATGATTGTTCACACCCTTGTCTGAACATTTCATATATATTTCGCTCTCACAATTTGTGTGACTGACTTACTTACTTTGGTGTGATACCACTTTTGCATTCTCCTTGTGTTTGGAAAATAGAAGTATCATCGCAAACCTAGTGGTCTTCTGATTTCCGCCTTCTTGCGTCAGGACTATTAAATTCTCGACCAGTACATAGCAATAATTTAGCGACTAGTACATAACAACTTATTAGTATTATTATTCCTGATTCATTTAAAGCTTTTCACAATTGTTATTATCACTATTATTATTATTAATATTACTCAATTCGCAATACCTGAGTTATTTAAATGTTTTTTCTGATGTAAAAGGTACAACGAAAAACTCAGTGAGGCGTTCACAAAGTGCGTACATGAGTAAGACAAGGCTACCTGCCTATTATCACCGATGATATTCATAATTGTGGTCGACTGGATTATGCGTCAGACTGTTGGGGGCAAGAAATCAGAAATGAGCTGGACGACCGATAAGTAGGCTCTAGAAGATCTAGATTTCGCGTGTGGATGATCTATGTCTAATGTCATACACAAACTCGATGACTTGTGGAGGTGAAAACCAACAAGATTGGCTGAAGAGACCAGCAGCGAAGACAGGACTCCAGGTGAACATAGAGAAGACGGAGGTAATGAAGATAACCAACGAACAGCAGCAGCAGCAACAACAACCATCACCATCAACGGGAGGGATTTGACAGAGGTTACCTTCTCCACTTATCTGGTAAGCATCGTTTCAAATACAAACAGCGACATGGATGAAGGTGTCAAAGGTAGCCAGATTCCGTAAGACGAGATATATCTTCATCAACCTGAAACCAGTTTGGAAATCTTATGCACTCATTCAGCATAAACAACAAGATTCGCATTTTCAACACTAATGTCAAGTCAGACACTGCTTCTATACGAGCCAGAAACTTGGCTAGGGTGTTACGAAAAGGATTTTAAACAGCTAGTAGCAGACTTTCATCAACAGCTGCCTTCCCTCCATACTGAAGATTGAATGGCTTGCCAGAAAGAATATGCAACAAGAAACTCTGCAGTGTGACAAACCAACAGGCGAGAGCCGATTGCTCAATAAATATGTAAGAGAAAGTGAAGATGGATCGGGTATACATTGAAGAGGTAGCTGAATGACGGCGCACGCTAAGCCATCGCTGGAATGGAATACAAATGGGAAGCGACAAGTGGGTCGTCCTAGGTTGACATAGAGGAGATCGTGTTTATCTTAATGATGTAATTGAAGCGTAATCTATTTTTATCTTGATTTCAACCTTTCATAATCCCTTCCCATTATCTGTTTTACCATGCCCTGAAAGTCATTCACACGTGTCGTTTTGTAAGACTGATTCAATGTATTGAATTGAATTTTGGGTTTTCCCGTCGATTGATTGGACCGAAGTGCTCGGTCTCAGGTTGACTTGTCGGCTTCTTGTGCAGATGCTTATTGTCAGCTGACGAGTTCCAAATAGGACGAAATTCGCATCCTGGATTCCACTGCTAGCCACCATCCACCAATTGTATACTGATTCAATGTAGTTTATTTGCTTGTCAACTTTATATCTCCCAATGTATTTTCAATAGGATATATATATATATATATCCATGTATGTAGAGTATTCAGCTGAGAATTTCTACCGGTATTTGATGAATTTATTAAATCCTGCTTTAATAACCTTTGTCGCTTGTTTTACTTCACACACTTCACATCTCTAGCTACTGTCTTCTTCAAGTACTTAGTTATTTATATAACTTAAAAAAAAAGCGAAAACTGATCAAATGAGAGGAAAGCATAAGTCCGTAAAAATTGACACATTACTACTCCTAGTCAGTTGTTATTTATATCCAAACCAAGTTCACTTATAACAGTTTGAAAAAATTTGGGCATTGGGTATATGATATTCATTATAATAAAGGTTTTTTTTGTATTTCTCAATGAAATTTGTGAATTTGTTTGAATCATGGTATTGGATGGAGTAGCTGCTTTTTGTTTAACCGCTATCCAAACAACCTTTCTGGCATGGTAGAACCTCAAGAGACATAAGTCTCAGCCAGTATAGCTTGATTAGGTCATTGCGGTGTTCAAGCCCGACCACCACGTCAAGGTAGCAGCTTTCGGTCGAGATTTCTCAATGAATGAAAAACAAAATGATATTGCTGTTTTTACTGACGTTTCGCTACTTAATGCTGCAGTTAATAGTTTTATCAAAGTATTATTATTAAATGTGAATTTACGAAATCCACTCAGCGTATATATATATAGCAGCTTAATCATCGTTCCTCAGCATGGGTCACTTTTGCATTGTCAGGTTGGCCAATTGGCAAAGATAACAAAATCAGGCATATATTGATGGGTTTGATGTGTAAAATTCTAAAAACAGAATGTATTCACCTAATAAAACTGTGTATCACATTCGTGTCGATTTCGTCATTTCATGGGGGAGGGAGGTGTTGCAACCAGGTCAAATTCTATTTTAACCCATCATTCCTATTCAGATAATTTGGATTCCACTTGATATAAAGTGCTTCTGATGATATTAGATGTTCTTTGTGATTTCGAAAATTTTTCTGGATGATGATTTCAATATTGTCAAAATCAGTTTTGTGGCCTACGCGTCAGATTCTGCAAACATCATCAACTTCTCATCTGACCTAATATGCACCGAGATTTTGATCTTCTCTTATCTAATTACGTAACTATTACTAATTTTCTTTTGTTACCACTCCGACAACACAACTGTTAATTAATTTTTTTCAAGAAACTTCTCTCTAACAAGATATATATATATATGTCGTAACTCTTTAGACACCTTGTAAATCGCAACGCCTTATTTTGCTATGACGTTCTGACAATATGCTTGCTAATGGACAAAGGTTTGTTAAAAAAAAGCTGTACACTTTTTTATTTTATTAAAGAATTGAGGTTGTACGCGACTTATGAGAACCGACGAGATAATTCTGCGCCAATGTTTCTTCTGTCTTTGTTCAAATTTATCAAAAGGGAATCATTGTATGAAAGATCTTGATTAATCTGAAGGCAGTTTGGAAATAATCTGCACTCCTCGGTATAAGGAACCACATATTCGGGATAGCTCAACACCAATATCAAGTTATTTCTTCTTCTTCTATGTAGTCCATAAAACTTGGCGTAGCATTGAAAGTATTTCGAACAGACTGCAGACTTTCATCAACAACTGGTCTTCGCTTCATACTACAGATCTACAACGAATTCTCGAGACGAACGAACTGACTGACTAAGGACCTATCGTCCAACAAATATGATGAATAAAATAGAGATGGAGAGGGCACACACTAAAAAGACAGTTGAGTGATATTATGCGATAGGCCTACGAACCGATGTGAAACGACGAGTTGGATGGCATGCAGAAGACCGTGTGCAGAGATGAAAGCTTATAGGCATTCATGGAACCCAGTTTACAAGGACTTCAGAGAATAGGTTAACAGGCAGATATCGAAGCTCT